>OZ010743.1:35815609-38315609 GCA_963932245.1 Tachinus rufipes | reverse complement strand
AACACATAATATTTTATGTAAAACAACCATTTAAAATAATTACTAAGTGATAAATATTACTAATATTGTGCGTTCGGCGTGCTATATCATTTGTTACATGGATCACATCAGTCACTTCGATCACGCAAAGAGTTCTATAACTAGAGATTCCAAGCCATCGTTTTGCCGTATAATTTGGTATCTCCGTCTTTGTTGTACCATGACGTTTCTCTATCAACTACAACGTATAGCCGCTTGATCATTAGTAAAGAGAGTGAGAGAGAGAGAGAGAAGGGGTATTGGGACTACTTTTTATTATCTTAGCGCCACTGTGACTAAAATAATAACTAATGCATGGCCGGTGTTGCCATTTATATGTGGAATTACTTTTTAAGCTCTTAGCGCCACTGTGGCTGGAATAATAACTTTTGCATGTGCCGTTGTTGCCATTTATATGTAGGATTACTTTTAAGCTTTTAGCGCCATGGTTGTTAAAATGTAAATTAATGTATGTTGCTACACGTGCTTATATCATATGATTGATATGTTTGTGTTTATTGGGATTACTTAATTTTATTATTAAGTTGTTAGCGCTTTTGTGGCTGGAAACTATTGTATGTGTCGGCGTTGCCATTCATATGATAGTTTTCTGGATTTTACGTCATTTTTGTTTACATTAGGTTATATTAAACGTCAAGTAAACAAAATATGCGTCATATGTCAATAAAATTAATAATATGTAATAAACAGTATGCAGCCGTGACTACTGTAAACACAGCAAATGTTCAACATTGGCTTGTTGACAAATCTGCCGTCAGATAGCGTATTTCTTAGCTGCAATCCCCAATAGTGTTGTGCGACAAGAACACAGATACCGAGTTGTGAATCTCTAGTTATAAAACTCTTTGTTGATCACGTCGCATCAGTTGTTGCGTTTGTTTGACATCCTTAATTAATAGTGCGTTCCGTATATCAACCGAAATAACCGGCGGTTAGGTTACGCCTTTGATCGGTTGCTGAAAATCTTGGTTGATTTACGGAACGACAGTAGTTATAGAAACGTCAAAATACAAAACTGAAATACATAGAAAACACACACGTATAGAAAGGCAACTCCGCCCATTTTCTGTCACCTTGATAAGCGCCATCTTACGAAACTCACTACCAAATTTTGTCGGTAAATTAGAAAACTTTAATTACTAAATTTGCCCGCTAAATTTGAAATACTAAATTATTTATTTTGCGCACTAAAATTGAAAAATAAATGTATTTATTTTGCTCGTTATTTTTTAGTAATGCACTTACTTACCATTTAAAGCCTGAAATACATGTTTTAAAATGAAAATTATTTACATACTTACCATTAAAAACCTGAAATATACGTTTTAAAATTTAAAAACAAATTATTTTTTATGAATTTTATTTATGTATAGGTTATGTACTGTAATCTGACTATAATACATATATTATAATATATTACATATATAATACCTATATAATTATAAATATTTTATTATTTGTTATAAATAAATATAATAATTTACAAACTTATACATTATGTACTAACCTTTTTAAGCAATATACAATTGTAAATTAAACTATACACAAAAAGATTTCACAGAAAACACAGTGATAATACAAAACAGGCAGGATGAAGCACAAGATGAACGAAACGAACAAAACGAACGAAACGAACAAAAAATGTAATAAATGTAGATGTACAGTGACACTGCCCAACTGACAATTAATCAACAAAACAAGTGTCATAGCTGACTTGACTCATCATATGATCGTAGATTTTACGCTCTCAGCGCCCTCATTGGAAGTTGCTACCACTAATTGACGAATTTGACCAATTACATATAAGTGAACACACCATGCTGAAATATTATAGGCTCAAACTTCATGAATTTAATTATTATTAGCTTTAGTGTTATATTTTTTTAAATTTCAGTGCTTAATCTTATTGTATGTATTTATCTACCTGCTAATACAGTAATCCCAGTAGAGGTTGGCAGGTATAACAAGCAACTATACACAATAGTAATGTTTGCTCTGTTGCACTCATGCCTTTGCCCGTTTTAGCATTGACAGGAAAATACATATACATTATAACCTATAATTAATAATTTAATAAAATACACGAGCAACATTTGACGCTTTTGTTAACTTTTGATTGTATTTCAAATTTACCGCCATGTATAACCACGATTAATAGAAATTCACCGACGTTAGTTCATGGTGAGTGCGGTCGCAACCTTTTTCAGGTAACCGCGTTCCGTATATAAACCTGTTTCAGGATAACCGGGATTTCGGTCGCTTCGGTTGATATACGGAACGCACTATAAGTATTACAAATGAAGAGTATTAAAATTAAGCAAAATATCCACTATAATCAAATTGAGCGTGCTTGATAACAATTTTAAAAATTTACTTACGGTTATGATTGCTCCTGAGGTTGTATAAGCAATGCATCCATAACTTGTAGTTCTTTCCATATTTTTTCATCCCTGTCCATTCTCAATTATAGGTTTCCTGGTTTTTAATTAATTATTTGTAATACACAGGCATCTGACAGTTATCTAACCTAACCTAAGTTTGAAACTATTAGTAAATTTATTTATTACATATGGTCTGTGATTCGTTTATGAATAATCAACTAATTACTAATTAATTATTTACTAGACTTTCCATTTAATTCCTTTAATTCCAGTATTATTTATTTCTACTTTATTGTACACACTTCAATTTTACTGAATCGGTTACCGGCAATTACAGTGTTGCCAATGCTCCTTGTTTTACGTTAACGCGGGTAAATTTTAATTTAAATCTTAATGTTAAGCCTCAGTTTAATTAAAGTTTAGCTAATTGCGGTTTGTTAATTATTGTGTAGTTTTGTGTATTATAATTTGACTATTGACTTTCTGTTCTTATTTATTCTCTTCCTTTCACCTTAAGTCCTTTTATGTTTTTTGCTTGGGTAAGGCCATGCGCAAAAGAATTAATTCTTAAGTAGGTCCTTCAAGAACCCTAATTTGTTTTTTTTACCAGTGCATCTCCGTTGGACGGAGATCGCATTCTTGCGAATATAGTTATAAATAATCGTTTTTTTTTTCAAATAATTACATGCTTAATTTTATTGTTGCATTGCTGTCCCTGGTAAGTTTTTATTTTATTTTATTATCCATGTTTTCATTTTTATTACCCGACCCTCCCTTTAATTGCTTTACAAGTCCTTGCTGACCCATGTGTAGTAAATCATATTGTTTGATAAAATTGAGTTGCAATTATTGCATATATGCCACATGGTATTTAAATTATATTTATTATGCTGCAAACACCGACCTCGTGTTATTTCGAGACGCCCAAGTATTGAGTTTGAAGAAGCCCTTCAATTAAAGCCAGCAGTAACGTTGAGGTTGTTAATTGCCACCTATATCTTGTAATCAACCTGGCAGAAGATCAACATTACCTTACTCTGAAACCGCCACGTGGATTTGATTTCTACTTCGCATCTTTTCATTTATTATATGTTTTTTTTATGTTATCAAAATAAGTTTTGTTAATTATTATTATTATTTAGGGTTAATTGGTATGACTATATACTTTTTTATTGTATGTGCTTTAATTTCTTTTTTTTAGATTAAAATTAATTTGTTTAATCTAGGGAAAGCTGGCATTTTCCATACCCCCTTTTGTTTCCTCCTTAAAACTTTTCCTTACAACAGTATTATTGCTTATACAGCCAATAACCAAAGAGAGAGAGAGAGAGAGAGAGAGAGAGAGAGAGAGAGAGAGAGAGAGAGAGAGAGAGAGAGAGAGAGAGAGCATGTATTATTAAGCAATTAAATCCCGTTATTTTGTTTGGAATTTATTTAAGGATTACATCAGTTGAGTGCTTAAGTTTTGTTTTTTTTTACATTCAATTTTATACTTTTTATTTGTTTTTTTTTTTAGTATCATTTTGTTTAATTGTGTTTAAACGGTTTTGTACAAATTCCCCCTTCTTCACTGAACTTAACTGGGTAATCTTTACTACAATCTAAATGCTTAAAGGGCGTAGCAATTTTGGAACCCAACGATTTAGGGAAAAATAGTTGTGCTGAGTTATATAAAATATTTTATGTTGATTGAATTGACAAACCTAGTACGTCATATTTAGTGATTGAACGAATAATTTATGACAGTGTCGCAACTTTTAATAAAATTATTTTGATAATGTAAGTAGGCAGACTCGACAATATTGAGTACAAATTAGCAGTGAAGGGAATCAAACATGAAGGTAACGTCAAAGAGATGACGAAATGTTTAAGGAGTGTGGTAAAGCTCAAAAAAGAAGGCAAGGTGTTTGTAAGTGTGTGGGAAAAGGAAGCGGCGGTTGACCTAGACGCATGTCGGGAAAAGTTGGATGATCTGAAAAAGTGGTTAGACAAAAGTTGGGTCACTATGAGTGCGGTTAGGAAGTTCGAAAGTAGGCTGGACCGTTGCAAATATTCAGAAGAGGCGGAACAAAAACTAAAATCAAATCTTGCACTACGAGCCTTGACATGTTATGGCGAGCTGCAGGATTGCATTGAGGAGTTTTAAGGTCAACATCAAGAGAATATTTCTATTGGCGTAGTTCTACACCAAACAATTTTAGGCCAGAGTCACAGCCCACATAAGGAGCGTTATCAACTTTGGCAAACATTACAGATCCAGGGCCAGGAGGCAGTAGTACGCAAGATCAAGGTGTTTCAAACAGGAACTTGTTTAATCTTAAACATGTGCGAAAGTGGGAGATTAGATTAACTATGAGAGCTTGAACGGTTTCTTAGAAAAGGTTGAGGAGTTAAGCGATGCAAGAGATATTAGCATTAAGTGCCATCGAGTTATTAAAAGGTAAGGCCTTAATTTGGTTTAGGGCAAACAAACATTGCAAGACTGAGACTGTTTGTGTGTAGGGTTACAAGAGGAATTTTTGCCTCGTGATTTCAACACTAAGCTTTGGCAACAGATACAAAGTAGAACCCAAGGCTCTGACAAGTCCATTGGGATCTACATCGTCTATATGAACAATTTATTTACAAGAATGACTTGCTCAATTTCAAATCAAATGCGGTTAAAAATCATTCGCAAAAACTTACATTTAATGTACCAGTCCAAACTAGTTTTGGAACAAATCGACTCAGAGTTGAAATTAATTCACTTATGCAGAAAAATTGAAGAAGCGAAGGCCTTGGTAGCCGATTATAACCTGCCTACCCGAAGTAATGCCAAACTAAATCTTGAACATGATTTATCATATGTTAGTAAAGGGGTAAAGTTGTGAGCGATATATATCGTAGAAGTGAATACGCCGACAATGACAATTTTGAGTATGGATTGGGCTTAGTCTCAGTCACAAGATCAAAATCATAATTTTAGTGGTTTGGTAGTCGGAAATAGTAATGGTAGTAGTAGTAGTTGCTTCGTATCGCAAAACAGCCATACCAATGTCAGGTCAAGTTATAGAGAAAAGGGCACATCAAAATTTTAGTAGTCAGTTTAGAAATGAAATTTCTTTTCAGCAAAATGAAGGAGTCAAATTCCAAAACCTTCAGCCACTAACAAGCCGAAAGTTGTTTGTTGGCGTTGTGGTCATTTTGCCCAAGATTGCAACGATAAAATTGTAACATATTTTGGATGGTTATGGATGATTAAATTAGACTTAACTGCCCTAAGTGCAAAAGAAATAGTTGACGACGGAGCCAATGAATGGCCAACTGACTCCGTTAGTTTTAGAGGCCAATTTGTCCAAAAAATTAATATTGGATTTTATATTGAGTCAGTCGGGCAATAATAAATGTCCGTATATGTCTGTGAAGGTTTATGTGATGTTATTGCTCGGTTTGTTGGATTCAGGTGCAAATAGGATATTTTTAGGAATGATTGGTTGGGAAAAGTTGTTGTCATTGGGTGTAAGAATGACTTCTGAAATAACTGATTGTACGGTAACGAATGACGAGAAAATGCAGTGTATATATGTAGTTCAAATTCCAATAGAAATGAAAAGTAGAACGCGAAGTTTTGGGTGTAAATTTTTGAGTACAAATGGATATTATCCCTAATTTACGTTTTGAGGAATGAGTTTTTGGAAATAATCACGATATGTTAGAAAAAGACAATGTGCTGGAATTAAATTTGTTGAAAAATTCTGATGATTTGACGAGAGATAAGCGCGCGGAATTGTCAGAAATTGTAAAACCCTATTTTGGTAAGATAGAGTTAGTAAAATTAGGTAAAGTTGCACATAAAATCATCACTAAAAGCTCACCAATAAAATTAAGGTATTACCCTGTCAGCCCATATATGCAGAAACTCATTGATGTTGAGGTCATCAAAATGCTGGATATGGGTGTGAGTTCACTGATTTTAATGGTGCTAAAGAAAGACGGCTCTTATCGGTTTAGTGTTAATTACCGTAAACTGAATGCGGTTTTGGAACCGAGCGCCTATCCATTCCCGTACATCAACTCTATCTTGACAAAATTAGGCAATTTGCGGTATATGTCCAGTTTAGACATAAAGAGCGCCTACTGGCAAATTTCGATGTCTGAAGAAAGTAAGGAACTGATGGCGTTCACAATTCTTGGTCGCGACTTGTTTCAGATTTGTCGCATGCCGTTTGGGTTGAGCGGAGCACCTGCAATTTTTCAGTTTTTTATCGACCAATTGTTTAGGGCAGAGTTAAAGCCCTACTTATTCACATATACATATAGACAATATCATAATTACAACTCCTGATTTTGAGACACATTTGCGACTCTTCAAAAATGTGTTTGAACGGCTGTTAAAATCTGGATTAACGTTAAGTAAGAACAAATGTGTATTCTGTCGTGACGAGTTAAAATATCTAAAGATAAAAGCCATTGTGGACATGTTATCGGCATGGCATTGTGGTACCGAAAATTTATACCCAAGTACTCAGATATAATTAAACCTCTTACGAGGTTTTTGAAAAAGAATCAAAAGCTTGAATGGACAGATGCCTTAATGAGTTTGAAAGAGTTGTTAGTAAACTTCCCAATTTTAGCGTGTCTAAATTTTGATCACCTTTTTACGTGACTGTGCGATGCCAGTTCTAATGGGTTAGGCGCCGTCTTTTCATAAAACTATGACGACGTAGAACGGGTGATATGTTATTTGTCTTGCTCACTAACAAAGTGTGAACAAGTTTTTCATATAACGGAAAAGGAATGTTTGAGTGTGATATGGAGTGTGAAGAAGTTGCGTTGTTATTTGAAGAGTGCGAAATTTACTGTAATTACGGATCATCACATCTTGGTATGGTTAGACAACCTAAAAGATTTGCAGGGTCGATTAGGGCGATGAGCGCTACGTATGCAACAGTATGATTTTAAAATTATACACAGGAAGGGAAAGGAGCACTTAGTTCCAGACCGCCTTTCTAGAGCCAACCCCAAGTCGTCTTGTCAGCCAACGATAAATAGTATGTCAACTTCTACCACCACAGTAGCAAAAGTAATGGATAAATGATATATGGGAATGTGTGAGAGAGTGATAGCTAAACAGTTGGAGTATATGAGTTAGAGAGTGGTTGATGGTAAATTATACCGGTGTGTAGAAAAGAATATTGGAAATGAGATAGATAACGAGGGAGATTAGTGGAAGGTAGTCGCTCCTAAGGAAAAACGCAAGAACTCTTAAGTGCGTACTATGATGATCCTAAGGCGGGTTATCTAGGTATATGCAAAACCTATTATAGGTAGGTCAGTTTCCTAAAAGTTTTAAAGGAAACTTGTATGTATTGGTGGTTACTGATCATCCAAGCAAGTTTGCGTTATTCTTCCTTTTAAGGAAAGCAACCACTTTGAATGTATGTTGTGTGCTTGAGGATAGTGTGTTTTTGATGTTTAGTGTGCCAAAAATTTTAATAACCGATAATGGAGTCTAATATAAGAGTAGGAAGTTTGCTAAATTTATGAAGGAATATGATATACACGTTATATATAACGCTGTTTACCACTCCCAAGCTAACTCTTGCAAGCGCGTCAACCAAGTTGCATTTTACATCAAAGAGGACCAACGTAAATAGGATACAAATTTATTTAAGTTGGGTTGTGCTATACGGACTGCTCAGCACAAAATTACTGGAAAGACTCCTTATTGTGTTAATTTTGGTACAGAGATGGTTTTAACAAATACCATGGATTTTTTAATATTCTTGGTTTTTATTAGTTTTTTTAACAAATAGTCATTGATTTATTTTTTCTAATTTCATTAATTTCATGTTTTTCTTATATATTTTTTTAATTTGTGGTTTTATATATTTTTTATTTATTGAATTGTTATTACTTCGTCATATTTTATCATTTATATGTATTATTAACATTTTTAATTATAGTCAATTTTTTATTTATGGTTTTCGTTTCTTTTTAATTGGTGATACGATTTCATCTTCATCATTGTTTTTACTTGCTCGTATTTCAAATAGCTTTTTCTTTATTTGTTGTTGACGAAGTTTGATTTGTTCAAAATCGGGACATTTTTTTAGACCTTCGCAAATAAACCTGATAAAAGTTGAGAAAAGTTATAAAAGTAAAGTTGCAACAATCACAACCAAAAAGTAGGAATAGGCACAATTTGCGTAGAAAAAAAAAATACAATTAAGCGTTGGAGATAAGGTGTGAAAGAAAGAGTACAAGTTGTCTGACGCTAGTAAATCATTCAATGCTAACATAGGGTAAGTATTCGGAGCCTTACCAAATTAAAAACAAGTACGGCATAAATGTATATGAGTTGAAAGATGATTTCGGTAGATCTAAGGGTAATTGGCATATTTAAGACTTGAAACCCATGAAAGGTAACTACCATCTGGATTAAGTAATTAGAATCTACAATATCTAAGATTTATGTAGTTTTGTAGTTATTTAGTTTTATTAGTATCTTTGTTTAATTAGTTATCTTTATCTTGGTGGTTATCTAGAATCAATTTTTTTATTTGATATTTTTATTTATTTAAAAGTTGATTGTTGTTTTTTTTTGGGGAACGGAAAAATATTGGATTTAGATTTAACTTTTTTGTTACAATTTTCTATTCTAACAAATTAAACATTTTTGTTTACTTCTTTACATAGTTATTTCCAGAAATTCTTTTTGGTTTTTAGAATTTTAAATTTGTATTTTAATGCCATATTTTGTTCTTTAAAAGTAGGACTAATTTTTTGGTTTTTATTTTTTTGTTGCATTTTCTTTTAGTCTTTGTACATAAACTTTTGTATTTATATAATTTTTTAATACACTAGTATACTTTTCTGGTATTTTTGGTAACCTGTTTTTTATACAATGACTGTTTTATAGCTTTGTTCATACAATATGCTTTCCATCTCATGGTTTCCTTAGTAATCTTCTACGCTTTCAAAATCTACATTCACTTTGTGTTGTCTTATGTAATTTCAAAATAGATGTTTTAATGAAGACTGAGATTCTTTTCATCTGTTACACTACAGTTCTTTGTTTTATCCAGCATTTCTTTGTCACAAATTGCCAAGTCAGTAACAATTTTAACACTTTCCTTACAAATGTTGGTTTAATTTACAATTAATAAATTTATAATGAATATCCAATTCATTATTATTCTGTCTTGCTTTTCTTTCCATCCTCTCGCTTTTGCATAAACATTTCCTGCTGTTACTACTTCTTTGTTTTGCTTCTTTATGCTACCCCCTAGTCTTGAGAGATACATTTCAAATTTGTTAACTGGTTTGCTAGATGACCAATAGCAAAAGTACAATATTATTTTGTCAACTTTGACCTAAAGCGATAGTTTGTCTTTGCACAATTATACAAGAACGCTCATTTGGCTTCCTCATTTTTTTTATTTCTGTCTTAGTAAAACTTAGTAAAACACTAAACAAAATACAAAATACAAAATAAACACAAACTAAAAAAGTTATAAACCACATTTAAAAAAAAAAATCAAAGCTGTACAAACACAAAAAAATCAAACCAATAAAATGTTATGTATTAAGTACTGTTGTACAAAATCAAATATTAAGATTTAACAAAACCTACTAGTAATAGATTAAAAACATACTTTTGTATGGCTATAACTTTAAATTTTAAAAACTCCTTATACCGAGTTGCGGATTTTATTCAAAATTGTGTCAATTATTAATAGTTATAAAATAAATTGCAATATTAATGAACTGTTTCTTTGTTTAATAACTATATACATTTAAACGGTCTAAATATTTTACTATTGGTATTTTATATATTTTAAAACTTATGGCTGCATAAATTATGTATAAAATTAGCTAGATTTGATGTTATATGAAAGTAATTTTTATAATTAAAACAGCACAGCTGCTTCCATAAATAAATTACTCGCATTTCATTATATTAACAACATGCACTGTTTGTAAATTGTTGTCATGATTGGTATTTTCTTGATTAAATCTTCAAACGATTGATACTAGCACAACTGACAATTATGGCTGTTTATTATTACATTAGAATGTATCACCAACCCACAAACCCAATATACTGATATAATTACGAATAAATGATCCTGATTATTAATTTTGATGATGAAAGCATTTCTCCAACTAAGAAATAACACGTTCATGTACCAGCATGTATTATGCTCATTAAACAGAACTTTTATATCAAGTATAATATCATATTAATATCTGCACACTGTGTTAATGTGGGTTACTTCTCTAGTTATCTATTGAATTTGTATTTGATATAATAATTTTATATGAATGATTTCACTACATGATTGTAGAAAGTGTACGTACATTATATTAAATAAAATCTGCTAGATTTATTTAATTTAGCAATATTAAAAATTGATTATTCAATTAAAAAATATTTTAACCAATTAACTATCAAATATGTTCTAATGCTGAATTTAAGACCACGTCGACCGCTACCGCTATCAACAGGATTAAAAAAATAGAGTTAACGGTCGTAAATAAAGATGACAAAATAAACAAAGGTAAGCTTACATATCTTGTCTGTTCTTTAATCCAGCCGACATAAATAGCCTTGCTGTGAGTTTATTAGCAATTTATGTCGACTAGATTAATGAGCAGACAGAAAATATACCCAATGTACCTCACTGTTTTGCCAATATGACTCAAGCGTCTCAAGTCAAAGATATTCTTTACCACAACAAACTAGTAACCACACAAGTTTATATTTTGAATAATAACATAGATGTTGTTAATTTATGGTAACTTAAATAAAAACTTTGCCAATGAGTTCAGCAAGTTTTGGCTGATACCTTCATTAAGGTACCGGTAAAAATCGGCTAATGGCTTTAAAAATTTAAGAAGACGTGAGAGTCTCAGCGACAATGAAGGCGGAAGAACCACAAAGCTTGCCATTACGCACGGCAATTGTGGCATGTCAATGCTAAAACCTTCTAAATATGACTATGTTGTGTTTTAAAACAAATATTATACCCCAGTTAAGTAGAACCCAAAGCTTGTAACTTTAAACTGATAAATAAGTAGGCCTTATGGATTATGGGAAAACATCAGGACAATGAGAACTGAAAAAACCCGAAAGAGTTAGGACAAAAACACATCAATTGGAATATTTTCGGTAAATAAAAAACGCGCCAAGAAGGTTATAGAAATACAATACTCAAATCTGAGCATGTTTTATACCAAAACAACTTGGACATCAAAAACTATATTAGTGGCTTAGCTATTTTTGTCAACAAATCCATCAAACAACTATTAACTAAATAAAAAACAGTATCAAATAAAATTATATAAAGTGGTCACAATATCAAAATAATACTTACTTCAAATTACCTATGCATATGCACCAACAAGCAAACCTGAAAACAAAGAAGTCAAAAAAGAATACAAAAACATAACAAAGGCAAAACAAAAAATTCTAAAACTAGAAATTAAATAGTATCAGCATTAACTAAGTGTCAATCAAAATCAAAGCAGATATCCAAACGGCTGCAAAAAAAACACAATTGTAAAAACTTAAAAAATTAAAAACTAAATTTTAATATTATTAAAATAGAAACACTGCAAATTTAGACACACGTGCCAACAACACCAAAATTTAATCAATAATAGTATTCATTATAATCTCCGTAACCTATAGAGAAGACAACGCAAACATAAAAACCTTGAAATCTGAAATGTCAATAGGAAAACAAGTAATTAATATAATTAAAAAAAATTGAAAGTATCATCGTTTTGGATAAAAATAAATTCAGAAATTATTACAAAACTCTATATACATCAAAAGTAGAAAACTCCAAACCACTGAAAAAGAACAACATTAGTAATGTAAGATTATAAAATATACACAATATCATGGTAACCAAAATTAAAAAAAAAAACAATGAGACAAATGAAAAATAAAAAATGTCTTGAGAAAGACCACTTAACATCAGACATGCTAAAAATAAAAATAAAACCTATAGATAATGCAGTTTAAACTTTTTTAAACAAGTGTATGTATGAGGAAAAAATAACAAAAAAGTAGGATAACGCAGAAGTTATAATCACAAGTATTACGAATGTAGAAAATTACTAACCGATCAGTATATTATTATAATTCTGTAAACTATACACCAAAATAATTATAAATTCTTTGTCAAACAAACTAGATAATTACCAGCTCATTGAACAAGCAGGGTTTTAAAAAGGGTATAACACAACTGATCATCTGCAAACACTACAATCACCAAGTAACGTTCTCATACATCTGGTTTTCATAAACTTATACAAAACGTTTAATTCTATACAAACTTGACAGTTTTTTAAATAAATAGACAAAGCACAAATCAAATTTAATTATTCCAACATCTTAGAAAACATTTATAAAAATGAATAATTACATGTCAAAATAGATAAAAAACTGAAAACAAAGAAGATTTTATATCTCTAAAATTGTTTACTTTAGCGATAGAAGACGTATAATCAAAACGTAAACAAACAAAAGCGTTAAGATAGACACTTAAGATTTGCCGACAATATAGTACTTATCAGCAATGATATTACTGAACTGAAAACTATGCTTATACAAGTAAATAACTTATTTAAAGCATTAAAATAAACCTAAAAAATAGAGATTATGAGTGGCAGCAAAATAGAGGTTCCAGTTGATCACAGAATAATCATTTAAGTGACAAATGAATTTTTTTCGGACACAACATGCTAGGGAAAGATAACCAAATCTTTGAAATCACAAAACGTATAGAGTTTGCTAGGGTTGCATTTGAAATTTAAAATTCATACTAAATGACCGGACAGTCCTAAACAACCTTAAAAGATAGGTATACGAAACAAACATTTTACTGGTAGCCACATCAAGTATCAAGACATTATCACTTACAAAGAAAAATACAAATAAACTAAAACAACTCAAAAAGCAACGGAGCAAGCAATAAAGATTAGAAAATAGAACTGAAGTCACTTACATCATGACATGCGTGGCTGAAATGGCAACGGGTAGGCTATGTTGCAAATACAACACAAATTCAGATGGATCAGGCATATCTTTGAAATTAATAATGATAGTTTTCATATTTATAACAACTTTTTTAAACTGCCAGTATTTAAACACATGTGTGATGATTTTTACAAAAATAAAAACTATCTTTAATTTTTTATGACAAAATCTGATTTATGTTTATCAATAATTATTTCGGTAAAGACATTTTTAAACAAATTTATATTAATTTTGAACTTAATAAGTTGTTAGAATAATCTGTAAACTATTAAATCATCCAGTATACCTAGACAGCCAAAATCAACGATATAGCATACATCAACAAAAAACATAATTTTGTTAATAAATTTATTGCAAAAGTGAAATTATTTTTACGGTATTGTGTTATTTTGTTATTGTTTTTAATATCATCAAATTAGCATAACTATCAATGATTACTATTTTGACATACATTTTATTTAAAAACAAAATATGTGCAATAATTTACAAACAGCATTGACAACTATAAATAGTAAAAAAAATAATTACAAGTATCAGTTCACATACATTTTAGCTGTAATATATCACAAAACTAAAGTAATACAGTAAGTAGATAAAGTTATTTATTTTATACAAACATTACATTTAAAATTAAAAAAAATTAAGTATTAAAAAATAATTAATTTTTAGAAATGAAAATAGTATTTATATTCACCTTAATAGGACTATTGTCTGGTAGTTTAGAAGCAATAGAAAATAAAAGTAATCTAAATTATGTAAACGACCATGCTGCAGACCAATTCACCAAGCATGTTGGGCAACATAGAGCTAAACGTTTTTCAAATGTTTTGGGTAGTGGTCTTGTAAATGTTGTATCCAGTGGAACTGATATTATAAACAATGCTGCTGCAATTGGAGCTGAAACTGTTGTTGGTGGTGTTGAATCCGTAAGCAATGCTGTAAATGTTGTATCCAGTGGAACTGATATTATAAGCAATGCTGCTGCAATTGGAGTTGAAACCGTTGTTGGTGGTGTTGAATCCGTAAGCAATACCATTGATGGAGTAAGTGAAACTGTCAATGAAGGTATACAAAATGTGGTTGGAGTAGTAAAATCTTCTGCTACAACATTGATTCTGAACTCTATATTGGTATTATTTAGTGACTTTTTAATAATAATTCCTTTAGTACTTATAATAATATTCATAATTTTATAACTATAATAATATAAATTTATAAAAAAAATTAAAATTAGAGAATAAAATTAGTTATTAATCTATTATACAATATTAAATTGGTAGAGGTACATTTAAATAAAATATATAAAAAACATATAAACGTATTATTTCTAAGATAAACTAATTATTTAAAATGTAAATAACAAACAATATATTTAACTTCTTAACAACTTGAAGGAATTGTAGATTTTTGCCTCATTCTCGGATTGTGTCTGTAGATGTGTGTCAATTCCCGTAGCATTATCTGATTTTGTGTTATTTAAAACTTTTTTATTATTGTCAGGAATCTCATCTGGTCTAACATTTAACACTCTTATCCCTGTTCTGTAATTTTCTGTCTGTGTAAAGTTTTCTATTATACGCAAGATGTTGTCTTGGTTGTAAATAATAGTTCCATTTTTATTGCGTAGTGCGTATATTTATTAACTTTTAACAAATAAAAAATATCAAAAGTTATTAGAAAAATTATGATATTTAGTTTAACATTTAAATTAAAAAAAATAACAATAATAAACTCGATAACCAGTTGTAAATGAAGCTATTATTTTTATTAAAAATTATGCCTTTGTTACGTACTGCAGTTGTTGAAGTAGTATGGGATTGCAGAAATAATTATCTAACCATTCAAAACATAACTTTATTTTTAATAACGGGGATAAAGATAGAAGTGTTTATCACATCGCCAGATTTGGTTTTAACAATTCTTTTTGTAGTGTGGTCTAGCAAATCTTGTAAACTTCTACAAACTAATTTTTAATAATTTCTATTTGTAAGTTAACGTTTTGAACTTTATCATAATTTGGAAAAATATTACATCTTTAATCTTTTACCGCATTTCATATAATTTGATACTGATGTTTTAATAATAAACCTACACTAGTATAAATGCTGTAGATGTAGTAGATTTATTTTATAGTACATCTTATACCAAATTAGGATGCATAAGATTTATAATAATAACAAAAGTATTTTGCAATTTAGATTAAAAATTGTTTTCTTATTTCTAGAAGCCGCTTTTTACTTCTTTATGTATTTGGACAGAAAATTTTGATTTAATTTAATGTAAAATTTCTTTATAATTGTCTTTTTGCGGTTTGGATAGTAACGCTTAATATTGTCGAAACACTTATGTACTTTTCAATTGCTCAAAAGTACAATTTTAACTAAATTTGGATATAAAATACTATTACTTTCTAAAATAAATAAATTTAAATAAAATTGATAATATTAAATTACTTATTTTATAGTATGTAATTTGTAGCACTAACAAGCTAATTGAGCATGTCAGACCTGTTTACCACCATGCATTTCTTTTTTAGATTAATACAAAACTGTTTGAAATCTGATGGTAAATGGACTTGCACTACTTGTTACCCGTTAGATAATAGAATTTCTGCAGACCATCAAACGTCATCTAAAGTAGAAATTATTGCTGCAATGAATGATATGTTTAAAACTTACTTCACACCTTTTTCTGATGAAATTAGAAAACAAGTAACTACTTGTACTGAAGCAATAACAGCTCTTACTAAACAAGTTGCTGTCTTAAAAACTGAAAATACTGTCCTTAAATCTCAGATTGCAGCTCTTAATGGTACCAATCTCACATCAGAAGATATTATTCATGAGATTGAGGAAAAAGAAAAAAAATGTCTAACGCCATGATTTACAATGTTCTGGAATCCCAAAACCATGATTCTAAGATGAGCAGCAAGAAGATAAAATTATTTTTGTAAGTGAAGAGTTTAAACAACTTAGAACTTTAATTAAACGTAAAACTAAATCTGCTTACAGTATTTATATATCCTCAATTAAAAATGAAGTTGTCTTTAACCCAAAACAGTTTTGGGCATACATCAACTCTAAGAAATCCAACTCATCTAGAATTCCTTCTACTTTGATTAGTAATAATGAAGTATTTGATAATCCTAAGAACATTGCTAATGGCTTTTCTAAGTTTTTTGAATCCGTACACATTCTCCAGTCTACTAATGTCAACCTTGATAACTGCAGCTATATACATAACTTTACATTTTTTTATGTTTCAGAAGATGCTGTGTTAAAGATTTTTAAAACCCTTCTAAATAAAAATTCTGCTGGCAATGATAATTTACCTGTTTTTTATTGAAAGATTGCGCGATTCTGTTTTGTCATCCTCTCACAATTTTATTCAATTTATCCATTACTATTTCTACTTTTCCTAATAATCTGAAAATTGTCCAATACCTAAAACTAATATCAATCTTCACAACATTGATAACTATCGCCCAATTGCAATCCTACCACACATTTCCAAAGTCTTTGAGCGTATCCTCTATAATCAAATATACATTTATGTCAAACCTTATATCTCAACTAATCAACATGGTTTTGTTTCAGGACGTTCAACTGTAACAAATATGTGTGTTATTACACACAAAATAGCTAAAACTCTTGACACTTCTGGGCAAATTGACGTTATTTATAGATATGTCAAAGACTTTCGATATAGTTTAACATAAAATTCTCTTAGCTAAGCTTAGAGATTTTGGTTTTCGCAGTTCATCCATTGTACTGATGTCATCTTATCTCAAAAAGCGTGAGTCGTATGTTATTTTCAATTACTATAAATCTAATTCTTATATTCTAACATCTGTTGTTTTGCAAAGATCAATATTAGGGTTCATGCTGTTCAATTTATTTATTAATGACCTTTCCACATCACTAGGTTGTCAGCATCTTCTAAATGCAGATGATCTTTAAATATATTCAAAATCAACAGCATCAATGACTGTTTTCAGTTGCAGAACATGTTAAACCAAATTTTCACATGGTGTATTGCTAACCGATTAGATTTAAACATTAACAAGTGTAAGATGTCATTTACACAAAAAACTAATGCCATAAAGTTTGATTATCTTATCAATAGCGGTTCAGTTGAGTATGTTAGTCTTTATAAAGACCTTGGTGTATACTTTGATACTAAACTAACGTTTAACTATCACATTGAAAACGTTGTACAGAGTTCTATAAAAACTTTAGGATTTATTCATGGTAACACCAATAGTTTTCAAAATCTTAGTGCCTTAAAGGCTTTATATAATTCTTTTGTGCTTTCTAAACTGGAATACGCATTTTTAATTTGGTATCCACAAAACCAACATCAAACACAACAAATTAAAAGTTTGCAACGAAGGTTTTTAAAATATTTTTTTTTTTAAATTGTAGGACATTATCCTATCAGAGGCTTTGGCCACCTCAGTTTACTCACATTGCTTGGAAAAGTTTTCCTTACGCTGGCCATGCTGTTATGTACACAATCTTTAATAATAGTAGACCGTTTTGGGGTTTGAAGAATCGTTGTCTCTTTTACCTGTCTACAACCTATATTGTTATACCATTGTGCTTTAAATGCCTTGTTTGTGTTTGATTTTAGTATAACATTTATGCATTTTTGTGGTAATGCGGTTTAGAATTTGGGTTCAGACATATTGAGAGTTAATTCTTTACGCGTCAATCTATCAGCCTTACCTATAGTGTTAGAATGTTTTTTCATACAGCACAGCTCATATTTAAGCAATTTTCAATGAAAGAGTTTTATGGCATTTTAGTATTAGATTTGATATAATTTTAAGATTTGTATGAATTGTTGCTCTGCTGTCCGTTAGGCACGTATCAGATATTTCTCGGGATACTATTTTCATTACACTACTATTGTATATGTTTTTAGTGGTAAAGACATTGAGATGTCTAGGTTTTAAGAGAAAATTCTCGCTTTAAAACGTCTTTTGAATACCAATTATAGTGGCACGCTATCAGTTTACGTTTCTAGGGAAGGTGTTTAATAAAACCTTTTCCAAGAGAGAACAGTGTTTGCCGGCCCTTTCCACAGTGTACCAAAGATTTGCTGCAAATGTTGCTACTTACTTAACATAGATGTCAAAGAGTGGCAGGCAGCATTGCTTCTATTGCTGCAGTTGGCTTTATTTGCATACTTAGACACAATATTTGTTGCATTTGATTTAGTTAGTTTGCTGACGTTTTTTGATTGGTTCTTAGCTACTAGATCAGTGCCCCATAGATAAACATAGGTCTTATAACAGCTGTGTATAACCAAAGTACTATCTTTGCAGACAGTTTCTATGTTTTGCCAATAACCCGTTTACATTGCCAAAACAACAAATACACCTTTTTACATTTAATCACTAGGTGTGGCTTTTATATGAGTTTACTGCCAAAATTAAAATTTTTGTGTGTGTAAAAAACTCTAGTTTTTGTGAGTTGGTTTTTGTACCAATTTTCTATTAGTTTTAAAGTTACTTGTATTAGGCTGCAGAGTATGCCTTTAATTTTGCTACGGTCGTTGAATGCTTAATTTTACTGTATTTTATAGAAGTGGTAAACTAATTTTACTTAAAGGCAACTTCTGTCAACTGTTTGCTTGACTATTGTGTTGCCTACAGTAACTATTATGATTCTTTTTTCTAGCATGTGTTTTATCCATCCACTGATTGTTGGATTAACACCATTTGTTAAGAGTGCTGTTTTTATTTTATAAAATGTAGTTTTACTAAATGCACCTTTAATGTATGTATATGAATACTCCAAAGGTGAACATATTGTCCAGTGATAATTTTTTGATTTGATCTGTTGCGTTATGTAAAGCCGATTTTGTAATTTTTTTCTACGTGTATACGTGTTGGTTTGATTGCATTACTGTAGTAATAGTGCAGTTTTCTAAGTTTATTTTTTTGCACAAACTTTTAAGTGTCTTTAGAAGAAAAGTTGTAATACTTATATGGCGATAAGATTTTGCCATGGTGTATTCACTGCGTCCTGGTTTTGGTATAAATACAACTTATACTTCTTTTTATGTTATGGGAATGTAGTAAAAGGCAATACATGCCCATAGATTTTTATCAGCTAGGCTAAAATGATAAATTTGCTTCATTGCAAGATTTTGTCTAATTTTGATGCCTTGTATGGTAAAATGTTTCTGATTGCCCAGGTTATTCGCGTAGTTCCTAAAAGTCATATACTGATGGGGATAAAGTTGCACTATCAAACCACCCTTGTAACAAGGTGCTACAGCCTAAAAAGCAAGTTTTCAAAAGTCTCTTGGTTTAGTTGTTTTTAGGGGTCTTTTGATAAGATCTATTTTAGTTATGCGCTATTAAAAGTTTTTTTAACATCTTAAAGTTCTCTACTTCTTTTAGTCGTTGACAAATATGTTTTTTATAATCTTTTTGGACGTTATTATAAAACATCTAGTCTGATTGGCGCTTTAAGTTTTTTGTTCAGTTAAAAGATTTCTTTTAAGATTTTTGAGTTTAGTGGACAGGAACCGTTGTTTGCTTATGTCAAAGAGTTTCTTAATTTACCTACGTGGTTTTAAATTTTTTCAACACTTTTAGGTGTACATAAAACAATGTAAGCACTTTAATGCCACGGCTGCTCGTTAGTAATGTAGGTTGCATTGAATTACATCATGCAACACGGAACTTTTTGCAGGATATTGAAATGGTGTTTTTTCTTCCCGTTTTTTGTCTAAGTAGGTTTTTGTCCCAGCCTTGATGGTGGTCCAGTTTTTCGGCTTTGTCTTGGTAGATAGATTTTTTTATCTACCTGCATGCTTTCCTTTTAACGCATATTTTTGTTTTTTTCTTAATTAGGTGGTTTGATGAACATGTAAACTTGGCTGTCTTTCCCACTTAACTTTTTGACGTCTTCCTTTCCTATTCCTAAAACAAAAAACTGATTTCCCTTAGATGATTTTCTATTTTTGCATTTCCTGGCAACTCAAAACCGACTCACTAGCATCTAAAGGTTCCGGAAGCCAATGAGTGGGTTTTTTCTGCCTAAAGAAGTAACTTGGAAATGTTTGGGTAAAACTTTTTTGTTGCTGACGTCTACCTTTTTGGTTAAAAAGGGGGATGTTTTAAAGATTGACTTAGACTTTTTTGCTTTCTTCCTAATTAAGGGCTCGGAAGTATAAACAAAACTTTTTTTGCTTCCTTTGTTTTAAATAGTTTTTTGCGTAAGGACTTAGAATCTTTTATTTAATGAAAATGTTTTTGGCTTGATGGGACTTTTTCTGTATAGGGTTATCAGGGTTTGTTATCTAATTACAAATGTTATTTGTCTTGTCTGGAAGAAGGTTTGCTTGCTTTGCAGCAACTAATTGCGCTTTTTTTTGCACCGGGAAGTTGTTTTTTGAAACTGTTTTGTGTGTTTCAAATGACAGTTAACAGAGTATCCAAAGACACACCCGTTGCTATTCACGCTGTTGGCCATCTGACTGGACGACAAAGTCGATTGATCAAGATAGGTTAGTCTCGACCAACCGTTTAAATATCTGGGCAAAAGTAGAGTGTTGCCAGGATTTAGAGACGTATCTTTAAGATAGCTATCAGGTTTTTTTATGGTCCGTTACGGGTATTTTAAATTATAGACATTAATTAAAAATTTCAAAAACATTAAAAGAAACGTAAATAAACCAAAATAATAGAAACAAAACCAACTACTAATTTACAATTTACTGCAATTAAATTTGAAAAACGCGCATGGTTTTACGTATTACGATACTTATATAACGCTAAGCACAATTACACTCACAAAATTTGTACCACTTAAGCCTGCGCCAAAGGTGAAGGTTCAACAAACTAAAGTACAAGTAGTTGCACTAAGAAGCATCATTAAAACCCGCAGAAGTGTTGAAAGCGAGCCGCTTGTTTGGATTACAAAGGCGAGCAGTCAGAGTAATAGCTGGTCTAGGTTATAAAGAAGATTGTAAAGAAACCTTTATCAGGCTGGGTATTTTAACATTGCCATCTCTTTACGTGTTGGAATGTCTGGTGCATGTTCGAAAAAACATCGAGTCTTACTGTGCGCATAGTGACTCACATAACTATAATACTAGAAATAACTCTAAGTTGTGTTTGATCCCTATGCGCCTATCTAAATCACAGACAGGTGTAAACTATTATGGTCCCAAAATATTTAACCTACTCCCGGAACAAATAAAGCAACAAAATTGTAAAGCGTTTAAAAACACTATAAAATCTTACCTTAGCACAAAAGCTTTCTATAGTATTAACGAATGCTTAGTTGACAATTACGGAAATCTTGCCAGAGCATACGTGCATGCATACTATATATGGCATTATCAATTTATTTATGTTTATAATATTTTGAAATTGTAATATACTATTTAATTTTGTTTGTACATTTGATTTTAATATGTTCTTTGTTGTTTAGTTTTTACAAGTACGGTTTGTTTACTTATTTTAATTCTAAATCAAATAATGTTCTTTTTTAATTTTTAGTAATGCATTCTTTTTTTAATGTATTAATGTAACTTATTATGACTTGACGTGTGTAAATGCTTGTAGTAACACAAATAAAGCTATTCTATTCTATTCTATTCTATTCTATTCTATTCTATTCTAAAGCCCTTCTTCAGCTGATTATAGGCCAATTAGCCCTATAATAAGCAATGTTCCTCTGCAGTTTCTACAACTACCAGTATAACGTGGGGCAACTCAACCTCTACTCAATAACCCAACTCAACCAATTTTGGTAACTATCCCAATACAAAACAACAGTGCTCCGATATATACAACTCGCCTAAAACCTATATCAATAACTACAAGGAACATGAGTAAGATGGGTCCATCATTATTGCTTCAAAATCAGCATATTGTAAATCATAGAAATAAAGTACAGTCATTAGTTAATACACGACGTACTGTAATCAATTCATTGAACTCATATCATCATCAATCAAACATTTTGAAAGCATCTGCACGTAACAATGTGAAAATTTCCGTAAAGCGTGCATCTTCTGACAAACTATTAGCGGATAACAACAAACATATTAGACTAAATGATGTGAATGGGTTTATACTGCATGCAGATGTCAGTGAATCAGCGGAAGCTCCATTGCATAACAATTCTGTTCATGATAAAGTTACATTTCTAAATATGAAATAGTGTGTATAGGATCATTCTAGTTCTGTTCAAACTTGTTAAGTTTTTTATTCATGTATTGTTTAAATATATATATATATAAGCAAAATTTTTTAAACTATCGGGCCTTTTTCCAGATTGCATTTATATATATATTTTTTTTTTTTTTCTTTTTTTTCTTTGGTGTAATGCAAGATCTCAGTTTTAGATTAGTTACTTTATGGATAGAGAATTAGCAAGTTTGAATATGTGACGAATTCAACAAACGCAAGTGATTTTTTTTAAAGAGTTATTTATTGAAAATATGAACAGTAATTAGTCCGACTGTTTATCAAGACCAATTTAATTTTATATATATATATATATATATATATATATATATATATATATATATGTATATATATAATTGGTTAACAGACTTCTTTGAATATTATTATATTTGTTAACGGGATGATGAGTCTATTTTTTAAAATAATTATTTTAATAAATTAAAATTTATTTATAACGTTTCATATGTTATATACATATATCGTCAGATAAATAAATATATAAATAAAATACAAAATAAAATAATATTATGTAAAATTGTCACATTTGAAGTTAAAAATAATAATAATAAAACAATTTTTTATGAAATAAATAAATAGATGAATTAAACTAACATGATAAAATAAAATAAAAATAAAAAGAAGAATATCTATTGACATTAGATATTAAATATTAGTATTATATATATATTTAAGTTTGTAATGAAATTTATATTTATATATTTATATATATATATATATATATATATACAGGGTGTCCGGAAAATACGTGTACACCGTTTGACGACAGACTCCTGACGTCAAAATAGGTCGATCTAAGCCGACTTAGTTATATCCAAAATTGTCTCGTTTAGCCGGTAGAGAGCGTCAAAATTTTGTAAATATTAAAAAGAAATTACCTGTAACAATAGTTTTTTAAGTGACCTTGTTGCTATGGCGTTTAATAATTTGACAATTATTGACAAATTGTCACCAGTCTATGAAATTTACTCAAGTATACGATCAACATTCTTGAATTACAAGTTCATTTTACCATTAAAAATGGAAAATTATACAAACTCTCAGAAAGTTGACATGCTCCTGGTATACGGGTTTTGTCAAGGAAATGGGCGTCAGAGTGTTAGGGTTTACATGGAGAGGTTTCCTAAGAGTCGAATACCAAACCACCAAACATTTGCCAATATTGAGCATCATCTTCGGGAAACGGGCAGTTTTGAGAAAAAGTTTGAAGGCAGGGGTCGTATGCGAACAACTCGAACTGTGGAAACAGAAGAGATGATTCTGGAAAGAGTTGAAGAAGAACCAAGTACCAGTACCCGTCTCTTAGAACGTGAGTTAAATGTTCCTAAAACAATTGTCAATGAGGTTTTAAGAGAACAGTTGTTACATCCTTACAACATACAGAAAAGTCCAGGAACTTTTACCGACTGATCCCCCCATGCGGCTTACATTTTGTCAATTTATTAGAAACAAAAAAATCCTTGTTCCAAATTTTTGTAGAAAAATTATGTTTACTGACGAGGCATGCTTTACAAGATCTGGGGTAACCAATCTGCACAACGAACATATTTATTCCGATAAAAATCCACATGCCATTAAAGTTGCACATCATCAGCATCAATTTAAAATTAATATTTGGGCAGGTATTATTGATCACTACCTTATTGGTCCCATTGTTATTCCAGACAGGTTAGATGGAAATATTTATTTAAATTTTTTGCAAGACACATTACCAATTCTTCTGGAGAATTTGCCCCTTTTACTTCGGAGGGAAATGTGGTATATGCATGATGGTGCCCCGCCCCATTTTTCCGTTGCCGTTCGGCAATACTTACATCATCAATATCCCAACCGATGGATTGGAAAAGGCAATGATGCACCAGTAAAATGGCCACCAAGTTCTCCTGAGTTAAATATGTGTGACTTCTTTTTGTGGGGCGCTATTAAAACAGAAGTTTACAAGACTCCGGTAAACACACGCGATGATTTATTGCAGCGGATTTTAAATGCAGGCAACCATTTTAATAATCCCGAGACATTAGATAGGGTCCAATATCATTTTTTAAAGAGTGTTAATAAGTGTATTCAGCAAGATGGCGGTCATTTTACACATTTGCTTAAGTAATGTTTTTGTTTTACTTAGTTTCTTACAATAGATACTTTCAACTTTGTTATACTTTTGTTTTTTTTGACGCCCTCTACCGGCTAAACGAGACAATTTTGGATATAACTAAGTCGGCTTAGATCGACCTATTTTGACGTCAGGAGTCTGTCGTCAAACGTTGTACACGTATTTTCCGGACACCCTGTATATATATATATATATATATCAGGGTAGCGGGTAGAGATTCCATTACGATCCCGGTAAAGGATAGCTCTACTTCAGGGACGCGCCTCTGCCTACGCGAGCCTTGGTTATCTCCCAATCAACATCCCGGAAGAAAACCATGTCCCAGCCAAACTTCCTATTACTTCACATACACTTTCTCATTAATTCCGTTCCTCACCCATTCTCTAAGCAGTTTAGCCAACGTGGAGAATTAAGGCTATATACCGAGTCGTTGCCGGGATAAGTAACAAACTTTCTCCCTCGGGAGAAAGATAAACACCTTCTTGTCCAGGGGACGAAAAAAAATCTCCCAAAGGCTGATGATCCGAAAGATAGAACAACGGCATAGGATGTAAAAAGCAACAAAAAACTACTACATTACAGATTCCTTTGGATAACCTCAGGAAAAAATCATCATGAAGACTTCATTCAATTCTAATTTATCCGGAGTATCAAGCCTTGAATGACAAAATCAAAAAAATCATTAAATATTCCAAAAAAATGGAATGTAAAAAGTTTATACCAATCCGGAAAAATACACAACCTAGTAACGGAAATGCAACGAATGGATATAGATATTTTAGGTATTAGTGACGTTCAATGGCCAGACTGTGGAGAATACCCGATCAATAACTATCACATGTATTACTCAGGAGGCAATGATGCGCAACATAGATACGGAGTGGCCATAATAGTGTCACAAAATATCAAAAAAACTGTCTTGAATGTTGTGAACCTATCAAACTGAGTAATAATGGTACAACTCAGATCTCATGCAGGCAAAATTAACATCATCCAAGTGTATGCATCCACAGCAGATAAAAACGAAACAGAAATAGAAGAATTCACAGCCAACTAAACGAAATTATGAAAATAGTTAAAAGCTCAGATATTACCATTGTTTTAGGAGACTTTAACGCAAAAGTCGGGGAAGAAAGTGTAGATGAATGTGTAGGCCCATATGGTCTGGGGAGAGAAATGAGAGGGGAGAAAGACTCATTGAGTTCATGGTCATTACAATCACATGGTTTAAACTACCAAAACGGCGACTATACACTTGGACATCACCAGCCCACACAACAGATAATATAGTACGGAACCAAATAGATTACATTCTAATTAACAGAAGATATAAAAACGCTATTAGCACAGTTAATGTATATCCAGGGGCAGATGTGTATTCTGATCACAACCCGATTATAGCCACCCTAAAAGTTAAGCTAAAGAAAGTCCAAAGAAAGTATCAAAAACTTATATCAAATACAAGTATGCTCCGGGAAAAACAAATCAAATAGAGGGTAAAAACAAATATCAACAAAAACCTCAATCAATTCATAAAGGGAGGCGTAGAGAACAGAGACGTAAACAAGACATGGAAAGACCTTAAAGAAGCCTTGCTGGATAGAAGCAAAAATAAACTTACATGCAGTACTCGGTCTCCCAAAGAACAATGGATGACTAATGAAATCTTGATTCTAATAAAAAATAAAAGACAATACAAAGGACAGAATAGGGATACATACAAAGAGATTCAACAACAAATAAGAAAAAAAATTAAAGAGGCCAAAAAAACATTCATTAGACAGAAGTGCAAAGAGATAGAAGCACTAGAATAGAGATACAATTCATTTAATCTACATTAAAAGGTCAAAGAGTTTACTGGTATAAGAAGGAAAAAACAAAATGGTTTAATAAAAGATACAAACGGAAACATTATAATAGACATAAATAAAAAAATCAAAAGGTGGGAGGAATACATACAACAACTATTTGATGACACTAGAAATAAGATAAATATACAAAAAACTACAAAAAGCCCCCTTATAACTGCCAAAGAGGTAAGCCATGCTATTAAGAACTCAAAAGATAGGATGGCGGAAGGTCCAGATGAGATACCAGTAGACCTCCTCAAATTATTGATGACGACAAATTGAACATTCTAGTAAATCTATATAATACCATCTACAAAACCGGAATCATACTCCAAGAATGGCTTAAATCAACTTTTATTCCGATACCAAAAAAGCATAACGCAAGAGAGTGTTCAGACTTTACTATTAGCCTGATGAGCCATACTTTGAAAATGTTCTTAAAAGTTATTCATAGTCGCATAGACAAGAAGCTAGAAGCGAATATCAGCGAGACACAGTTTGGATTTCATAAAAACTTAGGTTAAAGAGCATTATTTAGCATGAATGTCATAATACAACGATGTCTCGATATGAACGTCGACCTATACATAGGATTTATTGACTACGAGAAAGCCTTCAATAAAGATAAGCACCTATTGGAAATAGCACAACAAAAAGGTCTTGACTACAATGACATCAGAATAATAAAAAACTTTTACTGGAATCAGAAATAACTGTTGAAGGACATGACTCGGGGGAATTAGAAATTTGCCGAGGTGTTTGACAAGGCTGCATACTATTGACAGTCTTATTTAATATGTACTCAGAGGTCATATTTAAGGAAGCTATTAACAAAGACTCCGGGGGAATAGTTATAAACGGGCAAACTATCAATAACATTTGATATGCAGACGATACCGCGATAATAGCAACAAACATCCAAGATCTCCATAAAATGCTAGTAGACATAAATACTGTTAGCCAATCCTATGGACTAAGAATAAATTTAATTAAAACTAAAATTATAGTATTTAAAAAGAATGACTCTAACAATATTCCAGCCGTCGCAATAGATAATACCATAATAGAAAGAGTGAGAAGCTATTAGTACTTGGGAACACGAATAGGGGAAAACAACGACCAGACCAGCAAAATCAATAAACGTATAGAGATAGCAAGAGCAACCTTCGTTAAAATGAATATTTTTTTTGAAGATAGAAACCTCGATATAGCCTTGCAAATACGAATGGTGCGATGTTATATCTTCTTGACTTTATTGTATGGTATGGAAGCATGGACACTAAATAAAAACAACATAAAAAAGATCGAGTTATTTGAAATGTGGCTCTACCGTCGTATGCTAAAAATACCCTGGACGGATCTTGTAAGCAATGAAGAAGTATTACGAAGAACGCACAAGGACAGAGATTTTTTAATTACAATCAAAAAAAGAAAGTTCGAGTATTTTGTTCACATTTCCCGAGAAGAAAGGTACTCAACTCTCCAACTAATTATGCAGGGAAAGATACAGGGGAAAAGATCCGTAGGACGCCGCAGAATATCTTGGCTGAAAAACCTCCGGAAATGGTATGAAAAAACTTTGGTGGAACTATTGAGAGCTGCAGTTTCTAAAACAAATATTGCTATAATGATTTCTAACCTTCGTTAGGAGAATGCACCATAAGAAAAAGAAGATCAAGACAGGAAGAACTGAAGAAAACCCGAAAGAGTTAAGACAAAAACTATATATTGTTGGTAAATGAAAAACGCGCCAAGAAGGTTATAGAAATACAATACTTAAATCTGGGCATGTCTTATACCAAAACAACTTAGACATTAAAAACTATATTAGTGGCTTAGCCATTTTTGTCAACAACTATTAAAAAAATAAATTTATATATAGTGGTCACAATATCAAAAAAATACTTACTTTAAATTACCTATGCATATGCACCAACAAGCAAACCTGAAGACAAAGAAGCCAAAAAAGTATACAAAGACTTAACAAGGGCATAACAAAAAAAATTAAAACTAGGAAAGAAATTAAATAGTATCACCATTAACTAACTGTCAATCAAAATTAAAGCAGATATCCAAACGGCTAAAAAAAGACACAAATGTAAAAATTTGACAGAACTCTAAACTAAATTATAATATTATTAAAATGGAAACACTGCAAATTTAGTCACACGTGCCAACAATACCAAGATATAATCAGTAATAATATTCATTGTCATCTCATTAACCTATAGAGAAGACAATGCAAACATGAAAACCTTGAAATATGAAATGTCAATAGGAAAACAAGTAATAAATATAATTAAAAAAATTTGAAAGTATTATTGTTTTGGATAAAAATAAAATCAGAAATTATTACAAAACTCTATATACATCAAAAGTAGAAAGCCCCAAACCACTGGAAAAGAACAACATTTGTAATGTAAGATTATAAAATATACACAATATCATATTAACAAAAATATAGAAAACCAATGAGACAAATGAAAAATAAAAAATGTCTCTAGAAAGACCACTTAACATCATACATGCTAAAAATAAGAGTAAAACCGATAGAAAATGCAATTCAAACTCTTTTAAACAAGTGTATGTATGAGGAAAAAATAACAAAAAAATAGGATAACGCAGAAGTTATAATCACAACTATTACAAATGTAGAAAATTACTAACCGATCGGTTTATTGATATAATTTTGTAAACTATACACCAGAATAATTATAAACTTTTTGTCAAACAAACTAGATAATTACCAGCCCATATACTTGTCCTTTTTTATTGCCGTTTATAGAACATATAATAAACTATTATTTGAGTATTCTACATTTCCAGATGCATGGAAAGAAGGTAAAATTGTTCCACTTTCTAAGATAAAAATTCCTGTTGAATATGGCGACTTAAGACCTATAACTATACTGCCAATTTTATTAAAACTAATTGAGAAAATTGTGGATGATCAGTTAAGAGCATATATTGAACGGTATAATATTCTTCCCAAACTTCAATCAGGTTTTAGAAAAAATTAAAGTTGTGGAACTGCTATGCTTAAAATCACCGACGAAATAATATCATCAATGAATGCTGGACAAAACACCGTTCTTGTACTTTTGGACTATTCTAAAGCATTCGATATGGTAGATCACAAAATATTGCTTTCAATATTACGGTATAGTGGCTTGACTGAAGCATCAGTAATATTTTTTAAGGAATATTTATCTAAAAGAAGTAACCGAGTTGTGGTGAATGGTGTCTTGTCCGAACCAATGGCGATGGAAAAAGGAATTACGCAGGGTGGTGTTTTAGGCCCATTACTCTTCTCAATGTATGTTTCAAATTTTTATTTAGCATTTAAAGAAACAAAATATCATTATTATGCTGACGACACTCAAATATACTATTCGTTTGACTCCAATACCGATATTGTGTCAGTTAACAACACTATTAATACAGAATTGGATTATTTAGTTACCTTATCAAAAAACCACAATCTTAAATTAAATCCTAATAAATCAACCGTTATACTATTTGGTAAAAAAAAAAGAATTGTCATTAAAAACAGTCTTGACATAAGAGTAATGGGCAAAAACTTAAAAGTTGTAGAAGAAGTTAAAAATCTTGGAATGACAATAGATTCAAATTTGAGATTAGGGAAACATGTTAACAATCTTGTAAGCAAATCTTATTTTAATCTTAAAACCTTATATGGTCATAGAACGTACCATAATCAAAATTTAAAAACATTGCTATGTCAATCATTAATTTTATCTAATTTTAACTTTTGTGACTATGTATATGATTCATGAATAGATAAAATTACAGCACATAAAATTCAATTAGTACAAAATGCGTGTCTTAGGTTTATATACGGAATACGTAAACGAGATCATATTAGTCACACACTTGCACTAGCTGAATGGCTGAATATGTCCAATAGACGAAAACTGCACGCTTCTTGTGCATATCTCAAAATAATTAAAATCAAAACCCCCAACTACTTATATGAAAAAATAAAATTCCGAACAGATATCCACACGGTTAATACTCGAGGTATAAATAAAATAACTATCCCTGTCCATAGGTCTTCACTATTTCAAAGGTCATTTACATATAATATTGCTAAATGTTTGAACTCTATCCCTTTTAATTATATTGATCTCACTCTCAATTCGTTTAAGCAAAAACTTAAAAACCAGTTATTTGAGGATCAAAGTTAATTTATGTTTATATTAGTATTGTATGTTAGTGTGTGTTTTAGGTGCAGGAGGAAGAATAGATAACCCGTTTTAGGGCTAATCTAATCCTGAACCTAGTTGTCATAGATGCAATTGATTTTGTTAATATAATTCATATTAATTTTATTAATGTATATGTATTTCTTTGACAATAAATGTATTATTATTATTATTATTATTATTATATAACAAGCAGGGTATTAAAAAGGGTATAACACAACTGATCATCTACAAACACTACAATCACCAAGTAACGTTCTCATACATCTGGTTTTCATAAACTTCTACAAAACGTTTAGTTCTATAGAAGCTTGACAGTTTTTTAAATAAATAGACAAAGCTCAAATCAAATTTAATTATTCCAACATCTTAAAAAACATTTACAAAAATGAATAACTACATGTCCAAATAGATAAAAAACTAAAAACAAAAAGATTTTATATCTCTAAAATTGTTTACTCTAGCGATAGAAGACGTATAATCAAAACGTAGACAAATAAAAGCTTTAAGATAGACAGTAGTTACTTAAACCACTTAAGATTTGCCGACAATATAGTACTCATCAGCAGTGATATTACTGAACTGAAAACTATGCTCATACAAATAAATAGCTTATCTAAAACTTTAAAATAAACCTAAAAAACCGAGATTATGAGAGGCAGCAAAATAGAAGTAGTTGATCACAGAATAATCATTTAAGTGACAAAGGAATCTTTTTCGGACATAACATGCAAGGGAAAGATAACCAAACCGTTAAAATCACAAAACGTACAGGGTTTGCTTGGGTTGCAATTTGAAATTTAAAATTCATACTAAAAGACCGGACAGTCCTAAACAACCTAAAAAGAAAGGTATACAAATCAAACATTTTACTGGTAGCCACATCAAGTATCAAGACATTATCACTTACAAAGAAAAATACAAATAAACTAAAACAACTCAAAGAGCAACGGAGCAAGCAATAAAGATTAGAAAATAGAACTGAAGTCACTTACATCATGGCACGCGTGGCTGAAATGACAACGGGTAGGCTATGTTGCAAATACAACACAAATTCAGATGGATCACGCATATCTTTGAAATTAATTATGATAGTTTTTATATTTATTACAACTTTTTTAAACTGCCAGTATTTAAACATATGTGTGATGTTTTTTTACAAAAATAAAAACAGTCTTTAATATTTGATGACAAAATCTGATTTATGTTTATCAATAATTATTTCGGTAACAAGACATTTTTAAACAAATTTATATTAATTTTGAACTTAATAAGTTTTTAGAATAATCTGTGAACTATTAAATCATTCAGTATACCTAGACAGCCAAAATCAACGATATAGCATACATAAACAAAAAACATAAATTTTGTTAATAAATTTATTGCAAAAGTGAAATTATTTTTACGGTATTGTGTTATTTTGTTATTGTTTTTAATATCATCAAATTAGCATAACTATCAATGTATACTATTTTGACAAACATTTTATTTAAAAACAAAATATGTGCAATAATTAACAAACAGCATTGATAACTATAAATAGTAAAAAAAATAATTAAAAGTATCAGTTCACATACAATTTAGCTGTAATATATCACAAAACTAAAGTAATACAGTAAGTAGATAAAGTTATTTATTTTATACAAACATTACATTTAAAATTAAAAAAAATTAAGTACTAAAAAATAATTAATTTTTAGAAATGAAAATAGTATTTATATTCATCTTAATAGGACTATTGTCTGGTAGTTTAGAAGCAATAGAAAATGAAAGTAATCTTAATTATGTAAACGACCATGCTGCAGACCAATTCACCAAGCATGTTGGGCAACATAGAGCTAAACGTTTTTCAAATGTTTTGGGTAGTGGTCTTGTAAATATTGTATCCACTGGAACTGATATTATAAACAATGCTGCTGCAATTGGAGCTGAAACTGTTGTTGGTGGTGTTGAATCCGTAAGCAATGCTGTAAATGTTGTATCCAGTGGAACTGATATTATAAGCAATGCTGCTGCAATTGGAGTTGAAACCGTTGTTGGTGGTGTTGAATCCGTAAGCAATACCATTGATGGAGTAAGTGAAACTGTCAATGAAGGTATACAAAATGTGGTTGGAGTAGTAAAATCTTCTGCTACAACATTGATTCTGAACTCTATATTGGTATTATTTAGTGACTTTTTAATAATAATTCCTTTAGTACTTATAATAATATTCATTATTTAATAACTATAATAATATAAATTTATAAAAAAAATTAAAATTAGAGAATAAAATTAGTTATTAATCTATTATACAATATTAAATTGGTAAAGGTACATTTAAATAAAATATATAAAAAACATATAAACGTATTATTTCTAAGATAAACCAATTATTTAAAATGTAAATAACAAACAATATATTTAACTTTCTAACAACTTAAAGGAATTGTAGATTTTTGCTTCCTTCTCGGATTGTGTCTGTAGATGTGTGTCAATTCACGTAGCATTATCTGATTTTGTGTTATTTAAAACTTTTTTATCATTGTCAGGAATCTCATCTGGTCCAACATTTAACACTCTTATCGCTGTCTGTAATTTTCTGTCTGTGTAAAATTTTCTATTATACGCAAGATGTTGTCTTGGTTGTAAATAATAGTCCCATTTTTATTGCGTAATGCGTATATTTATTAACTTTTAACAAATAAAAAATATCGTTATTAGAAAAATTATCACATTTAGTTTAACATTTAAAAAAAAAAAAATAAATAAACTCGATAACCAGTTGTAAATGAAGCTATTATTTTTATTAAAAATTATGCCTTTGTTACGTACAGCAGTTATCGAAGTAGTATGTGATTGCAGAAATAATTATCTAACTATTCAAAACATTACTTATAGAAATGTGATAAAGTCGCCAGATTTGGTTTTAACATTTCTTTTTGTAGTGTGGTCTAGCAAATCTTGTAAACCTCTACAAACTAATTTTTATTAATTTCTATTTGTAAGTAAACATTTTGAACTTTGGAAAAATATTACATCTTTAATCTTTTACCGCATTTCTAATAATTTGATACTGATGTTTTAATAATAAAGCTACACTAGTATAAATGCTGTAGATGTAGTAGATTTATCTTATAGTACATCTTCCAAATAAGGATGCATAAGATTTATAGTAATAACAAAAATATTTTGCAACTATTTCTGATTTAGATTAAAAATTGTTTTCTTATTTCTAGATGCCGCTTTTTACTTCTTTATGTATTTGGACAGAAAATTTTGGCTTAATTTTATGTAAAATTTCTTTATAATTGTCTTTTTGCGGTTTGGATAGTAACGCTTATTGTTGTCGAAACACTTATGTACTTTCCAATTGCTCAAAAGTACAATTTTAACTAAATTTGGATATAAAATACTTTTACTTTCTAAAATAAATAAATTTAAATAAAATCGATAATATTAAATCACTTATATTATAGTATGTAATCAGTAGCACTAACAAGCTAATTGAGCATGTCAGACCTGTTTACCACCTTGCATTTTTTTTAGATTAATACAAAACTGTTTAAAATCTGATGGTAAATGAACTTGCACTATTTGTTACCCGTTAGATAATAGTACTTCTGCAGACCAACAAACGTCATTTAAAGTAGAAATTATTGCTGAAATGAATGATATGTTTAAAACTTACTTCACACCTTTTTCTGATGAAATTAGAAAACAAGTAACTACTTGTACTGAAGCAATAACAGCTCTTACTAAACAAGTTGCTGTCTTAAAAACTGAAAATACTGTCCTTAAATCTCAGATTGCAGCTCTCAATGGTACCAATCTCACATAAGAAGATATTATTCATGAGATTGAGGAAAAAGAAAAAAAATTGTCTAACGCCATGATTTACAATGTTCTGGAATCCCAAAATTATGATTCTAAGATGAGACAGCAAGAAGACATTGATTAAAAAAAAAAATACGTTTGGTGATAACAACGCTAATGCTCTATCTCGTATTTCTTTGTTTAGAGTTGGAAAACTTGGAGCACGACCTGGACCTATCAAAGTTCATTTTAATAACAAACACGACGCTATTAATTTTTTAAAAATTTGATTTTCAACTTAAATAATATTCGGATGGGACCTGATCGTACTTCGAAGCAATGTAAAATTTTAAATGGTGCTCGAATTGAATTGAGAAATAAACAGCAGAACGGTGAAACCAGTTTGACAATTAAATTTATTAATTGCTACTCTCGTGTTATTACAAACTTTGCATGAGATTCTCCGCCCTCTGGAAACATCACCGTCTTTTACCAAAACGTTTGTAGACTGAATACTGAAATTGAGACCTTCTTTAATAATATCAGTGATTGTGACTATGATGTAGTGCTAATAACTGAATCATGGATAATACCTAGTGTGGGCAGCCGTGAATTACTCGACAAATTGTTTCAAGTTTTTCAAACTGATTGCAATTGAATACTCTTTGAAAAATTGAAAGGTGGTGGAGCTCTAATTGCTGTTTGCAACTCTTTTAAAATAGAAATTGTTTTTACAGATTTTATTAACCAACAAGTTCCGTTAATTGATCTTTTAATATGTAAATGTAAACTCAAATCCAGTTGGTTATTTATTGTTCTTGTTTATATTTCAACTAGCGCATTAACTAATGGTTATAAATTATTTTTTGATTTGCTAACTCAAATTAACTTTGGAGACAATAAAATTATTTTTGTAAGTGAAAAGTTTAAACAACTTAGAACTTTAATTAAACGTAAAACTAAATCTGCTTACAGTATTTATATATCCTCAATTAAAAATGAAGTTGTCTTTAACCCAAAACAGTTTTGGGCATACATCAACTCTAAGAAATCCAACTCATCTAGAATTCCTTCTTCTTTGATTAGTAATAATGAAGTATTTGATAATCCTAAGAACATTGCTAATGGCTTTTCTAAGTTTTGTGAATCCGTACACATTCTCCAGTCTACTAATGTCAACCTTGATAACTGCAGCTATATACATAACTTTACATTTTTTTATGTTTCAGAAGATGCTGTGTTAAAGATTTTTAAAACCCTTCCAAATAAAAATTCTGCTGGCAATGATAATTTACCTGCTTTTTTATTGAAAGATTGCGCGATTCTGTTTTGTCATTCTCTCACAATTTTATTCAATTTATCCATTACTATCTCTACTTTTCCTTATAATCTGAAAATTGTCCAATACCTAAAACTAATATCAATCTTCACAACATTGATAACTATCGCCCTATTGCAATCCTACCACATATTTCCAAAGTCTTTGAGCGTATCCTCTATAATCAAATATACAACTATGTTAAACCTTATATCCCAACTAATCAACATGGTTTTGTTTCAGGACGTTCAACTGTAACAAATATGTGTGTTATTACACACAAAATAGCTAAAACTCTTGACACTTCTGGGCAAAATGACGTTATTTATACAGATATGTCAAAGACTTTCGATAGAGTTGAACATAAAATTCTCTTAGCTAAGCTTAGAGATTTTGGTTTTCGCAGTTCATCCATTGTACTGATGTCATCTTATCTCAAAAAGCGTGAGTCGTATGTCACTTTCAATTACTATAAATCTAATTCTTATTTTCTAACATCTGTTGTTTTGCAAGGATCAATATTAGGGCCCATGCTGTTCAATTTATTTATTAATGACTTTTCCACATCACTAGGTTGTCAGCATGTTCTATATGCAGATGATCTTTAAATATATTCAAAATCAACAGCATCAATGACTGTTTTCAGTTGCAGAACATGTTAAACCAAATTTTCACATGGTGTATTGCTAACCGATTAGATTTAAACATTAACAAGTGTAAGATGTCATTTACACAAAAAACTAATGACATAAAGTTTGATTATCTTATCAATAGGGGTTCAATTGAGTATGTTAGTATTTTTAAAGACCTTGGTGTTTACTTTGATACTAAACTAACGTTTAACTATCACATTGAAAACGTTGTACAGAGTTCTATAAAAACTTTAGGATTTATTCATTGTAACACCAATAGTTTTCAAAATCTTAGTGCCTTAAAGGCTTTATATAATTCTTTTGTGCTTTCTAAACTGGAATACGCATTTTTAATTTGGTATCCACAAAACCAACATCAAACACAACAAATTAAAAGTTTGCAACGCAGGTTTTTAAAATATTTATTTTTTAAAATTGTAGGACATTATCCTATCAGAGACTTTGACCACCTCAGTTTACTCACATTGCAGGGAAAAGTTTTCCTTACGCTGGCCATGCTGTTATGTACACAATCTTTAATAATAGTAGACCGTTTTGGGGTTTGAAGAATCATTGTTTTTTTTACCTGTCTACAACCTATATTGTTATACCATTGTGCTTTAAATGCCTTGATTGTGTTTGATTTTAGTATAACATTGAGGCATTTTTGTGGTAATGCGGTTTAGAATTTGGGTTCAGACATATTGATAGTTAATTCTTTACGCGTCAATCTATCAGCCTTTACGTTACCTATAGTGTTAGAATGTTTTTTCATACAGCACAGCTCATATTTAAGCAATTTTCTATAAAAGAGTTTTATGGCATTTTAGTATTAGATGTGATATGATTTTAAGATTTGTATGAATTGTTGCTCTGCTGTCCGTTAGGCACGTATCAGATATTTCTCGGGATACTATTTCCATTACACTACTATTGTATATGTTTTTAGTGGTAAAGACATTGAGATGTCTAGATTTTAAGAGAAAATTCCCGCTTCAAAACGTCTTTTGAATACCAATTATAGTGGCACGCTATCAGTTTACGTTTCTAGGGAAGGTGTTTAATAAAACCTTTTCCAAGAGAGAACAGTGTTTGCCGGCCCTTTCCACAGTGTACCAAAGATTTGCTGCAAATGTTGCTACTTACTTAACATAGATGTCAAAGAGTGGCAGGCAGCATTGCTTCTATTGCTGCAGTTGGCTTTATTTGCATACTTAGACACAATATTTGTTGCATTTGATTTAGTTAGTTTGCTGACGTTTTTTGATTGGTTCTTAGCTACTAGATCAGTTCCCCATAGATAAACATAGGTCTTATAACAGCTGTGTATAACCAAAGTACTATCTTTGCAGACAGTTTCTATGTTTTGCCAATAACCCGTTTACATTGCCAAAACAACAAATACACCTTTTTACATTTAATCACTAGGTGTGGCTTTTATATGAGTTTACTGCCAAAATTAAAGTTTTTGTGTGTGTAAAAAACTCTAGTTTTTGTGAGTTGGTTTTTGTACCAATTTTCTATTAGTTTTAAAGTTACTTGCATTAGGCTGCAGAGTATGTCTTTAATTTTGCCACGGTCGATGAATGCTTAATTTTACTGTATTTTATAGCAGTGTTGAACTAATCTTACTTAAAGGCAACTTCTGTCAACTGTTTGCTTGACTATTGTGTTGCCTACAGTAACTATTATGATTCTTTTTTCTAGCATGTGTTTTATCCATCCACTGATTATTGGATTAACACCATTTGTTAAAAGTGATGTTTTTTTTAATAAAAAGTGGTTTTACTAAATGAACCTTTAATGTCTATGAATACTCCTAAGGTGAACATCTTGTCCAGTGATAATCTTTTGATTTGATCTGTTGCGTTATGTAAAACCAATTTTGTAATTTTTTTCTACGTGTATGCGTGTTGGTTTGAGTGCATTAGTGTAGTAATATATGCAGATTTCTAAGTTTATTTTTTTGCACAAATTTAAGTGTTTTTAGAAGAAAATTTGTAAGACTTATAAGGCAATAAGATTTTGCTATGGTGTTATCACAGCGTCCTGGTTTTGGTATATATTCTACTTTTACTTTTTTTTATGTTACGGGGATGTAGTGAAAGGCAATACATACCCATAGATTCTTACCAGCTAGGCTAGAATGATAAATTTGCTTAATTGCAAGATGGCCTAGAAAATTTTGTCTAATTCTGATGCCTTTTATGGTAAAAAGTTTCTGATTGCCCAGGTAACACGCGTAGCTTCTAAAAGTCATCTACTGATGGGGATAAAGTTGCACTATCAAACCACCCTTGTAACAAGGTGCTACACCCTAAGAAGTAAGTTTTCAAAAGTTTCTTGGTTTAGTTGTTTTTGGGGGTCTTTTGATAAGATCTAGTTTGGTCTTGCGCTAGTAAAAGTATTTTTAACATCTTTGCAAAAAGTTCTCTACTTTCTTTAGTCGTTGACAAATATGTTTTTTATCATCTTTTTGAACGTTATTATAAAACATCTAGTCTGATTGGCGCTTTAAGTTTATTGTTCAGTTGAAAGATTTTTTTTTAAGTTTTTTGAGTTTAGTGTACAGGAACCGTTGTTTGCTTATGTCAAAGAGTTTCCTAACTTACCTACGTAGTTTTCAGTTTTTTCAACACTTTTAGGTGTACATAAAACATTGTAAGCACTTTAACGCCACGGCTGCTTGACAGTAATGCAGGTTGAATTGAATTACATCACTGCAACACGGAACTTTTTGCATGGGTTTGAAAAGGTGTTTTTCTTCCCGGTTTTGTCCGAGTAGGTTTTTGTCACGGCCTTGATCTGGTTTTCCGGCTTTGTCTTGGTAGATAGACTTTTTCATCTACCTACATGCTTTCCTTTTATCGCATATTTTTGGTTTTTACTTAATTAGATGGTTTGTTAAACATGTAAACTTGGCTGTCTTTTCCACTTAACTTTTTGACGTCTTCTTTTTTTATTCCTAAAACAAGAAGCCGATTTCCCTTAGATGACTTTCTGGTTTTGCATTTTCTGGCAACTCAAAACCGCCTCAATAGCATCTGAAGATTTGGAAGCAAATGAGTGGGTAATTTGGAAGTGTTTAAGTAAAACCTTTTTGTTGCTGACTTCTACCTTTTTGGTTAAAAATTATTTTTAATTAGGGGCTCGGAAGTATATAAACAAAACTTTTTTGGCTTCCTTTGTTTTAAATAGTTTTTGTGTAAGGACTTAGAATCTTTCTTTTTCTGAAAAGGTTTTTGGCTTGATTGGGACTTCCTCTGTGTAGGGTTATTAGGGCTTGCCATTTTATCACAAAAGTAATCTGTCTCGTCTGGAAAAAGGTTTGCTTGCTTTGTTTCGATCAACTGTTTAAATATCTGGGCACAAGTAGAGTGTTGCCAGGATTTAGAGACGTATCTTTAGGATAGCTACCAGGTTTTTTTTATGGTACGTTACGGGTATTTTAAATTATAGACATTAATTAAAAATTACAAAGACATTAAAAAAAAACGTAATCAAACCAAAATAATAGAAACAAAACCAACTACTAATTTACAATTTACTGCAATTAAACCTGAAAAACGCGCATTGTTTTACGAATCACGATACTTATATAACGCTAAGCACAATTACACTCACACAATTTGTATCGTTTATGAAATTTAATTTGACGTCTACGGCTAATGATATTTTTACATTTTTTATTATTTTTAAGAAATAATGACTTATGGTTTTACTTGATTTTCTCAAAAAGTTCCAGAAGGTTAAACATATAAAGAATTTAAAAAAACTATTTTTCTGAAAACTTTTTTATTCAAACTAATTTTATAAACTAATGTAAACAAAAAAAATGTTACAGAATATTAAAAATTAATGCAGTAAATTAAAAAAAATTCTGTAAACTTTAAAAAGTTTTAACTCTAAATTTATTAAAAATAATATACTACTTTATTAGGTCAATATTACTCAACTTGCTTGTAGTTTCTGGCATTCATTTTATGATTAGTTAATTCAGGACACACTGTATATAATATATAATGGCCATGTATGAGTTAAGTGTACGAAATGAAAATTTGTTTTTGCTCAAACCACTGAAAATGCCTTCGTCTACATGAATCCTGATTATGTGATTTTTTTTAGATTTTTTAGTAAGCCATTTCTATGTAATAAACAATCAAAATTTAAAAACATTGAGATTTTGAGTTTTTTTTACATTTTTTGATCGTTTGTAACTTCTCAGAATTGCATTTTTAGGAAAAAAATATAAAAACTTTTTTTTTCAAAATTATTCAAAACTGACGTTTTTTTTTTCAAATATGGATAAGAAAGCTTTTATATGTGCAAAAGATACTCTAAAAATTTCAGTGTGCTACGCTCCGAGATATTTTACAATGTATCCACAAAAATACTTACTTTTAAGAAAAACTGTCTTTTAAATTTAAAAACTTATTCTTTAGATAAATTAAAAAAAAAAAATTATAATTTTTTCAAAAAATGTAAAAAAACTTAAAAACCGCAATTTTTCAAATTTTGATTGCTTATTACTCAAAAATGAAAAAATATGAAAAAAATTACATAATCAGGATTCATGTAGAGGAAGGCAATTTCAGTAGTTTGAACAAAAAAAATTTCACTCTGTACACTTGACTCATGCATGGCCATATATATTTTACAAATTCAGTTGCTTAGTGCTGCCAGTTTTATTAATACTAGATTTAACTATTTGATATATCTTACAAAAAAAGTTTGCAATAAAATTTCTAAACTTTTTGTAGTTTTTGTGGATGACAGATATTTGCTAGCGTCTGTGTGAGTACAAAAAATACATTGGTACTTTGAGTACATGAGATCTCTTTGCGACTCTTTTTAATATTTCTTCACTAAACTGTGATATGGTCTCTGGTAGAAAGTTTGAGTAAGCAAAGTCACTTTAAAAGCTATATTTTATTTTCATTTATTTAGAATAAATATGAAGAAATTAGGTATTTTTTATGCAGGGAGTTTGAGTACTTTTCTAAAAAAAAATACTATACTTGCTTTGTTATTTACCTCATACGTCATAACTTAAAAACGGTATTGAATTATATTTTTTCAAAAACACTACACATGTTACTAAAGCATGATATTACATTCTTTAATTATTAAATAGTGCACGGTTCTATAAACTCACCATAAACTACAAGTTTCAAAATGTCCTATACAGCCACCGAATGAAAATTATAATTTACCTAAACAATCAAACACATAAAACATAATAGTATGTATTATAAGTAAATAATTAAATTCAAATTATGATTTATTACCTAATTAATTTAGCTTATAGTTAATGGTTTGTATTTTTTTCACATTAATTATATATTTTCTTAAATCATCATTATACTTCCAGCTATCAAGCTAAACAAATAGTTGTGAAAAATTACACAACACATCAGGCAATTTGTTAATACGACCTGGCCTCTTAATGAGCACAGAAATTAATGTCATTAGAGGTTTATTAAATGGGAATTCTAATTACTGGCTGTTGCAGCATAAAATTGAGCGAGTTGCAGTGTAATGGTAATTGTTTAATTATCCCGCGACTGCGACCTAACGTGATGCGTCCATCGCTCGGAATCAGATCATTAATCATGTTGCTCGATTTCAGTCATTAGAAGTACAGTTAATATTCCGCAATTGTTGTGTGCGAGTGTATGTTTATGTGTCGAGTGTGTCTGGTTTGTAAGGAAAGTACGGAATGTTTGTTTGGTTCGCACGGTGTTTTTGGGTGGATGAGGAAGAGGACTGCAGGGAAAGGCGAGGAAAAGACAGTTTTCCACTTAGCGATGCAACGCGCGCGCGATTTACTCGACGTACTTGCACATCACTGCAATAAAAAGTTACACGATGTTTTGCATTAATATTAGTTTTGCAAATAGAATGTTCATGCTTATGTAATGTTTAATCATAGTGGGAAAATGTTTGATGAGAATAGTTTAAATGTCCGTCAAACCTTTTCATTTTGTTCTGAGCTTTCCTGTATTTATTTTAACATAAATAAATATTAGTTTCAAATTGTTACGTCCTAATAGTATTATAATATTGTACAGTAATTAGTTCTAGGATTATCCTATACAAAATAAAAATATTTATTTTTAATCTAATCTATCCTAATCACGATTTCATAGTCATGCATATTACCTAACGTGTTTTTATACACTTCACAAATCAAATTGATCATTTTTGATATTGTAAATAAAATGTTAAATATTTCAGATTTTAATAAAAAAAACTTGTTATAAGCATATATATCTAATTGCCTCCGAAAAATATGTAATTATCTTGAAATAGATTCAAGATTAAATTTCTCGTCTATTAACTGGATGATTTAAATAAACATTAAACATTGTTAGATTGAAAGAAACTAAATCTTTTGAATCGTAAAGCCTCGTAGTGTCATTATTGTGTTATTACTTTGGATAAGTCTAAAGCAGGCTGACCAGTCATACTCTTTTTCAGTAACATATATAAGTTTTGAGAATATTCTACACTTTTTAACTTAAACTAATAAAAAATATACTATTTTTTAGTTGAGCCCTAATAATTTCAACTGTTTGAACAAAAAGTACCCGTAGATTTATTAAACTTATATAATTAAAAAACTAAAATAAATGACTGTTTTGAGAAAGCCGACGTCAAAATAGGTTCTTGTATACTGCAAAATGCAAATCTCAAACTTCAACGTTGTTAACACCAGCAAGAAAGAATTTTGCCCAAATAAAATAATTGTTTTTATGATGGAGAAGTTTTATCAGTATATCTATGGAAAACAAGTAATAATCTATAGTAATCATAAACTTCTTGAGTTGTGTTTTAAAAAAAAGATCTCTACAAAGAGTAATTTCACGATAGTTTTGGCAAACGTCCCTACATCGACATCTTTGATTTTGCTCAAATTTTGTATACATGTTTGGGGTACCAAAATATGACAATTCCTAAAATTTAAAAGGTATGTTCTTAAATACTTCTCCATAACTTTTAATTGCGTGGTCACTACTTGACAACTGTTAATAAATAACTACCGTACTACCTACTCAAGCAAAACAGCGGCAAATTCAAATCCTGCGCTCTTATTGAGATACTGTTTATTAAAAAAAATTAAACTACAAACTTAGTCTATGTTTGTTTTATTAAGTTGGTTAGTGGAAGTGGCAAAACCTTGTTTTTCCAATTTACCCGTATTATTTATGTCCAAAAATAACGCCGTACTGTCGTATATTTGAAACTGAAAATAATTTTTCCTCTTCTTCTTTATGTGTCATGACCAACCTTTGCTTCCATTATTTTACCTTGGATTATTAGATAAAGCACTTTGTAATTTTTTGGGTGCCTCATTACGTGTCTAAAATACTCAATTTTAGGTTGTTTTATGATGTTTGAAATCTCAAAATTTTTGTTAATTTTTTGGAGGACAGCTTTATTTGTAAGTTTTTGTACCAAATTCATCCTTAAAACTCGTCTATACATACACATTTTGAACGCGTTTAACTTTTTGATTGATGTTTCCGTTAGTGTCTAGGCCACTGGGGCGGTTTTACTATAGGGGGCCTATAGTAAAACCGGAAAAATGTAGCATTGTACAACACTTGAGTGAAGAAATGAATAAATATTAAAAAAAAAAAATGATAAAAATAATCAAACCTAAAAACATTACAAAGTGGGATTATATGACATTACATATTGCAAATATATTATATCTTCGGCTTCATATACTAATTAAATCATTTATTTAAATTCAAAACTTACGAGTTTTATGTTTATGTCGTTGATAAAAGTTTACACGGTTGGCAACAGTCTAAAATATACTGATTGATTGATGAATCAACACTGGCAACTGATGAGTCGTTCTGAAAGCAACCATTGTCTTGTACGTTATAGTTTTTGCTAATGACTAGATATTTGTTTTTTTTTGTATTTAACTTTAATCCGTTTTCTCTGAATGTTTTCACTAAGCAATCAATAAGCGTCTGTAATTGTTCACTTGTGCTTGTCAGCAATATCATGTCATCAGCATCTTTGCATCTTCCTGTACTTCATTGAATATTTCTTTTGCATATAAGTTAAATAGTATTGTTGACAAGATGCATTTCTGCTGCACTCCTCTCTTGATGTCAACTTTGCTCGATAGTTGTTGGTTTAGACGTACCGCTGCTGTCTGTTGCCAATCTAGGTTTGTGAAGATGTGAATCTCTTTTATGTTATCACATTCTTTATTTATCATATTAATCTGATAAAAGAGCAAAGTTCAGCTATAAAGCTGCTCTTTTACTTAACCCTTAAATTGTCAATTGTGGTGTATTTTAGTATGTCTATCATCTTGTCGTGACAAACCCGATCAAAAGTTTTTTCAAAATTTATCGAATTATGCTTTCTGTGTGCTCCGGCTAAGGCAAAAACCAAATTGTGTGTTACCAATTCTTTTGTCTGGTTTGGTGTATATTTTGTCATAAATTATTTTCAAGAATATTTTTAATACATGATTCATTAAGCTAATTGTTCTAAATTTGCTGCATTTTGTTGCTTTACTCTTTTTTTGGAAGTAGTACAAAGGTCGATTTAAGCCACTCCGTTGGTATTACGCCACTGTCGTATATTAATTTAAACAATTTTGTTAGTAAATGCAATTCTTTTGTGCTAAAAAGTTTAAGTATTTTTCTATATATTTTGTTTGGCCCAGTTGCATTCCCATTTTTGGTAATTTTTATAACACGTTCTACTTATTTCTTTATATATGAGAACCATCTTTAAAATTTATGTTTTGGATTTCTGTTCTATTGTTTTTAAAGAGTTTTGCAATATATTTAGTCCACCTTTCTAGTTGCTTTCCAATGTCAAGTATTTTGTTTCTATTTTGATCTTCTATTATGTTTGTATTTGTCGTCACTTATCACTAATATGTGCGGAGAAAAGGAACGTACTAATTCCTTGATAACTAACATTTGGGCGGGTGAGTGAAAACACTATAAACATAATCACGCCTAATTGTTAAAATACTGTGACCCACCCACCCAAGTGTTAGTGCTCTGGTGCATTGATATTAAACCACCAATAATGTTGCTTTTGTCAAAATAACACAAAAGATCAAATGTCACTTATCATTTATATGCGCGGGAAAGGAAACGTAAATTAGTACGTGATAACTAACACTTAAAATACCGTAGCCCACCCACCCACCCAAGTGTTCTAGTGATTTGATATTAAACTACCAGTGATGTTGCTTTTGTAAAAAAAAAACACAAGAGATCAAACGTCACTTATCACTAATATTCGCAGGGTAGGAGAACGTACTAATTCCTTGATAACCAACACTTGGGCTGGTGGGCCAAAACGATATAAACATAGTCTCGCTAATTTTTTGAAATACTGTAACCCGTCTACCCACTCAAGTGTTAGTGATCTGGTAAATTGATAGTAAACCACCGGTGATGTTGCTTCTGTCAAAAAAACACAAGAGTTCAAATGTCACGCATCACTAATACGCGCGGAGAGGAGAGGAACGTACTAATTCCTTGATAACTAACATTTGGGTGGTAGATCGATAACACTATAAACTTGTTAAAATACTGTGGCTCAATCACCCACCTAAGTGTTAGTAATCTAGTGATTTGATATTAAACCACCCGTTATGTTGCTTCTGTCAAAACGAACCCAAGAGATCAAATGTCACTTTCTTATTAACTAACACTTGGGCGAATGGGCAAGAACACTATAAACAAAGTCACTCTCAATTGTTGAAATACTGTGACCTATCCACCCACCCAATGTTAGTGATTTAGTGATTTAATATTAAACAACGTCAAAACATACCTCAGAGTTTGTTATAATAGTCAAAATATTAAAAAAAAAAGATAATGATATCCAATCGCTTGATTACAAACACTTTAGTAGAAAAGCTTAAGATTCCAGTTTATAATTATTGCGGATTAGTTTAAACTGTATATGCCCAGCCTACTTGCCCAAGCACAGAGTAAGGCACATGAAGCAAGTGTTCCAAACCTAACATAGCTTTACTGCCAAACGTCAGGGACAGTTATAACTAATCTTTGATAACAAATACTTACGCAAGTGATCGAGGAACTATAGTTCTTACTAATTGGTAATAATCAAAAACTGGAGACCTTTGCCCACAAGCCCAAGTGTTTGTTATTGAAAGATTTGACATTTCTTGTCCATGAAAACGTCAGTAGCCATTTTTTTTTTCATAATTTTTGATTTTTGTACATTCTTGTTTGTGCCAAATGGCTTTGGATTCTTTGATTTTTTTTCTAATTACCTTTGCATGTTATTGTATACATGTTTGTTGTTGTTTTTATAACTCTTTTTTTTTCATAGGTTTTAAAATTTCTGTTGTCATCCATAGTTTTTGACACGTTTGGTTTCTTTTAGTTAGTTTATCTTTTTGTACGTTTTTGAATAATTTGTTGCTTACTGATTTTCTTGGTTTTGCTTGGCATGCCTTTCCATTTGTTTTACGTTTTTTATAAATTCCTATTGTCTCTTGGTTTTTGATGACCTTTTTAAAACAAAGCTCCATTTTGCTGCTAAAGCGCAAGAGTACGTCTTCACAGATGTAATCAAATTATTGTACCTTTTAGTGCATCTCTAGGTGCTTTCCACGTGAACAGTCGGCGTTTGGGTAGGTCGTAGAAGGTAATTGTTATTATTAATTGTTTTCTTCACAAAATTGTATAAATCTGTCGCATTGGTCATTTCTAGTTTTTAGTCCAAATTTACCCTCGGCCAGGCATTCCTTGCTTTTTTCTACTTTGGCATTCATATTGCCCATTATTACTGTTGTGACTTGAGTTTTTGTTAGTAAAAGCACTTTTTAAAATTTTTGATAGAACTGTTTGATTTGTTCGTTTTTGTAGTCTTAGTTGGATGCATACACCTGGATAATGTTCATATCAACTGTAGTTATTTTTAATTAGATCATGATGATTTTATCTGAATACGTGACTGCCTGCTCTGACTATATCTGGCGCTACTATAATCATGACTCTAATATACTCTAGTATACAGTATAGTCTTCATTTTTTATTTGTCCTGAGTTTGGCCATGTCATCTCGCTGATGCTCAATATATTGATATTTAACCTCGTCATTTTTTTAACGGTGTTATATATTTTACCAGCCTCGTACGTGTATATTTCATGTTGCTATTTGACGTTTCTTTGATAGTCTGATTTTTGCTAAAAGAGCGCCCGTACTCGGGGCTGTTATATTCTTCAGCTATAATCATGAGTGTGTTCTGAAGAAAATAATAAAGTTGTTTTTTTTTTTGTTTTCCTCATCATTATGCCGATGCCTTGTGTTTTAGTTTGTCCGCCTTTAGTGCTAATATCTTTACTTAGTCAGTTCTCCTACTCTTAGCTGTTGGACGACAAGTGTGGCCTGCTTATACCGGCAGTCACTCAGTCGTTAGAGCTTTGTCTGTTATCTAGCAGAGTGCACCGGATGAACTAGTCATCACACATGCAGGTAAGGTCGTCCTTGCCAGTTTTCTAACTGTTCAAGCCAGTTTTTAATCTTCACCTTTTATACTTCTTTCTGTATATTTATATTGTTTTTTTGACGGCTACTCGAAGCTATTTCACATGTATTTTTTGTGGTATTTAACAAATGGAGTAGATCAGGTTACTAGCTTGATTGTATCCGCCCCTCTAAAGTACTTCCTGCTAAAGGTAAAGTTGCAATAACGTCTGATTTTAGCACAATTTAGTTAATATACCATAAATGCAACCATTGCTTAGTCTTAATGCGTTAAACAAGTTTGAACTATTCTAAAGAAGCCAATATCACTAATAATATTAGCAACTTGTAGGCCAGTATACTGTTGCCCGTGTCACTTCTACTAGGAGGTAAAGCAATTTACCAAAACATCAAACACAAATTTAAAATTTAAATGTTGTGTGGCATGAATACATGCTACTGATATGAGCAAAAAAAATAGTTTAATTATGTCGTATCACAAAAACTTCTTCTTTGGTTTACAAGTTTTTTGCTGACATTATAATAAATGCTCCTGCAACTAGTTTTGTTTTAAAATTTATAATAAAATCTTCCAAAATACGACGTTTTTATAAGCAACTAAAGCACTAAATAACAGTTTAGAATATCTAGCTATAAACTTTAAAAAGAAATATTTAAGTTGCAAAGTATTGTGTATAATAATAGTTTTCTAATCTTTTAGTAGTTTTTAAAAGTTTAACTGAACATATTTTAATAACGACAAAATGTATTCAAACCGCCCAAGTGATGTAGTAGTTAGAGGACTCATCTGCTACACCAAGGGTTTTGGGTTTGAATCTACTATCTGGAGAGTCAGTTTTTCTAGTTAAGAAAAAGATGTGCTGTAATGAGTATATGAAGAGAAACTTTTCAGTAGGTCCCTTGTACTGCCTTGATGAACCCAATAATTTATGTTTAGAAATTTTTGAATTTGCGGCAAAATTTACAGATGTGATAATCTTAACTTCTGGCGTTGGTGATTAGCCCTGGCAGCAGAAATAGACCGAGGTTAAATAAATGAATTAACTAACTAAACAAAGATATATTTAAGATGCACTATCCAAATTTTATAACAAAACTTGTTGATAAAATAAGTACAATAAAATTATGATACATGCTGTATACATGTGTACGGACACAACGATTTTCAAAATGACACTTATATATTACAACGGATTAATACACCTAACAATTTATAATAATTAATTTTTTATTAGAAATTAAAAATTAAATCAGCATAACAATAAATTATTATTAGTTAATGAATTTTACTATACCTTTCAGATGATGCGTGGCTTTGTCTATTTTTACAACATACTATATCTTTCTATTTATTTATTTATAATCACATGTTAAAGTAAATTCCACCATAATGAGCTGGATTTGAAATGGTTGAACATAACAAAAACAGTTAATTTATATCTAACCATATGTTCAAGCAATTATTACAATTTTATTTGATAATCAATAAAATTAACAATGTAAGTAACATATAACTTACTAATAATAAATAAAAATTCTACTCAATATTTAGTACTCGTTATAAGCCGTGGTGTACTATTATAGCCTGATATTACGATATGAAATATTTCTTGATGGGCTGTTAAACTGGGCCTTCAGCAAGGCATGACCAATCGCTCAGTTATCGAACCCATTTTTGTATTTATATTGGATACACTAAAAGTACATATATAGTTTTTATGTGTAATAAATGTAACTTGAAATCTCATCAAATTAAAAAGAAAATAAATGGGCGGAGAAAGTGATTTTCACAATTAAAGATATCTGCGAAATTGGAACTTAAAAAAAGATCATTCACAATAAAATTATAACACCTGTTAAGCTTTATAGTGGATATGTAATTAAACGATGTCAATAAATACTTATATCAAGATGTATGGTACCAGTTTTATTATACTCTATAGATGTTTAATATTTACATGTTTTATAGTCTTAAATAAAGAATTTAATAATACAGGAAAACATGTATGGAGAACTACAACTTATATTAAATATAAACAAATGAAAACCATATAATTTAATTTCAAATCATTTTGCGGTAATAACTTAAAACAAAAAGTAATAATGTATTGAATGTAATTGCCCCTTATTTAAAGTATTTAATTTTACGTCAATATTTACCGAGTTTATTATGGTATATCTTTGTAACGGTACAGCCATTTATTTAATTGTGCATAAATTATATTGTTTTACATTTTATTGATAGAAAACTTAAAGACGACGTTTTAATATGTGCATCCACTTTTTCAGCATACATTTAACGACACACTCATTTTATTCAATTTATGTAAATTGCAAAGATACTATCTCATCGAACATTAATGAGACACAACTGAATAAACAGTCATTAAGTGTCATTCAAGTAAGAACTACTCGAATCATAATGATAATTATGAAATAAAACAATGAACAAACTCATTCAAACAAACTTTCAAACCGATTGTGGGGATCTTTCATTGAATACTATTTGATTGTTGTAATTATTAAGAGAAAAGTGAAGTTTTATTAAAAAAATAAATGGGAAGATGCAGAAGAAGAAAGTAATGACTCTTGACCGAGCTATGGTACGTTCCACGCTCTGGATGATCCGATGCGCAGTCGAGGTAGTCGAAACCGTTGATTACTGGCAAATTGTAATTATTAACCTAATGATTCCGCATTACATCGATATTTCGCAAGAAGGCATTTCAGAACGATAACCTTTTGCTAGAGGAATCAATGGATTAAGAAAACGCCAATTTATAGGATTATAATGGCATTATGTTTAGTGCTTTATGAATGGTATTATGGGTTTAGTGGGACGGCATGAAGCCTGAAGAATGTATTCGAAATAAATAATTATAGTTTTCTCTTCAATGAGGAATATTATTATGCATATTCAACTTTGATTTAATAAAATAGTTTCTTTTTTGATTGAAGATATTTGTGGCATCTATTTCTTAGTGGGTGTTATTATTAAACTGATTTTGTATAAATTTTTTCAGTGTAACAAAACCGCAATTTATATTCTAATTAAGAGAAACATATCTAACATATCTTTTATCTTGAAACATTAATTAAATCAGCACGCATTTTATACATGCGAAAGCTTATAAAATTTAGTTTAACTAGCAGAAGCAGTACAAGTGAATGCGTGTATGAAAGGGATAAAGGATCGTATTTATCAAGTTTGCACTCATAATCATTTCAACAAAATTGTTCAACCGGAAATTGATAGCGCTGAGAAATAACAAGAAAGTTATATACCTGCGATTTCAATCGATCGTTATTCACTGACGTACATCTCCCATTATATGATTGCATTGAATGTATAAAATATATAGTCAACGTTTGAATAATACATCTTACTCTTAAAATATTAAATTAAATTTTTATATGCTATTGCGCATTATAATTTAACTATAATTAAGTAAATGTTTTTCAGAATACAAAGTATATATAAGTTTATGTTTTAGTATAATAAGTAACTAGTTATTTTGATTAAAACATAACAACATTTATGGTAGTTACTCACACAATTACTAACAGATGTTAGTTTAATATTGCTACAATAAACTTTTCAGTGACTGGACTAAACTATATTAAATAATTCAATTACTTTTCAACTGCCAACATTCAAATTTTTTTTTTTAAACTTTGTGCTTTTTTAATACTCCCGTTTTTAAAGAAAAAACTAAAAAGATTAAGAGTAATTCCACGACAGTTCGGACAAACATCCCCATATCGACATCTCCGGTTTTGTTCAAGTTTTGTACACATGTTTGGGGTACTAAATTATGACAATTACTAAAATTTTAGATCTCTAGGTGTAATACAGTGTAAATGCTATTTTATTTTTTTTAGGAATATTATATCTTCATTCGGTTTTGGTGCTGTAAATAAGCAAGAAATAGTCAAAAATCATATTCAAAAGTGTGTATCTTATAAGAATTTTTTTGTAGAACACGGTCTAGTCCTTGGTTTTCTAAAAATACCAGCGAAAAACAAGAAAACTACTATTTAAAAAAAAAATTGATATTTTCGATTCCGCTACACCTGGAGACTTGAAATTTGAATATAATACTCTTAAAACATAGTACTTTTGATCGCAAAAATTTAAAAAAACTGGAATTGCTTGCGCTAGAGTGAAATATAACACATAATTTTTAAAAATAGGTTACTTTTAAGAGATTTTCATCGGATTTTCCGTAATTTTACTAATTTTCCGGATTTTTATAAGAGTATTAAAAAAAACGGACATAAAAATTAAGTCTTCAGGTGTAGCGGAATCGGAGATATTAAATTTTTAATATAATAAAAAAAAATTGAAATGCAAGGACGAGACCCTTTTGAATATGATTTTTGACTATTTTTTGCTTATTTACAGCAAAAAAACTGAAAGGAGACATAATATTCCTAAAAAATTAAAATAATCGCCATTTACACTGTATTGCACCTAGAAATCTATGATTTAGAAATTGTCATATTTTGGTACCTCAAACATGTATACAAAATTTGAGCAAAATCGATGTGGGGACGTTTGTCCAAACTATCGTGGAATTACCCTTAAGTTATTTAATAATTTATTAAAATGGACTGTTCAAAACTAGACAATTTTGATCAACCAAAATGCTGGTCTGTAAAATAAGCTTCGAATTGACCTTAACAAGATACATATTACAATTAAAAGAGAACAGTAACTATATTTTTTTATTATAGTAAATAATAAATATAGTTAAAGTTTATAATTATTAAATGTTACTTGTTGTATTGACACCGACTGCGACTCCTTCTTTACTATTTAGATTTGGTCGACGATTTGTAAATTAATTTTTAGACAACTTAAGAAAAGTTTTACAAAAAAACAAACGCGCATCTTCAAAGGCTTTGGCAAAACTTAGATTTTTTTGGTAAACAAATTGCGCACACGCGGCTTTGCTGATACTCTAAGATTTGTAAAAAAACTTTATCAATTATTTTGCATAATTTTGATCAGTTTGGTCCAAAAATTTTTTGAGAGGTTGATTGACTCATTTCCGACAAATTTATTTATCATGGTGAGGAAAAGCCCGTTTTGAAAAAACGGCTTACCACATTTTTTTTTTTAATTTTAAAAATATAAAAAAAAGACGTAAAACATTTTGTATTTTTCAAATCTTTTCTCGAAAATCATTTTTATTTAAGTTCTTGCAGACATAGGCGTAAAAAGTATTATTTTTTTTATTTTTTAAATGACATTTTATTTATACTTTCCACGCAAAACAATAGTGTCACTGTGGACCAAGTTTTCAAGCCGTGTCATCTCTCAGTTTGGCAATCAAAATTGGTCACCAAGATCGTGCGACTTAACGCCAATGAATTTTTTGTTTGAGACTACGTAATGGAAGAGGTGTATGCAATCATGCCACAAACAGTTGAATACTTTAAATACGAGATACGGCGCGTTATTGGCAAATCAGAGCCACAGTTATGCAAAAACGTTATCCAGAATTTTAAGAAAAGTTTTGTAGTCGCCATTTGGCAAATTTCTTATTTCATTTTAATTGCAATTATTTCTCTTTACATTGAAATTTAAATATTTGTTTAATTAAAAAAATGTGTTTTTACTTATTAATTAAATGCAACATATTTTTATTAATTAATTAAATGCGGCGCTCAACAGGGTATATGTGTTTACATCCTAATCAACAAGCGTATTCTAGACTGACAACGTACAACATTTGAAGTATATTATTTATTTATTTATTTATTAAATTATCCTAACAAAACTAATAGTTTCAACATGGAAATAATGTACAAACATAATAGATTGATAGATAGATACAAGGTAAAAAAAATATTTTTTTAAGTTGCTTAATTCGATTGGACAATCTACATCTTTGCAAACAAGCTCAGTAGCTAAAGACATATCAACGTATCTACGACGGTTTTGAAAAAATTTTTAAATCAAAATAGTTTTATAAAACTTTGTAATCTGTAATACCGCATAGCCGAGCGCGTCTCATTTTTTTCTCCTGTTTATTACATGCATACATACATGGTGTGATAGCTCAGTTATAGAACGTTAGCGTAGCACGCATCTACAAACTTATTATGTACCATTTTCCGGACAATATCATAAAACTCATTAAATCATACCTTAATGGGCGCTCGTTCAAGGTCAAGGTGAACGAGAGCCTATCAGGTTCACAACACATTGCAGCGGAGGTACCCCAGGGTTCTATCTTGGGACTCAAGCTGTTTAACGTCTTTATTAATGACATGTCGACTAATTTTAAGACAAAGACAACACTTTACGCCGACGATACAGCGATATACGCTCACTCTCACAATGCTATTGTGTCAAGTAAGCAAGTGCAGATACACGCCGATGTGCTGATTAAATATTTTGAGAGATGGCAGATTAAGCTAAACGCTGCCAAAGCGGAAGCAATCACATTCTTTCGAAAATTTACAGGTACAACGGTGTTTGTACCGCTGAAACTGCATAATGAAGCGGTGAGAGAGTCGAAAAGCGTCAAATATATAGGTGTGAAGATGGACAAAAGACTAACCTACAAGGACCATATAGACAGTACTCTGGCGAAATGCTATGGGGCACTTAGAGCACTCTACCCGCTGATAAGCAAAACTAGTAAGCTCAATCAGACCAATAAACGACTGACATACGCAGCACCAATCTGGTGCGGTGCTGCAAAAACACACATTAGAAAATTTCAAGTTTACTAGAATAAACTATTGAGACTAATTTTGAACCAAGGCAGATACTCGAGAATTAATGACTTTCATGTCAGATCAAACATACCTAAAATTGGTGACTACATAAACACACAGTCACAATTTTTTTATCTCATACAACTGAAGCATAACCGACTAACAAAGACAATCACCAACCGACGCTCATCAATCATTAACCCAAAACATAGGTTGACATACCAAATATTGCCTATTTTCAATCAGCCTTTATAAGGCAAAAACATAATTTTTGAAAACAGGGTTTTTGAAGCTTTCTCTGTAAAATATATATGTAATTGTTCAAAATTGAAATTTATTTATTTATTTATTTATTTATTTATTTTTTGGTTGTTTTTCTTATATATGTAAATATGTTTAACTTAAGTTGTCAATAATGCCCCAAATTTCTGGGTAGGAGTCATGTTGTATATATTTTTCATTACCATAAATTTGCTTCTTCTTTTTGTAAATATGTACATAATAGTAAATAAAGAATTTTTAAATTGCAAAAAAATTGCGTAGCTGACAGTCCGGGGTTCAATCCCCAAAATATGACTAAAATAATTACTTGCTCTTTATCCACCGGGGTGATTCGAAAGTCACTTAATAAGCTGTTGGTCCCATCAACCCCCTTCAAACAAGTCGTAAGACTTCTGGGGCGATGTAAAATAGCTGTAAAACGCAAAATAATAATAATTTTTTAATCAAAACAATTTATAAATATGATTTGAAATACTTATATTTAATAATATAATTCAATTCTAGTAGTTAAATCTTTTTCTTTTAGGTTACAGAAAACAAATAATTTTTTTCAAAATTTTTGTTTTTTCCAATTTTTCTGGAAATAAACTGGGTTTTTTCCGACATTTAATTTTTTTGAAAATTTTGATATTCTATTTGCAATCAGCAATAGTTGAAATTGTGGAAAAAAAATTAAACTGTCAGCATGTAATAAACATTATTTTTTTTGTCGTCATTTATAAAAACGATAAAAATTAATTGCCTTAAGTTGAATTCTAGATTAATTAGAATTTGAAGTTAAACAACATATTCCAATTGGTCAAAATATGACTGTATAGATTACAAAGATGTAGTTTATCTATTACATATATAAATTTTTGCGTCATTTCTATTTTTACATAATTTGATAATTAATTTATTTTTTATTAGTACATCCTGAAAGGATTAAACTATATTTTGTTAAAGTATGTATTTTAGTGAGGTTATATTAAAAATAGCACTAAAATGCATTTAAAAAGTACTTACAAACGCATTTATTTTATTTAAATATTTTTTGAGGCTAACTATAATTTTACTAAAATATTTTGACAAAATATATTTTAATCTAATCGAAATGTATTGGTGAAAAAATACGCCAAAGTTGTTGTTTTGGTTATATTTTGGGTACTGAAAATCAAAGCAATGGTCGGGATGCTCTTAACGAAAGCCTAATTCAGTCGATATGAATAAAAATTAAAAGATATTTTTTTTTGTAAATTGATGCCATCAACACGTTGTGATTAAAATCTTCTGTTCTGTCTATAGACGATGTCTTGTATACTTTTATCAGTCTATTTAGAATGTATTCTAGCAACTGTAGCGTCGTTTTGTTTTAGACTTTTACTAATTTCACAAAAGAGCAAACCTGTTTTTATGCCATTAATTTGTCCTTAAAAAAATCCAAAATAAGAATTTTTTTTTTTAATTTTTTTACCAGCGGCGTTATAGATGTTAATTTCGGCTAAGAAACAGAACATCTGACTTCTATCAAGTAAAAATTCTTTAATCTCTAAGTAAAAATTATTAAATTTTTTAACAACTATTACTAAAAAACATCAACAACTTGGTTTTTGTCAGTAAATTTTGATCAATTCATACTTAAACATATAGCATTATTTTACCAAATTTTTAAAACTATAGCACAATGTTTACAGGGTAGTGCATTTCATTTAATACTGAATGTATATTAATTATAGGCAAATTTAAATATTAAAAAACAAAAGGTAAATTAGGTTTAAAAGCTTAATTAAAATATAAAGCAAAACCATGAACTATATCAAAAGGAACGTATAAGAATCTTAATTATTTATATAGTTATAAAACCACTTTTCTTAGAACTTAAAGATCAAGACATCATTAATTTTGTACTTTTAAGATGTAGCTATTATATGCAGAGTTGGTAAAATGTTTTATATTTTTACGTAGAAACTTATATTTGTTTTTAACATACAAGTAGAACGTGCTCTCAATTTTTATAAAAAAAATCTTTTAAAAAAGATTCAATGTCCAACTTTGACTGTTTACTTTGTAATGCTTGCTTTAAAAATGTCATCTGTACTTTTCTACTAATATAGACTTCTAATACATGCATTCTAAATTTTCATTTTTACTTTAAAACAGTTTTTGAATTATTTTTTTAATTTATAAATCAAACATAAATCCTAAATATTTAAACACTTTTACATGTTTTAACAATTGACCATTTATCTTAAACTTTTTTGTTTTACTTTTTTTTAACAGCATTTGTTTTATTTAACATTTACTTTAAATTTCCTTTGTTAAAAAAAAATCAATCATTTCTTTTTTGCTACTCTTTGTTGATGCCAGAATTACGACATTATTAGTGTATGTTATTTTTTGCCCAATTATTACTTTGCCAACTTCACCTACTTTTAATACATTTTCTAAACTTGCTGTACGTACGAGTAATTAAATAATAAAGGGTTCAACGGACAACCCTGTCGTAACATTCTAGTCACTCTAAACCTTTTAATTCTACATTTACCTTTTTTTACTCTACACTAAGAGTCCATATAAATTTTTTTTTCTGCTTCTATTAGAGTGTACCCAAAGATATATTGATTTTAATACTTTGACTTATCAGATTAGATAGTAGTCTTTTTGAATATTCCAATTTCTACCTACTAAAGTTTTTCAATTTTTTTGTATATCCGTTTTTTTTTTCTAATTATTTTTTATAAATAGCTATTGTAATAAAAAATAATGTATTTTGTTTTGCTTTCATTCTTAATTTTTTTTGGATTAGCTGTTCATTTACTGTCAAATCATCGTCGATAAGTATATCAATATTTTAATTTGGCTTTATTCTTTATTTAAAAAAAAATTATTTGTAATATATAAATTTTTTATTGGCATAATTACCACAATTCTTCTACATGTTTGTTTGTACATTTCAGTTAATAATAGACATTTTTTTAAACAGGGTGTTAGATAAACATGCGGCAAAAACTCAAGAAGTTATTCCTTGGCTTATTCTAAGAATATTTTGTCCTATGATAATTTTTGAAAAACTCTTTCGTTTTAAAAATACATGGTGAACAAAATTTGCTACAGTTACAACATTTTATTATCAAAAAATACATGTAAAGTTGCTGAGTCTACAATAAATGTTTGAAATGACTTTCTCCAGCCTGGATACAAACATTCAATCTTCTCGTCATTGAATGCCAAACTCTTTCAAACGCACCAAGATTGTTTCTAATTGAGTTACACCTAACAATTATCCGACTCTCCACTGGAGTATCGTAAACTAATGACTTCAGATAGCCCAATAAGAAATAATCCAAAGAGTTTAAGTCTGGGAAACAAGCAGGTTATGCGTGTGGCCCACCTCGACAAATCCAGCGATCTCCGTATGTTGCTATTAAATAATCACGAGCAACCAAACTGAATTGTGTACCATTGTGCATAAACCACATTGAAGTTCTTATTGCCAATGGTACATCATCCAAAAACTGAGGTAGCATGTGTTCCAAAAAGTTACGATACACTTTGCCGGTAAGTTTTTCTGGTAGAAATACTAGTCCAATTAGACAGTCGCCTACAATTCCAACCCAAACATTTAAGGAAAAACTGATGTTGAAAACAATCATTACATACCTGATGCGGATTTTTATCTGCCCACACATGGTTGTTATAAAAATTCTTTATTGCATTTTTTAAAAAACTGGTTTCATTGCTGAAAAGAATATGTGTCAGGAATTAAGAAATTAGAACTGATTGCAAAAGCCATTGACTTGAACAAGTTGAATGTGGTATAGATACAACAAATTGCCTTTAAGAATTTTCCAAAATGTCTAATGACTTACATTTGAAGTATTAGCAATTTTTTTCGTAGAACTACTTTAATTTTCATTTACCCTGCCCAGCATATTCTGTTTCAGTTGTACCGTTTTTACTGTCATTTGTCTTTTTGGCCCTCCATTTCGTTTCAATGTGCCTGTTTCACAAAGACGTCGATGAATGTTTTTGAAAATTTTTTGATCGGGGATATTACGCAGGCTGACCAGACATACTCTTTTTTAGTAACATGTACTCTTTTGGAAGTTATAATACTATTTACTCTTTTTAATTCAAAATAACAAAAAATATACTTTTTTTCAGCAACTTATTAAATTTTACTGCAAAATTGTTAATCCGACTTTCAAATTCTAAAGCCAACCTTTAAATCTGTAAATTTAGCCTTAAAATTAAAAATTTGTGTTTAGTCAAATTAGCCAAACTGTTAATCAGGCGTTGAAAAATGTAAATGCTGCATTCAAAAACAAAAATCCGGCCATCAATTTGTTAAATTCTCCTGCCAACACGTTGACATCATAAATACTATAAATACGGCCTTCAAACTTTACTGTCAAACTGTTAATTTGGTCTTTGAATGATAAATCCGGCGTTTACACTGTCAATCTGCGTTTTGAATGTGTAAATGCGGCTTTTAAAAATGTAATTCCGGCTACAAACGTATTAAATATTACTGGCAAGTAATAATCCGGCCTCTAAGTTAGAATTCCAGTATTTTGTAAATTTGACTTTTAGAACTAGAAATTAATATAAAAACATTTGGTTTTAATAAAAAAAACTGACAGTATGCTAATTTTTTATTAAAGAAAAGTATTTGTAGCTTTAAAAGTGTAAAATTTCACGGCCAAACTCTTCATCCGGCTTCTAAATTAACAATCCAGTCTTAAAATTGTAAATTAGGTTTTTAAAACTGAAAACTCAGTAAATAACGTGTTAAAATTTACTGCCAAACTAATAATTCAATCTTCAAATTATAAATCCAGCCGATAAAACTGTAAATCCGTCTTTAAGGTGTTAAATGTATCTGCTAAACAGTAAATTTGGCTTTTAAATTATATATCTGCTAACTAATATGTTAAACTATACTGATAAACTGTTAATCTGACTTTTAAAGTATAAATAAGGTTTTTAAAACAAAAACCTTGCTAACAACATGTTTAATCTGTTAAACTGCTAAACTGTTAATCCAGCTTCTAAATTGTTGTGTCTAGTTAATTATAATGTCAATAGTTAAAACGGTATTGGACAGTGTTTTTTGCTTGTCTTTGCTGGGCAAGTTTGTTCTAATTGACTAATTGAATGCATTTCTGGCCATGTAGTAACAAAATATTGTCAGGAAACATTAAAATCCCTAAACTATTTAAATGTTGAAAAATCTATTCATAAACTGTCTAAAATAGCAAAAATTGACCATAAACCGTCAAAAAGTGTCATATTTTTTTTGTCCGGCTAAGAAGTATTAACATTAACATATTGTTAGAAAAAATCAAAATTCGTCATACAAAATTTTGTTTATGGAATGTCAAATATTCCAATATTCTGTTAAAAAGTGCAAAATTCTATTTAGTAAATGTCAATAGTAGCAAAATCCTGCCAAAAATTGTAAACAAATGCTAAATTCTATTCACGAGATGTTAAAAATACCAAAATTTGACCATAAAGTATCAAAATATTATAAGAAAAAACTTTAACCTGTTGAGAAGTGCAAATGTCTATTCATGAAATGTCAAAACTACTAATATCCGGTCATAATCTGTTAAAATGTGCAAAAATATATTTATAAAATGTCAAAATTTAGCCATAAAACATCAAAATATGATCAGAAAGCACAAAAAGTGGAAAATGCCATTTATAAACTGTCAAAATACGGTCATAAACTGTCTGCTCTATTCATAAAGCGTCAAAAACAGCAAAATCCACCTATAAACTATCAAAAAGTACAAAATTCTATACATAAAATGTCAAAAATAGCAAAACACGGTCATAAACTGTTGAAAAGTTCAAAATTCTATTGATAAGATGTTAAAAATAAGATGTTTTGGCAAAAGTATTAGAATATTGCCAGAAATAACCAGTTCCTAAAGTAAAAAATGAAAAAAAAGAAACATATAAAACTAAAAAGTACAAAATTCTATTAATGAAGTGTCAAAAATAGGAAATAATATTAACGGTTAAAAAATGTCAAAATTAGCACAATTTGGCTATGAAATATAAAAATACTGTTAGAAACTTTTAAAAAGTGCAAAATTTTATTTATGAAACATCAAAAATAACATAATCCGGTCATTAAGTATCAAAATATTGTCCAAAAGATGGCCATAAATTTTATTCATACAATTTAAAAATATCAAAATTTTGCTATACTGTTGCAGCGATAAAATATTTATGTTTGCGCATGTGTAATATAACGTTACGATAAAAACTGACAAGTAATCAAACTAAAAACATAACCTAAATAAACATAACAATCAAATTACTTGCATATTAATATTTTATTTTGAAAATGAATTGATTAAAAAGTCTTTCAATGTTTGTCAAAACAGTATCAGTTGCAATTTATACAAACACAAAGATAAGAAAATCTTACGATTGTGGTTTATGGCTATATTCATTATGTTTAATACACTTCAAATAAGCGATACATTTAACGTAAGGTTTTTTGATTGGCTCCGCTAATTTCATAAACAACGTAACAAACGATAACGTTATACTTATACGGTATAATTATAAGCATAACGTGGACTTTTATAAGCAAAAAAGTGACGTGCGCAAACACACTATTAGTTTGTTTTCGGTGTTATCTTTGTACGAGAAATGCACGGAATTAGTAATTTGATAAAGACTAAAATGTTGTAAATCTCCAATAAATCTAAGCGTTAATTTTTACGCAGAAAAAAAAAACTTTAATAATATCCTTATAATTGGAAAAGTTTTGACAAAATGTTAAAAATCTGGTCATAAAAGACATAATCCGGTTTAAGAAAATTAAAACCGTACCTAAGTATTAAAATCCAGACAAAAATTACAATATTTTTTTATCAAAATTTATAAAATACATACACATAGTTTCAACAATACGGCATAAATACAAAATTTTACAAGAAAAAAATAAAATTTGGCCAAAAACTTCAATAAACTGATTAAAATTAATATTATTTGAACTCAATATCAATATTAAAAGCATAATTTGACCTAAGACAATTAAAATCCGCTTATATAGTACATTATTTCAAAAATCCGGCTAACATACAAAATTTGACAAAAAAAAATTAAAAGTAACTAATTAAAATATAATAGTAAATTTTAATTTAATCTCAAAAATCCGGCTGTTAAATACAAAATCCGGCTAAAAAAAATAAATTTTAGACATTATGTAATTGAATTCGGTCTAAAAACTGCTTTATATTAATAAAATATAAACATAATTTTAAATGTCTAGCCATAAAATACAAATTTCCGTATACAAAAATTGAAATTCGATCGTAAATTATTGAAATTTGCCAAGAAAAACATAAAAATCTGCATAAAATTGGCAAAACCTGGTTATACTCTGAAAAATCTAGTAATATACAAAATCCGGTGCAAGAAAATTAAAATTAGTCTATAAAGTAATTAAGTCTAGCCAAAACAATGGTTATCAGATTAAACCTGGTTAAATACAAGCATAATTTTAAAAATTTTGCAATTACATTAAAAATGAAATGTTAAAATTAGAAAAATTAGGATATAAATTGTTAAAAAGTGCAAATTTCTATTTTTGAAATATAAAAAAAAAAACAAAATGCGGCTATAAGTTGTTGAAAAGTAAAGTTCTTTTTTCATACAAGATGAAAACTATTAATCCGGAAGTTATTTTCAGAAAACACTAAAATTCGACCATCAAGCGTTGAAAAGCACCCAAATCTGGTCATAAACTATTAAAATAGTGCAAGGTTTTATATATTATATGACAAAATAGCAAAATCCGGCCAAAAACTGTTGAAATATCAAAATATTGTCAGAAATCACTAGAACCCGGGCATAAACAATTGAAAAGTGCAAAATTCTAATTATGAAATGTTAGAAAGCACTAAAATCCAGCCATAGACTGTCAAAACGTTTAAATTTCTATTTAAAAAATATCAAAAATAGCAAAATCCGGTTATAAACTATTAAAAACACAAAATTCTATTTATAATATAACAAAACATTTTGGCCATGAACTGTTAAAAAGTCCAAAATACTATTCATGAAATGTCAAAAAGAGTATTTGTTATGAAATGTCAATAGAAGAAAAATCTTGTTATTAAATATAATTTTATTTTTAGAAACAATTAAAATCCGGCCATAAATTGTCGAAAAGTGCAAGATTTTATTTATAAAATGTCAAAAACTGGAAAATCCGGTCATAAGCCTGTTAAAAAGTGCAAAATTCTGTTATAAAATATTAAAATATTTTCAAAATCCCGTTAAAAACGGTTAAAAAGTGCAAAATTCACATTCACATCTTAGATTAAGTATTTTTCACATTTGATCATTTTCGAAATGATTGAAACAAAATCGACAATCTACAATTTTCAAATTTTCAAATTTCATAAATTTTAATTTTAAATTCTTTACCTTCTGCTAAAAATTTCACAAAAATGTATTGTGCCAGATTTGAAATCTTGCTTTTTTTTAGTTTAAACAAAGATTTTAATAATTTTTTATATAATGACATTAAAGATGCTGGTTTGGGACCAAAAAGTAAAACTTTTTAAACCATACAAGCCAATACAGTTAGCCAGTTGTTACAGTGCAGGTTTTTCTAATTTCAAATAAAAAGGTTAAGGAATTAAGAGTTGAGAGCTTAAAAACATCTTACACTCTTTTTTTACTTGTAAAAATCTGGTCACCCAGAAAACCGTTCAATGTACAATTGTCTAGCTTGTATGTAACGAATTGCCATCAACAAGTCTATACATGAAATGCTAGTCATCTCTGCGTTTGTATAGTGATTTATGGTAGAGAAATTTACTACTATTAAAGACACGTCAAACAGCTAAACGTCATTCAATTTAAACAACTGCGACCGATCAATGACGTATTTAAATAAAATCCACTTGTACATTAATAGATAAAACAGCCTTTCCAAGTTATTGATAACAATTTTTTGAACTTGATAAATTCATTAATTTTTTGTACTTGATATACTCATTGGCGTAGGCCGTACTTTTATTTACATTAATAATTTCAACAAATCAAATATGGTTGTCGCAAATTTTTGAAACAACAGAGTTTTTAAAAACCATCATAGATCAAAATACTCTTAGAATAGACCAAGGAAAAACTTCTCGAATTTTTTCCGCATGTTTATCTAACTCCCTGTATATTTCTACCTACATAACAAATATACTGTGTAATATACCCCTTAAAAATTAAACAATTATTTATTCTTCCCATTTATACTATCACCTATGTATTTTACTTAATATCTTTATAATTATATTTTGTTCTTTTTTATTTTTATTAAGTATTTGAGTCACATTCCAAACTGCTTCTGCTATTCCACTACGTTTCCAAATCCAATGTTTTATGGTGTCTTCCGCTTTTCGAAATGCAATTTTGCAATGTTTATTTTATTTTCACTACGTAAGCCTGTACACTAAAAAATGAAATTATGATATAAATTAATAATTAATATAATAAAAATGAAATGTTAATTTATAAACGATAAAGTCGCTGTTAATAAATATATTAGCGGGCAAATTGTGTTTACTTACGCACGTACTTTGTATAAAAAAACCTAAATAAAGACATTATAATTATATCTATTTGATAGTATACTTATGTTTTAAAATAATAATTAATATAACGAGGCAATTAGAAGCAATTTATCAAATAACAAATAATATAACGATTCATACATAAAAACATGCAATTTTTATGTAAATACAATTATTTTACAATTACATTTATATGAAAGTTTCCAGACATAAGCGGAAGTTTTTTTAGTGTTAACTCCGTTACAATTAATCTTTTAATCATGATTACTCATGGATTTTACTATTTTTTCATTTATAATAATGTGGTGACGTGTTTTAACAAAATTATTTTACGGAATTTAATATTTTTTACCGAAATAATTTACCATGTACTAAATCTATACGAGCACGTATTTAGAAAAACAACAATTCTATTTATTTTTATGACCAATACGTGACCAGTTGCAACTCAGTTCTTCGTCTGTGATGAATCCCAATGTTAATTTGTTTATTGTTTACGAGTTAGAAAATAATCAATATAACGATAAGAATAATCTATAAATAAATCATTTATTTAAACTTGATTAAAAACTACTTTTCTTATTTTAAGGCGATTTGTTAATTAACTATCTCCGTAATATTAATATATAATTGAGGTTAGGGTATTTTAATAAAAATTTTATACTTTATTGTGCTGATTTTATTTTTATATATTAAGACCGGTTTCGGCGGTTAGGCCATCATCAGTTTTTTCTTTTCTTTTCACAGGTGTTGTTGTGTGTGTTGTGTGAAAAAAAAAGAAAAAACTGATGATGGCCTAACCGCCGAAACCGGTCTTAATATATAAAAATAAAATCAGCACAATAAAGTATAAAATTTTTATTAAAATACCCTAACCTCAATTATTTTAAACTGTGCAATAATCAGAAACAAATACTATTAATATATAACTCAATAATATAAGTATGTATTATAAAAATTTAACTATTTTATTACAATGCGCGTTGTAAAAAGATTTGATCTGATTACGGAGAAAAATTAGTAAAATAGTTGTGCTCTGAAGCGTGAACTATCAAATAAACAAAAAAGTACTTGAGTTTTTTTTAATACAGGTTGCCATATAAGTGAAGGCAAATTTGAAATTTGCAACGTGCTTAGAGCGTTTGCAATATCACTAAATAAGGAAGACGTGGAAGTTAAGCAAATGGATCTCACATACATTGTTAAATGATAACAAATTAAACCGTCTTACTATTTGTTCAGAAAACTTATCATGCAACAAAAATGTATATTTTTTGATTGGTTGTTAAAAAATGGATACCGTACTTCAATTTTAAGCGTTTTGAGTTGTAACTAACTGATCCAATACAAAAAATTCTTTGCTCACAATTTTTTTTTTATTGTTTGTAAACATCGAATACAAGCAAAGCAACACTATTTTAAAGACAACATTCTTTGATCAACCTAATAATCTGAAAAAAAGAAATCTGAACTTGGCTGTAAAATAATTACTACATTTTCTTTATTCTTTTAACATTTTGCAACTTTTTTTGGCTGTTTATAACTGTATGAGACAGTTTAGCAATTTAAAATTTTATTGAATTTATTAAATGCAGCCAGTCAACTTGTTTATTCAGAATTCGTAGATTTCTACAACATTCAAAAATTGTCGTTATGTTGTCAAAAGGTAATTCTTATAAATATTTTACCATCAAAATGGTAACTTATTTTAGTTACCTGGTGGTATTTTCTGTTACTTTATACCGATCTATTACAAACGATACTAATTGTTTAATTAATTATGGGATGCAAATTCAGAAGTCTTTAAATATCTTAAAAATTCTTTTGTTTTATTGAAACAAACTTGAAATGAGTTTAAAAAGTTTTATCTTAATTTGCTCTCAAAAATTTATATTTATTAATACCGGAGTATAGTTTTCCAATTGGATCACCGGCTGGAAGAAGGAAGACAATATAAAAAAAACTGAAAGAACAAAATAATAAAAAAAATAATGATGAATTACAAACAATATTACAAATATTTAAAAATAGAAAAAAAAATTAATCATATATAAAAACAAAATATAAAATTATTTATCAACACATTTTAATTGATTCTTAAATGTACATTTAGAAACGCTATTTGCAATTCTGAACATCCATATCCATAGTTTGCAGAATGTACAGATTCTCTGAATAATATTGACTGCCTAGTTCGGCAATTATTATTGGATACTTAAAATAGAAGAGTTACTAGTAACTCTTGGCAATCAATCTCAGACTTTATAAGTCTACGTAGAAATGGTAAATCGGCTCTTTGCACCATAGTTTTAGCGGCGGAAAATTATATTCCAATGCAATGTGGTTGAAATCGTGATTTTCAGACAAAATGCCAAATTTGTGCAATGATAAACGAACAAAAATGTTTTAAATGCGATCTATATTGCGTATATGAATGCCGTAGAATAATAATAATAATAATAATAATAATAATAATAATAATAATAATAATAATAATAATAATAATAATATATTTTGGTTCATGATACATATAGATACACAAATAAATACATGTTTGAAACAAGTCAAAAACAAACAAAAAATTAACTAACGAAGAAATCATTAACATTGTATGGTTCTACATCACATAGTAATTTGAAACATTTGTTTTTAAATACGTTTAGAGCTTGTATAGATTTAATATTGCTGGGTAATTTATCATAAAATTTTAGACAGCTATATCCACAGTTATGTTCGGTAACTGTAAGTCTATAAATTGATGATTTTTATTAAGAACAAATCTGGGTTTTTTTAATGTGTAGAAGAAAAAATTACTGCTTCGAAACATACCTCTACAACTTTGATTAAATTTGAGTTTAAAAATTATTCTCATAACGCGTTTTTGACAAATAAAGACATAATTGACAGCTGTTGAACCACCCCAAACAATAATGCAATACTGAATGTGACTATATACATATATTAGCCTCGTATAACATTATTAGTGCATCTATGTCAAGTGTATTTGGTAGTGTTCTTAAAGAGCTTATTTTTTTACATAAATCTTCAATATGATTAAACCACTTCAGACGTTCATCAATTGTAACACCAAGAAATTTAGAGCATCTCATTACGTTACATGAAAAGCATCTAAGTTCCAGAGTAGGCTGTTGTAGTATTAGAATTATCAGTCTTAAAGAATATGGAGCCGGTTTTATCTTGGTTAAGAATTAATAATTTTTTTTCAAAATATTGCTTACAATTCTCATCAACAAGATTTATTGTTTCAGTTAATTCTGTATTATTTCGAGCATAAAAAATTATGTTTGAATCATCTGCATAGTTAATAAGTTTTGCATTATTTCTAAATGGCCCAATTACATCATTTAGGTTGTTCAAGTATATAATAAATAGTAGCGGTCCTAGAGTACTACCCTGAGGTACACCTATAATGCTGCTTTTAACTATTGAAGATTGATTTTTTTTATTATTTGCTGTTAGTATAACTGTTTGCTCACGATTGGCTAAGTATGAGTTTATAAGTTTACCGGCAACTCCTCTCACTCCAGCTTTATTTAATTTATCAACAAGTAGATTGTGGTCTAGGGAGTCAAAGGCCTTAGACAAGTCTAGAAATAACACACAAGCTATTTTTTTCTTCTCCAAAGAGTCCACAATTACTTGCACAAAATCAACAATTGTTGATTCAGTCGACTTTCCATGTGTAAATCCATGTTGAAAATGATTAAAAAAATTATTTTTATTCAAAAATGACTTTAAACGTGAAGCAATTATATTTTCAATTATTTTGGAAAAAACTGACAAAAGACTTTTAGTCTATAATTGTTAAATTGATTTAATTCGCCTTTTTTGTAGATAGATTTTATTAAAGCAATTTTAAAAATTGATGATTTATGAGAAAGCATAATAGGCTTTTGGTGGCATTGCTGCTTAAAGTGTACCGGGGAACAATTGAACACAATATCAAATAATGCGCGTTCTTTTTGCCAATATCACTGAAATTTTGATCACTTGGATCAATTAAACGAATTCAGAGACATAAATTTAAAAATATGAGGAGTAATGAATAAAACAATTTGAGATAAGGTGAAATTGGTCGTTCTTTGTTATGCATCATGTTAAACATTAATTAAGTAATATTTTAGGTCATCTCCAAGTGTAAATACAATATATAATAATTGAGACTAATGTTACGGGTGGGGTACTAATTAAAATATTTTTTTTGCTTGCCTCTACCAAACCATCTGTTTGGTCTTAAAATGCAAGCTAAAACAACGATTTGGCGACTTAAAAGCCCAAATATTTTTTTTGTAGCCTTAAATGTTACTTTTGGCACTTGATACACTATATATAGTTTTCCAATAAAAGGTTTCATTTATATATTAAAAACAACAGGTATTTTTTAAGAGAAATAAATTTTATTTCATTGTAAAGAGGAAGGTATGCCATTAACATTTAAAAACGATATCAGTATTACATTCTTTTCATGAAATTTCTTGAACCAATTGTAGAGCATTGGTGTCTAAAGGTGTTAAATCACATGATCTCGGTAGCCAATAGTGATCACCTCTTCGAGAAATAACACGGTCAGAAAACTTTTCTTGCAAAATTGCGATTGTTTTGTTGCTTGTGTGGCACGTAGCGCCGTCTAAATAAACGTCGTCCACATCAATATCTTCCAATTCCGGCCATAACAAATCATTAATCATAGCTCGGTAGCGCCATCCATTCACCGTAACAGTTGCACCAGCCTCATTTTGAAACGAACCTAGGGTTCGTTTTTTTAATTATGATTAATTATTTTAATTGCACTGCCCTGTATATGCTAATATCTTGACTGGCCCTATATATTAATTATTTTGATAAATAATTATTTTGATAAATAATTAATTAATTAATTACCGTAAGAGGAATGTTTTGGACTAAGTTTTGTTTAAAATATTTATTATAAAATATCCGGTTAATAAATATTCTTCATTTAAGCATTAAATGCTGAATGTTTTAAACATAACCTAGCCGCAACGTGTTTTACTGAATAGGTTTTCTACTACCCCATATGCTTTATATAAGTTAATTCAGGCTCCTCACTCACTCGAACACTCATTTAGCACTTCGCACATAATATTTAACAATGTTTAAGTGAAAATCAGCCGCTGGATTTTGCGGCTATGTTCACGAATTATTTATAGGGCCGGATTGATGCAATAAAAAAGGGCCACATATTATGTAATTAGTTTTATTAATATAATTTCTATTAATTTTAAGTTTTTTTTAGTTAGCTATTGTTAGACGATATTGCGTGCCTGATCTTGCCGAGACATTGTAGTATCGTCAATACAAATATTGCTAGTTGGAGGCATTACAAATCTTGATCCTGCCGAGACTAATCTTCCGATATTTAACTGTTTATTTATATGTTAAAACTTTTTCAGTAAATCATATTTTTAGTTTTTATACATTGCGTTAAATTATGAATAAATCTTTTGTTTTACATCCTTTATTATTATTTTTTTCTTTCTTTTTCTTCCGGTCCACATTTATATGTGGTGGCGTCCGAGGCATCTAGAACACCCGAAATTCAAATCCCGTTAATCACCACTGTTTGATATTCGTACCGCTTTTCAGTTTCCAGAACGGGAAATAGTTACAAATTTCAAAAAATCACACCGCCAGCCCAAAAACCGCACCAAATAGTGACACGTTGAAGATGCAAAGACTTTTCAACAATCAATATTGAATTTTCTGAGCCCCAAATGCGACAATTCAGCTTATTAACGTAGCGCCCGAGATGAAAATGGCCCTCATCACTAAAGATGATTTTTCGATAAAATTTCGGATAATTTTGATCCATTAAAAGAACCCAATCAGCAAAGATGCAACGTTTATTTTGATCGACCGGCTTGAGTTCTTGTGTTAACTGAACTTTAAAAGCCATAAGACTTAAGTTTTTATGCACAATACGGTGTAATGTTGATTGTCGATTCTTTACATCACAAACTTGTCCCAACAGCTCAATTTTTTCTACTAGGTTTACTATTGCCGGCCGAAAAGGTGCTTTACGACGACTAAAAAGTGCTTTGGTTTTACGAACTGTGACTGAAAAATGTTCACCATTTTTGTAGTAAATTTTAATAATTTCAATGGGTTGTTGAAACGTGTATCGTTCCATTTTTAATAATGTAGTTTTTACTTGTCAAATGTCAAAAGATAAAAGCTTCAAAACTGACAGCTGCCCAAATAGCCTGCTATTCAAAATAAATCTTCTTATTAATTTATTATAAAATTCTTCACAAGTTAAATAGTTGTGTTTTTCACGATGGCTGATTGATCCGTTACGATCGCATACGTCAATTTAAATTTAGTAATATTTGGTATTTTACTAAAAATATCACCAACTCAGATTCAATGAGAGGATTTAACTATACTACCCAAAGCCGTGATTATTTGATACAACAATCTAGATCAATGAATCTCGGATTCATAAATCTAGAATTAATCCGATATTAAATAACGGGCATTACTGTTTCAGATAAACTCAAGGTCAACTAGATTCACGTTTATATTTAATTCATAAATGTAAAAAACCCTTTAAATTCTTTATTTAAAATTTAAGCCGATACAAGGAACATTTTTTTAAATAATTTGAAGATAGTAAAGCCAACATCTTCGCCTTACATTAAAATTAAATAAAAAACGAAGGAATAAATAAATAAATAAATAAATAAAGCTAACCCAACAACTAGTTAAAGACGGATTTGAACAGATTTGACAAGAAACGAGACAAAGGTAATTTTTGAGTCTTTATTATTTTAGCGCGCGCTTAGTAAAGTAACCATTATAGTAACACGGTAATTTTTTTGGTTACAAAAACCTAAATATTAGGGCTTACGCTTGTGTTACTATCTCACAAGCTGTCATTAAATATATACTTAAAAACACAATTGTATACTATTGCATCTGTTAATTGAGAGAATGTTGATACTGACCACGTCTAGTATATAGTCCACTCACACTCTCATATTAAATGTAATGATGGTTAAATAAACACTAATCATATATCAGACTAATGTCCTGATTTAATAAATACCATAATTTCTTAAATATTCTTTGCCTAAACTAGGTCTTAAACCAGAAAATATTAGATTTATTAAGAAAAACAATTAGTTTTTGGACGTGGTACTTTAGGTAAAATCACGCGTTTGTTTAGAGCTGGTTTTAAATGCAGTTATAATTAGAAATGTGTATAATTATATAAATAAAAAATAATACAGTTTCGAACCACACGGATTTCATTTCCCCAAAGCAACTATAGTAAAACTAGGCTCTCAATAAGTGGCCGCACAATAATGCAAGATAAAAGATCCACTTCTTCACTACACCAACATCGGACCTGATCAAAAACAGAACATCAATAATAAAATAAACATATAATACAAATGAACAATCGTAATAATGAGTTCAAGCATAATTTAAGCAAAAACACGTGCCATGCAGCAACCCATAAATTTAATAAAGAAATTACTATATCTACCAAGTTTAATTAAGATATCATTGTCAATAAACAGTAGCATCTACTGGCACAACAAAAAGTAGTGCGCAGATTTTATGAAGAAAATTTTGTAAGAACGTTTTGTTCTCTAAACCGAAAATCAAGACATTTTAACCAGCAAAAAAAAATTTTGAATCCAAATAGTAATTAATATATAAGGGTAATTCCATTACTTTTCGACCAATTTGAAAAAGTCAACTTCTTTGATTTTGCTCAAATTTTCAGGGATCAAAATATAGATGAAAAAAATGAGATTCCCAAAATTTTGGACCTTAGAATATTGCCTGTTCAAAATGACACACATTTGAAGGTCAGAAATTTTACAATAAAACGTTTTTTTTAGCTTATTTTGTATCTCAATTTTTGGGCTTCTGGAAAAAGTTAAAAAGGTCCACAATGTCTCAAACTATTTCTTATTACATGTATTTCAAAACCCATATTTTTATGTTTAATATCGTGGCAGTCATTTTGATATATTAAGCTTCAAACGTTATTCCAAAAAAATCCGTATATTTAGCAAAATCGCAAAACTTTGCTTTCTTTAAACCGTTCTAACTTTGTTAATTCTTAACAAAATTTGATTTGCAAGGTCTATATTTTCTCGTGTTTAATCTCTTTTTGAAGTGATCACACAATACTTATAGAATCAATACGTATACACCATTATTTTGATGCAGGAAGTTGCACATGTTTTCGCGATCTTCAAATCTTGTAATTTTCAGGTCCCAAAAAAGCGCTGTCACCCTATGTTGATTTTAGTCAAAATTTCAGTAAATACTCTTTGGAGCAAAAGAAAAAAGAGTATCTATATAAGAAATGGTATATCGGGCATTATAATGAATTTTTTAATATTCAAAAATTGGCAAAATTGGCAAACCGCACATTTTTGTATCTCAGTTTTTGGGCCTTTAGAAAAAGATAAGAAGGTCCACAATGGCTCAAAATATTCTTTATTACATGTACTTTAAAACCCATATTTGTCTATTTAATGTTAGGGCAGTCATTTTGATACATCAAGCTTCAAACATTATTCCAAAAAAAAAACGTAAATTCAGCAAAACTGCAAAATTATGCTATGTTTAAACCGTTCTAACTTTGTTAAATTTTAAAGAAATTTGATCCACCAGGTCTATATTTCTTTGTGTTCAATCTATCTTTAAAATGATTACATAAGACTTATAAAATCTATACATATTCACCACTAATTTGATGCGGGAAGTTGCACATGTTTTTGCGATCTTCAAAACTTGTAATCTTTAGGTATCGAAAAACCGCTGTCACCTTAAGTCGATTTCAGTCAAAATTTCAGTAAATACTCTTAAGACCACAAATAAAAGGTTATTTATATGAAAAATGGTATATTGGGCATTATCAAGAGTTTCTTTATATTCAAAAATCGTCAAAATTCAGAAAATCTAAGTCACTTTTTGTCTATCTTGCTTTGTTTTTGAAATAGTCAACAAATACAAAATATTTAAAAAACTTTTTATTTAGCAAAAAACACAAACAAAACAGCATTACTTTAACAAGTGTGCATTGATGCAAGCTTTTGATACTTGTTAATACAGTTTTTTTGGTTCGGTTAGTGAAATTTGATAAAAATGCTGTTCAACATAGAGAATACGCAAATATCATTTTTGTTTACGGACTCTGTAATGGTAATGCCCTAGCAATTGAGATTTCCTGACAGAAAACAACTTTTTTGACGCGTTTTTTAGTAAAAATGTTCACCCATATTATTATCAAAAGTAAAACACCTACAACCAGGCGACGTAGCACAACGACTTGCATTTTCTCAATGGCTTCTTGATAATTCCCAATATACCATTTTTCATATAAATAACCTTTTTTCTTGTAGTCTGAAGAGTATTTACTGAAATTTTGACTAAAATCGACATAAGGTGACAACGTTTTTTCGGGACCTGAAAATTACAAGTTTTGAAAATTGCGAAAACATGTGCTACTTCCTGCATCAAAATAGTGAAGAATATAAATTGATTCTATAAGTCTAGTGTAATTACTTTAAAGAAATATTGAACGCAAAGAAATCTAGACCTCGTGGATCAATTTTCTTCAAGATTTGACAAAGTTAGAAGGTTTTAAACAAAGCATAATTTAGCAATTTTTCAAAATTTACGTTTTTTTTTTAAATTAATAGTTAAAGCTTGATATATCAAAATGACTGCCCCAACATTAAATATACGAATATGGGTTTCAAAGTACATGCAATAAGGAATATTTTAAGCCAACGTAGACCTTCTTATCTTTTTCCAGTGGCTCAAAAATTGAGATACAAAAATGTGCGGTTTGCCGATTTTGACAATTTTTGAATATTAAAAATTTCTTGATAATGCCCGATATACCATTTCTCATATGAATAACATTTTTTCTTGTGTTCTAAAGAGTATTTACTGAAATTTTGACTAAACTCGACATAGGGTGACAGCGCTTTTTCGGGACCTGAAAATTACAAGTTTTGAAGATCGCAAAAACATGTGCAACTTCCTGCATCAAAATAATGGTGTATACGTATTGATTCTATAAGTATTGTGTGATCACTTCAAAAAGAGATTAAACACGAGGAAATCTAGACCTTGCAAATCAAGTTTTGTTAAGATTTGACAAAGTTAGAACGGTTTAAAGAAAGTAAAGTTTTGCGATTTTGCTAAATTTACGGTTTTTTTTTGGAATAATGTTTAAAGCTTAATATATCAAAATGACTGCCACGATATTAAACATAATAATATGGGTTTTAAAGTACATGTAATAAGGAACAATTTGAGCTATCGTAGACCTTTTTATCATTTTCCAGAAGCTCAAAAATTGAGATACAAATTAAGTTAAAAATTACGTTTTATTGTAAAATTTCTGACCTTCAAATGTGTGTCATTTTGAACAGACAATATTCTAAGGTCCAAAATTTTGGAAATCTCATTTTTTTCATCTATATTTTGATCCCTGAAAATTTGAGCAAAATCAAAGAGGTCGACTTTTTCAAATTGGTCGAAAAGTAATGGAATTACCCATAATCATTTAAAAAAAATCATCCTTGAATTGCAAAATTTTTTTTACCTTTGAAATTAGTTCTCTCATCCATTCTCTCTTTATTTATTTACTTTACTGTCTCTGCCATTTTTACTATCGTCTTCACTTTTGCTTTAATTTTTGTTTTTTTACTGGTTTTTTCTTTTTTTTTCTTTTTAAGGCTTTGGCTATTTCTTGGTCCTTTTATGGTGTTTTAGATGTATTTATAATTGGTAGTGTGTTTAATTATATAAAGAAAGTATAATTCAGTTTGGGAACACACAAAGTTTATTTACCTTAACAAATATGAGTATTATTTTGGTATTACCAGCTAATAGATAATACATTGGCGAGCAAAAAATATAGGTCATTTTAAAATATCACATATTTTTGAAATTTTTTGTTTTAACTTTATGTTTGCTGTTTTAACTTGCAAATTGTAAACCAAAGTAGGCGTTTAATAATTTATTTTCTGACCAAAATGTTATCAGAACAGATATTCCGTTTTTTGCGGAATGGAACAGCTTCTGCAGTTTATTTACGAAAACAACTCTATGAAATTAGAGATGTAAATGTTAGTGAATGGACCGTTAGGAAAAGGCTTCGGGCTGCTAGATTGTTTTGTAGAAAGATGGCTGCTTTTACCTCAATGGATCAAACAGACGTCGGAAAGTGTGGAGAAGATGCGGAAAAAATACGCTTCAGTTTATATTGATGAACAACTTCCATTTGGCGGTGGGTCGGTTATGGTTTGGGCAGGAATTTCTACCGAAGCACGCACAGAGTTGGTCATTATAAAAAATGGCTCCATGACAGCTCACAAATACATTATAGAGGTTCTCAAAGATCATGTTATGCCTTTTAAGACAACTATGGGCAAGCGCGGCATTTTTATCTAAGATAATGCTAGACCTCACCTAGCCTAGTCTGAGATGAGTTGAGACAACGTACCCAAAAGCATACACTTCCTCCAAGAACTGCTCAGGAGCTAAGACAGTTGCTACTGCAGAAATGAAATTATATTGACAAAATGTGATCCTTAATTTAATTTAAAAAGTTTCTTGTTGACCTTAAGAAGTCATTAATGCAAGAAGTGAAGTTTTTATTTCATATTAGTCATAGGAACAAAAGTTTGAAATCAATGTTATGGGCTTCCGGAAGAAATAATGTAAAAAAGGAACTGGCGGAATGGGCATCAAAATTAAACCTAATAATGGTAAATAGAAAGTGCATCCCCGCCCCTTTTTTTTGTTATTATTCAACAGAAACGGGCAAAAACAATAATTAAAAAAACAAAAAAGATGGAAGATTAATTTGAAAAAATAGAAGAAAACGTCGCTGGTGTTTACTAAACTTATTAGTGAGACATGTGAGGAATTTTGCAAAATAAGGCTGGGTATATAAAAATAAAAATCTAATTGGTAGACAAAAATTGAAGTCATAAAAAAAATCTTTAGTAAAAAAAAGAATTAGAACTTGCACTAAACGTACAGCGTACAAACAGTTTAGAGAAAAAAAAAAACATATTGCAAAAAAGCTATGTAGGAAAAATAACGTAGCTATGCTATTAATAAAGCAAAACAAAATGTCATAGATGATGTGGAGAATAATAGATGGGAAAAAAGTTCATTCTCAAAGAGACAAAAAAATATTCCCTGAAAACAGAAAAAATAACTGGTTTATATCCTAAAAAGATTTCTTTTTTTAAGAAAAAAAAGATAATTATAACGGGAGAATAAATTAAGAGTAAAATTCAGATAGAATGCCATAAAGGTTCTAAAAGTGCTAACTAAAACATCCACAAAATATTGTTTAGAAAGATAGACTGTTACAAACCATTTTGTAAAGACTTGGAAAGCACTAAACCTAAATCTAAAAACAACTTGCAAGCAAGAACAGGACAAACCAACGTACAGGCCGCTCTATTAAAATACTTTGAGGTGATTTTTGAACAAAAATGAACATAAAAAGCAGTTGCAAAAAAGCTGAATTATTTGCTATGTTACTAGTTTTACTGATGCCTAATACAAGTGACTCACTTAATAATTATGTATGCTGCGCCTATCTGGTATAGAGGCATAAAACAAAACTACAAAAACATATTATTGAATGTGCAGAAAAAGGTAACCATACGTGTGCATACTGTAAGGTGTCAACAAGCGTAAATCTTCTAGTGGCAAGCATGCCCTCTATAGATCTCTAAGTAGAAGAAAGGAAAAGAGATTACGGAAAAAATAAAGCAGCAAGGCAAACATAAAGTAAAAACAGTTTTTGAAACCGGCAAAATAATTAAAGCAAAATAGAAGATGTAGGTCAATAGACTAAGATTTTAGTATAGATCAGTGGGTACATTAAAAACATAGAAAAATCAAATAATTTTTAACTAAAATGCTGACGGATACGGGTGTTTTGAAGCATACCTACATAGATTCAAAAATTTAAATTAAGAGTGACTCCATAAATATTGTTCAGACTTGGACGATGCAGAACATACCATTTTCAAATGCCCTCGCATTCATTATTAGAACTATAAACATAATAAAGATGTTAGGCACCACAAACGGCTAGAACGTCATAGCCACCATGGTAAGCAACATTATGCAAACAAAGATAAAAAAAAGAAAAGAGAAGGTTACACAAGGAGCAACAAACAAAGCAATACCAAATGGTTTATCCGTTATTCTTAATTAAAGAAGGAGAAGGAAAGGTGGATTAGTGAGTAAAACTCATAAAGTGCCTTTTGAAGTTACTCTCAAATACTTTTGCTTCCAATATACTTTGTTGGCTTCGTGTTCCAGTCTATTACAAAAAGTCCTGATGCAATGATTGCATAGTACTGTCTTTGACTTTATGGATGCTTAAATTGTAGGTAACTCAGTAGCGGTACACAGCCTAAAAGTATTGTAACATTGCACACTTACAAAAGTAATATGAAAATAAGGAGTTGAGTCAGACAAATAATTTAATTAAAGAATTATATAATAACCTCAATGAGATTTAACTAAATAAATCCTTACTTTTGGATCTAAAGTTATTGAAGTAAATGAAACCATTGCACTTGACAACTAAAACACAGTTGAGTTTAAAAGACTAAACGTTAAAACACTTTTTTTAATCATCTTTTTATTTCACTATTTTCTATTTTTTACAAACCAAGCAGCAATAAGCAAATTCATATAATTAATGATTAAAAATTTTGAATTTTGAATTATTCAATAACTAGTTATAATTTGTATTTAAAGACAAAAAAAACATTGTTGTTTTTGTGGTAAAAACCTAGTTGTAGTTTAATTTCATCAATTTAAGTTGTAATTTACTTTACAGATACTGGTATAATACTAGTATATAATACGAAACAAAATAATAATATAGTAAATTTAAATGTCCATAAACTTTGATACGATGTAATAGTAAAGTCGTATTTAATTTATTCCAGCGTTATTATGTTCTGGTCTAAATTGAAACTGAAGTGGAGATTTTTAAAAACCGCGACACACTCTCTTTAGCTGTTTGGTCGTAAATTATATTTTACTCTTACTTCCAAAGACCAGTAGCTATTTTCGTGATGTTCCATTTTACATGTTTATTTAAAATGCACATTTCGCTTTGATCAAATAAAAGATAACAAAAAAGTAAATTTGCGGTACGTATATAGAACTAATGTAGAAAACATTCACCTTCAATATACATTTATTCAAATGTATATAATTAATATAATGTGTTTATTTAATCTAAAAAAATTATAATATCTCCTTACAGCAATCAGTATTTATAATTAAATGTGGAATTTATGCACATTTCTTCCATACAATCTTCTTGCATAAATAATTAAATTCTTGTTGTTGTGAATTATATATTGTTTATTTAACAACAATTTAAAAAATGCAGAAATAATTAAATAATTTTCTGCATGATATTCAAGGTTTGAGAAATCGAGTTTTTATATTCTATAATTGTATATAATTAGTTTATAGTATATCAATATACTTAAATTAGAAAATAATCTTACTGTCGATAATAAGAAAAAAAGCAATAAGATTGCATAAGAAGTTGTGATTAAAAATATAATTAGTTTTAAAATTAATAGTAGTTTTAATTGGTTTTCAAATTTTATGTAGGAATATTTAAACATAATATCACAGGCTAAATTTAATTTTGAAGTATTATTACATTCGGATTGTAATTTTGTACTGTTTGATCTATTTGCAGTAGTATTTTATCCTGCTTGTTATTTGATTTTATTATGAATAAACCAGTACATACCAAAAACTGATTTGAAGATAATGCTTGTATTGTATTGTAATTTTCTGTTGACTGATTTTTTATGTAAAATCATTAAATAAGCATCTCGTTAAAAAAACAAGCTCCTATTTGTTAATGCTCGCGTTCGATTATAGCTCTTCTTCATTCATTTCCGTTAGCTGCTAGCGCGAACGTAGATGACTATCTCTCAATCCGCAATAAAATAAAACCCAGTCATTATTATTAATTGCGAAGCTATCAATTCCGAGCATTGCACACGTGTTAGACAAGTGGATCCCGTTGATTTATATGAAGAAACAGGTCGATATATTTTTCCATAGATTTGCGGCAGGTCTGTTCGGGTAATATATGAGAAATATTAAGATCTTTCTCTTCTTTCGCTCGTTATTGTCAGGAGCATTTCGAATGGGGCAATTAGTCTACTATCTCTAGACATAAATCATGGGTGAATGAGGGAACTCGTTGATGGAATTTTGAAGAGCGTGCTGTTAAAATCGCGATCATCTTAAAGAGTTGTAAGGGGTTTGGGTCATACAAAGTATACAAACATACAGTTTGGGTCGCACGAAGCTGCAGGTTGCGACCCGATCATAATCGGGTTGCTCCGGTAGTTTATCGCACGCACTTTTCTCAGCAAGGTCAATGTCATAGGTCACCGTGTTTATTGTGCCTCAAATTTCCTTTTCGAAAGCTGCACCGCTGCACGTTACTTTTTCGTGTGCGTGTCATGTTTTTTTTCCCTATTTTCCTGCACGGTCCCATCGTTCAGGTTTTCCTAACACTGTGGCACTTTCACACGTGCACTCTCTCGTATGTTGCGTACAAATAAACGTTACGGCTCAATTTCTCTTCGGGAAGAACAACAATCAGAAGGACAAGCCCATGTGGGTATTTTAATTGAACAATAAATCATGCAAGGTGCAAGATGTGTCTGCTTTAATAAACCGACTAATGAAAAAGTAACGAAAATGAACTATTTTTATGGGTGGGTTTTTTTACACCGTTCGGTACTTAAAAATAAATGTAAATTTTTTAATGTGACAATAAAAAAATGGAAATGAAAGCTTAACAAAGAACTATTAAAACGAAACTAGATTTAAATGCTTACTAGAAAACGAGCAACTATATTATTATTATTATTCGTCACGACAAAAAGAAACTTGTATTTCTTAATTACTCTATTAAATAATGTTTTCATGCGGCCGGCACAAAAAATTAAATATTATTTATAATTTATAAGGATATAGAAAATATGTTTTGGAATTTACGACTGTTCGAGATACTTGTTCCATTAGTCTACATTATTTAGACCCAATTTTAAATTATATATAAATATAATTATATTATAAAAGGAAAATGTCAGGAAAAGATCAACATTAATAAATTTATACCTTAATGAGAATTCTGAGTTTTGAAATTATGTACAAATGGACCATAATAATTAATTAAAATAAACATAAAATTAATCATGGTGGGAACCATGGTGTTCTAAGAATTTTAGAGACTAAAATCAACATTTAACATACCAATTCAACTCAAATATATCTATATTTTCATCTGTTTTATATATTTTAGGTTTTTATGTTATTTTACTAATTTATTATGCGCATTTTTGTCTTGTATGCTATCATAGCTGAAACATATTTTATTTTGATGTCTTAACAAATATAATAACTAAAACTGCATCTTATAATATGTCAATGCAATGACAACATCTACAATGTTGCTGTATTCTATTTTATCATTATAAATATTTCTTTTAATGATAAATTAAGAAATTTAGATTTATGTATTAATGAGTCCAAACTTAGTATGAATATAGAAATAAAAAAGATGGACATATATTTTTTAAAATTTTATTTATTAATTCTATAGTTATTCTAACTGACGAAAAGATTTGAACAGTATGTTTTCTATTTCTTTAAAAAGTTTTTAGAAAATACTTATTTTGGAACCTTTCTATTTGTTGCAAATTATTTTTTTTTTAATTATTCAGATAGTACATTTCTAAACTGTTAGTAAACAATAGTCTTGAACAATTACTATAAAAATATGGTAGAATTATATACATTTAGCTTTCTGCGGTAATAAATTTTGTTATCCTTAGGAAATTTTACAGACAGAATGGCTTGTAGTTCAAAAAAGATTGCTCTAAACGTGACTCATTTGTCATCTTTTGCATTTTAATTTCATGTCTATTGCGTCATTCTATCGCTACTATGCTCATCTCATTCTTGCTATAGTTTTTTTTAGTTTTTAGTCTTTTTTGAAAATGTTAAATGATTAATAACTAATTAAATTTGGCTGTGCTCTATTTTGTTTTTTTGGGATCGTATCATTGAAGTTGCTTATTAGTTTCTTTAATTAAAGCTTTATTAAGCAAATAAGTACATAAAAGCTCTACAAGGCCAACAGTCAAGTTTTTAGTACAATTTTTTTTTAATTTAGAATAGTCAGGAAACTTGACTCTCAAGTCATTATAGAATAATGTATTGTACTATAGAAAGCATTACACACTCCTTACTTACAATTTGCACTTGATCAAAGCTTGACAGTCAATTTCACTTATAACATTGCTGAAAAAGTTGCTACTTTTTGTCAGCTTGTCAATATCTGCTAAAAATTAACAGTTAGGTAAAAGCTTTGTCATTTTTGGTTTTTTTAATTGTAATGCATACTTAAGAGCATACCGACCGCTACCTTGATTTCCAGTATTGTATTGAAAACAGCTACTTTGGCATCTTATTTCCACATATAATTTGATATTTAATTTATTTTTTTACCAGTACGTTCAAAAAAGATTAAACTATATTTTGTCAAAATATTTTAGTCAAATAATTTGAAATTTCCAAAAAATGTATTCAAATATATACATAATTTAATAATTGCGTTTTTTAGTACTTTTAAATGCATTTCAAAGCAAAAATAAATGAATTATAAAATTATATGTGAAAATAGGAATGACGCCAGAATAGCTGTTTTCTCTAAAATACTGGAAATCTATGTGGTATTTTAGCATTTTTAAGCACATACTTATTTTCTTCTAGCATTTTTAATTTATTAGCATATTATTAAAGTATTTATGGTTTTCTATTTGCTCCAGTTTATTTTTTCTTATTTGTGCCTCCATATTTTAAGCTTTGCTAGTTCTCATTAGCTTTGTGTTATTTTTATTTATTCTCAATTTACATGTTTTTTTATTTTCTTGAGTTGTTTAATTAATATTTTTAAGTTTCTGCATTCTGCAACCAGAACCCTAATTTTACTTTGGTGTTCCTATTTCAAGAAATCACTACCATCTATTTTGCGTACATTTTGAACAAAACTGAGAATAAATAACATCCTTGTCTCACTAATCTACTAATTTCAAACTAATCATATTAATCTTTTATCTTTAGAGTTAGAGTTTTTTTTGTCTATCACAATTAAAAGCTTCTACTAGATCTACATAATTTTGTTTTTTTGCTGGTGCTAATCTCTAATCGAATTTATTTTTATATATCTTTCCTAAATTCATTTTTTTTGTTATACTTGTCTCCATCTTTCTATCTTGAATTAAATGAATAATAAAATTAGCAACTTCTATTCTATTTGTTATTAAAATATTTTAAGATAGCGTTTATTTATAATGTGGAAGTCTTTTAAATCATTTTATGTGTAGTTTTATCTTCAAATAAAAAAATAAAACAAGTTTAAGCAGTTTTTAAGTTTTTCTGCGTTTTAGAATAAGCAAAAAATGATGTAAGAAAATAAACTGTATAGTTTTAAGTATATGTAGATCTAAAAAGAAAAGTTGAAAAAAAAAGACCTTATCTTATGTTAGATAATTAAAACTATTACTATAGTATAGAAGTATTACTATAGTACTGGCATTTCTACTATATCCACTTATACAGTTGTTCTACTAAACTTCAATATATAAAGGTTAAACTTATTGACTAAAAAAAAATGTGTTGTTGGAAAGAGCAGTTATCTGGAAGTCTTGCAGCTATACAAACGGTGTTAGGCTGAACACTAATAGAAATTTTTTTACAACTTTCTCATTACGTTATTTGCAAACAATATTTCTATTATTAATTAATGGCAATTAGATATCTTTGGGATTAAATACACAAAAAAAAATCAAAACAAGTATTCAAAAAACAACATTAAACAAATTTAAGCAAACAGTTGTTTTTGATTTAAGTGAAAAATATGAAGTAAACATGACTTGTAACACATCGTCTACTTTTTGATACCTACAAAATGATTTTGAAAACACTTGAGACTGCTAGAAAAAAACTAAATTGCAATAAGCTAAATAAAGCGTATACTCTAAAAAAAATTATAGAAAAAGTTTTTTTATGAAGAGATATCAAATTTTGGCTTAATCTACCGCATAGTCTTTAACAACTTTTTAAAAAATAGATCAAATTTAATCAATCTACCAAAATCTTTTCTGTTTGTTTCTTGAAAATATAACATCGGTGTAGGATCAGATATTTAAAAGGTATTTTTACAGATTGAGTTAAATAAAAACAATAATTTTTTTATTTTTTTAAGATTTATTTCTTTTTAAAGCAACTACATAATATTATTTATTACAAATATCAACTCATTCTGGTATGTACTAAACAAATTAGGTATCACTTACTCTTGAACTTAAAGAATTTATTTAAGTAAGTAGTCAAAGTACAGCAAAAGACATGTTAAACTTGAACAATAGGAGTTATTATTGACTAAAAAAAGTTAAATTAATAACATTAGTGCTATGCATAAAATAAGATAAAAAAATATATATAATTTTTATAAAGAAGATTAAAAATAGAAAATTAAAAAAAATTTAATTTAAACAATTGTGTTTTTGATTCAATTGGTTTACTTGTTTTTCTATTTCTTGCTCAAAATAATTGTTACAAAAAAGAAAAAATGTTTAAAAAATGTGTTGGACAATTAAAATATTTATTTGAAATTAAAATTTCAAAGTAAATTCACAGCAATTGTAAAAATTAAAGTGTTAGAAATTTGCACATGTTCTGTGATGCATATCAAAAAGCATATGCTCCAACGGTTTAAAAAAAAAACAGCAAAAGTACAGTATAGGTACAATTGTTGCAAAACTAAAAAACTCTGCCCCGTCTTGAACTTTCAGCAGTTTAATTAACCTACAAATTTACTCTTAAATTAAGCAGAACATAATTCACAAATCATAAGTTATTTTTGGAGTAACTCAAAATTAGTTATTTTTTAAATTAGAATTGTAAGAAAAGCAGAATTTTGGCGCTAATAGTAGAACAAGGTAAACTTTGGTAAAGTATTAACAGATGCGGAAACTAATAAAATCTATCTTATATTTTGTAAATAACTGTACACAGAAGTTTGTTGAGAGAAGTAAAGAGATAACAGTACAAACGATAAAACGGAGATATATTTTTTGAAAATAATACAAAAGATGTAAAAGATAATCAAATTTTACTGTTAAAATCATTTGTTGGCAAATGTTGAATATTTTGGCTAGAGACCAGATTTTCCTAAAAACAATCAAAATGTTTGGATTGTATTATTAACGGGTGCCATGTATCAAACGGTGCATTTTAAACTTATTATCTTGTTATCTACTATAAGTTTTATTCAAGCTCTGAATCAATTTGTTGCAAAACGTGATTGTCCGAGGGTCGTTTATAGATCCCGAGAACAACTTTGTCAATACAATTTTAATAAACTAGACTGGGACGTGATTAAAGAATGTAGTAATATACATAAAATACACTCGATATATAATCCAATTCCCAATAACTCTATTGAGTAAGTTTTTTTGTTTTAAGTTTTTTTGTTTTAAGTTTTTTTAACCGCCAAAGTTGACGTATTTTAATGTAAGTTAGTTATAAAATATAAATTTGTTTTGTGAATTTGAGTTTTAGAAGTCTAAAACTTAAAAAACTGCAAAAATATGATAAAAATGCCTATTTTTTGACATTAACTTTTACAAATACAAGTTTGGCAGCGCTCCGCAAAACTGTAGACCAAATATTATTAAAAATTTGAATTTTGCACAATTCATGGATGGAACATGTCCATTTAGAAGCAAGTGAAGATTTTTTTTTATTTGAAGCATTTATTTTTTAATTATTTTATAAAATTATTTGGGTTAGACTTTTTAATGATTAATTAAAAAAAACATTTTTTGTCGCTTGAACCAATTTTAGGCAATTTTATTCTTTGCTTGAAAGTTTTTGCGTTTGCGACACCATTTAGACACAATCTATTGGCGCCAAACTTAGAGAATTTTATTATGTTTGGCATTCGAACATAAATCCGCCCGGCGCTCAACAAAGTTTGTCAAAAACAATGTTAAGACCCACCCTTTTGTGTATATATTTTTTTTGCGTTGAAATTGCAATATTTAAAAGTAAAATTCAGTTTTTCAAAGTCAAAAAACAAAAAAAAAATTAAAAAACTGTAGGTTTTTAAAGGGTTTTATACTTTTATGAAAGATTAAAAGACTACTAATAAAATATAAAAACAAAACAAAAATTAAAGCATATTTCTTGACGCCCCCCCCCCCAAGTCAGGTCCGTTTGAAATGGAATTGCCCATATATAATAGTCTAATCTCTTTATTTATTTATAAGTTTCTTTATTTTATAGTATAGTTGTGTGATTGATATACTTTGTTTTTAAAAATCTGTACAACGCAAATTCTTAAAGTACATCAGATACAAGTTATAAAATATAATATTATTGTTGCAATATAACTCAACTTTGTATTTAATATATGAAGAAATGTATATTATTTGTTGTGCTTTCTTGAAACTTTAGAATAATTTGAAGTTTATATAAATCAAAATACAAATAATTGTAAGCCATATACTAGAACACGTTCTAATTTAATCAGCTGCATGTAGCACAGTTTTAACATTTTTTCTTGCTTGAAAAATAAAAATGTACGCATTTTATAAATTAAAAAATTCAAATCTTGCTCAAAAGTATTAACTGTAGATATTTTATTTTAATTTAAACAATGGTAAATGAACATTTTCTAAAAATAAAAAAATAAAGTTTATTTTTTTATGACCAACCAATTGATTATGATTATTTAAATTGTGTAACCTGTAAGATGCTATGTTTACATAAAATACAATAATTTATTATTGTTTTGATTATTCTTGCACATATATTGGTTATGTAGTAGTTTAAAAAAAAATTAATTATGTGTTGCTTTATATATTTATTTTAGTTGACTTATTTTAATCAGTAGCATGAGAATATTATTAATTGATATTTGAATCATTAATAATTTTTTTAATAATTAAAACATTAATTAATAACGCTCTTGACAATGAGGCTACTGACTTAAATCTAGTCTACTCAAATAAATTTGTAAAGCAGCAGAATTTATTAATTTTAAGTTCATTTTTTATTAGTTCATTAATCAATTAATACATATTTGTTCTACATGTGTATCGTTAGTACACATGCATATACCAAATACTGAAAAGACTGTTTTATCAAATTATATAACATTGATTTTTTTGCAATACTTATATTTGCAAAAAATAAATTACTTTTTGTGCACCAAAGTTTTAATGGAATATAAAAAATGCAAATCCAATATAAAAATGTAATAAAACTCTAAAATGTATATAATTTTGAATTTGAAGTAAATTGACAGTTAACAGTTTATTTATATGATAGATGGCTTATATACATACTAGATTTGTGTGACAGTTGATTTGTTAAACTAAGAGTGTTGCAAGTTGAAATGACAGATTTGCTAAAAATAAAGTTTACAGTTGATTTGACAAATTTACGAGACAGTTCTTTTATTAAAATCACTAAAAAGTTATAGTAGTATTTATATTGTGAAAATCAGTAACCGTTTTTGAATTTACATCCACAAGTACATTTGTTTTTGTTGTTGGCTTGGGTTCTAACTCTTAAAAAACCTTATGTGTTGTATACTTGTATTTTAAAATTTTGTTTGGCAACAAAAGACAACTCAGAATCTTAGTAACTAGTAATTTTATCAGAAAACTTTTTTTGTTAAACTAACATGTGATCATTAATAGGGTTAAGTCTCGTATTAGCTCTAATTGCAAACACCAGGCGTGATGCATGGTATGTTTGATACATACAAGTTAAAATTAATTGGCAATTGTACTAAACCCTGAAAACCCCTTGATTATTCAAAGAGTAGACACGTGCCCAAACTTGACGGCCAGTGTCAGTTTTTTCAATCTTGGATTGAACCTAAAACATTGCAGTTTCAGAAGTAGACCTTCATGCTAAACCTTATTAAAGGCATTTTTAACATCAACAAACTGTTTTATACAGAAATCAGTTTTAATTTGATCTGTAACTCTGGTTAGTTGATGAGTTGTGGATAGATCATATCTGAAGCTATGTTGATAATTTGGCAACAGGTTTTTTGCAGCGGTGTGATTTTGTCTAAAATTACAGTTTCTGCCACTTTTTTAAGGTCAAAAGAAAAGTAAACGGGTGGTAATTGAAAAATGTTTATTATTTCCAAACTTTATGAGAAAAATAACATTAGACTTTTTTGATGAGGACATAAAATGTAATATTCTTAGCATTGCGTGTTTGTAAAAAACCTTAGCTTTGTAAAAATGTTTTATTTAGAATGCAATCTGGTAATGCCGATTTGGGTAACGTATTTTAAAAGGCTTTAGCAATCTTCCACTTCAGATTATCATATTTATTGGAGAAATAGTAGATTTGCAGCATTAATGTGCTCTTTTTGTGCCCTCTGATTGTTTTTTTACCTTACTATTGAGCCAGTTTAGCTCGGATTGGTTAGTTGGGTCATAAGATTTTGTAATTCTACGAGTACAAAAAGTTAGCAAAATTAGTAACTAACAAGCGTTTGATATCACTACTTGATAAGTTTCTAATAATCAAAGTAAACCCAAGAGATTAATCTACTCTAGAATAGTTACTTAAGTTTTATTTAATAAATCTTTCTATTTCATCACTTGATGCTGTATTACACGCACAATTGGTTATACAATAATAAAAAAATTACAACATTAAATGGGCATTGTTTTATTAGTAACCAAACTATGTAGTTACTGCGTAAGTCTTAATATGTATATGTTGCACCCTTATTGTAAAATGAAGTATTTTATGAAACGTTTACTTGTTTTGTAAATGACTAGGCAAAAATAATGTATAAATACAAAGTATTTACACGACTAACTTATGTTATGGTATTAAATGCATGTCTAATTTGTTGAGTTTGACTCTTATGAGTTGGCATAAAATAAAAAAAATTGTTTTATATAGCTTGCAATAAGCGCACACAAAATTGATTACAAATATTTAAACATCTACGATATAGGCACTTTAGTGCAAAACAATAAAGCTAAAATGGATTGAGTGCAATAATAAAACACATTTTTGACTTATCGGATTAGCTTATTAGTAGCCTCATTGGATAATGGACCCCATTAAGTGAGTATTTAACAATATTTTAATAGTGGAAATCGTTGTATGATAAGTTGTAGTTGTATGATAATGCATATATTTTAGTCAAAATAGAAGCTAATTCATTTGCAAATGATTCAAAAATAATAGGTGAAATTTCATAATATCAAATATCCTGATGCGTTTTTGGTATTTCATTAAAAAAAAAATCTGACAACCTGCCGACATTGGTGGCGTAGCGGTTGAGAGACTAGTTTACGGTATCGGAAGTTCTTGGTTCGAATCCTGGGTAAGGAAAATTTGTAAAAACTCCAATTTAATACATGGTTTTGACTTAATGAGTGTAATGCTTACGGCCAAAAAAAAAAATCTGACAACTTGATGCCTAAAATAAACCCATTATTTTACTACTAGCCGGCATTGTCGGTTCAGCAATATAAGGATTTATAATAGTAGAGTTAGATGCAAATAGGTTTGTAAAAATCATAGATTTGACTAATTTGAAAAAGTCGACCTCTTTGATTTTGCTAAAATTTTCAGAAATCAAAATATGGATGAAAAAAATGAGATTTCCAAAATTTTAAACCTTAGATTATTGCCTGTTTAAGTTAACACACATTTGAAGGTCAGAAATTTCACAATAAAACGTCTTTTTTAGCTAATTTTGTATCTCAAATTTTGGGCTTATGGAAAAAAATAAAAAGGTCCACGATGGCTCAAATTATTTCTTATTACATGTACTTTAAAACTCATATTTTTATGTTTAATATTGTGGCAGTCATTTTGATATATTAAGTTTTAAACATAATTTCAAAAAAAAAAAACGTAAATTTAGTAGAATCGCAAAACTTTGCTTTCTTTAAACCGTTCTAACTTTGTCAAATCTTAACAATATTTGATCCACAAGGTCTTGATTTCTTTGTGATTAATCTCTTTTTAAAGTGATCACACAAGACTTATAGAATCAATACGTATACACAACTATTTTGATGCAGAAAGTTGCACATATTTTTGCAATCTTCAAAACTTGTAATTTTCAGGTCCCGAAAAAGCGCTGTCACCCTATGTCGATTTTAGTCAAAATTTCAGTAAATACTCTTTAGAGCACAAGAAAAAAGGTTATCTATATGAGAAATGGTATATCAGGCATTATCAAGAATTTTTTATTATTCTAAAATTATCAAAATTGGCAAACCGCACATTTTTGTATCTCAATTTTTGGCCTTTAGAAAAAAATAAAATGGTTGTGTACTGTAAAACCCATATTTGTTTAATAATGTTGGGGCAGTCATTTTGATATATCAAGCTTCAAACATTTTTCCAAAAAACACGTAAATTTTGCAAAACTGCAAAACTATGCTTTGTTTAAACCGTTCTAACTTTGTCAAATTTTAAAGAAATTTGATCTACAAGGTCTAGATTTTTTCGTGTTCATTCTTTCTTTAAAGTGAATACACAAGACTTATAGAATTAATACATATTCATATTAAGTTTTAATGATCGCAAAAACATGTGCAACACCAATAGTGGTGAATATGAATTGAATCTTTAAGTCTAGTGTGATTACTTTAAAGAAAGATTAAACACGAAAAAATTTAGACCTTGTGGATATTTATGAAACAAACAGTCAGACATAGTTTTCATAGAACACTGTCAGCTGCCAATTAAAGTCTTGATAAGGCCTACGTCAAGAAATAGGAACAAAACGAGTAATTTGACATATTTCCAAATTTTAGCTTATCTAAATCATTTGCATTGAGATAGTTCTTTTAACATGTACGCAGCTGTGCTGACGCCGTGCGTTTGATTATTATGTTGTCTCATCTGCCGATGAATTTTCAGCTTTCCCAAAACAATTTTTAGGTACTAATTTAAATATGACTTTTTTATCACCAGCTGCTGGACTATAATATTATTATGAAAATTTTCTATATTAACTAAAATACTAAAAAAAAATATATCCGCTTAACAAACGTGCTGCGTTCAGCTGATGCGGAGTATCCTCCTGTAGCACCACATCTCAAAAGCCTCTATTTTTTTAAGGTTTGCTTCAGTTAGTGTCCATGCCTCCACTACATACATAAGGACTGAGAACACATAACATCTAAGCATTCTTATTCGTAGTGCTAGGTTCAGATCTTTCCCACATAATACATTCTTTATACGTGTAAATGCTGCTCTCGCTTGTTCAATGCGGCATCGGATTTCCTTTGAGTGTTTTCCAGTCATCACTCAGAGTGCATCCAAAGTTTTTTATTTTATTAGTGTATTCAAGAGGAACGCAATCGACCTGGATATTATGGTTGCCTACTGGATCCTTACTTACAATCATGTACTTCGTCTTTTTTATATTTAGTTTCATACCGTACTTTCCGCATACTACATGTACCCGGTTAAGCATTTCCTGCATTGTTTCTATACTGCAATGAGTACTGTATCATCTGCATATTGCAGGTTATTTATTGGAATTCCATTTATTGATAGGTCTTCTTCACTTCTTCCTTCAATAGCTTCTTTGATTATTTGCTCTGCATAGATGTTGAATATTAGCGGAGATAAGACGCATCCTTGTCTAATCTTTGTGTTAGGACTTGTAGGCTAAATAAATCTTTCCTGGTGCCCAGTCCTTTGCGGAACCCAAATTGAGTTTTGCCTATGTGTTCTTGTATTTTTCTGTATATTTTTTGATGTATTATGTGTAAGAAGATCTTTACGACGTGGCTCATTAGACTAATTGTAAGGTATGTAGCAACCATTCCTTTGTCTTATTCTTTTTTGGTATTACTACAAAAGTAGATTTGAGCCAGTCATTTGGAATTTCTACTGTATCGTATACTGCTTTAAACAACTGTGTTAGGATTGCAATGCCCCTAGTCTGGAACACTTTTAGTATTTCTGTGGGGATTTTATCTGGCCCTGTGGCTTTCCTGTTTTTTGCGTTCTTGATTGCTTTCTCCACCTCTTCTTTAGTTATTGGAGGGCCAGTCAAAATATTTTGCATGTCTGGTGGCAGTGCTGTGCGTGTGTCCGCAAACAGTTCTTCTACGTGTTCTTTCTATCGGGTCAGTCTACCTTCGATGTCCATAATCAGTTTTCCATTGCAATCTCTAAGTTTGTCCTGACCACTGTTCTGTTTGAAGCTTGCTGCTTCTTTGACTTTTTTGTGTAGGTGGAACATGTCGTGCTTCTTGTCGTAATCTTCTATTTCTGCACATTTATGGGAGAACCATTCTGCCTTGGCGAGTTTTATTTTGCTAATAATTTCACTGTTTATCTGTTTGTATTCGTTCCGGTTTCGGTTTTCATGTTGTCTTCTTTTCTTCATGAGATCTATTATCTCGTTTTTTATCAACTTTCTTTTTTTGGTGGTGTATTTGCTTTGCGCTAGGGTTTCTTCTTTTATCTTGCACACCGTTGTTTTGAAATTTTCCCACTCTTCTTTAATTGCAGTAGTTAGTCTGTTCTGTCTGTCTTTTAATTTTTTTTCTAGTTTCTTTCCTATATCTTGTCTTGTGTCAGGATCTTTAAGCTGCTCTAGGTCAATTTTTTGTTTTTTTGTGGTTTTCGGCGTTATTTTCAGTCGGACACGGATTTGGGCCGCTAGGGGGTTGTGGTCTGAGTTCACGTCCGCTCCGGAGAACATTTTAAATGATTTTATTACGTTCTTATGCCTGTTTGTTATTATGATGTAATCGATTTGGTTTTGGATTATGTTGGTATCTGAGTCAGCAGGAACCATCCACGTATACAAGCGGCGTTTGGGCACATTTTAGAATGTGTTTGTAATGATTAAGTCGTTTACTGTGCAGAAATCCACGAATCTGTCCCTTCGTTCGTTTCTTGTCACGAGCCCAAATTTGCCGACGACGTTTCCTTCGGGTCCATTTTCTACTTTTGCGTTTAAATCCCTCATTATGATTGTTATGTTGTTGTCTTTCGTTTGTCTAAGTAGTTGTTCTATTTCGTTGTAGAAGTTTTCGATTGTGTCTTCGTCACTTGTTGATGTTGGCGCGTATACTTGAATTTGCCTGTATTTGTAACATTATGACACTATCTGATATTAGCAAAAAGTTTGTAACGGCTTTATTCATTTCTTTGTTCACTATGATTGCAACACCGTTCCGGTGGTGTGTGCTGTCTTCGCCTGCATAGTATATGGTATGTTCATCAAGTACTCGTTTTTTATCATTTCCGATATGCCTAGTATGGCTATATTTAATCTTGTCATTTCCTTCTTACTTTGCACGTTCCAGGTTCCTAATCTCCTATTTAGTTTCTTGTTTATCTTGATAGTGGCTGACCGGGAGATTATTTGCACCCCTGTCTCAGCTAAGAGACGCCCGAACTCGGGGTCATTGTTTGATTCTTCAGCCATTGTCATGATTGTCCTGGGGATATCCTTAGAGATCTTTAATGCAGTGGTTTTCCGTTGCCTTCTGCATCCTCATGCCGTTGGTCGAATTTGTCTCATTTGCTTTTAGGAGTAATTTCTCACTCCTAGTACAAGAGGGTGCCCTTACTCCTGCTAATTCATCCGCCCGAAGCCTTTGATCAGCAGGAGATGTCTGCTTATTTAATAGTTATTATAAATTTAGTTTTGTAAAGTCAAAATATATGTTTGATTAGGAGGTTAAGTTGTGCCAATTGACATATGCCAAAAGGTAAAACTAAAAAACGCGTTCTTTTTAACGAAGAAAAGACTTAATTCTGACGTCTTATGTCAGAACGTTCTCCCAAACCACACTCTCTAAATAGGAAAGCACCTTTGAGGTTTCTAAGTACAATTTATTCTGCGACGCACGTCTTCTGCTAATAATATACAACAAACTTTTGATATAAACCTCACAATAATCTACAAAAAAAAAACACAAGCAACAACAACATAACACACTAAAGTGTTTCTCTTAAAATTGCCTGATACAAATTGACCTAATGTAACGTTATTCAAGCAATTCAAGCTTTTTGGTCAAACATTAATCAAACAAAGTATAAATTTAGCATTTCTGATGTAAGGAAAAATTATATTTAGATTAGAAAAATCAATGAAATTGATGTAATATTTGTTTATATTCAAAGTTGGTACACCGTGCCATTAGTAATTTATGCAGCTAATAATGATTTAAAATTGATCAAGAGACTTGCAGAGTTTAAAAATGTAGATGCTAAAAAGTTGTGGAATTGCTTTTTTTAATTAATCTATTGTCAACGATATAAAAAAAGATAGTAGTTAGTTTGAATATTGATCACAAAGTTGAAAACGTCAATGCGTCAAAAATTTTAGTGATATAAAAAAAATTAAGATAAAGAAATTGATTACTTTATAAATAGTGATTTAAAATAGATTATTGATTAATTTAAAATCAACGCAGAATTTTTAAACGTTGATAATAATAATACTTTATTCACGGTATATACAAAACCATTTACATCTACATCATTATGTACATAAATAACAATGAATTACAAGCAATATTACAATTACACAAAAATATATAAAAGAATACTGAATAATAAAAGCATAGAAAAAAGTATACATAAATAAAAACAAAATATAAAATTATTTATCAACACATTTTAATTGACACTTAAAACTACATTTTGATACACAAAATAAATCAATATTATTAGAGAAACTATTTGCAATTCTGCACATTTTACCAATTGGATTATTAAATCCATTATTGGTCGAATGTATAGATTCTCTAAATAATGGAGACTGTCTGGTTCGGTGATTATTGTTGGGGACTTGAAATGGAAGAGTTACTAGTAGCTCTTGGCAATCAATCTCAGACATCATTAGTCCACGTAAAAATGATAAATCGGCTCTTTTGCGCCGAATGTTCAGTGGAAGAAGATTATATTGCAATGCAATGAGGTTAAAATCGTAATTTTTGGATAAAATGCCTAATTTGTACGATAATAAACGAAAAAATTTATTTTGAATACGTTCTATATTGCATATATGAACGCTGTAGAATGGACACCAAACTGACGGAGAATACTCTAAATGAGAACGTACTAAAGCTCTATAAAGTGACTGTGCTAAGAGATAGGTTAGTAGACATTCTGTAAACAAATCCTAACATTTTAATAGCACGGTTGCACATATAGTTTATATGCTCAACAAAAGTTAGTTTTGAATCAAAAATTACGACCAAATCTTTTATTTGTGTAACATTTTCCAAAACATTATTATCGATAGTATAGTCATACGATACTTTACTTAAAGTTTTGTTGAAGCTTATCAAAAAACATTTATTTGCGTTAAACAACAAGTTATTAATAAGACACCATGATTGAACAGAATCTAAATCATTTTGCAAACTAATGCAGTCCTCAATAGATGATATTCTTTTATAAATTTTAAAACCGTCTGCAAATAAAAAATAAGACAAAGAATTAATAGAATAAACAAGATCATTAATAAAGAGTAAAATAGAATTGGTCCACAATGAGATCCCTGAGGAACCCCAGAAGAAACAACAATTGATTGTAATAAAAAGTTATTAATTTTCACACACTGTGTACGATTTTCCAAAAAGCTCGACAACCACGCAACTTATTTATGAAAACCCAAAGTCCGAAGCTTAGCAATTAAAATACTATGATTAACGCGATCAAAAGCCTTTGAAAAATCTGTGTAAGTAGAATCTACTTGAACTCTTGATTGAAAGGCATTCAAAAGATCATTTTCGTAACAAAGAAGATTTGTAAGAGTAGAACGACCTTTGCGAAACCCATGTTGCTGTTCCACTAAAATGCTTTTGCACATCCATTGTATTTGACCAGTTACAATTTGATCAAACAACTTAGGAATAGCAGACTGGATGCATATACCTCTATAATTAGTAATATCCTCATTAGCTCCAGATTTATGTAAAAGCATAATGTAGCTTTGTTTTCAAACTAAAGGAAACTTGGCTTCATTAAGAAAAGCCTCAAAAAGTAAATGCATTGGCGTAGAAATTGAATAAATACATTGTTTTAACAGCATAGATGGAACACCGTCCGATCCAGTGCTAAAGTTACATTTAAGGTTCTCAATCCCTTTAAATATATCCAACAAACTAATTGAAAATGCTCGATGTAATACGTTTACCTTAAAGTCAAACAAAAGAGTTGGATGAGTTTATGTATTGTAAACAGATAAAAAGAATTTAGCAAAACTATTAACATAGTCATCTCCATTACTTCAAGTTTTTTGTTTATAATACATTGTAGCTGGAAAATCATTAGTTTTTCTAGAATCGCTAACAAATTTCCAAAAGTGTTTAGGGTTACTTTGAATGTTGATTTTTGTTCGAATAATATATTGCTTGTATAGACATGTACTGAGATTTTTACACGAAGTACGAATTGATTGAAACTCGTTATAATCAGACAATAGTCTTGAAGATTTATAACGTTTATGAACAGTTTTTTTAAGTCTAGTAAGTGAAATCAATTCTTTATTAAACCAAACTGGAAAATTGTTTTCTCGTCATAGTTTTTTGGAAACAAAATAGTCAATAGCAAAATGCAACACATAGTAAAATAAATTATCAACATCACAATTATAAAATAGAGCCGACCAATCAACATTCAACAAAAAATTATTGATTGCGTTAAAGTCGGCATATTTAAAATCATTAAAAACAGATTTACACATTAAAATATTACGTCTAGTATCACATTTTACATCAATCACATAAGCAATATGATGTTGGCAAAGTTTTAACAAAACATCCACAGCTTTAATCACAGAAATATCACAGATGTTAGAAAAACTTAAATCTAAGAACACACCACCATCATTAGGTATAGAAATACATTGAACGCAGTTTAGAAATCCATAACAGTTGGAAACAAAATGAGCAGAATAACTATCATTACAAATAACACTTATGCCTAACTCATCATTTACTCATACCGCTGCGGGTAGATTATAATCGCCTAGTGAAATTAGTTTACTGTCTAGATATTTGTCAGCAATAGATTCAACGGAATAACAATGATTTAAATATTTATCACATGCCGAGTTAGGTGGTAAGTAGACTGCACTGATAATATATGATACAAACTTAAACTTACCAATTACAAACAAATGTCCAACACTTAAAAATGTAGGTTGTAATAAAGTACAATTAAAACAAGTTTTAGAAGCAATTAAGACACCTCCTCCGTCAAGCTTAGAGCTTGTTAATGAAGAGCGATCACATCTAAGCAGGAACATTATTAACTCGCCCATAATTTTTAATTTCTTGACCGCTATATTTGCAGGCCAAAAATCTTTACAAAGAACAGATCGAGCATGATTAGCTGGAACAGAAACTTTAAAGCTGCTGTAGTTTCCAGATTTTGCTTTTAACTCAACAACATCAACTGATATCGTGGAAAACTTAGATTTAATATGATTTACTATATCAGTTTTTTTAGTTCCACGTCTAAGTTTAGAAACATAGTTGATGATAGAAAGTAGTCAAACAAAGAATCGTATCTACAAGAAAAAGAATTAATTCAAAAGTTGTGAACGTTATAGCTGAAGAGTATGTAAATATATTAACGACTGATGAAATACAAAAGCAATATTTACTCCAAGTGATCAAAGAATACACGACTGAATTTCCGTATGCTGATAAACAAACAATAATACATAAAAAAACAACAATATAAGTCGATATTATTCATATATATTTGTTTACATTAAAATAAATTAACTTTACATAAAATAGTTTTTCCAAAAACAAAATATAAAGAATGTAACAATATTTTATTTTTACCTGTACCAGAAGTAAAATAAATGTTTTAATATGAACTTTAATATAATAAGCAACAAAGTATTTTCTATTCAAATTTGTGGATTTACTTGATTTTCTAATAAGGTATTATTTATATTTGTATAAATAAACATAAAAAGTTTGATTGAAGTTTTTAAAAATAATGATGATGTGGTGCTCAAGTTTTTAATACAATAAAAAATTATATTCAAACATAATAAATAGAAACATATTTTTGTAAAGAAAATTTCTATTTTATTTATTTAGAAAATTTCAAGACCGATTTCTCATCTAAAAATTATTTATACTTCAGTATGTATGTTTTTGATAGAATTTTATTTATAGAATACAATTCTGATGTTGATAGTTTGATATTTGAACGTCTAATTAGAAAAAAAAGCAAAACATGTAGAGCAGATTGCATTAAATCACGTATTTATTGTTATTTTTTACATTTTTTGTTGTTCAGAAGCGTTTTGGGTGACCACGAAAATCATAAATTTGTAATCTACGGAAAATTTTACATCGATTATGATAGTTGCACTATTAAATATTTCCAATTTTTATTTATTGTTTGAAAAAAATAATAATAAAAATACATGTTATTTAAATGAGGTTAAAAACGGTCTACAGGCACGGGTTCCGGACGTACAAAAAATCTGAAAAAATTCATGTAGTACTTTTTACTACCAAATAATCAAATTAGCAACAAAAATTTAGAATATCTAAATCGGAATAAATAACTGACACCCTAATATATATATATAACTGGATACTTGACTTCCTATGTTAATGCGTTTCTATAATGAAGCAAATTATATTACGGCGGCCATTTTATGTGTGACTTATAGTAATAAAAAGTAAATATTAAAAACATCTTACATTTTATTATTTTAGGGTTCTATACATTTAAAACATACATTATATGTCACTAACAGTAACAAGAAATCATTTAAATGATTCGGACAAAAAATGGTTAATTGAATCCGAAGTTAACACAAAAAATGTATTTTTAATAAACAATTAATATCTTTTAAATTGACTTACGAACTTAAACCAAATTTTTGGACAACATTGTTACACGTTTTACTGACGATTTATTATCATAGTCAATTTCTGCGCGTGCCATCTGCAATGGAAGTAATGTTTTATATGCGCAGCATACTGAATTAATTCCTCCAGTGTAATTATTACCACCAAGAAGACTATACGTAGAAATCTAATGCCGGTAACTCAAACAGATTGGTACGTAATCAAATTGATTATGTATTAATCAAGAAACGGTTTAGAAACTGCATAACATCTGCAAAAACTTACCCCGAAAGCGACATAGGTTCTGATCATAACCCAGTAGTAGTTTCTGCACGACTTAAGAAATGTAACGTCCGACGTCCGCAGAAGAAAATATATATCTCAAGATTATCAGACATAAATATCAAAGCAAATACAAGAACAAAACTAAATACAAGACTTCAAACCATCAACATTACAGAAGATGCAGTGAAATTGGCGTGGAACAACATCAAAGATGTAATTCTGAGTACGGGCAAGAAATATCTCAAACCAGACTCACAAATCAAAAAGAAAACATGGATGACTTTCAAAATACTACAACTAATGATTAATAGACAAGCGGCAAAGCATGACTGTAAAGCTTATAAAGTATTGCAACGGAATATCCGTAAAAAGATCAGAAAAGCAAAGGTGCAATGGCTAAGTAAGGAGTGCAAAGAGATAGTAAGCTTGGATAGTAAATACGACACACTTGGCATGCACAAGAAAGTAAAAGAAGCTGCCGGCTTCAGCAAACTCAGGAAATATGCAATGCTGCTCGACATTCAAGGCAAAGTTATTCTAGACCTAGAAAAGAAGCTAGCAAAATGGAAGAACTATATCCAAGAACTTTTTCAAGATCAAAGAGTGGATCATCCGGCAGAATACGATACTTGTGGACTTCATTAATACCGTTTATGCAACCGGAAACATTTCTGAGGACTGGTTAACCTTCGTTTTTGTAACACTGCCAAAGAAAGCAGCTGCTAAAAACTGTGGTGACTATAAAACCATTAGCCTTATGAGCCACGTCTTGAAGATTTTCTTGAAGATCATCTAAGCAAGAATATATCGTAAATGTGAAGCTTGCCTAAGTAATACTCAATTTGGGTTTTGCGATGGGATGGGAACACGTGAAGCTTTGTTCAGTATCCAGGTACTAATTCAGTGTTGCCAAGACGTGTCTGTAGACGTGTACGCGTGTTTTATAGACTATCAAAAAGCGTTTGACCGTGTAAAACATAGCAAGCTCATAGTGATCCTGCAAGAACTAGGTTTAGATGGCAGAGACATTCGTATCATTGAAATACTTTACTGGCACCAATCCGCATCCGTGAGAGTAGATAACAACAATACAGATAAAGTAGAAATCCAAAAAGGGGTTAGACAAGGGTGCGTAACACGCACCCTTGTTTAACCACCACTTTTATTCAACATATACTTCAAACGAATATTTGCCGAAGCCTTGGATAGAAAATCTGAAGGTATCTTACTAAACGGGGAGGTGGTGAATAACTTGGGGTACGCAGATGATACGGTCTTGCTAGCAAATACGGAAAAAGATCTTCAAGAATTGCTGAATTGCGTCGTGGCTAATAGTAAACAAGCAGGCCTAGAATAAACATAAACAAGACTAAAGTTATCGTAGACAGTAAGGAGCGCAATGTGGGACAAACATAAAAGTAAGAAATCAGCAAATTAAACTAGTCGACCAATTCAATATCTAGGGTGCTCCTTAAATCAGCAATGGGACCAATCGAAAGAAATTAGATCTAGAATAGAACAAGCTCGCACGGCCTTCAATAAAATGAAGCAAGTTATGTGCTATAAGGATTTTAATCTCGATCTGCAAGTTCGGTTGCTACGTTGTTATGTTTTCTTCATATTAATGTATGGCGCAGAGACCTGGACGCTCACAAATGCTATGTGCAAAAAATTAGAAGCATTTGAGATGTGGTCATACAGAAGGATGCTACGATTAACGTTTGCTGATCTGTTTCGTGTCGAAATATAATCTTAACTGCACTTTCAGGGCCCATCACTACTATTTCAGCAGTCTGCCAAGCATAATTTATGTCACCTTTTAAATGTTTGGAGTTCATAAGGGTATATGCACCACCATACGCTTTTCTAGTGATAAGGCTAATTTTTGGCACAGTCGCTTAGCGTGGACAGATAGAATATCTAATGCCCAAGTTCTTGCACGCCTCAATAAGGACACAGAAATTCTATATCTTCTGAAAAAACGCAAGCTTGAGTATCTTCGCCATATCATGCGAAGCTCGAAGTATAGATTACAGCAAAATATAATGCAGGGAAAGATAGCTGGTAGGCAAGGGCCAGGTTGCAGAAAGACGTCCTGGTTGAAAAACCTACAACAGTGGTTTGGGGTCAGCACTACAACTCTTTTTTGTAGAGCTATCAACAAGACCCAAATAATGTTGATGATTGCCAACGTTCGTGGAGGACAAGGCACGTAAAGAAGAAAAAGAAGTGTAATTATCAACTAAAATAAGTTTTAACATTGTATACATTATATGCATTATGTATATGGTAATAACGTTGAAGTTCTGTAAAAATTTCAAAATAATTGTTTTGTAAATAAAACAATAACGTGCAAAAGAACAAAAATTGTTATACTGAAAATTAAATTTTATTTTGCACGTCACTGATTTATTTACAAACAAATTTTCTTGAAACTTTTGTAAAACTTTAACGTTAGCATCATATACATAATGCATATAATGTATACAATGTTAAAACTTATTTTACTTGGTAATTACGCTAGAAAAATTAATTCAGTTTATTTAACATATAAAAATCACTTCCAATGCAGATGGCACGCACATAAAATTTACAAATACAAATCTAAATACTCTACGTAAATAGCCCATGTTTGGTGATGTTTTACAATTTTTGCCAATTTTTGTATTCCAATGCAGATGTTGGGATAGATTTCAATGCCGAAAAATCAGCTCTAGAGTTGTAAAACTTTGGTAGCAATTGAGGCTGCATGTGCTGCATTTTGGTATTATCATGGGCCATATGAGATTCATTATCAAAATGATGTTTGTTCATACATGTAGGTATTGTGCGTGGTTTGAATACTTTATATCTTTTGGAAGTATTTGTTAAGTTATTTTGATTATCTTCATTAAATTGAGCATTTGATACACTGCGAGTACATTTTATTAGTGATAACCGATTGAATTTTAAAAAGCTATTTACGGCCATGATAACGTGCAATGATTTTGTACTAACTATAAATTAAAATGTCAAATACGATTAAAAATACAAAGCACTCATGATTTTTTGTTTTTTGTAAAAAAGTTATACGGGTTTCATTTTTCAAAAAAACTTTAAAATTTGTTTTTTTTAATTACTGTACCGCAAAAACCCTTGTATATACAAAGTTTAACTATGATAGTAAAACGTCAGCAATACGTGTAGTAATGTTGATTTAAAATTTTGTTCAAGTTGGTAGACTCAAAGATATTAATTTTTTATCACAAAGGCATTATTGGTCTTAACTTTGGATCCAATTAACCAATTGTTGTCCGGAAATTTTAATAGTTAGTTTACAATATTAGTAGCATATTTAGTTTTATCAAGTCACTCACAAAATGGCAGCCGTAAAATATTTTGCGTCACTTTATAAACGCAAGACAGGTATCCAGTATATCCATGATAAAAATATCTGCTTTTTTTGTATTAGTAACTAGATTTTTTTTATAATTTTGAATTTATTGTTTTATAGAAATTTTACACTGAGATACACTGATAAGGATGTATAAAAACAATTGTTTGTATGTGGTTGATCCCTTTTGAGTTTGACTTTTATTATTTGCAATTTAATTGTAATACAATCACTTTGCTCTACTATTTATTTAATAAAATCAAATTTGTGTTAAATATTTAAAATTATATATAGTTTTTATCATAATTAATTAACTGTTGTCATTTATTTGCATAGCTCTATGTATAATACAAATATTATTAGGAAGGTTTTAGTTAAAGATAAAGACGGAAGTATAAAATAATATTACTATTATATTCAATTAGTTCAATTTATGGACTTCTACCAAATCAAATTTTCAATCAACGTTTAATTTGAAATGGTTAATTTATACCCAACTATGGTATAATTAACAAACTAACCATAAATTGCATTAATAGTTTTTATGCTTTCACAACTGTAATCATTTTAAAACACAAAATAATATATGTTTATTACTTTATTTGTAACAATAAAAATATATAAATAATGATGGCAAACCAGTCTTTCGTTTGATTATTTATAATATCAATTGTGTTCATAAGCACAGAAATATTTATTCAAAATTGTCTTCGCTATCATGCGATGCCGTGGTCGTACAAGGCATACTGACGAGGTTTGTAGAACCGAAACAATTGTCTATGCTTGACCCTTGGCCGCTGTGATTCGATTGACTGATTTTGAATAAATTATTAATTCATTTAATAAAAATATAATTAATGTTTTTGCATAGAATTTTAATAACATGTAGTATCATTTCCAGAAGGATTTTTATGAATTTATCAGATTTTAAATTATCAGTACATTATTTATTAATAAATATTTATAAATATCATGGCCCGTCTTCGAATTCAATTTTGATTTCATTGTTAACGGAATCTTGTACATTATTTGAAGATTCTGCTTGTTTGACAACTAACACGTTGTCAATTAACTCAACGACTCGTGATCTGAATCGCCTAAACTGAGAAGGATTCATTTCTTCCAAGTCAGGAAATAAACTTAATAAAAACATTTTCTTGCAATTCTTCTCACTTAATTGGTTTCTCTCGCTTCTATCACAAGTAATAAAATTAGTTTCATCATCTGATTGCATACACCTCTTCTTCTTTATTAAAGGTTGCTCATCTTCTTGATAAGTTAAAGCATTTTCGTTTGGTTTAATTCTAGTAGAATCTGATATGTTAGTACTATCAGTTTCATTCTGGGCAATTTTTCTTTTTTTAATTGTATTTGATTCATCAATTGCATCTTCATATACTGTTAATATATCTCTAGTGCTATCTACTAAATCAGTAACTGTATCATTATGTAAACTTTCATTTTCTATACCAGATGTTAATTCGTTAATTGGAAAAATAGTTTTTCTTGGGTTGAGAAATGGTATTAAAAAACGTAAGTCGTCCAAAAGATAATATTTCTTATTGCACAATCCTGCAGCTTGCTTTTTCATATGTCTGGTAAATACAATTCGCAAATTTCTCCACGCATCTTTACAGTTGAATACTGTAATAAAAGTAAAAGTTATATTTAAATAAATTATTTTTAATTAAAATAAAATATATTACTTTAATAACCAAAAAAGATTTTTTCTAAGTATAAAATTATTATATGAAATTATTTGTACATGCATGCATATTTGAACTTGACCCTGTGAGATATTATCGACCAACATATTTGCTTGACATAAGCCGGCAAGAAGAGTAGTGAAAAAGAACTGGTTTCACGAAACTCGTTTCACACACCGAGAATTTAAACCCAACACGATGGTTTATTAAAATTATTACAAACATTGCGTTCACTTACCGGAATCGTTCAATTCACTTGCGATTGATTCCCAAGCTGCGTATGTACTATCGCGTCTGCTATAATCGCTGACATTGAAATTGTACAAACAAGGATACTTCTTTACTTCTCGTACTAATTTTCTATTAAATCCTGCATCTTCAGATTCTCTGCGCATGATTAATATTTGCTGTACAATGAAACATACGTATCGATCTACAAGGGCAAACTGAAGTTTTATGAAACTGTATCGAACTGTTATACGATTCGTTTGCGCAGACAGTTGCGTGGAAACAGCTTCTATGCATATAAGAGTTTCATCAAACCTTAGTGAAAAATTATACATTACAATTCATTAACTTTTATTTAAACTGTATTTTTTGTCATAAATAAATAATGTCAATATAATTATAATTCCACAAAATATATTGAAACAAAAATTAATTAATTAATTATAATATATACTATTGCGGTTTATTTAATAAATAGTAAATAGAAGTATTTTTGAAAGAAACCGTAGAACCAGTCAAAGATACATGTCTTTTGTGTTAAATAATTATCAAATTTAATTTAATTTGTTGTTTGGAGACGATTTTAGTGTCATTTTATTGTAAGGTGTTTCCAATGTGCAAAACTATTTCAAGTTTTAGTTAATTATAAATTGCACTACAGAATAAACTATAAAAGCTATGCTGAAATACTACAGATATTGGTATTATTAACAAATAATGGGTAACTAAAATATAAAATTTATATACTATTTCTACATCATTATTAATTATTTCAATAAATGCCAGGTTCACTGAATGATAATATAATATGAAATATTTAAACTAACGCTGAGCGATCGCACACAATCATTATAAAAAGCAATTCCAATTATGTTAGACAAGGTTATTATAACAAATTAATATATAATAACATGCAGTCAACCTAGTTCCCTTTTAAACAGTTTAACTTTTACACTATAAGTTCTAATTGATTTTAGTTGCAATAGTTTTAGGTTTACAAAATAAATAAAAAATATGCTAAACATTAATTATCTTACCTCACTTGTAACCTTGTAAGGGATATTCAAATTATTGAGCCAGTTCTATTTATAATTTGCCAAATTGCTCTTTATTAAATCTTAAACCAACCAAAACAAATTTTTAAAAACGTTTTTGCAAGAAACTAGTTTTGGGCAAGAAAAAATATCAAACAGATTAAAAAAAAAATGTAATATAATAATGTACAATATAATCTCACATCTACTAAGAAAAACAAAGACAAAAAAATTGTTTGTGTTGCTCACATTTTGATACAAAAAACTTAATCCCAAAAATACAATTCAAGGTCAGTTTAACTATTTATCTTTGTGTAATGTATTTTTAATAAAGGTATACTTTTATAACTATATATATTTTAACTAAAAAGGTTTTCCAATAAAAAGTTTCATTTTAAATAGCAGGTTATTTGGGCAGCTGTCAAATTTTGAAGCTATTATCTTTTGACATTTGACAAGTAAAAACTACACCATTATTAAAAATGAAACAATACACGCTTCAACAACGCATTAAAATGATTAAAATTCACTACAAAAATGGTGAACATTTTTCAGACACAGTTCGCAAAACTAAAGCACTTTTTGGTCGTCGTAAAGTACCTTCTCGGCCGGCAATAATAAACCTGGTGGAAAAATTTGAGCTGTTGGGACAAGTTTGTGATGTGAAGAATTGAAACCGTGTGCATCGCTCAAGAACACATAAGAATATTGCTAATTTAGCCTGTAGTGTTGAAGAAAACCCAGGTTTGTCGATTCCTTGTCGATCTTTGGAATTAGACATTCTACAAACGACATATCACCGTATTTTGCATAAAAACTTAAGTTTTAAGGCTTTTAAAGTTCAGTTAACACAAGAACTCCAGCCGGTTAATCGCCGGTTCTTCAAATGCATCATAATGATCAGGAATTTTATAAAAAAATCATCTTCAGTGATGAGGCCCATTTTTATTTCGGAGGCTACGTTAATAAGCAGAGTTGTCGCATTTGGTGCTCAAAAAATCCAAGAATGAGTGTTAAAAAGTCTTTGCACCCTCAACGTGTCACTGTTTAGTGCGGTTTTTGGGCTGGCGGTGTGATTGGACCCTACTTTTTTGATAATAAGACTGGTGTAACTGTTACGGTGAATGGATGACGCAACCGAGCTATAATTAATGATTTCTTATGGCCGGAATTGGAAGATATTGATGTGGACGATGTTTATTGTCAGCAAAACGGCGCTACGTGCCACACAAGCAACGAAACAATCTCAATTTTGCAAGAAAAGTTTCCTGACCGTGTTATTTTTTAAAGAGGTGATCACAACTGGCCACTGAGATTTTGTGATTTAACATCTTTAGACTTTTTTCTTTGAGACCACGTGAAAGATAAGGTCTATGTCAATGCTCCACAATCAATTCAAGACCTTAAAGATGAAACTCAACTAGCACAATTAGTCAAGGGAACGTAGCGGCAACTGTTGTAGAAACTTTAAAGTGCTTTGTCACTAGCTATGGGCACGTAATAGGAACGTTTTAATTACGTTTGTGCGACCTGAATGGGGAATATTTTGTCGGTGACTGCAACGTAACGGCAACTTGCCTGGAACTTGCGTTGAACATGGAACCTCCTTCCTACTTTTAAAAACTTTTAATAGTGCTTGCTTTGTCTTGCAACAGACTTTGTTATTTTTTTGTTTTACTCCTACATAATCCTTGTCTGGTTGACTTAAACATTCAGAAACAAAATGAAATACTTAATAAAAAATAATAATATCTGAAACAACTTGCACTCTAATTTTCAATGGTTTGAAATACAAAATTTAAACGATCGCTACTTTACTGATAAACATAAAGGTGTCAAATTGTATGTTTATATTAAAATATTGTCTTTAAAATAAAATAATTATTATTTTGCAATTACACGCATTCAGTTGTTATATTTTGTGCAAAAATTATTACAAATTAACCATTTTCCAGTCATTGTGACTTATTTTGAAATAATATTGTCACAGGTGTTGTCCATAAAGATGGCAAATTTTTGAAAAAATAACTTTAAAGTGGTTAGTACCAAAAAAAGCGACTTCAAAGTAATCGACACTTAGCAGAAGTGGACCGGAACTGTGAATGTGTAACTTTAAAGTAATAATTACTACAAAGTGTCAAATGGAACTGCAATGCTACTTTAAAGTTCCTTGTGGGTCCTCACAGTATTATCTGGGACTCCAACTCGATCTGGCTGGTGTCAAGTATAACCACAACCTAATGTTGAATTAAATTAATCTCGTTAATCTATCACATAAACATCGGAAACATAAATTTTATGCTATACACTGCACTTAACAATAATGCTGCACTAAGCACAAATTTTTAAATCAACTTTTTTAATTTTATTATATTGTGCACCGCTCCTCAATATTGGCATATTAAAAACTGTATGGTGAAATCTACTTTATGGTGATGTTGAGAGGTGACATGGACTTTGTAGTAGCCTACAGCACAATTACATTAAACTCTGCAGGTAACGACAAAGTTATTGACATTAATATATATTACTTATAAGTTCCAGCCAGTTAAAGTTGCGCAGACGTCCCGAAATCGTTCCGGAAACTATCAATGCTACTTAAAAGTAATTAAAATTTTAAACACATTTTGGTTGTTGTCCCACTGGTAACTACGACGTCCCAACTACTTGGGAAGCTACCTAGAAGTAACATAACTATAAAGTAGCCATTCCTGGTAAAAACTAATTTTTTATTAATCAAAATCGCAGATTTAGTGGCAGTTACGTAACAGTTACTGGTTCAAGGTTCCCATCTCAGTTGCGGCCAATTTGGTGCTAGTTGGGAATTTGTGAAGTTATCGAGACATACAGCCGAAAAAATGCAAATTAATCATGGACAATTTTTATTAAAAAAATGTGGTACTGCAACCGTAACCCTTTTGACTGATATTGTTTTTAAATGTTAATGGCATACCTTCCTTTTTACAATGAAATATACATTTATTGATTTTTCTTAAAAAATACCCGTTTTTTTTTAATATCAAAATAAAACCTCTTATTGGAAAACCCAATATATTAACTTTGGATAAAAACCCCTGGTGTTGCAGTAAAGTACACTAACTACTACACAACCCGGGCAGTCAACATAAACTTTGTATCATATGAGAGAGCTTGTCATGTAATAGTATGTGCTCGATTGTGTCGTCATCAATTTCACATCCATTTCACATTTTCTACACGTTGTCTCTAATATAAATTGTATGCATGTATTTTCTTAGTTGGCAGTGTATTGTTAAGATCAAAAGTGTTATTCCAACGCCTTTTTACACGCCATAAGGGTTGACTCTTTACACGCCAGCTCGTCTGCCTTAATGTTACCTATTCTGTTAGAATGTCTTTTCACCAAGAGCAACTTGATGTTCATTCCACTGGCTGTAAAAGTAAGAACATTTAAAAATTAACTTTAATGTAATTTTTGGTTTGTTTATAAAAATTATGGCAAAAAAGATAACCATTCCAGCGTCTTAACTAACTTTTGAGTCATTTGTGTGTATTCTAATCACACCATGACTACATTTGCTCCTTTTGTTTGTGTGTGCACAGATTGTAGGGTTTTTAAATTACAAAAAAAAGTTGAAATGTTATCTGTTTGTGCTCTTAACAAAAGTTTTTTCTTAACCAGGAAGGAAGGTACAGTGTTTGCCAACTTTTACTGCAGTGCGCTACTGCTTTCACACGCAAAACTGTTTTTGTTGCCAACTTTTCAACGTAAATGTTGAGTGGCTGCAGACACAACATTGCCTCTATAGTTGCCGTTGGTGTTGTCCACATGCTACCTGTTATACTTAAGTATGCCGTTTGTTGCAACTGATTAAGTTTGCTTGCATACTTTTGTTTAGATTTTGGTCAAAAAATTAATGCCCCGTATGTGAGCTTAGGTCTTATGACGGCTTTATACAACCATAGTACTATCTTTGGAGACAGTTCCTATGCTCGTCTGCAACTGATTCTGTTTACAAAAAAGATTAGGTTTAGAGGATTGACCATAAGAGTCTAGTTTTTGTAGCAATTTTTAATTATTCTTAATGCCTCTGGCATTAAATTGCTGAGTGTGCACTCAAATTTAATTGTTATTAATCTGCAAAACCAATTGTATTAAAACTACGATCATTGAAAAGTTTTATGTATGAGGCTGTCAACTCCTACATTTTATAATAGTAAGAATAATACACTTGATCGGACTTGCAGCGTTAGGAAAGACAAAGGCCGTTGGGCGGTACAGCCTGGGAAGTAGGTTTTTAAAAATATTTGTATTGCTTTTGTTAGATTGGCTGTGTATGAGCCATCGATTTGTGTCAAGTAACCTAATTGTCTTAGAGTAAAAAAAATCTTGACTGCTCAAACGCATAACATCATAATTTACATACACATTAAAAAAAAATCAAAGTGGAAAAGTTGTTCTTGATATTATGAAAAAAAAAACAACAAAAAAATAAACTAACTTTAAGTATTTATTAAACAAGAACAAAAAAACATTATATATTTTAGTATGTTTGCATTTACAAGACAATATAGCTTAGTATCATAAGTTCTGCAGAAAAATTAAAACGCAGTTAGCACGACTAATAAATTAGCAAAAGTATATTCTGCCTGTCGAATATATATAATATTTGGCAAGTAAAAATTATAATTATAATGCAATATATTCTAGTTAAGATTGTTATTCATACATAGGCAATTTTACCATTTGGTTGTGTGCTAACATTGTATCTAGCCTTGGAGCCTAAGAGTATGTTGTACACTGACAGTTAAGGATTTGGGGTTGCACAATAACTTCAAATAATTGTAAAATATACACAAGCTGGTTGGTTACAGTCGTTGTACGCAGGCCACTTTACACTAGTAAGAAGCAGTTATAAACACACTGGTATTAGAGTACATTTTGTAGTTTTATTAAATAAGTGTGTTAGTTAGTATAGATCAGACAGAGCTGGGAAGCGTTTAGCAGACTTGAAGACATACTCAAAAACACCAATATACCAAATAGTTTTAGATGGATGGAACACAATAGGTGCATATTACCTGTAAGTCTAAGAGAGAGGAGGAGAAAAAAGGATATCTATAGAAGTTTCGGAGTAAATAATGTAATTCAGCAAATATCCGAACTGAAGAGTTAGGTAACGTGGCGAAAGAACTACCCATGAAAAAGAAAAACCACAGAAAAGGTGAAGACTGCAGGAAGAAAATGGTACCAAGTCGCACAAGACCGACTCCGATAGAATATTTTGAAGGAGGCTTACGTACAGCAGTAGATAAACACAAACTGAAAAAAATAAGATAATATGGAGTAATAAGTATTGGTGTTATGTTGAAGATTCAGACATCACGACCTAGTGGTCTTATGCTAAAAAAATTATATTTGTTAGTTGCACAAAATACGTTACTAATTATGTGCAGTTTCAATTTGAATGATGCAAAAATACAAGATGCATAGGATCAATTTTAGCAAAAATCATTAAAGCAAGTACAAGAAAAATAACACAGTTGAATTGACAGCGGAAGACGGTTTAGCGATACGTCATTACCAGTCCAAAGTAAATTGGTTATTAATTAATTAATATATAACGTAAGCGCACGATGTGGTAAAACGTTTGTTGCGTAAGTTATATAAAAATATTTTAATTAACTAAATGTAACACTACACTAAAAATTATATGTAAGCTTTTTATGGGCATTATGCCTATTGGCAAAGGTTAATTGTTTTGTAGTTAGTCTATAATTAGTAATCAAAATTTGTTAGCGCCCTGGTTGGAGTGTAAATTGGACGAAAACTTGACTATCTCTTTTGTCTTTTGCAAAAATATTTCTTAAAACAATTAATTTATTATTTTATGTATACATTTACTCTACAAAAAAATAATGACTGCTACGTATTTGTTGCGTTTTTTTTGCATAAACAATGGATTTGTTTTATATTTTTTATACTTACATCAAAAGTAGAATAAAAGGTGTCCCAACATGAGCAGATTTAAATTTGGAGTCATTTTTGTTGTTTTGCTTTGACAGGCAAACATTTATAGCATCTCAATAGTAGATTATGCTAATTGTTAAATATTGTGTCAAAAATAGTAAAAGTTTGACTGTCACAATTTGCAAATTACGGTCAATTTCTTGTTAAATAAAATGTTTTAAGTAAATCAACTGTACCAAAGAATGTAATTGGTATCATGCAAAATAGCGTAACAAAAAAGCTTGCTTTTTGTATGAGTAGAAAATCTAACTTAATTCAAGCCTACAGACCATACAGAGCTGAACAAGTTTTGCATTGAATAACAAGTGAATAATGATTTTTCTAACAAAATTGTTTTCAGCGATGAGACTCATTTTTATGTTAATGGCTTTATAAATTGCCATATATTTTTGTGACTAATTTTTTTTAAAAGCGCTATCAAGAACGCACTAATAGTATTGAAGAATAATAACCCAGTTTTTCAGTATTGCATCTCCCCCCTGCGAGAGGGGGTGGTGCAAAAGAATACTTCCGTTAGCCCCTTTGCGGGTCGTAAAAGGCGACCAATAGGCGAGGAGAGTACCTCGTTAAAAAACCCACTGTTTGTCTAGGACAAGTCAAACTTATTTGTGAGTTAATTTTTGACACAATTTACCGAACATCTTGTAAAACTCACCGTTTGCCGTGCGCGGTGACCCGAAAACCAGAAAAAGGGGATCCCAGTAGTTGAGGGGCTAATACTCAGGTTTAAAAGAGTGTTAGTTCCAACACACTGCTTTGACCTTAGCTTCTGGTAAAACGGGAGATTAAACCTAACCCAGTTTTAATCAATCGGTTTGTTTTGTTTAACGTTAGGGTGAGGAATTATTTTGGTGGTGATAGATGAAAGGTTCATACTGTACTACGGTTGGAGTCCGATAGTATTCTGTGTGTTTGTCATTAATTTACATTCATGAAACCTATATCGTTTGATTAACCCTGGCGACTGCATCAGTTTGTAATATAGCGTCCTATATGTGGCTTCGTGGTGGGTGGGGAGATTGAGCTATGATATTGACGGAGTTAATTATGGTAGATTCTAAACCTCCAACCAAACGATCTCGCCCGTTTACGGACGAGAGAGCTAAAGAAGATAGTATAAGTACAAGTAAAAACATTGTTAGGTATTTAATTGTTGAATGTTTTGAAAATGACCAGAATCTAAAGGATTTCCAATATTGTTAACGGAACCTTAAAATCGTGTAAGAAGTTAAGAAACGGTACTTTGCTTATTAAAGTAAAAGATAAAATGCAGAGCAATAAAATGCAGGAATTTACGTCGTTAGGTAATATTGCAGTGACAGTTGAGCCGCATAAATCCTTAAATATTTCTAATGGAGTTATTTCATGATGAGGTCAGAGATACAACATCTATGATTTTAACATTCGATTCCGAACGGCTCCCAGATGAAGTTAAGGTAGCATATGTTACTCGCCCGGTTAACCCGTTTATTTCTAACCCAATGAGATGTTTCCAAAGCCAACGTTTTGGACAAATTGCAGTTAGGTGTCCAGGTGTTGCAACATGTGCAAAATGCAGTAAGAAGAAACATGACCCCGATCTATGCAAAAGTTTACCTTTATGTGTGAATGGTGGTGGTAAGCATCCTGTCTATTCCCAAGATTGTCCAAAATGAAAGAGGAAAAGAAGATAGCCAAGATCAGAGTAACAGACAAACTCTCTTATTTTGATGCTCAAAAGAAGTATAGAGCAATTACGGCTCTTACCATTTCTACATCGTTTGCTGCAGTTGTTGAAACACCTATTGTTCAACAACCATCAATTATGAAATTTACTGCTATTGCAGAAACCTTTTTAAATAAAGACAAAGATTCTAATGTGAAGGGTCAAAAACCGGTTGCGAGCCCATTAGGCTCAAAACCAAAACTGACTAAGGTCCAAATCCGGATCAAGGTTACAACGAGTGGGACTTCAAGCAAAACCACTCAAGAAGGGGGCTTATTTAAAGCTTAAATCATCTAAGGTATTGGTTTGTATCGGGCCAAAACCAACTAAGGTGGCGACTACCAAGTCAAAGCCTAAACAGGCTAAGGCTTAGTCCGAGTCAAAGCTTGCAAAGACGGCAGCTCAATCTAGACTACTGCCACCTGAGGTGCAGGTTTCTAGCGATACTGCGCCCACAGATCCCAATATTGACGTGTCGTTAGAGTCAATGAATGTGGAAATTCTTTTCGCGCCATCTACTCTGACAGATGAAATCATACCAATTAGTGGGAGTTATACTCCCCCAGATGATAATTCAGAAGTTAAACAAAAAAACGCTAATAAACAAAGAGTTAATACGTTTGCAACATAACACTAAAAATGGTTTCAACCATTATACTATGGAACTGCAACGAATATATTTACAATACAAATCCTTTAAAATATTATTAGCCAAAAATTTACCTATTTGCGTTTTCTTACAGGAAACAAATTTTAAAATTGAATGTTCTGTTAATCTTTGTAGTTATACTATTTATAGAAAAGATCGTGCAAATGTTGATCGTGTTCAAGGTGAAACGGCTTTATTGGTTCGTGATACGGTTTTCAGTAAAAAACTTTGTGTCAACACTGCATTAGAAGCAGTAGCCGTTCAACTACATATCCCTTTCTCACTGACCATTTGCTTAATTTATATTTTGCCAAATTTCAGTTTGAACATTCGTTTAATTGATCAATTACTTGAACAACTTCCGTCCCCATTCCTGCTAATGGGCGATTTTAATGCTCATAACACTATGTGGGGCTCAAGTCGAACTGATGTGCGAGGTCGTAACTTGGTAAATTTTTTTTCAGAAACAGATTTAGTTATCTTAAATAAAGGTAACAATACCTACTTTTCCGTGGCCAATAGATCAATTGGGAAGTCTCGGAATATCTTTATCATGAAAGTAATGAAAACCGCCATCGAAACTAGAGAATAAAAAATGCCGATTGGAATATGTTTGTTCAAGTGTTTGATTACGATGACAGTGTCCAAGCCACTATTGACGAAGATATTGAAACTTATACCGATTGTATCATACAAGCAGCACATGCGAGTGTTCCGTTATTTTCCGGAAAACCTTGCAGAGAGCCCGTTTTTTGGTGGAATTTTGATTGTGAGCAAGCTAAACGGAACAAACGCCGTTCTTTTTGTAGATTTTAACCACTCTCCAACAGAAGAGAACCTATTACTATATTTGAGGTACAAAGCTGTTGCTCGAAGAACATGCAGAAAAGCTAAAAGAGAAGCATGGTCAGAATATGTTACTTCTATTAATTCGAGAACCCCCGTCGGGAAGGTGTGGGAAAAAATCAGAAAAATTTCTGGCCGAACCGCATCATTACCAATTAGTGGGTTATTGTCGGGTGGTCAAACTATTATCAATCCCTTCGACATTTCAAATATCCTGGCCGATGTTTAATTTGACGCTTTCAGCAATAATAATTACGATGAAAATTTCCGAGATATTAAAATTAACATTGGAACGTCAACTTCAGTTAACAATCAATCACATTTTGAACTGGGCTTATAACAATGGATTCACTTTTTCTACTAGTAAAACGTTGCTTATCTATTTTTGTAGAAGGCAAACTCCATACGGTGACCCTTTATTATATCTTGGGGGAGAACCTATTCCTGTACAGAAATGTGTTCGATTTCTCGGTGTCACATTTGACCGTGCGCTGAGCTGGCGTCCTCATTTAATAAATCTGAGATCAAGATGTGTCCCGGCACTAAACTTGCTCAGGTCGTTGAGTGGAAAATTATGGAGAGCGGATCGGATAACAATGCTGTTTTTGCATCGCGCTTTGGTGCGCTTAAAACTAGATTATGGTTCCATAATCTATGCTTCCGCAGCTCCATCTACATTACGTATTGTTGACCCTGCTCACCATACTGGAATTTGTTTAGCAACTGGCGTTTTTGGCACTAGCCCTGTTGCTAGTGTTTTGGGTGAGGCAGCTGAACCATCACTTTGTCTTCGTCGTAAAATCTTGACTGTTCGGTACGCCGCGAAACTAAAAGCTAAACGCTTGCATCCGACGTTTTCTGTCGTGTACAATAATGGTTTCGACAATCTATACAACATCAGGATATGGTCACAAAAACCGGTTGCCGTAAGAAATTACACTATACTTCAGAAACTGAATTGCCAACTCCTTGATGTATATCAACTGTCTTACTGTCGCGATCTTCCTTGGACTTTTCATCGTCCAAGATTAAATACTGCATTATCGAGAATAAGCAAAGCTTCAACTTTACCAGTCGAATATTGAACTGAATTTGCAAAAATTCAAACAAGTAACGTAAATGCCTCTTGGATTTATACCGATGGCTTAAAAAGTAACGACGGTGTGGGTTGTGCTTTTTTGGTAGATGAGCTGCAGTTTACATTTGGCTTGCCAAGTGTTAGCAGCGTTTATACTGCAGAACTGTATGCTATTTATCAGGCTCTTCTCTACATTCAACTAAGCGCAGGTACAAATTATTTTATATGTACAAACTCGTGGAGTGCATTAAACGCCATAGATGACCAATATCCTGATCATTACTTGCTGAGGCAAATTCATTCAATTTTGTTTCAGTTGTCTCAGATAAATGTCACTGTTAACTTTGTCTGGATTTCCAGTTACGTAGGTATCAGTGGCAATGAAAAAGCTGATGCGTTTGCCAAACTGGCAATAACTAGCGTTGAATATGTTTCATTTATAGTTTGCGTTAGGGATACTTGTAATTTTTTACATCAAAAGCTGCTGCTTAGCTGGCAAACTGAGTGGTTTGCTATTCAGGACAACAAGCTGCAATGCACTAAAAGCGTCATTTCACCGTGGAGTTCGTCATGCAGGCCAAAACGTAGGGAAGAAGTTATTCTCACTCGACTTTGCATCGGTCACTGTCGATGGACTCACAGGCATTTGTTGGCATTTGAGGTGCCGCCAGTTTGTGATACTTGTAATGTTCCATTAACTTTTCTTCATATCTTATTGGATTGTTGGCAATTTTCTGAACAAAGAGTTGCGTCTGAATTATCACCCAGTTTGTCGATTGTCTTGGGCGATCAGATCGTTGAAGTCGATCGTCTGCTCGAATTTATTCGACGGAGCAAATTGGGTGTATGGATATAATTGTTAATTTATTGTGATTAATGTTTGCAATTAATTAATTAATCGTAAAATACAGCAGTGTTTAGGACCTATTACACCCTAGACAATGTTGGAATTATCTAGCCATTTTTGCTATAGTCATTCAAGTTTGTGAACGTTTATTTTATCTTTGTTGTTTATTTATTTATTTATTTATTTTTATTCTTTAATATGCCATTTTACAGCATATTATTTTACACTTTTTATAGTTAGAGAAAAGAATCGGAGTTAATAGTCTTCTTAGGCTGATACGCTAAAAATCTAAACTAACTAACCATTGTATTGCATCTCAAATAGATGATATGGATCTTAAAAACATGTAGTTCTGAAAAAACGGTGCCATTTGCCACACGTGTGCGATACAATGTAAAATAAGATATTTTTTGGTTGTATTTGTTTTACTTTTTTGGTTCACCTATCACATAAACAGCCGATATTAATTATTAGTTTAAGTTTATTTAAAACTTTGAATCAAAATTTTTTAGTTTGTAACTTTTACAGTAAACAACTGCTGTATAAGGGAAGAGGAGGGGCAACATTAAAATATGCAAGCAAAACTTTTCCGTGTATAACTCACACAGATACTCAAATGATCTGTATTTTATAAAAAAATATATAAATTCTTACCTTCTCTATTTTGTTTTGGGTTTAGTATTAGTCATCAACTAATTGCTTACATTTTTGGTTTATGTTATTGTTGTATGTACGTTTTAAAACTTAATATTTGAACCAATTGCTGCTTTACAAACCGTTTTCTTACAGATTTGTTTGAAATTTTGGGTAATCTCAATATTGTTGACTGTATATTTGCAACGTAAATAAATAGTACCTAGCGCCTATTTGTTTAATAAAATATAGTTTAAGATTTTACAAAATTAAAATGTATAATTAATGTCTTATGTAAAACTTGGTTTTGGAAAGATTTCGGTTTTTTTATAGAACCTATAGTTATTGCCAAAAATAAGCAAACGTATTTTGTTGGCTTGTCCTATAGTTTCCTAACAAACTAAAGCTAAAAGTTTAACTGTATGAAAGCCTAATACTTATTTTAATACTAGAAAATACTAACAAACACTTATCTATTCTTACTTTTTGATGAAGACAAAAAACCAGTGTATACTGGTAAGCAAAAAATAGAGGTCACTTTAAAATTATGACTTATTTTTAAAAAAATTTGTTTTAACTTTATGTTAGCTGTTTTAACTTTGTTTGCAAATTGTAAACTACAGTAAGCGTTTAATAATTTATTTCCTGACAAATGTTATCTTTCTGTCAGTTATTATCACCGTGTTACAGACTTTTATGAAACAACATCTATTTTGCTCTAATTGAAAACCTACATTTCGTTGTGATTTTTTTACTTAGTGTTGATTTTTTTGCAAAAATTTTCATTCACACTGGGTACTGTATTTTACAGGTCATAATGCCTTTAGACCTTATTGTTGTGGCAAGAATTATAGTGTCGATTAAAGATAGGCGAGGAAAACGTGAAACTGCAAGGATCGTTGGTAAAAGCCTTTGCGTTGTACAAAAGGTGTATTAGCGTTACTTGAAAACTGGCCTAATAACCATAAGATTAGGATCCGGGTAAAAAAAGTCACCACAAACAGAGATGACCGTTTTCTAGTGTCCACAAAATAGAAATAGAACAGCTTCTGCAGTTTATCTACAAAATCAACTCTAAAAAGTTATAAATGTAAATGTTAGTGAATCGACCGTTAGGAAAAGGCTTTGGGCTTAAGGATTGTGTTATAGAAAGATATCTACAGGTTCATCTTTACAACGCCAACATCGTGTTGCAAGATTGGTTTTTACCAAAAATCACCAGGCATGGAATACTGAGGACTAGAGCAGTGTACTGTTTTCAAATGAGTCGCGCTTTTGCCTTAATGAATCAGACAGACTTCGAAAAGTGTAGAAAAGTGTAGAAAAGACGCTGAGAAAGATACGTTTCAATTTGTATTGATAAGCGACTTCCATTTGGCTGTGGGTCGGTTAAGATTTGGGCAAAAATTTCTACCGAAGCACGCACATAGTTGGTTTTTATAGAGAATGGCTCTCTGACAGCTCACATTTATATTATGGAGGTTCTCATAGATCATGTTAGGCCCTTCATGACAACTATGGGCGAGCGCGGCATTTTTATGAAAGATAATTCTAGACCTCACTTAGCTTGAGTAGTCAGAAATTACCTAGATGAAATGGGAATTTTGCGGTTTGATTGGCCAGCTCTCAGCCTGGATATGAATCCTATAGAACATGTCTGGGATGAGTTAAGACGACGTATCCGAAATATGATCCTTAATTTAATTCAAAGTGTTCTTAGTCAACTTCAAGTAGTCATTAATGCAATAAGGGGTAATACTCGTTATTGGTAATTTTTTTTTCATTTCTTTTGTTACATATTAGTCCTACAAACAAAAATTTGTCTGAACTGTAAATTTGTGATATTTCCAAAACACGCAATGAAAACAATATGCTTTACGATTCAATATTGAATTTTTAATTTAGTGTGCAATTTGTTTAAGTCATACATTTTAAAGTGACCTCTATTTATTGCTCGCCAGTGTATTTTAAGAACACAAAATTTTAAGTAAGGTTTTTTAAAGGAATCGCATCATACACGGTAATAAAATAGAACGTTTTTTGATACTAATTAATGCAACTTTTAAAAAATTAGTGAATAAATAAAAACTAACATGATTCTATTTATTTGTCAATGTTTTGCGACTAGTCGTTATTTACTGAGAAGTTGGAGCTAGTTGTAACATACTTTGATATACTTAGCGCTTTTGAGACTTATTTTCAATAATTAAAATGTCTCGGAATTGGAATTAATAATATTGCAGATTAAAGTAATATTTTTTAGCTAAATTTGATAGAATATATGCAAATTATAATTTAATCATAAAATTTGTTTACGTATAAACTGTGCTCTTTAAAAAATATGTTATGAAACCTCCCTTCTTCATTCCGTGAATTAATAAGACGTACGCAAATTACTTCCGAGAAATTAACATTTTAAGGCGATTTAAAATGAGATTTACCACATAATGTTTACAAAGTTCATTGCCCAGGTTTAAAACAAAACAACAAAATAAATACTTAATTTAAAACTTTGTAATTGTATACACATTTTTTACTAATTTTTTTATGTTTTCAGTTTGATAAAATAAATTTTAAGGTAGTTTATTAAGTACACAATAAAATTTATTACTTACTACATTTGATAGAATAATAATTATTGCTGTTAAAAGTGGAGCTAATTCTTTTGCAATGTTGTTTGTGAGTTATTTAAAAAAATTTAACTTAAAACAGTTTAAAAAATAATTAATAATGTAAGATACAAAAAAACACAAATCATACTTTTTTTAATTGGTCATTCTAATTGTGGGCTATTAAGTTTGTTTTATTAAAATGTTATTAGTTTTGCATCTAAGTAAAATAATATTTAATGGAAAAGATCCGACAACATAATTAATTAATAACAAAAATAGAAACAACTAAAAATTAATAAACATATATTTTTTAGTTGCATATAATAAAAAATAAAAAAACTTAAATCTAAACAAAATATATATGAGAAATATAGCAAAAAATCTGTCGTCGGGTCGGGTTTTACGTAAATTTCTTTTATTCTAAAAACTTAGATATTGTTTTATTTCATCATCATTATTATAGATTACTACATAATAAAATCTTTTATATTGAATTAAATTGGTTTTTTTGTTTGTATTTTATGTATATCTATTTAGTTTTTAATAAAAAAAAAACGATTATAAAATGGAACTCTTGTCTGTGCTGTAGCATGTACAGTCAATATTATTTTTGACTGCCAAGATACTTGCAAAATGTTTAATTTTTTTCAGTTGCTGTAAAACAAAAACATATACAGATTTTAGACTATATTAGCAAACGGCGTCTTCTCACAGTATTGGTTGCAAATTGTCTAACAGTATCAATCATCTTTATAAAAATTTCATTTTTTTAATAAATAACAAATAGATTATTAAATTAGAAAGTTTTACTTTTGATCAGGTACCAAAATAATGATAAAATTAGATTTGGATACAATTAAATATTCAAAGTAATTCAATTTTTATTAATTCAAAAACCCATTTTTCTTGTATATTTTTTTTATAAGTATGAGTGTTTATTACGCTTCTTATTATTTAACTTACAATGTGTGAGTTTTTATTGCATTGTGGCATTTGTTTAATTTATTGTTGCTTGTCAACTAATATTCTTTACTTTGGTATGATAGATTTAATAATAAAATAAAATAATTTATTATTTATATCTACTATCTTCTAGTTATTTTGACCAAAATGAGAATTTACACACTCTATGATTTTTTAAAGCAAAGAATATTAATTATGAGATATAATAATTTGTTATTAATTTACAAATAAGTATATAATTAATTATGATTAATTTGATCATTATTAATTATTAACTTTTAATTAAAATTTAATGATGTATTTCTATTTCCATTATACTATATTAAACTCTACTTATAAATACTATGCACTACATACATATTTGCTATTAATATTAATTTACAAATATAATTTTAACTTAGTTTCACTTAATAATATAATATCAGCAAAGTACGTAGTGGTAATTGGCCCAATTCACAACTGTCGGTTTTTTTGTATCCAATTTGGTTACCTACAATCTCTATTATATGCCTAATTTATAGATATAGCATAATAATGAGTAAAACAACTTTCGATTCATATAAATATGGGTACCATTACAGGAATTCTTATCACATACAATATGATATGTATTGTCCAGGAATTAATTTATAGCATGTATTATATAGACACGGTTTCGTTACGGTCATCAATTAATTAATTTAACAGTTGCATAAGAGTTCAATCTCAATTATTTCGGTTTATAATTTTATTCAGCGGAACGCACATGCCTCTGCAGTTTGCCAAAGTAAGAAATTAGGTAAATCAACTGTTATATTGATTAAAATGTGATTAAAATTATATATTGTGCTTGATTTGCAAATGCATGGAGATTTATTCTAATAAATTGTGTATGAATTAATATTAATTAATTAATTTGTATTTTTGCTAATAATATTTAAAATTAATACATTGCATTATTAATTTTAATAATACTGTATATTTAACCAGTCAAACAAAGTACAATACTCCTTGTGTTACAATTATTTTAGTTGCATTTTTTTGGATATAATAATGTTTATAATACTTTTTTAGTTGATGACAATAAATTATTGTTCTAAAATCTTTATTTGCCTGTACAGATAAAAATGTATTAAAAATAATAGTAAGTTATTTGTAATAGTATAGCGATATGTGTGAGATTGTAGTATTTTATGTTTATAGCGCTTCTTTCAATGCTAATATTGCTGTGAGAGAAAAATAAAGTTGTGAACTGCATATAAAATAAGTTTGATTGATGTGTTGAACTAAACTAAATTGTTCTGCAAGTACAATTATTGCTCATGATTGAACATTAATAATATTTTGTGACTTGTGCTTTATTCAATAGATCTAATTTTACCAGTAACCACATATTGCAACCGCTGATATAGAAACAAGCGCAAGGAAACTCTGCAAAGGGTGGGCCATCTAACTTTTGGAATTTGAATCGGCTATAAATAGAAAACTAATGACATTTTTATTTAAGAATGAAACACAACATCATTCAAATGACTGCCACGGCTGGCTTGACAGTAACCCATCCAATTAACCCAAAAACGAGGTCAAATCACAGTTCATAGGCGGCCAACATCAGCATTTCGGCTAATTATTTTGTTACATTGGCTGGACGGCAAGTGGTCTCGTCCTGTTGAAACCAAATCTCATCCATTTTATACTCTTTAATTTTTGGAAACAAAAATAAACCACACCAAACGGTTACTCATTGTGGATGCATAGGCTGTTCAATAGTCATTTGTGGATTCTCTAATCCTCAAATGCAATAATTTTGCTTACTGACATGAAAATTAGCTTAATCGGAAAACACGAATTTTAACTTATTGGGCAAACTAAAAATGCATCGGATGATCATTAGGCTTTATTTCTTGGACTAATTGAACTTTGTAGGCTTTCAAACCTGGTTTTTATGCAAAATTCTTTTTAGAAAACTGCAAGAAATGTTCAGTTTTTGAGAACAATGATGAGTTGATGTTGATGCATGTTCACGCACACTCTGAGCAACAACATTAATATTTTTCAGCTAAGCGCACTGGACGAGAACGTGAACGTGTTGTTTTATCCACTAACAATCCAGTTTTTCAAACTCGCTCTTCTTTTTTATCAAATTTGTTTTGTAAGTTTTTATTTTTTGAGTAGAAGACTTACCACTTTGAAAGTAAGTTTTTATTATTTCAACTCATAAATGTCATTATAGCTTTGAAAAATAAAATAAACGGTAATTTATTTCAAACGTTACTTGGCCCACACTTTATAAAAAAATAAACTATTAGAGCATTTTATCTAAAATAATAATAATAATAATAAAATATGTATTATGCTTTAAATTAGACTTAAAAATAATGTTAGTATAGTGAGTTTTATATGTTCAGATCTTCTAAACTAATTTAACGTATCTCTTTCTTATGAAAAACTTATGAATCTTATGAAAGCGGCAGATTATGGCAAAATAATTTTTTTTAACATTTAAGCATTCTACTGTCATCATCGATAAATACACGAAATTCTTAAAAACAATTTGTCACTATTAATGCATTTCATAGCACTGTTCTAGCTGTGTAATTGCACAGATCTAATAAAAAACTAACAAAGAAACAAATCAAATTATTTGCTAAAGATTTACAATGTGTAATTTTTTTAACTAGTCTTGATTATTGTTTAGCAGTCAGTTAACATGCGGTTTACCTAAGCGCACACAAAAAATAATATTATTTAATAATAATAATAATACTTTATTCACGGTATATACAAAAACCATTTACATCTACATCATTATATACATAAATAACGATGAATTACAAACAATATTACAATTACACAAAAATATATAAAAGAATATTGAAAAATAAAAGCATGGAAAAAAGTATACATAAATAAAAACAAAATATAAAATTATTCATCAACACATTTTAAATGACACTTAAAACTACATTTTGAAACACAAAATAAATCAATATTATTAGAGAAACTATTAGCAATTCTACACATTCTACCAATTGGATTATTAAATCCATAATTGGTAGAATGTATAGATTCTCTAAATAATGGAGACTGTCTGGTTCGGCGATTATTGTTGGGGACTTGAAATGGAAGAGTTACAAGTAGCTCTTGGCAATCAATCTCAGACATCATTAGACCACGTAAAAATGATAAATCGGCTCTTTTGCGCCGAATTTTCAGCGGCGGAAGATTATATTGCAATGCAATGAGGTTAAAATCGTAATTTTTGGATGAAATGCCTAATTTGTACGATAATAAACGAAAAAATTTGTTTTGAATACGTTCTATATTGCATATATGAACGCTGTAGTATGGACACCAAACTGACGGAGCGTACTCTAAATGAGAACGTACTAAAGCGCAATAAAGTAATTTGAGTGTGCTAGGAGATAGGTCAGTAGACATTCTGTAAACAAATCTTAACATTTTCATAGCACGGTTGCACATATAGTTTATATGCTCAACAAAAGTTAGTTTTGAATCAAAAATTACGCCCAAATCTTTTATTTGTGTAACATGCTCCAAAACATTATTATCGATAGTATAGTCAAACGATACTTTACTTAAAGTTCTGTTGAAGCTTATCGAAAAACATTTATTTGCGTTAAACAACAAGTTATTAATTAAAAAAACTAATGCAGTCCTTGATAGATGATATTCTTTTATAAATTTTAAGATCGTCAGCAAATAAAAGATAAGACGAAGAATTAATAGAATAAACAAGATCATTAATAAAGAGTAAAAACAGAATTGGTCCACAATGAGATCCTTGAGGAACCCCAGAAGGAACAACAATTGGTTGTGATAAAAAGTTATTAATTTTAACCCATGTTGCTTTTCCACTAAAATGCTTTTGCACATCCATTGTATTTGACCAGTTACAATTTGATCAAACAACTTAGGAATAGCAGACTGGATGCATATACCTCTATAATTAGTAATATCCTCCTTAGCTCCAGATTTATGTAAAGGCATAATGAAGCTTTGTTTCCAAACTGAAGGAAACTTGGCTTCATTAAGAGAAGCCTCAAAAAGTAAGTGCAATGGCATAGAAATTGAATAAATACATTGTTTTAACAGCATAGATGGAACACCGTCCGGTCCAGTGCTAAAGTTACATTTAAGGTTCTCAATCCCTTTAAATACATCCAACAAACTAATTGAAAATGATCGATGTAATACGTTTTTCTTAAAGTCAAACAAAGGAGTTGGATGAGTTTGTGTATCGTAAACAGAGGAAAAGAATTCAGCAAAACTATTAACATAGTCATCTCCATTACTGCAAGTTTTTTGTTTATAATACATTGTGGCTGGAAAATTATTAGTTTTTCTAGAGTCGCTAACAAATTTCCAAAAATGTTTAGGGTTACTTTGAATGTTGTTTTCTGTTCGAGTAATATATTGCTTGTATAGACATGTACTGAGATTTTTACACGAAGTACGAATTGATTGAAACTCGTTATAATCAGACAATAGTCTTGAAGATTTAAAACGCTTATGAACAGTTTTTTTGAGTCTAGTAAGTGAAATCAATTCTTTATTAAACCAAACCGGAAAATTGTTTTCTCGCCATTGTTTTTTGGGAACAAAACAGTCAATAGCAAAATGCAACACAGAGTAAAATAAATTAACGCAATTATCAACATCACAATTATAAAAAAGGGCAGACCAATCAACATTCAACAAAAAATTATTGATTGCGTTAAAGTCGGCATATTTAAAATCATTAAAAACATAATTACACATTAAAATATCACGGCTAGTATCACATTTTACATCAATCACATAAGCAATATAATGTTGGCTAAGTTTTAACAAAACATCCACAGTTTTAATCACAGAAATATCACAGATGTTAGAAAAACATAAATCTAAGAACACACCACCATCATTAGGTATAGAAATACATTGAGCGCAGTTTAGAAATCCATAACAGTTGGAAACAAAATGAGCAGAATAAGTATCATTACAAATAACACTTATGCCTAACTCATCATTAACCCATACCGCTGCGGGTAGATTATAATCGCCTAGTGAAATTAGTTTACTGTCTGGATATTTGTCAGCGATAGATTCAACGGAATAACAGTGATCTAAATATTTATCACATGACGAGTTAGGTGGTAAGTAGACTGCACTGATAATATATGATACAAACTTAAACTTAACAATTACAAACAAATGTTCAACACTTAAAAATGTAGGTTGTAATAAAGTACAATTAAAACAAGTTTTAGTAGCAATTAAGACACCTCCTCCGTCAAGCTTAGGGCTTGTTAATGAAGAGCGATCACATCTAAACAAACTGTAACCAATTAATTGTAGCTCCGCATCGCTGATGTCCTGATTTAGCCAGGTTTCGGTCAGTACAATAATATCGTAGTTGGATACAGCTACAGCCAGCATAAATTCTTTAAGTTTAGTTTTTATACCCCCGACATTCTGGTAATAGATGGAGATACCGCTGGTGTTTCTGGTGACGGGTTTAGATTGTTTGCTGGATCCAGATTTCGAAAATCCACCAAAGATAAAGCAGGAACATTATTAACTCGCCCATAATTTAAAAATTTCTTGACCGCTATATTTGCAGGCCAAAAATCTTTGCAGAGAATAGATCGAGCATGATTAGCTGGAACAGAAACTTTAAAGCTGCTGTAGTTTTCAGATTTTACTTTTAACTCAACAACATCAACTGATATCGTAGAAATTTTAGATTTAATATGATTTACTATATCAGTTTTATTAGTTCCACGTCTAAGTTTAGAAACATGTACGTAAGAAGTAGGCACATAAGCCTGCAGTTTGTCATTGGTTGGGCCACAATCAAAGATAGTTTGAGTTCTTGGCTGAGTTTTTTGATTAGTTTTTCCCTTAACAACAGAGCTTGCTAAAGAAGGAAAAACTGCAGGTTGAATCAATTGCACCGTATCATTAGTGAGCGGCGCAGTAGTGGGAGCAGTTAGTTGTTTACTGCGAGCTTCGTATTGAAGAATAGTTTTATCTTTTTCGGTGATCTTCTCTTCAAGATAAGTAATTTTATCTAAGAGTAATTTATTGCTCGACCTCAACTCATCACATAAAACTTGGTAAAGAGTAATATTTTCTTTATAAAGTTTAGGAAGTTCGGAATCATCCAATTCAAATAAATTACCGCAATTACATTTCTTGTAACGAATAGCGCAACTGTTATGGAAGATAACGCCACAATTGCTACAGGTTACACCTGATTGTGCAACAGTTTTGCATTTACACTGCATAATAACAGATACAGTTACAAAAACAAAAATGACTAGAGCAATAAATAAATAAAAACAGGATAAGGTTGATACAAGGACACAATTCACACCGGTGCGGTCGATCACTGGTGACTGACTAAAAACAAATACAGGTAGACCACGGTAAGGTTACACAAGAGACAGCAGGATTATAAAAATTAATAATAAAATTTTAAAATTACACGTTAAAAAATGGAAGTTACGCCACTGGTACGAATAGTTAAAATCACCGCCACGGGAAGCGCGACAAAACAGTAAGCGGGAAACTATAATTCTAGGTTAAATACATTTACAATAATAAAAATAATTAAACCACTGAATTTTCTTAAAATTGTAAAGATGACTGGTTGCTAATATAATTACCAGCCGGAATGACACAAACTTTAGAATTATAGGCACTAAATTTCACACAAACTGCACAAGTTAAAAATTAATAACATTACACACACACAGTGGCGTAACACAACCATTAAATTAAACACAAAATAAAATTAAAAAAGTGGCTGATGGGGGGTGAAATTGTAATCTCTGTGCAAAGTGTGCAAGCGTCTCTCTATCATATTATCGTTTGTCAATTTCTGGACGTAGGTCTCTTTTAAAAATGTCTATTTTGTTTGGTCATGAGCGGTTCGGGGTCAGTGCTTTCCGGAAACGTTTTCTACATCATTTGTCAATTTTCTTACTAGTTGTTCTACGCTTCTTTTGGTTTTTTTAAGACGTCTTGTCCATCTTAATGAGTCTCTTTGAGTTTGCATATGCGTCTGATCACGCGTTTTAAGTCAGTTCTTTTGCAAATCTCTGTGTTTCTTATAATATGATCCATCAAACTTATGTTAAACATTGTACGTTTTGTTTATTGCTGCATGACTTTGCTATGTGCCGGGAGAATTATTGTTTTTAAGGTACATCTATGTTTACTGCCACGTCCTCCTCGTTTTTGACGCTTTGCTTAGTTATAAGATTATAATCTTCAGTCTTTCAATGTTGATACATTTTGTTTTCTATTAGAGTTTTCAAAGGTTATTGTAAACAATTTGTGTAGTATAGTGTTGTCTTGTCAAACACTTTGGTAGATTGGAATTTTTTTGGTAATCATATCTTTATCTAAACGTAGTGTAGCATTTTTGTATAAGATTAGTATATTTCAAATTGACTCTTGCATTCAAACCATTAAAAATTTCATCCAGTTCTATGGAATAAAACGCTTTTGGGTAGTCAATAAAGGCCATGTGTAACGGGATATTGTATTTTAGATAGGAAATTTTTTCTCGCAGACATTTGTTTAGGATTTTTTTTACAAATTTAATAGATCTTGATCCTGTATTTTAGCATTCTGCAGGTTGTTTGATGTTCTCTTTTAAATCAGTTTAATAAAAACGTGTAATTTGCAACACACAAACGTCATGCAATTTTTATCAAAAAAAAGCAGTTACTGTCATCTGTGAGAGAATGGTGGCAGTGTATACAAAAAATAGTTTGTCCTGTTTTTAAATTAAATATTGCTTCAAGTAACTCAAATGAGACTAAGAATGTATTCTCTACATTTATAATCACCCAAAGTATGGAAGACCTTTAGAAGCACAAACTGCAAAATCTTTAGGTTATTGCAAGATAAGGTTATTTAAAATTCTAGATAAAAAAATAAGAATAAGCAAGTTTAAATTTGCAAAACAATCCTCTTAACTGATTAATTAAGCATATTGCAAAAAAACTACAATAAAATTACAGAAAACGTCTATAAAAACACTCCAATAAAAATATTGCTATAGCAATCGTATATAAATTTTTTCATTTTATAAGTTAAGTGAAAGAGCAGTCTAAGTTTTATTTGCATATTACACTCAGATGCAAAAAACAAAAATTGGAAATTTGTTTGCAAAAAACCGGGTAGATTTTTATAATTTTTTTAGAGTTTTACAATCAAAGTGACCATCAAAATGTAGAAAAAAACAACATATGGTACTTATCAGTTTATTTAATAAACATTAATAAGCAAAAACGATAATGAACGTATACACAAAAGAAAATGCATTTCTGCAAAAAAAAATTAGAGATTAATAATAAAAACTTGAAGCAACTGCACGTCCTTCAACACGCCTGCCCATCGTGTCACAAATAAATGAATGGGAGACTGGTATGGTCATTTGAGTTGTATTAAGGAGATGTTACCATACTTTCATGCTGCAGGACATCATAGTTATGCAAAATTAGCCCAATTACATCTCCAAAATATGATGCTAATTGGGGATTCTAGAACAAAAAATGTTTTGAAGAGCTTTAAGAAGAGATTTTTTACCGTCAAATGATCTAATAAATATACTTGTGGAACTTGGACTGATATGACCGTCGAGCAATCACTCATGAAGTCCATGAAAAGTAAATAGGTGTATGGCATGCATGCCATGAATACAGTGTGCGAAGAATTAAAAGACCTTTGTAACATTAAATTGGATACGACCGATCAACATGTCGATGCTAGGGATTCACGAGTAGCTCGAGATTTTACTGATGTTGCGAAAGTCCTAGAATGGTTTTCATGCCGCGATCCTTTCCCTCAGTTTCCCTACATTATGTCAATATCAAGTGGAACCATCGGTGAAGAGATAATCAACTGCCACCAGGCTCGGGAAATAGGTCTACTTTCTGTGGCAAGCATGGCCAACTTGACATTCGACAATATTAAGTTGAAAAGAGCCAACAAAGTAGCCTCACTTTTGACAGTGAACAGCTCAGTTAAAGTGCATGGGGAAAAGGTTGCCATTGATCCATTATTGATGTTTCAGCGAATCAGTATAAGCAAACAGTTTGAAAAAAATCTCCAACAATACTTCGAATACGAGTTAGCTAAATACCCGCTAGCACTTTTCGATGAGAATGGGATGCGCAAAAATGAAAAATCTTCTTTGTATGACTTACTAAAGCCAGACGATGACATTGATTACACAAATGTGAGTTATATTGTCGATGGAGGATATCTACTGCATCGTCTTGTATGGAGTCGAGGCAGCACATTCGACACTATTTTTGATAGCTACATAGCTTATATACAAAAGTATTTTGGCCAAGACGTTTTAATTGTATTCGACGGTTATAATGATGATGGGAATAATATCAAAGCTTCAGAGCAGCGTCGTCGTTGTGCCACGGTTTCATCATCTGCAGATATTCTCTTCGAAGCATCAATGACAGTATTAACCAGTCAACAACAATTTCTTGCCAATAAAAACAACAAAAGTCGATTCATTTAAATGTTGTCTGAAAGATTTTAAGCTGCTAACATCATTGTGAAGCAGGCAAAAAATTAAGCTGATGTTCTGATCATTGAAACCGCGATAAAACAGTCGGAAAAAAGTATTAGTGTAGTTGTTGGCAAAGATGTAGACTTAATGGCTATTTTGCTTGCACGAGCTTTTCACAGCAAAAAACTATATCTTCAGAAGTCTGGTGAATCTAAAACCCCATCAAAAATCTATTCTTTGCAAAGCTTAGCCTTGTATCTTAAATGTCAGAGCCACATTTTATTTCTCCACGCAATTACTGGCTGTGATACGACTTCTGCTCTATTTTGCAAAGACAAATTGAATATATTCAAACAGTTTAAAAAGAATAAAGATATGATGAGCTGTGCTGAAGCTTTTATAAGAGCTGACAGTTTTCCCATTATTATTTTTGAGAATGGCTTACGTTTTATACTGCAAGTTTACAAAGCAACAAAAAAACAGAAATTCATCGATGATTTACGATATTTAAAATTTGCACATTATACAAAACTGAATGCTGCTGTGCAATTGTCGGCGTTTCCTCCAACCTCTGCTGCTGCTCAGCAGCATTTTTATCGAACATATTACCAAGTTCAGGTATGGCTCGGAAATAAGGGAATCGATCCTGAGAACTGGGGATGGATCTTACAAAGTAATGTCTTGAAGCCAATTACAACGCTGCTTCAATTCGCTCCTGATGTTTTACTCAATGCGGTATTCTGTAACTGCAAAAAAGGTTGTGGTTCAACTTGTGGATGCCAAAAAGCAGGTTTGAACTGTTCGGTTGCTTGCAGCCAATGTCATAGTACAAGTACAGTGCAAGTAGACATCGATAAAGAAGATATCCATAAAGACATAGATCCATCGTCTTTCTTTATTCAAACATTAGAGACGGAGCAGTCAAAATCCAAAACCGAAGAAAATTGAAATTTGAAAAAGCCCTACTGTAAAAACATATGCTTCTGTAATAAAAAAAAACCATCAAAGTACCTATTAAATAACAAATAATTATTCATTATCATATCCTAAGATCTGTCCATATTCGCCGATGTGAAGTAATTATTCTACGTTCTTTGTTCTTTGTTCTTTGGGACGCCCTATCTCGTCTTCTGTGGCCCGTACAAAAAAACTTCTAAATAATTTTGTAGGTAATTGCCTTAGCTACAAATTAGCTTTATATATTTTTTACGATAAATCTCATCGTTCTCCAGTTATTTGCAAAAAACTGTTTTTGGCGACCTTTGACCTTGCAAAAACTCAGGTCGCGGCAGCCACATTGATAGGGAACTCTCACATATTATTGAGAGCCGCAATACTAAGGTACGTGCAAAAATTTAGCCTGTAACAAATTATTTTGGGGTTAATGTCTATTTTTTCTGGACTATAATGTGATATAGTATGCTCATAGGTATAGTGTCTTTATGACATGGGTTTGAATTATCTCAGCGGATTACTTTATTATTAATTGTCTTGGAAAGACAATTAGGTTTGTATTATATTCTATAAATAGCTTATAACACCTCGAACAGTGAAAATATTATATAAATATACAATTTAGTTAATTTATTTTTTTGATCACAAATATAAGATGCAGTTTTTGAAAGCTCAAGCTCCAAAACGTACCTTTAATATTGCAATGAATGTTATTTTAGTAAGTTTTAAACAATTATTTACTACTACTTGTCTTTGTATATTGCAATGCATATTAATTTTAATTTTAACATTTAATAAGCTACAGTATAAATTGTCTTCAAAGTATACTAATTATTATTTCTCTAAAATTTTTGACTATATGATACATAGGTAACCCTACTGTAACAACTAGGTAACATTAGAGGAACTGGACGTAAATCTCATCAAAATCCTATTTATTGTTTAGGGTGTAACTTAGGCATTTAGAACTCTGTATTTGTTCCACGGGATCCAATTGCAAGGTTAGATTTTTTTGCTTATTAAAATAAATTTGTTTTTTTTTTAATTTAATATGAGTCCAGATTTTTTGCTTGCCGATTTTTTTCTTGTCTAACATTCTTTGTAGATCTTCTATGTTGTCTGCAAAAATTACCTTGTCAATCGTATAACAAAGATTACTTATTGGTGTTTTGTTACTTTGATGCCCAAAGACACAACACCGTCAAACTCCTTAGATATTTTGATGTTTTGTCCTGTTTCGTAACTTTATAAGTTTATTATGTTTAAGATTATAAAGTGTTTTTTGTAAACAACAAAACTTGCGTAAATATTTTTTTAATAATTCATACATTTCTAAACTTTGACTTGCATTCTATTGCAAAAATAGGTTGTTGGATTCCATAACTGCATCCTAAAACCAAATTAATTGTTTTGTTCTTTTTTGGAATTAATTTGTTGTTTTGATCTATAAAATAACAAACTGTTTTTTTTTTGTTAGTGTGTGTTAACTCTTTGATCTTTTGTGTGCACATTGTAGCTGTCGTTTTGTTTTTAGTTTCTTACTTTTTTAGCATTTTTGTCTTTTTTTTTGTATCTTATGCTGATATGTCTTTATTTTTTTCCATTATTTTTTTTAATTTTGCCTGTCGTCTAATCTTTCTTTTTTTAGTATATCCAATTTTTTTTTGCTATGCTTCTTATAGTGTTTTTATATTGACCCAATCTTGCTCAATGCTGTTGATAACATTTGTAGTTATTAATTCTGTTTGCAAGTTTTTAAAGAAATTCTTAAAAGAGCTACTAAAGGTACATGATGGGAATTTATGTCATCTTGAGGGTATGTTTTAACTCCTGTTATAACATTCCAAAATTTGTAGCTTATTGTTATAAAATTTATTTAGTTTTTAGTAATATGTTTCGGCTTGTTTTGTAGTGACTTCCAGACGGCAATTTAACCAAGTGTTTGTGTTGTTCAGATTTTTTTTTTTTTTGGCAGAATTGTATTAATTAGTCTTCACGATTGTTCCTTGTTCGCAAACCATACTTGCTTACTATATTCATTTTTTTTTTACTTATTTTGGAGTTAAAATCTTTTATTAATAGCTTGTAATTTTAGTCCAGTTACTATTTGGCCTATCTGATAGTAAAATTGCTTAACTTCTTTATTGCTACTCTCCGCTGTGGGGGTATAAACTTGTATGATGTTAACATTCATAGGCCGTGCACTCAGCTAGACCTTTGTTCACCGTTCTAAAAGTGGTATAATTTTTTTAAATTATTTTTTTAAGTTTTTATTGACCAAGATGGCTACTCCATGTATGTGATGTTTTTTTCTTTGTACATTTTCTGGCTATCTTAATTTGCTCATATCTAGCACATCTGTATTTAGTCTTTTTATTTTGCTTATAGCATTTTGCAATTTTTTGTTAAATAAGTAGACCTCACTTATCATTTGGATCAGACAGGTCCCGCTATACCAATAATAAGTTCTCAAGCAAAAGACTTGTAAAAGACAAAGACATTGGTCTTTTAAACAAAATTATTATGATTTGCTGCATTTGTTGCACAAGGTGCATACGGTTTGCTTCAGAAGTTGCAGGCATTGATGGTTTGGGTACAACTGGTGGAGGTTCAGACATGCAAATAAAAACATATGTAGAATATCTTTTCATGTTTGTAAATCTGATCGATCTTTGTCTGCGTCAAGTTTATTCAATTGATGTATTAGATGCTAAAGGTTCAAACATTATAGTATCCACTCGTACTAGAAAAGTACTACGTATTTTACCTAGAACTAATGAATGAGAATATCAATGAGAAATGGTTATCTGATAAATTTCCTTTTGCATATAATGGATTAAAACATCAGCGGTTAATAGCACTCATGTTAAAGGGATGTGATAGCTCAGTTATAGAGCGTTAGCGTAGCACGCTAACAGTCATAGTAAGATTTCTGGGGCAATGTAAAATAGCTGTAAAACGCAAAATAATAATAAAATTTAAACCAGTCGACTGGGAAGCAGTACTTTGGACTGTTGCTAAAATCATGAAACAAACTAGAAGCAAAGTTGGTGCTACTGGTGGCAGCCTTGCCAATGCTCTTAAAGATTTAGTTAACAAAAATGTATGCACTGAACATATTTTCCCTATGATTGGAAATGCTACCGATTTAAGATCTAACTATCTATTGAGTAACAAAATTGCTCTAGTTAAACAAGTCTTTTAATTGGTACCAATCCACGATTGAAAGCACTTTTATTAAATTTCAGTATTTAAAGTAAAAGTTATATCCATAATAAATAATAAAAGATTGCTGTTTTAGGACCTGCAGTTGATATGAGATACAAATACACACATCTTGGGAAGATCTAAGTCTTATTTAGAACATTTCTGGTTGCCGTTATGATTTTTTCAGCAAAATTAAATTTGCAAAAAAATCTTTCATTATTATCATTAGCTCTGATATATTTGTAAGACCTGATGGTGCTGCTATTTTGGCTACTGATGAGGGTTTATCAACAAGAATTCAATGTCAAGTCTATAATGAAAAGTTATAAATGTATTACATAAGGTTTCCTAGACAGGTTGCAGTATTGGAAATTGGTTATACGGTTAGTGTAGATAAAATTAGAGAACAAAAGAATTTGAAATTATTATTCTTTCTGGGTACCGATAAAAGTGCTATTTGTAAAGAAGATCTTCCATTAGATTGTTTTATTATCATGGTGATTATGGTACAACCATTGCTGATGCAGTCCTCCCTAGTGCAGTTTACACAGAGAAGCAAGCTACTTATGTAAACACTAAAGATTGTGTTCAACAAACATTAGTAGCAGTCATTCTACTTGGACAAGCTAGAGAAGATTAAAAAATTATGAGAGCTCTATCAGAAATTATTGGGGCAAAATTATCTTATGATAATTTAGATCAAATTATATACAGATAAGAAAAAGTTGCACCCGACTTAACTAGATATGGAGAAGCTGAACCCAATAATTACTTCAAAGAAGCTGTTGCATTAAAAACAAATTTAAATGTTTTGGTACAGAGTAATCTAAGTGAAGTAGAACAGAAAAAAATTAAAGACATTTTTATGGCAGATTCGATCAATCGAGCTAAATGTGGCTAAATGTGTGCAAACAGTAATTTTCATGTTATTAATTTCTTTTCAACAGTTTTAAAATTAAAGCTTAATACTAAAATAAGTCTTACCTAATTGTAATAGTAATATTTTCATTTAAGTTTAATTGCAATTGTTTATAAAACAAAATATTTTATATATTATATTGAATTACGAAAAAGTTGAAATACATTCACAGGTTTACTGTTATTGAAATACCCTAGTGCAGGTGAGGTTGTCATTTGAGTTAACTTGTGTTTTAGCTTTTTTATATATAATAACGGCGATAGCGTACTACCTTTCCTAGAATTGTTTATTCCACTTCTTTAAATTTTAGTTTTTGCGGCTAGATTTTTATAGAAATTGATAACTTTCTCAACTATCGGAAGCAATAGTATATATTTGATTTCATTACATTGTTACATATTCAAAAGCAGCTTGTAAGATAGTAACACAAGCGTAAGCTCTAAAATATCGGCTCTTGTTACAATCTTTTATTTAAAGATGAAGCGACTATAGTAGATGTATTATTTTGTGCTAAATAGTTTGCTGATAAACTAAATTTGGCTTTAATTAAAGTAAACAATAAAGATCAAATAAAAATCTGCTGATAATCTTATAAATTGTAAAATGATAAAAAAGGGTAAGCTTAAAGAGATTCCAAACCAAAAACTACAAAACTTATTTTAAAAAATGATTTATTAATTTTTATTAAAAAATATTTTTTAAACAAATGAGTAAAAATGTCAGTCGTTTGGTATACTTTAAGTTATTTTATAATGTTTGAAAACTTGAAAAAGCTAGAAGCAATAGACAAAGAAGATTTTGGAAACATTAAGGTAGCAAAAATAAAAGAAACGTAGAATACAATAAGAATAAGAATTAAAAAAATTAGCAGAAAAAATTACATGGGTAACACAATAGGAGATAACTAAAATAGAAGAAAAAAAATATTTAAAACACAAAATAAGGAAAAAAAGAAATATAGAAGTCTTAGTCCAAAACAGAAAAAAAAAACAGATAAAGCCAGACAGCAATAATTTAATAATAAATGTAAAAAAATGAAAAAAAAAATGATAGGATAGGTAGGCACAATCTGGTGTATAACAGACAGCATCAAGAGTGGCCGAGAAATTTTCTGAAAACAGAAATGATACCAAGACAGCAATGATCTTGTTGAATGTTATAAATAAAAGACTTTTAAGAATCATGAACAAAAATAGAACGGAATAACAATTTGGATTCAAATAAAAGGTGTAGACAAAGGATGCAATTAGTATAAACAAGACAATTGAAAAAAGGTACTTTAAAGAAAAACAAAAGTTTAAGTGTATGTTATATAGACAGGGCTATTGTTTATCATCAACGTTGTTTAATGTATATATGTTTAAAGAAATTAAAACGGAGTGTATAAAAAAAGACAAAAGAGTGAGCATAAGAGAAAAAAAGAATAGAATCTATTTGATAGAAAATTATTTAATCGTTTGCAAAAAGCACAAATAAATTAAAGATAAATTTAAAGAAATTGAATTAACGTTATAAACTGAGTATAAGCAAAAACCAGCAGAGGTTATGAAAATAAACTAGGCGGAAAAATAGACGTATATGTAAACGCAAATAATTTGGAGCAAGTAGATACTTTGGTACTGAAATGACACAAAATTAAAGAAACAAAAGAGAAATAAATGTGCGCAAAGAAATGGCAAGATTTTGAGTAGCAAAAAAAAATTATAAGGTGTTTTGTATGGTGTTTGTTTCTATACGGATGTGAAACATTCAAAATGGGCATTAAGTAGTCAGACAAGATCTGGAATAAAGAGGTGTTAAGAAAAGCAAAGAAGGAAACAGCGCTAGCAAGTAGAATTGTAAAAAGATAAAAAGAATGAATACGGCATGTATGAGAAGAGATTTATTAAAAGACGTAATTGAAAAAATGGTAGATAAAAAATCAAAAAACGGAAGAAAAAAACAACAAATAACTGTTGTTCTAAGAAAAAGTGAAAAGTATATTTATTAAAATAAAGAAAAACACGGATTAATTAGTTAGTTAATTTATTTATTTAACTTGCGATTAGACTTTAATCTATTTCTACTGTCAGAGCTAATACCACATCTGAAAATATTGCCGCAACTGCAGGAATTTTAACTCTAATTATTGAGTTCTTTAACGTGCACGTAACATCGAGGCACTACACAAGACCTACTAAAGTTTCTCTTTTTATCCAAAAAAGGCGTACTCATCACAACACAGTTTTTCTTAATAAAAAAAAATCTTTTAGATAAAGAACTTAAAGCCGAGACCTTTGGTGTAGTACTTAAGTATGCTAACCATTACACCACCTGGGTGGTTAAAGCACAAAGCATAAAAAAAAAACTAGAGAAAAAGCACGTAGCAGCTGCAAAAGCACACCACTTATGATAATAAAGCAGCTTTATTGTACATTGTATACGTCTTAATCACAGAACTGTCAAATAATAGGTCTGTTCCAACATACGATTTGGACAGTTTGCAAACTGTTCAAACTATGCACACAAACAAATTACTGTGTATAAAAGATTGACAAATATTTGTTTGTGTGCACAGTTTGAACGATTTGTAAACCGTCCAAATCGTATGTTGGAACAGACTTTATAGCTTTTTTTTCGGTTTTACGGGTCGATGCTTCAGGTCTTACGTTTGTATTACCACTTCACAACTGCTTTTCAATATGTATTTGTAAATTAATAAATAATATATACTACCAAACCCGTTAATTGAAAGAATGAAAGCTCTGTAGATACTAAAGGTACCTAGTTATTGGATCACCCACACTCTCATATTAGGTGTAATTATAATTACGCTAAATATATTTGTTCATGTCACAATGTAAACTATTTTATTAAAAGAAAATTATCTAATCTAACCCTGTCAAATCAAAACTACAATTATTTTAAAAGTTATTAAAAAACGCAACGAATAACTTATTGTTACATGCAATACTTTCAACATGCATGCTCGAGGTTCTATCTTAATTTTTATAACAAACTTACATATTTATTAATTAATTTCTTAAAATAGCTTAGTTTATCTATGAAAAAAGCAAGATGATATAAAATAATAATTATTACATTTATAATAAAATTAATTAAAAAGTATAGATGCAAAAACTATAATCAAACTCTATTCTTAAATAATTAATATTTATTGAATTGGTGCTAATTGTACAAAAGCTAATATTACCGATAAATGCAGATAATTATATACAATATAAATATAACAACGGCCATCCGTTTCATTATTTTTAATTCTATTGTGTCAATTTAACATAACAAGCGCCAATTTAGTACACATTCACAACAAATTTCACAATCGTTTATTTAAAACAATATGGAATTGCAATATTCACTAACATTGAATTTTCTATAGTAATCACAGCCACTTGTGCGCAAATAATTTTCATTTCAGACTAGTCATTAATTTAAATTTCCATGAAAGTAAATAGCATGAGAACATAAATTCGAGCATTCATTTATATGAAACAGAACATGATTGCTTGTCTATTGTTAGACATAAATTTGTCGAGTCGGAAGTTAAATTAAACCGGATTTATTGATGAATATTTTAAAGACGTATTGTTGGAAAATTTATTATTACTGATGTATTGTTCTATCTACATAATATTAATAAACGTATATCATTCTCGAACAAGTAAAAAAGGTTGAGAAATTATATAATACCGGTTAAAATTTCCATATAAATAAGGGTAATAAATGGAGACCTACATAAAACCGAATAGATACAATCAAGTTGTATATTTCATTATATTGTATGTAATTACATATGCGAATTGCACGAGCTTAAAAATATATGCAGAAATAATATTTATACAATATATAATTTGTATACACGATTTACTTGTAGATTCTGATTTAATATTATATTATAGAGTAAGAGAAATAAGTGAATGGATGTGCCACTATTGCATTGCATTGGTGAAATTATAAAACGTGATAATTACACTTTAAAAATCATGATAGAAGATTTATATAACAGCATAACAGTAACTACCTACATCTCGAATATGATAACCTTTAATTGAGAAAATGAGTATAATTTAATAGGCAGATATACGATCGAGATTGTTTGTTGAATTAGGAGCGGATAGATTTTATTGGGTTTCGATAGCAAGGTGATCTATGAGATTTCTCATTTTCTAAATATTTGTGAAACTGGTGCTGCTTGCTGCCCGTTTCGCCGAAACAAAAGTGCCGTTTCCTGCGATCGGTCGGCGATATGAAAAGAACTTTTTTATATATGTGTGTGAGTGTGTGTATGTATGTGATATCGACATAACGTATCCTAGAAAGTGGATCTCTCATTGATTTCCTCGGCACACATTCTAAAATAACATTTCCATGCATATACCAGTGGCGGATATGAAACATATATGAGAGGGTTCATAATTGTTTTGTACATTATTGTGTTGAAAAGTGGCCCGGAATAAATGAATTTGTAAACATGAACAGTTACAATTTTACCTGTTCAATTACTCCCGTTTTGTGGTCATTAATCTTCTTTGCGTTTTGGTAATTACACACATCAGATATCATTGTATTTTGTAAACAGAACTAGAATATAAATCTTGCTATATAAATGTTATAATTTATAATTGAGCACAATTAAAAGTTGCTTAAATTATTTGATTTTATCAAAAGAAACAATTATTACTTTAAAATCTACACTTTACAAATATTGAATATTAAATTATTATAAATGATATTTGTTTATAAAATATATTTTATTATTACATAAGGTTGAACTAAAACAATCAACATACAACAATATTACAATAATATTTTTCTAAATAAAAATTGTTTATAAATCTTGTAAAAATAATTATGTTTACTATCATAGTAGTATCAATTAAAAAAAAAACTATGGAACTCAAATATTATTTCGAAAATAGACCATTAATTAACACAACACTATTATCTCTAAGTCAATAAGTTTGTTGTTTAGGATAATAAATGTTGTTTTAGGTTTATACTTATTATTAGTTACACTAATCAAGAATTTCATAATCGTAGAAATATTGATTCATTTATGGATTTAATTTTTAATTTTCCAGATTTCTTGCTGTTTTAGACGTGTTCTAAAACTCAATTAATAGTTTTCAGTATTAATCAACAAATTGCTAAAATATTTGATTACATTCCGTGTAAACGAATACTTTGATTGTTAGTGATTCTCATGTTTTCATGCTTCTAATAGATAACAACGTTAATTAACATTCATGTATTTTAAGATTAAATAATTTCTAAAATATAGTAACACAATTTAAGTTATTTTTTAATATCTATGCACTTTCTTAATGGTATAATTTTTTTACAAAAGCAAACTATTATGTGTATATTGTAAAAAAAGATCAGAATGATTTGATGTGCGGCAACTCAATAGCTTTAATATTATTTAACAGTTACGTTGATATATTTTTAGTGATTTTTATAAACATTCTCTAATAATAATAATAATAAACTTTATTATTTACATAAAAATATTAAAAATAATAACAATGATAATTGATAATGATATAAAAAGAATTCTAAGGCAAGATTTAGCATTGGGTAATAAACCTGCTGCTCTACCATTCAAACCATGAAATGTATAATAAACAATTATAAACAGATCTACTTAAAACAAAAAGTAAACATTAATAATATACAAAAAACATGGCTAAATTTAAACCAGTTAAAGATGTTGGTACAGAAGTAAACGTTAAAAAAAAACTGAAAAGAAAAAGTCATAGAAGATTTGTGTTTTGTGTTTGACGTTTTCAAGTGGAAACAAGATCAAATCAAGTGTTTACAGTGGTTTATTAATGCATTTGCTATATGCATTTAAAATATTCTGTTACACAACGTACACGCTCTTTATCTAAAATCGATAATCCATATGTTAAATAAATAATTCCTTTTTTTTGTGTAATAAAACATTTATAACAGTTTCTTCCGTAGTCTTCCTAATTTATCTCTGTCTGTTAGTCACTACTACAGACCCAGTGGTCTTCTCCTTCTTATTGTAGAACAACTTTTGTCTAATGTGCTTTTTGTTATCTAAATGTGTAGTTGTTCCTTTGTAGCACGTGCTAGTGCCACTTGCAACGCCTTAATTTTGTCAAGTGCACGATGTCTGTGACTCCACAATCTATCCGAATTTCTTCAATTTGTACTTTAATTTGTTCCGTAAGGTAAAACCAAATATTGTTCTGAGGGTTTCTATTTTTGTTGCTCGTAGCTCCTTTTTGTTTTTTTGGTATCTGCTATAATTTCAACTGCATAGGTCATAATAGGTCTGACGCAGGTTTTATATAACCACACTTTGTTGCCTTTGTCTATAATATTGTTGATTTGTTGTTTTTTAAGAACGACTTTTTTTTAAGGAATTTTACTTTTTTTGTTAATTTTCCATATTTAATTATCTCGTTTGTAATGTCGTCATAGCTTGTATATTTTCTGTTTTTCAGTTTTGTGATTGCTTTTGTAACATAACTTCATCTTTGAGGTTAGAGTATTTTAATTAAAAAAAATTATTATCTCGTTTGTAATGTCGTCATAGCTTGTATATTTTCTGTTTTTCAGTTTTGTTATTGCTTTTGTAACATAACTTCATCTTTGAGGTTAGAGTATTTTAATTAAAAAAAAATTATACTTTATTGTGCTGATTTTACTTTTTTATATATTAAGACCGGTTTCGGCGGTTAGGCCATCATCAGTTCTAAAAATATTACATAAATTATAAATATATATGTGTTACATAGATGATTTTAACAAAACTTACTTTTCTTTTCACAGGTGTTGTTGTGTGTTGCGGGTGGTGTGAATTTGTTGTGGTTACTGTTACATTAATTGGTTATTGTGTATTGTGGTTATTGCTGTCGAGTGATTAACTGTAGTGTGGTTATTGTTTTTTTTTTAAATGTATAGATATGTTAGTATGGGTTATTGATTTGTTTGTTTAGGCATCTGTAGTTTTTATTGTTTTTTAATTTGTCTATTTTATATGATTCTAGTATTGTCATTTTTAAGCCTTTTTTACATTGGTGTAGGAGTTTTATATTATTTTTGTTTTTGATATTGAAAGTGTGTTTGTGTATTTGTAAGTGTTTGCACATATAATGAAAAAACATATAGGTTAACCGATGGACTACCAATGGGAGCAGCAAGCTCAACTATCCTAGCAAACATTTTTCTCAATACAATCGAAGAAAAAATACTAACTAACAACAACCTACTACACAATAACATAATACTATGGCAAAGATATATAGATGACATATTTTGTATATTTAGAGGGCAACCAAATGACATAAATAATTTACATTCATATATTAATAGCTTAACTAAAAACACAATTCAAACAAACTAGATTTTAAAATTTACAGAAAACCAACCAATTCAGGCATAATAATCTCTTTCAACTCAAATCACAGTTTCAACAACAAATTTGCAGCTTTTCACTTCCTAATACATAGAGCACTATCACTTCCACTATCATCTACACATCTACAGCTTGAATATAATACAATAAAACAGCTATCTATAAATAATCAATTTTCCCTCAGCACAATAGACAAAATAATTAAGAAACATACACAAAAAACACTACTTGACAACATATCACTTCTTACACACAACACCAAAATACAAACAACCAATACAGAAAGTTAACATATTACAACAACATCAGTAACAAAATACAAAAACTATTGTACAAATACGATCTTAAAGCTTCACTATCTAACCCTAACACTATCAAAAATAACATCAGTAATCAAAAACATACATCAGACAAACTGACTAAATCAGGAATATACCAAACCAATTGTCAAGATTGCGCAGCTTCATATATAGGACAAACTGGTAGAGCACTTAAATACAGGCTCAAAGAACACACTCACAAAAATCACAACTCCACTTTTTCCAAACACTTACAAATACATAAACACACTTTCAATATCAAAAACAAAAATAATATAAAACTCCTACACCAATGTAAAAAAGGCTTAAAAATGACAATACTAGAATGAAATAGACAAATTAAAAAACAATAAAAACTACAGATGCCTAAACGAACAAATCAATAACCCATACCAACATATCTATACATTTAAAAAAAAAAAACAATAACCACACTACAGTTAATCACTCGACAACAATAACCACAATACACAATAACCAATTAATGTAACAGTAACCACAACAAATTCACACCACCCGCAACACACAACAACACCTGTAAAAAGAAAAATAAGTTTTGTTAAAATCATCTATGTAACACATATATATTTATAATTTATGTAATATTTTTAGAACTGATGATGGCCTAACCGCCGAAACCGGTCTTAATATATATATATATATATATATATATATATATATATATATATATATATATAATCAGATCGCCCTTCTACCCATTGGGTGTAGGTCTTAATATATAAAAAAGTAAAATCAGCACAATAAAGTATAATTTTTTTTATTAAAATACCCTAACCTCAATTTTTTTAAACTGTGCAATAATCAGAAACAAATACTATAACTTCATCTACCTCTATTCTCTATTATTATCCTCATTTTCAATTTGCTCTGTCTTTTATATAATTTGGGTTGTTCTGTGCATCTGTAGGTTTTTTGTATAGAGTTTTAAAATGGTTTATCTACATTGTATCTGGAATAGGTCTTTCTTGTATAAGCTAGTTAATTGGCTTTTTTGACTTATGTAGGTTAAGTATGCTTTTGTTTTTAGCTGTTAATTTTTTTACTTCTACAGTAAACACTGTTTTTAAAAATAAGAAAATAAGTACCAACTAATTTAACTTTTTTTTAATGTTCGAAGTATTAAATGTAAAATAAATAAATTTTAGTTTTTTAAATTTAGATCTATTGGTTTTTTTTTAAACATTTCTTAAAAGTACTAGAGAGTGAGGATCTGGTAATGGATAGAAAAAAAGTTATCCAGTTTTTAGATCGCTTTTAACAGTCTGAAATAATATTAAAAATTGATTAAATTTTTAGAGTGGACTTTATCAAATCAGATTCACTATACAAAAATTATAGAAAAAAATATAAAGAAAACCTTAAAAATCCAAAATAAAAGCAAACAATTATTTTATAACCATTCCAAAATAACTCAACAAGTTATGTGGCAAATAACAAATGCAAACAGAAAAGAAAAATTGATGATAATAAGGTCAATATATTTTTTTGTAAATGTTGCCCAAAATACTTTAAATTTAACCCTGATAACAAAATACACATCAAGTGATCTCTTTGGTAAGCAAATTATAGTTGGTTACACAGATCGATGTAAAAGAAGCAATTGATAGTCTAGAAAACAAAGCAAGCAAAGATATAAATTAAATCAACATTTAAATTATCAAAAGTATAAAGAATATTATTATCAACTAAGTATCTTGATGCTCTTAAAGTTGCAATCTATTTTTAAGAAGGGTAATAAACAAAATTTAAATAATTATTTCACTTATTCTATTTTTTTATCCAAACTGATAAAAAAATTACTTAAAGCGCAAATTACTACCCATTATATAAATAACAAGCGTTTAACAGTACGGATCTATAACTTTAGCAATACTTGTTTTTGACAGACCATCAATTGCGTTGAAAACGGTATGATTTGTTAGCTTTTGATTGTGTATTTCATGATATTTTAATTCAAAAACTTGTCACTATAAATTTTACCATACTAGTGTACATATGATTAGTTTTTATTTGTGGTATTTGATACACTGAAGAAGGCTACACTACACACAAGCAAGTTTACTCTTACAAAACACATGGTAGGAAAAACTTATGTATTGAGAAATTTAGACTTGCAAAGGTCAAGAAAGGCACGAGATACTTTGGTATTAAGTTAAAAGTTAAGTTAAATAAAATGGAGTTAAAAAAAATACAAAAGTTTTTTGTCTCGCATGCATTTTTTTCATTTGACGAGTTCTTAAGTAGTAGTGTGACTGACTCTTGACATGAATAAATTTATTTACTTACTTTACTTACTTAAACCAGGGCTGTTTTAGAGCATGCTGCGTTAATGTTAACTTGTTTACATCCCGTGAGGCGGCAATTAACATGTTTGTTGTTTGATGTTGTCGGAGTTAATTTTATTTTGCTTACTAGTTGTTTTGCAGTACAGATTTTTGTAGTTTTGTCTCAAAAGACTTTTACATAATTAAATTTTTGTATGTCTTTTACGTCTTGAAATTGTTTTCTTGAAAATAGATTTTACTTTAAAAAGAGAAAAACTACTGATAGTCTTAAGTATTACAAATAAGGTAGGTGGTAATTTTACAAAAAAAACTTTTCAATTAGTGCAAAATTGTCATTTAAAATGTGTTGATGAATAATTTTATATTTTGTTTTTATTTATGTATACTTTTTTCCATGCTTTTATTTTTCAATATTCTTTTATATATTTTTGTGTAATTGTAATATTGTTTGTAATTCATCGTTATTTATGTATATATTGATGTAGATGTAAATGGTTTTTGTATATACCGTGAATAAAGTATTATTAAGACTACATAAAACACCAATTGTTTTATATTAATTTATTTACCAACCCCTAAAAGCTGAATTTTTAAGAACTTTAGCAATTGTATTAAGATATTGGTTAATGTTCAGCTTTGGTAAGTAATTTTAAACAATCTCATTTCTTATAACATTAAAAAATTAAATTTATGAAAAAATATTCTAAACTAAAAAACATCCATAGACGCGTTTCGAGGTTTACCTCTCATCAGTATGGCTTTATTTATTTAAACTAATTGATTATTGCTTTTACAACTGTCTCATTTGAGGACATTGCGTCTCTTCTTTATATATTTTATAAAAATCTCATTTCTGCATCACTAATTATTATCTAACTTGTGTTATAAGCACGTAAACCAATTATTCATTTTTTACCATCACGCGATGCCGTACAATCAGGATGCACTGATGAGGATTTGTGAAACCCAAAACAATTGTCTGTATTTGGTTGGCCGCTTTGGAGTTGGATTTTGTTTTTCATTAAAAAATCTTACTTCTGGTTTTTTAATTTAACTTTATTGCAATATTACCAATTTTATAACATAATTTAATATTTACTTTTTTGTTTTAATATAATTGTCAGGACTATGATTGTTTAAGTTTTTCCAAGCATCTTGAAGTAAAATAATAGAGTAAACTAACACAGGCCGCTTTATTGTTGTTGGTATAGGTTTCAGCTTTATACATGCAACTGCGGAAGTGGATAAGTCGATATACGTTCAAAATCATTTTAGTTGTAAGGTTTAAACCCACGATTTTTGGTGCAGCAGTTGGATGCATAGACTACTGCGCCAAGCTCTTCTCTGTTAAATTAGTTTTAAGTAATAAGTCTGAGAATTACTTAAAATTAATTTTACTGTTTGTCTTACGCCTTAGGTCTTTCAATGTTAGTATGAAGGTAAAATTATCTAAGCAAAACTCCGTATTATGACTCGCGAGATTTTTAATACAAGTTGACTTAAACAAAAATATTTATTAGGTTGGTACTAAATTAACGTTGCAATAGGCATTGCTGTAAATGTTTATATTATGTTGACGGCAATAGCTTAGTGGCATAATACTAACTATACATAGTCCTTGCTTATGTAAAGTTAGTATTATACGTGGTTTTGCTATATTTTTATTAATTTTACAAAAAATATATTATTATTATGTAGTAATCAATATAATCTACATTTTTAAAATATGTATTTTGTTGAAAAAAAAATTTCAAACAAAATGTAGCACCTGTTTTATGTTTTTATCAATTGAAATGGACATTGTGGGTAATTGTCTTTACATAAAAATATTACATTATGTTATGTAATGAACTTTTATTTTTACTTTTGTATAGTTATAATTATGTTATATTATTGATAAGACACACAATCAGTTTATAATCATAATATTTTTAATAAAGTTTTAAAAACAATTTTTTTGTTAATTTTGTTGTGCTACATAATCCCTATATATTCATATAAGCATCAAAACGTTGCTGTCAGAAACAAATCTTCAATTCTAATTACAGCGGCTCTTGTCATTGGTGATTTTTTCATAAAATGTCAGTTTAAACGAACAATCTGACAAGATTATTGTAGAATATGATAAAACGTCATTTATAGTTTAACTCACTACTGAAAGTCAGGTACATTCATAGTTTAAACTAGAGTCCGAGTATAAATTAGTATTGAAAGATTAGTTTTTGAAGTTCTGTTTATACAACATATAAACTTTAATTTAATTGGTTTTTGCAACTAGGGTTAAACTTTATTTTTTAAATTTTATTTTAACATGTCTACATTTTTTTACAGCAATCTAGCAATTTGTATAACCGTATTTAGTATCTGCATTTTACATCTTAAGTTTTACAATGCCTTTTTCTTTCTGTTCAACCGTATGCACGCCGTTTTTTGCATTGCAAACTTTTCTTTACCGGTAGCTTCAGCATTTATTCTAATTTACGCTGGTACGAACAGAAAATTATTTCGGTTTGATAAACACCATACATAATTAATCCGATATAATTGACTTTAGCTCAGTTTAGTGTATTTTGCAGCTTTATCAAGTAACAAACTAAGCAATCACAATGAATTAGTTCACAGACTTCAAAAATGTAAAAAAAGTTAATAAAAAAAAAGTCAAATAAGCTAAACTCAAGAAGAGACTTACTCAGAGAAAACCAAATAAAAAAACACTGCTTTAACTTTAGCAAAACAATTCTCATCTACAAACTGCGTTGTAGATTAGTATACTTTAATCACTGTTAATTAGCTTTGTAAATAGTATGTAGCAAACTAGAACTGATGCATTTACATCTAAAGTATCAGCCACAACAAATATTAAATAAACAACAAATCTATATTTAAATCTTCTTTAATTTGTCGTACGGTTACAATTTTATATCATCTTTATGTTGTTGATATAGCTTTGAAAATATTCTGAACACTGCAGTTTCTTGACGTAGACAGTTTTTTATTTTTGTACAATTTTGCCGCTACAAGTTAATTTTTGCTGATGAACAAGTGTTATATGTATTAATAAATCCACTTTTACAGAAGTGGACATTATCAATACTCATAATCTGCGTGCATGAAGAGAAGAAAACTCTGATACAATTTGTAAACAATCATATTAACAAATATGGTCATTAAACATTTGATGTGGGTTATTAATTAATTGTGTAATTGGTCCACAACTACCAAATCAAATTAATTCAGTACTATTCCTTATAATAAAGAAAAAATCTTAACATGTGGAATAGAAGAGGTGGACTCACGCCATGGTAAATAGCCATGGTGTGAGATCACTAAATCTGATCTTTTTAAATATCTTATTTTAAAACTGTTTGAAAAAAAATACCACAAACTTGTTGTTGTTGTACTGAAAATATAATTATCATGCATTCACGCAATGGTTGCGATAATTACATACAAAACAATCTTGAACTGCAAAAAGAATGTCTGGTAGTTTTTATAGATATGAAAAAAGCATTCGATACAATATCAAAAACAAAATTAACGGAAAAACTAGAAAACATGGAAGTAAGGGGAAAAAAATTACAACTAATAAAAACATTTTTGAAAATGCGATATCAACAAACAAGAATTGACAACACACTAAGTACCAAAACATATAGTAAATATGGTATACTACAAGGAAACGTGCTTGCACCGCTCTTATAGATATTATACATATATTAATGACATATTTAAAACTAAACTACATGGAAAACTATATATTTACGCTGACCACACAAGCCTAATCCACATTGAAAAAAATAAAATAAAAGTGCAACAAGAGATTCAAAAAAATCTAGATAAAATTTACGAATGATACTGCAACAGTTTATTCACGATAAATTAACAAAAAACCAACATTAAAGATTAATAACATAAATATAGGAGAGGTAGCTAACACAAAATATCTATTACTAACAATAAATAACAATCTAAAATGGGACAATCACATTCAAACTCTAATTAAGAAAAATGCATAATCAATGTAATTACAAGAAATATGATTTATAATGCACTATTCCGCTCACAAACAAATTACTTAATGAACATATAGGCAAATACTAAACAAGGAAACATAGACAAACTGCAAAAACAACAAAACAAAGCAATACAAACAATTTATCAACTGGAAAAACTAACACCTACTAAATAGATACATGAACTATCTAAACAATTAACTATTATAAACAGGATAAAACAACAAAATATAGTATTAATTTACAAGATCAAACTCGGACAAATAAAAACAAAATTTAAATTAAAAAGCAGAAAAGAATTTCACTCCTACAACACTAGCAGAAAAAATTACTTCAATATTGAACTTAATAGAACAACCACAAAAAAAAAATCAAAGCTTGGCTGTTAAAGGAATCCAAGAATACAATAAAATGCCTAATGAAATAAAAAACTTTACCAGCATTCAACAATTTAAAACAAAATTAAAACAACACCTAATAACAGAACAAACACAAAACTAAGACACAAACAAAAAAAGACAGCAGACATTTATTTCCAACACCAGGCCCCTCGAGTCTCCAACAGATAGATGGCGGCACCGCTAGAATATTATATATTTAAGTACAAATGACAAATAGAATAAGTTTTTATTATTTTCTAATACTTATAATCTACAACTATTCTAGATCAGTGTTTACAGACTGTAGATATATTAAATAAATTATAAATTTCACATTTTAAAATTGAAAATAAAAAGTAAACTCGTGTTTAAGTATTTAAAGACTACGTAAGTAAGTTTTTAACAAAAACTTAATAAATTTAAAATCTAAATTAGGCTGGATTTATATATTTAATACAAAAATTTAAAAAAACCCATTGCTCAAAAACAAAGACAAACTTAAAGTTTTTTTGCAAAGCTGGAAAAACGTTTTCCCAACAACAACTTGGTTGCTTAAAACATACTCAAAAATACATACACGATCAACCTATAAATAACAACCAAAACAAGTTTAGAATCTCATTTCTTATGTTATATCAGTTTTACAAAACTGGACTGAAGCTGCAACGCCGGCCCCAATAGAGGATCACTAAGACGTTGCCAACTATTTTGTAAAAAAGCACGTATAACTTGGGCAATCAAAACTTCTTACTGTATAAGACACCTGAGTTTGACAAACTTTCTGCTTTTTTTTACAAAAATACACGCGTACGATATTCATTTAGTGAAAAAACATGACGTATGCATTGCGTTTTGCTACATTTTCAAAGCTTGAAGAAAAGTAAGAAAGCAAGAAATGCCTTATCCAAACATACTAGAAGCTATGTATTGTCATGACATATTTAAAAAAAAAATCATAGTAATAAATAAAAGCAATTTTATAGACCTACCACATCTATGCATACGTCGTGCTTGGAAGATCTTCATATAGTGTGTTATTTGTTGATAAATAGAATTACAACATCATTATTTTGAGCACATACAAGTTTAAAATATATATTTGCTGGTTTTTGTCATTTTTGTGTTTTTTACATACAAACAAAAGTCATGTTTGCTCATGTAAATTATCCAAAAAAACTTTGCCAAATGTGTTAAAAAAACTTGGGAAGATCATAATGAAGATTTTTGTAATATTTGTTTTGTATAATATGAAATGTAGTACAAAAGTTTATAAATAAATAAGTATTTAAATCATTTTAACTGCATTATTTAATAAAAGGTCCGACGGACCCGTCCTATGTATAAAAAAATGTGCATGCATCCTAGGGTTAATATAACAATTCTGCTAAATGGCAAATTTTAAAACATACCTTTTACTTAAAAATAATAAAAAATTAACGTTTTAGGTTAACTCTTTAAAACCAACCCTACTACTTTGTGTGTATGAAATAAAATAATTTATTTTACCAAAAATTTTGAACTGTTTCCTAACAGTGTTTGAACTACTTAATAAATATCATTATCAGTACTATCACTATTTTTGTAATCTATTTATAATAATTAAAAAATAAATTTCATAATAAAATACTTATATCCATGCGTATGCGTATGCATATATGACAGTTTTATTTCTTGAAATATTTTTTTTATGTTATAACATTTTGAAACAAAAAATGTTTTTAAATTTTACATTATTATCAAAATACGGTTATATTAAAAATAGTAAAATTAATATTGCAGAATTCATCAGTTTTTACAAGACAATCCATGCAACATTATAATTAAAAAGAAACAAACGCTTTAATCACTAGCTTTTGCTAAAACGAGTGTTAATGTTTCACCTATAATGAACAGTCAATGCTAGGAAATTAAAGCTTAAGCTATGTAGATTATTATATAACATTGAGAAGAAGCGCAGTTTTCATATTAAATTTTATAAAGTAAATTATTTTTTGTTCTGTAAACGCTTAGAACATACTGTTGGTTGCAGCTATATTGCAGTTAAAAAACTGAGATAAATACTAACATAATTTTAATGTAATAAAACATTTACAACTACTTGTGGAAATTGCTTGCCGCCAATTTATCTAGTAGTATTTACTATCTAGTATTATTACTATAAAGAATAAAAGTAAGATAAGATTGGAAATCAGCAGTTATATGACTTCCAGTGAGAACTACTTACGTGTATACGATGATTAGCGCCAATGCATTTTTGCAGTCAAAAAACATCTGTATAAATAAATCATAAACATAGTTTCTACATATTGTCTTATGCATATGTTCCATTTAAAATAACTTAATTATAATTTATATTTGTTTTAAATGAAATGTTTGTTATTAATTTCAATTTAACATAATTTTCCAACTAGTTATTATTGCACAAATAGAAATTTTACTAGAAAATTTAAATGTTTCTTTATTTCACTAACAAGGCACGACAATAATTAACTGTTGTTAAAATTACAACAAAACAAAAAAGAATATCCTTATTCTTTAAAATTAGAGCATCTCTAATGTATACAAGTTACACAATAGCTTTTCTATATTAACATGCCACATAAAATATCATTAACTTTAAAACCGAGACGTGTTTTATGTAAGAAAATCCTTACATATCGCAATTATTATTTTCCATAAAATTTAACAGGTAATTTAAATTGTAATGAAATTTTATTATTATAATACGGCTTTTCACTGCAATAAAAATTTTAACACAAGTAATAAAGACTGTTAAATAAGCTTTCTTGTGTTAATGTTCTATTGATTAAAATTTAAATGAAATTAGATAGATGGAATACAATTAAAGTAATAATTAAAAAATAAGATAATTATATAACCCAATATTTAATGTAACTAAAAAGATTATTTTATATCAAAAAATTAAGTAATAATAAAGACCTTTATTGGCATAATCATACATCAGTAGTAATAACACTCAAATAATAAATAAACAACATCCTTCTTTAGTTTAAACAACAAAAAAACCTTTTAAAAACATACTATACAAATTTAAAACTTTACCCTGATGGATTTACTTTGCCCTATTTAATTTTTTTTTAATATTCTCACTCTTTTCCCATTTTTATTTAAACATTCTTTTCATTTTCTTGCCTGCATTTGCTCATTATCATCCCACTTTGGTCCATTACACTCATTCACCCAATGATTCCAAAATCCTACTTTATTTTTACAAATATCACACTTTTTATATTCTTCTGTCATTCAATATTTATTACCATTTTTTATACTGCCACACCTAAACTTTGCAATCAATTGTTGAACATCTTCTAATTGGTCTTCCTGCAAATAGGCTGGTAGTTTATTATATTCTTGAAGACATTTGTGTTTGGCATTGTATCTGCTATCATCAATTTTTACTTACCTATCTAGCTGTTCTACTTCTTCTAGTCAATTCAATAATTCTCTGTCCACATTTTTACCCATTCTTCTACTCTCTATTACTTTTTTCACTGACATTCCACCCTTTTCATACAATTTCTTTCTTTTTATACCAAAATTTGTCGCAGCACAAACACTTCCATTCTCTTCCATTCCTACTAACTTTATTATTTCCTTTATTAAACTTTTATCGCTCCTTAAACAAACTTTTGATTCTAACTTTAGCAGTTTTGCTGCAGCCCACCAGCTAACTTTCTAACAGTTGGTTTCCTGCAAATCTATATAGCCAGGTGTTGAAGGCTGTACTCCTAACGCTTGCTTTAAACATTTCAGGTGAACCTTTTCTATTAATTGCTCTTCTTTTACACCCCAGACTTCTGCTCTATATAACATAACAATTCTAATACATGCATTTCAAATTACCCTTTTTACTTTAAAACAATTCTTGAATTTTTCTTTTCATATAATCATAAATCTTTTAGCTGCTACCCATGCTTTCTTACTTACATATCGTACATGCTCTCTATTAAATCCATCACTGGCTAATATATATCCTAAACAATTTATAAAAAATATACTTTTATATGCTTTTAATAGTCATTTAATCATTATACTACACATCACTTTATTGTCAAAAAAATGTTTATACACTTTATGTAAGTAAAATCTAATTTTATATAATTTTTATTTTTATTCATATGTTTACAATTTATAGTTATTATACCAAAAATGGTCTAACCACCAAAACTAGTCTATTTTAATAAATTACTATTAAAAACATATACAAGTATATTCCTCCTGACGTCAAAATAGGTCGATCTAAGCCGACTTAGTTATATCCAAAATTGTCTCGTTTAGCCGGTAGAGGGCGTCAAAAATTTGTAAATATTAAAAAGAAATTACCTGTAACAATAATTTTTTAAGTGACCTTGTTGCTATGACGTTTAATAATTTGACAATTATTGACAAATTGTCACCAGTCTATGAAATTTACTCAAGTATACGATCAACATTCTTGAATTACAAGTTCATTTTACCATTAAAAATGGAAAATTATACAAACTCTCAGAAAGTTGACATGCTCCTGGTATACGGGTTTTGTCAAGGAAATGGGCGTCAGAGTGTTAGGGTTTACATGGAGAGGTTTCCTAACCGTCAAATACCAAACCACCAAACATTTGCCAATATTGAGCGTCATCTTCGGGAAACGGGCAGTTTTGAGAAAAAGTTTGAAGGCATGGGTCGTATGCGAACAACTCGAACTGTGGAAACAGAAGAGATGATTCTGGAAAGAGTTGAAAAAGAACCAAGTACCAGTACCCGTCTTTTAGAACGTGAGTTAAATGTTCCTAAAACGATTGTCAATGAGGTTTTAAGAGAACAGCTGTTACATCCTTACCACATACAAAAAGTCCAGGAACTTTTACCGACTGATCCCCCCATGCGGCTTACATTTTGTCAATTTATTAGAAACAAAAGAATCCTTGTTCCAAATTTTTGTAGAAAAATTATGTTTACTGACGAGGCATGCTTTACAAGATCTGGGGTAACCAATCTGCACAACGAACATATTTATTCCGATGAAAATCCACATGCCATTAAAGTTGCACATCATCAGCATCAAATTAAAATTAATATTTGGGCAGGTATTATTGATCACTACCTTATTGGTCCCATTGTTATTCCAGACAGGTTAGATGGAAATATTTATTTAATTTTTTTGCAAGACACATTACCAATTCTTCTGGAGAATTTGCCCCTTTTACTTCGGAGGGAAATGTGGTATATGCATGATGGTGCCCCGCCCCATTTTTCCGTTGCCGTTCGGCAATACTTACATCATCAATATCCCAACCGATGGATTGGAAGAGGCAATGATGCACCAGTAAAATGGCCACCACGTTCACCTGAGTTAAATATGTGTGACTTCTTTTTGTGGGGTGCTATTAAAACAGAAGTTTACAAGACTCCGGTAAACACACGCGATGATTGCAGCGGATTTTAAATGCAGGCAACCATTTTAATAATCCCGAGACATTAGATAGGGTCCAATGTCTTTTTTTAAAGAGTGTTAATAAGTGTATTCAGCAAGATGGCGGTCATTTTACACATTTGCTTAAGTAATGTTTCTGTTTTACTTAGTTTCTTACAATAGATACTTTCAACTTTGTTATACTTTTGTTTTTTTTGACGCCCTCTACCGGCTAAACGAGACAATTTTTGATATAACTAAGTCGGCTTAGATCGACCTATTTTGACGTCAGGAGTCTGTCGTCAAACGTTGTACACGTATTTTCCGGACACCCTGTATAACTGTTTAAATATTTTGACCGTTTTTAATTAAGATAATTATATTTCATATAAAGTATGCGTTGCTTAAGCATCAAGTTATTTTATATAAAACTAACAGTATTTGATTTGCAATAAAATAAGATTATTTTGGCTATTTATTTTACAATTTGTTTTTTATTTAACAAAAATATTTTGTCAATTATGATTATTTTTAAATAACTATAAGTTGTCATAGAATCATAAAACGTAACAAAAATAAGAAATTTTAAGAAATTAAGCTTGTTATCATAATTTTAGTACTCAAACTTGACCAAGATATAAAAATTCAACAAATTATAGACTAACGTTTTTAACTTAAAGTTACTAGAAAGTATAATTAATAGTTTTTTTTTCATTTTACTGAAACTCTAATTGATTATGGGCAATTCCATTTCAAACGGACCAGAGCTGGGGGGGGGGGGTGCATTGAGAAACTTGCTCATGTATTTTTTTTTAGTTTATATAACTTATTAGTAGTCTCTTAATCGGTATATAAGAGTATGAAAACCCATAAAAAAAAATTCTACAATTTTTTTAAGTTTTTTTGTCGTTTTTTAACTAAATCGCATTTTTTGCTTAAAAACCGCAATTTTAACTCAAAAAAATAAATTTAGTAATGAAATCGATCAGAAATTTTCCGTAGAATTCAAATCATAGTTTTATGGCTTTACTGACAGGGTATAAACTTGAAATGGCACCAGATTTGGATTCTACGGAAAATTTCTGATCGATTTCATTACTAAATTTATTTTTTTGAGTTAAAATTGCGGTTTATAACAAAAAATGCGATTAAGTAAAAAAACGACAAAAAACCTTAAAAAAATTGTAGAATTTTTTTTATGGGTTTCATACCCTCATATTCCGATCAAAAGACTACTAATAAGTTATAGAAACTAAAAAAAATACATGAGCAAGTTTCTCAATGCACCCCCCCCCCCAGCTCTGGTCCGTTTAAAATGGAATTGCCCTTATGTGTTTTGGCACTTAATTGCTATTGCATTGCTTCTTACGTTTTAACTTTTACCATTACTGTTTTTCATGATATCTTTTTACTTTTTATCATTTTCTTAATTTGTTATAGTTATATTTGTTTTTATTGTATTTACATTTATTTTTTCATAGTTTTTATTTTTGTTCTTTTAGATATTCTTGCAAAATTTTGCAATTGTATTTTTAAATATTTTTTTATACTTTACTATTTTTTTGTGTTTCCACACATTTCTCTTTCCTATAGCACAATATATGCTGGAATCTTCCTATTTAATCCTAGTACCCATTTTCAGTGCTTTGCCTGTGTTACTTTTAGTTTTTGTGTTTCTATCAATCCTATATTTCTGTCACAAACAGCGTTATGCTTTTTACTAAGCTATCAAATATTAATAATTTTATTTTTACATTTTTAAACTTTTTTTTCAATCTATTCTCCATACTTGTTCTATCATCTTAATTCACTTTCACTTTGCGTAAAAAAAATATTTGTTTATTTTTAGAACTCTTTGTATTAAACAACACTTACCAAGTATTTAAAAAAAATATTTTTTTTGTTATTTTTATTTCAATTTTTTTTAGTATGCCTTTCCCTTTTTTTGAACTTAATTTTTGGTTTTTAATTCTGACTTTTCTTCCATTTTTTTGATTTTGTTGAATCAATCACTATGTTGTCTGCATATGTTAACAACATCACTTTTTTTGCCTACTATAGTTCCGTCTATATATGGAAAACAAACTAAGGATGCATCACGCTTTATGTTGTCTAAAAACGTTGATTTATTTTTTCATTCACACAGACTCTACTATTAATTTCTACATATATGTCTTTATTCTTTTTACCGTATGTTTATTTTTTTCCACACTTCTAACAAACTTATTGTAACACACTATGTAATTCTGAGTTTATAATATTTTGTTTTGCGACAATTTTTAGTGTAAATACTTTCGAGTGCCGTAGGTCAATGTTGCCAATAACAAATAAATAAACGTTTGAGTGTGATTGTTCAATGTTGCCAACTTTAGGCAACACATGTTATTGTTTATTACTAATTTTTGAGAATTTTTTAGGTTGAAATTTGTATTATTCAGTCTTGTTATAGCTAATTAGTCGACTGGGCATTTTATTGAACCCGGACAACCGCTGACAACTACTTAAATATTTTTTTTAATAACAGAAATAAGCTATCAAAGTCTGCTTTAAGGTCTAACAATTTTTTTTTCAACTAAAACGGGTAATAAGTAAAAATTTGGACATCGATTTTTAGAAAAAAGGTGGCAACTGATATTAAAACAAATAATTTTATTCTTATATTAAAGGTAATGTTTTAAAAATATATTAGTGAACCGAAGCAAAAGATCTATGGTCGGCTATAGAGCGCAGTTTTCTTAGTATAAAACAATATCATATACTTTTAGGTTAACGGCAAAATCTAGGTTTTTTTTTTAATTTATATTTTACACCAGAACTTGTCTTCAAAATGTTGTTTGTGTAAAACTACACAAAAAATAACTTTCTTTGTCCAAAATTAAACTTTTTCTCTTATAATTTTAACACTGAGATTTAAATAATGTGATTAGTTCATCTAGGTAATCTAGACACCATTACTTCTTCTTGCGCTTAATACCAACTTTTTTAAATGTCTGAAAGGCACATTGTTATAAACAATTTAAATTTTTTGTTGCTTTCCGCTAGATAATTTTATCTTGGTTGTTAAAATCTTTTTTTTTCACCATTTATACAATTTTTTTTTGCCATTACCATCTTAACGGTTGTCTGTTTATTTAAAATATTGTAAGTAGTGCTTCTAGACAATTTTTCCTCTAAAAATCTAACTGTATACACTTTTCTTTTTATTATAAAATTGCACAATCCTCTCCCTCACAAGTTCTTGTTTTGACAGCATTTAACTTCTATTTTGTTTGTAGGGTTTTGATTAATTTATGAACAACGTCATTAGTCTGAATAGGATGAAAGTTGACGATTGCACCTCTGCGATGTAGGAAGTCACATCCAATTAAGAGGGATATCATCATTCCGGAAAGCTGCTATACCTCAATATGGTCGTAATACCCGGTGTTTTTATCATGCATTGAGAAACTTGCTTATGTTTTTTTTTAAACCCATAAAAATAATTCTACATTTTTTTTTTGTTTTTTGGTCGTTTTTTAACTTAATCGCATTTTTTGTTTAAAAACCGCAATTTTAACTCAAAAAAATAAATTTACTAATGAAATCAATCAGAAATTTTCCGTAGAATCCAAATCTGGCGCCATTTCAAATCTATACCCTGTCTATAAGCCGCAAAAGCCAACAAACCATGTGTTTGTTCTCAGTGGGCTGAGCAAAAAAAAGCATTTTTTAATTTTTTTTTAACCGCCAAAGTTGACGTATTTTGATGTAAATTAATTGGAAAATATAAAAATATAAACTTGTTTTGTGTATTTGGGTATTAAAGGTCTAAAACTCGAAAAAACTGCTAAAATAAGCCTATTTTTCAACATAAACTTTTACAAATGCACTTTTAACAGTTTTCAGAGAAACTATACACCAAATATTATTAAAAAATTAAGTTTTGCAAACAAATCTACATAAAAAATAGTAAGTGTCGTGCTAATCTGGCAAAGAAAAACCCATCTAGAAAAAAAATTTGTTCATTATTTATAATTTTGTTTTTTTTTTTAATTTTTTTTAAAGATTATTTGGATTATATTTTTTTAAGCTTATTTCAGAAGTTTAACAAAGACATCTTTTGTTGCTTGAACCAATTTTGGGCCAATTTTGATTGATAGTTTTTGCGCTTGCGGCACAAATTTAGACTCGATCTATCGGCGCCAAAATTTGAAAATATGTCAAAATTTGTAAAAAAAAAGTTTTAAACCACACCCTAGTGTGTTTCTAATATTTTTTGTAAATATAAAAAAATAAATTATTTTTAACGCATTTTTTGCTTGAAAATTTTGTGAACATTTCTTTCTAGATGGACTTTTCTATAAACGATGAGTACAACACTGACAAGTTTTCATGTAAAATTGTCCACAGAATTCAAATTTTTAATTATATTTGGTGTATTGTTCTTCTGAGCGCGGCTAAACGTGCATTTGTAAGAGTTTATGTTGAAGAATAGGCGTACTTTGCAGATTTTTTGAGTTTTAGACGCTTAAAACCCAAATACACAAAACAAATTTATATTGTTTAATTAATTTACATCAAAACACGTCAACTTTAGCGGATAAAAAAATTAAAAATGTCCTTTTTTTGCCCAGCCCACTGAGAACAAAAACATGGTTTTATGGCATTAACTTAAAATGACGCCAGATTTGGATTCTACGGAAAATTTCTGGTTAATTTCATGAGTAAATTTATTTCTTTTGAGTTAAAATTGCGGTTTTTAAACAAAAAATGCGATTCAGTTAAAAAACGACAAAAAAAAATAAAAAAAATTGTAGAAATTTTTTTTATGGGTTTTATTCCCTCATATACCGATCAAAGGACTACTAGTAAGTTATAGAAACTAAAAAAAATACATAAGCAAGTTTATCAATGCAATGGAATTGCCCATATATAATAATAGCTATAATGATGTAGATGTAAATTGTTTTGTATATACCATGAATAAAGTATTATTATTATTAGGTCTGCACCAGGAATAAATACGAGTTCGCTTGACTTGAGCAAACCATTTTTCTTCTCTCACCAAGGACACAACTTGGTTATTGTTTTTGTGATTAAAGGCGTAAAAAACAACTTTCGTTTTGTGTTCCGATTCTTTTTTTTTTTTTAGAAACTCTTGGAAATGCTGTTTGTTCTTCTGCCACACGTTGGTACACCATTTAATTTAGTTCGTGTTTGAGAACGTAGAAAGCAGCAAGCTGACAACTAAAAACCTTCAAAAAGCAATACTTTTGACTGACCAATCTTGAGATATTTCCTAGAGTTTTCTTGTTGTAAAAGTGCGTGTTGTTACACAAGCGATCTTCCTGCTTGCTTCGGTTGAAGTTAACTAAGTCCATTAATTATAACTTTGGTGCAGCTTCTCGCTTTCGGAGTATGTTGATGGCGATTCTCTTCTTCTTGGTCTGTTTTGGGTTAACTAACGGCCGCCGAGCTAGTTCACTCACTGCTCATATTTTGTCTTGTTGTATATTTATTATTTGGTATATTTATATCTAATTCCCAATTCAACTTTTTCTCTAGCATCATGGATCATCATATATTATATATTGTATGTAATCTCTCTGTAATTTTTTGTTAATCCTTTTTTCTTTTTTATGTATCTTCAATTATTTCTTAATATTGTTTTTTGTTTGTTTTTTGAGTTTCTTGGTTTGATGTTATTTCCATATTTGTCTCTATTATTATTTTCTGTCTCTTAAACTGTATTCTTTATTGATCACTCACAAGGTTTTTATTTCTCTGTTATAAACTGTAATTATTTTGCAAAAAGTTTTGTTCCATTATGTCGTTATTAATATTTCTTCCATATTGCTCTTAATTTTTCTACCTGACATAGTCTTCTTTTTCGTTCCATTACCCGACTAAATTAAAAATAAAAACTGTTTGTTTTTTTTTTCTTTTTGTCGTTAATAACAAGAAAATTAATTTGTTGCTATTTTCTTTAGCTTCTCATCAAATCTACCTTTATTGTTTTTTTGCTTTGTTGTTTTTTTCTAATGCTTTGCAGTGCTTTTTGTATTTTTTGTTCAATAATAAGTAAGTCGTTTTTAATATGCAGATTTTTTTTTGAAGTTTGTGTTTATTTCCCTACACTCTTCATTTTTTATTTCTATAATAATATTTCTACCAGTTGAGGTTAGGGTATTTTAATAAAAAAATTTATACTTTATTGTGCTGATTTTACTTTTTAATATATTAAGACCGGTTTCGGCGGTGAAAAGAAAAAACTGATGATGGCCTAACCGCCGAAACCGGTCTTAATATATAAAAAAGTAAAATCAGCACAATAAAGTATAAATTTTTTTATTAAAATACCCTAACCTCAATTATTTTAAACTGTGCAATAATCAGAAACAAATACTATTTCTACCAGTATTAGTTTTATTATTTCTTTATTTTTATTTATGTTGCCACATCTTAATATCTGTTATTTGTAGTTTTTTTATTTTTTGTTTGTTTTATTTTCTACTATGGCAATGATAATTATTTCTAGCGCGTTGGTGAACTTGTCTTTTTTTAATTTTTCTGAGACGTTTGTTTTTAAGACATATAGTTTCTTATCTCTTACATCTTTAGGTTTTTTACCTTTTTTTCTGATTTTCCCACTCTAAATCTCTTCTCAACTTAAGCTCACTTCTGGTTGCCTCTGTTTTGTTCTGCTTTTGCTCTCTCTCTCTCTCTTCTGTGCGTCCTCATCAGCAATTTTTAAACTAATTTTTGTTGTTTGGTAGTATATATATTAGGGTGGGCTTAAAACTTTGTGTGTCAAATTTTTATGAGTGTCGGGCAGAATTGTGTTCAAATACCAAAAACATAACATTCTCAAAACTAAGTCTAAATGATGCCGCAAGCGCAAAAACTTCCAACCAAAAGTACAATCGGTTCAAGAGACAAAAGAATTTCTAAAATAAGTTTCTTTTATTATAAGATGTGATTTTCTACTACATTTTAACATTTTATGTTTTCAAATTATTTTGTAAAATAATTAAAAATGAAAAAATAAATTGTATTTAATTTTTTGAAAAAAACAAACTGAGATTATTTTTTGCACAAAGTTGAGTTGTAATCAAATAAATACTCAGTCTTGTAACTTAAAAATTACGCGTTCAAAAAATTATTAATTTTTCATCACACACAAATAATTTTTTTTTGTGAGATTGTTATCTGTTTGATAAACTTAGTTAAAATAGAAGTTTTGGCTAAACTTTAGTTCTGTTGTATTTATGTAGCCAATTTTTTTCAGCTAGTTTACATAAATGTGTACTATTTGTTGTAAAATGACATTTTACTTTTTTAGCACAAAATCAAAAATAATATAGAAATATATTAAACAATAAGGTCAAAGCTGTGCAAAACTCAATTCAAAAAATTATATTGAATAAAGCTAAGTTAAATCAAGATAAATCACCTGCTGTGGTTTGATTTTACAAAGCTGCAACCTTATAGTTAAATATATTTCTTAGTTAAATATTATAACAACAAAAAATAACGTTTTTAAAAAGTATGATTTTTGAAACATGCATAGTTAAATAAACAAATTAGATTTAAAATTGATGTTTTTGTTACAACATTAGCAATCAAGAAAACTATTATCTTAAACAATAAGTTAAATTTTGTACTTTGAATGGAGATGGAGTGTAAAACCATTTTTACTACATTTAAGACTCATTAGGCTCTTTTTACCTCCTTCAGTAGTAACCTCACTTTGTTGCCTTAACACACAGCAAGCTTATGTGGTAGATGTATACTAGAACCGCTAGAACGTTGCTTAGAAAAATTTCCTTTATGCAATCTTTTTACAAAGACTTTCTTGCCGGGCAAGTACATAATTTTTGGTTGTTTTGTCATCCAATTGTATGCACCACATATTGTACTGTCTACAAGTCTATGGTATGCATGTGTTTTCTTTGTATAGAGTGTTCTATCAAGATTCCTGTAATAGTTTGCAGGTTTTTTTAGAACGTTGCAAGTAGTAGTCCGCCGTTTTTGACTGTGGGCAGTTATTGCCTGGTCTGCCTATTTATAGCTTGGATTGTTGTACCAATGTATTTTAATAGCATTGTATGTATTTGCTAGTAAAGTTTTGAGGTTTTTAGTAGTAGTGTAGTCTAAGGTTTAGGCCCAAACATCTTAAAAGTTGACACTTTGTGCGCTAAGCCATCAGCTTTAACGTTGCTTAATGTGTTAAAGTGTTCTATTACCTAGAACAGTTTGATGTTATTTACACGAGCAGCAAGGTATGATGAAATTCTAATATTAGCATGTGGTTTTAGGCTTCTTTATAGCTAGAATTGCTTCTATTCTCTGATGTCCGATAGGATTTAAACGTTTTTACCAAATGTTTGTCGGGTTTTTATTTCAATCACACTATGTTATTTTGGCTAACTCGGCTTGAATGAGTAGTATGTATCTACAGAGGTAAGAATATTGAGATGTCTGGGCCTTTAGAGTAGACTCTTGTTACAAAGCTTGTTGTTTATGTGTGTATACACTGTAAAATCTCTAAAATACAAAATGGGTTGGCATAACATCTATCCCATTTTGTATTTAAATGAAATAGTTAAATAATTTATTCAAACTTAGAAATAAATTTTATATAAAACATTGCTTTAAAATATTCAAATGTAGAAAAAATACTAGAACCAATAAATATGTTCGTAAATAATCACTAGTTAAAAAACGTGAAGTAATTCAAAAGTAAAAAAATATTAAATAAGTAAATTAGATCTTAAACTATTAAGAACAACTACTTTAATTAGTCAAAAAATTGCAGGATTTTGCAATAAATATTAGAATTCATTGTACATTATAAAAATTAGTAAGATTGTGTTAAATTAGTAATTTACGAAATGCAAATGATACAAGTTTGTTTGTAAATGCAGGCGCATTACTTTTGAGCAAAGAAATGTTATTTATAGTGTACAGTAGTATAATTTGTATAATCAAAGTAAGATAAATTGATTGACTTAGGCTTAAAATCATAAAACTAGACACAATGCGTATAGACAATTACATCTAATACCATACAAACTATAATTAAGCACTAAAAATGAGTACTCTTATGGTGTCAAATCATGAATCACGTTCTTGTTGTCTAATTTCTTTATTAAAATCTACATGCTATAGAAGCAATCGTATTTGTTATTTTACATTTTATCTATTTAATATATCTTTTCTGATCAAAGCAACATGAAATATTGTAATAATAATAATAATAATAATAATAATAATAATAATAATAATACTAATCTTTATTTTAGTCTGCTACTAAATATTAAGCGGATTAAATTTCAATTGAAATTAAGCGACAAGATAGACGTAGTTATTAGAAAACTAAAGCAAAATATAGAAAGAAAACATGTACTTAAAAAGAATACTACTTGTTAATCAAACCGGATGAAATAAAAATATCTAACATATCTATTTTAAAAATTAAAAAGGTAGAGAATATCACAAAAAATAAACATACAATAAAACTAGCTAATAGTGCAATGCAAAACAACAAAAAGATAGAAATAATTTCAAATGGGTCATTTCAAATGGCGCAATGTATTAAACTCACAACAACTACAACTTTTGTATACATAATATAACATTTCTAAAACCTACTATTTTTATATTAAATTTGTATATTATTAAATTAGATACTAATATGTTCATTTTACAAATATTATCTTCCTTAATAACTATTTTACTCTCGACTAATTAGATGTATTACCCAAATTGCCGCTCATTCGTGATGTACTCGTTTCAGATATACAATCATGAAAAGCCTGGAGGTATACGCTTCCTGCTTTATCTCTGCGCTATGTTAGTACTACGCGAATAACAAACACAGAGAAGAAACATTTACACATCCGGCAATCCGTGCACTGTCACAGCCTAATTGCCACATGAATTTATAAACCCGTCCCGCAGCTCCTAAAAACACTTTCAAAACAAAATTACCATACCGTAGGCACGAATATGAACACCTATCGAGGTGTTTGGATGATATAGATGTGATTTTAATTGGCCCATATGATTTGAATATACCCGTGGCATTTCGAATTTGCTCTTAGTTATGAGATAGATTAGTAATCACAGATAAATAAAAATGAAGGTTTGTGTGTTATTATTAAATGTGAAAATAATTACAGGCATAAGGTAAAGTGTGTTTGAATCTTGCGGAGAAAGCCTCCGATTAAGCCCCCCATAATTACGCTGCATTTAATTGCCGTTTGTTTTTATATATGTCTTCGAGAAACGTGCATAAATTGTTGTGCGAGCTCGTAAAACGGTTCGATTTTCATAAGAAGCGGATTATAAGCCGATCGCTTTTATTATTAATTATCCCTTTCCTGCTGGGTACTGAGCGGCGGCTCTCTCTTCGCTAATTGTCGCATCTGTGCATGTGCAAGTGCGCTTTGGATCGAGCTGCAATCTTTCGGTTTCCAACAGTGGCGTAACAACTCATTGCTCTCTTTATAATATCAACCAGCATACACTAATTACTTAACCGTTAACATATAATCTTATATATTTTAATGGAAATATTGGCTGTGTAATATAAAAGGGCTATTCATAAAAATGCATATTTTTGTAGTTGAGGAAAGGAAAGGAAATTGCCGGTTATAATATTCCACGAATAAAAGTTAAGTGCCAATATATATTATAATGATGTTATAATGAACATAAGACTTTTCAGTGCAATTAATATTTTATAACATGTAATTCCACCCTATAGTAAATTAATATATACATAACATATCTGCATTAGAAAATAATTTAGTTTTAATGAGTTTTAGGGTGTATGTACTATAGGAAAATGGATCCGTAAAGTAATTTAACTAATAGTAAAATGTAGTAAAACAGTTCTGCAGTAATTAAAATGACTACTAGCGAGTAGGTTTATACCATTACATTCAACTATTTTTGTCGAAGTATTTTAGTCAAATTATAGTTGAAAATATCTGAAAAAAATATAAAAATAAATGCGTTTTTAGCTTTTTTAAATAAATTTATATTTGGTATTGAATCTGTTACCATCTGTTTTTTCTTGCCTATCTTTCAGTTCTACGTATTTTAGTCTGTTCACTAACTATCTATCTATAATTTTATCTATTTACTTACTTTCTTTCACATATTCTATCTCCTTTTAATACTAATATTTGTCATACGTACACTTCCATTTGTTTCCACACTTTCCAACTTTAATATTTTTTTTAATAAGCTATTATCGCTATTTAAAAAAAACGTTTTCTTTAAATTTGACCAACTTTTTAGCCGTCCAGCAGCTGATTTTTGTATGGTTGAATATTCATCTTAAATTTTTCTGTTTTTGCTTTTTCTTTTTTTTTTAAACTTTGGTTTTATCAACATTTACTTTCAGTTTTTTTTTTGTTATTTTCCAGAATTACGACATTATCAGCGTATGCAACAACAAATATTCCTGTCGTAACCCGTTAGTCAATGTAAACCTTTTACTTTTACATTCACACATTTTAACTCGACCAATCTCGATCAAGTTTTGTATATCTCTATACGGCTTCTATTACTTATAAATAAAATTTACTTGAGAGCTTTATCTATCAAAATAATATGCTGTATTTTAACCTAATCTAAATTTTTTTAAATTTTTGAGTCATACCAGTTTTTAAAAACAGTAATATTGATGACTAAGCAAGTTTTTTTTTAATATTTAGTTTTTATTATAAAATATTTACATATTTACAGTTTATATTATTTGTTTTTTTTTCTCCCCAGTTGCTGCTCTACACCGTTTCCATGTGGATGGCTGCAGAGCTTCGTATTCGGGGCACCATTTTATGTTTCTATTTATCTGCTTCTGTCTTCTTCTAATTAGATCTTGTTAATATATAGTGTTTTTTAATTTTAATTTTGAATTCTTTATAATTCTTTATTTTCTTGATACTTTCAGGCAGTTGGTTGTAAGTGACAAGTCTATTGCCTAGTATTGTTTGTTTTGCTTTTTCTGTCTTTGTTGTGTGTACATGTATGTTGCTTCTTCTTGTGTTATGTCCGTGAATTTCTTTGTTGCATTTTATTTGGAGGTTGGTTTTAATTTCTTTATTTTTAATTTTGTATTTTTTTATTTTTATTTTTTTGTTTATCTTTGTTTCGTTAATTATTTTGTATACTTCTTCTGTTGGTGTTAGTTTTGGTAGTTTGTATATTATTTTTAGAATTTTGTTCTGTTGCCTTTAAATTTTTTGAATGTTTGTTTTTGTTGTTTCTCCCCATATGTTTATTAAATAATTAATTTTTGCTAAAAATAGTGAATGGTAGATACTTAATGCAGTTTCTTTTGTAATGCATTCCCTAGCTCTATACACAGCTCCTATTGTTGCTGCGCTTTCTTTTAATAATTTGTTAATATGTGTATCCCAGGTGAGTTTTTCAGTTAATATTATTCCTAAGTATTTTGTCTGTTTTGTTCTAGTAATTGGTATGTTATTTATTTCAATTTTTATGTTAATATCTTTTGTGTTTTTTTGTCTTATTATCATATACGTTGTTTTTTCTTCATTTATTGTTTGTATGTTTTCGTCGTACCATTTAGTTAATTTCTTAACGTCTTCATTTATGTTTCTCTCTATCTCTTCTTTATTTTTTCCGTGATATATAATACATGTGTCATCAGCATATGTATATATTTCACCAACTAAGTTTATATTATATATATCATTTATGTATAATATATACAATATTGGCGCTAGTACTCCACCTTGTGGTAGCCCATATTCTGCTATTGTAGATGTACTAAGTATGTTGTTTATTCTTGTTTTTTGTGTTCTGTTTTTAATATATGTTTTTAGTAGATTTAAGTTTATGTTTCTTATTCCAAGAATTTCCATTTTGTTGATCAATTTGTCTTTGTCGATTGTGTCAAAGGCTTTCCTCATGTCTATAAATATTGGTATTACATACTGTTTATCATCTAGCTTTCCTGCTATGTGTTGTATTATGTCAGTTGTTATGCCCATAGTGTTTGAGTTTTTTTGAAATGCATATTGTCTTTTGTTTATTATGTTATGTTTGTTTATGTGTGTCATAAATCTGTTATATATTGCTTTTTCTGTTATTTTGCTTAACACTGATATAAGCGATAGTGGTCTATAATTTTTTGATTTTGATTTTTCTCCTTTTTTGTGTATTGGTTTTATAATTTGTTTTATGAGAATTTGTGGATATTCACCTGTTTGTATCATTTTATTTATTAGTTTTTTCAGTATTGGTGCTACTTCTTTTTTTATAGCTTTTATTACGTCATGGGTTATTTGATCTTTTCCTGGCGCGCTTTTTATTTTCAGTTGTTTGATTATATCTTCTATCTCTTCTTCTGTTGTTTCGTCAAACTTAGCTTCTTCTTCTATTCTTACAGTTGTTGTTGTTTTCCTGCCATCATTCTTCTTAATTTTGTTTGCCAAGTTTTTTCCTACTGTTGCAAAGTAGTTGTTCAGTTCGTCCGCTATGTCAATTTTATCTGTTTTTTTTGTCCGTGTTTTGTTATAATTTCAGTTATTTCTTGTTTTGTTTTTTTTTTTGTTTTATTTAGCATACTATTTATTTCCGACCATTGTTTAGCTTGATTTCCATTTGCGTTTTTTATTTTGTTTTTGTAGTAATTTTCTTTTCTTTCCTTAATTTTGTCCTCTACTTCTTTTTTCTTTTCTTTTAATATTTTTTTAATAACATCATTGTTTGGATTTTTGATGTATCTCTCTTGTGTTTTGTTTCTATCTTGTATCATTGTTATTATTTCCATATTTATCCACTCATTGTTTTCTTTTCTTTTTATTTCCGTTACTTTTGTATTTCGTTTTATTGTGTTTTGTAATATTGTTGTTAGTGTGTCAAAATCGTGTACTGTTTTTTTATCTATGTTTTCAAATTTTTTCTTAATTTTTTCATAGTTTATTTTCTTTTTTAGTACTTTTTTATATTTTGTTTTTTCATATATTATATTCCATTCTGTTATTACCGCATTATGGTCCAATATTGTTAGTTTTTTAATTTTAATTTTTTTGTTATAACCTTTTATGTTTGTTATAACATGATCTATTATTGTGCCAGGTTTATCTGCGTTGTTTCTTGTCACTCCATCTTCATTTATTTTATTTATTATACAATGACCATTTTCAACAATTAAGTTTCTGTAGTTATTTGTTATATTGTTATTTTCTCTTAAATTTATGTTCATGTCACCTACTATTATATTTTTGGTTTTTGTTTTTGTTATTTTGTCTATTACTTTTAAACATATATCTAAAATATCGGTTATCTCTACAATATATGTAAAAGTCTATAAAAATATTAAATAGTCGACTACTTTCAAAGTTTTTTTATAGATCAACAATATAATTTTGTGCAATGTAAATCAACAAAACGTGCAGTTTGTAATGCTGTGAAAATTATCTTTACTCCGTTTAAAGACAAATGTCAATGTACTTTATGTTAAACACTCCTAAAATCTCTTTGTTAAGAATGACCTTAGGCATTTGTAAGTATTTTAATAATTTGAATGTCAATGTTTTTGTATTTTGTTATTACACCTTTTAAAACCACTTGGTGAATAACTTCAGAGTACACTCTATCTGTACGTAAACAATAATTTATATAGTAAGTTAACTACAAGAGAAGTTTTTAAATGCAAACTATCTAGTTATAAAAAGACAAGAAGTAACAGAACAAACAAAATTTTATTTTTTAATCAATTATTAACACTAAACACGCTTAATCCAACGTTTTTTTAGTAACGTTAAGTCATCAAATAATAAAAATGTACGCCCCAAGTTTTTATTTTTTTATTTTTAAAAAGATAATAGTCACAGGTGGAAGTATGTACTGTAAAGTAGATGCTGTAGCTCTTTAAAACCGCATTCTTAGACTACTTCTTAAACATATCGTGCTTTATGCAGTTAAAGTTTTTTTAGCCTAATTGTAAAATATATCTATCAAGTTCTTAAGAGAGTTTTTGTAGACATTTTTGTTAGTGTGTCAATTGTTAATGTAGCAAATAATTAATTTAAAAAATCTCATCAGCATCCTAGCAAACTGTTTACAACACGTTTGGTGGTGAACCCTTATAAATTTATTGCATAGACTCGTTTTGTGAGAAATGGTGTGTCTAGATTGCATACCTAGTTACAATTTCGTAAAAAAACGTTTTTATCTTATGTTACGCCTAGTTATACATTTTTTTTTTATAACTGACGCTACGCAAGCTAAACCTCCAGTGTGTCAATAACAATCTTTTACAGCTTTCCAAAGCAAGTTTTTTTTGTTGGACAAAGTGAGATGTTGGCTTCAGCAAGTGATCCTTAAGAATGACTTACGCATGACAAAACTTTCTGGTTTTCTTCTCTGCGTAAATCTTGTTGTTATAATATTCTTGCCAAATTAGTCTACATTTTGGCACTGGTTTAAGGTTAGCTCGTTATTGCCTTGCGGATTTTTACGCAGCAACTGCAGCACGCCGGTTGTCCCTGGCTTTTCTTTTCTTATAGCCTTACTTTTGTCTGTCTTTTTTGCCTTTCAGTATATTTTTATCTGACTGACTAACATACAACTTTGCATTCTCTTCTTTCTCCATTCTGTGTGCAGCTTTTATAAATTTTTGATCACTTTTTTTGTCGTATTTTTCTTCCTTTATAAATGAATAGTTTATAAAGTTGCATTAGTTATATTTTTTTAGCAGTTTTAAAATTGTAAATGTTACTTTGATGGTAACTTTGTATCTTCATTCGTTATTAATTTTTGTGTCTTCTTGATGCCAGGTATATTCTGACCATCTCAAAAGTTGCGTTATTTGTCAACCTTAAGATAGCGTATCTACCATTTGGTATTTGCTTTGTTATTTTTGTAATTCTGCTTTTTTCTAACATTTCTTTTTTTCTTCATCGTATCTTTGCAATTTTGTTTAGTATTGTAGTATTAATAATTGTCCTATCCTCTAACTTTCTTTTTGTTTTTTTTTTGTTTTTTGTTTCCATTTTATTTTTTTATTTTTTTTTTATTTTTTATGGTTTTTAATTTGTGTTTATTGGTTGTTTTTTTATATTCTTTCATTATTAATTTTTTTTTAGTACTTTTGTTGCAAAGTTTTTTAGCCCTCAACTAAGCTATTACTTAATCTCTTACCTGTATTTTACTTGTTTTTCTACTAGTCTTTTTAGTTAATAGTCATGGAGCCTCTGTTATTTGTGTTGTTAATTTTAAACTTTTACTTTATATCCATATCTATTACATCTAATACTAATTCTAGTCATCCATTAAGTACTTCTATTTCTACGTCTCCTCCAACTAGTATTATGTCGTCCGCAAATGCCGTTATAGTGACCGGCAACCTCTTTCAATGTAACTTATTTTATACAAAGTTCTACAGTTTTAGTTCTAGTGCTAAGCCCTGGAGTAACGTTATGGCAAGTTTAAGTCTTTTATGTTTGGTCACTAGGTTTCTATTTTGTTAGTAGCCTTATATCTATGACACGTTGTTAAATGTGTTTTGTATGTGCAATGCTATCATTTTTGCTTTTTTGCTTTTGCTTTTACTTTTTCTATAGAGCCTAAGGTTTTTTTTTTGTGGTAAATTTGTATTGATCCTTTCTCATTCTCTTTTTTTTCTATTTGATTAATTTCTACTTTGTTTTTGTCTAGAGTTGTTTTAACAATTTTTGTTGTTGTTTTGTCAGGACCTAGTGCTTTGTTTTTTAGGCAATTCTTTTATGACTTTTTTTTACTGTTGTCTTAACTATTTTATTTTCTTTTTTTCTTGTTTTTGGTCATTTTACCGGTTTTCTATTGGAAAACAATTATTTAATTTTGACATCATTTTAATGTTATCTTTAAGATAGACTCCCTTTGTTCTGCCATCCAATTTGTTCATCACTATGTTGTACAACTTTCCCCAAGGGATCACAGTCTGTAGTTTCTTTTCAAAATATTTTTTTGTTATTTCTGATTCCTTTTTTTAAAGTTTTCTTGTCGATTTTTAATTCTTTCTCCGATTCTTTAGTGTTTTATTCTCTTCTTTTCTGTTTTTTTATTTTTTTTTTAATTGTCATGTATTTTTGAGTATTTTTTTATTTCTTTGCATCAGCAAGATTGTTTTTTGGTCTCCCTTCTCTGTACTTGAAAATTGTTTTATCCGTCTTTTTTTTTTGTTTTTATGGCTTTTTTTATCTTCTCAGTCTATTCTTCATACAATTCATCTAATCTACCTGTTCTCGTGTACTTCTGTTTTCTTTTCTCTTTTGTATTGTATTGTGTTGTGTTGCGTTGTGTTGTGTTAAGTTGTGTTGTGTTGTGTTGTGTTGTGTTGTGTTGTATTGTGTTGTGTTGTGTTGTGTTGTGTTGTGTTGTGTTGTGTTGTGTTGTGTTGTGTTGTGTTGTGTTGTGTTGTGTTGTGTTGTGTTGTGTTGTGTTGTGTTGTGTTGTGTTGTGTTGTGTTGTGTTGTGTTGTGTTGTGTTGTGTTGTGTTGTGTTGTGTTGTGTTGTGTTGTGTTGTGTTGTGTTGTGTTGTGTTGTGTTGTGTTGTGTTGTGTTGTGTTGTGTTGTGTTGTGTTGTGTTGTGTTGTGTTGTGTTGTGTTGTGTTGTGTTGTGTTGTGTTGTGTTGTGTTGTGTTGTGTTGTGTTGTGTTGTGTTGTGTTGTGTTGTGTTGTGTTGTGTTGTGTTGTGTTGTGTTGTGTTGTGTTGTGTTGTGTTGTGTTGTGTTGTGTTGTGTTGTGTTGTGTTGTGTTGTGTTGTGTTGTGTTGTGTTGTGTTGTGTTGTGTTGTGTTGTGTTGTGTTGTGTTGTGTTGTGTTGTGTTGTGTTGTGTTGTGTTGTGTTGTGTTGTGTTGTGTTGTGTTGTGTTGTGTTGTGTTGTGTTGTGTTGTGTTGTGTTGTGTTGTGTTGTGTTGTGTTGTGTTGTGTTGTGTTGTGTTGTGTTGTGTTGTGTTGTGTTGTGTTGTGTTGTGTTGTGTTGTGTTGTGTTGTGTTGTGTTGTGTTGTGTTGTGTTGTGTTGTGTTGTGTTGTGTTGTGTTGTGTTGTGTTGTGTTGTGTTGTGTTGTGTTGTGTTGTGTTGTGTTGTGTTGTGTTGTGTTGTGTTGTGTTGTGTTGTGTTGTGTTGTGTTGTGTTGTGTTGTGTTGTGTTGTGTTGTGTTGTGTTGTGTTGTGTTGTGTTGTGTTGTGTTGTGTTGTGTTGTGTTGTGTTGTGTTGTGTTGTGTTGTGTTGTGTTGTGTTGTGTTGTGTTGTGTTGTGTTGTGTTGTGTTGTGTTGTGTTGTGTTGTGTTGTGTTGTGTTGTGTTGTGTTGTGTTGTGTTGTGTTGTGTTGTGTTGTGTTGTGTTGTGTTGTGTTGTGTTGTGTTGTGTTGTGTTGTGTTGTGTTGTGTTGTGTTGTGTTGTGTTGTGTTGTGTTGTGTTGTGTTGTGTTGTGTTGTGTTGTGTTGTGTTGTGTTGTGTTGTGTTGTGTTGTGTTGTGTTGTGTTGTGTTGTGTTGTGTTGTGTTGTGTTGTGTTGTGTTGTGTTGTGTTGTGTTGTGTTGTGTTGTGTTGTGTTGTGTTGTGTTGTGTTGTGTTGTGTTGTGTTGTGTTGTGTTGTGTTGTGTTGTGTTGTGTTGTGTTGTGTTGTGTTGTGTTGGGTTGTGTTGTGTTGTGTTGTGTTGTGTTGTGTTGTGTTGTGTTGTGTTGTGTTGTGTTGTGTTGTGTTGTGTTGTGTTGTGTTGTGTTGTGTTGTGTTGTGTTGTGTTGTGTTGTGTTGTGTTGTGTTGTGTTGTGTTGTGTTGTGTTGTGTTGTGTTGTGTTGTGTTGTGTTGTGTTGTGTTGTGTTGTGTTGTGTTGTGTTGTGTTGTGTTGTGTTGTGTTGTGTTGTGTTGTGTTGTGTTGTGTTGTGTTGTGTTGTGTTGTGTTGTGTTGTGTTGTGTTGTGTTGTGTTGTGTTGTGTTGTGTTGTGTTGTGTTGTGTTGTGTTGTGTTGTGTTGTGTTGTGTTGTGTTGTGTTGTGTTGTGTTGTGTTGTGTTGTGTTGTGTTGTGTTGTGTTGTGTTGTGTTGTGTTGTGTTGTGTTGTGTTGTGTTGTGTTGTGTTGTGTTGTGTTGTGTTGTGTTGTGTTGTGTTGTGTTGTGTTGTGTTGTGTTGTGTTGTGTTGTGTTGTGTTGTGTTGTGTTGTGTTGTGTTGTGTTGTGTTGTGTTGTGTTGTGTTGTGTTGTGTTGTGTTGTGTTGTGTTGTGTTGTGTTGTGTTGTGTTGTGTTGTGTTGTGTTGTGTTGTGTTGTGTTGTGTTGTGTTGTGTTGTGTTGTGTTGTGTTGTGTTGTGTTGTGTTGTGTTGTGTTGTGTTGTGTTGTGTTGTGTTGTGTTGTGTTGTGTTGTGTTGTGTTGTGTTGTGTTGTGTTGTGTTGTGTTGTGTTGTGTTGTGTTGTGTTGTGTTGTGTTGTGTTGTGTTGTGTTGTGTTGTGTTGTGTTGTGTTGTGTTGTGTTGTGTTGTGTTGTGTTGTGTTGTGTTGTGTTGTGTTGTGTTGTGTTGTGTTGTGTTGTGTTGTGTTGTGTTGTGTTGTGTTGTGTTGTGTTGTGTTGTGTTGTGTTGTGTTGTGTTGTGTTGTGTTGTGTTGTGTTGTGTTGTGTTGTGTTGTGTTGTGTTGTGTTGTGTTGTGTTGTGTTGTGTTGTGTTGTGTTGTGTTGTGTTGTGTTGTGTTGTGTTGTGTTGTGTTGTGTTGTGTTGTGTTGTGTTGTGTTGTGTTGTGTTGTGTTGTGTTGTGTTGTGTTGTGTTGTGTTGTGTTGTGTTGTGTTGTGTTGTGTTGTGTTGTGTTGTGTTGTGTTGTGTTGTGTTGTGTTGTGTTGTGTTGTGTTGTGTTGTGTTGTGTTGTGTTGTGTTGTGTTGTGTTGTGTTGTGTTGTGTTGTGTTGTGTTGTGTTGTGTTGTGTTGTGTTGTGTTGTGTTGTGTTGTGTTGTGTTGTGTTGTGTTGTGTTGTGTTGTGTTGTGTTGTGTTGTGTTGTGTTGTGTTGTGTTGTGTTGTGTTGTGTTGTGTTGTGTTGTGTTGTGTTGTGTTGTGTTGTGTTGTGTTGTGTTGTGTTGTGTTGTGTTGTGTTGTGTTGTGTTGTGTTGTGTTGTGTTGTGTTGTGTTGTGTTGTGTTGTGTTGTGTTGTGTTGTGTTGTGTTGTGTTGTGTTGTGTTGTGTTGTGTTGTGTTGTGTTGTGTTGTGTTGTGTTGTGTTGTGTTGTGTTGTGTTGTGTTGTGTTGTGTTGTGTTGTGTTGTGTTGTGTTGTGTTGTGTTGTGTTGTGTTGTGTTGTGTTGTGTTGTGTTGTGTTGTGTTGTGTTGTGTTGTGTTGTGTTGTGTTGTGTTGTGTTGTGTTGTGTTGTGTTGTGTTGTGTTGTGTTGTGTTGTGTTGTGTTGTGTTGTGTTGTGTTGTGTTGTGTTGTGTTGTGTTGTGTTGTGTTGTGTTGTGTTGTGTTGTGTTGTGTTGTGTTGTGTTGTGTTGTGTTGTGTTGTGTTGTGTTGTGTTGTGTTGTGTTGTGTTGTGTTGTGTTGTGTTGTGTTGTGTTGTGTTGTGTTGTGTTGTGTTGTGTTGTGTTGTGTTGTGTTGTGTTGTGTTGTGTTGTGTTGTGTTGTGTTGTGTTGTGTTGTGTTGTGTTGTGTTGTGTTGTGTTGTGTTGTGTTGTGTTGTGTTGTGTTGTGTTGTGTTGTGTTGTGTTGTGTTGTGTTGTGTTGTGTTGTGTTGTGTTTTTTTATTTGGTTTACTCACTATCACTAGGTCTTTTTTCTTTTTCCGCTGTTTTCTTTCTCTTTTTCCATATATTTGTATAAACTTATACATTTTGGTTTATTATCTGCTCCTTGTCTTGTCTCCAGTTATTTGGATTGTTGTTGTTCATATTCTTTTTTATTTTTCTCGTTTATTTTTATTTGTAACCGGACATCTTTTCTTTTCCTTTCTGTGTTTTTAAATTTTTTATGCTATGCAGTATTTTCTGTTTTTGCATTAGGAAACTTGGTGTCTTTTTTCTTTGCAATTTATGCATAGCATATGATCTATCTTTTTCTTTGCATTCTACTGCTACATGTCTTTTTATCCAGCATTTGTAACATTTTGTCTTGTTTGCTGTTACTTTTTCTACTCTGCATCTTATAAGTTCTATATTTATTCTTCCTTCTCCTGTTAGTTTTTTAGTTGTTTTTTTGTCCATCTTTACTATTGCATTTTGTTTTTTCTATATACTTTTTTTATGGATATTATTGTATTTCTTTTTGTGTCTATGATTTCTTTCAACATTTCTTTTATGCTAATCTCCGGGATTATATCTTTGATTGTTATTAGTTCTGTGGGTACGTTTTTACTTTTTTTAACTTGTAAGTTAAAGATTCATTAATACTTTTTATCAACAAATATAACAATCTATAATTAGTCTATTACTTATCTACTCTAAACCATATAAAGTGAGGCAAGATATTTTGTGGCGGCCATTTTGTGAGTGACTTGGAATTACAAAACAAGTATTAAAAACATCTTATATTTTATCATTTAATTTTTTGAAACATTTAAAACATGCATAATATGCTACTAACATTGTAAACTATCTATTAAAGTGTTCCGGACAACAATTGGTTAATTGGATCCAAAGTTAAGACCAATAATGCGTTTGTGATAAAAAATTAATATCTTTTAAACGAGTCTACCAACTTGAACCAAATTTTAAATCAACATTACTACACGTATTGCTGTCGTTTTACTATCATAGTTAAACTTTGTATAAACAAGGGTTTTTGCAGTACAATAATTTAAAAAAAAACTTTTTTTTTGAAAAATTAAACCCGTAAAATTTTTTTACGAAAAACAACACAAAAATTGGCAACATTTGTAAAGCATTACAAAACAAAAACCATTTTATTTTGTTAAATAAACTGAATTAATTTTCCTAGTTTAATTACCAATTAAAATAAGTTTTAACATTGTATACATTATATGCATTATGTATACAATGATAACGTTGAAATTTTGTAAAAGTTTCAAAAAAATTAGTTTGTAAATAAATCAGTGGCGTGCAAAAGATCAAAATTAAATTTAAATTTCAGAATAATTTTTGTTCTTTTCCACGTTACTGTTTTATTTGCAAAACAATTATTTTGAAATTTTTACAGAACTTTAACGTTATTACAATATACGTAATGCATATAATGTATACAATGCTAAAACTTATTTTAGTTGATAATTACACTTTAGGAATTAATTCAGTATGCTGCTCATATAAAACATCACTTCCTTTGCAGATGACACTCGCAGAAAGTCCACAAATAAAAATCAAATTACACTATCTAATTGTTGTGCAGGTTTACATTATTTAAGAATTTTTAAGTGCTTTTTAAGTTACTGTACTACAAAAACCACTGCATATACAAAGTTTGACTATGATAATAAAACGTCAGTAATATGTGTAATAATGTTGTGCAAAAATTTGGCTCGAGTTGTTAAGTTAATTTAAAAAATATTAATTGTTTATTAAAAATACATTTTTTGTATTAACTTTGGATCAAATTAACTGGATTATTTAAATAGTTATTACTTTTAGTGACATATATTGTATGTTTTAAATGTATAGAACCCTAAAATAATAAAATGTAAGATGTTTTGAATATTTACTTTGTATTACTGTCACATATAAAATGGCCACCGTAATATAATTTGCTTCACTATAGAAATGTATCAACATAAGGAGTCAGGTATCCAGTTATATATATCCATGCTCTAAACCGGGGATGGCCAACCCAAATGACCTTGCGGGCCACTTTAGAAATGCTTTATAACTACGTGGGCCGCATATAAAATTATATATCCATATATTAGATTTAGACTCACTATAGACATTTTTTTGAAGTGATAATATTGAAACAGAATATAATTTAACTGTTCTGCAAACTCTAAGCCTTATACTCTTTGCAACATTAATAAAATCTATAAAAAAAGTCAAAAAAGAGCAAAAGACACTAGGATAGGATACAGAAAAAAGAAACAAATTGGTATTCAAATCCTAATGTTTGCGGATGACATGATATTAATAGCAGACAAAGAAGAGAAACTACAAAAACTGATAAGCATGAAAATATACACAAGCAAAACAAAGACACTGGTAGTAGCGACAAAACCTAAGAAGCTCAAGATAGAATTGGATCGACAAATAATTGAACAAGTAAAATATTACTACCTTGGTACAATAATAGAAGAAACAAGGAATATAGACATGGAAATAGGTGCAAGTACTGAAAAAAAAAAGGAAGAATATTCAATGCACTCAAAAGACAATTTTTGGTTAAGAAAAAAATAACAAAGAAATACAAAAGTTAGTAAGTGCAGCCCTAATATACTCGAGCAAATTTTGGACAACAACAGAAAGAAATGAAAGCCAAATTAATGCAATGCAGATGAGATTTCTAATGATAAATGAAAAAATGACGAGAAAAGATTAAGTAAAGAGTTCGGAAGTAAGAAATAAACTAAAAATTAAACCTATAGAAACATTAATAAAGAAAAGACAGTTAGAAAGGCTAGATCACATACACAAACAGGATAGAACCAGAATAAAAAAAAAACATAAATTGAGAATACAAAGAAAAACAAAAAGCGGGTCCAAACAGGCTCACAAAGCCACAAGAGTGGGGCAAGATAGCAAAAATGGTCTACGATAGACAACCTTGAAAAAAAAATAAAGGAATTATCCGGCACACATATCTGTCATATATGCGCAAAAATATTATTTTAAAATTAAAGTTAATTTTTTGTCAAAATTTCAATAGTTAATTTTTGAATATATGGATGCAAAAATAATGTATTTTTTAAATAAATTGGTTTTCATTACTTTAGCCATTATTAAATAAAAATATTTTGTAAAAGTGTTATATTGCAGGCCGCAAAAATGTTCTAGGCGGGCTGCATGCGGCCCGCGGGCCGCGGGTTGGCCACCCCTGCTCTAAACACAACTTTTCAGACGCAAATCACAATGTTTATAGTTTATTAACTATTATAAATAATGTATGTAATTTTTTAATCAAATTTGTTATATACACAGTTTTATTTGGGACTGAACAATTTGGAAATTTATTGTGTCGATACTTTAGTTATTCATATTCTTATTTTTTAACAGCAAATCTTAAACTGTGTTGATGATTTTGTCAGTTTGTGCTTTCAGCGGCCTTCTACACTTTGCTTCAATTGAACTGCTTACATTCATGTCATCATTTTCTCATAGATATTCGTTAGTTATTACTTTTTTGTGATAAGCTTTTTATGCGTTTTTGTGCTTAAGTTGTAAATCACTTATTTTTACTTCATTAAACTGATAATAATAATAACGGTGAGAGGGCTCAGTTATAGAGCGTTAGCATAGCACGCTAACAGTTCGGGGTTTGATCCCCAAATATGACTAAAATAATAACTATGCTCTTAACTCACCGGGGTGATTCGGATGTCACCTAATAAGCCGTTGGTCCTATCAACCCCCTTCATACAAGTCGTAAGACTTCCGGGGCGATGTAAAAAAGCTGTAAAACGCAAAATAAAAAGAACATAATAGTTTATTTTTTTGCCATTTGGCCTTGAAAAGTATTTACATTTTACAATTTATACATCACTTAAAAAAATCAATATTTAATAAAACATTTGTTTTTGTCTCTTCTCAATACATTTTTTTAACATATGTTATATAGTTTTATTTCTTTTCTATTTATTATTAATCTAAAATTTACAAATTTTCTTCATTTCTACATCTAAATCTTGTTAGTATTTTTTTTCTGTTTTTGTGTATTTTGAATTATCAAGGTATTTTGGGATATTATTTTTTATAATAATTGCATATTTCTCATTATATCTCAATTCATTCACTCTTTTTTTCTTGCATTTCTATATCTCTATCACGTATCGGTATTTCTTTCTATACTATTCTTCTACTATTTTTAATTCTTTCTACTTTTTTACACTCATGTCTCTTTTCATTATAATATTTTTTTCTCTCTACTTCTATTCTTTCATATCTTTCATTTGATTTTGCAAAATTTTTCATTTTTTTCTTTCTATTGATTGCTTCATATCTTACTGCTTTTTTTCCTGCTTCTACTTTTATTTTATTTTTTTTTCATTTCTTCTAACACAAAGTATGCTGGAATTTCTTCTTTTAATCCCAATACCCATTTCCAATATTTTGGATAAAGCATCATACATTTAACTAGACTATCAAACATTGTCTTTTTTATTTTCATACATTCAAACTTTCTTTTTCCTATTACCTCACACCTGTCTTACCACCTTGTATGCTTTTCTTGGTAACTTTTGTATGTGCTCATTCTCGCCGTTATTTGCACTGAATACATATCTTAAATATTTAAATAATTTTACTTTTTCGATTTTTTTTTCTCGTTTCTATTCTTCTTTTTATGTCTTTTTCTCATTTTCTTAAACATCATAATTTTTGTTTTATCAACATTTACTCTAAACTTTATTTTTTTAAAATATTTTTAAACATGTAATCTTTTCTTTTATTTTTTGCTTTTTTAATTACGATCACAATGATATCTGCGTATGCTAATGACCTTACTTTCATCCTACCTACAATAACTTTTGCTTGTGCAAGACTTATCTTTTCTTCTATATCTGCAATATATGCAGGAAATAAACTTGGACTGAGTGAGTGGGTATCTCTGTCTTACACATTTTGTTGTCCGGAAATATTCACTAATTCTACTATTTATTTACACATACCTACCGTTTCTTACTAGACTCTTTAAACTGATATAAAAATGTTAAGCAAACCAAACATGCAGTTGATGCTATAAAATGTTACAAAAACCTGACATACAATTTTTTTTTTTCAATATCAAATTGGTTTCCTAGCTAGGTAAATAACATAAAACTTCCCTTAGCATTATAAACAATGCTAAAAAACAACACTGTCATCAAATAAAATAATAAAAACAATTTTCAAAATTTATGTATTTATATTTACCGCCTTTATTAAAATAGATATTTACTTGTATTGTTTTTGGACTACTGTACTAACCGCACTTGGTGCAATCTCAAATATATTTTTTTTTAAACTCGCATTGTTAATGTATAGCAATTCATGACAAATACTAACAATTCAAACAAAAACCATAAAATATAATATTGCAAACCAATAATAATTTATTTGAATAGATTTCAGTGCTAGTGCTGTTAAAAACGATATTAGATAAAATCGATTTTAATAAAGTCAGTGAATGCGGACCTTTGACATCACATAAGGCTTGATTTTGAAACCAATATTTTTTATTATTTTATTGAATGCTTTTCTGCTGTTTCCAACCTTAATCGTCGACGTTTATGATACAATTTTAGTAGCAGCAAATACAGAAACATTAGACATATTAAACAAATATTGTCTTTGTTATATATTTTATTGCACAATGAGTTATGCGTTACTAGTTTGGGATGTATCAAGTCCTATTTATTGATTACTACATATAATGAAGTTATTAATGTATGTCATATTAGTGAATCGAATTAATTAATTAATTACTACGCCACTTTATCTTTAATGCGACTAATACTTGAATATTTTTATGTATCCTGCTTAGCGTAGAAATTAATTTAATTCACTAATACAACTTAAACCGAATAAAATTTATGACAAAGCATCCGCTCGAATGCTAAGCATCATCGAATAGATGGTAAAATAAAACAATGTGATTGATTAATGTGTCTAAATATATTTAATTGAAATTATGTCTGCCATATATTGGTAAAAATTTTAATAAACCCATTACTAATGTATTGGTCGTGCATTATTGCGAGTATTGTGGTAATATTAAATCTTTCTGTTCACTTTAATAACGATTATCAGGTATGCGTAAGTTTTCTAACGATTATTCATGAATAATATTTTAAAACTTTGCTGTCACTGAAACTTGTACTTTATTTTTACTAGAAAACGCATTACTGAAGAAATTCTACACTTTTGAATTAATAATATTTCGATAAGCAATCTATCTATCGATCTAAAGTTGTAGTATAGGAATTCGTGATGTACTCGTTTAGCATACAGACAGAGAAGGGATTTATCAATATATTCTTTACCCGCATCTTTGGGATATTAACCAGGGGCTCACGGGGGCATCGAGCATGTCGGCTGATCCGATCTGATGAAGCGCAACCATCCGTTCCGTTCGAGTTGAGCAAGTCGCTCGTTTTCTTCGTTCTGTGGTCTCGGGATTGTGAGAAGGAAATCATGTACGATACCACTCATGCGATTAGACGATTCAAGAAAGGAACGATTATAATCTTATCATATTTCTCTTGTTGATCGGCGCAATACTTCAATTAACTAGTTTATTTCAACAGCTTTGCAACACGCGATCGCAAAATTTTGCACAGATGAAATGTCATAAATGTCTAGCACTTATCTGCAAATTGCAGTAATTAATTCCAAAGAGGCAATAATACAGTAAAAGCCGACAATTTTCACATGTTACGAGTTATATGGACTAAATTATATTGTACAAGTATGTTTATTGCATTTTTTACAATACTATTTTCATTTGGCGTGGTTTGTAGCAATTTATTTTAAACTACAGGAACTTCTTTGGCACGCTAAGAAGCAATATTAATGATTTCATATATTTTATACAAATATCTAAACAAACGAGATTATATTTTAGTTTAGTTTGTTAAATATTACAATACTTTCTAATTATACCTTATAATTCTGCAAAACAGCCAGAACTTGTTGTAATTAACTATCATATTTTTTCTATAATAAATTAATAATACAGTTGGATATCTTTTGTATTACGGTACCAAATAAATACATAGTTTACTTCTGAGGAAATCAAGTATCTATGTGAAAATAATATTATTTCATGTTGTATCAGATAGATGAACAGTATGTTATTAATACGATTGCTAAACATTTATAGTGATAAATTGAATGCACTATCTAGATTATTAATAAATATCATTATATTAGAAAGCAACATTATTCTTTATGTAACACCTATTTCTGGAAGCGCATATCCAGGTTTCAGATTTGAAATGTAAAAGAACGAATTGATGAGGTGTATTAATAAATAATGCTCCATAGAGGCATGACAGTTGAATAAATCAATGAATTGACAGAATCAGAATAATGACATAGTGAAACATATTGCTTCCTTTAGAGGTTGCATAATTTCTTATCCTATAATATATATTATGTACAATATAAAATTTAATTCGTACAATGTTCTGCAGTAAACGATTTCTCGCTGTAACGATTTTAGGAAGCAGCTGTTGGTTATGGACCAACTGCGTAATCAATGCGGCATGATTTTTACCTGCATTGGCGTAAAACAAAGTATTACTTACTTTTAGTTTCATTGATTATATTAATAAAAACACACATTACTTAGATTTATTCATTGTATTATTTATACATTATGATTTTTATTATAAAAGTGCATAACGTTTAATGTATTTTTGTTGTACTATACCTTTATGTATTTTATGCTATGATATAGTATCGTCACTATACTATAAATTTGGTTAGTTATTTTAGTTGCATTGGTAATTTGTTTAATGCTATAAACTTATACGTATTATTTCAGATATAGTAAGATATATTATTTAGTTCATAAATTTTAATACAATATGGTTTATCAATGCTCTCTATTAGAAAGGTTATATATATATATATATATATATATTATCGGTACGCCTTATTACCTTTTGGTGTAGGCTTAGAAAGGTTATATAAAGAAATAAAATCAGCAGCTTATCTTCAATATCATCACCGTATTATTATGTATTACATAAAATAAAGTAGTTTATTTTAAAGTAATGTTCATACTTAGATAGGTGATTGACCACATAAAATAATGATAAAAGTCATGCAGCATTTATTTTTCAATTCTTATTGTTAAAGAAGTTGCAGAAAGTTTATTAAGCATTTTAGTTATGAATAAAATTGCGTTTGGCAAATAACTTTTATAACTTCTGAGCTGATGAGAATTAAAAAAAGCTTTCCGAATAGAATGCTTTATGATTATTTAATTGATGCAACTATGCAGTCTATTGAATAAAACAAAAACAATTTTTCTTCTTTCCAATAATAGCACAAGTACGCTAGTTTTTATTTTATTTTAGAGTACAAATCAGAACATATCTTAAAAATACACTATACTATACACCTATCATAATACAATGCTTAAAAACTTGTTTAAATAAATTTCAACCAAGGCAGTATAAATCTGTTATTATTGTATTTGAAGCAATATGTACAGATTAATGATGAAAAGTCTAAAATGCTGGTAGTCGGTTTAAGTGTACAGCAAAACTTCGTACATACTAGGGCCTTTTGATACTCTTGCTGATTTATCAACAAATTTTCTCTTTGTAATTTACATAAATTTTTTTTAAATTATTTAGGAATAATACTAGAACTATCTAAAAACTGAAAATTTTTAAACAAAGTATGCTGGAAGCTTAGTTGCCACTTTAAAAATTGCTCAAAAAAGCTAAAAAGTTTTTTAATTATAGTATAGGATAGTATAGTATAATAATTAGAAATTACTTGAGATTGCTCTTAGCAAGTGGCCCTTGAGAATAACTTACGCATTGCATTACATTTCAGTTTTTTTTTGCGTAAATCATTGAATTGGCTGTAGTTTGAGATGGGGTGGTTATTACCTTGCGCATTTTTCCGCATCATTTCTGACACACGTGATGTCCCAGGTCCCTCTAACCCTATAGCCTTAACTTTTGTCTTCATCAAAAATTACTTTATTGTAACTTTTTTTTGCCAGTTATATTCTGACCATCTCATTGTAAAGTTTATTGTATTAATATAGCGTGTCGAGTAGATATTTGATATTTGACATTTGTCTTGTTCTTTTCTGCTTTCCTTCAACCTTTCGTATAGTAGTCTCTGTAAATGTTTTATTTATTTTTCTTTTTTCTTTTTCTATTTCTTGGTATGCATAATTTTTTTTTTAAATTTTGCATCTGTTGTTTTTTTTTTTTTTTTTTTTGGAGCTTTTATTTTGTGTTGGTTTCTATTGTTTATTTTTTTATATATTTTTGTTGTCAAACTGCATAATTTTAAATTTTAGTACAATTGTTGCAAAGTATCTTATGGCCTTCTATTTATTTTTATCTTTAAGACATTACTTAATAATTGTTGTTTTATCCACTTTGCTTTCCAATATATTTTTTAAATTTATGTTTTTCTTACGCTATCCATTCTACTAGAGTGTGTTCTGCACTAACATGTGTATTTTACTAATAGAATAGACACCTTTTCTCTTTCTCAGTCTTTTTTATTTTTTGCAAAAAAATATTTCTGTGGTATAATAGCACATTTTGGTTTTATTCTCTACTTATTTTTTTATTTCGGGGATTAGTTTTGTCGTCTTTTTTTTTTCTTTTAATCCAATGTTTTTGCTATTTATCTATTGTATTTTCTTCTGTTCTTTGCTAGTTATTCAAACTTTTAGCTTTTCTTACATTATCATATCCGCGGGATGTTTTGCGGCAATTTTGTTTCCCTATGTTTCTGCGGCAAATATTTGCTTCTTGCTGCCATTGATATTATTATTCTGATTTCTACTTCTGGACCACCTTTGTTGTAATACTTGTAAATTTTAACGATTAAAACCGCACTCTTTAAAACTACCAAACGGAAGACAAGATTTAAAGATTTAAAAAGTTATAGTTCTACAAAAATAATAAATTTAAGAACTGGTTTTATTTTTTAAAATAGTTTGTGTTTAAGGTTTTGGCTCTACAAAATTAAACTGTCAGTAAACAATTAAAAATTTTAGCAAACCTTGTACAGGGTGATCCACGGGAGCAACAAAATTTAAATATAATGCAATTTAAGAAAGACGCTACTCTTTTCTATATACATTCTTAAAGCAGGACGTCAACATTCTACTTATTGCAATCCAATAAAATGTTAGCAATTTCTTTACAATTTTTAGTTTTTAATTTTCTAATATCTAGTTTACTTTCTTTCCTGTTTTTAACATTGCTGCATATTATCTTTGTGACGGTGTGGATATCTTATTTTACTTTTTTTGCAAGTAGGTTAATGTCCAGTGTACTTAGTTTTTTAATTGATTTTAGTTTTTTTTTGTTGTTTTATATGGTTTTTTTCTGTTGAATTGTTCTGACTTTGGGAACTTGGGCATGATAATCTATTTGTTATTTTCTTCAGGTTAGGTTAGGTTAAGTTAGGTTACGATCGTTGTTCTTACTAGCTTATAGTTACTACTAGTATTAAATTTGTTTGGTACTGATGAGACCGTGCAGTTATATTGTTTATAAGGGTATAGTTTTTTTTCATTTTTTGTAATGTCATCTGGGCTTTTCCATGTTTATTTTTTAGTTTAGGTTTTTGTAAAAAATGTTTAGACAGTACAGTTTTTTTTTAAATTTTTTGGTCCTACCAAACTCTGATGTTGCTTGTTTTTTTTTTCTTTTTTGACCGATTTTGGCGTTAAAGTCTTTACTTATGACTCTATATTGGTTGTATATCTTGATATGTTTTTGAAAAAAAAAAAAAAAAATTTATCCTAACTTGCTCGTTGAGGCATATCCGTGTATCAACTGTAGATTGCATTGAAGGTGAGAAACGTTGAACTGTTGTGTGTAAAGGAGAGCTGTAATACAGTTAAATTATACACTGATAGGCAACAGCATTTTTGGCGCAATTTACATCGTGTAATTTTATTATTATATATCTTTTGGATATGGAGCTAAATATGGTTACTAAGGTGGCATTTTTTTGTTTATAATGACGGTTACTTTTCTCTGGTCGTTGATGTTCCAAGAGTTGCTTTGGTGTAAGATGTAGCATGATTTTAAATTTATATATTTTTTTCTTTTTATTTGTTTAGCCGGAAAGTCTCATTTGATGTTTTGGAGTTTTTTTTTTCTAAACAGATAAAGCGGTCTGGTATACTCATGATTTTGATGTTATAGGTAAATATTTGTAGTTTGATGTTGGGACTTTTGAATGCTTGCAGTTTAATTTAAGTAGATTTATTGTCTTTTCCAGAGTCTAAATGGACGCTATTTTTTCTTTAGTGTGAGATTTTGTGTGCTGAGCACTGCTTACCTAAGATTTGTTATATAAATTTGCATTTTTATATTAGTATTGTATGGAAAGTTTATGGTATTATTGCACCAAGCTTGCAAAGAAAGTTGACGCGAGGTCGGATATACCGTACCTCCGTGACTTGGTCGCCACAGCCTCGTTTGTTGTCTAGCATGGTGCACCAAATAACAAGTTATTGTTCATGCAGGTGTGGTTGACGTTTGGGCTGGCTCTTGCTTAATCTTTGTTTTCTGCATCTTTTTCTGAGTTGTGTAAGTTAATTCATTGTTTTATATTATGTTATAAATAATAATAGAATAAAAACTAAACTTTATTTATTAAAATATAATTTGAGCAAGAATCAGATTTATATTGTTTTTTACAAACTGATTATTTTAAAGCAAATTTTGAAAAATTTATAATTAGTTTAATACTTATTGGATTAGTTTAATATAGAATTGACTGTTAGCTTATAAGTGATACTAACAATTAACTATAAGTTTTAATCATTTTAATATTGTTTATTGTGTATTAGTATTATATAATAAGAAAACTGCTTAAATAGTTTTCAGAACAACCCCGTTACTTACTTGACAAATAATATTTTATTTTTATACTTTATTAACGATTTGTTAAATATCCAAATTTTTCAATCATTATGAGAAAGTTTTTAAGTTTTAAGATGATTTATCTTAAATTTGTATGCAGATATTTTATGCTATCTTGTTCAATATTATTTTTACTGTTAATTGTTGTTTTTTGTAGAAAAACGATGAAGAAAGACCAAATATGTCCAACCCAAATGTCAACTTCTCCTGCTCGTAGTGCTTGCTTCTAGATAAGTAACGAGGCTCTGACAACCGAAACATGGCGGCACAACCATTAAAACGTACGGGGTTTTGATGTAGAGGTAGCCCATTCATTCTGCACTGTCACACTGAATGTTTATGACAGGAGGTGGTGTCAGATAACTGATCTTTACAGGGTTTCCAGCTCTCACTTATAGTTTGTAACACCTCACCTCGAGCAACTTATTGACTTATAAGTAAAACTAAAAGAGGGTAACCAGATATGGCAAACACTAATGAAAGTCATTGTCTTGTCCTAGGGTTGTTGAGAAATCGACCCTGCAGAAAGCAGAAAGCACCGAGAAACCAATGCATTAAAGATCTGCAAAGATATCCTTAGTAAAAATTCATTATGATATAATTCAAAATTAATACTCCAGGCTAGATAATCCCCCATTTGAATGTCCAAAAAGGGGGCAGTTTAAAAAAAAAAAAAAAGAAAAAAGAAGATCCAAACTGCCACTAAAAAACATGGATTGCCAGAAACTTGTTTTTACCAGAAAAACTAGATAATACAGTGCTGGAGATAAAAATAATAAAGATAAACATACTAGGAGTAAGTGATGTTCAGTGGTTGGGATCAGGAAAGCATACAACAACAAATAGATGCATGTAACACCAATTTTGGAATGCGTTATGACTACAATCAGACAATGCTACCATCAACATCATTAAGGTTTACGTTCTAACTGCAGACAGAAGCAATAACAAATTGGAACAGTTTTATAAATAATTTACTTCAGTTCTCAGACCAACCAAAAATTATGAAGTAACAATGATTTTAGAATACTTCAACGTCGAAGTCGGACAAGGATCAACTGCATCATATGGATTAGGAAAACATAATGAGAGAGGCGACAGACTTGTTTAGTTCTGTTAAACTAAAGAATTTACTGTTTAAAACACCTTTTTTAGACTGCCAAAGCGCAGGCTTTACACATAGAAGTCTCTTGCGGATGGGATAAATTGTATTATAAGAAATCAAAATGACTACGTTTTTATTAAAGATCGATTTAATAATTTGATCAAACTTGTTGAAACATATTTGGAAGTCGACATCTTCTCAGACCACAACCCTGTTGTAGAGATAGTGAAAACAAAATTTAAGAAACTTATACCTTAGAGAAAACTACATAAAATTTACATAAGCATATTAACAAATCGCGTATCTACAAAAAAACAAAAGAAAAATTAACAACAACATTCAAAATATTGACATTATAAACATCAACAAACATATCCGGGGGCCGACATCTTCTCAGACCCCAACCCCTTTGTAGAGATAGTCAAAACAAAATTTAAGAAACTTATATCCTAACAAAAATTACATAAAATGTGTACATCAGCATATTAACAAACACGTGTATCTACAAAAAATCAACAACAACATTTAAAATATTGACATGATAAACATCAACAATGTAAATATCAACTGGGAAGCCATACGAGAAGTCTTACTATGTGCTAGTTAAGAGATTTTAAATCCAACAAGAACACCTAAACGAAAATGGATGATTGAAGATATATAAGATCTAATAAATAAAAGAAGTTCATTTTAGAACAGTAATACAACAATGTATAAAAAGAATCTTTGTCAGCCATTCATACGCCAATGCTGGCGTCTTAGCCTCTTCTCTGCTTGTAATGTAAGTTACATTACAAGGGACCTACAGTTTTAAGAGGATTCCGAACCACTGGAGAGAATTCATCACTCCTCAGAGAAGGTTTTAGCCGTAAAACCCCACGCTGGCAAGGCGGGTTGGGGAGTGGGAGAACGTATATAAACTAAAAAGTATATCACGGTATATGGGAATTGAACCCACGATCTTCGGTACAGCGGCCGGATGCCTAGACCACTGCGCCACGCTCTCTATATAAAAAGATTAATAGTAACATTATAAAAAATTACAAAAGAAAAATGGTTGATGGAAAAATGCAAAGAAGTAAAAGATTGCGAAAAGAAGCATGAGATTTTAAATATGCACAAAAAAAATTTAAAAAATTAAGGCTACAAAAAGAAAACAACAAATAGCTACACTGAACTATTCTAACGGTAATATTATCACAAATATAAAGAAAAAACTAAAGAAACTTTGTCCATCTCTTTAGTTTTTTCAATGTTACCAAGTTGTTTAGAAATGAGAGACAAAAACTGGTAAGTAATGATGAAGGTAAAATGGACAAGAAATACTAACAGAAGAGGTGGTACATAAAATAAATCCAAACCAAAAGTGGTAAAACCGGTGGACCAGACAAAGTTACAGCTGAACTTATAAATCTAATTGACAAGGTAGAGATAATTATCTTGGTTAAACTATATAACAGAATATACAACACGAAAAAAATACCACAGAAATGGTTAACATTTACATTTCTCACCTTATCTAAAAAGAACAAAACTAAGGAATGCGCAGACTACAGAGCAAAAGATGCTGTTACAGAAGAATTTTAAAGATATCATGGGTGGACTAATTTACAATTGCTGAGGTGCTACAAAAGATTAATAACAAGGAAAAAACTGTAAATACTGTAAAAAAAACGTAAACTACAGTACCTCGGTCATATAATGAGGAAAGAACGGTTATGGAAAGAACTATTAAAGGAAAGAAACGCAAAGGAAGAAAAAGTTCTGGATTAGAAATTTAAAAAAATGCATTGGCTTAACGTCAAACCAACTATAAAACTGTAAATAAAATTAAAATAACTATAATGATATCCAACGTTTGATAGGAAATATGACTATAAGAAAAAGTTGTTTTTTTACGTCCTTACAGTCCTGCTCATACAGGCTTAAAAAAATTACATACTTTTAATGTCATTGTAATATTGTGTTTTTAGATGTAAGCATACAAATCTTTTTTAACAATTGTACGGGATCTATTTAATTTATAAATGTTTACTATTTTAACTACCAGGAACCAACAATCTAATGAAAAAGTGCATGATATATAATTCAGTTTTGAAATTCAAAAACAAGCTTTAACTAAACATATTTTTAGTAATACATAATAATATTTATATTCATAAAGTATTTGTGGTAAAAATTTAGTTATCGTTTTATTTCATCATTATTACGGATTACCACATAGTAAAGGTCTCAACAATTTTTTTATATTAAATTAAATGTTTATTCTAATCTGAAATCATCAAATATCATATTTATTTGAGATAGTATTTAAAAATATTATAAATGCAGTTATCAACAAAACTATAAAAAATATTGTAAATCAAAAATATAATGACAAACACCGGCATTTGTGATCTTGTACCACAGTTCTAATTATCAACAGTTTTTGCCGTCACGTCAAGTTTATATTGTATCACATTTTAATTTTTCTTTACTTATTCACGTTTCAGTTTGCGTCTATTTTAATTTTAATTTTAATTCAAATCTTATTGTTCAATATGTTTCCGTGCGTGTGCAAATAAAATGGCTACTAAGAAAAACTATTTGAATTTGCCAGATATATTTTGCTATATATCTGAAAGCTTTGCTATGCTTAGTCAGAGGATGAATATTAGAGATATTGCATACTTTAAAAAGTGCGATTTGCAGACCAAGACAAATCTTGAGCTCTATACAAGGTATGTAAACACTAACCTTAAAAATTTACAACAGTGGAGCAAAAGAAAGCAAGATAAACTGGCATTTGACATTCCAATGATATGACGAAAGCCTAAAAATTACGCAAATAATTGTTATTTTTGTTTAAGAAGAATTAGTGGTTACAACAAAAAAAACTAGACAAAAAATCACTTACTTAAACCTAGAATCGGCAAAATCCTATTCTAAAGAAATACTAGTCCTAGTGTTTAAAGAATTTTTATTACTTGAGGACGCGGGAGGTTTTGCAGATGAAATTGACGAACAATCTACACCTCATAGATTTAACCAGGCCGAATTAAATAATTTAGTAAGAGACTTAAATAAAAAAAAAAGCATCAAAATGTTGCTTAATGAAAAAATTTTACTTGAGCCAGGTACTAAAGTTACAATTTATCGTACCAGAAAAACAGATTTTTTACAATATTTTAAAGTGGGCAGTAATTCAAATTATTGTCATGAGGCTTATTAAATTATATGGACGTGACACTATATGACTCAAGTAAGTGGCGATTGTTTTTGGACAGTTTGAATAGGAGTTTGAAGAGCGTTTTGCTCCATAATAAAAATAAATAGGTTCAATTTTAATTGAGCATTTAGTACTCAGAGAATACTAAAATACATACAAAAAAGTGATAGAGCTAATTAAGTATAAAGATCATAAGTGGATCATCTGCGTAGATCTTAAAATAAAGTGGTTTACAAAGTCTTCATGTTTCTTGTGTTTATAGAATAGCAGAGCCAGGGTCAAGATTGGATTCAGAAAGATTGGCTGGCAAGAAATTGTATAAATGTTGGGGACCCAAATACACCAACCTTTAGTAAAGCGTTCAAAGATCATATTTTCTCTTCTTCACACAAAACTGGGTCTAATGAAGCAGTTTTTTGGAGCTTTAAAATTAGATGGTTAATGTTTTAAATACATATGCAATAAATTTCCCAAACTTAGCTAAAACTAGTCAACAATTCTAAGTTCCATAAATGAGGTGGAAAAAAATGCATGAAATTCTTATCAAAAATTTCTTAGAAAATAAAAAATTAAACAATTATGTTGAACTTGTTCAAACATTTATAAAAAAAATTTTATTGTCTGAGTTGCAACTTGACCATTATTGTTTATTTTTTATACAATTTACAAATTTCTTGAAAATCTAGAAGATGTAAGTGATGAGCAGGGTAAACGTTTCCACCAAGATTTAAAAAATATGGATACTCACATAATGGCTGACTACTGTTGGAACATTAGAAGAGATTGTTTGAAAATGGTGCACTCCAGAAAATCCTACAAACAAAAATTTATTCCTTAAAAATTAAAATTATTTAATTTTCTCACTTTGGACAACAAATAAGTATGTAAATTTTATCATTTCCTTTATATGACACTATCAATAAAATTTTATAAATATTTTTAACTTAATTAGTTCTATTGTTTCCCAATTTTTTATCAATTAAGTTATTATAGCATTGGTATTTGAAATTAAACAAAAAAAGCATAAAAATTGACAAAAAAAAACGATATGTTGTAGAACAAAAATTTGATGTTATAGGCAAAAACAGTTATCATTTTTGAAATCAGCTTCTCAAAATTAGTAAAAAACAAGTATCAGATCTAAATTAGCAAAAATTGTGTTTCCCAGTGTTATGAGTAATTATTTTATTATATTTTGGTTTTTAGCAAATTATTAATAAAAAAATGTGATTAAAAATCATGCTTCTGGTAAAATTATAATACTTTATCAAACTTATAATAGTATTCATAAGCATGCACAAAATAATGTAGACGATATAATGATTTAATCCAAACAATGTTTTTTTGCACTTATTATAAATAACCTTGTAGGTATATAATTTTACTCCAATAACATCAATTAAATTATATGGTTTTCAGATTTATTTTTGTTTTTATGTATTTGGTAGATAAATTAAAAAAAAAAATCAAAATTATGTATTATATGTGAAATGCTTCTTCATCTAATAAATAAAAAACATTAATTATGGTTAAAATATTATGTAACTTTTGCAACAAAAATAAGCACAATACTATGTTTTTATGTTTCATATACTTGCAGCAGTAGGTTGCAATATTTATAAAACAAGAACATACGTTATAAGTATAAAGCATATTGACATTATGTATATTTTTTGCAAATGTTTATATTTTAGTTTGGATGTAATATGCTGTTTAGAAAACCAATCAATGTCAAAGATTATTTATATTGTTATAATTTACTGTGTAATATTTCAAGACTAATTGCACTAAAGCATAAAATAACAAACAGTTAACTTGTCAATTTATATTATAAGGTTAATTACCATTTCTTTAAATCAATTAAAACTAAAGAATATATCAAATTAATTGGCTCATTTATTAGCTGACCGGAATGTTTGATTAATTCAAACGCTTATAAAATTTGTTTTTTGTAAAATATTATATTTTTTTTCCAAGTATTATAAAAAACATGTATTGGTTAATAATATTTAAATTATGATAGTGATTAATAATGATGTGATCAGCTATTGTTAAGATAAAAATTTATTATTTCAAATACGTCCGCTTAATAACAAAGAGGCGCAAATAATAAATACTGTAATACAAAATACAAAAAAATAAATATTTGATTAATTTTAAAGTGCAATAAAATAATTAAAGCATAGAAAACATTAAGTTATGTATACTCTGTATTTATTGTTGCAATATTTTAGAGTCTGTCGGCTAAATGTTCTGATGAGATAAATGATGTACAATTAATGTATGTGAACTTATATAAAGATAAAACTATTGTCATTGGACATTTTAAAATTATAACCAAAGTTAGTATATTAAAATTTGTTATTCATAGATAAGTTTGTTGTTTTCAAATTCTTAATTTTTACTGGTTACTATTTTTCCAAGTAACTTTTTTTAGTTTTTTTCTTTTTGTAGCCTTTCTTGTATTTTGTGTATGTGTAGCACTTTATTTATTAATCGATCTTGATTCATTTTCTGTACATTTCCGTAGCATCTCAGTTTGGTAGTTTTTTTTGTTATGTTTAACTGCCGTTATATATTTTTTTTATCTCAAAATCGCTTTTGGAATTTGACTCAGGGGGCTAAAACAAATTAAAAATTAAAAGTACAAAATTATCATTTTGTATCTTGTTACATACATAGTTATTGATAAAAAAAATTATCTTTATCAAGTAATAGTACTAAAATTTTTTAATTTTAGAACTGTAGATACGAGGCTGAATTAAGTTTGTTTGGTAGAATGCGTAGACCATTTACATTATTATTCAATAACCTAGCCCAAATATTAATTGTCCATTGTCTTTAATAAAATCTTTGGCGTATTAAGTGAAGGTTTTCATAAATCCATTGATGCAGATTATAAGTATTTATAATACCTGTTACAGTAAATGTAAATTCATCACTCCACAGAATTTGTCCTATAACAATTTTTTTTTTGGGCTAGGCGTTAAAATTTTCTAATTGGCAAAATGTCGGATTCATTTTCTTTTGAAATGCCTACCAACTAAAAACCGCCCAATAATAAGTGTCTACGAAAGTGCAAGACCTTACGGCTCATGTACCTTTATTTTAGAGATTAGTAGTTTGGAGATGGTTAGACTACGCCTTATAGGCTTGTGCGTTATTGGTTTTGTTTGTTAGTGTGTTAGTAAAGTTAGGGTGCGGTTGATTCACCGGTCGCTTATAGAAAAAGTTTTCCCTGTCTGACTCGGCGAGTCGGGCCAGATCAGGGTTAAAATAGTTTGTAAGATTCTCGAAGTACTTTGCGGCCAAAGCTTCAATGTGTTGACGTATTGGGGGTAGTCCTAAGTCTGCCCAAAACTCTTTGTTTCGAAAAAACTACTGAGCCCTGTTGAAAACCTCAAAGATTTACTTTGAAAAACCACTAGCTTATTAAGATGACAATTAGTTGCTGTTCTCCAAACTAGAGACGCGTAAGTGAAAATGGGTCTAATAATAGACGTGTAGAACCGGGTTCTATTCCGGGTCGACAGACCGCCGACGCATCATCGGAGTGAAAACGTTTTTTGCCATTTGGGCTTTATCAAAAACGAACTGCACGTGGAGTTTGTACATGAGTCCCTTGTCAAAATTAACCTTCAGATACTTGTCAAAATTGGACCACGGTATGAGAACATCGTTAAGAAAGACGTTCTCGTCGGGTTTGATTTGCTGTTTTGTGAAGAGTACAGTTTGCTTTTCTCTGAGTTAATAGTGACTTGCCACTTGTCCAACCATTCTTTGAGGTCGTCGGTGGCCCTTTGGAACCTCAATGTGACCATCTCGGGCAATCTGGAGGAGTATAGAAAAGCCGTATCATTGGCGAATTGTGCCATTTTAACCCCGTGCTTACATCCCAAAGGCATGTCGGAAACGTATAGGTTAAATAGCAGCGGAGAGAAAATGGAGCCTTAAGGAACTTTTGCCGTTACCTCTCTAGGGGTAGATATGTGATTACCGAGCTTTACTTTCAAAGTTCTGCTGTCTAGAAATGAGACTATCAGCCTTACAAGTCAAAGACGATAATTAACTCTATGCAATTTAAAGATAAATTCCTCGTACCAGACTTTGTCGAAGGCTTTGCCGACGTGAAAACTACCGGTTCAGGTCCGTCACGCGGTTTAGTTGATGAACTGACGACTGCCCCCATTTGAACTTATGCTGGTGACGAGGGAAGATGTTGATCGATTCTGTGTGATCCTGAAGTCTGTCTAAAACCACCCTCTCAATAACTTTGTTTATTGTGCTGAGAAGACTGATGGGCAAATAGTTTTGAGGAAACGTTCGGTCTTTACCTGGCGTTAAAATATTAATTACTAGAAAGCATTTCAAATCTGTAGGAAAGTGCTCAGTTTTAAAAATTGCATTAACAATGTTGGTAAGCGTCATTATTGCTTTATGCGAGAGCGCTTTAAGAGCTTTGTTAAAGATATTGTCAGGGCCAAGGGCCGTGCGAGATTTAAAAGGTTTGATAATTTCTCTAATGCGAGAAGGTTGCACGTTTTCCAGTGGCTCGTTGTTGTCAGAGTCATCTAACAAATCCTTAACCACTTGTTCAACCCTTTTGACGTGTTCCGTGTCCGCCGTTTCCGACGGGGAGCATTGGTGTTCCAGGCTGTTGGTGGATGCCTCGGCATCCAAATTTTTGTGCAACCTTATAGCCTTCCTAACTTTGCCGTAGAGCGAGTTTAGGATTTTACGATCTCGGGGGTCGCAAAGCCTCTGCCATTGGCGCCTGGCGGCATTTCTTGTGCGGATCAGTGCCTTGGTTTTGCGTGATAGTCCAAGTGGATTATCTACCCGGACCTGATGGGTCTTAGAAGGCTTTTCCGTAGCTTGGTGGATTTGGCGCGTAAAATTTTTGACGGTTCTTTCGATGTCGTCGACCGTTTGTACTTGGGCAAGTCTGCCAATGCTTTCTTCCAAAGATCGCAAGAAGAGATTCCAATCCGATTGTGTTACAAATTTTATTCCCTTCCCGAGTGATTCTCTTCTGCAGAGCTTCAGTATTACTGGGCTGTGATCGGAGCTAGGGCCTTTGACGACAAATACGGTATATTGGTAGTTGACGATATTTAGTATTCTTTATCAAAAACGTCCCCTACGTAACCCGGGGCCCTGTGAAAAGTGGGTTTGTTTGGACTCAGTACCTCAAGATCTTTTTTTTGGCGTAGTCAAACAACCCTCGACCTTTGGCGTATTTTAACAAGCTATATCAGGTCAAATGTTTAGAATTAAAGTCCCCCGCTATGATGGTGGGGTGAGGATTATCAAGAATCGCATCAAAGTTCGCTGTTTCAATGCGATTTGTCGGTCTTATATATGCCGATGCGAGTTTGAATGTGCCCAACTCCGGCACATTCACCACTATTGCATTTGACTCAAGCAAGATGGTAAGCCATCATTAGACTTTGGAATGATCTACCAATCTTTTTGCAAAAATCAGTGTTTCACGCCTCATGGGTACCGGCGACGTTCCCAAATACGTATAGGTATATAAAAAACGCTTCCACTTTGCCTAATTTTTCTGTAATGCTATTATCATTTGAGACTCATTCATTTCTTTCAAAGTGGCAGCAATTTACTTGTTAGAGACCACTGATTGCTTTTTGGGGGCAACTGCGTTAGCGAACGTAGCGTTTGCTAATTGTGCAGCAGGTCTGCAAAGACCTGAAGGCTGAGAGGAAGCTTAAATTGCTGTCGGAGTTTGGGCCAAGACGCGTTGGGCCACAGGTCTAAGTTTTTTGCTGTTTGAGGCCAACATACAAAGAATATAGACTTTACATCCCCTATCATTTGCGGGATGTGGCCCGTAACGTAGAGCGCATTTGGCAGGAATGCCTCTGGCGCAAGACCCAGACTGGTGGGGCCCCGCACAATTGCGACAAACAAATGCCGTAGTGAAACTGCAATTTGCTGTGTGGCCGTGCCTCTGGCACTTTTGGCATTAGGGGATGCCGCCACTGCGCTTCTTGCGCTCAACCGCAACCTTATAACCACAGAGCACGTCGAGATCCATGATGTGAAAGCAAATAAATAAATAACGATGGACGTTTGACAGGCAGAACCTTAAAGATTCCAGCGCCGGTCCCACGTCATCCTCGGAGAGAAACTTTGGAACATGCTTAATAACTATCTTTAAGCATTTTTTGTAGGCTCGTGCCCACAAATGAAAATTTGCTTTGCGAGCGTGAAGTAAATCGGTTGCCTTCCTGTGGTTGGTTGATAGCATTATGCGAATGCCTCGTGAGTGTTTTGCGCCGATAAGATATTAATATTTTTCTCTCTGAGCGCTTTGGAAAAATCAGGGTAAAGTTTTTTATCGTCCAGGACGATTGCCGGTGGACGAGCTTTGGAGTTGTTAGCGGCGGCTTCGGAGTTAGGTCCTCGTCCGCAAAAACAGAAAATTAAATATTAGTCGGAGTATTAATAATTATTAATATCGGTTGGCATTAATAATCATTAACACGATTTGCAATAATAATTGCAGGTAAGTTGTTGATCGTTGTGGCTGGCTGGTAGCTGGCGTCTCGGATCTAGGTGTTTCTCTATCGGCTGCTGGCAGTCGTCTCTCTGTTCTCTGTAATGAGGGACAAATGGAAAATTTTCTACTTTTAATTTTCAATTTATTTTAGACAAATCTTAAAAACACGGATGTCAATTTTGAGACACCCTGTATAATACACAAAATGCATATCATAAAACTCTGCGTTTGTGTAATTATTTATGTTTACTGAAATAAAAAAGGCTTATAAACTATTTTTACTTTACTCAGCTGTCACTGTTCAATAATAACAAACTAATTTCGGACATAATTCATAAGAATATTTTTTTTTAAATAACTTAAAGTGGAACCCAGTAAAATTTAATTTAACTTTTGTAAATGCACGGTAGCTTAGTAAGTATTTTTAGTAAATAGATATGACTGTTAGCATGTAGCGTTAGAATTATATAGTATATTCCTTGCAAATTAATATAATCTTTTTTTTATGTGCTTTTTGTAGTCTGAAGACTTATTGACGTTACCTGTCACTCTCAAATTTCTAGTATTTTACATACGTATAATACGTTTTAACGCATTTTTGTTGTTTTTAATCTATAGCAAAATTGGAAATTATTCAAATCTTAAAAATTCAGATAACTTCGGTTTTTATTTTAATCTTACGGTATCCAAACAGTATTTATAAATGCAAACAGGAAATATATTATTTTATTATTTAATATAAATAGTCATAAGTTTTCCAAACATTTTATAGAAATCCGCCGAATGCATAAATTATAGAAGTCGATAATTACTTCAGCGGATTCCTAGTTAATAAGAATAATTTGACTATTAATTTTCGACATTATTAATACATATATGAATAACTAAAACATTAACCAAGCAGGTAGCTGACTACGCCACTGCGTGATAGTGACAATGAAAATTTATGCATAAAATATAAATATATTGCCCAACATTTATTTATAATATTCCAATTTATTATAAACGCCACGCTTCGTGCTCCATGTAGGTTGGGTTATGTTAGGTTACGCTCGCAATTTATAGTCGTAATTTGCAAAACATGAACAATAAGATTTTCGTGTGAGAAATGATTAGTCCGTCTATGTACTTTCTTTTTATTTGGAGGAAACAATTGAGCGTATCGCCAGTTTCGTGGACGGCCGTGTTATTACAACAAGGAGTATGTACGATAATGATAGGCCGCTCCGGATTCTATGGAATTAGAGCGAGCGCGGCCAAACGCACATAAAAAAGCCAAAACGAACGGGACGGAAAAAGTACAAACACATAACTATTATAGAGCACCTCATGCACGAGTGCCTACAGAAATTATAATACCGCACCGCGCCTACAATAGACGAAAATTCGGCGCGATGAAACGTGCCCGAATACATGTCCAATACGTGATCATACACTTGGTAGGAAGCAACACGTTCACGAATTCTAATTAAGAGAAACCGAAGAATAAAGTAACGCATTAAACGGGGCTTTACGGCTACGTATAAACTATCAAAATGCTGGATGATGGGAAGATTTTCACTTTCTTGCTTGATTAATTTTTAACATCTGCATTTATAATTATATGCCATATTTTAGAAATAACGGACATAATCAAATGCAATAAAACATTTAGGAGTCTCGATCCTACTGCAATTAAATATAAAATATGCATTTTATAGATATTCAAAAGTATTCATGTTCTCATTTTGCTTCGATTTTTGTGACCATTATTTTATTATTTATTATTGGCATCCTTATAGTATTCTTATAATGATTCATATTTTGTAGTTAGTTATTATTGGCATAATTTTATTATATTATAACTTCGTGCAATGTTTTTTTTCTGTTATTTCTTATATGCTTAAGGTATAGATAATTTAATTGATTTCCTATTCTAATCATTGTTGTTTCTTGTAAAATATCTAATTAAGCTCGGCAGTTCCTATATAAGATATATTAAATTTCATAAGATTGCATTACAAAATTAATACTTTATTTATTTATTTTACTCATTTTAACATTATTAGTTAGGTTTAATTTAAATTTTTAAACTAATATTAAAAACTATAAAAAAAATATATAACCACTGAGTTCTTGTGAATTTGCATGGCACCAACAGATTTTGAGTGATGGTTGTATAAGTATGTAGATGGCTAGTATAAATACCAATCTGTGCACAGTGGATCGGTAAAGATTATATTTATATGCTGGCCCAATTATAGATAATACTCAAACAACTCGACACAAATAATAACATTAGATTCTAAGTAATTATTTTGAAACTGAGCGAACAACAAATAAAGCTTTAGTATCTTATCTTAAATTAGTTAACGAAATAAGTAAATACTTGAATGAATAAGTTTGTGCAGAATATTTAAAAAAAATTGTAGGTTTTTTTAAAACAATTGAAACAAACATCTATATCACAACTCAACAGAAATAAATAATCAAGAACTTCCTATAAATAGCAATGTAAAAAAACTATAATAAAGTTTTATTAAGGTTTTAAAAAGCAACTTGACTAAAACAAGAATGCTTATTAGTATACTATAGTTACCTTGTCTTATTTTTTATTTAGAGCATTACAAAACTACATACATTTTTGTCTTCAGTTGTTGCATTCTATGTCAACATTTTGAAAATATTCAGTCAATAGTAGAAACACCCAACAAAACAGTAATCTATGGCTTTTTTATACAATTTTTCATAATGCTAAAATACACGTTCATTAATCAGTAAAGAAACTTCTTATATTGTAATAAATAAATAATATTTGTGGTAAGGCCTCTTGTGCATCAGCGTTTGTTAAAGTTTTGAATGTTGTTAATTTTATTTTTAATCTGTTGTTATTCCATTTTGCACAATCAACCACCACATGGTTTAATGTCTCGTTTTCTAGATTGCAGTATTTACACATGTTGTTATTCTTTAGCATGAATCTGTATAAATAGCTATTTAAACATCTGTGCTCGTTGATGAATTGTGTTAATTGATGATCAAATAACCCGAGTTTCTATTAACCCATTAACATGCCTTTAACTAAGGTTTTAGTTCACTTTGCTTTGCTAGTTTCTTTTTCCTAGATTTTTGACACTTTTCTATAATTTTGATATGAATCTTCAATTTTTGTTTTGTTTCTTTGTTCTGGCAAATCCGTCTTTATTTAACCATACATTTTACTGGCATTACTGCCAAGATCACAATTATGGCTTTTGTCGAGATTGTCCTCGCTGGAAATCTTAAAAAAAGCTATTTTCTTTGGTTGAGAAATAATGATATAGTTATATTTTTTATAATTTATTGCTTTTGCCCAAATTTAAGCTCTATATAAAATCATAATTTTGTTTTGTTTAAAGTGGAACTATATATTGATGTTAGGCATTAGCTTTCTTAACGCTTGTTGATTTTTCTTTTATGAACCAAAACTGGTTTACAAAGAGTTTGCTTTCCATTTCTTTTGTGAATCTGTTTGGAATTAAATGTTCATACAGCTTACTACAACTATTTGTCAAAGACGGAGGTCTTGGGTCTGTAGCTGACAGTTTTATTTTTTTTCCTGCGCTTTCCTAATAAGACTTTTTTAGCTTTTTCATTATTTTGAAAAAAAAAATCTTTTATATCTTGTTTTATAACACAGTCTCTGGTATAGTTTTTACAGTTTAACTAATAATTTTTGTTGGAATTATATCCAATCTTGAAGCTTCAATTTCAGAATAGCATCCTTTCTGTTACTGAACTTGTTTTCAATTGCATAAATGCTAATGTTACCGTTTAATGCGGACATTTAGTATTAAATTTCACTAGCTGAAACCACATTTGTGTGTCTGATTATTTACATCATTGTGTTTATAAACACAGACATATTTATTCAAATTTGTCTTTCTCTATTATATGATGCTGTGGTCATACAAAGCGTACTGACAAAGTCTGTAAAACCAAAATAATTTGGTTGACATTTATCCGCTGTAATTGTTAGATTGAGTTTAAATAAATTAATAATTTATTTTATAATTAATTTATTGACAATTCAAAATAAATTCTAAATTGTGTCAATTAATGCGGACATTTAATATTAAATTTACATTACATCAAGTTAAATGTTTTTTTTTTGCATAGGAAAGAGAATAATCTTCAAAAAACACTGTTTAGTAGTGTCAGGTTTTTACTGACTAAAAAACCCACTTTTTTCATTTCTTATCTTGATATGTTTGCCTGGCGCCCCTTGCACTGCGATCTTATTGAGCCTGTTGTACACCTTTGTTGCTCTATTCATTTAGCAGCTCTGTCTCTTCGATGAAGTCCAGTAGCTTTAACCGATGGGTTGTTTTTAGCATATCTGCGGTTAGGTTGTGTTTGCCAAAGATAACTGTGCGTTGCTGTTTGAAAACTTTGCATTCATTGTATTGGAGTCTCGTCTTTTTCTATACATCCGCGGCATGAAGGGTCCTTTTCTATTCCTATTCTATACAAGTGCTTGTTGAGTTTACAGTGTCCGATTAACAATCTTGTGAGCCTTTGCAGTCTGATGCAACTCATTTACCTCAGCAAATGGCCCTTGAGAATAACTAACGCAGGGCAATACTTTTCGGTTTTCTTTTCTACGTTAGTTCTGTTGTCATTTTGGCGTTATCATGTCTGTCTCTAGTCTATTATTAGTTTGAGATGAGCTGGTTTTGGCCTTGTGGGATTTACACAGACTGCTGCGGCAACAGATGCTGTCCCCGGCTCATCTCTCCCTATAATCTACGTGTTGTCTGACCTATACTGACGTTCATCTCTCCTTTCTGCCATTCTATTGTTATTCAGCCTAGTTGTTTAATTTGTTCTTAGATGTCTTCTTAGTTTGTCGAAGTTTTCATTCACTTCTTTGTCGGCGTATCCTCTCTCTTTCATGAATATTTTGTGAAGCTCCATTAGGTGTATCCCTTTTGGTAATCCTAGATTTGCCAATTTAACTTCTAAGGATATTCTTGAGTTTCCATTTGGAATTATTTCTTTGTGTTCTCTGGTTGCCAAATATACTCTGACCATTTCAAAGGTTACATTGTCAGTCAACTTCGAAATGGCGTATCTACCATTTGGAAATTCTCTGGTCAGTTCCGTCAGTTTGCTTTTTTTGAGCAGCTCTTTTCTTTTTTTTTCTTATTTCTGCAATTTCGGTTGGTATTAATGTTTCATGGTATATTCTTTTCTTGTCTACTTTCTCCTCTTCCATTCCTTGGTAGGCATAGTTGTCTTGACCTTTTTTGTATTTTTTCTCTTCATTGCTTTTTCTATGTTCTTTTGATTCCACTTAGCTTCTCTTTCCTTCTTCTTTTGTTTTCTGTGGCTTTTGATGTGTGTGTTTACTTCCATTTTTGTTTATCTAGATCTTGAGTTTTCAAACTTCTCTATTTTTTTTCTCATTACTGCCTTGCATAGTTTCTTAATGCTCTCCATTTGTTTTCGTCATTCAGGCAAATATTAATTATTGAAGATTTATCAATTTTGTTTTCCAATACATTCTCTAACTCTTTTCTATCATTCTCCCACGCTTTGCACTCTATTAGCGTATGTTCTGCGTTGTCGTACGTGTCTTCTTGGCAGAATATACATTTTTCTTCTTTCTCCATTTTATTTATATTTTGTAAATACTTTCCAAAGGCTCTATGTCCGGTGAGTAGTTGTGTTGTATAGTAACACGTCTCCGGTTTCTTCTCTACCCATTCCTTTATTTCTGGTATTAACTCTCTTCTCCATTAATCTTTTTCTCTGTCTTTCCACGGTGTCTGCCATTTTTTTATTGTATTATCTCTTGCTTCTCTTTTTGCTTCTTGTTTACTATTTCCTTCATTTACCAGTTTTTTTTTATGTTTAATCTTTCTTCTACCATCAAGTCTGCGGGTAGTGTCGCCGCGATTACCTCTAGCGCTTTTTGCGACACCGTTCTGTAAGCCCTACATATCCTTAACGAGCTTGCTCTAGTGGCTCCTCTTATTTCTTTTCTGTTTTTTTTTGTCTTTAAGGTATCTCCCCATGTTTCTGCGGCGTACAATAGTTTACTTTTGGCCGCCGTTGCTATTAGCCTTTTTGCCTCTTGTCCTGGTCCTCCCTTGTTTGGCATATGCCTACTAAGCATTTTTTCCATTTACTTTGTTCTTTTTACCGCTTCCTTAATCTGTTCGTTTCATCCTTTTGCTTCCAGTGTAACTCCAAGGTATTTAATCTTCTTCCCTATGGTTATTATTTGTTCACCTACCTGTATTTTTTCCATGCCGCTTTTGTTTTCTGCGGTGCTAATTCTAGTCCTTTACTTTTCATCCATTTCTTTTTCATACTAATTGGCAAGTCTAGCCTTTCTTTTAGTACTTCTATGTCTGCATCCCTACCTGCTAAAGCTAAATCGTCAGCAAATGCCGTTATTGTCACCCCGTCTGGCAGCCGCATTCTGAGAAGTTCATTATATACTAAGTTCCATAAATTGGGTCTTAGTGCTGAATCTTGTGGTACCCTTCTGGTTAGTCTAAATTTACTCTCCTTAGTCACTAAGTTTCTTCCTTGTAAATAACTCCATATTATCGTGATCGTTTTCTTTGTCAATTCTTTCTTTTTTGCTGCTTCTATAACTGCTTCCCATAGTACGCTATTACACGCGTTTTGTATATCCAACGCTATTATGATGCAATGCTGTCTTTTCCTATGTGTGGGCCGCTGTTTGCTTTTTTTGCTACCGTTTTTACCTTCTCGATAGTTTCTAGCGTCAATCTCCTTTTGGTAAATCAGTATTGTTCACTTTCCCATCCACCCCTTTCTTCTATTTTTTTTTTTCTATTCTTCTCACAATAACTTTTTCTATTATTATATTATTGCTAATGTATTGATTAAACAAATCGGTCTCTACGTTTTTGATTTACCTGCTTCTTTCTTCTTCTCAATCAGCACTAAGTTTGCCTCTTTCCAACATTTCGGGAATGTTCCTTTATTTAGACATCTGTTTATTATTTGTGTTAGTTCTATTTTGTTTCTTTCTAACGCTGCTTTCACTATTTCCGCTGTTATCTTGTCCGGACCTGGTGCCCTATTGTTAGGTAGTTCTCTTATGATATGTTTCATCTCCTCCACTGTTGTCATATCTGCTTCTTCTTCTTCACTTGTCTCTGTTGGTACTTTTACCGCTCTTCCTTTGGGAAACAATTTCTTAATTATTTTTTCTTCCCCTTCCTCCTTTTTTAAGCACACTCCTTTTGGTTTTCCTCACTTATTTGTGTTACTAATGTTTTAATATCATGCAATGGTCCTGTTAGGATTATTCTTGAATGTGTGAATTCCTTACAGCTTTTTTTTACTGATTGCTGTGTTCCGTCTCAAGTTTGCTGCGCATTATTTCTTTTTCGGTCTTGTATGGAATCCTAAAAGTGAGCTCTAGCCCAAAGAATGTCACACTCTATTCTTGTTTGGCAAGTTGATTTGCTAGAAAGTCCCCTGTTCTTTTAGTACTGCTACCAGATTATATAAGTTATATGTTAATGTTAAACGTTGTTTGGCTACTTAAACAAGCAGAACTGCCGTATTTGGTAATTAGAAAATTTAATAGCAAAATAATAAGCCCGTTTTTTTTTTAATTAGCTGTAAATGGCGCTACATTGAATTTAGTTTGCCATCGGAGCATAATTACAAATAATACCAGTTGGAAGATATTGATATCAAAAATTTGGTTTCAACAAGACTGTGCTACCAGCTACACAGCAGCAAAAACAATAACGTTATTACGCAAAAAAATTCCTGGCTGCATCATCTCAAGCAAAAGGAACATCCATTGGCCGCCAAGATTGTGCAATATCTCTCTTTTAGATTTCTTCTATTAGAATTATTTAAAGAATAGAGTTTCCAAAAACAAACTAAATACCATTGCAAAGCTGAACGCAAAGAAGCCGGGATTGAGCATGCGTTATGCCGCAATGTTACTCAAAAACTATGACAAGCAAATTACGTCATGTCTCTAATTGTAATAAATCAACTTAAAATACTTAACACAAAAATAGATATTTTTATTACATTTATGTGGAAGCGCAATATAAATCACTCTTTACTTGTATATTTGCTGTAAACCTAAATGGCGACATCCTAATTTTTGTCTTTTATCCATGAACCACTTGCCGTCTTATTTTTGTTGGGTTTAGATAGTATGCCAACATTCACATTATTTGTTTAGGCATTTTTATAAAATAAATTTAGAGCCGACCTGCCCTTTCTACAATAGTATTTTCTTTAAAACTTTTTTGTTTTCACATGCTTTTTTATATATAGGACAAATTTTGTCATCTGCTTTGTTACGTTTTTTACAACTGTAACAGTATACTTTAGTTTTGCACATTTTTATTGCCACTTTTGAAGCATATATCTCTTTTCTTGTTTTTCTGCCATTTTTTTATGGTCTAAACTTGAAACAATTAAAGCATCTCATTGAAAATATTTTTTTTAATTTTACCATTGATCTATCATATTTTAATTTTTTTCTTTGAATTAGTTTATTTGTTGTACAGTAAGTAGCTTTACCACCGCTTACTCAAAATTAATTCTGTTTACTTTACTTAAAACCTTGGTTATACCTTTAAAAAAGCAAACCTTGTATCCTAGTTCTGTGTGGAAAGATTCTCTAAGTTTTTTTTTATCTGTAGTCTTCTGAAGATATAAAATAATTATTGCTGACCCAAAATTGACTAATGACTTAGATACTTTACAACACCGCCATAATGTTGCAGATCTTTGCGTTTTTTAAAGATATTTTTATGGACATAAAAGACATATTGCTGTCTAAACAAATATTTACTTGTAGTACAAGGCTTGCTACAAATTTTAACAACTATTTAATGACAGTTTAGAGCAAAAACTTTTAAGAGAATTTTTTTATAGTGTTATTGACATTTGCAATAAACTTTTAAATTTAGTAGTTTCTAAGACTTATAAGCCACAAATAATCAAAGTCAATGTTTACAGACTGCTTAAATCTTGTCTTTAATGTGATAGTTTTAACCAGTGTGGTTCCACTTGTTAAAACGAAATGGTATTTTTATGTTGTTGTGACAAATTAAGTAATTCATAAATATCACATTTTAAAATTAATTTTAAAAAAAAAGTTATTAAATTTTGTTTTTGCATGTACCAAACTTTATCTATTCCATTATTTCCCCAGAATTTTTTAAAAGTTTTAGTCTATTATATTTTTCTATACCACTGACTTACAGCTGCATTCTTTGTTTGAGTAGTATGTTTTCTTATATCAATTTTGATTTTTATAATTTTTAACGTTTCTTTGTATGAGTTGTCACCGTTTATCTTTGGTTTGATTGTTTATGTTTAAGCTTATTGTTCAAAATATTTTGCTACACCTACTGCACTTAGTTGTAATTATAGAAACAAGACAAGCAGCTTACAAACTGCTGATAAATAAACACATTGCATATCTCAAAACTCACAAACCGAGAACAAATAAATTTTTGAAACAAAAATTATCCGGACATAATCAAAAAAACCATATGGTATACAAATTGGTCTTTAAATCACAATTGCAATAGAACCGGTATAAGAGTAGACCAATCATCGTTAAACAAATAGTTATTGATTGCACTGAAGTTGGCACATTTAAAATCATTAAAAACGTAGTTACAATTTAAAATATTAAAGTATCACATTTGACATCTATCACATAAGCATTATGGTATTGACTTATATCTAACAAAACATTTACAGCATTTATAACAGTAATATTATCACATTTATTAGTAAAACACAAATCCAAAAATACACCTTTACTATTTGGTTTGGTTATACATTAAATACAGTTTAAAAATCCAATCAAGTTAGCAACTAAGTGTCCAGGGTAGTTTCGTAAGAAGTCCAACTCCAACTCCATTTCCAAATTTATCATTTAGCCACGGTGCTTCTAGTAAATTAAAATCTCCGAATTAATTTACTGTTAGGAAAAATATCAGCAAAAGATTCAACAGAGTAGCAGTGGTCGGCATATTTATCAATAACCGAACAAGAGAATAAATAAACTGCAATAAATTTTGTATGACACAAACTTAAAGTTAACAATTACAAACACATGTTCAACACTTAAATATGGCGGGTGTAGTAATGTAAATTTTAGATGTCTTCTAATTGCTTATAATACGCCACCTTTGCTTAATTTAGGGCTAGTTAAATTAGACCAATTACTTCTAAGTAAGTTATAGCTAGTTAATCTTAGTTCTGAATCAGTGATGTCTTTAGAGAGCCAAGTTTTAGATAAAACAATAATGTCATAATTAAAAATATTTTTTTTTAGTTTTTATGCCCCAAACGTTTTGGTAGTAAATTGAGTTCGTATTCCTGAAGAAGGGTCTAAACTGTTGAGCGGATTTAAAGTCCGAAAATCCTCTGCAGGAGTAGCTAGTAAATTTTGTGAATCTTCAGAAAGAACTGAACCAGCTAGATAGATACTTTAAAGCTGCTGTAGCTTTCAGATCTCACCAATAACTCAACAACATCAATAATGATATAAAGTTACACAAAGCATATGTGTTGTCTAGATCAGCAGCTGACTACCACAAATTTAGTTCAATACGTGATAAGTGTAAGCAATTGGCTAATACGTATTATTCTAATCACATTCAGAAAGTGGAAGATTCGATTAAATCTAATCCTAAAGCTTTTTGGGTGCACGTCAAATCTAAACGTAGCAGTAATCAAATACCATCTACTTTCACAAATGGTAATTCTTAAATTGACACTACTGAAGGCATTGTAAATCTCTTTACTGATTTTTTGGGTCAGTTTACAGTCCGCTGACGGCATCTATGAGTCCACACAGCACATATTCTCTACCATCTGTTCCTACTTATATAAATGAATCGCATCTTGTTTTAAAAATATCAGAAGTTGTCAACGAACTATCACTATTAAAACACAATAACTGTCCAGGTCCTGATAGATTAACGGCTTTTTTTCTCAACAAATGTGCGTTTGCCCTTTGTCGGCCCTTATGGTTTTTATTTAACTTATCTCTGGTTATAGGTACTTTTCCTACTTGCTGGAAACAAGCTTATGTAACTCCGATTCATAAGTCCGGTGTTATAAATGATGTAACAAACTATAGACCTATATCTATTTTATCAGTTATTCTAAAAGTTTTTGAAAAGTTAGTTACCTGTCAATTGACTGCCATTCTGCAATCTGAAATTGCTCTCAATCAACACGGTTTTCGAACTGGCAAATCGACATCTTCCAACCTTTTGTTGTATGAATCTTATATAACATAAACTACGTGGTATTGGAGTTAATGGCACCTTGTTAATGTGGATTCAATCATATTTATCTAACAGATCTCAATTTGTGCGCATTGGTCAGTGCGTTTCTCGTAATATTGATGTTACGTCGGGTGTTCCACAGGGGTCACATCTTGGACCTTTACTGTTCAATATCTTTATCAATAATGTGGTACATTGTTTTTCTAATGCGCGTTGTTTATTATTTGCGGACGATATAAAAATCTTTATGAAAATTCAGTCTTTAGATGATGCTGTACTACTTAATGAAGAAGTACAGATTTTTTCTAGTTGGTGTCAGACTAATAACTTACTACTTAATTTAAATAAATGCAAAGTGATGACTTTTTCTAGACGTCAGTCTACGGTGATGTATGGTTACTCTCTCATGAATGTAATGTTGTTAAGAGTTAACACTATTTGTGATTTAGGCATTACGTTTAATTCAAGCCTTTTATTTACTCTACATATCAATACTGTTGTGGCTAAAGCTTATCAACTTTTAGGGTTTGTCAAGCGTAACTCTAAGGAGTTTTCTGACCATCGTACTCTAATTATCTTTTACAACGCTCTAGTACGTCCCCATCTCGAGTATTGTTTCAATGTGTGGTCACCATACCCCGCCGTCAGTAAAGGAAAAATTGAACAGATTCAAAAAAAGTTTGTTCGTTTTTTGGCGTATAAATGCAACATTGCAGGCAGCTACACGGAACTGCTCTCTACATTTAACATGACTAGTCTTGAAAAAAGACGTTTTAATTTTGACGTGACACTAGTTTTTAAAGTGCTTTGTGAGATTATTGACTGTCCTGACTTGCTCAGCTCTATAGGTATTCATGTCCTAGCTCGAGTTTTACGCAATGACTATTTATTTCATATACCGTTCAAACGCACTGATTATGCGGTGCACTCTGCATCTACACGTATTTTGCGGCATGCCAACGAAGTTAAAGTGGATTTTTTTAAAGATTCTTTTAATACCCTGCGACGTGCACTTGTCACCCGTGACCTTTTTTATATTTTGTAACTATTTAAGTTTTATTCTTATTTTTAAAATTAGTTGTTTTATGTTTAATTTATGTTTTTTAAATTGTAATTATATACTTATTTTGTAATGGCTTCCGTTGACTAGTAAATAAATAAATAAATAAATAAGAGACAAATGGTAGTTTTGCTTTGATATATTTTACAGTTTTAGTTTTATTTGTTCCACGTTTAAGTTTTGACACATGAACGTATGGTGGGGAACGTAGCTGATCACTGGCTGGACTACAGCCAAAAATTGTTGGACTTTTGTGCTGCACTCTAAAAAAATTCAAACAAATGTCTGAAAGCATAAATTTTAAATTATTGCAAAACACGCAAGACATTTTTATTTAGAAGAAAGGAAACACAAGCTATTATCTAGCAAACATATAAATTCTTTATCAACAGGATTACAAATAAGCAAAACTTTTATCAACCTAGCAAACTTTAGAAAGAGCTACGGAGCAGCAAACTATCTGCAAACGATCCGGATTCTAATAAAAAACAGTGTAGAATACAACATTCCGCATACACATTAAATATCAAAAAGCGTTCAATTCTATAAAACTGAATGCAATTCTTAATGGCATAGATAATGCAAGTGTCGACTAATCTTCTAAGGTATATAATTAAAAAAAAACACACTATGAGTAAAGATAGATGGAGTGTATACCGCGGGTACAGTAGTAAAGGCCAATAAAGACAAGGAAATTCCCATTGTGTTGTTAAACGTGACCGATAGAAAAATTAAGAATTTTAAACCTTTGGTAGAGAAATTATCAGCCTTTACTATATTAAATTTTAATGACGTTTTAACCTCGCCAGACCGAGTAGATAAATTATTTGAGGATATCAAAGTAGATTTATTGAACTCCAACTACAAAATGTTTGCTAAATATTCAGATATTTTTTATTTGAAAAACAATCCACTAACGGTCACAAATGTGTACTAACAAAATATTAAAGTACGAGATAATGTGTCATCAGTATATATTAAACCATAAAATGTTGGATGCATTGGGGGGAGTTGTATATTTTTTGTATCAAGGATATTATCAAATTGAATTGAACAAAGAAGCAAGACCTTATACAGCATTCACAACAAGTCGAGGTTAATTCCAAATGACTAGGCTGCCAATGGGTCTAAAAATTGATCCAAATGTGTTTTCAAGAGCGATGATGATGGCAATGTCGGGATTAAATTACAAAAATTGTTTTATTTATCTAGATGATTTAATTGTGTTTAGCAATAATCTGCAAACCCACAATAGAAATTTAAGTAAAGTTTTTGAGAGATTTTGTAAAGTTAAATTAAAATTAAATCCGAGTAAATGTAATTTTTTAAGAAAAGATTTTTTTTTATTTAAGTCATATAATAAGTTCAGAGGGCGTATCACCTGATCCCAAGAAAATTGAAGTTATGCGTAAGTATCCTATTCCAACAAATGCTGATGAAACTAAACAATTTGTCGCTTTTGCGAACTATTACCAAATATTTACCAAGAATTTTGCGGACATTGCCCATTCTTTAAACCATTTATCAAAAAAAGACGTAGAATTCAAATAATCTAAAAAATGCCAAAGTTCATTTTGTAATCTTAAAAATGTTTTACTTAGTCCACCGATACTGCAATATCACAATTTTTTGACAAAGAACATGTTTAATTTAAAAACGGGCGTTTTGGGGTATGCAATTGGAGCGTTTTTGCGTATTTATCTAATGGAAATGACAAGCCAATTGCATATGCCAGTAGAACGCTATCTCACGGGAAGAAAAATTATGGTTCTATTGAAAAAAAGCTTCTAGGAATAGTATGGGCGGTTACAAAATTTAAACCTTATCTTTTTGGGCAAACATTTGAAATTTTCATAGACCGTAGACCAGTTTGTTTGTTTAGTATGGCCAACCCATCCAGTAAACTAAGAAAGTTTAGATTGCGGTTAGAAGAATACGACTTTACGGTAATCTATATTAAAGGCAATGATAATGTTATTGCTGATGCATTATGCAGGATAGTAATAGATTCAGATAAATTGAAAAATATGACAAATAATAAAAATGAACAGGTTAACGTCATGACTAGAGCACTGGCTAAACAGGTAATTAAAAGTGATACTAAATCATCAACGGAAGTAAAAGTAGATTGCAAGACTGATCACCCTGGTATGGTCGAACTATTAAAACCTCTCAAAAATGCCAAAATTAAAAAAGTTGACTGTAAATTATGATAAAAAAATGAATGTAATGATTATTGATAAACAAGTTACTTGATCGGGAACTTAGGAAAAACGTTGAGAGAACTTGTAACTGTTTGCGCAAACAATAAAATAAAAAAAATATCAATATTGAAAAATAAAGAAAATAAATATATTATTGAAGGAATATTCCAACAGTAAAACATTCTTAAAACAAGTCGCATATTTATCTGTATTATTAAAAACAAAATTAAAATTGATAATAAAGCAACACGGAAATTAATTATAAATTACTACCACATTCTTTCAACGGAAGGACATGCTGGAATCTACAGAACTTTTGACAACATATCAAGGTTTTATTATTGGCACGGCTTAAGAAAATTTTATAAAACGTTGTGATGCTATAAATACTTTAATATCAAAAAACAACCACTTAAAATTACTACCACCGCATTGGAAACATTTCAAAAAGTTTTTCTTGATTTAGTTGGTCCCTTAAATGCTGATTTAAACGGAAATAAGTATATTTTAACGTTACAATGCAAACTTAGTAAATTTGTTGAATGCTATCCAATTGTAAACAAAGAAGCAAACACGGTAGCTAAAACATTTGTAGAACAATTTGTTTTGAGGTTTGGAGTACCGTCCATTATAGTAACAGATAAAGGCACCGAGTTTATAGCAAATGTGTTCAACAAATTATGTAATATTTTAAATATTACACACTTAAATTCTACTACTTATCACTACAAAACACCACCATCTTTTGCAGCCTATAAAGCTTAAATCTAACTTATATTAACTTTTCTAGTTAAAGGAAGATACATGAGTTGTAAGGTCTCGAACTTCCACTTGGCATTCATTATTGGGCGGTTTTTAGTCGGTAGGCATTTCAACCAGAAAAAATGAATCCGACACTTGCCAGTCTTAACAATACAGTGTATACTGAAACTTGATATACATCACACAAATTAGAGTTTGGTAAATTAAATCGTATACCTTCCAATATTGTAGATGCAATTGAACCAATGTACGCGTTTGAATATTATCCAAAAGAACTAAAATACCATTGTAGTTGTAGTAGCATGGGAAAATGCGCAAAGAAATTTGATACGCTATAAACCGTCAAAAAGTGCAAAATTCTTTTTTCAAAACGCAAATTTCAAGTACCACCAAAAGTGAAAAATTCAATTTATAAAATGTCAAAAATAGCAAAATACGATGATCATAAACTGTCTAAAAGTACAAGCTTCTTTGCATAAAGTGTCAAAACCAGCAAAATCCGGCTACAAACTGTTAAAATTCGGCTATAAACTATCAAAAAGTGTAATTTTTTTAATAACAGTCAAAAGGTACAAAATTCTATTTATAATATGTCAAAAACAGCAAACCAGGCCATAAACTGTTAAAAAGTGCAAAATTCTATTGACAAAATGTTAAAAATAGGAAATTTTGGCAAAATTATCAAAATATTTCCAGAAAAAACCAAAACTGTCAAAAAATGCAAAATTCATTTTATGAAATGTCAAAATAAGCAAAACTCGGCCTTATACCGTCATAAGATTCAAAAAGTTGTAAAATCCGGCTATGAAAATAAAAATTTAAAAACGTCATAAAATGTTAAAAAGTGCAAAACTCTATTTATGAAGTGACAAAAATGGAAAATTTCTGGCTATTATTTGTCAAAATTATCACAAAGAATTTAAAATTTTTGTCAAAAACTTTTAAAAAATGCAAAATTTTATTTATAAAAAGTCAAAAGTAGACTGAGAATATTTTGAAATAAATTGTTGAAAATAGTAAAATTCTATTCAAAAAGTTTAAAAATATCAAAAACCGGTCATTAAATATCAAAATTGTTTCATAAAATTTGTCTATAAACTGAAGTGCAAAAATCCGGCTCAAATAGTTAAAAAGTATAAAACTTTATTTATAATAAGTTCGGATGTGGTCAGTTGTTAGTGTGTGCCAAGTACTTACTTTTAGGGGTTGTACTTGAAAAGTATGGGTTTATGAATGAGTGCATAACAGCGTAACCTTGAATTTTTCTCCAGCTGCAGTCATTAGTTTGTTTTCTGTGTTATCTTAGCAAGAGAAATGCACGAAAATAGTCGTTGTTTGGTAAGCGATTCAATGGAAAGTCAAAGTAAAGTAAAGCTTTGTTTGTTTCGCGATAGTGGATAATTAGTGATTTTGTTGGGTTTATATAAAATGTTGTAAATCTTCATAAAACACTTTAATAAAATTGGTCAAATTTGTATATATTCTCAAAACAACATTTAAAATCTAACTTATAAAAATTGAAATTTGGCTAAAAAGTAAGAAATTAAATCTTTAAAACTTTAATAATATCCTTATATTTAGTAAAATTTTGACAAAATCTTAAAAATCTGGTCACTAAAGACAAAATCCGGTTTAAGAAAATTAAAACCTAACCTAAAGTATTAAAATACTTAGACATAGTTTTAAAAATACGGCTATGAAAACAAAATTTGACAAAAAAAAATTATAAATAACTAATTTATTGGTAAAATTTTAATATAATCAAAAATCCGGATAAAATCTGGTTTAAGAAAAATAAATTTTAGACATTAAACTAATTGAATCCGGTCAAAAACTGTAATAATCTGCTTTATATTATTTATATTGGTAAAATATAGACATAATTTTAAAAGTCTGGCCATAAAATACTTTAAAAAGTTTAAAACCCTGTCATAAAGTATTGAAATCCAAGAAAAAAATATAAAAATCTGCATAAAATTAACAAGTTTTAGTTATACTCTTAAAAATCTAGTTATAAAATACAAAATCTGGCGCAAGAGAATTAAAATCCGTCCATAAACTAATTAAGTCCGGTCATAATAACAAACATAATTTTAAAACTATTGCTATAAAATATCAAAATATTGTCAGAAAATACTCAAATAGAAAAATGCAAAAATTACTTGTGAAATGTCAAAATTAAAACAAATAAGATATAAGTTGTTAAAAAATGCAAGATTCTAATCTTGAAACGTTAAAAAAGCAAAATTCGGCTAAAAGTTGTTGAAAAAAAATTATACAAAGTGAAAACTATTAATCCGGCTATAAATGATCAAAATACTGTCAGAAAACACTAAAATTTGAGTACCAAGGGTTGAAAAGTTTAAAATTCTACACATAAAATGTCAAAAATAGCAAAATTTATCTATGAAATAACAAAATATTATTGAAAAGCATTAAAATTTGGTCATAAACTGTTAAAAAGTGCAAAATTTTATATATAAAATAACAAAACAGCAAAGTCTGGCTGTAAGTTAATAAAAAGTGCAAGATTATATTTAAATAAACTAAAAAATTGCAAAATCCGGCCACAAAGTATCAATATATTATCAAGAAGCACCAAAATTTGGTCATAAACGGTTAAAAATTGTTAAATTCTAAAATAAATTTGGAAAACTTAGCCATAAACTTTTAAAAATTAAAAATTCTATTCATTAAAAACGAAAAGAAGCAAAATCCAGCTAAAAATATTAAAATATTGTTAGAAAACACTAAATTTTGGCCATAGTGTTGAAAAGTGCAAAATTCTATTCATAAAATGTTAAGAAGCACTAAAATCAGGCCATAACTGTTAAAACAAAAAAAAAATTATTTATAAAATATCAAAAACAGCAAGATCCGACTATAAACTATTAAAAAGTATAAAATTCTATTTGTAAAACGACAAAACAGCAATGTGCGGCCATAAATTATTAATTTTATTTATTAAAATGTCAACAACATAACTGTCAAAAAGTGTATTTTTTATAAAATGTCAATAACAGCAAAATTCTGTAATAATATTTTTAGAAACAATTAAAAACTTGTCATAAATTGTTGAAAAGTGCAAAATTCTGTTCATAAAATGTTACAAATAGCAAAATCCGATCATAAACTGTTAAAAAGTGCAAGACCCAATTTATATAATGTGAAAAATAACAAAATTCAATTATAAAGTATAAAAATATTGTCTGAAAGTTCACTATAAAATGTTCATAAAAATGACAAAATTCAGTCATAAAATATTAAAATATTTTCAAAAAAAGCCAAAATCTGGCTTAAAACGGTTGAAAAATAAAAAAATTACATTTTTATATTAGATTTAGTATTTTTTACAGTTGATCATCTTTTATTGGTAATATTTTTACAGCTGCTATGTAAGATTTTGTATTTTTAGACGTGTTAAGTTAATAAATAGTATAATTTTAGACAGATAACATCTTAGATCGTTTATTTGGTAATTTTTGACATTGTTTTTAACAAATAATATACTTGTTAAAGTACTCGTGTGGTAAAAATATAACGGTTATTGACGTTTTTTAAAAATTGCAAATATTTTATTTGGGAAAGATGAAAACAAAATTGACGACAAATTATCAAATGCCGTAAATTTTAAAATTAAATTCTATACCTTCTGCTAAAAACCTATTGTGTCAGATTTGAGATCTGGCGTTTTTTTAGTTTAAACATTGAATTTTAATAATTTTTTAAATAATAAAATTAAAGATGCTGGTTTGGGACCAAAAAGTACAACTTTTTGAACCGTACACGCCAATACAGTTAGCCAGTTGTTGGAATGCAGGTTTTTTTAATATAGATAGAAGGATTTAAGAGAATTGTTGGAGTATACTTAAAAGACTTTAAGGGTAAAAGGGTTAAAAAAATGTTATACTCTTTTTTTAATTGTAAAAGTCTGGTTACCCTGAATTACTATTTATAATTTCAATCAATTTATTATTTTTTTTTTTATTATCTATTCATACAGTATGTATAAAAGATAAATTGTTTTATTATCTATATAATAAAACAAAGCGTCCCCTATATCCGATCCATCTATTAAATTTCATTTACAAAGGGGATGTCATGTGTGCAACCATTTCGAGCACAAACCGCTAGTGGCTTTCTAGTCACCGTGTTCTCGATCATAAAAGGTGATTTGATCGATGGATGCGATAGGAATCGGCGACAATTTCATGAATATTAATCGGGCGCGCTGATTGAGTTGTTTATTCCATAGCCAAACAAAAAATCCATGCTAGAGATAAGTCTATAATCGCGCATTCAAAAACGGAAAGCAACAACATTATGATTATTTACGAGCCAATATTTATCGCTGGCGGTGGGATTCTAAAGGAATTTGGAAGATGTGTGTTTCGACATAACGATGAAAGTTTTGTCGGTCGAGTGTAGCGAATACCGTGAAAAGTCGAGATTTCTTCTTTCCAATTAATCATGATAATTACTATTGCACCTATAATGATTGTTATTAATTGTCCTTAAAGAAAATCGATAAAGGTAATAGTATTCTATAAAAATGTTGCACCAAATCTGAATTGATTATTCGGGCTATATAAGACATTTTATATGCTTTCTAGAAAACTTTTAGCATAAAATAAATATTAATTGCAATATATAATATACAAAAGCCATTATTTCCATTTAATGTGTACACTAATTTATTTTCCTGATTATAAATTAACTACGGTTTTATAATTGTATTAATATATCACATTAGTTATTAAATTATGTATGAACATAATTAAGAATTATTGTTATCCATGTAAGAAACTGCGAGAATTATCACAATCATTATTAATTATATTTGTATGTAAGGAGTGTACTCCAACACTTGGTGCTTTACCCTAAGGCTACTTTTAATCTATAATAAATTGAAAAATATATTATGTAAATTATATCACTTTTACCTTTATAAAATTTGAGTTTAAACAAGTATAATTATTATAAAACTTATTTTTATACATATTTTGTTAGCATACACAAAAATTATGAAAAACATAACTTATATGTTACATAAACTTTATTAAAACCCTAAACGTATCAACTATTCAATTTTTATCACTTTTAAATATTTAAAAAAAGTTTAACAACCAATTTAATCAATTTTTTATAACTAAATTAAAATTAATTTAAAAAATTGCTAAATGATTTTTATCTTCAAATTATTATCATTTTTGTCAACATTACATTACCATAAGGTGCTTTTTTAAGCACAAATTAGCTGTAAAACTAGCTGATGTACAGAACTCATTTTTTAAAGTTATAATGAGTAAAGTCTGACCAATTATCATGGAAAGACTCACGCATAAACAACGCTTTCAAATTATCCAAATTTACTTCAATCAGATGTTGATTTTAACAACTCATAGACAAATTTGTGATTTTTATGAAGTACAAAATTGTACATCAGAGCAACCTGTCTGTTTAATTGTAGATTTTATACCACAATCTTTATAAATAATAACAACAATAAAATACCAACTTATCAAAAGAATGAATGTCACCAGATTATTCTTTTCTCAGTTCCTCAGGTGTGTCCCGTAGAAATTGGAAACTATCATCGGATTGCTCTAGAGTTGCAACGACAACAACGCTTGTTGCATGCCAAAAAGTTAAAAATAAATGAACAAGAGATAGAAATAACGATAATGATCAAGTTAAAGAAAATTAACTTAATCCAGAAAGGTTTCGGTAAAGGGCAATCCTCTACTACCAAAAAAATAGTTTGTTCAATTGGATTCTGAGGAGAGCATACCAATGACTGTAGGCAAAAAAGTGACAAACATAAAATAGTTAAGAATTTTTTGGAAAACCCAAGCTTGGCAAGCAAAACCATGATCAAAACTGCAAAACACTAAAAATAAAAAGATGCACATAGGAGCTCAATCAACTGAGCCAACTAAATCATCCAGTAATGCAATGAGAACACAGCAGCAATATTACACACTATCTGCACTAAATATTTCAAGTACATCAGGAACGCAAAAACAAAACTTGTCCAGCAGCAGCTCACCGGAATTGCAAAAACAACCGGCAAACAAAAGCAAAAACTTTGAAAAAGTTTTCTAATTGTTACTTCAATTCTGAGAAAACGGAAATCGTAAAGTCAACTATCTTGAGTGAGATTGACAAAATAGAAAAAAAAAATCACTTTGTGTAGAGGAATGCTCTTTTAAAGAGGTTTCCTAAAAATTAAATGTATGGACGAGCCTACCTAAGAATAGTTTTTTAGCACATCGGCCAAAAAAAAATTTACATTGTAGACTTAACTAAACCAAAAACGGTAGGTAATGATCAGAATTACAGTTAGAATCAGTAGTTTTTATAATAAAAATTAAAAAGGTTAACGGTACAAACATTTTGAACACTGATATCTGGCAAGTGGTCAACTCCAAACCAGAATCCAAGAATATTCTGTTAATAGATAAGGGCGCTTGAGAAAGTAGTTAAACATTGAGCAAATTAGTTGACATCACTGTAGGGCAGTTTTTGCAACCTTCAATGCGTATATTGTCAAACGCAATATTGACATCAACCTTATTTAAGTACTTTGAATCTATAAAAAAGAAAAAAAAGTTAAGCATACCTGCTAGCAGCACAACCCATATGCAAACTTTGTACACGCATCATAGCAAAGCATGTATTTAATCTAATGTTATTATGGAACTTATGTTTCAGAGGCCTAGTGACAGCCAAAATAGTAGTAATAAAAAATAAACCAAGAGCAAGAACTTTTACTATCTGCAGATCTACTGCAACTGACAAGCAGCGAGGATGGCGCACTCCTGATTTTTGAACGCGACGCTGACGTAGTGGGCACGTAGCCTGTGGGGACAAAAACGTAAACTTAAGAGGTTAAAATCTTTATAGTAGAACATAAGTTTAATATCATAAACAAAGATAACCCGCTAACGTTTGGCAATGCATTGCTTAGCAAAAGTTATTGACCTACCATCAGCAAATTATAAAACAAGTAAAATAAATAAAAAGTAGTACGTGTTAGACAAGTTCTCATTGTCTGATCATGTATACATGCAATTTAATATTAAATCTAAAAAAAATTTTTTTTTTAGAAATCAGAAACAAGAGAAAAACTAACCCGGATTTATACAACAAAATACTAGTTAGCAAAATTGAGGTCTGCTTAAAACCAGTAAAAACATTACAAAAGCTAGAGATAATGTCAAGCACACATTCAACAAAATAAATTTATAAAAAAAGGAACTTGACAGAGCAAAGGCAAACAATAGAAAACTGTTAAAAATAAACCGAAACCAAAAGCTGCGGACTAAAAACGTAAAATTTACAGAGTTGTTCAATGGCACTCTGTAAGAGCTACTTTAGACACAATTTTTGGGATGTACGCTGACGGAAGCTTCTAATTAAGAAGACCTAGAAGTACTAAACAAATGGGACTAAAATAAAGCAAAAATCATAATAAATCAAGACAACCTAAGTTAATGTTAATGTTAAGTTGCTAAGAGTTAATAGAATTTATCACATCATGCTACAGAGTTTCCACTAAAAAAGCCTTTATGCAAAATCTTCAGAGCAAATTTAGCATTTTTACAAATACCAAGCAGCTGAAAAGTAGTCAAGGTGATATTTATACCAAAACCAAGAAAATCTACTGTCTAAAACAAATAAACTTATCAATTTTACTGTATTTATGCAAAAGTTATTAAACAAAATAATTGACAAGACTGGGCGTTAAAAGCCCAACCACTGCACTAGCATCAATATGCCTACTTAACAAAAAAATCTTGCAAACTACTTATACACCAGCTAGTCAGCAAATGCAAAAAAATAGTATTAAATGCTTTTCTGAATATTGAAAAGGCAATTAAAAATACTATTTTTAAATTCATTGCAAAGACAATAGAAAGTCAAAGAATAGAATACCTTAAAAATCAAACATTATATAAAAAAACTGAGGAGCCAAAGTCGCCGGCAGGTGCCCACAAAGAGGTAGTTTTATATTTACTGTAGTGCTTAGACATGAGCTGTCATCTCCATTTCACTATCTTTGCACACGGGAAGTTTGGAGCAACCATGTTCAACATAATACAGAGTACTATATACCGTAAAAAGATGGTGCAAAAAAGTTTTTAGTAAACGCAAACAAACAACAATTGTATTGTTTACAAAACGACGACAAAAAGTACAATAGATCTAAAAAACCTGAGAATGTATGCAACGCTTTTGATGTAAAAAAAAGTTAAATATCTGATACTAACGCTTGATACTAGGCTAAACCTTAACACAGACTAGTTTTAATTTGCATATACAGTCCAAAAGCAGTAGCCACAACCTGTAGAGTTTGCTTGGTATGCATACCAAAAGACCAAAGAATAGAAGGAAAATTTATAACAAACCAGGTTGCCAAACAAGGAACAAAACGGAAAAGAAAATAATCTGCAGCAGACTTTAGCCGGAACACAGCAACTTGTAGAAGAGCTCTAAGAGTTTGACACATTCAAGAATATTTTTAACAGTATTATTGTATATCTAAATTGATATTACAAATAAGCTGTATTAAACTGCAGATGCTCACAAGACTGATAGCCGGACACTGTAGGTTAAATTGCTTTACTTGCATAGACAGTAAAGGCTGCCCAGTGTTTTTTTTTTATATTTTAGTTGAAAAAAGACTTGCACTTTAATTTTTCTTTGTTAATCGAGTACAAATTTTGGGATCTGGGTTTACAGTTGAAGAGTAAACCAAAATTTTCTGCACGTATTAAGCTTTTTGTACCTTGTCTAGTGGTGACTTCACTTTGTTGTCTTGGTATTGAACCACTCTATATACAACGCTTAAAAGAGTCTCCCTTACACTGGCTATGTTAAACCAGTAGCTCCCTAACATAGACTCTCTATTGTATGTGAGGGTCGGAAGGATTGATTGTCTCATCATTCATTTTGCATCTTCGACAAGTTGAATAGTCTTCAATACTAATTGTGTGCATATGTTTTTGTAGTTGGCAGTGTCCAGGCAAGATTCCCATCATAATTTGCAAGCTTTTTTTTTGGACAGTTGCAAATAGTAATTGGATATTTTAGCGTTTGGATCAGTCATTGCTATTTTTACCTGTTTGCAACCCGGAATGACATCTCAACGCTTTCTTAGTGCGTCATGTGTGTTAATATTTAGTAAATTATTTAAACTTGTGAGTGGTAAAATAGTCCAGGATTTAAGACTCGTTTGCCACAGTGTTACTTACTTTGTTGTTCTTTTACCCAGAGCAACTCGATGTTATTTTCAAAAGCTGTTAAAGTAATGGCACATTCAAAAATTAGCTTTGATGCGATTTTAAATTTGTTTATAGTAATTAAGGTCGTTTATTGGTTATCTCAACTACTTTTGCTTAAAAGATAGTCTTAGTGGTAAAAATATTTTGAGGTCTAGGTTGTGCGAGAAGATTCCTGCTCTAGGATCTTTACTGGTTTTTAAACTATTCATGTAGATTCTAATCAAATCACTCTCATCTGCTCTTCTTGTTTATGTGTGCACACGTTTTTAAGTCTTTGAAACACGAAAAAAGGTGACATGTTATCTGTTTGCGTTTCTAACAGAGGTGTTTTTTTAGCAGCCGCCTCTAAACTGGTAAAGTGTTTGCCAGCCTTTAGCATTTAAACATAAAGCTGTCATTGTCGCCATTTGTTTGACGTAAATGTTGAAGGAACAGACAAAATATTGCCTTTATAGCTGTAGTTGGTGTTTTCTGTATGTCACCTGTTATAATTTAGCATGATATTTGTTGCAACTGATTTAGTTTGCTTGCAGGCTTTTTCTCTCTAGTTTTCGGCCACTATACTAACTCGGCCCGTAAGTGAGCATAGGTCTTATGAAGGTAATCGAGTATGTTAATAGCTATATACAATATAAAGCTAATCAGAAGAGACCTTCTAGACTCTATTGCACCCAGAAATAGGTTGATGTCGGACTTTAAATAATAAATTTATTTGAAAATATGGTTAACATTGTTTTATGATTTTAATAAAATAGAGCTATGTGTTATACAAACGCACATTCAACTTTTTAAAATTAAAATGTCAGCAACTACTAAAAAAGTCAACATTGTTTAAAATATTTATAACATACGGCTAGCAGTGCTTGATAAAGTGACTTAATATTAGACGTAAAGAATGCGTTTGATAATAGCTATTTATGTTTAAATTGACACTTGTTTTTTCTAACTATAAAAATAATTCAATATTTTATTGATATAAAAACTAATCGTTCTTGTATGAATTTGAAAAGCAAAACTATGCATTTCAGCATACATATAATGTCTGTAAAATTTTTTGTTAATGCAAAAATTTGTTTAATTATTGGTTTGACCTCAAACCACTTTCATTTTTAATTATTTGTTTCTGTTTATACAATTTAATAGCCAATAAAGTTTGGTTTCATTAAAAAACAAGCAAAAAATTGATATTATTAAAAAAATGCAATTTCGCCTGCATAGCCTCGAGGTGGATTGAGTAGCTGAAAGGTTATGTTGCAGGTCCCAAGCCCGGATAAAGAAGGAGGGTTTCAGGGTGAGGCCAGCGACCTGCCCTGGGTCAAAACAAAAATGACGCTCACAGAAACAACACCTAGCCTCGGATTAGGACGGATAACACGACGACGACCACAGCTAAGACAACGGACAAGAACAAATGGAAGCAGCGACCCATACAAGTGGCCACATGGAACATCAAAACACTGACGAATAGAGACCAGGAACTGGAGAAAGAACTCAGAGAAAACAAAATAGACATCTGCGTGTTACAGGAAACGCATAAAAAAAGCAGGGGGCAAGCAATACTTGGAGAATATCTACTCGTTTTTAGTGACGTCAATAAAAAATCACGTGCAATGGATGGAATAGTCGTAATAATACACAAAATCATGCAGATAACATTACTGAATGCCACTATATTTCAGAGAAAATCATAGCAATAAAGATGATTCTAAGGATCCAAGCCATTAACATAATCAGTGTATATAGTCCAAAAAACAACAAAACACAGGATATCCGAGAAGGATTCTATGACAACCTGCAAGCAACTGTTGACAAAACAAACATGAACATCTTTACAATCATTCTCGGCGATTTCAATGCAAGAATTGGAAATTGTACAATTCCCGGCATAAAACAACGCTTTAACGAGCCACATAAAAACAGTAAGGGAGAGTTACTAGTTAATCTATGCAACATCAATGAACTAAGAATAAACAATATATTCCATAAACACAAAAAACAACACAAATTCACGTACAATGATACTCGCGGGCACAGGTCTGTAATCGACTACATTTTAACCAACAGGAAAATATGGCCAGAGACTATTTTAGATGTAAGATGCCTAACAGCCGCAGACATTGGCAGTAACCACAACCTTGTGCTATGCAAGCTAAAATTTGGGACCAAGCTGAATATAGAATGTAAGAGAAACAAAGAAAAAAGTAAAAACTACAATAAAGATTGAAGGATTGGAGCATGAATCAACAAAAAACCTATAGGAGAGACGCCTAGGTCAAAAAATATCCGAAAACACGATAGCCGCGGAAGACAATTGATCAAATGTGGGAAAAAATTAAAAAGAACATCTAAGAAGCGGGAGCAGATGCACTTGGACACCGTAAAGTGAGCGCATATAACCCTATTGCGCAAAAAACACCTTGGTTCAGGCATGAGTATAAAGAAAAATGCGCTGAGAAGAAACTGGCGTACCAGCAATACAGAGAACAACTCACACAGCAAGCATACAAACTAATCCGAAAAGAAACACAAGTGAGAAAAATGAAAACGGAACACTGGGAGAGGTTCTCCAAGCAAATGGAACACGAAAGAAATATGGAAGATGCTAAGAGGGCAAAAGAAGGAGACAAGAGAACTGGTCAATGCACAAAACATTGAAACAACAACATGGATAGCATATTTGAAGGCGCTATACAGCCTTAGTAAAGAACAACAACAACCAATACTGGAGGTCACAGCAGAAAATACAACAACAATTAAAGAAGAACATGTTGAAGAAACACTAAGAAAACTAAGAAACAGAAAAGCGGCTGGCCCAGATGGGATATACAACGAACTACTAAAGTATGGAGGAGCACAACTAACACATCAGCTTACAGTAATGATCAACAACATCAAAAAACAAAAAAGTGCCGACGGAGCAGAAGAACAGCAATCTAATATTGATGTTCAAAAAGGGGGAGAAAGAAGACCCAAAAAACTACACCTTTCTAAATACAGGACTAAAGTTAGTAACCAAAATCATTGCAGACAAGCTAAACGAGAACATAGAGCTTACTGACAAACTGCAAGGATTCCGTTAAAGAAGATCATGTACAGATGCCGTATTTATACTTAGGCAAATCAAATAAAAATCTCTAGAATAGAACAGGCCAGCGTACACATGCTTAATTGATCTTACAAAGGCATTTGATCGTGTACTACATCAAAGAGGTATTGCCCCGGATCTGGTAGAAACCATTAAAGACATATACACAAACAATACTATTCAAGCATCAGTCAATGACATCATGACTGATCCAATAGAAACCGAAAATAGAGTAAGACAAGGGAATTTGCTCAGTCTGCTGCTATTTAACCTGATCATGGACATAATAATTAAGAAAGTTAGGATGAAGAAGGGATACGCAATGGGGACAAAACAAGTAAAGAATGTTTGCTTCGCCGACGACGCAGTGCTATAGTAGCCAACCCAACAAGATGCAAACTCAAAATCGATGAGACCATAATCGAGCAAGTAAAGGAATTCAAATATTTAGGAATCTCTTTCTCCAGCTACGGCAAACTGAAGGAAGAAGTCAAAATGCAAGCTAAAAAAGCAACACATATAGCAGGAAGCCTAAACGACACGATTTGGAACAATAAGCACATAAGAAACAAAACAAAAATAAGAATATACAAAGCAGTAGTCAGGCATATACTAACTTACATGGTCAAGACGCGCCTAGAAACAACACGTACAGAAAAAATGGTAACAACTGCAGAAATAAAAATATTACGCAGGATTGAAAGAAAAACACTGAAGGACAGAATCTTGAACAAAGAAATTAGAAGAAAATGTGAAATAACCAGTGTCACGGAGTGGTCAAAACAACGGAAAAGGGAATGGGACGCACACATAGACAAAATGGAAGAAGACCGAATTACCAGGATAGCCAGATACAAGTCGCTAAGGGGCCGCAGATCCATAGGTAGGTCAAGGAAGAGATGAAACGGCAACCTAGGTCCATAGGACCAAGAGGCATTAAGAAATAAACAAGCAGTGCTTTTGAAAACTTTAGACAACAAGCAACATAAAATAGGATATTTTGGGATTATCTAAAACGGGACTACTTAAAGAAAAATGCACAACTTTGAAATTAAAACATGTTATGTTCTATATCAAACTTGCTTACAAATTCCAATAATAAGTGACAATGTGTACAATATGAGATAATTATTTACTTAGTATTTAATATTTTAGACAGACACAATACAAATGATCCAAATGTTTGTACTAAATTGGCAAACAACAAAAGCATGAACAAGTTTTACAATGAAATTATAACACCATAAAAATTAGAATAATTGCACTTATTCTTAATAATTACAGATCTCAAGCCAAAATAGGTAGATAAATTTATTTAAAATATAAGTAATTTTGGATTAAAATTAGAAAATGAACAAGATAAATTACTAAATGTTTATACAAAAAGAAAACTTTTATTGTATAAATACATTTTTAAATTAAATTAAACTCAACAAAACAATTAAAAAAAAGTGAATAGTTTCAAACAATAAAAATTATATATATATATATATATATATATATATTTGTACTAAATAAATTCTACACGGAAAACAACCACAGACTTGTAAGAACTACCGTACAAATTAACACAAAACTAGAAAGGAATAAAGTGATACAAACAACATACACCTAAACTTTAGATAACATGAAACAAAACAATCACAATTTTTAAGGAACAAATTCTTAATATAAAAGAACTGAAATACCTAAATTTAGATGAGTTATCCAAAAAGATTATTAAAAACATCCAAATCACCAAATAAGTGTGCATTGGAAAAGAAATTAAAATAGATATGAGAGCATATGAAAAATTTGAAATAGTAAACATAATGGAAAATTTTTACACAGACTCTTACTGCTTAAAAACATCAACGCTCTACAAAAATAGCAAAACCAAACAGTCTTCAACGTGAAGAAATGCTAAGATAATTAATATATATATATATTGAAGAGGTAGTAATAGTAGTAGTAAATAACTATACACAAACCATTACAAACGTTAATATTACAAATTTTTCATAGTCATAAAATGCATTCTTAGTTAGGTAGGTTTTTAATTTGGCATCAAACATATAAGTAGATTTTGAGAAGAGTTATATAATTTAATAAAAAATTTAATTGCATAGTATCTTGACCCTGTCTGAGTTTTTTAATTTGATTTGGTGTTTGTCTCTATCTTGCAATTTTTGTTTTATATTTATGATAATCATAAATACTGAAATCTATATTTTTTAAATGCTGTTAAACTGTCACAAAATAAAAACTTAAAAGAAGAAAAACTACCACTAATCTGGCAAAATGCTTAAGTGATTCTAACACACAAAAAAAGTGGCAATGCAAACATTATAAATTATTGCTCAACAAGCCTACTATTCCATCTATATAAACTGTTTACAAAGATTGTGACAAGCCGCTTGAATAAATAAACTGAATTTCTACTAACCAGTAGAGCAAACAGGGTTTAGGAAAAGGTTCATCTATAAACCATTCAACCACTAACCAAACATGCAAAAAATACGTACCTCTCCATATAATTATTCATTTTTTTATATTTATACAAGGTTTTTTCTAAGTGGAAGCAAAAAATGAAAATTTAATTTGTTTGGCTATCTTATTTTGTTTTCAAAATAATCGAAAAATACACATTATTTAGAAAACTTTTTATTTAGCAAAACTTATGTAAAAAAAAAACATTTGTTACAATAGTAACAACAAACAAAAAAATATTACTTAAAGTAATATAAGTAAATAAGTTCTTAAAATGGTCACCATGAGCGTTAATGCAAGCTTGACAACGCACTAAAAGGCTCCGCATAAAACATTTGTTTCATGTGTCCTACATATAAAAGTCCAATAGATTTAGATCTAGAGATCTTGCAGGCCAGTTTACTGAACCTCTTCTACTATTCCATGGAACGGTGCTTCATCGTGCTGGTATCACATCCTGTTATGCAAGGCAAGAGGGACATTGTTATCCAGATTTAGATTTTTTGTTTGAAATTAAACCTAACGTTTTACTTTTTGCATCCAGTTCAAAAACAAGCTGTAAATACAAGATATGGGAGCATTTGATTGTGACTGTTTTTTTAATAATTTCATATTATATACAAGGTGTCTCAAAAGTGAGTTCTTAAAATTTAATTTAGTAGGCCAAAACATATAAAAATAGTAAACATTTTTGAAATTGTCAATTGTTGTTAACGAGTAACTAAAAAAACAAGAAAACATTTTATTTTTTTATAAAAAAGTAAAAATAATAGTATCTATACATTTTTTAGAATGCCTTCTATTTAAAAGCAAGATTTGATAAAATTTAACTTTAAAGCACAAACCCTTTACAGCATGTCAATTAACGCAACCGGTGCGTGAATGCAAGTTCAAGTCTAAAAACAGGTTTGTTGTAAACTTTTTCTTTCAATTAGTCCCAACAAAATTAATTGTAAGATTTCAACTCCAATGAGGCTATGGTATGGATACACCTCTTCCAATCCACACGCGAAGATAGTTTATTAGTTTAGGGCCTACTGAATCGGGTTTTAAAAGCACGAGCGTCACTTTCAAGACATCGTATCGTATATAATATGTAATGATAAAAAATCCAGTCACAATCAAGAGCTGACAACAAATATTTCTGCTAAAACTTACAAATATAGCAATAATAGTACTAAAGATTAATTAAAATATTTGATTCGTTTTTATCAAATTATTAGAATTAAATATAATTTACTTTTCTTGTTACAACCAAATGTTTTATAAATTATTATTATATTTTTAAAAAGTATTAATATATTGGTTTGCAAAAACTTTCTATAAAGTTTTTTTGAAATCATTTGTTAAAATCTGTGTAAAAAATTACTTGATTTTAGTAATTCAATCATTCTATTTTTAAATATTTATATAATAGCTCTTTAAAGCAAATCTACTACTGTTGTAATTTTCTCTTTATATTTATAATACACTAACATAAATATAAAAATAATATACCGTTACAAATGTCATCAATAAATTAACTTGTTGATTTAATAATGCATCAATATTAATAATATAATCAGTATTTCCGATTGCAAATTAAATTAAATGTTAAAATTGCCAACCGGTAATAATATCTAAAATGATCAATCACTTCCAATAAAAATATGACAGCTTCAAAAGATGATACATCCGCAAATCATTAAAAATTATTTTAAAATGAAAAATGTCCCAATTATGAAATAGTTTTAATAAGATTAAATTTAAAAATTAATTGACATCAATACAACCATTCATAATTATTAACGATGAATATAAGTGAATTAATTATTTTAATAGCTTCTCTGGTTGAAAGGTTGAAAGAGAAATTCTATTGTATCTATATGACAAACCTTAAACAATTAACCCATTATCAATTTAAGAGTAGTAATAAATGTAGTAATTTGACAAGCTATGATAGAAACGTAATTGATATTGAAATAGAAAATTATTTATATTTGATTTGAATATATATGCAAGAAAACAATTTTCTATTATATTACCAAGAAAGTTGTGAATTACATTTTCAAATTGAAATCTAATATCCATTTCAACATTAATTAAGGCAAGAGAAAATCGTTTTGTGTTATCATGATGCAGAAGCAAAGATTTTGAAGATTAACATAATAATTTAAAATAAAAGTATAATTATGTTTAATGGTAGTAATTAACGTTGATATTTGATCCAATTCTTAAATTTTATTTTAGATTCTATCTGATAATGATCTAATAGCACGGACAAGAGTCTATTAACTTTTAAATGCATAAATAATAATAATAAATTAATCAATAACAGATTTGTTAAGTGAAGTCAAATATAATCAGTTTTAGTTCAATAACAAATAAAGTACTCGATTGTGTTAACAGTGGCTTACAATGAACTCTACCTCTATTGTCATTTAAAATAAGTTTTTTGTTGCAAAGAGAATAAAGTTTTATGTTATTTGTGCAGCAAAAACCCAAATACAAATATCGTATCTCATCCTAGATTCAAATAACGCGTAGTATGATTTCATTGCTGTTTGATAACATGTTGAATGCTATTGTCTTTATGGCAAAACATGCTGAAGCTAGTTTCATAGTTAGATTTTTTACATAGTCTCCCCACTTTAGTTATTTTTTAACTGTTACACCTAAAAATTTATAAGATTAAACTTGAAGATCTTTTACCAAATTGCATATACTTTGTTTTAAAACTATTTAATTTTAAATTATCAGCAGAAAACTATGTATAGTTAGCAATCATCATTTGCCGTCCCTTGAAGATATATGTGAGGCGGGAATCGATGTGGCAGAATTCCCTGAGCTAGGCGAGTACAAATGGATCGTCGAGTGCTTATTAAGCTGTTATTACTGGATTACAATTTGTAGTATTACAACGTACCTTTAGTGGAAAACGAGGACATACGGTTTTGAATTGCTTTACAAAGGCTGTTATCAATAAACGAAAAAGTGTGAACTTTTGTGAGTCTGGTTATCCAATGGGAGCGACAAAAGTTACAATAGATGGTAATCGTTTCCGTGGATTGATTGATACTGGGTCTGACGTATCGCTCATTTCGAATAGATTTGTTTCATTGTTTGAACACAAATTCAAACCATGCAGTATGTCGTTGAAGGAAATCGTACCTGGTAGTCTGTTAGCGATGAAAACATTTACTGGATTTACGAAAATTACTGGACAGAGTACGATTATTAACTATTTGATAGTACCTGATTTTGCTCTTGATTACGATGTGTTTATTGGACAAGATCTTTATGAAGATACCTTGCTGGCTACGATAACAGATCATGAAGGTTCGAGGGTGGTTAGATGACAATTGCCTGGAATACGACGTGTAATAGAGTCTACTGAAGAACACGATGTGATTGTACCTAAGGAACATCGTTCGATGATACTTGACATATTGCAAAAGTATGCTGGAATAATAACATCGGGTAATAAAGTTGGCACCGTAAAGAATGCAAGTCTTGAAATTTGTTTAGATAAGGACATTATTGTTAATCGTGCTCCTTATCGATTAGCTGCAATTGAGAAAGCTGCCGTACGTGAGATTATAGTAGATTTACTTAAGAACAACATCATACAAGAAAGCGACTCTCCGTTTGCAAGTCCAGTTATTCTTGTAAAAAAGAAAGAAAAATCTTATCGCATGTTTGATTGATGACCAGTTAGATCGGCCAGGAAAAGGCAAATATTTTACGACTTTCGATATGGCATCGGGGTTTTATCAGATCCCAGTATGTAAGGAGTCTATCTGCAAGACAGGTTTTGTGATGCCTAAAGGACAGTACGAGTACTTGAAAATGCCATTTGGTTTGGCAAATGCGCCAGCTGTGTTTCAGCAAGCAATTAATGATGCTTTTGGAAGTTTAAAAAACAAGATTGCGGTAGTTTACATCGATGACATTCTAATCCCCTCTGAGACTCCGGAGGAAGGTCTAGATTTTCTTTGCCAAGTGCTTGATGCACTGGAATTAGCCGGGTTTTCTCTCAACATTAATAAGTGCCGATTTCTTCAAACATCGATTGAATATTTGGGACGAGAAATCTCAGCAGAAGAAATCCGACCAGGGAAAAGGAAGATTGATGCGCTGATAAATTCACTAGTTTCCACGAATGTCAAACAAGTTCGTCAGTTTATGGGATTAGCAAGGTATTTTTGAAAATTTATTTAGGAGTTTGCATCTCGTACTGCCAGTATTACAAAACTTACAAAGAAAGTTGAAGTGTTTATTTGGGGAGAAGAGCAAACTGCAGCACGTAATTACGTCATTTCTCACTTGACACTTCTTGCAATTTATAATCCCGAATTGCGTACAGAACTGCATACGGATGCAAGTAGTCTGGGCTATAGCGCCATTCTAATGCAGTACAGTAGGGTAAAAACGCGGGTGCCACACCCAAGCTCTTATGGGATTTTACATGTACTTCAACCGGATGTGTTTTCAGTGTATTTAGTTCAACAAATGGCCACCAGTCTGCAATGTGTCGCCACCGTCGCTGGTGTTGGCGGGAAGAATTGTCGACTTGGCGGGAAGAATGGCGTCCAAAATGGCGTCGTTGGCGGGAATGTCTTGGCGGGATGTTTTTAAGATGGCGTCTTGGCGGGTAGTCCAGTTGTCCACTAGATGGAGCGTTGTTCGTCTTGTCGGTTTGCCAAGTTGTCCACTAGATGGTTGAAAGTATGCAACCAAAGTTACAGTGTATGCTTGGTAGCATCGTATTTTTTTAGTGAGTTTTGCCTGCTAGGATTTGAACACCGGTCGGCTGGTTGAGAGCCCGACGCGCTACCCATTGCGCCAAACAGTGTTACTGATAAGAAATGGAAAATGTGCTATAATAATGGGACCTCAATGTGGACTTGTAAAAATAGAAAAAAATATGTGACGTCAGCCCTAAGCGCTTGCAATTTATGATATAACTGAAAATATGTGATTATAACCCTTAAATATTCAATTATGATCAATAATATATTAAATTTCAAATGTAGAAAAAAATTCTATTTACAACAATAAATTATTAAAATAAATATCAATCATATATATTCATTTTGACCTATTTAATTGTTATTAACGATTCACATATAAAAAAAATTCCCATACAAATTGAAACCGAGTAGATTAATTTCGCTTCATCTGCGCAACGGTCAGAAGGGCATTAGAGTGTCACACCTAAGCACGTCATCGACGCGAGACGGAGCGCGTAATCTCCATGCGGTTACTGATAAGAACTACTATTAAATAAAATCACAATCCTAAAATAATTGTTATGATGAGTAATAAAAACTATTTTAAATTACATCAAAATATATATTAAAATTAACCGATATTCTATGAATATATTTTCCTAAATAATTATAACGTGTGCCTATTTTTCATAAAACAATGTTAAATTGTAAAACTGTATGATGCACACGCATAAGAATGCGTGTAAATCGAGACACAAACTAGAAGATATTTGCAAATTATTTCATTTTCATTCAACCAATCATATTGATTGTTATAACAACCAATCAGATTAAAAGTTATTATGACAAATATGTTTAAATAAATCAATTAGTATTAGCAAACATGTGTGACGATATTGACGTGCCGTGTATATCAATCGAAGACAGCAACAGCAGTTGTAGTAGTGATATCGCCGGTGACTTTCTAGAGAATATGTTGAAAGATCACGAAACCGAATTAAGCAGTGAAGATAGATTAATTAACGAAGTCTATTATCCACTGAACAAACAAGTTAAAGTGACTGTTGGTTTGAGCCCCGTACGAGGATTTTACCAGTGTGTGCGTCTGAGTTCACCGAAAAAAAGTATATCTTTCATTCAGCCTGAATGGAATACTTTGATGCAGTACAAAAACGTCATAGAGAAGAGTGTTTTACGGGCGGAACACAAGTGTACATGTAGTTACCAACAGAAGAGACCTCGTTTATCCGATGACGAAGACTTCAAACCCAGGATTAATGTGTTCGATACTTGCTATATTGACCTGACAAAGTGTCGAAAATCAAAGATTGTGAGCATCGGTTGGCGGGGTGCGGTCATAATGCTAAATAAAAGTGCGTTGGATCAATTGTGGCGTGTAATTGATATGATCGAATATCGTTTGCAACGCTTGAATAATATGCAATTTTTTGAATATTACAACAACTGTCTATTGGAATTCAATAGATTACAAGCCGACACAGATGATGCATTCATTAACATCTTACCTACGGTAAATAATTGCTATTATGAAAATATCGAATGCATGCGGGAAATTATATTGTATAACCGCAAGAAATTGATACACGATTTACAAACAATACGGTGTTTAAGTGGAGACAATGAAATTAAAAGTCAGTTATACACTGATAATGGTGATGTCAAGAACGTCCCCCATTAAACGACTCCATTTAAGAAATCGCCAACAACTAAACTATCGATTGGAAAGTCTACTACAGCAAATTATTAATGTTAAAAAAATTATTTGTGATTATGAATTGCAAAAGCAACTGTGTGCAAAACTCGACGGGATGCAGCTCCGATGAAATTAGCGAAGTCGAAATAAAATTATTTGAAAATATAAATAAAGCCATTGAATTGTATGATGAATGCAAGTTAACTGGTGAATATGTAAAATATCTGCCTGAAAAATATTTGCGATCGCTATATGGACTAAATTTGGAAAGATTGTGGGACTTCCTGCCTGAAAAATGTAAGAGTGATTTATATTTCCAAATAAGACTTCCTTGTCATAAGCATTACAACCTTCCAACCGATGAGGACCACATAGACGGACCACCTCCGCCCATAAAAAACTGTTTTAGATGCATCGCAGAAAAGTGTATCTGCAAAAAGTGTCAAGATTACCGATCAACTAGAAAAAGTGACAAGAGCACCGAAAATGAATAGCACCGCATTCATACTTTTATCAACTTTGCTTAATGGAACTTTGTTCATCACAAAACCCAAAGATGCCAGACAATGCTACATAACCGCCATCGATAGAGGAATCAATGATAGTTGGCCTTTGGAGTGGAAAATGATGCACCTCGACAATACCACTCATCCAAGAACGTTCAAAATCAACGCCAGCACGATTCCGGGGGTGTCAAATGTGATGAATGCAACTTTTATGTTCCTCGATAAAAATCGATACGTAATGAACGTATCAAATCAATTAATAATGGACAATGTTGTAAATAATGATAAAAATGTAATTTTGATTTTAGAAATTATACTGATGCTTACCAATGTTATTATATTTTCTTATGTGCTTTATAAATTATATAAAAGGTATGTTTACAAAAACTAAATAAAAAACAATATTATAATAAACAGCATTTTATTTCATTATTTATACATTTTACAGATAATTGAATTATAAAGGTAAGTCCAAATTTGTTAGCTTTATCAGAAGTGATTTGAGTTGTTGTAGAATCCCAAGCGTTGGACAATTAATCGAAAATAACGATAAATCTTTCTGATTTGCTCTCACCATCGAAGATGTAAATTCGTTATATTCATAATACATATTTTCACTGAAGAAATATAGCAGTCCATTTGTGTATCGGAATGCACCATTAATGTCCCTGGGTAATCCTATGAAATCTTGTGTATATCCAAGCATATTTATTTTTTGATAATAACTGCATTCATCCACTTCAACGTAAACGCTATTATTGTAGAACACATATGTTTGCCCACTGTACGTATTTACAGCTGCAGTCACAACCCCACCAACATGTAAATTTGATTGTACAATTGAATTATGAAATTTTAACGATGGGAAATCAAAAACATGTATATACATATCATCGAATAGTGCTATCTGGCCATTGGGGCGTTGGTAAATTGCATTTATTTTTTTAAACGTTGATGGTAGAAAGTGTAACCAATTGGTTATTAACTGCGGTTTTCCGTATGAATTTATATTTAATCCTTTCACCCAAACCCACTCGTTATAAAATATGTATATTTTTCCGAGGACTATTAGAAATGCATCGATGTCCTTTGATACTTTACACAAATCGGGGTAAATAACAGGTGGGTCAACCGTTCTAGAATTGACTGTAGAATTTACAGTTATATTTGCCACAGTTGTAGACTCTATTGTGGAATGTATCGCAGGAGTTGTAGGCTTTGTCGTCGACGTCGTCGCCTCCGTCTCCATCGTCGTCGACATAACCTTTACACCATACAGTTCTTGAATTGCATTGATATCATCTTCAGTTAAATTTGGATAAGCGTAGTAGTATGCATACATCAATGAATGTTGATTGCTTGAGTGCCGAATTCCTAAGACGTGTCCGATTTCATGAAGTAATACAGAAAAAATACTTATTTTGTTTTTGGGAGGTGATTTTGTCAAAGTCCACCAATCTTCATCTGCATCAAGATGAATTTCTGTCAAACTTCCGTTGTCGTGAGGTAGATAGGCATGCCCCAAAGTATTCCCGGGACCGTCAAAGGAATTGCAAGTGTAGTTACGCTTTATCCATGTATGTGCTATTCTTTGAAATGAAATTAAAATATCATACTTTAAAGGATCATGAATGAAATTTAGATTAGTATAACTTGACCATAAATCAAAAGCCTCTTTGGCTGATTGTTTCATTAAATAACTCCCTTTATAAAAATGCCATTTTAAAGTTTTGTTTGGCCATTTTTCGGAATGAATTACATAATTTTCCAAATGATCTGGATTTCCACATCTTGGAGTTTGCATTAAATTTAACGTAGCATTATTGAATGTTCCATCTGCGGGTAGACCATAAGTTTCTTGAAACAATATTATAGCATCTCTGGAATCGGTTAGCGATGTGTCACTAGCATTTAAATATCCATAGAATTCTAGATACTTATTACCATCGAACGATGAGTCAGTTGAGGTTGATATAATAAATGATATAAGGAGTGTGATGATCATCATTGTATAGAGGTCTTATTAAAACTAAAGTATAATTATAAAATTATTATTATTTATGCAATTATAATACATTTTGTTTATTAATCCAACTATTATGCGATTTATCCATGCCAAGCCATTTTACGAATACTTGATTTCCCTTCTTTCGCAATATTTTTTCCACTAAATATATCTTAGGATTTGATGTTTTCTGTAATTCCTCAGCGTAAAAGGCTCCTTGTATAGGATCTCCTCTTTCATCTTCCAATAAATACGTCACCGGGTTGGTAATTTTAATTTTAACAATTTTAAATAATTCTGTTGTCCAATTTGGTGTGTATCCTTTTGCAAATAAAGCTTTTTGTTTACTCAATCGCACCATATCGCCCACTCGGAAATTCCCTTTTCCTGCAATTTTAATGTGCGAGTAGACAGTTTTTAATAACATCTCTTCCTTATCACCGCCCGGAATTACATCAGCTGGTCGCATTCCTATCGTACGGTGACGTTGATTGTTGTATTCTAACGTAACCTTGTTCAAAATATCATACCAGCTGTAGCGCCCACGCAAACTAAATTGTTTATAAAGTTTATCTTTTAGCGTGCGAATTAGACGCTCGACAATGGCAGCTTTCATTATTGTATATGTCGAATAATGATTAATATTATATTTTTTCATTAATGTAGAAAATTGCTTGTTATAAAATTCCTTGCCATGATCACTTTGAATATTTTTCGGTGTCCGACCGGCGTTTAATATTTTTCCCATGGTTTCTGCAACAATCACACCGGTTTTATTTTTTATTGGTGCAGTCCAGGCGTATTTTGAGAAACAATCAATTACTACCAGTATATATTTATATCCTTTATTTTCACGAGAGAATAATTGAAACTCGGCAAGATCTATTTGCCACAGATCGTCAACACCTTTAAGTATCGTTCGTCTTCGGGCAAAATTCTTTCTTGCCGGTTTGTGTAACTCTCGCACTACATCCTCTTTACTCATTTTGACTTGAACGGTTTAATGGGGCAATCAGCTGTTTGATGCTAGTTGTTTGATTTAATAATAGCGTATTTAATTCAATCTTGAACTGCTCCCATTCTCTTGCATTATCGTTTTCAATTGTTTCTATTTTGGTATTCGCAGACCCTATATTGTTTTCAACTGATTCTATTTTGTGATTCGTAGTAGTTTTATACTCCTGCAAATCCGCGGATAACTTAATTAACCGATCCAAAGAATCCATTTTTACAGGTGTAATTTTGGAATCTACCATACCGGGGACACTGTTGATAATCCCATTTACTTTTTCATGTACATTCTTTATTAAATTTTCAACATATCTCTTCTCTTCAACATGCAAATTGTCGACATATTTCTTGTTGGCGGCATCGCTCTCATTAACCGGTAATTCCAAATATTTTATTCTTTTACTTTCAAGGTTGAAATGTCCATCAACATCGCGTTTAAAACCATTGCCCGGTGGTCCTCTCAATCCCACGCATTTATTTATTTTATTTTGTAACGAATGGCGTCCGAACTTATCGATGCTCATATTGTAAATGAAATCAATGTAGAACGTTATACTAATAAATAACATCTTCTTCGCGTAATTCCTCTTCGATTGACGCAATCTCATTATCGTGCGAATTATTCCCCGCATTCCTCGATGCGTGCAATAAACACAATCTATCCACAAGTTCGCTTAAATTGTTCCAATACTTGTATTGCGTAGGGACACGTTGCACTCGCAACTTTGAATCAAATCCTCTTCCTTGGGTGGAATTTGAATCGGAATCCAACAAAGGTTTAATAATCTTTGTATACTTTTTAGATTTTGATCCCTGTATCTGATTATTTGGATCAAAATTACGGTATATTGCATGTGACTTTAATAATATTTTTTTATAATGTTGTAAATCATCGTTTGTATAACTTGCAGGATCTTTCATAAAAAGCAGTTCGTATAAACCCGTTGTTCCATCGTATGTAGAGTCACCAATTTTAAAATCTTTTTTATTGACCAGTTTAACTTCATGATTTCCAATCATCCATTTATGCGAGTGTAAATTAATTTTTATACCAGTGGTCTCATCTAAACTGTGATGAGCACCAAATCTCTTTGCAATGTACTCTCGAGGCTTTTCATGAAACGAATCCAAAAACTTTTTAATTTTCATGGTCCGTTCGCTTTGCGGAGTTAAAGATTTACGAAGTGTCTCTTTGCTTTGATGCGATACCTCTTCATCACCAAGCGCTACCTCTTCGCTTCGATGCGGTACCTCTTTGCTTCGATGCGCTACCTCTTCGCTTCGATGCGGTACCTCTTCGCTTTGATGCGGTACCTCTTCGCTTTGATGCGATACCTCTTCATCATCCTCATCGTTCAAACGTTTTGTAAAACCAGACCATTTTGTCATCTGCTTTCTCTTTCGCGGCCGCACCACCTTGACCGTATATTTGTGTTTGGGTGTAACTTCTATCAACGGTTCGGTTTTATAATTTTGATTCGCATCATCGTTTTCATTCTTGAAATTTACTTTTGTACGTTTGAGAGAAATTATTTCCTTCAACGGTTCCAGTAACGGTTTATATGCTTTGTTTAAAAATTCGTCATTTTCCGATCGGTTTATTTTCATGGCAAACAGCTTTTTTCTTATAGCCTTTTTAATGTTGATCAGACGATGTTTTATTGCACGGTCCGACATGTTCATTTGCTTGCGTAAATTTGATTGATGAAATCAATTGTCAATCATTATATAGCGATCGAAACCTTTGCGGTATCTTCCCTTATTCGGATCACAATCTTTATTTATTACTATGAATCCGTATTTTTCTGCCCAACACAGTCTACAGATTTTTTTAAATTTTTCGAAATCCATGTCGCTGCTCACATGATCCGCAAACGCATGTTTCAAATTCATTTCATCTTGCTTGAATAATACGATAAAATTGGCATTATCACGTATCAAGTGTTTGGGTATTCGTGTATAAGTCTGACATAAATAAAACGAATCAATGTTATTGTGTCTTCCCATGCTGAAATATTCTCTGATTTTCTCTTGGCCGTCGCACGCAACATCATCAAAAATAAAAATTGAGTTTGGTTTGGCATTCTCGGGGCTTAAGATTTCTTCATTTTCTTTAAACTGAAAGTATTTTATTTTTCTCATAGACTTCATAACGCTCTCCAATAGGCGATACTTTGGTTGATACAACGATTTCGAGTAGATATAAATGTTCTCAAAATGTAATCCGTTTTCACTGAACAATAAACTTAACATCGCGTTTGATTTTCCGCAATTGGACGGTCCACAAATGAGGGCTCGTATTGAATTTGGTAATAATTCACCGTGACGTCTCTCCGTCGTCAAACCCATTCCCGACACGTACTCATCCATGTTTACGATTGGCAGCGACTTTTTCTGCTTGACCACTTTCATTGTAATGGCATAAAATGGGGTTTGGACCTGTGTTATAAATAGAAGCGCTTCATAGTGAATCTTTTAAATGCATTTGTATCACGGTGCAGGCATTATCAATTCTTTTATAAATAAGTTACCGGTTGAATTACATTTACCGGGGTATCAGTACTGTGGGCCGGGCACAAAATTAAAGAAGCGTTTGCAAAGAGGTGATCCGGGCATAAACAAGTTAGACGCCGCATGTAAACTACACGACATTGCATATTCACAAAACAAAAAATTGAGTGATAGACACGTTGCGGATAAACAGTTAGCGGAAGTCGCTTGGCAAAGAGTCAAATCCTCAGCATCGTTGGGTGAAAAGGCGAGCGCTTTTGCTGTGACGACAGCAATGAAAGTGAAAAGAAGATTAGGTATGGGCATGTCAAGAAAAAAAAGTGGCAAGAAAAAAGTTACGTTGCAAAGTGTAATTGTGATGAAGGCAAAAAATGCGTTAAAACAGTTTAAAAATAAAATTAAACATAAGAATGATATAACTGAAGGATCACACATAGCCCTTAATGCGGCAAAACTTGCCGTGCGCAAAGTTGGTGGAAGGAAAAAAATTCAAACACCTCGTATAATTCCAGTGCCTAAAGTCGGTGGCATCCTACCATTGATTCCTATTTTTGCGGGTCTTAGTGCATTGGGAGCACTTGCGGGTGGTGCATCTGGTATTGCCAAAGCGGTGAACGACGCTTCGGACGCTCGTCGGAAATTTGGTGAATCACAACGGCACAATAAGATGATGGAAGCCATTGCAATCGGTGGAAAAGCAGGAAATGGACTCTATCTTAAACCGCACAAAAAAGGCTTAGGGCTATATTTGCAGAAACCAAAAAACTACTAACGCTACCTCGAAGAGCGCTAACCGATAGGGATTTAGAGATGTTTGCGATAAAAGCAAAAGTACCATATTTTAGAGCTGTTTTTATGCGCGATGTCATGCCGATTAAACCCCATAAAAACGAATCCGGCATTGTTAATCTAGATTGTTCGAGAGGAAACGGTACACATTGGGTGGCATACAAAAAACGCGGAAATCACGTAAAATACTTTGACAGTTTCGGTGACCTCCCACCGCCCAAAGAACTTTTAAAATATTTTCAAGGTAGCGAAATTACTTACAACCACGATAGATATCAAAATTTTAATACGTATAACTGCGGGCATTTGTGTTTGAAATTTTTACTATAAATACGATAGCATACAAGATAGTGTCATGCAGTCATGTCTTATACGTTTACTCTGCAGAGTGACAGCAGTGTACTCTCCGTAAACTATTATCCTCCCATCGAGTTAGACCCTAACAAAAATTATTATTTGGGCCTGATCGGGTTGCAAACGTACAACACTATTCCGAATATAGAAGAGGGGTGCAACAAATTTTATTACGAGCATAACGGTAACAAAGTTATTGACATACCCACCGGTTCGTATGAAATCACCGACATTGAATCTTACTTGGAATCTGTTTTGAAATCGAGATCGAAAGAATCGGAAGAGTTAATTGTCTTAAAACCAAATAATAATACATTAAAGTGTGAAGTTTTGTGCAAATACGACATTGATTTTTCACCAGCCGATAGTATCGGTAGCTTACTTGGATTTTCAAAGAAAAAATTGAGTGCAAATAAATTGCATTTGTCCGATTTACCTGTTAAAATTATAAAAGTGACCAGCATCAGACTCGAGTGTAACATAGTGTCGGGTGCTTTTTACGGTGATAAACTATCGCACACGCTTTTCGAATTTTCACCTTCCGTCGATCCGGGTTTTGCCATTAACATAGAACCTCGAAATATATTATATTTACCGGTTAACGTACGCAACATCAACAACATTACAATCAGAATTATCGATCAAGACGGAGCATCCGTAAATTTTAGAGGTGAAAATATTTTAGCAAGACTCGAATTAAAAACGTGGTAACATGCCGATTCAATTTAATTCTAATCCAAATGTTAATAAATGGGGGACAACCATTCGAAACATCACTCCTCAATTATTCTTCAAAGGACTAACAAGTCACGACCTACAGAGACTCTCCTCATTGGGCTACAGGCTAAAAAAGAACAATGGATAAATTAGACATTTTTGATAAATTCAGTGTGGACGAGAGCATTGTGAAAGAGGAATTTCACAGTTATCAGCCGAGAACACAAACCTTTAACAATAACGATGAAATTCGCATTTTAATACAACAGCAGGATATTTGTACTTTGCCGTGCAACAGTTATTTGTACATCGCTGGTACAACGGAAAATCCCGTCGATGCTAATTTTAAATGGGAGACAAATGGATTTGCATTCTTATTTGAAGAAATTTGTTACGAAATTAACGGAGTTGTAATCGATCAAAATCGAGGCGTTGGAATCACGTCCACAATGAAGGGATACATCTCCTATGATAAGGAAGAGCTAAGAAGTTTGGAAATGAGCGGGTGGAGCGAAACGTTTGACGCAGGAGTTAAAACATACTTTGATACAAACCAAAAGTTTTATGCAATTTTACCCTTGAAATGTCTTCTGGGATTTGCAGAAGATTACAAGAAGGTGATGGTGAACGTGAAACAGGAGTTGATCATGAAGCGTGCCACCACGGATTTAAATTGTTACACGAGTACCAAAGACTGCAAGATTCGCATAGATAAAATTGAATGGCGCATACAACATGTTCAGCCGTGCGATGAAGCAAAATTACGAATATTGACCGGCATACAATCTGATCCTCCCATTTTAATGCCATATAGGACATGGCGTTTATTTGAGTATCCTCTCAGAAAAACCGATAAGGATACTTGGTTAGTTAAAACTTCTACCCATCTGGAAAAACCTCGATACGTAATTGTAGGTTTTCAACAGAATAAAGTGGGAAAAATAGATAAAAATGCAAGCCATTTTGATCATTGCTTTATGAGAAATTTGAATGTGTATTTAAATTCGGAGTGTTATCCCTATGATAAGTTAAATCAAGATGTGACAAATGGCGAATACACAACTTGTTATTACATGTACACACAGTTCCAAAACAGTTATTACGGTCGATTCAACCGACCCATATTGAGCTACGCAGAATTTAAAAATCGAATGTTATACGTATTCGATGTATCAAGACAAAACGAAAGTGTAAAATCGTCAACGATCGATTTGAAAATTGAAATGGAGGGACACCAGGCTTTCCCAGACAACACAAGAGCATATTGTCTCATATTGTTCGACCAAGTTGCCGAATACAGACCGCTTTCTGGGACAGTGAGAAAACTTGTTTAATGGAAAGTAGAACCAAAAGTTAACATTGCAGTAGTGAATCCTGAACATAGAAAATCCCATCGAGCTCTTATTTTTAGTCGAGTACAGGTCGTTGATGTGTACACTTCATATAACATGATGATTATATTGGCCATCGATATGCAAGGATTTGTAATTGCAAATCAGTTTATGCCGAAGGAAATAAGTATTGCAACAAATTACAAAAATATTCACACTTACTTGATGAAACCGACAATCGACTACTCGTTTTTAACATCGAAGGAAAAAATCCAAGCCAGATGGTTGGAAAATAATTACCACTCAATTCCATACTCCGGAGGAATTGTTGATATGGCAGAGATTGACAACATCTTTTACGGATTTACTCAGAATTTATCCGATGTGACGTGCGTGGTCAAGGGTGCTCAAAAAGAAGATTTTTTAAAAAGACATTTCCCGAATTTTACCATATTAAACCTTGAAGGTGAAATTAATTCACCAAAATTTGAAAAATGTACTCATTTCTGTGCAAATCACACAGATGAGTTTGCTAATTGCTCATTTCAGAATGTTAAAAAAATTTGTACTTATTTAAATGATAATAATTATAGTAAATAGTTTTTTGTAATTATTTTCTGTAATTATATTTTATATGAACATAATAATCATAAATTTCTATATTTTAAGTCTTGTTATGTATGTAATTTAATTAAAAAATAAATCTATTTTTGTTGTAATAATATTGTTTTATTTTACCTACAATAAATAAGAAAATGCGTTAACTATAAAAGGTAAGTAATCCATATTAATAATAAATTTAAAACGAAGTTTAAAAATTAAGTAAATATTAAATAATTAATAAATTTTCAATTTCATTTTAAAGTAAGTAGTATGATGTAATTTCTTTCAATTTAACCAAATCACATCCGTTTTCACATTACATTTTAATTAATCAATTTGTTATCATTTTTCCTTATATATGTATATGAGTAATTTCCGTTTATTTCGCGCTTAATTAAAAACATCCGTTTTCTCCCCCATATAAAATCAATGCATTCTGTGAAGTGTGCCAGTTTATAAAAAGCAAGCAATCAAATAAAAAATAATAATCATGTTGAGCGAGTCTTCAGGCGATGAGTTATTGTCGCAGTATGTAACTCCAGACCGTCCCATACAAAAAGTGTGTGACAAGGTAAAAAAACCAAATAAACGACGTCGCTTAATTGGTGATAAGGCTTGTAGACGTTTGTTTGATGAAGTCACGGTGCCGGTTGCACCAAAAAAACTGAAACCAAAAGTTTTGTCAAGTGATAGTGAGAGCGACACTGAATCAAAGAAGAAGACCGTGTTGCCCCTAAAAAAACGGAAACCAAAAGTTTTGTTAAGTGATAGTGAGAGCGACAGTCAATCAATAAAAGACCGTGACGTTGCCGATTTATTGAATGAAATCGGCAAAAGTGACGGCGGCGCTTCCATTATTCCCTTGAGGGATTTAAAGATTGGAAAACCGTACGTCGTTAATGATTTTTGCCATATGCAGACGGTTAATGGAAAAAAAGTTGTTTGTGAACTCAAACATGGAATAGTATTCCTTCCGGACCGTTACTCAAGGAGATTTGCAAAAGAGAAAGATCTGGAAAAAATACGCGGATCGCAAGTAATACTATTTTATAATGGATTAAAATCATTAAGCGGCGGTCGTAGTTATCACGACGTGCAGTTTGAAAAAGCCTAAATATGGGCGATAACAGATTGATAACGCAAATAAAAAAACTTTCAAAAACAATAAACAGTGTGGGGGTCAACAGGGATGTATTAACAAAGTGCCAAGCAGAAATTAAAATTAATATAAAGTTATTAAAAAAATGTGCATCGCTCAATTTTGGTAGGAATCAACAACATATTACATCTAATTTGGGATCACTGCTGTCTCTACAGGCAAAATGCGCAACCAAAATAAGAACGCTTTCAAGAACGGGTGATAGACTTCGCAGCGAGAGAACAATCAACTATGGTGCTAATAAAAGAAAACCTGCAGTGGAATGGACCGAAGTAAGTAATGTTTTGTTTTTTAATTTTGCATGCATATTTACATAAAAGGCAGATAGTAATAATAGTCTATATATTTATAATTGCAGTTGAAAACAGCTTTCAATAATCAGATTCGCACAGGTGCTTTAATTAACTTAAACCATGTGGATCCAAAACTTTTTCTGAACGATTGTAAAATAAAAATTATAAATCGTTTAAAAAACATACGCAAGAAATTCACATGCTTTAAGTGTCATTTTGCCCTGTGCGGGGAATTTGTGCAGCCGGTATCTATGGAAATTGAAATTTTTCGAATGATGTCAAAAAATAAAATATTTCTACTCCACTCTGACGATGCACTCTTACTAGACGAATTATTTGAAGAAATTCTAGTAAAGGTATTTATTGAACATTAAAAAATTAAATTTATGAAGTTGTGGCATTAATTTATATATTTTATGTATTATATTTATATATATATATATATGCACCCTTGAACGCAGGATCTACCAGCTATGTGCCATTGCCTAAACCGATTATTCAACGGAATGCTTGCATCAACATCAAAAATATGGATCAGCGCTGCTTTTTATGGTGTCTCATTGCTGCCCTACACCCATGTACAAAAAAAGGTGATGACCCCACAAACTGTTTAAATTATCCGGTTATTTTTGATCAATTTAATTTAAATAATATAAATATGCCTATGAAAATATCAGACATAAATAAATTTGAAAAACAAAATCCATTTTTTTCCATTAATGTGTATTCATATGACGACGGCGATACCGGTGACAGTCAATTTCAAATTTACCCACTACATATTTCAAACAATCATGTTGGAGAAATACAGATAAATTTATTGTATATACCTAAATACCATAAAAATTCTGGTCATTTCTGTCTAATTGAAGACTTGTCTAAATTATGTTCCTCAACATTCAATAAACGTAAACGTAAGCTATTTATTTGTCATAGATGTCTTAATAATTTTAGTAACGAGAATAATATGCAAACACATTTAAAAGACTGCAACACTTTTGATCCAGTTAAAATTGAGATGCCCATTGAGGGCTCGGAAGTGAAGTTTCAAAATTTTACAGCTACCATGAAATTGCCATTTGCAATATACGCCGATTTTGAGGCAGTGACATTACCGATTTTATCATGTGCAAATAATCCCCGTAACTCGTACAGTAGGCGTTATCAAAATCACAAACCATTTAGTGTGGCTTATTTGCGCGTATGCTCTTATAATTCAAATTTAAACTATTTCAATATGTATCGCGGTTTGGATCCACATAAATGGTTTATTAATCAATTGCTAGAAGAGTGCGATGTTATTTGGGCATATATAAATAGTGATAATAATAAACCAATGAATCCTTTAACAATAATACAAAAAATTCAACATGATACTTGCCAGTCTTGCTCGATATGTAATTATTTTTTTGACAAAACCAATGTAAAAGTGGCACATCACTGTCATTATACTGGCGACTTTATTAATACCTTGTGCAATAATTGTAACTTGCAGTGCAAGACATCAAACATTTTACCCGTGATTTTCCACAACTTATCGCGATATGATGCTCACTTTATCATTGAGGCTCTTTCAAGTGTAAATGCTAATCCCATAAATATCATACCATCCACAACCGAAACTTACATCAGCTTCAACAAAAAAATTGGAAAGATTAATTTAAGATTTCTGGACTCCTTTCGATTCATGCCCTCCTCATTAGATAAACTAGTAAAGAATTTAAATATTGATCAGCTACAATTGACCAAATCCGGTTTCCCAAAAAACGAGGATCTGATGTTAGTCAAACGAAAAGGTATATTTCCCTACGATTATATATCGTCAATTGATAGATTAAATGACAATATATTACCCGCCAAAGAACATTTTTACAATCATTTAAATGATTGTGCGGTCAGTGACGATGATTATTTGCATGCTAAGACAGTGTGGGAGCATTTCAAATGTAAGACATTAGGCGATTATGCAGACCTTTATTTAAAAACCGATGTTTACTTGCTCGCAGATGTGTTTGAAAATTATCGGAATTTAACTATGAACACATACATGTTGGATGCGTGCGGGTTTTTAACAGCGCCCGGTTTGTCTTTTTCAGCTGCATTAATAATTTCCAAAGTTAAACTTCAACTATTAACCGATATTGATATGGTGTTATTTTTTGAAAAGGGGTTAAGAGGCGGCATATGCCAAGTCAGCTGCAAATATGCTAAATCTAATTCGCCTTATAGCACCTCATATGACCCAACAAAACAAGTATCGGAAATTTTACTATTAGATGCTAATGGTCTTTACGCGTTTGCTATGACATCAAATCTACCATTCGGTAATTTTCGATGGCTCGACAACATGGACGAGTTAAAAAATAAAATTATTGACAAGACTATAAGTATGTGCTATGGTGACAACATGGACAAATCGTTGATGCTAGAATGTGATCTGCATTATCCTACAGAACTTCATAATAAGCATATTTATTTCCCGTTCTGTGCAGAGCACAGATCACATTCCGGCAACAAAGCCAACACAAAATTAATGCTTACACTTTACGAAAAACAAAACTATGTGCTTCATTTAAATTCATTAATGCAATGTTTACAACACGGGCTGATTTTAACAAAAATCCATAGGACCATCGAATTTTCTCATAGTAAATGGCTTAAGCCATATATCGATTTAAATGCAAAACTGCGCGCCCAGTCGACAAATGATTTTGATAGGCAACAATATAAAGACATGTCTAACATGTCATTCGGTAAAATGATGGAAAATGTTAGAAAATATAGGTCAATTTACTTGGCAAATAATTGGAGCACTGCGAGAAAATTAATATCAAAACCAAACTTTAAATCATTCAAAATATTTAATGAAAACCTTGTTGCCATAGAAATGAACAAAACAATTGTTAAATATAATAAGGCATTGTATGTGGGCACTTGTATTTTGGATTTATCAAAAATTATTATGTATAGTTTTATCTATGATTATTTGAAGGTGCACGTCGAGCCGCATTTCGAAGTAATAATATGCTATAGCGATACGGATAGTATTGTTGCCAAATTTATTCGACGTGACAACTGCCCGTATCAAAGTATATATGACGTAATCCGGAGAGATGCGATTCTGATGTTCGACTCCTCAAATTATTCGGTAAATAATCCCTTTAACATTCCGCTAGTTAATAAAAAAGTAATTGGTAAATTTAAAGACGAGTTAGGAGGAACCATAATACTAGAATATGCGGGTATCCGAGCAAAAGTTTATGCTATCCGGTCGGATTCTGATAATACAGAATTAAAAAAACACAAAGGTATAGGAAGATCGGCAATTCGAAAATTACAATACGAAGACTATATTAATTCAATATTTAATAACGTTTCAAAAATGACAACATTTAATTGCATAAGATCAGAAGATCACAACATTTATACGATAGAAATTAATAAAACTGCTCTTCATAATTTTGACGACAAACGAAATCAAATTGATCAAATTAACTCAGTGCCGTGGGGGCATCACAATTTTGAATGATTTTTTTTTTTAATAAGTTGTGTGTTATCATTCTTGTTTTTTTATATATATTTTTTTAATTATTCTAGAACTATTTCAACATTATATCCATTTATAATTTATATTATAAAACTTGAATTATTATAATTTTAGTAACATTTTTATAACATTTGCTTTATTTGATTTTTTTTTTAATAAATATATTATATTTGTAACTTGCGTTGTTTTTTAGACCATTTTCAAATGTCACCATTAATAACCGAGGTACGGCGTAAGGACTTGAATATTTACAAGACGTCACATATTTTTTTCTATTTTTACAAGTCCACATTGAGGTCCCATTATTATAGCACATTTTCCATTCCTTATCAGTAACACTGTTTGGCGCAATGGGTAGCGCGTCGGGCTCTCAACCAGCCGACCGGTGTTCAAATCCTAGCAGGCAAAACTCACTAAAAAAATACGATGCTACCAAGCATACACTGTAACTTTGGTTGCATACTTTCAACCATCTAGTGGACAACTTGGCAAACCGACAAGACGAACAACGCTCCATCTAGTGGACAGCTGGACTACCCGCCAAGACGCCATCTTAAAAACATCCCGCCAAGACATTCCCGCCAACGACGCCATCTTGGACGCCATTCTTCCCGCCAAGTCGACAATTCTTCCCGCCAACACCAGCGACGGTGGCGACACATTGCAGACTGGTGGCCATTTGTTGAACTAAATACACTGAAAACACATCCGGTTGAAGTACATGTAAAATCCCATAAGAGCTTGGGTGTGGCACCCGCGTTTTTACCCTACTCAGTACCATGAGGGTGAAAAACATGTCGTGGTTTACTTCAGTCGGAGAATGACATGTGACGAGTCAAAATATCACTCTCATGAGTTGGAAACTTTGGCGATTGTGAATTCGTTCAAACAATTTCGAATTTACCTCATGGGCATTAAATTTACTCTGGTAACAGATTGTAATGCTGTGAAGTCTACTGCTTTGAAAAAAGACATTGCAAGATAGTGGATTTATATGCAAGACTTTCATTTTGATATCGTGTACAGAAAAGGTAGTGCGTTACCTCATGTGGATTAAGTCGCAACCCTGTCGTGCAACGTGTTACCAACAAGAATTGGCTTTACATCGAGCAGAAAGGGAGTGCTGAAGTTCAGGGTATGTTGGAGTCCTTACGCGATGGAACTTTGGACAGTAATCAATATGAGAAAAGGACGGACTTTTGTATCATAAACGTAACAACGCAAATGGTACTGTCGGTTACCAATGGTTTGTGCTTTGTCAAAGTCGACTGGGACTTCTCAGAATTTTTCATGATGAGCAATGTCATGTTGGGACAGATAAGACGATTTTTTCGATAACTGAACATTTTTGGTTCCCTCGACTGCGGAACTTTTTGAAGAATTATGTTGTCTGGTGTGTGCTGTAAAGAAAACGAGGAAACGAGGACAGGGCCCTGGCAAGGTTTTATTTACCCCATGGAAAAACTTTCTCAGCCATTCGATACTCTCTATGCGGATTGTCTTGGTCCATTGCCTATTACAGTGGATGGTTACAAGCACATATTGGTGGTTGTAGATGCGTTTACAAAATATTGTTTACTACTTCCGTTGAAGTCTGTAACAACTCAAGAAACAAAAAGGCAATTCCAAGTGATAATTTGTTTATTTGGGACACCGAAAAGAATGGTAATGGACGCTGGTTTGAATGTTAAGAACACTACGTTTCCCAAATACTTGGAATCGTGGCAGATTGAGCACCATTATATTACACTGGATGTGCATTGTAGTAATGGTCAGGTCAAAAGATATATATGAACCTTAATGAATATTATTCGAATTGAAGCTAAAGTGAAGTCAGAATGGTCAAGCAGTTTGTGGAAAATTCAACTGGTGCTTAATACCACTATGCAGAAGACTATGAAAGCAACACCGCTGCAACTGCTTCTTGGTATAGAAAGTTCTACACCATTAATACAAGAGTTGTTGAATAATATTTCGAGTGATCTGAGACCGATTCGTAATCGACAGCTTGATCGAGCTCGAGTGAGACAGCAGTTAGATACTGTGATAGATTTTGGTAATATAAATCGTAAGCGTCAAAATACGAATAAGTATTCGAAGGGAGACTTTGTGCTTATGTATCGTGATTCCAAGATGCATATCAGTAAATGCGATTATGAGTTTATGGGCCTTTATGAGATTTTAAGTTGTCTTGATGGTGACCGTTATGAGATCAAGAAAGTTGGCAAGAATATTGTCAGTAAAGCTGCTAAGCAGCAGTTGAGACTATGACCTGCAGATTGGTCGTTGAATTGTGATACAGATTATTTGTTGGAGTGTTTTGAGTCAGGAGAAACTGACGAGTTGCCCGATAGAGGTGAGTTGTGTTAACTGCCATGTTAGCAAGTTGAATAGTTTTGTGTTTGTTTGCCGATCTCTGTCCCTGAGAGAAAGAGTCGAGGTGATGGCTGCGGTCTCACATGTGTTATGTTTGTTTGCCGATCTCTGTCCTTAAGAGAAAGAGTCTAGGTGATGGCTGCGGTCTCACATGTGTTGTTTCTTTGCCGATCTCTGTCCCTAAGAGGAATAGTCGAGGTGATGGCTGCGGTCTCACATGTGTTATGTTTGATTGCCGATCTCTGCCTCTGAGAGGAAGAGTCGAGGTGGTGGCTGCGGTCTCACATGTGTTATGTTTGTTTGCCGATCTCTGTCCCTGAGAGAAAGAGTCTAGGTGATGGCTGCGGTCTTACATGTGTTGTTTGTTTGTCGATCTCTGTCCCTGAGAGGAAGAGTCGAGGTGATGGCTGCGGTCTCACATGTGTTATGTTTGTTTGCCGATCTCTGTTCCTGAGAGGAAGAGTCGAGGTGGTGGCTGCGGTCCCACATGTGTCAAAGGTTGTTTGACAATCTCTGTCCCTGTGAGGAAGAGTCGAGGTGGTGGTTGCGGCCTCACCTGCATTTTATGTTCAGTTTCTTGTTTTGGGCGAGTGAGTTGTAATTAATGCTTTAGTATTTTGAAGCAGGATCCAGCCATACGGACGCCTAGTAAGGCTTCGAGAGCAAAGCTTCCATCAAGGTTGGCCGTGTTAGCAATAATTATTTGCCGTCTCTTGAAGATATATGTGAGGCGGGAATCAATGTGGCAGAATTCCCTGAGCTAGGCGAGTACGAATGGATCGTCGAGTGCTTATTATGCTGTTATTACTGGATTACAATTTGTAGTATTACAACGTAGTAGGCGGAGGTAAAAAACAGGAAGATTGACATTGAGATGAAATAAAGGGAGAAAATAATGAATCAACGTGTTGTACATTTTTACTGTTTCTAATAGTATAGAGTTTTCAGAAAGTAAGGACGAATTTGAATTTGGGGAGCTTTTTTTGCTTCTGTTTGGTAAGCAATGTTGTTTGATGTTTATTTTTATCATGGAAGTGATAAAAAGCTGCCGTTACTGTAAACGGCAACCGTTACAAAAACATGTTTTCTGATTAGTTTTTTTCAGTTGTGGATGAAAATGACGACTGTTGGTTTCAATAAAATGGTGCAACATGTCACACATCCCGTGAACCAAATGCTTTGCTAAATGAAAAGTTTTCTCAAAAAATTATTTGTAAAATTAAAAGTATACGTGAACAAACCACAAACAATATACCAATTGAAAGAAGAAATTCAGAAGGTTTTTAGCAGCAACCCACCAGATGTTTGTAAACGCATCATCAAAAACTTTAATAAACGCATTTATAAATGAAAGATGTTACTAAATATGTTTGTAAAAAAATTTACATATTTCATAAATTTTAATAAAGTTTTATAGCACTTTAATATTTGTCTGTACTTCCTGGACACCCTTTATAAATCATAGTTAGATCGTTATTTATTATAAAATCTAGTAGCCAATAATTTACAAGGCACGAAAAAAAAAACAAAATCATTGATGAACATTAGAAACAGGATTGGACTTAGCACTGTGTCCTGTGGGACACCTCTACTTGCTTATATTATTTCAGATTTAGTATTTATAAATTGTACAAAGTGGGTAATTTCTATTATGTTTGGTCTAAAAAATATAGTGATAGATAAAAAAATTACAGTATGCTACAGTTTAAAGATGAAAAACAAGAAGTTAAAAAAAAATACTGATCAGTAAAATGCAAACACGCACGTCTTGAACTACAAAATTTTTTTTAGGTTTATTGTTTTATGGTATTATGGCTAAAGAAACTGCACCAAAGATTGTGAGTTCGAATCCTAATATATCTCGATATACTTTTTACATGTTTGTACGCTTTTATACACAAAATTGTAGTACAAAAAATATTTGTTGGCCTGACGTTTATTGACCTTATAATCAAATTTCTAAAATATATTCTAAATGTTTTTTATCTATTGAGTTAATGTTGATGCTTCCCTATAAGATGTAGCTTGCATCTGCATCGCACTCAAGTAGTGTTTTAGGCGCGCTACTAATTAGTCTTCAAACTCAAAAGACCCAGTTGATAGGAAAGGAAGGTGTACTGATTTGAAAATAACTTTTCTAAATTTATAACAGCATAAAGTTTAGTTTATGTTTTGTTTGTTTGGCAATTTCTCTTCTTCCTTTGCTTTTTTGAAAGTATACTTTTCCGGTTAGTTTAGATTTTTTTAGGATAAGGCATTGCCGGAAAAGATTATCTAGAAATACCCAGGTGAGGTTTGATTTCTAAATTTTTTATTTTTTCTTAAACTTTTTTGTCCATGAGTAAGACGTGTTGGGTTTCTGGGTCTAGTTTTGAGTATACTACTTGACTATTCTTAGTGCATAAGGTACATATATCAATAGATTCTTTGGGTCTGGCAGTTTTTTTTAAACCAATTATCAAAAGTTCCTTGTCTCTTAAAAAAGCTTTTTTGGTAGATGTGCCTTAAAACCACTGTTTCATTCTGCACATAAATTTCTTATAAATTTACATTTAAAAGTGCATATTAAAAAAAAGCGCAAAGCATGCTTCTTTTCAACTTATTAATCCAAAAATGAAGGATTTGATAGTTTTTGTTATTTTGACATTGAGTAAGCAATTGGGATACTTTCTTAATATAATTGCTAGCGCAATTCCCAAAAAAAAGTTTTAAAATTTTTCATATTTTTATTTTTTTATTTTTTACTGTTTGTTGTTAATTAACGCTGTTATGTTATTGCTTTTACGATCTTATCATGTTTAAAGATAGTGTTGAATGTTGCTGTTGTAGCTGCCCGGTTTGAGACTAGGGTGAAATTCTGTACTTTTAGTGCTACCCACCTAAGGTAAATTGTTTTATTTTTTTAATTTTATAATTCATTTTATTTTATGCTTGTTTTTGTTTGATAAACCGCAAAATTTTTCAGTAATTAAAAAGTTAAGCAAAAGTTGCAATTAAATAATATATAATATATATATAAGTATTAATAAATATTTACTAGATATTAGGTTGTTATATTATTGTTAATCAAGGTTTATTTAAAAAACAACAGCAACAGCAAAAAGAATGCTCTTATTACAACCAAATCTACCATTATTCTCTATAACTACTCTAGTTTAGTGCAAGACCCAAACATATGGAGAAATATTTGTTGAAAAAAGTGTAAGGACAAAAGAAGGAGCGGAGTGTGCCGTACCACAATGTGTTTTGCGTGTGGAAGATAGCAGATGTAGGTTGCCCATAGTCAACTTGTTAAATGACAAGCTAATAATAAAAGCTGACAGTATTCTAGCTAAAATTAATCCAAACGGTTTTTAAAAGAACACTGCAGCTTTTTGACAAGAATGGCATTTCAATAGGAAATATGTTAGATGTAAATCATCAAAATCAACTCATGTCCTTAATTAATAAATATAGAGATTGTTTTGGTGCTTCATTGGAAGAGATGAGCTGTGCTAAAAATACAATCATGAAATTAATACTGATTAGTAATAAGCCGGTCACTTATCGCTCTTACAAGATGGCGTATACTAAACAAGAACAAGTTAAAAGGTTGATAAAGAAGTTAAAGAAAGCTGGAGTGAGTACGCTTCACCTATTTTACAAGTAAGCAAACCCAGTGGAGATAAAATGATCGTCACCTACTGCCGCTTATTAATGACAAAATCGATAGACTTAGAGGTTTTGAATATATTACTATACTTGATCTTTTCTCTGGATATTACCTAGTTCCAATAGGGAAAGAGTATATTTACAAGACAGCGTTTGTAACGTGCGATGGGCAATATGAGTACCAAAGAATGCTTTTTGGATTGATAAAATCTTAGGTCCTTTAACAGGTACTGTAGCAATGGCATATTTGAATAATATTTTAACCCCGTGTTACAATGTGGAAATAAATAATAAGGATGTACGTCTACGTGAAAAAAAAAATAAAGCAGTAGCAGAATTCCTAAGGCCAACTAACATACACAACGTTCAACAATGTTTAGGTCTAACCGGTTTTTTTAGACGTTTTATTTTAAATCATGTTAAAATTGCACAACCATTGACAAAGTTGATACGTAAAGATGTAAAATGAAAATAGACAGAGCAACAAGAAAAGCCTATCTTGATGTTAAAAAACAGATTATAACATAGACCTATATTAGCAATTTATAATCCAGAAGCTAAATTGCAAGTACATACAGATGCATCGCAAATAGGAATAGGTGGAATTATACTACAGAAAGAGTCAGATGAAAACTTTAAGCCTATGCTATATTTTAGTCGCCAATTGACCCAGCAGAAAGTCGATAGCATTCATTTGATTTAGAAACTTTGGCGGTTCTTGAAACTCAAAAACGTATTCTCGTATATTTTTTAGGCAGACGTTTTAAAGTAGTGACTGCCAGTCATTGAAAATGGCTAATGAAACAGAAAATTGCGCGCAAATGACGGATGAGAAAATAAAAGCATTAAAAAATATACTCAAAAAACCGGCCGAAGATGATTATGGTCGAAAAATACACGAAAAATACACTTTAAAAGATAATTGAGTTTATAAAAAGATAGACAATAAAAAGTTATAGATAGTACCACGTAGTCTACGCTAAGACATTGAGAGCAAACTATGACAAAACCGGTCATTTGCTATAAAAAAGTGCTTTTATTATAAAAGCAAAGCCGAAAAAAAAAGAAAGACACTTTCACCCAATAAAGAAAATTGAGATACTGTTCATACAGTTTATATGAACTATTTAGAGAAAATGGCTCAGGTGGCAAAAAATATGTATTGTCAATGATAAATGGTTTTACAGAATTTATTCTGTTATATGCAGTTAAAAGAATACAACAAATTTTGCTGTCCTTAGATGTAAAAGGCAATTAATAATAACATATGGTGTTCCAAATCGAGTGATTGACTGAGAAACTGCATTTACTTCTAAAGTTTTTTTGGAATTTTGTAATAAGAAAGGCATTAAGCGCATAAGAAATGCTCTAGCTACTCCTAAAGCAAATGGACAAATTAAACGTTACAACACTACCATTCTGAGGGCATTAGCTACCAGCATTGAGTCTAAAGAAAAATGAAGTTTAAAGATACCAAACATTCAGTTTGCAATTAACAACATAGTAAACACCAGTACGAAAAATACCCCAAGCAAGCTGCTGCTGATTCTCAATTAACAATAAAAATACAACCCAAGAGACCTGTAGTTTCTAATTTAAGGAAAAAACAAAAAAAAGTTTAAGCAAGAATTATTTAAGTTTAAGAAAAAACTAAGATTTGATTTGATATAGGCAGATTAAGATCAAAAACTTACAGAGAATGTAATTTGGTAATGGTCAGAAGGAATATAGTTAGTGAAAGTGGCAGTAGTAGAATACTATTACCAAAATTTAAAAACCATTTATAGTAAGCAAGATTTTTTTACGGGATCAATATCTGATCAGAAATCCCAGTGTTGACAAAAAAAATGCTCCGTTTAAAAACGTAGAATCTGTAAAGAGCATATGAAGAAATATGTTACCCCAGCTAGTTCTTCAAGTCAGTGTTTATATTTGAATATTAATTCATTTAATTTTGTGTTGTGTTAAAGTGTTCAACATAGAATATTTGGTAAGTGGTATAATTTAGTAATTTAATTTAGAATAGTTTGTGAACAGTTTAGAAGTTAGGACGTTAGGATAGCTATTTATATAGGTATGTGTTAAATAGGTACTGTCAATTTTTAGTGTCGTTAGGGTTTGAAGTGTACTAGGGTTTCTCCATACGCTTGATTGCTGTATATGTGTTACGGGTAACGTGTGTTGGAGCTCCGGACTCTTCCGTACAGTTAGTAACTAGGAACAAACCCCCAAAAACATGCTTTCCGTAAAGTTAGTAACCAGAGACAAACCCCCAAAGACATGCTGTGTTATGCGGGGTTCCGGCGCAAACCTGGAGTGTTTTAACAAAGGATTGCGGTTCTGGTGCAAACCTAAAATGTTTTTAGATAAATAGATTAGAATACCCTTACTGAGCATATAGCTCATTTTTACTCTTACTGTTTCAGATACGGCCAGCACGGGCAGATTGACAAGATTGACATCCAAAATTATGTAATGTTTCAATTAATAAATGTAACAAGAAAACCCCCCATTAGTTTTGTTTAGTTTTTAAATTTAGTTTTTAACAAGTTAGACCAAAAAGTTTGACTAAGAAAGCCGAAGCATAGTTAGTGTGAAATTGTGTTGGTTTACGTAAGCAATACCCTTAAACGCTGCCCAAAAACGCGTTTGTTTATAAGTTTTGAAGTCAATGTTCATTAGATTTAGACCAATCTAACTTTATATGCGTTAGTTTGCATTAGTTCTTTTGATAAGTTTGGTTTTTAGTAACACATCTAAATAAGAGGTTCTTCTATGTGCAGTAATTAATAATTCAAAACAAGCCATCATATAATATTAGTGCTTTTTACACCTGTGCCAAGTGGTAGTTTTATTGTTAGTTAGTAGTAAGAAAGTAATTATTGTAAAAAGCAGACTAAATTTAACTTTAATTATTTTTGAAATAAAAATAAGTTGTAATAGACCAGATACATAAAAGTTAGGTACACCATTTTTTAATTGTATTCTATCCACTCGTAGCCAAAATCCCGATCTTGAGTGCTAATTTCAGCTATTCTGATAATATACAATCAAAACTCAAATATGTTGTTGTTAAATAAGCTTTTGACTTATTATACATTTTGAATTCATCTGCTTTCAGATTTCTACTGACTATTGCACAAAAATAAAAATTAATTGTCTTGCTTATTTAATAGCTCATACTCTAAAAATCTGTGGCAAGCTTAAATCAGACTGGGTAAGGTCGATAGAGTATAAAAATATTAATTATTTTTCTAATTTTTTTAAGTAGACACTAATATCACCAACATACAATAAGAATAACCCATTTGCAACCCATTCAAATTCTTTTTCCTGTCAGTCTGTATAATCAAATTGGTTGCAAAGAACTTTGTATCTAATAAAAAAAAATGATATTTTAATGATACATAATTATTTTTGTCTGTACTTGTATTTTACTGAAACTAAATATGAACAACATGTTTACATATTCAGTGTTAACTTTCTATTAGTACATATGTTTGTTTACATTTTTATTATACACCAAAGTAATCATTAATTTTTATAGCATATTAACATGATATTTCCATGTAAAAGCAATATTTAATTGATTAATATAGCATACTAAATTGAAAATATCGCCTTTATACAGCATAGGAGAAATTACCATACCAGATAAAAATCTTCTATGCATGGTGATTGAAAAAAAGTCTGGTCGTATTGATAAATATCTATTAAACAGAAGAATGCACGTTAAGATGTGAACATTCATTTTTACAATCCAAACAACCTGAATAAAGAAGCTTTTCACTTTTTGATTAATTTTCACATCGGCGTTAATGCCATCATTAATGATTCAAACGTCTTCCCATTCTGTATTCATAATTAGTTAAGAATCGGCACACAATAAGCTATAATTAATTAGCTATAAAGTCATTTTTATTCATAATAAATTATATGATCAGACTGTAATTATGCGTTTGAGTTATCGATTAGTTTAAACGTTTCGGAACTTGCTAAAAGTAAAAAATCTCATATCCGCCTCTAATAAATTATCATTTGGTGGTCTGTAGTAATCGACACACGACGATTTAATTAAAACGTTAAACGCATATAAATATAAAATCTATTAAGAGTATTTTATGAACTGTAGTTTAAACTTTCGGAGCGTATAATTTACGCTTTAATTGTCTGCTCGGGGCCAATGTATTCAATTTGGCTTTGGATTGCGCTTGGTGCACCGAACACTTGTGTGTTTTGCATTTTCACAATTCGTCCGTTTTCCTGTTTGGTTTTATTATTTTTATCCAGTACTCATGCACGATAAGACACGTTCGACTGTGCGATTGTTATTCAGCACGCGCGTCTCTCGATTTTTCAACGTGTGCATTCGATCGGTAATATCTATCATTTCCTTATGCACCGTGCAACAATTTAGCAAATAACAATTGTATTTCTTTGAGAATTTCTTGCGTGTAAATTGCAGAAACTAATTGACTCTATAATCACGCGCTTTGTACGTTTGAAAGAATTGAGTTGTGGTAAATGATCGAACAAATTGATACTGCATACAAAAAATTTGAATATTTTTACATTAACTATGTACCGAGAAAGCAATTCTAACATCTTATGGTATTTAATGTTAATATATCTATTTTTATACTCTATTTAACTCTAATTATATGTTGATTTAAATTTATAATATTTTTCAAGTCAATTAAACTTTTATAACATAAATAGCTTGCGAATATATCATAGTAACACAGTACTGAAAGCATACCAATAATTCAATAAAAATACTTCATAAATTACTACGAAGAGGAATTTTTCGTATGGTTACGTCTTTATTGTATTGACAGATTTACCGATACCTATTGTAGGTATAGGAACGAGAAAAATCTGCAGGTGCATCTACGATTTCACGTGCATGTACATTCCATATAATGCTACAGTACTATTTATATAATCAATTATGACCGCCTAAAAGAAAATTAGAATGTTTACATGGTGCATGCCATATTTAGAAAAGAATAGCAATGTTTTTATAAAATTAATATAAGATTCTGTATAGTAGATAGTCTACATAACTTTTTAACTTAAGATATATACCTTGATTTCTAATAATTTGTTGTTTATTACAAAACACATTCAACTAATTAGGTACCTAAATTTGATTATTGTAAACATTATTAACATGTTTAATTGTGGGTTTTGTTAGACTACAATAAACTAATTCATCTAGTAGTAAACTATATAGTTCTATGTAAATATTAACCTGCTGTTAATATATTAAGCCTAGCAGGAGAAAAAACAAAAAACTTCCTCCGCCATTGCTACGCCCGTTAGCGAAGAGATATATGTTGTGATTGTCTATCTAAAAAACGCAATGCCACTTTCTCATCAAATGTATTGTGGATACGGTAAACATAATCTTGCACGTCAACGATTACAGTATTTTTACAAAATGTCAACCAGCGCTTCAAGCACAAAAATTAGCTTAAAAAAATAGCATCAGGTTAGACAATCAGTGAGATCCAAATTTTAACATTTTTGTAATGTTCTAAATATTTTTGATACAATAAGTATACAATCTTGAATAAAATTAAGTGCGTTTAGAACTTAAACTTAGAATGCTACTGTTGACAACGTTGACTAATTAATGTTCCTTAACCTTTATGTGATTGACAGGGTACCCGGGTACCTTTTTGAACTTTAAACGTATACATTTTTGGCGTTTAAAAATTTTAAGTTCTGAGATTCAGTGACATCACTTAACTATCTTTAATGTACCGTATTATATTATTTTTAATATTTAGTTTTTCTTTCTTACTGAGAAATTAACGGCTAAACTTTTTACATACGGACGTGACGGTTTGAGTACCTGGGTACTTTTGATAATTTTAAAATCATGTAAGATACAAACTATTTTAATTAATTGAACAAATGACTTTTTACAACTATATTGAAATTAATACATAATTAACAGTGCATGTAATTTGGCTAATTTGGTAGTTGTTTAGGTTCTTATCCCTACGCCACTGACGAGAAATATATAATTGACAACGTCAATTAAATTAATTATTAAAGTATCAAAAATAAGTGTTTTTAATTTAGAAGAATAGTTCAAAATTGTAAAGTGATCTACAAGGAAGCCGGACCAAATGTTTGCAGCCTGAGGCAGGCCTGGAGGCCCTCACAAAAGACTTTTAAATTTTGACAAGTTGTCAAATTTAATTTGTCATTTTTTATTTAATAAATTAATTAAATAAATTTATATATTGGACCTTTCTGGATTGTTAAGTGAAATGAATAGTGATGGAGCAGAATGTTTCAAAGAAAGAAACTCCACTATTGAGCGCAGTAAGTGCAAAAACCCTTAAACGAAAAAATACGGTTGAGTCTAGCTCGTCGTATAGAAAACGTTGTGGTGAGGTTCTCACTCACAACAGATTTGATGTACTTACACCTATGAATAATGAATCTATTGTGAGTGAAGATCTGACTCCTAAAACTTTGCCTGTAAAGTCAAATTTAGAGAACGCTATCCCGAAATCTCAAAATTCTGTTTCGAATGTAGTAAACAAAATTAAATGTCCTCCGATAGGCTTGCATACAGAACTTGACAATCTAAAAGATCTTTTTAAATTTATTAAACAAAATATTAATGATAAATTCCATGTTAAACACAGTTTTAATAACCGTGTTTCTATTTACACGAGTTCTGTATCAGACTTTCGTCTTTTGAAAGATGCGTGCAGAGTTGAGGAACTGGAGTTCCATACATTTACAGAAAATGGTGAGAAAACTCACACTTTTGTAATGATGGGGTTCCATGTAATGATGGGGTTCCAGGTAGACCTCACTGCTCAGAAAATTATTGATGATATTTTTGAGATGTACAAAATTCAAATTCTAAAATGTTATAAGATAAAGGGAACTAAATTCTCCGTTTATGTTTTGACCACATCTAACAAAATGACTTGTAATGAACTGAACAGCAAAGTTCATTACGTTTACCATACTATGGTCAGTTTTGACCGGTATGTCAATAAGAAGGGTTTAAGTCAGTGCCATCGCTGCCTGAAGTGTGCTGGCTCGCACTTAACTCATACGTGCACTAAGAGTAGAGAAGTGGAGGCGTGCTGCGTCAACTGCGGATGGGCGCATCCTGCCAACTCTATTAGCTGCAAAATATACAAAAATAAAATTGCAGCTATTGAGAAACAACGGTCCAGAATGTTTCCAAAAAAACTCATATGTAAACGCCGCAAATAATGAGATGGCCCGGCAGGCCGTGACGGAACGCCGAAATTCTTCTACGGGCCGATCGAAGTTGGGGCGAGAGTCACGCGGGGACTGGGGATTGAGAGATTTGCCAGTCAATAACCGATCGACCGTGAATACATACGTCTATCTGTGACATTGAATCTATAATAATATTATTGTTGTGAATTGTTTATAATATAATAATAAAACGTATTATTATTATATTAACAGGATATATATTGTGTTTTATTTCTAAACATAATAGTGAGTGTGTTTATACAACCATCAATAAGATATGTTTGAGCACCTGCCTCGAGAGTTAATGCCTGGACCAAAAGAAGGGAGGATGCCGCAGTTACGCAGAGCCAGAGTCAGCAGTTTTAGCAGCGAGGGAACCCACCTCTGCAGCAGAGACGCCAAGATCTTCAATCACAAAATTGTTTGTCATTTGTATTTCCTGGCCATGACGATTATAATGGTGTCATGGGGGAAATACACAGGTTGAGAAAGATGGTCGATCTTTCAAAAATGTTTCAATTATTGCGAGACATAAATAATAGGCTTGAGTGTTGCCACTCAGAAGCAGATATATTCCAAGCGATGCTAACATTCATGTCTCAACTGAATTAAATAGCCAATAAATTTAACATCTTTGAATGGAATGGCAATAGTGTTAAGTCAAAAGTTGGCAAACTGATAGAGTTCCTTTCGAGAACGGATGTTGACATTTTAGTTATCGTGGAATCCAAATTAGATCCTACTGTAAAATTCAATGTGAAGGGGTACCGCATTGAACGGCAAGATCGAAATCTTGCCGGTGGTGGGGTAGCCGTTCTCGTAAGAAACTATCAGCTACATGCGAATAAATTGCAATAACAATTTAGAGCATGTCGCTATTAGGCCAGAAGATGGCATGACGCTAATAGGTGTGTATTGTCGTCTAAATTTTCAGTTTGGGGAAGACGATGTCTTGAATCTCTTCAACAAGGGGAACAAAGTTCTTCTTGGCGGCGATTTAAATGCAAGACATGGTACCTGAAACTGCCACCTAAACAATCCCAATGGAACATGTTTTTACAACATGTCCATTGCACACAACTTACATATAATGCACCCATCCTCACACACTCATTTTCCATCTAATGGAATGACACCGACCACTATAGATGTGGTCGTGAACAAAAACGTAACTAAATGTATTAGTGATTTAAAAACAATAGACAAGTTGAGTTTGGACTACACACTAATTACATGCACACTGTACAACACGATCAACAGACCAAGACAAATTGTCCAAAAACCCAACTATAAGAGTGCCAATTGGCCACTCTTTAGAAGGATTCTGGACAAAGACATTATTGTTGAAAGAAATATTAATAGCCCCGAAGACATTGACAGACATGTTGAATCTTTAACTAAAATCATACAAAATGCTTTCAAAAAAGTGTTAAAATGATGACAATTGATCTTTTAGCAGACAGGTTACCACAAGACAGAGTCGACAAAATTCAGTCTAGAAACACAATTCAAAAAATTTGGCAACGTACTGGCGATAGACATGAGAGAGACAACATGACTGAACTATATAGACAAATTAAATTTGACATTATCAATTTTTAAAACATGGAATGGAATGACAGGATTGAAAGACTCTCACACAGGGACAATTCAGTTTGGGCCCAAGTGAAGTCAATCAAACAAAAGACAATAACGATACCGACGTTGACAAGTGAAGACGATATTAATACCGCCTTTACTGACGTTGACAAAGCAGAAATGCTTTGACAAGTCTAAAAGAGGTTTGTAAAACGATCAGAAAACTTGCACCTCTTAAAACAGCAAAACACGATAATATACAGAACATTACTTTAAAACACTTAACACGAAAGACAGTAGTAAAACTGCACTACATTATAAATGGAGTTATCAGGTTGGGTTATTTTCCAAAATCTTGGAAAATAGCCCACGTGATACCCATACACAAATCTGGCCAGACAACTTCATCACCCGACCGATATCGTCTGATTTCGTTGCTTACAACGAAAAAATTATTATGAGAAGACTTGATTCTTTTGAATCAGACTATCAACTGACGACTGACAATCAGTTTGGTTTTAGAAGCGGACATAGGACGGTTGAGCAAATTGCTAGAATTGTCAATGACATTAGCATCAACTTTAACAAAGACAAAGTGACAGACATGGTCCTGCTCAATGTCAAAAAGGCATTTGATTGAGTATGGACTGACGGACTGATCCATAAGATGGAAACACAACATTATCCATCATACATGATTAAACTTATACACAATTTTTTAACGGGTAGGCAATTTCAAGTCAAAGTCAACAACACTCTGTACTCCCTTAAAAATATTGATGCTGGTGTACCGCAAGGCTCAATTTTGGTACCAAAATTATTTAATATTTATATTAATGACATAAATGTCTTTGAAAAAACAAATTTTGCACTTTATGCAGATGACACTTTAATTTATTCAGGTTTTTTTTATGCAGTAGCCGCGCAAAAACAAAACCAAATTTATTTAAACACGCTGCAAATTTTTTTTTAAATTTTGAAAAATTAAATTATTACCAAAAAATCTGAAGGATTACATTTACACGTAAACTCACAAATATAAAAACATTTACACCAACAACTTTTGATAAAGATACTATACCAACGAAGCAGCACGTTAAGTATCTAGGAGTCTATTTAGACTTCCGTCTAAATTATCAACAACACTTAATGCACTTATTACACAAAACTAATCAGGCCATAAATCAATTATACCCATTTATCAACAAAAATAGTTCTCTTTTGGCTGACACCAAAATTCATTTTTTTAAAAAAGTTATTAGTCCTACGCTGCTCCTATAATGTTGCGGCATAGGTAAAACCAACCTGAATACATTGCAAGTGTTGCAGAATAAGTGCCTGAGGATGGCACTTCGTAAAGACAGGTATGTCAGATTAAGAGATTTGCACGAACAGGCAAATGTACCCCTTACTGCGGACTATATTATGGAAATTTCTTAAAATTTTTACAAATTCAAATTAGAAAATAATGCTCTTTTCAGGAGACTCACCAGCGTCCGTTCACATAATAGACCATTTAGAATAAAACACAAACTTAGCTATCAGTGCTTGCCTATCTTTAACCAATACGTTTGAGTTAATTACTATAATCAACTTCACAAATAAAACCATATTTTTTGATTTTCATGAAGTTTCACCAAACGATGTTCGTGATTGTATAATGAGTTTGCGCAGCAGTTATAGCAGAGATGTTTATGGTATGAGAGTAGACGTTGTCAAAAGAATTGCTAATATTCTAGTTAGTCCATTGACTAAACTCTTTAATAAATGTATTTTAAATTCAATTTTTCCCGATGTTTTGAAAATTGCGATCATTATTCCTATACATAAAAAAGGAAACATTGACGACGTTAACAACTATCGTCCAATATCTCTTTTACCAGTATTTTCTAAAATACTAGAGAAACTACTTTACCAACAAATTGTGCAGTATTTTAATGAAAATCAGCTTTTTTCGAACACGCAGTTTGGATTTAGAAAAGGACTAAATACTGTATTAGCAATTGACAAACTAATAAATTTAATACTAGATGGTTTTGAAAATAAGGAATTTACTATTGCTTCCTTCTTAGACCTGTCAAAAGCATTTGACTGTGTTCCGCATGATTTCTTATTAAGCAAACTTAGATTATACAATTTTTCTAATAGTAGCTATAATATAATGCAATCTTACTTGTTTAATCGTTACCAATATGTTCTATTTAATGGTAATATTTCTAGTAAACAAATTGTTAAACAAGGTGTTTCACAAGGTTCTGTACTTGGTCCTTTGTTGTTTCTAATTTTTATCAATGACTTGCTTCAATATATTGGAGAATCCAACATTATATTATTTGCAGATGACACTACTCTTATACAAAAAGATCAAATGTTTGAAACGGCAATAAACCATTGTACAGATTTACAGAACAAAGCAACAATATGGTTTAACGCAAATAAATTATGTCTTAATTCTGCTAAGATGGCTACTATATGTTTTTCATTAAAAATAATGCCTGTTAACTCACCACAGTTTAACAACTCTGTGAAATTTCTTGGACTCACTCTTGATAGTTCTCTTTTGTGGTGCGATAACGAACAATATCTAGCTAATAAACTAAGCAGAAACATATATTGTTTACGTCTGCTCTCAAATTGTGCTTCGTTAAATACGCTGCGTACTGCATACTTTGGTATTTGTCATTCTCTCTTAAGCTATGGCATTCTATTATGGGGTCACAGTACATCGCGTCACCGAATAGTTGGATTACAACGTCGTGCTATCCGTATCATAGCTAATATTGGATATAGGGATGATACATTCAATTACTTTAAAGAGTTGAATATTTTAACTGTGCCCTGTTTGTTTGTACTTGAATGTCTAAAACATGTGAAACTTCATTTAATGAGTTATACTGGTCACGAAGACATACACAACTATAACACAAGAAATAAAAAAAAATCTTGTTAACAACTACTCTAGACTCAAAAGGTCACAAAATGGACCGAGTTATTTGGGAATAAAATTTTTTAATACTCTTCCAACGGCTGTGAAAGATCTTCCGTTTAAAACATTTATCAACGTTGTCAAACAGTATTTGTTAAAAAAAGCTTTTTTTACGTTTGAGGATTATTTAAGTAACGATTTTACCGATTTATTATGTTAATGCAAAATTTGTTTAAGTTTTAAGAATAATGTGTTTGTACTTGTTTTTAACTGTAATATTTTTCTTTTCAGTACATTTAAATCGTACTGCAATGTTTATTTTTAATATGTTTTAAATATTTTATCAATTGTATTTTAACGTGTAATTTTATTGACTTGTGTAACATTTTTTTGAGAGCACTAATAAACATTATTATTATTATTATTATTATTATTATTATTATCCTCCCTGCAAACTTGTAATTTTTTAGGTTCAAAATTTGTTAATTGTGTACTGATTGTATATTATTGTATATAGTAGGGTTAGGTTAGATTAGTCTTTGTAAATATTATTGTAAATAGTTAGATTAGGTTAGTTAGTTTTAAGCTCAAAACAAAATTGTTGTAAACATGAACCCCCTTTTAGTGTTTTTTAATCAAAATTTGTTTTAAAAATGTTTTAATCTAAATAAATGATGTGTGACTGGGTGAGTGAAAGAAAAATGAATCTTTGAGTGAATGGACTATTAGTTTATAATGTTTATCAGTATTGTTAAATTAGTTTTTATTCTGTTCAACTTAATTATTGAAAACTTTTTAGTTAAGAAATGATTTTTACCATGCCTGTTTACGCATACCTTGTTGTTGTATTTTTAAATTATTGTTTTAATAAATGTATTAAATTGGAAAAAAATTGGATAAAATTGATAGTTGTTTACAATTATTAACGCGTATTGTCTTTGCAACGCAGTGCTTATTGCAAACAGGTTTTGCACAAGAATTACATGCTTTTCGTGTTAACTTGTTAACATTTTGCAACTACCAAAGTACTCCTAAAAGAATTGCAAGCTAAATTTCTAATGATTGCAGCAGCTGGATCTATTATTCGACGTCCTAGAGCTATTTCTACAGAGCTGTTGAATGCATCAAAAACAAAACAAAATACAACGGATTTGTTCTTCTTAAGGAGCATAAAGTTGCTACTTTACTAAACGTAAAATATTTCATGTCATATAATAATATTAATAATAATAATAATAATTTATTAATTTTCCAACAAGCCTAGGATCAATAACAGAGAAACAGCGCTTCATCTTCATGTTGCTTTCATCTAAATCGGAAGTTTCTATTTTAATATTTGGCTTGTTTTTTACATTAGATTGTTCCAATTGACTATTTTCTAGTTTTAAAACATATTCCTTTTTATCAGAAGCAACAAACGAAATGTGTATAACGTGTTTTTGTTACGGCGTACCCAGGTACCCCAATGATTAAATAAATAAACGCGTTAAATGCGTGTTATCAGTTTACTATTTTAATTAGTGTATAATTTTAGGTTGGCATAGATTTGAAAAGATGAAAACTTGCATTTTCTTATGTTTAGTTTAGTTAAAAACACACATGTTAATAACGAAACAACAAAAATGAATGGTTGGGTTTTATTAGCTAACACCCGTATATTATTTATTTATTATTTTAGTCATATGACTATCTACTATTTGGTTATTTTTCTGTTTTATATTTTTTCCTGTCTTGTATAATAGAGAACAATTAATATACACTAATGATGAACATTCTGCTCTATTAATAATGGCACATGGTGTACCTCAAGGTTCTATACTAGGTCCAACCTTGTTTTTAATTTATATCAATGATTTAAAAATTGATAATGTGTCGACAGTTTTGTATGCAAACGATACTAGCATAACTTCACAAAATAGAAACCCACAGTTTTTCCAAAATACTCTATTTCAAGCTGAAAATTATGCAAACAGTTGGTTTTTAGCAAACCAATTATTGCTAAATAAAAACAAAACTTTGCACATAATGTTTTCACAGTCACAGCATGATTACGGTAAAAATTTAATAAATGTTTTAGGCGTTAAAATTGTGTCAAAATTAACATAGAAAAATCATGTGAATAAGTTGTGCCAAAAACTTTCAAAACAAGTTTATTTATTAAGAAATTTAACTCCAGTAGTCTCTCCACAAGTAGCGTTAACTGCATATTATGGATTATTTCAATCAAATATGCAATATGCAATACTGTGTTGGAGTCCCTCGTCACATACCACAGATATTTTCCGTTTGCAGAGAAAAACCGTCCGCATATTGGCTGGTCTTACATATAGAACAGATACAAAAGAAGCTTTTATAAACCTAGGTATTTTAACATTTCTAAGTTTATATTTGTTTAACAGTATAATTTTTTTTAAACAATTTATCTCTATTTACAACTTAAAATCAGATATACATTACTTTTCTACGCGACATCTTCACGCTTCACACTTGCATCTTTATTTCTAGCGTTTATTAAAACTGCAGTAAATTCTTTTAGACCAAAGTTTTACAATAAACTTTCTAATGTTTTTAAACAATTATCAATAGACCAATTAAAAATACAACTTAAATCTTTATTTATTCAGATTAAGTGTGTGTGTTTTACACATTTTGGATAAAAATCTTATAATTTTGGAAAACTTAGAAATTAAAAAAACATATTAAAAATCAAAATTATGAAGTTATAATTAAACAAGTTACAATATACGATTCACCTTTATGGATATTTTAATAAAATGAAAAATAAATACAAATTCAAAATTCAAAATAATTATTAGAATGTTGGTATCTTTTTATAAACAGTTATAACCTGTGTATTAAACTTCAGAGGATTTTAAAAAACCGGATATCAGGGAATTCGGGAAAAACAAAAATTTAATTTATTTATATATCTATCAAATAAATATATTATAAACTTGAAAATGTTATATAATTAATGAAACTGGTTGTAATAATAATATATTAATTAATAAAAATAAAAAATAACATATGGAACAATAATAATTTAATAATTATGAATATGTATTGTATTTGTTCTTGTGTAAACAGTTTACTCAGTATTCACATAAATAAATATATTCTATTCTATTCTATTGTTGTGTTTATTAATCGCAAGTAGATCCTCTAAAAATTACATTGCTTTCACGACAGTGTTATGCGGGGCCGAAGTACATGCAAAATTACTTTTTGGACCAACTTAAAAACATTAAAACATTTGTTGTAAACCAATTAACCAAAATTCAACAAAATTCCATTGGTTGTAAATGACAACATGTTCATTTACCAGACAACCCAGCAGATAATTTGTCCAGAGGACAACAACTTTTAGAATTTACTACAAATAATATATATATATATATATATATATATATATATATATATATATATATATATATATATATATAACATTCAGAACCAGACTAAGCAAAAATAAAATATGTTGGCCACTGATCACAACACTACTAAATTAAAGAGTCAACAAAAACGGACATGCTTTTTTACCAAATTAAACAATCTTGCAGTTTTAATTATTTTGAGAACTTTGTAAGGTTAAACAAAGAGTTTCTCAGCATTTTGAAATTAATATTTTTGTTTTTATTTTGCCAATTAATCTACACCATGTATATAATTTTTGCTTTTTTTTAATTATGTCTTGATTTTAGTTTAGCTTTCTTGTTTTTTATTATCACTTTCTTTCTTTTTTTTTTATATATTTTATTTTTTTTTGTGTTTGATATCTTTTTTATTTATATTTTTTATATTTACTTTTGTTTCTATATTCCCTAATTTATCTTTTTTTAATTTTTTAATTTATTATTTTAATTGTTCTGCAGCATTTTGAGCTGCTTTTAGAAAACTATTTTTAACCTCTTTTTACTTTTCTTTTATTTCTTATATATTAATCTATTTTTTTTGCTAAAAATTAATAATTATAGTTACATAGATACTAATTATGTATTAGAATAATGTCTTAAATTAATAAATGCTCAGTTTGATTATTCTGTTCTAATTATTTTGACGTTTTTTTCTTGTTTTCTTATATATTTCTAAATTTTTGTTTCCCACTTGTTTATTTAACTCTTTTATTATTGGTAAATTTTTTGTCCCGTCCATGGTTTTTTTTTAATAAATTTATTTTTACTGCTTTGATTTTTTTGTTTACATATATTTTTTTAACGATTTCTTTCATAGTGTTTGGTTCTCTTATTAAACTTACACTATTTTTGCTTTCTGAATTCCATTACTTAAAATTTGTGTTTAATTATTTCTTTTATTGATTCTACATCTACCTTAATGTTTCTTATATTCTATGTGTTTTTGAGTGATTTTTTTAACTTTTATTTATTTTTCTGTGCCTACAATTTGTTTATTCTTTTTGCCTTTTTAAATCGTTTTGTTGTAGTTTTGACCAACACTCGCACGGTAATCTACCATAATTTATAACACACAAAATTTGCTAGTTACTTCAAGTGAGTAGCACAGTAGTCCAAAATCTCAGTTTGATCCAAAAAAAAGTTCTAAAGGAAGCAATTATTTGATAGTAACCAAGAAACTCTCAGCGGCGGCGGGTATACAAAAACTGAAAAAACACAGTCCAGGGAGCGCAAGCAACTTAGCAAACTTTGACGGCAGAGGCAAATCCTCTAAACATAAAAGTGAGCATAGCAAAGACGCTACAGGCGTCAAAGAAACTTCCTTCTCAAAAACACATTTATGGAATTTGTATAAACAAAGTGTCTAAAATGCTGTTTAAATGCCAAAACGACAAATCATTATTAAATCTTTTTTTTACAAAACTGACAAACTAAGAAATGGCTATACATTACCCCGTTTTTTAAATGTACTCATACAGTAAAAATTTTAAAACTTTAATGTGCATATTTTTGATTCAACATTAAATCTAAAGAAACGTTCTTACAAAAATACTATAAACCAAGAAAAATTAACTGAATTTTTTATAACTAAATACTAGTTAGACAAATTGGTATCTATCAAAAGTCATTGAAAACAAGCTATAAACTGAAGTTAATGACACCACGTTTTTTAACTCTATAAAGACAGTTTTTGAAGAAAATTGAAACTCTAATAGACTAGTTATAAAGTGTTGCCGGCGACTTGAAAATAGCGTATTTTTTAACATACCAGTGCCAATATAACTAGATCCAGAACAATTTTAAAAATTAATTAAATCTAATTAATCAAAATTTTAGCAATTAAAAGCCTGCCTTAATCCTGACAGGATTTAGTAAGGATCGTAATTTAAGTAACTAGTATGGTGTGTCTTAATTTAATACTAATAATAATAATAATTGTTTTTATTTATACACTATACAAGTATAAAAAGCCAAAGTTTAGCTTAAAGCTGTTCTTCCACTTAATCCAATTATTCTACATTAAATTTTTACTTAAATTCATTCCGCATTACAGTAATTACAGCTTTAGCAATACTAAATAATTTAATTTGATAAAATATATGTCAAAATGACATAGCCAAGACATAGCCGTATCAACTATTCAGTTTCTAAGGAAAGTACATGTCCCAATCTAGACAGGACTGTTGCAATTATTAGTTAAATTGACCAATGGCGTGTTACAAAACTAAACGTGTCGGTATAGTTAAAACCCTCTTTCTGCTCAATTTTTTTTTGCAACTTGACGAGTTTTTAAACAATAAGTTTTTTGTTTTTATTGTAGTTAAACAGTTAAATTTGTCTAACATGAGTGCATCTTCTGTCTTTGGGTGTTTTGAACACAGGGATATTGGATATCTTCCACGTCTCCTATTATTACTAAACTGGCTTAATTTTCTGCTAGAAAAAAATCCATTACAAAATCTAAAATACAAGCAAGATAATTTAAGATTTGAGAATCACGCAGATTTGGCCTCATTGTAGTTTTGATGTTAATTTTTGTTTGTTTTCTTGTTTTTTTACGTGCAGTAGATGATTGCGCTAAAACTCCACACTTTTTTCTTTATTATTTTAGTTTAAGTTTAAATTCTAGATCTTCTTTAGTTTTACCGCTTTAAGAACAATTACATTGTTCAAACATATGACATTGCGCTGATTTATTTGATAAATTTGATATCACTGCAAATCTAGGTTGTAGCTAACTAAAAAGCTGAGTTCATTTAAAACTTTTCAACTTGTTTAATTTTATTTTTTTTTTAAAGTTGTGCTATATATTTAATTCCTTGACTAAGCTGGATCCTGTTTGATTTAATATGAACACTAAATATTACACAGCTTTATATCAAGTTTTCTTTCAAATTTTGCGCTTGTATAATGATACGTGCTAACTCAATAACTATAAAACAATAAAACAATTTAGTATTTTTTTATCATAAATTTATTCTTACAAATACATTAGTAGTTTTGGTTCTACTAGACTACTAGAACATACTTCATAACTGTTCACATTTTCTTTACTCTATTGCTGTAGTATTGAAATGAATATGCATTAGACTCGATGTGGAAAACATTAAGTTTCTTTAGTAGATCTTCGTTGTTTGCTTTTCCATCATTAAAAACATTGTTTATTGTTTGCTTTTTGGTTTTTAAGAAAAAGACTAGACAAAAATTTAAAAATTATTTTTTAAAAGTAAGAAAGACTGGGTTGATCTTATCAGTGCGCTAAGTCGTGTCATTGACATTGTGTGTATGCATATCTCATTTTAAACAGTTTTGTGTAATTTAATAAGTGTAGTTGTGTAATTTACATAATTTGCTGTATAAAAGATTGTGTGCTAAAGTGCGATAAGTTCGAGTTGAGACATTTTATAGTAAATAATATACATTAATTGAATTATTATTGTAAGCAAACAAACCTAACCTATTTCATTGTTTATGTGACTTAAGCGTGTTTTTAATTTTAAAATTTGTTTATAATTGTATTGTGAAAGCGTATGCTTGAAGAAGTATATACGTTTATAGCCGAGTGCGTTAGGCACTCGTCTTTGGAATAGGAATTGCGAGTTCGATTCCTCCAAAAAGCATTAGTATATTTTTGCATTTTAAAAATTATTTAACGTTTATTATATTACTAACAGTCCTTTCCGAGGTCTACCTTGTCTCGTTTAAGTTAGTCAACACAATTGGCCCTGTGTTGTGAAGTATTGTATCTTTGTCTATTATTTGTTTTTTTATTTTTATTTTATTTGCATTTTAATCATTTTATTTTAATTTAATTTATTCTACAAATATGACAATTTATTGTTTATATTGCAAAGAATTAATTCCTTCTACTAAATATAAAATATCTTTAAAATGTACCACTTGTAACTTATGGGTACATGGGGAATGCGTTACAACAAATAATGAAGAGTTGAAAAAAATATTAGTTAAAAATGAATCATTTGTGTGTAAACTTTGTAAACCTAATTCTAATAATACTGATATATGTAATGTAGGAGCATTGGAACAATTATTTAAAACTTATTTTATTTCATTTGACAATAAAATTATGCGAAGATTAGATGGGATTGATACAAAATTGAGTGATATTGGGGATAGAGTTACTTTACTTGAAACTGAAAACTCAGAATTAAAATCACAACTGCAACAATTAAAAAATAAAGAATGTCAAAGTTATGAAGACGTTGTTGAAGAAATAGAAGAACGAAATAAACGTAAATTTAATTTAATGATAATCAAGGTAACGGAATCCTCTCTTCCAACACCTAATCAAAGAATGACAAAGGATACGGAAGAAGTTTTAAAAATATTAGAACCTATTGGAGAAATACCTCAACCGATTAAAATACTACGTGTTGGTCGCAAGTCGACAAATCCCGACCATTAAAAGTAGTTTTTGGTAGTTCAGATTTACCGAAAAAAATAATACGCAATAAAAATAAAATAATTGTGAAGAACATTTCTATATCAACAGATAAGACTAAAGCTCAAATGGAAAATTTTAAAGATGTTCAGAAGGTTCTCCAAGGCCGTAAAATTAAGGGAGAAAAGGATTTATTCATTAAATATGTGAATGATCGGCCAGTTATTATGAATTCAGCATCAAAAAACTACCAAAGAAAATTAATATATATTTTCAAAATGCGGGGGGTATTAAATCTAAATTAAATCAGTTTTATCTGAATGTTGCTGTTTCGAATTTTGATGTAATTATTATTGTTGAATCGGGTTTAACTGAAGATATTTTAGATACAGAATTAAATTTAACAAATTATAATATTTTTAGAAAAGATAGATCAATTTTATCAAGCAATAAAACAAAAGGCGGTGGAGTGCTTATTGCAATTAAAAAGAGATATAATGCTACTTTGATCCCCAACATACCAGAAACTGTCGAACAGTTATTCATCTCTATTAAATTAAATAAAAATTATTTAGTTATTGGAGGAATTTACATACCACCGTCATCGGTGTTAAATAAATATCAAATTCATTGTGATACAGTTGAAATTATGTCAATTAACTTACCAAACCATCAATCATTACATTATATGTGGTGATTACAATCTCACAGATGCTAAATGGAACAACGACGATATGGGTGTTCAATTATCAGCTCCATCAAGTCAAGCAGCCCAGTTAATAAGTGACTCGTTCGGATACCTCAACTTATTCCAAGTTAATGACATTGCAAACACTAAAGGGATTTATTTAGATTTAGTGTTTACAAGTGATAAATTTGCGTCAGTAAATAAGGCCAATGATGCTTTATTTGATACCTGTATGCATCATGAAGCATACTGCATAGAAATAAAAATGTTAATTGGAACAAAGAACTTAATACAAATGATACAAATGAACTGGTCAATGTGTTCTATAACATACTATATAAAGCTATAAACAATTATGTGCCAATGAAAATTTTACTAAAAAGTTCTTACCCAAAATGGTTTAATTATGAACTTATTGCATTAATTAAGTCAAAAAAACAAGCTCATTCTAAATATAAGCAATCTGGAAGAATAGATGACTACAATTATTTTAAAGAACTACGTAATTCATGCAAATCTATGAGCAAAATTTTATATGAAACTTATACTTACAATGCTAGTCAAAATATCTGTGATAATCCAAATTATTTTTGGAAATTTATAAACGAGAAAAAAAAGACTGATGGATATCAACAAACAAATGAATTACTGTGATAATGTGTGTGCTAGTGAACAAGAATGTGTTGATTCGTTTGCAAATTTTTTCTCATCCGTTTATGTAGACGATGTGTGTGCTGTTCCTGTTTTCAGCTTTGTACAGAATGTTAGTCCGGAATCATTTTGTGTGAATATTAAAGATGTGTTTGAAGGCATTGAAACAATGAAGAAATCTATGATGTATGGCCCAGATGGAATACCTAGCGTATTACTAAAAAAATGTGTTTGTACTATTGCTAAACCAATACATACATTATTTGTTAAATCTATATCAAGTGGGTTTTTTCCAGATTTTTGGAAAAAAAATTACATAGTACCTATACATAAATCCGGCAACGTTAATGAGATTGCAAACTATAGAGGTATATGTAAACAATCAACCATTCCTAAACTGTTGGATTCTATCATATCTTCTCAGCTTAAGTGGATGTGCAAACAAATGATAAGCAGCAAGCAGGATGGTTTTGTCGAAGGTCGCTCAACTACTACTAATCTCCTGGTTTATCAATCGGCCGTACACAATCAGTAAAAATTAAGAATTATATATCAAAACCTGTAACAGTAACATCAGGTGTACCACAAGGGTCCCATTGCGGGCCAATTTTATTTTTATTGTTTATTAATGATTTGTGCGATACCATTGTAAACAGCAAATATTTACTTTATGCAGATGATCTAAAAATTTATCATGAAAAACTCGGTGGCAATAATGCTTGGTCTACGCATGGAACTGTCTTTGCCAAGCGTATTGATGCTAATGGAAAGGTATTTATACATAAAATTTATAACGAAAAAGAACTTGAATTTGAATTTGAATTTGAATTTGAATTTCCGAAAATTAAGAAATAATAAATAATCATGTCATGCATGTCACTTCTATTATATCACGTTTTCTTCTTTTTTTTTATTTTTTTGCGCGGATAATCAAGCATGTTTGCCATTGTTTGCCATTTTTTGTCATTTTTTATTTGGTTAAAGAATTGATTAAATTTCTGTTAGTTTTTAATTATATTTACTTTTTATTCTACATGGGGCGCGGCACTTTTTTTTTGTCTAGTTTTTGCGGTATTTCAATTTAATATTAATATTATTATAATATACAGACATACATAAATAAATTAAAAATATGAATAATATAACTATGTGTCATTTAAACGTGGGATCTCTTAATTGCCATTTTTACAATTTCAGAACTCATTTGCTCTCATCAAACTTTGACTTTGCTGCCATTTCAGAAACAAGGCTTAATTCAAATATTGACAGTGCACTTTTTAATATTACTGGATATACATTTGTACGTAGAGATAGAGGAGTCGGTGGAGGTGGAGGTGTCGGTTTATACATTAGGAATGGTATAAAATATGATCTAGTGGCTTCATTACCTGTAAGTAACATTGAACAAATTTGGGTAAAATGTAAACTTGGACAGAACATATTTTATATAGGTGCACTCTATAAACCACCTGATGCAAATGTCATTACATTTATAGAAGCGTTGGAAGATGTTATTAGCTATATTTTGCCTCAATGCGACAATTTAATTTTTTTGGGTGATCTAAACATTAATATGCTTAACTTACACTCCAATCATACTGGTAGATTTTTGGACTTTCTAGATACTTATGGACTTAGTCAACTTATTTCGGGACCTACTCGTGTCACGGCACTTTCTGAAACCTTAATTGATCTAATTGTTGTCTCTAATAAAAACATGTGTGTTGACTCAAAAGTAATTAAAATTCATAACATTGCGGACCATGACTTAATTTATTGTAAACTAAAAATTAACTCTACTAGGCAAGAAAGATTTATAACTTTTCGTAAATTTGATGCAATTGACAGATTTGTTTTTCAAGCAGATTTAGAATTGTCACAATTGGACAACGTAATTTATATAGTCAACATTAATGATAAAATAACGTATTTTAACAAAGTTATTCTTGAACTGTTTGACAGACATGCACCGATAATTAAAAGTAGGGTCACAAAAAATTATGCTCCTTGGCTTACTGACACTATAAAAGCAATGATGAAATCACGTGATAATGCTTATAGAAATTTTAAAGCAACTAAAAATGTAAATGATTTTAATTTTTATAAACAATGGCGCAATACAGTCAAATCAGCTATAATTAGAGAGAAAAAGGCTTATTTAGAATTCTGCATTCAGAATGATAAATCAAACTGCTGGAAATGTTTAAAAAAGAATGGCATTATAAATAATAAAATTAAAACTCTACCAAATAACTTTAAAGATGCTAACGCAATAAATAATTACTTTGCTGGTAACTTAAATAGCTCCGTTAATTGCAATCTTATTGATTTTTACATTAACAATAAGCATGCTAACATAAACAATAATTGTTTTAGTTTTAAACTTGTGACCGTGGATGAAGTTAGCAAAATATTATATAGCATTAAGTCAAATGCCATGGGGACAGACGGCATTAATATATTAATGCTCAGATGTTTGTCCATTTGTAATACCATATTTAACACACATTGTTAACTGTTGTATTGAACAATCAGTATTCCCAAACAGTTGGAAATTGGCAACCATTACTCCAATTCCTAAAACTGAATGTCCAACTATTTTCAATGACCTTAGGCCTATCAGTATATTGCCAGTGTTTTCAAAGTTGCTTGAACGTGTGCTTAAATTTCAAATTTCGATGTTTCTTGAAGAAAACCGTTTGTTACCATTGACACAATCCGGGTTTAGACCTAACTATAGTTGTTCTACTGCCTTGCTTAATGTCTTAGATGATATTTTTACCGCTACTGATAAAGGATATTTAACATGTTTGGTATTGCTCGACTATAGCAAGGCATTTGACACAATTAATCATAGTTTACTACTGGCCAAGCTTCGGTACATTGGTTTTGATAACAATGCAATAAATTTAGTTGCCAGTTTTCTAAAAGATCGATTTCAACGAGTTCAAATTGACTATATTACCTCCAATTACCTTGAAGTTAAAGCCGGGGTTCCTCAAGGCTCAATATTAGGCCCAATATTATTTTCCATTTATACATCTTCTTTAACTGACATATTGGAACATTGCACTGCAAATATCTATGCAGATGACACACAACTACTGTACTCATTTAAACTTGAAGACACCGTATTAGCCGGTAATAATATCTCATCAGACTTAACAAAATTATGGGAACTTTCCCGTGATCACTCTCTACTAATCAATCCTAAAAAATCATCTGCAATACTTTTTGGTCCTCAAAAATCTGTAAACTTGTCAAAAAACCTGCTACAAATTAAAATTGATGACACTGTAATACCATTTGTAGATTCAGTTAAGAATTTGGGATTAATTATTGACTCAAATTTACGTTTCAAAATGCACGTCAGTAAATGCATTTCTAGATCATTCCAAAGCTTAAAAATGATTTATGCAAGTAGGCACTATTTTAACAGTTAAAACAAAACGTATGCTGTGCGATGCACTAGTATTAAGTCATTTTAATTTTGCGGATGTAGTTTACAATGCTTGTCTAGATCAACTCACTAAGAACCGTATTCAGAAAGTCCAAAACTCGTGTATGCGTTTAATATATGGAATACGAAAGTATGAGCATATTTCTGCAAAACTATTGGATTTAAATTGGTTAAATATGTCTAATCGGCGCATGTTGCATTGTTGCACGCTTTACTATAAAATCATACACTCTCGTACCCCTCCGTATCTCTACAATAGAATAAAATTTCGTTCTGATGTACACAATATTAATGTAAGATTTAGGGGAAGTTTCTCACCACCTTTTCATAAAACTGCATTATTTGAAAGGTCCTTTACGTATAATATATATAAAATTTATAACAGAATACCTATGCAGCTTAAAAATCTTACATTGATAAGCTTTCAACGCAGTATTAGTCAAAGTTTGATGAGAAACGAGTTTTAATGCTTTATGTAGTCTTTTTTTGTTGTACAATATGTATGGTCTATATGTATGTACATATATATTATATATATATATATATATATATATATGTGTTTTGTTTTTTTTTTTTTTATTTAAATGTATACCGTATATGTTATGTTTTATTTGTAGGTTAAGTGGAAGAGCAGTAACTTACGACTAGTAAGACTGAACTTCGCCTACCATTGAAAAAATTTATTTTTGTACACAATTTATTTTGTTTTCTTTAATAAAGACAATTTATATAAATTAATTCTGCAAATGATTGCTTATTATTACAAAATAACTTAAATCATATTAGTGTGTGGTGTAAACGGAATCATTCATACCTTAATTTATCCAAATGTAATTTTATAACTTTTTCTCGTTTAAAAAACCCTATCACCTTTAACTACAATATTGATGATGTTGCATTAATACAATTAAGTGAAATTAAGGATTTCGGAATAATACTTGATAGCAAACTTTTCTTCAATACTCATATTGAAAAAACGTGTGGTAAAGCTAGAAAAATGCTTGGTTTTATTACTAGAATGGCTAACGATATATCCACTATAGCGTACCTAACGCTTTATCGATCTCTGGTCAGATCTATTGTGGAGTATGGCAGTGTAATTTGGTCTCCACATCAATACAAGGAAATAAGCAGTATTGAAAAAATTCAAAAAAAGTTTTTAAGAACATTTTCTTTTAAACTTGACAACATTGGTGGATTAAATAGTGGTGACTATAATTTAAAATGTTTGCAGGAAAGGCGACTTATAAATGATTTTTGTTTCTTGCACAAATTAATAATTGGTAATATAAATTGTTCTGTATTAGTCAAAAAATTAGATTTTAATTGTAATACATGAAAATGTACTAGAAATTTCAGTCTTTTTAAAGTAAAATTCCATCGCACCAACTATGGGTACTATAATCCTCTAACAATTAATTAATTACAATGTAATTATGTTCAAAATATATGTAATTTTGATATATTTGAAAAGTCACACAATGTTTTTAAAAGTAATTGTCATAAATTTAATTTTAATTTGTACTTTCAATTCTATGTAAATATCTAATTTTACTATAAGTACTCTATTTTTCTTTTAGGTTTAATTTTAATTATGTTTTTTATGAGATACATACATTCGCTAGTTTTTAAGTTGTTATTATATAACATTTATTGTATATTCAAAGGCGCTTGCCGTTAATAAAGATTATTATAAAGATTATTAATTTTTGTAAAAAATACTTCTTACATACTTGACATTTTGATGTGCAAATATTTTATGCCAAGTCGACAGCAGACATTTTTCAAACTTCAAATTATATGCACAGTCTGGTTTTGGTGTTTGTGGCTCGTTTGTCTCAAAATAAAATCGTTTTGAGTTAAATCGGTCTTGTCAAGCTGTTCTTCTTCTGAGCGTAGGCATTTAATGAGTTTGGAGAATAAAATTTTGGCAGCAGCAATATTTACTCAAGCAGTACAAAAATAATACAACTACAACTTGTAGTCCCAGAATTCTGAACAGTATCTAATTCTTGATGTTTTTTTTTTCAGTTTAAAGATCTTGTATTTGCATGCAAATCTTTATGGATAGTTTTGTAGTGTTGCTTTTGATGCCGAAACTTGTTTTTGCAAACCTTTGACTGTACGTTCTGACTTTTTCATATAACAGACAAAGACATTTGACTTACAGAATTTCAATTTGAATGTTCAGCGTTGTTGCTTGGCAGCAGCATCATCTTGACTGCTAGAAGTTTTTTTTTTTTTAGGACGTAGTGAGGTGTTAACCTTAACAAGTGGCTCTTGAGAATAACTAACGCATTTCTAACGGTTTTCTTCTCTGCGTAAGTCTTGTTAATTTGTCCTAGTCATTGTCTCTAATGTGATACTAATTTGAGGTAAGCTGGTTTTGGTTTTGCGGAATTTACGCAGCCTGCTGCGGCAACACATGCTGTCCCCGGCCCATCTTTCCCTATACCCTATTTTTCTGTTCTACTTTCTACACTGGCATCCTCCTCTCTTTTTTCCTAATCTTGCGTTATTCAGCCAAGATATTTGCAATGTCTTTAGGTATCTTCTTAGTTTTTCTATATTTTCATTAACTTCTTCTTTGTTGTATTCTTTTTCTTTCATAAATATTTTGTGCAGCTCCATTAAATGCATCCTTTTTGGTAGTTCTATATTTGCCAGTTTACCTTCTTGTAAGATTCTTGAATCTCTATTTGGGATTAGTTCTTCGTGTCCCCTAGTTGCCAGATATAATCTGACAAATTCAAAAATTGCATTTTTGTCAACCTCGAGATGGCGTATTTTCCGTTTGGAAATTGTTTAGTCAATTCCGTCAATTTATTTTTCTAGAGCAGTTCTCTCCTTTTCCTTTTTATTTCTGCAATTTCTGATGGTACTAGGGTTTCAGTATATGTTCATCTCTTGTCTTTCTATTTATCTTCCATTGCTTGGCAGGCATAGTTGTTTTGACCTTTTTTGTTTCTTTCCTCTTTATTACTTTTTTCCATATTTTTTTGCTTCCATTAAGTTTCTCGCTCCCCCTTCTTTTGTCTTCTGTGGCTTTTAATTTGAGTGTTTTCTTCTATTTTGGTTTACCTAAATCTCAAAGTTTCTAACTTCTCTATTTTATTTTTTTCAGTACTGTCGTTGCATAATTTCTTAGTGCTTTTTATTTGTTTTTGTCACTCAGGCATATTTTAATAATTGTAGATTTGTCTACTTTGTTTCCTAATATTTTTTCTAGCGTTTTCCTATCTTTTTCCCACGCTTTGCACTCTACTAGCGTATGATCTGCATGACGTGTCTTCTAGACAAATTACACATTTTTCTTCTTTTTTCATCTTATTTATTTTTTGTAAATACTTTCCACACACTCCATGTCCGGTAAGTAGTTATGTTGTGTAGTATTTGTATTTTGTATTTTTATTATACCTAATCTATCTTCCACCATCAACTCTGCGGGTAGTGTTGCCGCAATTATTTCTAGTGCCTCTTGCGAAACCGTCCAGTAAGCCCTGCATATCCTTAACAAACTTGCTCTCATAGCTCCTCTTAGTTCTTTTCTGTTTTTTTTTTGTCTTCAAAGCTTTTCCAGATGTTTTGCAGCATACAATAGTTTATTTCTAGCTGCAGTTGCTATTAGCTTTTTTGCCTCTTCTCCTGGTCTTTTCTTGTTCGGCATAAGCCTACTAAGCATTCCTTTCATTTTTTTTGTTTTTCTTACCGCTTCCTTAACTTGTTCATTCCATCCCTTTGCTTCAAGTGTTACTCTAAGGTATTTAATTTTTTTTGCTTATGGTTATTATTTGTTTACCTACCTGTATTTTTCCATTTTGCCTTCTCGGTTTTCTGTGGAGCCAGATCTAACTCTTTGTTCTCATCTATCTCTTGACCATCTATATTACCAACTCTAACCTTTCATTTAGTATTTCTATGCCTATATTCCTACCTACCAGAACTACGTCATCCGCAAATGCCGTTATTGTCACTCCTTCCGGCAGCCGCATTCTGAGTAGCTAATTATAAACTAAATTCCATAATTTAGAAACTAGTGCAGAACCCTGTGGTACTTCTCTAGTCAACCTAAATTCTCCATTTTTGGTCAGTAAATTTCTCTTCTGAAGGTAGGTTTATATTATCTTAGTAGTTTTATTTGTTAGTTCTCTTTTTTTGCTGCTTCAATAATTGCTTCTCATAGTATGCTGTTTAACGCATTTTGTATAACTAACGCAACTATGACACAGTGTTGTCTTTTTCTGTATGGTTCACTGTTTGTTTTGTTTGCTATGGTTTTTACCTTTTTAATGGCTCTTAGAGTTGTTCTTCCTTTTGTAAATCTGTATTGTTCCTGTTCCCATCTTCATTTTTCTTTTATTTCTTGTTCAATTCTCCCACGATAACTTTTTGCATAATTTTTGCTAATGTGTTAATCAGGCATATTGGTCTATACGTTGTTGTTTTACCTGGTTCCTTCTTTTTCTCAATTAAGAATAGGTTTGCATCTTTCTAGCAAGCCGGAAAAATTCCTTTCTTCAAACAACTGTTTATTATTTGTGTTATCTCTATCTCATTTTCTTCTAGTGCTGCCTTTACTATCTTCGTTGTTATCTTGTTTGGACCTGGTGCTTTATTATTAGGTGTTCCTCCATAATCTGTTTTATCTCTTCTACTGTTGCAGGGACTGCTTTTGTTTTGTCCGCTATTCCTACTGGTTTTTCTACCATTCCTCCCGTGGGAAACAATTTTTCAATAATTATTACTTTATTTTCTTCTTCTTTTAAGCACACTGCTTTCATTCCTCCTAATTTATTCATTACTATTTTGTATGGTTTGCCTTAAGGATCTCTGTCTATGGATTCTAACATTTCTTCCTAGCATCTTTTCTTACTGTCCTTCATTGCTTCTTTTGAAGTTTTTTGTCATTTTTCAGTTCTTCTTCAGTTTTATCGGAATTTTCTTCCCTTCTTCTTTGTCTTTGATTTTTCTTGCTGTTTGTATTGTTTTCTTTCTGATTTCCTTGATGTCTTTGCACCATCAATATGGTCCTCTTCTTCCTCCTTCTCTGTATCTGGGAATTGATTCTTCCGCTGTCTTCCTCAATTTTTTCAAGTACCTTTTGCATCTTTCTTCAAAATTCTCGTTTTTAGTCACTTCCTCTGCTTTTATAGCTATATTTATCCTTTCTCTGTTCATTCTTCTTATGTTCCCTTTTCCTTCTCTTTTGTTTATCTTTTTCTCTTTTCCGTTTCTGCTGCATTGTATGTACTTATGTAAACTCAGTGATTCTTCTTCTGTCACTGTCTAGCTTCTTACTACTCCACCCGTTTCCCGAGTTGCTATAGTAATATCAATGTATGATTTGGATCTTCCTCTTCCTCTTTCTTCAAACGTTGGTTTATCTTCTTGGTATTGTAAGATTTACGGCTGATATCATCTCCTCAAGAATTTGGCCTCTTCTGTCGCACTTGGTCCTTCCTTATCTTGGCGATTTTGCGTTGAAATCGCCTTCTATCAGAATTTGTTTGCTCTTTTGTTTCCTTAGGCTGTCTTTTAGTTTTTCTATCCACTCCTGATAATATTCCATATTGCAGTTTGGACTGATGTAACAACTGTACACTATCAGACCTCTTATATTGGCCCACACTATTCCCTCTTTGGGTGTCCTCCACCTTTCTACTTTATCTCTACACTTACCTCTTGCTAGGATAGCTGCGTTTGAATTCTTATTTTTTATCCACTACCCACTTAGTTTGTTTTTATTTGGTTCACTCACTATTACTATGTCTATTTTTCTTCTTACCGCTGTTGTCATCAATAGGTCTTGCGCCTCTCTTCCTCTGCCTATATTTTTGTTTGGATGATGTTATACATTTTGGTTTGTGTCTTCATTCTCGTGTTGTCTCCAATTATCTAGATTTTTGTTTTTACGTTCTTTCTTAGTTTTCTCGTTTCTCTTTTGTATGTGAGCGGGCATCTTTTTGCTCCTTTTTTGTATCCTGTTACTTTACACTCTATACAATATTCCCTATTACTGCATTTGGCTACCTGATGCCCCTTTTTTCCGCATCTTATACATAATTTTGATCTGTTTTCCCCTGTACAGTCTGACGCAATGTGGCCTTTCATCCAGCATTTATAACATTTGCTTTCTTTATTCGTTACACTCCCTGTTCAAAAAAAATACAATATATAAACCCAAACAAAATATTCTAACGGCAAAACATAATTATATTTTAAGATACAAAAATTAAATGCAATATTTGGATGCATATTGCGCTATTAAACGCATCGACATGGTTGAAACGCAAGCATATAATCTATTGAATTATACAAAATTTCCTTTATGTTATATAAACAATATTATCATAATTAATTATTCTTTATACTTATATGATTTTAAGTTTTATATGCACATTATTTGTCTTTTTCATTTCTCGATTAATTTCTCCACCTTCGGTCAATTTATTTTCCCATTTGGTCGTTCAATAATTGATAGTTTAACAGAAAAACAAAATAATTAATTTCTCCTTCAACTTAATTAACGTAACGTTTGTATAATAATTATTTTAATTTGATGTCTTTATAAAATCTTAATTTGTTATGAATCTTCATTATATTTTTAATTATATTAAGGTATAGCAATAAAGAATTAATTTTTTTGTCAATTATTGCATAATGTTATAATTATTGAAAATTTGCGAGGCGTTAATTAAGACTGTAAAAGTAAATTAGTGCCCACGACGTGATGATGCACTAATCGGTTTTACGAGTCTCTCCGTTCGAGATGAACAGATTTTGCTTTTCTAAAAATGTATACGGAGATATTTCAGTTTAAGTTTTATTAGTATGTAATTTGCGTTATTTTACTATTTGAGAATACTCGTTTGACTCTCTTCTCAGGTGTGAGCAAACATAAATCATATAATTTATGAATACTTTAACTATAATTGTTACACGAACCTATTATTAATGTTAAAATTGCGCTATTTTGAAGACAGATTTCTTTATTAACACTTTGAGAGAGTGTTAAAAGTAATTATAATTAAGTAATTTGTTATTTACATATTGTCTATAGTAATTTAATTTATTAATTTTATATATAAGTTGTTATAACAGTTAAAAGAATTGATTTTTTTGTGTAATATTACTTTACATTATATTTACATGTAGATAAATTAGAATTTTATGAGTTACTATATTTTATTGCTTTCAAATACAAAAATCAATTGCCTTAATATGGAGGCCCGAATCATCACCAATTTAATATACCTTTCACTAGGTACTTATTTATTCATTTTCCTATTAATTTTCCCAAAAAATTTAAATTGTGTGGAATACAGCTTTCCCAGATGTTGTAACTTTCACTTACTACTTATCCCATTAAATTATAAATATAATATTTCTATTTTTTATACGTTTTTTATTATTTAAAATTTAGTATTTCAAATAATATTAGGTTTTAAACAAAACAACATTTAAAGAATAGGTTTGAAAGCACCAAATTTTATATCAAGTAACAATTTGTTGTTAGTATTTATTAGAAAACATTTTACAGTTATTTTTTTATATAGAAAAAAATATTGTGTGTGTTTAATGCTAATATTAATGAACAAATAAAAAATTAGGCGGTAAATATGATGGTAGGGCAAGTATGGAGATGGGTAAAATTTTTTTTGTGAAAAAGTTAAAAAAATGATGCATAACATTAGTAAAAAAAAAGATATTATATAATGCAGAACTACAGGGTCTTTATAAATGTCTGAGATTATGTAATCACTTTAAATATGCCGTATTTTTAAAATTGTGCATCATACTATTTACTTTGTAGTTGATGTTGTTGTTTAATTTTGAAGTGACAGCTCCGTTGTGAAGTGAGCTTTCACATATCTTGGTTGCAAACAACCGCCTTTACTATACACTAAAGATCACTGGTTACTGCCACATGAACAACTCCGTACCTGTGCGACTGCCAGTGTATAAATTAATAACATAGAAAGGAAAAACATAGAATGAATACTCTTCTTAAGCCGGAGCTCAGGCAACTCTGTCACAACACATGGGGAAGTCTCAGCCAGGATGAGTTAATAGTTATTGAGTTTTAAGATGAGTGACAAGGATAATCGTAGAATATTGCAAAACTATATTATTGTATTTTATGTACTAAAATAGACAACTGTATACTTTGGCGTTTTTAGAAGAAACGAGTAGAGCCATATTTGTCGGTATTGGATATCCATTAAGATGAGCGTTTGCCAAAAGATAGATTGAGCTATAGTGAATCGAAAGCATTCAAAAAATAAATAATCAGAAGTACCTACTTCACCAAATACGTAGAGTGGATTATCAACAGTATTGATTTTAAATAGATGGCAAAGGAATCTCAAATGTCCAGGTCTAAGTCGACTCAGAAGACATGTATCTATCTTAGAATCGAATGGAAATTTCTTAAACCATTGCTTTTAATTTACCACTTGATTTATCTGATTGAAGAAAGTAGTTCCTTTGCTTTGGCTATTGATATTGAAGTGTTGTTGCTAAGAATTTTAGCTATCTTGCAAAAAGCTGGCATAGAGGTAGATGTAATTGATAGTGATATTATTATACCGCCTTTTATATCCCAGTCCTGCCACATAATCTGCTTGTTAATTGTCACGTATGCTTTCATGGCTTGGCACCTAACAAAATTGAGTGATCAGACTTTTACATTACAATTCAAAAATCATGTTCTTAATGTGCGTGATCCGAATATTGCCTTTAATGCTATAAGAACATATAGCATCAAAGAAACTTTGACTTGACAATCAGAAAATATTATGGTTTTAACCCATTTATTAACCGAGATCAAGAACATGGCATATAATTTTGCGGTAAAAACAGATAAGAGATTATAAAATTTTCTTGGTTTTTCCAACTTAAATGATGGAATCCACACTCTCAACGCGGCTGATCGTGGGTTGAGTTAAACCGAGCCGTCAGTAAAAATTTGAATGTAGTTGAGCCAGCGTTGAGATAAAAATGGAGATAAGGATTTATAAAGGAAGGAATTGTATCTAACTTATATTGACAAGGATTGGCTAAAAAAAACAAATAATTTGGAAAAAAGCTCATATTAATAGATTTTATTAAATGCCAAAATTATGAAAATACAAAAAAGATAGTTGCCAAAATTGTTACATGTTTGTAACAAAACTTCATATGCCATGCCTCCATCTATGCCAAAGAATTTGGCAACATATTTCTTGGTAAAAAGCTTTTTTCTTATTTGCAGTGGCATAATACCAGCTTCTACTTCCATGAAGTTAATAGTAGTGGAATTCATAGCTCCCATACAAATTCTTATTGCCCTGTTTTGAATGTTGTCCAACATTTTTAAGTTGGGTTTACTGCAGAACAATAGAAGAAGGCAAAGTCAAGATTTTTAAATGTTTTGCAAAAAATAAGAAGGATTTTCGGGTTTACTCCTCAGTAAGTGCCTGCAACACATCTCAAAATGTTACCGTCTTGGGCACAAGATTTCTGAAGTCCGTTGACGTAATTACTCCAAAACAATTTGTTGTAAAAAGTGACACCAAGAAATTTGTAAAAAGGTACTCGGACAATAGGAATGTTATTTGCACAATACAAACATCATTCGGTATGACATTGAGTGACCGGCCTGAGAAAACTATTGACTTGCATTTCTCAAGAGAATGTTCTGAGTTTCTGCTAATAAGGCGATTGAAGGTCTGTGCTAGTACTAAATTTATATTTTGGATAACACTGTCTGGAAAGTAGCCTGATGAATAAATCATATGCGTAAAAGATTATTTTTACCGAGAAAATAGAAGAGTGTACAAGGTCATGTATGTACATGTTAAAAAGCAGAGAGCTGAGAAGCTTGCTTTGTGGGAGTTTGATGAAAGAATTAATAAACCTGTCTTCTGCGGATGTACCCGACAAGTATAACCGTTTTTCAGCCACCAGCTCTATGATAATGTTGATGAACAAAGGAGGCAGGTTAAGATTAACTAGTACAAACTTTAAGTAGGCTATGCACACGTTATCCTATGCTCCTTTTATATCTAGGAATGTGACACAGACAATTGTTTTTTGGCCAGAGCGGAAATAACATCACAACATAGAGTGGTGACGTTCTCATAAATACTATGGCCTTTTCTGAAGCCTGTAATAGAGCATGCAAATAAGAAATTGATCTTAAACAATCTTTCCAAACGACCTTTATTAATATTTTCAAATGTTTTCTGAACACAGGAGAAAATGGCAATTGGTCTGAAACTCGGTTTCATGTTCAGCAAAGGTTTACCCCTTAGTATGGGTACAATTTTAATAGCTTTCCAACTATCAGTAATTGTTTCATATTCCAAGAAGGTATTGAATATGTCATCAAAATGTAATTTTGTGAGCAAAGTAAATTTTTGTAACATGCAATAGGAGATGTTATCATTATTCATAGCTGAATCATTTCTGCAAGCAAGGACAAGGTTGAGTTCGCTTATTTAATAAGGTAATGTGAGTGTATGCGGAAGAGAATTGGCAACATCTAGTAAAGTGACAACAGACTGTTGTTGCACGTATAAAAGTGCATATAAACTTGCCCTTTTATATATATATATAAATTTTAAATCTTCAAAATCTCATCTTTGATAGGAGTGACAGGTCTAGGGATTCTAGAAAAAAAATTATCGTTGCACATACGTAAGAGAACTGCAAAAAACTTTCAAATTTTCTCTCTATTTGCAGAGCAGAAACCTTTTTCTTTAACCATAACTTTTCTAGTTGCGTCAAAGTGAGATAATTTTTCTGTGTGGCGGAATATAGTGATTTCTTTTATTGACCGCCTCAGAACATTTTTTGTCTCACCATGGACATTGAGACTTTTGATGAGGATAAGTATCTTGCAGTGTTAACAAATAACATTTTAAGTCAATATCAGGTGAAGCTATAACTAGATAGATAACGTTTATGTAGATGTTTGTTGGCAACCCATCATTTAAAATAATAAGACCAAAGGAATCTATCTTCTTTTTTTTTACGTGCCTTGTCTTTCACGAACGTTGGCAATCATCAACATTATTTGGGTCTTGTTGACAGCTCTACGAAAAAGAGTTGTAGTGCTGACCCCAAACCACTGTTGTAGGTTTTTCAACCAGGACGTCTTTTTGCAACCTGGCCCTCGCCTACCAGCTATATTTCCCTGCATTATATTTTGCAGTAATCTATACTTCGAGCCTTGCATGATATGGCCAAAATACTCAAGCTTGCGTTTTTTCAGAAGATATAGAATTTCTGTGTCCTTATTGAGGCGTGCAAAAACTTGGGTATTAGATATTCTATCTGTCCACACTTTACGTAGCATCCTTCTGTATGAACACATCTCGAATGCATCTAACTTTTTGCACATAGTATCTCTGAGCGTCCAGGTCTCTGCGCCATACAATAATATAGAGAAAACATAACAACGTAACAACCAAACTCGCAGATTGAGATTAAGATCCCTGTGGCACATAACTTGCTTCATTTTATTGAAGACCGTGCAAACTTGTTTTATTCTGGATCTAATTTCTTTCGATTGGTCCCATTGCTGATTCAGGGAGCACTTTAGATATTTGAATTGGGCAACTTTTTCAATTTGCTGATTTCCTACTTTTTTGTTTGTCACCACTTTGCGCTCCTTACTGACTACGATGACCTTGGTCTTGTTTATGTTTAGTTCTAGGCCTGCTTGTTCACTATTAGCCACGACACAATTAAGCAATTCTTGAAGATTTTTCTCCGTATTCGCCAGCAAGACCATATCATCTGCGTACCGCAAGTTTTTTACCACCTTCTCGTTTAGTAAAATACCTTCACATTTTTCATCCAAGGTTTTGGCAAATATTTGTTTGGAGTATATGTTGAATAAAAGTGGTGATAACACGCACCCTTGTCTAACCCCTCTTTGGATTTCTACTTCATCTGTATTGTTGTTATCTACTTTCACGAATGCGGATTAGTGCCAGTAAAGTTTTTTAATGATACGAATGTCTCTGCCATCTAAACCTAGTTCTTGCGGGATCACTATAAGCTTGCTATGTTTTACACGGTCAATCGCTATTTGATAGTCTATAAAGCACGCGTACACGTCTACAAACACGTCTTGGCAACGCTGAATTAGTACTTGGATACCCATCGCAAAACCCAAAATTGAGTGTCACTTAGGCAAACTTCACATTTACGATATATTCTTGCTTGGATGATCTTCTAGAAAATCTTCAAGACGTGGTTCATAAGGCTGATGGTTCTATAATCACTACAGTTTTTAGCAGCTGCTTTCTTTAGCAGTGTTACAAAAACGGAGGTTAACTAGTCCTTAGGAATGTTTCCGGTTGCATAAATGGTATTAAAGAAGTCCACAAGTACGTTTAAAGCTCGATTTTCTTCAATGAGTTTTAACATTTCTAATGATATGTTATCTGGCCCTAATGTTTTACCTTCTTTAAACATTTTTATTGCATGTATTACTTTGGTTCTTGTTATTGCGGGTCCTTCTGTCACATCTTATTCTACCGGATGATCCACTCTTTGATCTTGAAAAAGTTCTTGGATATAGTTCTTCCATTTCGCTAGCTTCTTTTCTAGGTCTATAATAACTTTTTCTTGATTGTCGAGCAGCATTGCATATTTCCTGGGTTTGCTGAGGCCGGCAGCTTCATTTACTTTCTTGTGCATGCTGAGTGTGTCGTATTTACTATCCAAGCTTTCTATCTCTTTGCACTCCTTACGTGTATTGAACTTTTGTTTCTCTGATCTTTTTACGGATATTCCGCTGCAATACTTTATAAGCTTCACAGTCAAGCTTTGCCGCTTGTCTATTATCTATTAGTTGCAGTATTTCAAAAGTTATCCATGTTTTCTTTTTGATTTGTGGGTCTGGTTTAAGATATTTCTTGCCCGTACTCAGAATTTCATCTTTGATGTTGTTCCACGCCAATTCCACTGCATCTTCTGTAATGTTGATGGTTTGAAGTCTTGTATTTAGTTCTGTTCTTGTATTTGTTTTGATATTTATGTCTGATAATCGTGAGATATCTATTTTTTTCTGCGGACGTCGTACGTTACATTTTTTAAGAAATCTATAGCAGCTTCTAATTCCAATCCATTGCGGTTATGGTAATAACGACCCCACAGATAGTGGTGGGCGTTTAAATCGCCAACAATAATAAAAGGAGATGACAAGGTCAAGAATATTTGTTTCCTCAGATTTCTATTCAACGAACAATTGAAGAGGACAGTAACATGACAAAATGGTAAAGTTAGACATAGAAGACTGGACAAATTAAAAACAAGGTGAAACATTAAAAGTAGAAATTTTAAATTTCAAAAAGATATCTTGGCTAAAGAAAGAGGATACTCTTCCATAACCATCTTTTTGTAAATTGTGGAAAGAACTAATCCGAGAAATTGCAAATGGTTTATTTAGACGGATCCAAGTTTCACACAGCGCAACTGCATTAATCTTAAATTCATGCATCATGCGTAGCAGTTTAGGTTTTTTTGTTATATATAGATTAGATATTTCAACTAACCAGACGTATTAGGGCATAATTCATTGTTGGATTGGGATTCTAAATTATTAAAGGACGTGAGAAAGTAAGACATTGATGGAATTGATTTGTTCGAGCTGTGGATGAAAAACAGTTCAAGAGCTTTTGCTAGGATTTCTACCAGATTATATAAAAATGATGCATCGGAAGAAGGTCTTGCATCTATCGGGAAAAGTATGCTAGGGGGTTATACGTCGAGGGACCGGGCAGGGATTGAAGAGAAAGGTTTTTGGAATCAGAGTTTTTTTGGAGACTTGTCATTTAATCTTTTTTGCTTGGGAAATTTATTTTTTGATGGCTTATAGTCAGAGAGGACCGGATTTCTGACTAATCAAGTAAGGTAGGCAGCAGGAATAGTAGGTTGTGATACAGCTGTGGAGAATTATAATAAAAGAAGTTTGCATGGAAATTAGTTGTGGGCAGGGATTGGGAAAAAATCTCTATCTAGTAGCGTAAAGGGATTGTTGATTGTTGGATGGATTAAGTTGCAAGACATCATTGAAGGAATAGCCATAAAAAGCCATGGCTTGCTTTATTTTAGATTACCGGGCGTATTCAAAGCAAATACGTTTAGCTAATGCCAATCTAAATTTATTGGTATAGTGGGGGCCCTTGCAGAAATTGCAACACGGAAAGTCCGGTTTGCTACAGTTATCGATTTTGTGTTAGTCAGAACACAACGGACATTTAACAGTGCTTTTGCACACTTTTAAAGTGTGGCTATACCGCATGCAGTTAAAACATTAAATGACTTTGAGGACATATACATTAATCGGTAGAGAATTGAAATTAAAAATAAAATAATTAGGAAGAACATGACCCTTAAAAGTAACCAATCCGTGTTTGATGGCTAAAATTTGAACTCGTTTCTATCTGGACTCTGGATTTTTTTATTAAATCTCTTTACCTTTAAGAAGTCGACCTTAAAAGAGTTAGATTCATTGGTCATAATTTCGGCATCATCAAATTCGCAGTCCACATCGCGTTCCAACCCCTTGCAGTATATGTGGTGAGACGGAATGTATGCTTTTAAATTGTAGCTAATACAAAAGTTGCTATATAATAATTTATTAGCGTCAACAATTTTTGAGAAAAAAACAGCTATGTACTTTATTTTCACCCTTGGATTCAACTTTAGTGACACCAATTACCTTCGAGTTTTGAATTTTACTTCCAATTGCAAGTGGGAAGAGATTACGATTGTTATTTGATTTCAGATAGACTTGATATAGGCCAATATCTAAAATGATAAATCTGTCAACCTACGGAGTGACTGTTCTATTATCAGGTGTTAAGATAACGGGTTGTGTCGGTCTCCTTTTATTATTGTTGGTGACATTATCATTAACAACGGCTAATTACCGTCCCGATCACCACCGACAGGGGTGAAGGGGTGGTCTCCCATGTGCGTGGCTGGTCTGAGCCAGGCTCAAACAAGCTCAGCTTAAATAAATTGAATTAGTATGAAATTGTCACTCACCTTGATTTAGAGAAATTAAACTAAAGAAAAATAAGAATAGATGTCACGTTGTGGCTTACTCTGAAATAAATACCCAGTGCAAAACACGACTAGTTTGGTCTGAAATTTGAAGCCTATATACTATTTACTTTGTTCATAGTTCAACTTCAATTATATTTACGCACACCAAACTGAGTTTACTATTTCACTAGTGGTACAAACGTACATTAGATGGTAACATAATCCTAAACTTTTATAATGACCCTGTATTTAGTAAAACAACAGACAGAAAGAAAAATTAGAAATAAAAGCAATACGCTCAAAAGAAGAAACATGAAAGTATATAAACAAAGAAAGAAAACAGCATAAAACAAAGCCAAACAAAACAATTACTATGGAATAATGGCAAAAACATTTTTCAACACTATTTGACAGAAAAATTGAAGATTAGAACAAAAAATTTCAAGAACTGATTTTGCAGCCAGATGAGTTTGCAAAAGATACAATACAAAGGCAAATAGAAAAACTAAGGAAATCAAAAACGCCAAGTGTAAGAATTGATTTAAAGATTGAGAGAGGTAATAAATAGAATATAGAAGAGAAAAAGATTTCTTAGCAAATGAAAAGTGGGTCTTGTGTACTCAATATTTGTATATTGTGTATCATGGTGTATATCTAGCTTTTTTTGTAAAAAGCTAGATATACACCATGATGCTAAAAAAAAGATTGAATGAACAATTAGAAATAAAAGAATGGGCAAGCAGGGTTTAGAAAAAGAATAGGTACTATAGGCAGCGTATATATTCTTAATCATATAGTTGAAAAGAATTAACTGTAAGAAAAAAAATTGCATTGTTAGTAGACCTTAAGGTGGTAAGTATTAGTAAGCATCTGGTAAAAGGAATAGAATATGTATGTGCAGAACGGAGAGTAAAGTATGTATAAACGGTAGAATGAGTAAATATTTTTGGACAACAAAAACAAAAAGTGTCACGGATGCCTACTAAGTACAAGCTTGTTTGCTGCATATATTGCAGACATAAAAAAAGATAGGTATTATAATAATAGTTTTATTGGTGCTATTGCTAATAAAAGCTTACACAAGTCAATACATATCATACAAATTAAAAATTTAAAAAATAAAGTAGGGTAGAATAATTACAATAGTAGTATTCATGACAGCAGACGTAATATTAAAATAACAGTAAAATATACAGCTTAAAAACAGTTTAAAAAAAAAATGTGTAATTTAAATAAAAAATTAAAATAAAAACAACTTGTAAAATCAATTAAAATATAGTAAAAACTCATCCCAACTATAGAATGCATTTATTATAAGCAATTCTTTAATTTTAATCAAAAATGGTTTGATAGGCAGTTTTGTTAGGTTTGTAGGGAGAGAGTTGTAGAATTTAACACAAAAATAGTTTTTAGAATTTCTACTTGTTTCTAATCGTAGCAATTTAGAGCAAATTTTGTTTTGGTTTCGAGTATTGTAACTATGAACAGATTTTTGAGTTTCAAATAAATGTAAATTTTTCTTTATATATTTTAAACACTCAAAAATATATAAAGATGGAAGCGTCATAAGTTGATGTTTAACAAATTGTTGCTTGCAATCTTCTCTGAAACCAAGTCCACTAATCGCTCAAATAGCTCGTCTCTGTATTGAGAAGAGTCCATGACGTGCGGGGGAATGTCCCCATACTAAAATGCCATAGATAAGTCTACTTTGAAAGATGGCAATGTAAGTCTGTCTTAAAAGGCCAAAGTTTATGGAGTCCTTTAGACTTCTTAAAACAAACACATCACTTGCCAACTTCTTTATGGTAGCTTCTCCATGAACATGCCATCTCAAAGCGCTATCAATGTGTAAACCTAAGTATTTTGTGCAGACCACAGTGTCATTACTGGATCTTAGATTATAAGTTATGTTGACAGTTTTGGTGTCATTTAAGTTGAGCCGGTTGCTTATAAACCACTTAGAGACAGAAGATAGTGATGTCGTATGTTGTTTAGCGGCTTCTTCAACTGTATTAGCTACATCAGTAACTGTAGTATCATCAGCATATAAAATTACATTTCCTTCTGGTATTATGTCCGGAAGATCATTAATGTAGATTAGAAACAGCAAAGGTCCAAGTATGGATCCCTGTGGCACACCAGTATCTACATAAAGAAATTCCGATTTTTTATTATCAAGCTTTACCTGTTGCGTTCGGTTTAACAAATACGACATGATAATTCTACAGCTTTTTGGTGACACATTGTACATATACAGTTTTCTAAGTAAAATGCTATGGTTTACACAGTCAAAAGCTTTGCTTAGGTCTAAGAAACTAGTTGTAACCTTCTCTCCCTTTTCAAGTGAGTGTATAAGTTCTTATAACAGATTTAGTAATGCATCTGTAGTTGAGCAATATTTCCTAAAGCCATATTGACTTTTATTAAATAAATTTTCATCTTCAAAAAAATTAAATAACTGCTCAGCTAATAATTTTTCAAATATTTTTGAAAATGCTGGTAATAAGCTAATTGGTCTGTAGTTATCCGGTGAATTTTTATTTCCTTTTTTAAAAACAGGTATAACAGTAGCTACTTTAAGTAGTTCAGGAAAACATTCAGAATCTATACACAGATTGAATAGTTTAGTAAGTGGTTCGATTATGACGTTTTTAACAGTTTTTATAAGTTTTTATAAATATCGCAACTTTTACTATTTTTTATTTTATCAATAACAGCTCTAACCTCATTAAAAGTTACATGTCTAAAATTAAAATAATTTAAGACATTATAAGAATTACACATTAAAAACAAAGGGTCAGTATTTGGTACAGGTAACGCTTGTACAAGCTTGCTGGCAATACTAACAAAAAACAAATCAAAATCGTTTACAGATATATCACAGTTTTTATCACATATATTTGACTTGCGTTTAGAATTTATAATTCTCCAGGCAGCTTTGTGTGGATTTTGACTAGAATGGATATATTTGTCGTTTGCATCAACTTTTGCTGCAGTGATAGCATTTCTGTATTTTTTCCGATAAAGATTACGTTCAGTTTTTAGTTGAGCATCATTTGAGTTTAGGCAGATTTCATTAATTAGTACTAAATTTTGTCGCATATATTTTAATTTATCAGAAAACCATTTTATTTTGTTTGAGTTTCCCAGAGATTTTAAGGTTTTTGTCGGAAATGCAATATTTTTGCAATTTACAAAAATATCGTGAAATATATTTATTTTATAATTAGTTCCAGTTTGCGGGTTCTGTATAAATGACCAGTCAACATCAGAGATAAAATTATAAAATAGAAATTTACCTTGAAGAGTAATGGGTCTCACTATGTTGTTTTTTTGTTTTGTATTTGTAATTGATTTATACTTGTAGCACATTTCAACGCAAAGATGATCAGAAAACCCAGTGTTAACTGTATTTAAATCTATGTTTTCACTAATTATATTGGTGAATGCATTATCCAGACAATTATCTTTTCTGGTTGGGAGATCAAAGTTAGAATGCAACCCGTACCCTAACATGAAATTATAAAATGTCTCTTTATTGCGATTATCGCGATTAAATCTAATATTAAAATCTCCTAGAACTATGATTGTTTTATTGAAATTAATTTTACTAAAAGCTGCAGCTAACACATTTAAAAATACTTCAAAGTTACCTGAGGAAGACCGGTACACTGCGATTATAATACAACTACTGTCATGAATAGCCACTGCAGTAATCTCACAATCTTTCTCTACAGATAGATCACTAATTTCTACAGTGCAACATTTTATACTAGATTGACATAAAATCATTACTCCACCACGAATAAACAGTTTACGAGTAAAGTGTGAGATTGTAACAAGATTGTTTATCTTGATAAGCATGGCTTCATTGTCTCTTAGCCAGTGCTCACATAGACACACAATTGAATATTTATTATTCATTTCTAACAAAAATGATTCAAGTTCATTCTGTTTAGATCTGACTGATTGTATATTAAAATTTAAAATATTTACGAAGTATTTATCGTCTCTCTGCGGGGCTGGAAAATACGGTTAATTCCTACATTTCTTGGCCAGTTCTCAGTGTTCGTGATGATGGGCTCATATTCCATGGGGCTGTGATCTTGAACGATATATATTCATCAGGGTATTTAGAATTTAATTTCTCACACTTGACGTTTTCGATTTTCATGTCTTTTAAATGTGTTATAATATCATTCGCACTTGTTTTTTTTGTCTAAACGGCTTAAATGATAATGATAGAATCTAGGTGCTCCTTTCAGTGCAATCTTATCAGATGTTCCATATTTAATATAAGTTTTTCTTGTAGTACGCCTTTTTTTAAACTGCCATTCATCGTTTTTATTTTCAACAAATATTTTACGATTATTATCAAATTCAATAGACTTTTCTTGAATATTATTTATTTCCAGAGACGATTTTTTTTGAATGGCATCAGATTTGACTTTATTCGAGGTATTTTTTATTGCATTATTAGTTTTTGCAATACCTGAATACATTTGTATTTCACTGCTATTCACTTGCTTCTTAGATGCATTATTAATATTATTATTATGCAGTAATAATATTTTTTGGTTTTCATTTTTCAGCAATTTTACTTCCTCTTGTAATTTAAATATTGTCTCATTAAGACATTTCACTTCCTTGTTTATAATATCTTGACTAGTTTCTTTAAATTCTACACTTTTTAAGTAAGTGATAACAGAATCTTCACTTGCACTTGCAGATCTTGTATCTGTTCTTCCCATTTTTAAATCACTTTATTAACAAATTAAATTTGCTTTTAAAGCAGCACACTAATAACACATCCGTCGCGTGTGACGGACGGATAAAATCCACAAGTAGGTAGAGTTGTAGTAGGTAGAATAAAAGTAAAGTCATTAGCATACGCAGATGACATAGTGATTGTGGCAAAAGAAGCAAAAAATAAAAATAATGATGTTTGAAAAAATATTAAAAATAAAATTAAGAGTGAATGTTGATAACACAAAAATTATAGTGTTTTTAAAAGAGAGAGAAAAACACACAAAAAAAGATTGGAAATGGGAGGGAAAGTAAAATTGTTTAAATATTTAGGATATGTGTTCGGTGCAATAACGGCAACAACAAGCACATACAAGAGTTAGGATGGAAGGCAAACAAAATGATAAGACAAGTGTAATAAAAACAAAATAAATTAGAAGCGATTCAAGTAAAATATTGAAGATGGGTAGAATTAAACGCAAAAATATGAAAAAAAATTGTGAAAAAGAAATATAAAGAAAGAAAGAAAAAATGTATGAATAAAAAAATAAATGATAGATATGAAAAATTAGGAGTAACAAAAATTGCATCTAAACTCAATGCTGTTGTTATTTTTTAACGTTGATGTTAAATTACACTTAGCAAAATTATTATATCATCTGCGTAGTCAATTTTGTAGAAACTACACTTATAGAGTCGTCTAATAAAGTTGTTTACCACTATGTTTTTTAACCACCACGTCTCTTATAGTAACAATTACTGTTTTTATTTTATTGAAATTGAAGGTGTTTTGTCAAACGTTCTTTTAATGTCTAAAAATACTTAGTGAACAGTTTGTATTGTAACGATTTTTTTAATTTAATCTGCAACAAGATGTAGACTCTATTTGGTAAATTTTCTTAGTGTTTGCATGTTGGTTCAGGTATATTAATATAGTTACTAGTGCCATTTTTTGAATTAGTTTTATGCACAGTTTCTTAAGTGTTTAAAAAAAAGTAAGACTTATTGGGCAATAAGATTTTGTCTAAATAAAGTCACTACGCTTTGTTTTTGTTATAAATACGACTTTTACTTTTTGCTATGCTATAGAAATGAAGTAAAAAACAATACGTAATTCGTAGAATATTGATAGGTAAATTAAGACATTATTTTTGTTTCATTGTAGAAAAGCTGAAAAGGTCTCATCTATTCCTAGTGTCTTATATAGCAAACAGTTTTTGATTGACTAATTATACGCGCTTAATCTACAAAATTAAAAGTAACTGCCTAGTCATCTTTTGATAAAGTTACAGTTGCAATAGCAAATCATTTTTGTGGTTGGCTGTGTATGTGCCACTCAAAAGTCTTCAGCTACCAAGTTGTTTTTTAAAGTTTTTTTAAATGATATATTTAATCTTGCGGCAGTAAAGGTGTTTTAACATCTTCACAAAAAAGTCATAAAGTTTTCTTCTGTCGTTGACCTATAAAATTTTTTTGAAATGTTTATGTTTGCTAGTCTAGCTGCGTGACGTAACAAACATTGCTTTGACGTTTTGGTTTAGTATTTCTAGAAATTATCGCATTGTTTGAAATCAGCCTAAAATGCAAATTATATTGTCAAAATTGTGCTAACTTAAACAATTTTTAAATGCACAAATGTAATTTGGTAGACTATTGGTTAAAAAATAGTAAATAAATTATTTATAATTTTCAATCATAAACCAAAACATACCCTATACTTCATATACTTTGTTATTGCAAAACTTAATAAATTAATGTTTTTCTATTGGCTAAACAACTTAGGCGGCCCACAATCACAGATTTTTTTTTAATTTTTTTTAAGCCAGTTTCTATCCACAGGGTATAAGCCTTTCTTAAGTTTTTCCATTTGTTTCTGTTCTGGGCCACTTGGTATTAATTGAGTCCTGTGATACGTTTTATGTCGTCGCTCTAACTCACCTGCGGCTTTCCCGCGCTTATACTGTTTTTCCATGGTTTAATCTGGTCACTTGCCACGTGTCCGACCCAGCTTTATTTCATGTTGCCGATATGTTCTATTACGATTTTTATCCCCGTTTTCTACTTTATCTAGACGTTTGATTCTCCGGTCTTTTAGGGATATGCCCAATATCCTTTTATCTATTGTTCTTTAGTTGACTTTCAGCTTTCCAATTATTAATTTTGTAAGTAACCATGTTTGTGATCTATAGGTGGTCACAGGTAAGATACATTGGTTCTATAGTTCTGCTTTTAGAGTTAGAGGGATATCCATAGCTAAAATGTTTTTTATCTTCCTATATGCTGCTCATGTTTGTCTTATTCTTTTGTTTTTTTCTATTACTTAGTTTGCTTTTCCCATTGTTATAGTTTGTCTTAGATGCTTGTATCTGATTACTTTTTTGATGTTATTTATTTACAGAGTTATTTGTTGTTTGTCTTCCTTGCTAGTAGACATATACTTAGATTTGTCAAAATTAATGCGCTTGGCTGCTTTGTAGACGTCATTGATTTGTATGACTAAGTTCTCTCTGGATTTGGTTATTAATATTATGTTGTCGGCAAACATTAAGTGGTTTAGTTTTTTGCTGTTTATATTAATGCCTTGATTCTGACAATCAATTGTTTTTAAGGATCTTCTAGTACAAACGTGAACAGCTTGGGTGACATTCTGTCTTCCTGGCGTATTCCTCTGTTTATTTTAATCTTATACGATGTTTTGTGCAGTTGTATTTGTAGGGTAACGTTCCTGTAGATGTTATTGATTAGGTTTGCATATCTGTGGTCATCTCTTGCGTCTTTTAAGGCTTGCTAAAGCGCCCATAGTTCTATAGTGTCAAAAGCTTTTTAGAAGCCAACAAATGCCATTCATATGTTTATATTATACTTTACTGTTTTCTTATCAGCACCCTTATTGTTTGTAAATGTAGTGCTTGTTTATTGGTTGGTAAACGTCCAGTTTTGTTTGGAGTCAACGTTTTGCTTATTATTTTTGAGAATAGTTTGTAGATTTGTGATAAAAGACTGATTGGTCCGTAGTTTTTTAAATTTTTGGTATCTTCCTTCTTGTGTATGATTATTACAAGAGCATTTGGGGTAAGTCCTCTTTTTCTAGACACTTGTTGAGTAGTATTCCTAATCGCTTTATCAGTTTTTTTCCTTTATTTTTTAACATTTTGTGTGATAACCACTTCATCTTTTCCTGCTGTTTTCTCATTTTTTAGGGATATTTTGATTTTGTTTGGTGTATTTTCCGGTATGTCTTCTGAGTTGACATTTAGTATTTTCTATATTGCTTTGTGTCTTTGTTGCATATAGGTCCTTGTAGAAATCCTGGACTACCTTTATTATTCCCTGTTTATCTTCTACTAGTTGTTTGTCTTTATTTCTGATTTTAGGGATTTCGTTTCTTGTGTATTCGTTGTAGTGTTCCGCTGCTGTTTTTGATGGGTCAGTCGCAGGTATTTATTATACATTCTGATCAAAACATTAACAACATAATTTTTGACATATTTGTCTAAATAATTTTTTTTAGGCATAAGTAATAAGATCTTACAGTAAGTTTTGACATTTGCAAATCTTTTGATTAAATTATAATCTTATTAATAAAAATCATTATATAATTTTTTATCACAACTTTGGCCATCATCGTTTAGAAAATAAAGACAGAAATATTACCACAATATTCTTTATAAAGAATTATATTTATTTTTTAGTAAAAAAAAATATAAAAAGAGCATACCCCATCTAGGAAAGCAGTGTGTAGTTTAAAACTGCCACAAAAAGTATTTAAACATTAAAGTTTTTAGGTATTTTTGTATACCTTTTAATCTGTTTCCAACTATATATTTGGTATTTTTCAGCTGTAAGTTTATATTTAAGATCAATGTACAAAGACTGCTTAAATATTGTTTACAACGTGAAATTTAAATAAACTAAATCAAAAGTATCTTAGGATAAACTCAAATTTATATATGAAAAAGTTGCACAACAATAATATAAGCATTAAGCCAAGATAACTTTAAATGTAAGCTGGTGTTGTAAGAGAAATAATACATTGTAATGCAGCAACATCATCTCTGCTATATAGTGTCTTAACATGCTAGAAATTTTAAATAAAAAAAGTGCAACAATATTTTGAACAATAATATAATAATATTTAATAACTTACCTAAAAAAATCAGAATATAGCAACTGTTGCATAGGTTTGTTTAGGGGTAAAAACGTATTTTTAGATACAAATAAAAATTATAGGCTACTAACCCAATGTATTGTAATTTCAATTTAAACAATAAAAACTACACAACAAATTAAGTTATTTTTTAAGATCATGCAGTTTACAGTATTACAATTTGTTTAATCTTAGTGTTTTAGTGTGCAACGTAATTTAAGTGGTAACAAACTAAATATATATTTCTATAACTTATTAGATGTACATGCAAATTATATTACTTATATATTAAGTAAAGTACAGCATTTATTAAAGTATTAATAATAAATTGTTTGTGAATAATAATAAAAGACATTTATTGAAATACGTTATTGAATTGTATCACATTTCAATAATAATTTGCTTTTTCTTTTTCATTTATTCAAACTTTCATATATTACTGCTATTTGGCTCACCAATGAAATATATCCCCATTTATTCTATATAGTATGTATTAAAATCATTTTGAATTACGGCTTGAAAGTTCAAATTAACATGGTACACTACTAGAGTGTCTCTTAGGAGAAACTCGAAGTTCATTGCTGCTGCTAATTATAAGTTGACCTATATATGCAAATATAGATTATAAAAAACAATTACGTTACTATGTCTAATTATTTCTTTGCTATAATTAATAATTTGGCAGAATTAAAACTGGATATTATGTAAATACGCTCACTAATTCACAAATTTATCTTTAGATCTGCAATTCGTAAAATTTCACACTTTTGCGGAACAGTAACGATTTCACTACTTTACGATTTACCATGCAATAATTTCATTAAATCCTTTAATGTCATAATTATATTACGGATTCTTCACATATAATTTACCGTACTTTTATTATATGTTTTAATGCTTTTAAAAACCGCTCAGAGCTTGTTTATTACTTATCTCGATTATTTTAATTTAACGACTACTTTTTACTCAATTTTATTTATGTGTTATGAAATGCATGTACGTAAATCTTAGTGGCGTTGGGCATTCCTCACCTAGTGACAAAAAAATAGATAATGACAGCAATCAACATTACCAGCTGACGGAATTGGGAAAATAATTTTACTGTTTTAGTGTGACAATTTTCTAAGACATCTGTGAACTGGCGCGGTTTTGCGGCCATCGTTTCCTACTTTTAGAAAATATCTCGTCTCATCAACAGATCGCTCGTATATCATTTGCGATTTATATCCGTTTCAAATCGGACAATTTTAGATCTAATTAGGTTGACGCAATCATATTGGGGCAAACTTTATTTCTTAGTTTTATAAAGATAATTATAGTTATAACATTTATAACTAATATAACAGTACCACGTAAAAAAGCTTTTAATATAATACGTGATTAGAAATGATATATAAACATTATTTTACAGATTTTTATTGATATTATTATATAAATCTTCAATAACTAAAAGTTTTTATATTACTAATTATCTTGTTGTGATTTGTCACTTTATGCCAATTATTTTTATATTAACTAGTAGCATACAAGGTATTTGGTAATAACTGCAGAGTTTTAAAACAATACTAACACTGTATTATTTATACTAATCAATAAAGTTGCGGCAGCGTAGGTTAGTTCCTTAAATGCTTGCCTCTCATGCTGAGTGTATAGAGTTCAAATTCTACTCTGCAGTATATTATTTGTGAATTTGTCTAACGTTTTAAACGCTTTGGCATTTATGGTTTCATCAACATACAAATTTACAAACACTAATAAACTTGCCTCATTTTATTACTCAAAAAGATGTTCGGCTTGCAAGAACCAGATTGATGAAATCGATAGAGTATAAAAACGCAAATCTCTGATACAAAAGCTTATTAAATATGCTGTCTTTACTTATTTATTGTTTTTGTTTGAATACTTACAAACTTATTACTAATGTATTTTGCTTGTTTTAAATTACCTTTAGACAAATAAACACAAAAGATATTGACATAAAAATTAAAACAAGAACAAAACAGACAAAATACTTAGAAATAATATTAACTGAGAAACTCACCTGGGATACACATATTAACAAACTATTTAAAAAAAGCGCAGCAACAATAGGAGCTGTGTATAGAGCCAGATAATGCATAACAAAGGAAACGGCGATAAGTATATAACATTCACTATACTTAGCTAAATTTAACTATTTAATAAACATATGGGGAGAAACAACAAAAACAAACATACAAAAAATACAAAGACAACTGAACAAAATTCTAAAAATAATACACAAACTACAAAAACTAACACCAACAGAAGAAGTATACAAAATGATTAACAAAACAAAGGTAAACAAAAAAAAAAATAAATAAATGCAACTAATATTAATATACAAAATTAAAAACAAAGAAATTAAAATTAACTTCCAAACAAAAACCAACAAAAAATTTCTCGGAAATAACACTAGAAGAAGAAACAAATATATATGTACACACAACAAGGACAGAAAAGTTAAAATAAACAATATTATGCAATGGACTAGTTACTTACATTTAACTGCCTGAAAGTATTAAGAAAACAAAGACTTATAAAGAATTCAAAATAAAAATAAAAGAACACTATATATTAAAGAATCAAAACAAACAAATGAATAAAAATAGATAATACACACAACATTAATAACAAATAAAATGAATTGAAAACATAAAATGGTGCCCCAAATACAAAATTCTACAGCCATCCATATAGAGATGGTGTAGCGTAGCAAGTAGGGTCAAAACAAAATGAAATATAAACTGTAAATATGTAAATATATTATAATAAATAAATTTAAAAACTTTAAAAAAATAAGCTGTCAAAGCCTGCGTTATATTAGTTTGGTAACAATAAATCAACCGTATCTTGAGCGTTGAATCGGCATCTCAAACCCTAAAATACACAAATAAACCAAAACAAAAAAGAAAACATGCTACAAATGCTGTTCAATATTGTTTTTGTTAATGCAAACGTTAATGAAAAAGTTTGTAACAGCTCAAGACTACAAAATATGCTTAAAAAAATATATAATGTAAACCCAATTTATATTTTATAAAACTGCCACTTTTTACTTTCTTATAGACATTCATGAGTCAGAACAATAACGTCAACTATAACTAAAAGTAACTTAAAGTAACTGAAGTTTGCCAAAAAACGACTCAGACAGTCAAAAAAACATAATGCGCAGAGTAATTTTAAATGATTGTGTTGTTAGTTTCGGTGTGAAAAGATATTATTTTAGAGGTTTGTTTCATGTTGATAAAAAAAACTAAAAAGAATTAATAAGGCAGCGTCTTATATTGACAACACATTAGAAGTTTATGTTATGCTTTTTGCAGTTTTTGTAAAAAACATGTTATTTATGCATAACAACGCAATACTTTATATTGCTAGAATAATACAACAGTATCTTACCCAAAGTAAATATAACAACAACGCAATGACAGCTAAAAATTCTAATCTTAACTTCATTAAAAACTTCTGGGACACAATAAGCAAACTGCTTAAACATTTTGGCTGCCACTTAACTTTTAAAAATTTAAGCCAAAACTAATAAAAATTTGAAATAATATTGACCAGAATAAAATACTTTGTCGCTGCAAGAGAATTATTTAAATATTTCTTATTTGTTTTTCAATTATTTTTTTTTAGAGAAAAAAATGTTTGATGCACTGCCAATCTACTAAAGCATACTTACTAAAACATGGCCTTGTTTCTCCGGCCGTCCGCAAGGAATTACCTTTTGGTACTGCGTCTTGCCTTTACCATCACTTATTTTGTTTTTTTTTTCTTCTTGCTGATTATGCTTAATTAAGTTCCAGTTTTCATTACTTGCAAACACGTGGCTGACAATGCTGGTGCCACCAAAATCCTTTTTCAACTTTTCTCTGTTACTGTTTCGGTAGACAAAAACTAAAGATGTGTTCGACAGAGTTCTGCACTTTATATCTTCTAAGATTTTAAATCTGTAAAAATAGTCTCCAAAACACTCATGTCCTGTAAGAAACTACTTATTTATTTTGCTACGTTTGGTATTAATTTCTTTGTCCACTTGGAGGTTTGTGTTTTGTTTTTCAACCTGTAATAATTTTGTTAGAGCTCTGTCGTATGCTAAACTGACTTGCAGAAGCACTTTTTTCTGCACCTTGCTAAGAATGTTTTTGTATTTGCCACTTAGCATTTCCTTTCTATAGATATTTGCTCTTACCTCCTTGAGAATTTTTTTCTTTCAAATAACCATCTTTGTTTTTGAGAAGCAATTTTTAGATGCTTATTTGCTTTTACTTTTTATTTGTTTTTTTTTTGTTTCTTTTCCGGATCACCATGACCAGGTCATTTGCATAGCCAATTAAGCTGACCGTGTCGGCAACAAACAGCTTTAACACGCTATCGTAAAATGTATTTCAGAGAACTGGGCCAGCAACTAAGCTTTGTGGAACACCGCATGCTATTTTCAGCATGTTTTTTTTCCCAATTTTAATATATCTTTTGTCAAAGTAGCTCTGTATTCCGTTTACCAACTATTTTGTTATTTTGCGCCGGTCTAGTTCTTCTACTATGCTTTGCCACGAGGTCGTGTTAAAGCGTTTTCTTTGTCAAATGTTACAAAACTGCATATTTTTAGTGTTTCCTCTCTTTAGATGCTTTTAAGACTGCGTCAATGGCGTCTATGGTTGATCAGTTTTATCTAAATTTTTATTTAGGATTTTGTCTATTGCCAGCCTGAAGATATCCGGACAGTTTTTTGCGATGAGTTTTATCACTTCCGGTGGTATGCCGTCAGGACCAGGTGTTTTTTTAGTCTTTTCTTTTAGTCCGGCATTGCGAATTTTTTTGACTGTGCATTTTAGTACAATTTGTATAGTAACGTTGTGTTTTTTATCAGTCTTCTTTTGTTTTTGTGGAAAAAGCTTTGTTGCAACCTTCAACAACAACAACTTGGTTGCCTTGCACTTAATTTTGTACTGACGATTTGGAAGCCCACACCTCAGATATTGTTGTCGAGCTTATCACATAGGTGTCTCCATGCGTATTTTTTGCTGCTTTGGTCTCTAGAGTCAGCTTTTTTATGGTTGCGCAGTAAAGATTCTGTACTACTTTTTTTGCCTTGATTGTGGTTTTTTTGTTAGCTTTGGTAAGTCTTTGTCTAGTTATCTTGTTAATGTTTTGTTTTAAAGCAATGCCTTCCAATCATCAGTATACAATTTTTTTGTTGTTGTATAGGCTCCTTTTCTTAAAGGTAATGTCACAGGCGTTTGTTATGCTTTCTAGAGTTATAGCAGTACTTTTACCATTCTTGTTATCTATTTTATAAAAAGCGTTTTTTTTTATCCTTACTGTACTGCCATCTCCTGCTGCAATGCGTTGTTTGATCTTTGTCCTGTTTTGATTTTCCTAGCTTTATCTGCATATGTATGTTATTGAGCAAGTTTTTCTTTCTGCTGACGTATTATTTTGACATTGTCCAGGTTACTTCTTTGGTTCCCAGCGTGACAACAATATGCAAAGATTTACCTTTTTTTTCTCAAAAGTCAATGTTTTGCTTTTGATTAAAATGAGTTAATCTTTGCTTGCTGCTTATTCCGCGAGTAAAATTTTTTTGGTATCTTTGGTCTTTACACCTCAGCTGTAAGACTTTGCATTCAGGTCTCTTCCTACAATCAGCTTCTTAGTCTGATTTCTCATGTAATGCATCTAGAATTGTTTCTTGCCATAAATTTATTTGGTTCCGCAATAATAATCACATCTATCTTTTTTTGTGCAGCGTTTTCTTAAAAGCTCCATTTACCTCTTGCACATATCTACATTTATTTGGAAAATATTGCTGTTCTGGATTGCTCCTTTTGTATTTATTTTTTCTTTATTAGCTCTTTGAACTTTGGGCACTATATAGGTTTGGTCATTTGTTCTTCTACATCGCACAGGTACTACGTTATTGTTACATTTTTGTATTTTATGGCTTGTTTTGCCGCACTAAACGTTTGCATTGGCATTGCTTTGACAATCTTTTCCCAAATGTCCCACTTTTTAAGCATCTGTACACTTTTTTCATAGCTTCGACACGTCATCTAATCCACAAGTTTTAAATGACTCTCCCGTTTAAAACTCTATTAACCATTTTCTTATCCAGCGTGACAAAATCGTATTTGTGATCTGCTAAGTTGATTTTCATATTATCAGTTTTTTATATCTAATATTCATATTTCTCTAGCAATAACTGAAACTTTTACACGGCGGACAATCAACACAAAATCTTAAACTTCTTGATGATTTTGTCAATTTTTTAAGGTCTACAGAATGCAATAAACCAAATTTGTAATGCTGTGAGAAAAAATGATCATCAATTAGTTTACATCAATAAAATTCATATCAATATTGAGTTTACAGTTGAGCCGTAAACTCAAAATAAAATTATATTTTTAGATCTAATAGCTACAGTATATTACAATAATAAAAAAAATTATTTGATATTTTTCAGCAAAACAATACCTAAATTTCCAACAAACACAATCAAAAGTTATATTAATAAAAAGAGTATAGGCTCACTATACAATTAATTTACCCCAAAATACAAGTCATATCGTCTCAATGTCATATTTCAGACATACAAAAAAATTTAAAATATTCTTAGTAAATTTTATTATAAAGTAGCTATTAAATCAAAATAGAGTATCACACATTTTATTTAACGCTAAAGACAGTGCTGATAAAATTTTAACATCAAAAGTGTATAAGTTAAGTTGCAAAATATAATAAACTTACAAAACGCAGCATCTACATTATCGGTGTTATAAATATCTACCTAAAACTCATTTGTAAGTGATTGACAAAAGTTTTTATTATGTTTGGTTTAGTAAATACGTGTATAGTTTTCGTTAATTTTATCTACAATAGAAATAGATTTTGCAGATGTGAATATGAGCTGAATATCATAATGGTCTGCTATTGCAGTGTCGATAACATTAGAGAGTGTTAGTGTATTTGTATTTGTAAAAAAATTGTCATTTTATGTTTGTGACTTATCTGTTACTCTTGTATAATCTTTTAATAATATTTTATAGTTATAACTGTCTAAGATTAATGTAAGTTCCAAGACTTGTTTAGGATTTTTCAAAATATCTATGTTAAAATCACCTGTTATTATTATTTGTTTCTTTTCTTCAGTAATACATGTTTCTAAAATAATAGTTAAAATATCAATAATCAAATTAACATCTCCATCACAAGTACATACATATAATTCTAGATACTACATTACAAATTTCTGCTTCAATTGCTGCACATTCAACATGGTTCTTAATTGATAATTGATTAATATCATTTCTGAGCTTCCATTTCGGGTTATGATCCGTGTAGATAACAGCACTTCCATAGATACTTGATGTTCTGTACCATATTGATGCAAAATTATAGCCATCTATTAATAGTGACTCTCCGTCTACAAGCCAATGCTTGCTGATACATATGGACAATATTTGTCAGCAAGTAGTTCAAGTTGGTTTATTTTGTTACAAAAACACTGCACATTTTGGTGGATAATATTAAAATTATCCTGATATAGTGGCTATAATACCGTTTTATTGTGTTTTTTTTTGTTGTTAAAGTAATAACGCTGTACTCTAGATTCACTGGGCCAATTTTCTGGTTTTATAAGGATTTCTTTGTACTATATATCTCCTTCAATCTTATAAGTTTTATATATTTTGATTCATATACTTAATCAATTGTTATAGTTATATTCTTACAGATATTGTTAATATGACTAGTTAGGTTTTGAATAGAAATATCAAGGCATACTCGACTTAACGCTATCCATGCTTCGGACGGCACCGAACCAAATATAATTTTGCGTGGTGCTTTCACTATGTTTTTTAGGGGTTCACTAATTTGTTACAGATAAAACTTATAAACTATATTATTTATTTTAAAGCAGATAAGTATAAAACACAAATTCAAATTACAAAATCTGAAATATTAAGATCATAATTACATTTTGTTCAAAGTAATCCAGCTTAAATATGCAAACACATTTGTATAAATGTTGGGTTTTCCGCTTGTACATACTGCTTTTTGAGAATAAGTTGAAACAATACCTACTAAATACGCGTTATCTTTATCAACAACTGCACTACCGGAATCACCCATACATGGACCTACTGCTTCTTTACTGGGGTTAGCGCATATATTAAAATGAGTTAATGTATATGGAAACGTTAAATATTTAGCTCTACATTGGACCATTGTTATAGAAACTACATTCATTTTTTGTAGATTATTGGTAATAGTCTCTTCATTAATTGTATCCGTTATATTCCATCCAAGCATAGTAAGATTTGCATTAGGTAGTACTTCAAGTGTAGGTAATTTAATAGATTTAACGTTGTCATTGAATATTATTGGACCATTAACTTTAACCAAAGCGATGTCATTGAGCATAACTCTTTTATAAGCTTGATGCTTTACAAATTTCTCCACTGCGTATGTATCACCACCAACACATAGTGAAGCACTACCGGCCACTACAGTAACGTTTTTAGCTACTTTATCAGTAACGCAGCTTGCTGATGTTAAAATCCAATTTTCATCTAAAATCGAACCTCCGCAAAAATGAACTCCATCCATTCTTAAAGAAACTTGATGAGGAAAATTTTCGATACTTGCGTCAGATCCCCAAATTCTAAGCTGACCCATAACTAGAATATATAATAATTAATATATCAAAATATTTATTTTAATTATCATTTTTTGATTAAATATTTTTTACCATCTTGTAGAAGAATACTGCTCAAAATAAAGCTAATAATATATTTAGCAATCATGATGTACTCTGCATGTACTTACACTATTTGTATTCTATGTGCGTTTAGCACGTTTTTATATACTTTTATAATCTTATAATTAAAACTAAAACGATTTAATGCTTTGTATAATAGATATGGTGTACATATTTATATCAACTATTTATGTTAATTTTAGTTTATTTTGTGTTTTGAAAAGTGCTTTGATGTAAAACCAAATCGCTTTGATAATGATTCCTATTCAAACTATCAAATTTTATTATCCCTATCAAAATTTGGCTGAAGCACTATTGCTAAATTATGTTATATTTAAATTAAGGGCATCATTGAATTTTTTAATTACTAATAATTATTTATTTTATTTTATACTCCTATATTTTTTAGATCTATTTTGATTAAAATTAAAAAAAAAATACTAAGTGTCTGGAAATTTAAATGTTTCTCGGTTACTATTCTGTACATTTTGTGAAACCGGGTATTATATTATTGTAAAAGTGTTTTAAAGTATTATATTGACATATACTTTTATTACTTTTGAAATAAGTTTCCAATTAAACAAAAGAATTATTACAATAAAGCGTTATTATTGCTACCACCTCATTGTAAAATCTCTAGATTTACGTAACATATATGTACGGTACATACATAATAGAAATACGATCCATTAAACTAAAAGAATAATTGTAAGTATTGTTAAGTAATATTTAATTTTCTTGTCAATTAATGATTCATTTCAATTTAAATTGAAAGTAGTTTATTTTTACACAAACTTATTTACTGTACATATACACTGGCAAAAAATAGAGATCACTTTAAAATTGTGACTTAGTTTTGAAATTTTTGTTTTATGTTAGCAAATTGTAAACAATTGTACTGTATTTTGCTCGCTAAATTAAAAATTTAATGTTGAATCGTAAAGCATATTTATTGTTTTTGATTTGTATTTTGGAAATATCACAAATTTACAATTCAGACAAAGTTCGAATTTTTGTTCTTAGGATAATATGGAACAAAAAATATGAAATAAACTTATCACTAATAACGAGTCAACAATAAACACTTTGAATTAAATTGAAGATCACATTTTAGTCGATATTGTTTCATTCCTGCAATAACAGCTGTCTTAGCTTCTGAGCAGTACTTGGAGCAGGTGTATGCTTTTGGATACGTCCCAACTTATCCCAGACATGTTCTATGGGATTCATGTTTAAGCTGAGAGTTGGCCAATCGAACCAGTTCATACAGATAATTTCTGACTATTCTGCCTACGTGAGGTCTAGCATTATCTTGAATGAAAATCCCGCGCTCGCCCATAGTTGTCATGAAGGGCATAACATGATCTTCAAAAATCTTTATAATGTATCTGTGAGCTGTAAGCAAGCCATTCTCTATACCAACCAAGACCAACTCTGTGCGTGCTTTGGTAGAAATTCCTGCCCAAACCATAACCAACCCACCGCCAAATAGAAGTCGCTCATCAATACAAACTAAAGCGCATCTTTCTCCGCGCCGTCTCCACACTTTCCAACGTCCGTCTGATCCATTAAGACACATGCGCAACTCATCTGAAAACAGTATCCTGCTCCAGTCCTCATTATTCCATGTCCGGTGATTTTGGGCAAAAGCCAATCTTGCAACACAATGTAGGCGTTGTAAAAGTGGTCCTGTGATATTATTTTATATCAAACAAATCTATAACATTGAAATTAATATATCAATGGTTGAGCTTTAAATTGGCGAAATAGGCCAATTTGCATCGTTTGATTGTAAATTCTAAAAAGAAATTGACTTTCAAATCTAATAGTTTGAAAGAAATATTTTGGGATTTTGCTTGAAATGTTTTCTACTTTATAGTTAAAAATGAATTAAAAAATCTTTCTAAAAGGAGAATACTTTTACTTGTAGCAATGTTAACAGCTAATTTAAGTATTTCTGTAAGAATTATGGTATGGCATTTGTTATTTATCTAATTAATTTCGTTTTAATCAAACTAGTTGTTGCTAAATCACGTGGAAAGCATCTTCAATTGGAATTCGGTGCTGCTTAGTTGTTGTCTAAAATCTTTTTTTTTAAATTTTTTTCTGTATTTGTTGAGTTTCATTTAGAACCACCAATATGTTTTGTAGATTCCACTAAAATTTTTACTTAGGTTTTTTATATTTTAAAAACCTTTGTGCCAAATTGTGTATTACAAATGCTTGAATTCAATCCAAGATGTAATTGAAGACATAATTCGGAAAATTAAGGTTCTGCTTATTTTGCTAGCAAAAGTTTATTTGATTTTGAGTTAGTAGATTGTAAAACTTGGTGGAATGGACCTTTATTTATCCTATAACGGATTAGCTTGTGAAAAATTAAAATTATTATGTTCCGATTTGCTTGAAATAAAAGTAATAAGTTTGAATTCTAATATTAAAAGTTTAGACTTATTTAAATTATTGTATTTTTAGATTTTACAATGGTGAGAGGTCAAATTGATTGCTTTAAATTGGCAAAAAACAAAAATTCAAAATTGTTTCAATCATTGCTTTATTGGTATTATTCAATTCAAGGAGTTTAATTAGACAACGTATTTTTTGTTGTTTGAATTGTTGTAGATACAAAGGCTATCTAACCAATAATGGCGGAATTGTTGTTATACCGTATCTAAAATCTGATAAAAGCTTTCTGTTTAAAATACAATAATTGTCTATAAAAATTTAATTAGATCAAAAAATTAATTTCTGTGGTGTGTGTGCAAAAAAATTACAAACTATGTCAAACACAAATTAAAAGTTAGTACATTTTGTTCCAGTAAGGAGAATTGGTTGGGATATTTTAGCTCTTAATTGTAAAAGCATTTGAAAGGCTGAAGTTTAGTAATTTTTGTCAAGTAGTAGGATAACAAATTCTAACTTTTGTTAAATTTAATACAATAATAATTCAAGTAATTAAAAATCAAAAAAAGTTTGTAGATTTTAAATTAAATTTGGCTAGACAATTGAATTGTGTAAACAGTTAGTACAATATATTTGGGTGCTTTGGAGTATAAAGTAAACTTGAGATATGTAGTTTTAAAAGGTACAATCTCCACTTTTAGAAATTATTGAGTTATTGATACCATCTTGTAGCAAATTTTGCACTCAACAATGTAATACTAAAATTGTGTTTCATACAATACTATAAAAATGAATTTTGTTTATTAATTTTTGTAATGTAGTTAAGAAATGATTTTGGCAACATTCAGTTTAAAAAAACATTATGCAACCTGTGTGCTTTGTTCCCGTTATAAATGTTGTAATGATTTAGTTGTTATTTTATGGTTTTTAAAATTGTTTATATTTAAAATAGCATTTTAAATTTAAAATTGTTCATTTTGAAAAGAGAATGTTTGGTAGTAACAGTATCTAACTACAATTTTATTGTTTTTAAACAAACGTGGTTTTCTCCGAATGTCAGTGACGTTGAGTTTAACTTAACAGGTTATATTTTATTTAACTATAAATTAATACAATTATCATTTTTTCTACTCTACCAAATCCTAAGTTTACTAATTATATATTAAAATTAGTAAACTGAGTCTACTAAGCAATTACATCCTACTTGCAGGATCTTGAAAAAAGTAATGATTTAGAAACAAGAGTTTAGTTCTTTAATTTTTTAACTGCTTTTTAATGCATTATAATATCTAATAGTAAGTGTTATTAAATTTGTGCTTTACAATCTGTTGCAAAATAACAATAATACATAAATGTAGTAAATGTTTTGTATGTACAAAAGTATTTTAGTAGATAAACAGCATTGTTGGGTTTTTCAATAAGAGCGGGTAGATGTTGTAATAGAATAAAACAAGCTGTGTGTGAGGTATTAACAAAATTCTTTTTTTATTTTAAAGGCCTATGTATGCCATTAAGTGTGAACTATGACATTGTTTAAATGTCCGTCTTGGCACGGATCCGAGTAGTCCAATTTTCAATTACTCTTCCGCATAGATCCGGCTGAATTTGAGCAATGGCTTGTGTTATGTTCACCATTAAAGCATCGGTCAATTGTGGTTTATTTGCACAGACCTGCAACTTAAAGAAGGTTAGGTAGGTTAGGTTTAAGTGGCAGCTAACGCTCACATAGGCCTTAGATGGGCCCGTTGTGTTAAAGTACAACTCTTCTCAGGAGATATTGTCAAACCATTTTGAGCCGTGAATGAACCTTATGAGAGTCTGCGCATCTAGTAATGCGAGGTCATTAAAAAAAGATCGGCCTAAGAAGAGCAATCGTGTTGCGGACAGAGAGGGGCATTGGCATAAGTAATGCTAAACACTCTCCTCTTTCTCCTCGTCCAAGCAGCCTCTGCAGTAGTCCCGCTTTGCTATACCTAGTCTCACGTAGTGTTTGCCAATGGGACAGTGTCCCGGGATGACTCTCACTGCCAGTCTGATATTGTTTTTTTTTAGAGAGACGATGTTGGTGTTTCTTTTCCTGTTTCGGTGAGGCCATACTTGTCTGGTTACCTTGCAGATGTCTTCATCCCTCCACCTTTGCTCCGCTAGGTTTGAGGTTATTACAGCTATGGTCTCCGTGCACGAGACAAATGAAATACCAGTATCCCGTAGTACTTCGGTTGAGTGCAAGCTTGTGCCATTCTTTGAAAGCTCATCTGCTTCTGTGTTACCTGGGATCCCGCTGTGGCTTGGTACCCACATGAGTCTTAAGTTTGTGTGTGCTGCCAATTCATTCAGCTTTCTTTGACAGTCAAAGACCACTGTTGAGTTGGTGCACACGCTAGTAATTGCCTTGAGAGCAGCTTGCCTATCGGTGTAAATGTGGATCTGTTCACCAGGGTTCCCATTTACCATCAGCCACTCTGCTGCCTTTTTTATGGCGGTTACCTCCGCCTGTAGAACGCTGCAGTAGTCTGGCAGGCGTGAGCTGATTCTGAGGTTGGGGTCGTTAGAGAAAACTTCGCAGCCCACTTTGTTTTTCTTCCGTGAGCCGTTTGTGTAGACCTGCGTGTGTTCTGCTGATAAACCTTTCTTCTCCATCCACTCCTTTTTAGAGGTATTGCTAGACAGCGGTCTATGTTTTTGGGCACCCCTTTAAATTAATTGATTATTCCGGCGTGACCACGATGATCTAATGTTAACATTTGCACCGATTTTAGTCTGAGTGCTGTGGTAATGGCAAGTTGCTTGCTAATTAGATCGACCGGGGCTATGTCCAAGATTGTCTCCAAGGCTTTTGTAGGCGTCGTTCTCATGGTTCCCGTTATTATGAGCGCCGCCATTCTCTGCACTTTTGTAAGCGCTATTTGATAGACAATTTTATTAAGTGCCGGCCACCATATGGATACGCCGTAGTAGTAGTATTGGTGTAACTACGACTCTGTATAGCCAGAAGGTAATCTTCGGGTTGAGGCCCCAAGATTTTCCTACTGTTCTCTTGCAAGAGTACAGCGCCACCGTTGCTTTCCGTACCTTTTGTCTATATTGAGCTTCCATAATAACTTTTGGTCTAGTATGAAACCCAAGTATTTGGCGCTCTCCTTGATTGTCAGTTCAGTGCCCTTTAGCATTGGGAGTTTCAATTCTGGGATGTTGCGTTTTTTTGTGAAAACGACTAGCTTGGTTTTTGCCGGGTTGACATCTACGCCACACCTTTTGCACCATTGCGCTAGTTTTGATAGGGCCCCTTCAACAAGTTGCGACATTATATTGAGGTGTTTCTCTGAGGCCGCTATTGCTACATCATCCGCATAAGCAACGACTCTGCAGCCTTATTTCCTAAGTTGGAGGAGCAGCTCATTTAGCGTGATGTTTCAAAGCAATGGCGAGAGGACGCCCCTTTGTGGGGTTCCTCTACTTACCTTCCTTTTTATGTGGGATTCTTCTTTTGTGGCTCTGATGTTCCTTTCACATTGTTTATTGCTAGTCCAGTTAAGGCTGATTCTATGGCTTCAAGCTTTACGTTGTTAAAAGCCTCTTCTATATCAAGGAAAACAACCATTGTGAACTCCTTATGCCTCATCGAGCTCTCAATCTGGTTAACCAAGGCGTGGAGTGCTGTTTCTACGGATTTCCCCTTTGTGTATGCGTGCTGAAACTTTGAGAGCATTTCAGGGTGTAGTGCCTCCTTCATGTGCAACTCAATCAATCTTTCAAGCGTCTTTAGCAGGAACGATGATAAGCTGATTTGTCTCAGGATTTTGGGGGAGGTGTGTGAAGCTATTTTGCTTTTTTGAGGAAAACCGCCTTGACCTCTCTCAAAATTTTTGGGATGTATGAGAGGTTTATACATGCCTTAAACATTGTCTCCAAACAAAGTATAACTGTATCAATGGCCTCTTGCAGCTCAACTGGACTGATCCCGTCAGGTCCAGGTGACTTAAAGGGTTTGAAGATTTTGATGCTCCAGATTAACTTGTCTCTACCTACAATTCTGTCAGCCAGATACCAAGGTGATGGTGGAGTCCACTACACTTATTCCATTGCCTGGAAAGTGTGTATCTATGAGTAGCTCCAGCGTTTCTGTACATAAGGATGTCTAGTTTTCATTTTGCTTTTGTATGAAGCTTTGGACTTCCGGATCCTTAGATAATATTTTTTGCAGTCGGCTGGTTTCTAAGGTTTTCTCTATCTGTTTGCAAAGCCGAGCAAAAGATGACCTTTTAACCTTACTGACCTCCGTTGTAAAATTCCGTAGGCTGTTTTTATAGGCAGGCACTTATTGGTGTTTTTTGCCTCATTGAACAGCCTTCTGCATTCCTTTTTTAAGTTGTTTATTAACGGTGTCCACCACCGTGGTTTGCTGTTACCTTTTCGGCTCACGACTTTGCATGATGTGCGTATGGCCTTGTTACAGGCAGATGTAAACTGCTTTACAGTTCTATCTAGTTCATTCCCTGTTTTTAGTGTTGGGGCGGCTTTTCCAATAGAAAACCCAATAGGGTAGTTTTATACTTACCCCAGTCAGTCTTTTGTTTGTCTACAAACCTAGGCTTTGTTTGTAACTGTATACATTCTGAATACTTATGATCAGAAAAGGATTGTTCTTTTGACACTTTCCAATTGCTTACAAGGTTAGGCGTTTTAGTGGAACGAGTGTAATGTCTAGTACTTTCTCTCTCACGGCTGTAGTAAAGGTTGGAGTGTTACCTATATTACATAATTCTAGGTCGGAGGTTAGTATAAATTCTAGTAAAGATTCACCTCTGTTATTCGTGTCCGAGCTGCCCCATATGGTGTGGTGGGCATTGGCATCGGCTCCAATGATCACGTCCGCCCTTACTCGGTTGGCTTTGTTAATAATGCCATGGAAACCCTTTGGGGGACTTTTCTTCTCTTGGGCGAAGTATCCTGAGATCATCCATACCTACGGTTAAAAAGTCCCATTGATACAGTGACAATGTCGCAATTGCTGTGGTTAGGCATCATAAAAGAGTTGATACTTTTATCTGCCAGGATACACGAGCGTGGCTAACCTGCGTTTTTTGGGTACAGTGACCTGTACTTATCAGAGCCCAGCCCACACATCTTGGTTCCCACAACCCAGGGTTCTTGAATTAGGGCGATGTCAACTTCTCCCTTTGTCAGTTGGAGGAGCAAAGCAGCCTAGGCTGCTTTGGAATGGTTAAGGCTACATTGTAGAACCCCTACCATTGCTGAAAGGTATTTCTGGCACCTCAACGATCGTTTGGTGGATCTTGTCCCTTGAGACAGCCTCAATTCGGGCGCCCGGCCAGACTTCCTCCACTTCCCCGATGGCTTGCTTATACTGGTCTGCTGACCGTTGATCTGCACAAGCCACCAGCTTGATGTGTCCTTGGTGCCAACTTGCGTCTCTCCAGCAAGGAGCTGGGCCTGGATTCTTCTGGAGAATGTCCAGGTATTTGCCCAAGAGAGCCACTTCCACCAGTCCCCATTTGGATGGCGTAATGCTCCCATCTCGGTGACCTCTATCCATGACCGCCCATATCAAGTGATCTTTCATGACCTCGTTGTATGGGCGTTTTGGGAGACCCTTTTTGTTGGACTGTGGCAAAAAACCTAACCGTGCTAACTATTTTACGGAACGTTAAAACATCTACGAAAAAAGAAGGAACACATATTGTATGTTTATCATATATGATAAACATACAAAATAAAAATGAAAAAATAATAACGAAAGAAGATAAGATAATGAAAAGATGGAAAGATAAAAGCAATATTTCCAAAAACTAACAGAATAAAAAGTAGAAGAAAACAAAACAAGAGAAAAACGGAAGAAATAGAAAAAAATAAAAAAGACAAAGTAAGGCACCAGGAACAGATGATACAACGCCGGAAATAATAAAATTTATGGGTAAACAGGAAATTGCACAAATAACGGAACAAATAAATAACATCATCAAAAATGGAAAAACGCAAGGTAAGTAGAATTATTATTCTACTTATACATAAAAAACAAGATAAAAAAATGTGAAAATTACAGAAAAATAACAATAACAAGCATACCAAGCATGATATTCACCAGAATCATAGAAAAAAATGAAAGACAAATTAGAAAACACAATAAAGGACAGCCTGTGTGGATTTAGAAAAGAAAAAAGCACACAAGACCAAATATTTATAATAAGACAGCTAAATGAAAAGATAACAAAAAAGAATAGAATGCTTTCTTGATCTCAAAAAAACATTTGACAAGATTAAACAAGAAGATATATAAAAAGAACTAGAAGACAGAAGAATTGAGAAAGAAATAATAAATGTAATTAAAAACATGTACACAGAAAACAAAAACATAGTAAAAATGAACAACAAAGAATCAAAAAAATTCATAACAAAAAATGGGGTGAAGGAAGATTGCGAGCTAAGCGCATTGCTATTTTCAATTGTTTTAGATAAAGCTATAAAACAAGCAAAGAAAAATATGAAAACAATACAAATAGAGTATTGGAAGATGGAAATAACAAAAATAGCAGAACTACTATTTGCAGACGATATGGCAGTGATTGCAGAGACAGAAGAAAAGCTACAACACAACATGGAAATAATAGAGCAGCAACTAAAGAAAATAAACTATAAAAAAACAAAGACCATGATAATTGCAAAAAAAACTGAACCACAAAATAAAAATTAAAAGAAGAATAATAGAACAGGTTGAACAATACAGATACCTAGAAACAATAATACAAAGCAACGGAAAGTTTGACAAAAAAATAGATGACAAAATAGGAAAAACAACAAAAATATATAACATGCTAAAAAACTTTTTTTCAACAGAAAGGAAATAACAAAAATAAAAACAGAAATAGTTAAAAAAGTAATCAGACCAACAATAACATATAGTAGCAAAACATGAACCATGATAAGAAAACAAATAGAAAGAATAAATGCAATGTAAATGAGATTTCTTAGAAAGATCGAAATCAAAACAAGAAAAGATAAAACATGGAACAAGACATACAGGATGAATTTGCAAATAAAACCAATTTAAGAAAAAAAAATTACGGAATTCCAATTGAGACGGTATAGACATATCAGAAGAATGAGTGAAGAAAAAAACACCAAGAAAATATATAAGTCAAAAATAACAGGAAAACAAAACAAAATAGGAAAATCCAGAAAAAAATGAAACAGCGCAATAAAAAAAAGAGACCACAAAAAAAGAAACACTTGCAAAGAAATAAAGGAGATAGCCAAGGATAGGAAAAAATTGCGTGAATATTATATAAATTAATAATACGCTATACAGCCTTAAACCAAAAAACAGAAAAGCAATGGAATAAATAAAATTAATAATGTTTAAAGTAGACTCTCCAAAGTCACTTGCAACTTTTTTTTATGTACTTCTTAATGATTGTCGTACTAGATAATTACCATTGTTTTGAAAATTTAAACAATCTACTAATATTGCAAATAATATGCCTAACAAATTTAATTTGTTTTGTGCAAAATTTTGAAGACATAGTTAACGCTAGAGAATTGTTGGGTTTAGTCGCCGCGTCTTGATGAGGTGCCGCTAGTAGTATTGTTATAGAAAAATATGATTAGCAAACATTACAAAACTAAAATCTTATCACATCTTACAAGAATATAAATAAATGATTAAATTAACATTGGTTCATATGGAACAAAACGCCAACCAACTCAATATCTAAACGATAGGATTTTAGTCATCATTTATTTTATATGTTAAACTACATACAATATTTTATGCTATTATTTTTTGGGTAATTAATTAATGAAGCACTAAATAAAAATTCTATTTTTTTTAAACTAATTGCGGAGTATCGAGTTATTGCATAATTTTTTTTAAAGTTTAAAGTTTAAGATTAAACTTTCTTTTTTAATATGTTTCAGAGATTTTTTTTTGCTGAGTTTGATTTTGTAAACCCCTAACTATTCTACTTCTTAAAGAATGTAGTAAAAAGTATTTTATTAAAATACCCTAACCTCAATTTAATAAAGTTTGTAATTTGTTTTTATTTTTTACTTTGTAATGTATATTTAATATTATTTTTGTTTTAATTTTATATGAACAATGTAATAATTTTATGTTTCTGATCTTGATAACCAGTTTTTTGATAAAGCTTTGAGCACAACTTACGCAATTTAACTCTTTTATATAAAAATCTAAAATCTTCAATTGTTTATTAAATTTTGAAATAAAATTGCTAATTTTTGTTGAAATATTATTATTAACTTTAATTAGTTTGTTACACCCTAAGTTTAGTAGACTTTTTAATATAATTTTTCTAAAATGATAATTGTTATAGTTTTACTTTTTTGATGTGAAATATATAAAATGTAAAATTTAAAATTTCCGCGTGTGTTAACTTTATTAACAGTTTCGTATTTCTGCTACATTAATTAAAATCATAATGAATAATCAAATTATAAATCAACAAGTTATGATTATTAGGCCAGTTATATGAACGCCAGTTCAACAGCCCAGTCGCAAGATCAGCAGAATAACGAACATGTTATTCAAAATATTATTAACACCGTGCACCTGCACATAGATTTAAGCTTACTTAACACTTATGTTTTATATAAATACTTTTAGAATAACAATTTATTTTAGTCTATCTTAAGGCATGAGCCAGTTCATTTCGTAAATAAAACTTATTATACCTTTTTTTAAAACATTTATCTCTGCGGTCAGTTTATAATTGGCGCAGTCGGTAGGATCTGTCTAACGGTTAAAATTGCAAAACCGGTCTATTTTAATAGTTAAAGAATAGAAACAAAGAAAGTGTAAATAAACTAAACCGAAGAAAAGTGAATAATTAAAATACAAGTGCTATGAAAGTTCGTCAACTTCACAAACCAAAACAGCAAGAAATTTACAAGATCCACGACTCTACATTGGTCATCATAGACTCAACATCTGGAAGAGGACAACAACGCCGACCGCAAGCAACAAAGGATTTACAAATCTACGACACTACATCGGTCACCAACATCAAGAATAAAGAACAAGCATCGCCAATATCTCCAGGTGCAACGTAAATTAGGAAGACCAAGGACAAAGGACACACATCGCCCGAATCCCATTGGCACTAGGTTAAGAACAAGGGATCAAAACGAGAATAATGAATACAATTATTTTATTTCTGTAAGTTAAAAAACAAAAAAAAAACAGTTTCTTATCTCTTTAAATTCTCCTATTCCAACAAAACAAAAAGTTATATAATATACAGGGTGTCCGGAAAATACGTGTACAACGTTTGACGACAGACTCCTGACGTCAAAATAGGTCAATCTAAGCCGACTTAGTTATATCCAAAATTGTCTCGTTTAGCCGGTAGAGGGCGTCAAAAAAAATAAAAGTATAACAAAGTTGAAAGTATCTATTGTAAGAAACTAAGTAAAACAAAAACATTACTTAAGCAAATGTGTGAAATGACCGCCATCTTGCTGAATACACTTATTAACACTCTTTAAAAAATGATATTGGACCCTATCTAATGTCTCGGGATTATTAAAATGGTTGCCTGCATTTAAAATCCGCTGCAATAAATCATCGCGTGTGTTTACCGGAGTCTTGTAAACTTCTGTTTTAATAGCGCCCCACAAAAATAAGTCACACATATTTAACTCAGGAGAACGTGGTGGCCATTTTACTGGTGCATGATTGCCTCTTCCAATCTATCGGTTGGGATATTGATGATGTAAGTATTGCCGAACGGCAACGGAAAAATGGGGCGGGGCACCATCATGCATATACCACATTTCCCTCCAAAGTAAAAGGAGCAAATTCTCCAGAAGAATTGGTAATGTGTCTTGCAAAAAATTTAAATAAATATTTCCATCTAACCTGTCTGGAATAACAATGGGACCAATAAGGTAGTGATCAATAATACCTGCCCAAATATTAATTTTAAATTGATGCTGATGATGTGCAACTTTAATGGCATGTGGATTTTCATCGGAATAAATATGTTCGTTGTGCAGATCTTGTAAAGCATGCCTCGTCAGTAAACATAATTTTTCTACAAAAATTTGGAACAAGGATTCTTTTGTTTCTAATAAATTGACAAAATGTAAGCCGCATGGGAGAATCAGTCGGTAAAAGTTCCTGGACTTTTTGTATGTAGTAAGGATGTAACAACTGTTCTCTTAAAACCTCATTGACAATCGTTTTAGGAACATTTAACTCACGTTCTAAGAGACGGGTACTGGTACTTGGTTCTTCTTCAACTCTTTTCCAGAATCATCTCTTCTGTTTCCACAGTTCGAGTTGTTCGCATACGACCCCTGCCTTCAAACTTTTTCTCAAAACTGCCCGTTTCCCGAAGATGACGCTCAATATTGGCAAATGTTTGGTGGTTTGGTATTCGACGGTTAGGAAACCTCTTTATGTAAACCCTAACACTCTGACGCCCATTTCCTTGACCAAACCCGTATACCAGGAGCATGTCAACTTTATGAGAATTTGTATAATTTTCCATTTTTAATGGTAAAATAAACTTGTAATTCAAGAATGTTGATCGTATACTTGAGTAAATTTTATAGACTGGTGACAATTTGTCAATAATTGTCAAATTATTAAACGCCATAGCAACAAGGTCACTTAAAAAATTATTGTTACATGTAATTTTTTTTTAATATTTACAAATTTTTGACGCCCTCTATCGGCTAAACGAGACAATTTTGGATATAACTAAGTTGGCTTAGATCGACCTATTTTGACGTCAAGAGTCTGTCGTCAAACGTTGTACACGTATTTTCCGGACACCCTGTATATTTAATTAAAAAAAAAATAAAAAAAAAATAAAGTAATTGATATTAACAATTTACGCAAATAGTTTTAAACGATTTTGTAAAATTCACAAAACAACAAAATGGCTGTACCAGTCAATTACCAATTATTAAAGTTACACATAGACACTATTCTTCAATACGAAGAAAAACTCCATACTTAGAGAATTTTTATAGATAATCGCAAAAACTTAATAAACACGTTTTCCAACCCGAATAACTTAAATAATTTTATATCACGAGCAATTATCGGCAAATTAGCAGGTCGAGCCTTAAACTTGATTGGTTTAGGAACAGAATTAAGAACAGAATTAAGAACCTGGAACGAAATAAAAGATCTATTAAACCTAAGTTTTGAAGATCAACGCAACATAGATTGCTTGATCCAAGATTTGATTATTTTGCATCCGTATAGAAACAAAACACCCTATACTTTTGGTATGCGTTGTAAAGATGCCAGAAGTCTTCTTATCGCAAAATTGAACACCTTAAATATACCAGCTGCAGAAAAAGTAATTAAATTTCAAAGTTATGATAACCTGTCACTTAAGACATTTATAAGCGGTTTATCAGGTCAGGTACAAAACAACGTGCGCTTAAAAAACCCAGACAGTTTAGAAAGAGCCATGTCTTTAGTAATAGAAGAAGAAAACTTCTTCTATAGCCAAAATAAAAATAACACTCTTGATTTTCAAAATACGTTTAAACCAATCAAAGTCCAATGAATCAAAATATTTTATCAAAAGTATCAGAATCAACAATCCAACTTTCAAAAACCAAATTTCCCAATTTCAACAACAACCAAATTTTATGCAAAAGCCCCGAATGCAATGGAAACCTAATATCAATTTTCCAATTTAAAAGCACCCCTATTTCTTGGAAAGGTCAAGTCAAATTCATTGTAATAATTACGTGCATCAAAATCAAAATCAATATCAAAACAAACTTTTTGAAAATCAAAATTATCAAAAAAGATATAATCCTGAACTTATGGATACGTCATCTAAAAACACTAGAAAACAACCAACCCAACCACAAAGAAATTACACTCATACTGAGCTAATTTTGCAAAATATCAATAAAACTGAAAATCCACAAAAATGTTTCTATGGCGTAACAGAATTTTCTGGCATGCCAGAAAACTTCCAACAAGTTTGTCCTATTGAAAATGATTATAATGAGTATAATGAAAGTTATTATTATCAACATGAAAATCATGATTACAATGATATGCTACAAGAACAACAATTGCAACCGGAAAACAATGACTTTGACCCACATGATGATACTGATGAAAATTTTCATCAGGACAATATTATCAACAATCCGAGATGATAAATCTAAATTTAGTTAAAGCTAACTTACCATTCATTTTTATACCACAACTAAATGCAAATGTTCTAATCGATACAGGCAGTTCAAGAAGCCTAATTGATCCAGAACTAGCACACAAATTTTATAAACGTTATATATTTGATGAAAAGTTTAACATTCAAACTGCTCACAATACTAGCTATCATAATGAAGTGATGGTAACACCATTTTTCAAAATTTTTAAAACTATCGAAACACATAAATTTTATTTGTTTAAATTTAGTCAAAAATACAATGGTTTAATTAAAATAAATTTACTTAAACAACTCAGGGCTTCAGTAAACCTTGATTCAAAAATCATAAAAACGCCATACACTGAAGTTTCAATAATCTATGAAACTGAAAAGTTAACCTAATTAAAAAATTCTTTACAAGTTAAAAGTTACACAATAACAATACCTGCTAGAACTCAAAAAGAATTTTAGATTATATAGAATTTTGAAAATTTAGTAGTCACCTCGCGTAGTTCTAAATATAAAAAAATATTTTGCTTTAACTATCATAATCAACTCAAACACCAAAACAGTTGATATTATAATCAATACCCCTTTTTTAATGGAATATTTAAACGTCAACGAATTTAAAAAATCTTTGTTTAGAACATTGTAACTTAGAAGAAAAACAAGCATTTAGGAAGTTATTTCACGAATACCGCAAAATATTTTATAACGAGCAAATTTCATTAACTTTCACTAATATAATTCAACACAAAATTAATTTAAACAATGAATCTGCAATAGTTACCAAAACGTATCGTTTCCCCGAAATTCATAAATTAGAGGTTAAAACTCAAATTGAAAAATTGGTAGAACAGGATGTCATATAAGACTTGATATCAAAGAAACCCGCATCAGAAAAAAAAAATTGCAAATAGTGACTATCGCAAGTTTAACAAACGTACAATAGACGACAAGTATCCCTTACCTTTGATAACCAAAATTTTAGACAAATTAAGCAGAAGCCAATACTTTTCAATTTTTGATTTAGCCAATGTATTTCACCAAATCGAGATAAACTCTTGAAGATGTCCAAAAAACGGCATTTTCTACCGATAACGGGCACTATGAATTTAAACGCATGCTTTTTGGTTTAAAGAATGCACCATCGACATTTCAACGTGTAATGAATAATGTATTGAGAGGTCTCCAGAACGAAATGTGTCTCATCTACCTCGACGACATTGTTATCTTAAGCATTTTACTACAAAAACACGTAAGTCGATTAAAATTAGTGTTTGGACGATTGAGACAATCTTACTTTAAAAATACAGTTAGATAAATCAGAGTTTAAAAAAAAAGTTAGTTATTTGGAACATGAAATAACAACTTATGGTGTCAAACCCAATCCTGATAAAATCACGGCAATATAACATTTCCCTGTTTCTAATACTACAAAAGAAATTAAAAGTTTTCTAGGATTAATTGGATACTACAGAAAATTTATTCAGGACTTTGCTAAGATATCAAAACCATTAACACAATGTTTAAAAAAAAGATTCAAAAATTGTTCATGATCAAAACTTTATTGACGCATTTAATACTTGTAAAAATCTGTTAATGAATGCCCCAATATTACAGTTACCAGATTTTAAAAAAAATATATTTTGACCACAGACGCATCAAATATTGCGTTAAAAGCAATCCTATTGCAAGGTACGATTGGTTCTGACAAACTAATTGCATTTGCATCACGAACTCTGAATGAATCTGAAGAAAAATATAGTACAATAGAAAAAGAACTATTAGCCATAGTTTGGGCTTGCAAATTTTTCCGACCCTATTTATATGATAGGAAATTTACTATATATATAGATCATAGACCACTAATTTAGTCCTTCAAACTAAAAAAACCAAATTCAAAACTAGTAAGATGGCGACTCAAATTAGAAGAATTTGACTACAAAATTATTTACAAAAAAGTCTTAACACAAATGCGGACGCTTTAAGTAGAAGTAGTCCCAAAAACGACTTAATATTAAATTACAACCACTTTAAACAACTTTTCGATAACAAACAAATTAAAAAATCACCAACTATTATAAACAAACGTGGAAACTTATTTGAATCGCCTATTGATTTTGCTTTATGCCATTGTGTAAGCAAAGATCTACATATGGAAAGTAATATAGCAAAAGATTTTAAGATTAGATATAATAACGTTTTAGAATTAAAAAATCAAATTCCTAAATTAAATTCTTTTGTCTATTTAAATACCAACGATAAATATAATATATTCTACCTTATAACAAAAAATTAATATTTCGAAAAACCTACCTATGAAAACTTGTTTAATTGATTATTAAATTTAAAATTGTTTTGTTTAAACAACAACATAAACAAAATTGTCATGTCAAAATTAGGATGTAGATTAGACAAGCTAAATTACTCACAAGTTCATGAAATGATTCATTATATATTTGACAAAAACTTTTATGAAATGAATTAATAATTTATTCAAAATCAGTCAATCGAATCACAGCGGCCAAGGGTCAAGCATAGACAATTGTTTTGGTTCTACAAACCTCGTCAGTATGCCTTGTACGACCACGGCATCGCATGATAGCGAAGACAATTTTGAATAAATATTTCTGTGCTTATGAACACAATTGATATTATAAATAATCAAACGAAAGACTGGTTTGCCATCTAGTTGCAATTTTTAATACTAAAATGTCCGCATTAATCGGTATCATTTTTGCATTTATGCAATTGGCAGTCATTTCGCGGCTATAACGATTTTGAATCGCCAATAAATTATGAAATGAATTAATAATTTATTCAAAATCAGTCAATCGAATCACAGCGGCCAAGGGTCAAGCATAGACAATTGTTTCGGTTCTACAAACCTCGTCAGTATGCCTTGTACGACCACGGCATCGCATGATAGCGAAGACAATTTTGAATAAATATTTCTGTGCTTATGAACACAATTGATATTATAAATAATCAAACGAAAGACTGGTTTGCCATCTAGTTGCAATTTTTAATTATTTATAATATCAATTGTGTTCATAAGCACAGAAATATTTATTCAAAATTGTCTTCGCTATCATGCGATGCCGTGGTCGTACAAGGCATACTGACGAGGTTTGTAGAACCGAAACAATTGTCTATGCTTGACCCTTGGCCGCTGTGATTCGATTGACTGATTTTGAATAAATTATTAATTCATTTCATAATTTATTGGCGATTCAAAATCGTTATAGCCGCGAAATGACTGCCAATTGCATAAATGCAAAAATGATACCGATTAATGCGGACATTTTAGTATTAAAAATTGCAACTAGATGGCAAACCAGTCTTTCGTTTGATTATTTATAATATCAATTGTGTTCATAAGCACAGAAATATTTATTCAAAATTGTCTTCGCTATCATGCGATGCCGTGGTCGTACAAGGCATACTGACGAGGTTTGTAGAACCGAAACAATTGTCTATGCTTGACCCTTGGCCGCTGTGATTCGATTGACTGATTTTGAATAAATTATTAATTCATTTCATAATTTATTGGCGATTCAAAATCGTTATAGCCGCGAAATGACTGCCAATTGCATAAATGCAAAAATGATACCGATTAATGCGGACATTTTAGTATTAAAAATTGCAACTAGATGGCAAACCAGTCTTTCGTTTGATTATTTATAAAAACTTTTATATTAACATATACGAATTAAACTCAGAAGTCCAAATTAACGCTTTAGAAGACAAATCAATGATCAATAACCCAGGAGAGATTAATAATGAGACTTTTGAATACTTAGCTGAAAACCCTGTTTAATTGATTTAATTGATTGATTGATTCAATCAAGGGAACGACTTAACATAATATCGGACATACAAATAAGACCAGCAATAGAAAATGTAGAACCAAAAGAGTATACCACGATGACAACGCAACACACAAACTTCAACAAAACAACAAATGATGGAATAAGAATTTTAGACAACATAATAAATAATAAACAAAACCAAATTTTAATTTATCTACAAATATATGATAAATTAGATGTCAGCTAAGAAAATTACAAACACCATAAAATAATTACCTTAAAAATTTCTAGTACAAACAATTCGAATCTAGTTTTTTAATTTCTAAAAGATTATACTATTTCAAAAAAATTATATCATCTGCATTTTCACAATAAAAAATTATATCAAGATTTTTCTAGAGTATACTTAGAGCATTTCTCTGAAACAGGCCCTACATTAATAAGATGTCCAAAGAAAGTAAATACAATTACTGATACAAAAAAACAGATTTTTTTAATAAAAAATCACCATGAAGGCATATCAAACCACAGAGGGATAAATTAAACCATCAAATATTTCAAACAAAACTACTATTGGATAAACATGAAAATGACAGTAACAAAATTTATTAATGAATGCAATATTTGTCAAAGAACTAATGCTCACAGAAACAACTTCAAAGCCTTTTCAGATAATTCACATTAATGTGTTTATTTACAATAACAACAATTACCTAACTTTAGTAGATCCTTTTACAAAATTTGCACAAGCTCTACTAATTATAGGAAAAATAGCTATCAATATCAGTAATGCTTTGATAAATACTTTACATCATTTGGAGTACCAGAAAAAAATAGTAGTTGATAATGGAAAAGAATTTGATAATAAAATGGTAAAAGAAATATTAAAATTATACAAAATCAACGTACATTTTACTACAGCGGCTCACTATAAATCCAATGGTATTATAGAAAGATTCTATTCAACCCTCATCAAACATTTACGTTTACTAAAAGAAAATTACCTAAATGATAACAATTTAATTGATTATGCTATCATAGGATATAATAGTTCAGAACATAGTTTAACTAACTTTACACCATTTGAACTAACTTTTGGTCATACCATACAATCAAGAAGTCCAAACAAAATTTTTGCATCAATTTTCTTCTACAATGATTATGTTGAAAATCTTAAAGAAAAATTAAAACATAGTTATCAAGAAGTAAGAAAGATTATAGACAACAAACATAAAATTATATCAAGATGAAATGAAAAGAGAGAATCTAATAAACTTTATCTAGAACAAATAGTTTATAAACAAAATCCCAATACTAGAAACAAAAAAAAATTAAAATTTTTTTGGACCATATAAAATAACAGAAGTCTTAGACTGAAATAGAGTAGAAATTACTAATGAACAAAGTAAAAACAAGAAGCAAATAATTCACGTAATAGAATTAAGAAAACCAATTTTTGTTACAGGTTCATCACCTACAGCAGTAGTGAATTAACCTCCCCAAAATTCAAAAGCCTGAATTTCAACCCAGGTTTATTACCACTTAAAATAGGCAACGCACAGATCAAAATTAACTATTGGTCCTTCATCCAAATATTTGATATTTCAAAAGAAATAAATGAGTTTTACACACTTCAAACAAATTTCATTAAGTAACAAAATTGCATTTGAAAGTAACAAAACCAAACCTACTTACAATAAAGAGTTTTATAATTCATATCGGTTAGTTGATATATTAGAACATAAGACATTAAATTAATAAATCAAATAAACCCTCTAAATAATAATAGAACAAAACAAGAACTTATAAATGGACATGGAAATGTGATTAAGTCATTAACAGGTAACCTAGATAATAGTGATGCAGGGAGATATGATACTGCTATCACAACACTCTCTAAAAACCAAGTTAAGATTAAATCGTTAGTTAAAGACCAAATAACACTCTTTCAAAAATTGATACAAACTTTTAAAGAAAGTACCAAAACTCTAGCTCACAATCAATTAAATTTACAATCTTGAATTTTACAAATTGAAAGCATTATTAAAACAGTCAAATTAACGAATAATGAAAATTACTTTTATTTTCTAACACATGTCATAATATCTTAAGTAATTACGTCTTATCAAGTAATCAATGAGATTCTAGAAACTGCGATAACGTTTTCTAAATTAAACATTTTTTATAATTCTATGATTGAACCAAACGAGCTATTAATGGAAATAAAACTAATTGATAACCATTTATTAACAAAAAAGTTACCTTTCGATCTAAAGATAGAAAACGTGTTATTATTTGAAAAAATTATTAACATTAAAAGCTACAGTAAAAAGAATAAAGTTATATTTATTATTGAAATTCCAATCGTTGAAAATGATATCTACAACAATTTTTATTAATATTCACTACCAGTTTCTGATAACAAAACATTCAAAACTATCTTACCGCAGTCCAAATACCTTATCCTAAATGAAAATAATTACATGTTTTTTGACACTATCAGCCAAGAAATAACGCCGGAAGATTTCATCTGCAACGACATATACCTGTCAAAGATCCATGAAGATGAAGCCCCATGCAAAGTACAGATGTTACGGTATTCGAAAAACATTACCAACTGCCAACAATTACCAGTCTTAATCGAGAAAAAAAATTCAAATTTTAGAAAATTACAACAAATGGATTATAATTTTATCAAATAAGGTAGTAGCTACACAAGTTTGCGGCCCCAACAAAGATAACATAGCACTTCAAGGAACGTATGTTCTAAAAACAAATTCTATCTGCTAAATTAAAATTGGAAATATTACCATTCCAAGTTATAAAAACTCCGAGAGCAAATTCAAAATCATTAATTTGCCTACAATCGAGTTTATAATTGAAAACATCAACTCAATGGCTAAGTTTAAGTCAATGAAACTGAACTAATAAAGTATCTTGACGAAACAAAGATCATTCACAATGCTTTAAACATGCAGGACCAAAAAAAACAAACAATATTGGAAGAGCCTCTACTCTACAACAACATCAGTGTGTAGACAATTATTATTTATGTTATAATTGTTATCATCATAATATATTATGTCTTCAATTACGCTAAAAATCTACGGATTAAAAATGAAATAGAAGCAGGACCTAATCCAGATGTGGCATTGCCAAATCCTGTTCCAAACCCCAGAATTCTAATCTAAGGATGGAGGAGTTATATGAACGCAAGTTCAACGACATATAATTCAAGATATTATTAACACCGTGCACCTGCACATAGATTTAAGCTTACTTAACACTTTTGTTTTAAATAAATACTTTTAGAATAACAATTTTAGTCTATGTTAAGGCATGAGCCTGTTCATTTCGTAAATAAAACTTATTGTATCTTTCTAAAAACATTTATCTCTGCGGTCAGCTTATAATTGGCCAAATAAACTTTTTCTGCAATATATTTCTACTTTCTTGCCTTCTATAAATTATCTTTCTATATAACAGGAATGTAGCACTTCTATCTCTATTGTTTCGTCTTATCTTAACATTAAACTTTTATTTTTATTTTGTTTATTACATCTCATATATTTTTTAATTTTTATTTATTTCCATGATATTATTAGTTAAATTTTTTTATTTACTATTTAAACTTTTTCTCACATTACTAAATATTATTAATATTTTATTTGTTATTATTAAATTATTATTTTTATCTAATATTCTATATAGCTAATAGGTAAGTTTGTATTAATAATGACGTATGAGTAAAATGCCTATAAGATTACTTTTGAACTGTAATTTATCATTACAAAAAACATTTCTACATAACAACATATTAGATCATCTTTACATAAAAGTATATCAATTATAGTAAAATATCTCATTACTCTAAATTAAATTTATTTCAAAAGAAATAAATATTTATGTTACAAAAATTTAAATAAGTCTCACAAATGTAACATGCAGTAACAAACTCTCCAGCATACAACTGCATCTAATTCAATTCAATTCAAATGCAGTAAATTCAACTTTCCTTATACATTTCGTACTGGACATCACATACACAGACCTGTCCATCAACATTTCTTACTTTTAATCTCCTAACTGGCACCGACGAAAATTATTGATATTAGTTCGCATCGTAAATGTAACGTTAGCGAGTGAACCTAACTAGCACAACTCAGAACACACCTATATAATCTTAAAATATTTATACTGAAGGAAGAAATAGAATCTAAAAACACCAAGTTCTAGCAAATGCTCTTATTAATGGATTACTTTGAAGAAACGAATACATTAATTGAGAATGGAAAAAACTCTTATACGAAAGCAGATGGAATAAATAATATTGATGATTTTTAAGTGTAGTTTTTAACTTTCCGGCTTTTATATATTGGTCTAGAAACTTGTCAAAAGGAACTTTGCTTTATTTCTTTGAGAAACTTTTTAGTAGACATAAGGGATTGTTACTGAAATTTGTATTCATAAAATGTAAAATCTTAATGCAAACAGTAAAATAGAATTGTTAAATTATTTTGTGACATTATTCTTACTGAAATGAAATCATTTCTTTTATACGTATTATTAAATACTTATAGTTATTTCATAGTTTTGACAACTTTATAACTACCACTATTTTTAGTAATTGTATTATAATTTAAGGTTTTTTAAATATAGTTTACGTATAACTGCAATATAATAACGTTATGGTTAATTATTTTAATTATGAAATCAAGTTGCAATTTTAATCCATTTATTACGTAGATTTGCAATTAAAAGAAATTGTTTCATTAGAGATAATAACCATTAATTATATAAGGGCAAATAGAAAATTATTTTATAATAACGCTAGATATCTATTATTAGCTTCATTTAATCGAAAGAATATCTATAAAAGTAAGAGTTAATGATCAGCATTGTATAGAATTACGAGCAATTAACATGTTATTAAACTGAGAGAATCCCATGGGTGTTTTACCACCGAGAACAATCTGCTTGCGGTAGGTCATTTGTAATTGATTATGTTAATTACATTACGAAGTATTAAATGGTTTTATGTAAGTTTTTTATACTTTGTTTTGTTGTTTTAATTGGTAATAAATTTCTCATATTGTTACTTTTTTTTAATAATGCAACTTGCATTTAATTTTCATTTCATTCATTCAAAGACAAAAGCATAAAAACCTATATAATTTGCTATTTTGTTTTAATACTAGTTAATATTTATATTGTTTATTAAACATTTATATGTTTACGTAAAAACACTTATGTACAAACATTTTATATTAAATAATAATCTAAATAAAAAATATATAAACGTGATAAAAGATAAAACATTGTAATAAAAATGACTTAATAAAAATAACGTTAGTCAGTCAGAGCAAGCATAATGAAATTGAAATTAAGTCAAAATTAATAATTTTAACTAAGATCCTAAAACGAGATTTTAAAACATGGTTTCTTTTTAACGGATTTAACGTTGTCATTGTAGCGTACTTCATACATAATCAAAGTTTGAGATAAAAAGGTAGATCCACAATTTTGTTTTTTTCTAGCAAGCCTCAGAATGACTTTACCTACTATAGATATACTTTAATAAGACACTATACAATTCATTGTCAATTCACCATAGCGCACATTTACAGAAATATATATGTACATTATAATATTATCTCAAGTATGAATGAATAAAATACAAAAAATAAAATATAAAAATATTAAGTAGTGAGAAAATGTCCACAGTCTCATACAGCTTCTATTTAAGTGTGGACCGTGATTTTTTAGTGTTTTTTTTTAATTTTTTTTTTTTAATTTTATTATTTAACGTCGGTCTATTTCTGTTGCCAAGTCTAATCACCAACGCCAGAGGTTAAGACTACTACATCTGGAAATTTTGCCTGAAAATTCAGGAATTCTAACCTAAATTATTGGGTTCTTTATAGTGCACGCAACATCAAGACAGTACACGGGACCTACTAAATTTTCTCTTCTTATCCGAAAAAAGGCTTACTCATTACAACACATTTTTTCTTAACCAGAAAAACTGACCCTCCAAGCAGGGAGCTTGCGGCTCAAACCCAAGACCCCTGGTATATCAGTCAAGTACGCTAACTACTATACCACCCGGGCGGTATTTCTAAGTGTTTAATAATGATTGATGTTGTTGGGTCTATGCAGCATAGGAGTCATTATTATTGTTTATAAACATTTCTGCAAACAAAAGGATTTGTTAGTTTTTTTTTAAATAGTGATGTAATATAATATTTGATTTTAAGTAGACTTGCTTTACTACAGTTTTGTCTAGAATCTTATCAGCACACTTTTACTTGCAGGTCAAGAAGTTTAATGTTGTTGATTAAAAGCAGTAACACAGAGATACAGATGGGACTGTGCTGGGTATAACTCATTGTTTTGTTAAGTTAGATTAGGTACTGTATTTAGCAGTCTACGAAAAGAACTGCTAAAGTTTGCGGAATCAAGTACTGCCTGTATTGCCAGCGTTCTGCAATTGTCATATTCGTAAACGTTTTGTTGAAGACCAACGTTTGATGACGATCTTTGCAAAAGTCGTCCATGATCCTCTGTTGTCGCGAAAAATATTAATGCTGTGCGTGAAATGATTTTGTCAGATTGGCATGTGACCTATAGTAAGATACGATTTTGCACAATAATTTGCATATCAGAAAGCTTTGCAGTCGATGGTACCCACACAATTTGAAGGAAGAGCAAAAACAAGGACGTGTCAAGTGATGCAAGAAAATGCTAATAAAATTCGAAAGTGGTCGTACAAATTCGGTAAATAACATCGTAACAGGTGACAAATCTTGAATATATTCATATGAGCCTAAAACTAAACAGCAATCGACTGTATGAGTGTTTCAAAATGAACCTAAACCCACAAAAGTGGTACGTTTGCAAAGCAATTCGAAAAGAATGATTGCTTGTTTCTTCGGAAAAACGGGTCATGTTGCAACTGTTGCATAAAAGGATTAAAGGACAGTTAATGCTGACTGGTATACTCCAATTTGTTTGCCGGTAGTTATCGCTAAAATCAGAAGGAACAACATAAACCAACAAATCATTGTTCATCATGACAATGCATGCGCTCACACAGCACAACGAACTGTAAAGTTTTTGACCAGTAACAGCATTCAATTAATGACTCATTGTTCATATTTGCCTGATTTGCCCAATGACTTTTTTTTTATTCTGATATATCAAAAATAAAATGCGTGGCAAGCGCCGGAAGAAACCGTTGAAGCAGAGTTGCAAAATTGTTTTGAAGATTGGTTTCATCGGATGCAAAAGTGTATAGATTTTAAAGGAGACTATTTTGAGAAGCAATAAAGAAATTTACATAACGTAATTTGTGATTTGCTTTACATTTTCCGCAAACTTTGGCAGTGTCGCTTGTAGTATTCAAATGATAGTTATCAGTTTGTTCTGTTGGTATAGCTTTATCAATGGTAAGCATGATCTTATAGTAAAGAGTGTTTTTTTAGAGGTATAAAACTTTGAACTAAAATAAAACTCATAAAAATCATGTTAACGCTATAGTATTGGCTTTATTAGAAAGAAAATTTTATGCCATTACTGCTTATCGTTTATGTGACTGACAGAGTATCCAGGTACTTACGTACGGGAGATTTAGTGACATCTCTTAACTATTCTTAATGTATTTGTTAACAAATATACTATTTTGCAACTGCCAGAGTACTTTTAGAAGCATTGCAAGCTACATTTTTAATGATTGCAGCAGCAGGATCTATTATTTGACGTCTTAGAACCATTTCTACAAAACTGCTGTATGCACCAATAACAAAAAACAACGGATTTGTTTTTTTAGAAAGCATAAAGTTGCTTCTTTACTAAACGCAAAATATTTTGCCTTATTATTATTATTATTATTATTGGAGAATCATATCAGTTAATCCATCTTTACCAACTAAAGTTGCACTTTGTGGAAGCGTTTCATCTTCATCACGCTTTCATCTGAATCAAAACTTTTTATTTCAACATTTAGATTGTTTTTTGCATCAGATTGTTCCGATTCAATATTTTTTAATTTTAAAACATATTTCTTTTTATTTGAAGCAACAAACAGTATGTGCATAACGTGTTTTTGTTACGAAGTACCCGGGTACCCATGCCGTCATTAGAAGGTGTTTTATTTCCCAGTCACATATAGTATGACCTTTTTTATTTATGAATAGTCCCAACTTACTGCAAACACGGCTAAGGCTTGCGGCTGTGGGTTGTAGTTCTTATTATGAGAGGGCGCACTTAATTAACAGTAATAAACGTTAGTCAAGAGGGCTCCAATTGTATTTTTTTAATTACTCTAATCTTATTCCCATCGGTTGGCCTAATTAATCGGTTGAGTAGCTGCAATCTAATGTGATCTCCATTTAGTTAGTATAGATTTACAATAAAAAAAGTTTCCACTGCTGGAAGAGAATAAGGCATAGACCAAACACAAAAATAGTTAGTCCTAACAGCTTATTTATTTTTCTTTCTGGGCACTGACTGATACAGCAAAGTCATGGCTAGCACTACGCTTCTTTGTTTGGATTTGTTACTTATATCGGATTAGCATTCCAGGGCGTCTGGATGTTCAATGCAATTTCGTTGCGACGTCCAGCCGTCACGGCCCTCCGCGACGTCCAGCCGTCGAGCACTGCTACAATGCTTTTTAAATGGCAATGATTTCGTTAAAGCGGCTCGTCTTGAAGACGCTACGGCCCGCCGTCGACGGCTACGTCTCGACTGCCCAAAAACATGTCGAGACGAGAACGCCAAGCAGTTTTTATTGTGTGAGCGCAGTGCTTATTTGTTTTAATACAAGATAACTAGTGATAAATAATGTAAAAAAAAAATCGGAAATTGATGACGAAGTGTTATCAAATTTGAAAAAACAGCTGTAAGTATCAATAATTTTATACTATTTATATCCATTTCTTTATTACATTTATTTTATTTATCACATTTCGCATAATATGTAATAAGAACAATATACAGGGTGTTAATAAAAATCTTTACACATTTTGGTAAGTGATAATAGAGATTAAAACAAGAACAAAAATCTAATACATCAAGAGTCAATACTTATTGGTTTTTGAGGTATGTAATAAAATAAATTTAAATTAATTTTAAGAAATAATAATTATAATAATAATATTTCTATTTTAATTAATTTTAATAATCACGAAATATACGGTTATTAAATATATTTCGTGATATAGTACATGGTAATTGTGTTTTATTTAACTTTTAATTGACTTTATTTTTATTATTATTTAGCATTGGATATATACAGATTTTAGTTTAACTGGATAGTCTGAAAACACAATCGTCATGCCAGTCCAGGGCTCCTTCTTTATTGAAATAATTGGTGAACATTTTCCTTATTTTCAAACCAACTGCATTTGCAAAGCCTCCTGCTTCTGCTAGTGGTGTTATATTTTTCGGCATCTGCACATTGGGTCATATTCGTAAAAGGGTCGATTATTTTTTTCCAAAAATGCATTTCTTAGTAGATTGTGCAGCAACACGTTACCATAATTAGCTTATTGCACAATTGTGGATTTATTGCAATTGGTGTGTAGTAGATTTGGAAAATTTGGCACCTTAGACCAAATGCATTTCCGTGACTCGTCGAGCTCTGCATAATCGATAATTATAAATAGTTTTTATCCTATCAGATTTAACAAACAATTTGGTTTACGGCTTCATGATAGGTCTATGTAGTCTAAAAGCTTCATCAGCAACCACAACGTATGGTAGTTTCTTATTTGAGTAATTAGGAAGGACTTCATCTGCTAGAAATAATCTTTCAGAATATACTTAAATGAGATTCAAGACAAAATCAAATTGCTCTCTATTAAGTCTAAAAAAGTCGCAAAACTTTTCATCATCGGCATCAAGATGAGTTTTAATAAATATTCTGTAATATCCTTTTTGGCTACTACATATATCGTCTCTGTATAATTTGTGAGTTTATTTTTGCATAGAAAGCAATATCCTCAAAAAATCATCATCTGCTTCATCTTCTATCAAAACCAATACCGCTAATGTTTGGGATTCAGTTTTATAAACACTTTTCACTTTAGACGTTTCTACGAAACCTTGCGATTGTAACGGCTGGCCGTCACTGCCGGACGTGGCGGCGGGCCGTGATGGCTGAACGTCGCGACGAAATCGCACCTTTAAGCGGTAGCATTCAGCGGTAGTAGCAGCCTACAGTTATTAATACATAAGGCCCTAACCTAACAAATTAAATTAAATTTTAAGTTAGGTTATTCTGCCGTATTATAAGATGGATGTTACGGAGCTAAATACAAGAAAATAATAAAATAAATGGACATTGCCAAATTGTTTTGGAAAGACATGCGTGCAACAGAGCAAACATTATTATAGTAGCCTGTTATACTGGCTAACCTGTACTGTACAAGTAGGTAGATAAATACAAACAATCATCTAGGACTAAGCACTAAAATTAAAGAAATATAACTAACGCTAATGACTAGAGACCGGATTAAAAAGCATTAAAAATACAAAAAAAAGCGCTTAAAAAATCATGAAAATATAACTAAAAAAGCATTAAAAAAGCACCAAAAATGTATAAAAGCATTAAAAAGGCATGAAGCAATTGAAAAATAAAGAAAACTTAAAAAATCCAAAACTATAAAATATTTTAATAAAGGTTTTATAACATTTATATTTACAACAGTTTGAGTGATGATATTTTTCACACACATTTTAAATAATATAAAAAAACTTTTAAATAACTAAAAGAAACTATCTACGAAAACAGTTAATAATTAAATGTTGCTCTAAGTGTTCAACTGTAAAATTCTGTCTTCAAAAACTTAAAATGTTTTTGAAGGGGAAAGATTTCATTCGACATGCACAATTGCACACTTGCATATTGGTGCATGTTTAAATTTTGCTTTAAAGCTGGATTTATATCAAAATCTGGAACATGCTCTACACTCAAAATACAGTTTATTAAATTTAATGTAGACATACTTCTATTTTTCAAAAATACATCTTCGGATTTTGATTTCACTGTTTGCCTAATACAGCCTAGTACTTTTAAAATGCATCTTTGAAATCTCTAATTATATTTAGACTTCTATTTAACGTATTTTCCTGTTTTCCTAGCGATTTTATGGCATGACTCACAAAACCGAAAACTAAATTATATTGAAGTTTTTTATTTTTTAGAACTGCTTGGAAGTTTTTCACTGACTTACTTGCAAGATCCAAAAATTGTATTACAACGATTTTAATTATTTTTTTAAATGAAAGAATCTACGACCTACCGGTCATATTCGGTTAGGAATTATAAAATACAGTTATTTGACTTGCTTGAAGAGGTGGCATTAAAATACGCTATGAGCTCAGTCGGGATTTACAGAATTATATTAAACTTGTCTAAATAATATTATAAAAAGTATGCAAGATCTCGATACGTAAATTTTGCTCTACGTTTTCTAAATAATAAAATAATATACGCTTTTTTTATTTACATTTCAATCCACTGAATTTCATAAAAGAACAGATTTATCAAAAAAAAAATGTACCAAAACTGAAAAAAAAGCTTAAAAGTAAGCACAAAATCTTAAAATAAGCACCAAATTCAAAAAAAGTACTAAAAAAGCAAAAAAGGCGTAAAAAACTTAGTGCCAAATGATTACATTCTTCACAATTTGTGCATATATTTAGACATATTTTCGATGCATTAACTATTTAGCGTAAGCATAATAGCTAGGAATCCGGTCTCTACTAATGACAAAAATTATACCATAAGTTATAATAAATAAATTCATGAGGTTTGAGTCTATAATATGTTATCATTTCTATTTTGAATTTTGCGTTACTATAACCGCTGTCGTTTCTTAAATCAACCAAGATTTTTAGCAACCGATCATAGCCGTAACCTAACCGCCGGTTACTTTGGTTGATATACGAAATGCACTATAAGTAAACTATGCACTGTTGCAGGGTCGAGAAAAAACAAAGAATTAAAGATAGCGTGCCATGACAATCTTTTGAGCTAGCAAGTTCAAATAAAACCTCCATTAATAAATCTAACAAATCTACACGCCTGTTTCAAGAATCAAAGTGAGTATATAATTTAATTATATTTGCATGTTAAACATTTGTTTTGTTTCTTTCTTCTCAGTACTAATCCGCCACATCCCAAATGATGTCACTACAGAATGAACGGAACGGCAGGTAAGTAATTATAAAAAAAAACAGAACTAGTTTGGTTAAACCAGAAATATTAAGAGGTAAGTGTTTGACAAATTAAAATATTTTTTTTTTTTTTTTTATTTCAACGGAGAATCTCTGATGATAATGGAAAATGGCATGCTACAAAAGCTTATATATGATTTGGGGCATACTGGCGCTGCGGCTGGTTTAAATAAACTGCTATTTAGAAGTCCAATTTTTGACCACTTTTTTGAGCAGCCGGGGCAGTATACCGGCAGTAACTCGGTAAATGTTAGCTTTACATATCCCCACAAAAAGTAGTATATAGGTGTGACCATGGAAGCCAATTTACAGGTCCGTTACGCGAGATTATGCGGTCAGCAAATGTTTTCTGCAATAAATTGATTGTGTCGCGCGTTGTGTGGCATGTTGCGCCGTCTTGTTGGAACCAAAGCTCCTCCACGTTAACGCCATTCGGAAACAAAAAAGTCAGTAATCATGGGTCGATAACTTTCTTCATTAACTGTCACGTGTTGCCCAGCATTATCTCTAAAGAAATATGAGCTAATATTTTCACCAACATATAAAGCACACCAAACAGTTTGTTTTAGTGGATGTAACTGCGTCTCAATAATGGCTTTTAGATTTTCTTTGCTCCAAATCTAGCAATTTTGTATGTTTACGTAGCCATTGAGCCAAAAATAAGCCTCATTGCTGAACAATTTTTTTTTGGTAAAAATAAAGATCAAGAACAATCTTGTTTTTGGCCCATTCTCCACAGCTGCAACAACTTCTTTGGTGCGCACTGTACGACGTCTCTGCGGATGCACATTATCAATCAAACTATGCTTAGTGCAAAAACAATCTATGGTTTTTTAAATAACTTGTTCGGATAGACGATTATGTCGACTGTAGAATAGATGTAGTGCACGGTAAGTTTTGCAAACTGAACCACAACTTTCAAAGTAAATTTGCGCAATTTGCAAGCGTTGTTTTGCAGTAAGTCTATTCATGATGAAATGGCAAAACACACTGATTAGAAATCAACTGTCACCTATCAAATTGCCTGTTACTAGAAACAATGTTTTCAGGCCAAAAAACAAACCTCTAAAAATACACTTTTTATATAAGCTTTAAATTTTTTTTAGCTGACACTATGTTATTTATATTTTATAATGCAAACGTACGTCTGTAGGTTATTTACGTTTTGCAAAGTTTTTTACCTGTTTTAAGATAGCACGTTATAATAGGTTAAACAATCAACCAAACTCTAAAATATGAATAAATAATTCTGGGCCAGTCTATTTTAAACATTTGAAAAATAAATTGTTGTATCCGGTAGCTTTACAGACATTTGTTTAATTTTTCAAACCGTAAAGTTTAAACGTATAATAATTTAGTTGAGATTAGTTTTTATGTAGTTTATTCTTAACGGATTTGTTAAATGTTCTTCCGGACGGCACTTTAAGTTGTGTCCAGATATAAATCAAACCTTAAACAAAAACTCAAACCGCTTTAGTAAAGACGTAGTTTTGTAACACCACGTAGTAGAGTTGGTAGTTTAACGCTGCATCAAAAAATAGTTGCAAAACTGTATTGTCAAATTTAGCTGTAGTCGTACTTTATTTGCACATCTAAAATGATCATAATAGATTAAAACAACTAAATTTTATAAGGTTTAGAAGGTATTAAAATTTTCTCTTGAACTTCAACGTTTACATTAAGACACTGTTTTAGGTATTTTTACATTTTTTCTGCAAGAAGATTTTTGTTGATTTATTTTATTAAGTAATTTTATAAATAGCTTAGCCCAATCTTTGCATTAACGATTACGCATTCTTATTTAAATGTTAAAAGTTTATTTGTTTTACCGTTTGGATTTGTTTTTATTCTCAAAATATATGTATTTACATTTATTAAAATTAGTTTTTTAATGTAATTTTACTGCTATTGTACCGTGTTAGTAAATATTATAAATAAGCTTTAAGTATCTGTAATAATTTTGCAGAAAAATCTTCGCCCATATTTGTAGAGCAGGTAATTGTGCTATTGTGCAAGCAGATGTTAAATAGTGATTTAATTTTTTCTACCCTTCTGCTTGTATTGCTTCTTTGACTATACTGTCTTTTTTATGCAATTTGTTTATTTTTTGTTTTTGACAAAGCTAGCTTAATTTTTCCGATAGTAATACTTGATTGCTCCTTGGTTGACAATAGATTCTTTTGATGTTGGCGTTTTTAAAATCACATTGAAATGACACATATATTACGTTGTGTTGCTATCTCAACATCAACGCAACAACGCAACCTATTGACGTTATTGCGATGCAATCGGCATGGATTGTCAGCCAAAATGTCCACATTTTTTTGATAAATAATTTAACTGCACTGCATTTTGTTCCTGGTTTTGGGGTGGTTTATTTGTCGATGTTTTAGTATATAGACTACTATGCTGATAAAAAGTAAGAAATTGTTTTTTGCTTGCTGCTTAAGGTGTTCATCTTGAATGTTGCTTACAAACTCAAAAAATTGGTGCGTTTGGTTTGCACACTCTCTTTCTCTTGATCTTGAAAAAAGTCAATCTTCTTAAAAGTTGTTCTAGAATGTTATTCAATACACTATTGAAAATGTTAAACTAAGTAGTAGGTGTTGCTAAGAATATTAAATTTTGGATTCTATATGTTTTTCTAGTTGATTTTTTTTTGTGTGCGGAGATGACATTGTACTTTTACTAATTGCTTCAAACCTAAAACAATTAAGCTTTTTTATTCTAACTTAGTACATAAGCTTGTTTGTTGCTTCAATTTTAGTATTTCACATCAGTTTTGATATAATCTTTGTTCAGTCAACATAAAATTCTTTGTCTAAAAAAGATGAGTTACATTACACAACAACAGTTACATTAAAACTGACGTAAAATATATGAAAACAAAAATTAAAACAATAAGCAATGTACTAAACTAAGTATTATAAAAAAAAGCGCTGAACAATAAACTAGCAAAAGTTTTTGTTGTGTCTGCAGCCTGAAGTGTTGCTATTATGGTATTGCTGCACATTAGTCTAAAAACCTAACAGTACACTAGGTTCTTAAAACAAAAGTTTGACCTGTCTAAATTGTGGTCATGAACCTGATTGAATATATGCATTCATTAAGAGCATACAAACCGCTACCTTGATTTCCAGTATCGGGATTACTATAAAATATGATCTAAAAAAATTGTATAAAATTTGAATGAATGATTTTCAAGTTATAAATTTATTGAATTATTGCTTATCACATTTAATAAATTATTCAATTAATTTGAGGCTATGTTAAATTTGTTGTATAAAATATGATATACTTTATGGTAATAATAAAATTGAAACAAAGTTATATAAATTGAGGTTATGATAAATATGTCATATGGAATTTGATATAATATTTGCAGTTGGTAGTATTAACATTAAACTATATTCTCACAAAGTTACATCAAAACCTATGTATGGTTTGCAAGTTGTAAACTTATTAAACAACTGATACTCATCATAAATGATTTAATTAATTCAATTATAATAATATTGTGTTAAATTAGTAAAGTTTTTTATTGATACATATAAATGACCAGATAGATTTAGCTATTTTTGACTTTTTATGATAAAAATTTTATACTTTTTGGCCGGAATTGACTATTTTTGCCCGAATTTGGTTTTGTTTTAACAATATTTTTGATATTTTATACCAAATTTTAAGATTTTATGAAATTTTGTTTTTTATAAATAACTTTATGGCTGGATTTAGCTATTTTTGACTACTTTTTGACAGTTTATGTTTGGATTATGAGTTTTTTTTTTTAATATTTTGATATTTTATAGTCTCATTTTGTAACTATTATCAATAATTTTTATATTTCAAGGCTGTATTTTGAAATATTTAAAACTTAAAGAATTAAGTTTTACATTTTTTTAAAGTTTATGGCCGGACTTTGGTGCTTTTTGACAATATGTTGATGTTCTGGATTCTGGATTGAAAGTTGGAGGGTAAACCAAAGTTTACTGCACGTAGGCCTCATCAGGCCTTTTGTACCTCCTCCAGTGGTGACCTCACTCCGTTGTCTTTGCATTTAACCACCCTATGATGTATGCAAGTACAACGCTTAGAGGGGTCTTCCTTATGCTGGCCATGTCAAGCCAGCAGCTCCCCAACATGAATTCTCTATTGTATGAGAAGGCCGGGCATGTGCATAGCACGTGCTCGATTGTCTCGTCGTCCATTTCACATCCTCTACACGTTGGATTGTCTCCAATACCAATCATGTGCATGTGTTTTTTTAGTTGGCAGTGTCCTGTCAATATTTTTGTCATAATTTGCAAATTCTTCCTGGACAGTTGCAAGTAGTAATCGGTTGTCATTGCTTCCTTTGCCTGTCTGCAGCCCGGTGTTTCATCCCAACGCCGTCTCAGTGCATTGTGTGTGTTAATTTTTAGTAGATTATTTAAGCTTTTGAGCGTCAAAACGGTCCAGGGTTTAGGACCACACGTTATGAGGGTTGACCCTTTACGCGCCAGCTCGTCCGCCTCAATGTTACCTACTTTGTTGGAATGTCCTTTTACCCAGAGCAGCTCAATGCTATTTCCACAGGCTGCTAAAGTAAGGGCACAATGACATTTATAAATTAGCTTTGATGTGATTCTAGGCTTGTTTATAGCAATTAGGGCCGCTCTACTATCCGTTAGAATTTGAACATTCTTGCCAGATATTTTGCGGTTTACAACTTCCATAACCCTATAGGTTATCCCAACTACTTCTGCTTGAAAAATAGTTGTATGAGCCCCTAGTGGTAATGATATTTTGAGGTCCAGGTCTTGCGAGAAGATTCCTGCTCCAGAACTTTTATTAGTTTTTGAGCCATCCGTGTAGATTTTAATCAAATCATTGACCACGTTCTGCTTCTCTTGTTCATATGTGCGCACATTGTAAAATCTTTGAAACACAAAGAACGGTGACATGCTATCTGTTTGCGCTCCTAACAGAGGTGTTTTCTTAACAGCCTCTTCCAGGAGAGTACAGTGTTTGCCAGCTCTCCTTGCGGTGTGCCAAAGTCCAGCTGCATTCAGACGCAAAGATGCCATTGTCGCCATTTCCTCGACGTAAATGTCAAGGGGCGGCAGACACAACATTGCCTCCATAGCTGCAGTTGGTGTTGTCCCCATGCCACCTGTTATACTTAGGCATGCCATTTGTTGCAGCTGATTTAATTAGCTTGCAGACGTTTTTTGTCTAGGTTTTGGTCATCATATTAGTGCCCCATATGTGATCATAGGTCTTATGACGGCTGTGTACAGCCATAGCACTATTTTTGGAGACAGTCCCCATGTTTTCCCCACAGCTCGTCTGCATTGCCAAAAAGACATATGAACTTTTTTGCATCTCAAATTTAGATGTGGTCCCCATGTGAGATTATTGTCAAAAACCACCCCAAGATATTTTACCTCGGTTAATAGCGGTAGTGGGGTATTTAGGAATTTTGGTAAGTTTAGATTTCTAATTTTTCTTTTTTTTGTGAAGAGAACCAGTTCGGTTTTCAAAGAATTTACCGCTTAGTAGGATTGTTATGTCATCTGCATAACCAATTGTGAAGAAACCATGATCATTGAGTAAGCGTATAAGACTGTCGATTACTATATTCCATAGTAGTGGAGATAAGACATCCTTTAGCAACAACTTTCCTGACCGTCGAATCTCCTACATTAACTGTAACGACTCTTTTTTCCAACATGTGTTTTATCATTCTATTAATTGTGGGGTTTACACCATGTGTTGCAAGAGCAGTTTCTATTTTATTAAAGGTGGTTTTATGAAAAGCGCTTTCAATATCTATAAATACGTCCAAAATAGACATTTTGTTTCTTAATGATCTTTTGATTCGGTCCGTTACGAGATGTAGAGCCGATTCGGTAGATCTTCCTTGAGTATATGCATGTTGGTTCGGGTGTATTGGCTTACTAATAAGAGCCGTTTCCCAAATTGATTTTTTGCACAATCGTTCTAGAGTCTTCAGGAGAAAAGACGTGATTGAGCGATAGGATTTTGCAAGAGTGTAATCGTTACGCCCTGGTTTTGGTATAAACACAACTTTTACTTCCTTCCATGCTATAAGTATGTATCGAAAAGCAATGCATGCACTATAGATTTTTGCCAGGTGAGTTAGTATGATATCTTCGCCCCATTGTAGAAGAGCAGGAAAAATTTCATCTAATCCTGGCGCTTAATACGGAGAGAAGTTTTTAATTGCTCATGCTATACGCACCTCTTCAACAAGCTGGCGAGCAGCTACCCAGTCCTTTTCTGATGGGGCTAGAATTGTAGCGTCGGACCAGACTTGTTCCGGGGCGGTACAACCTGGGAAGTGAGTTTCTAGAAGTATCTCCGTTGCTTCTGATAGATTGGTTGTGTATGAACCGTCAATTTGTTTCAGGCAACCCAGTTGCTGTTGGGAGTCTTTGGATAAGATTTTTTTCAACCTTGCAGCAGTTGAGGTGTTTTCAACATACTCACAAAATGATCTCCAAGTTTCGCGTTGACGTTGACGTATGCATCTTTTATAATCTTTCTGGGAATTTTAGTATAACATCCAGTCTGATTGGTTTTTTGAGTTTTTTGCTCTGTTGAAGGATTTCCGTGCAGCCTCCTTAAGCCGGTCGAGTTATTCACACCACCAAGGTATGGTGTTGTCGGATTCGGTAGCCAGCCTAAGTGGGCAAGAGTACTTGTACGCTCGCGTTAAAGAAGTTTCCAACTTACTTACATAATTTTCTATTTCTACTACACTAATAGGTTCAATTAAATCTGCACAAGTACTTAATCTCCGCGATAGGTTGTTTCGAAAAGCAGCCTTATTGGTCAGCCTCGGGTTTCGGTAGGGCCTGATTATTGTTTTTTGTTTATGCTCTTTATTAAATTTTATCCACTTGTGATCTGACATTGAGACCGACGTAGATACGTACCAGTCGTGGATTTTGCTTGAAATGCTAAGAGTTGCCAGTGTGATATCTATCACTGTCTGGCTGCGGGACGTAACGAACGTTGGTTCAACGCCCCGATTTAGTATTTCTAGGTTAGTACTGAATATAAAATCGTGAAGTTGCTTACCCCTGCCATTTGTGTCTTCACTTCCCCAGACAATATGATGGGAGTTGGCGTCACATCCAACTATGAGGTCAACATTTCCTCTCGTACAGTAATGCACCAAGTCATCCAGCTGTGTTGTTGGAGGTGGTATGTCGTGCGCAAAGTATGCCGACGCCACAATGATGTCTGGCTTCCGTTTGTCTGCCGAGCTGATTCTGACGGTTGTGAGGTCACCGTCGAAAAGGTGTGGCATAAGAAACGCTGTTATGTGCTTAGGTATGTACATATATGCACGTCCGTAGCTTACCGTTAGTTGGGTTTGAAAATATCTTCCCACTTAGTTTGCCCAATCCAAAAACCCTGGTTTGTATGATCCAAGATTCATGTATTAGGGCTATTGTGTCCTGCATCAGCTCTAGTTCGCGGCATAGTGTCGCTACGGCCGCTCGACAGTGATGCAGGTTGCATTGTATAACATTAATGTGCCGCGTCATCGGTCGGCTTTGGGGACAGTGGTGTATCTCCATCTCGGATTTGACCGGGTAGATCAATCGCCTCTGTTTCCATTGCTTCCTCCTGCGGCGGCACATTTTTTGTTATTTTGATGGTGGGTTTGCTAAACATATAGCTTAGCAGATTTCCCTTATCATTTAGTGTGCGTACATCTTCCTCACCTATGTTGATGTTTTAAGACCAAATTTTATTATTTTTAACAATTTATAAATAAAGTTTTATTTTTTTCAACCGTTTTTAACCGGATTTTATTTTTTCTGTAAATATTTTAATATCTTATAACAGCTTTTTGATATTTTTTTTATGAATAAAGTTATGCATTTTTAACAATTAACGGCAGAATTTATAGTTTGTATGCTGGACAAACAGTTTGGCAGTTAATTTTAATCTTTTTAAAACCAGATTTACACTTTTAAAAGCTGGATTTACAGATTTAAAAACTGGATTTTATACTTTAAATTCCGGATTACCAGTTTCACAGTAATATTGAACACATTGAAAACCAGATTTTCAATTTTAAAGGCCAGATTAACAATTTATTTTATAGTTTAAAGGCCAAATTAGCAGTTTGAGTAAAATTTAACACACTGAGATACATTTACAGTTTTAAAAGCCGGATAATATAAAGATCGGATTTATAAATTAAATTCCGGATTAACAATTTATCAGTAAAATTTATCATGTTAATTACTAGATTTATAATTTAGAAGCCGGATTAACTGTTTTGCAGATAAATTTAACATTTTGACGGCCAGATTTATACTTTTAAGACAAAATTAATAATAATGCATTAAATTTTAATACGTTAATTACTAGATTTTTAATTCTAAAAACTCAATTATAGTTTTAAAGACCGGATTAAAAATTTGAAGGACGGATTAACAGTTTGTCAGTAAAATATATCACTTTGAATGGCAAATTTACATTTTTAAAGGTACAAATTTTTTTTTTTTTATATTATAGTAACAGACACTTTTTTTATTAAAATGTAATGTTAGCCAAGTTTTTAATTCTGAAAGTCCAATTTACTAAATCTAGATTTACAGGTTAAACAGCTAGATTTATAATTGAAGACCGGATTATCACTTTGGCAATAATATTTAATAAGTTGGTAGCCGGAATTACATTTTTAAGGCTACATTTACACTTTTAAAAACCGGATTGACAGTTTAAAAGCCGGATTTATAATTCAAAGGCCCGATTGACAGTTTGGCTGTACAGTTTAACACTTTAAAGGCCGTATTTACAGAATGGCCCAGAACTAAAACATTTTGCTGTTTTTTGCAAATACAAAGCAAGCGCATGTCGTACAACGTGGGGTGGGAATGGCAACAAACATCTATGACAAACTCCGTCTTGTTGATAATAGTTTGTCTGCAATTCATTGTGTATATTTGGTAAAGAAATACATTTTAAAGTGAAGTGTAATAGTAAATATAAAAACATTTTGTTTTTATATAAACACTATTATTATAGTACATATAATTTGATAATTAAATTTACAATTACATATTACTCTTATTATTATTTTAAATACTGAGTATATTTTCAATAATAATTAACCCTACAAAAACATATGCATATTTGCTATTTTCTATAATGGTTATGTTACCAATTGTTTTTCTTTTAATATAAAGTTTTTAAATAATTCATTATGTACTCTCCATTTTAATTGTTTATAATTTTATTAATTATCATTATTTCTTTTATATTTACAATAAGTTTATTTTGTTGCCTATATCGTAAACCTCAGTTTTTGTTGTTTACGCTGTATAAGCTAATCTATAATGAAAGTTGCAACAAAAAATAACTGCAGATATTTTAATATTTATGGCGCGTTATTCGCAATACGATCGTGCAGAAATAAAAGCCATACCCAGCAATGTTTTAATTTTAAATTATCATTATTCATTTCAAAACTTAATTTCTTTAAAATATTTTTAATAAATTTATTTATAAGATGCATTCATAAGAATTTATGTATAATAATCGCAAAAATGTAAATAAAAACGTGACCGAGAATTTGATCCATAAAACTTAAGTATAATGTACATTAAATAGTATTATTATACTCTGTAGAAAGCAAAGTGTTAAGAAAAAAATATATAAAAGAAGATATCAGAAAGTAACGAATGCATATTGCCAGCTCACTGCATTATAAAAACCATTTCAATAGATAGACTGCGGTAGTTTAATAGTTAAAACAAATCTTCACTGGTTAGAACGTTTACTAAATGCTATTAGTGAATTTATGGTTTGAATTTATCTGTGAAATAAAGTTATGATTTAATATACATTAAAAATATAATTTCTATAACATGAATGCATTTGCAAGGTTTCCTACATTGTTTATTCAATACAATGCAATGGTTAATGTCACACAAGGTCTCTCATACTCACAACATAACAACGTATATTAAGTTTAAAACTATGTTTATTTATTAATTGTTATTTCATTGCATTAGTAAGTATAGTCAATTTATATTTAGTTTAAAGCTTCAATTATATATTACTATGAATAGGGCTATAAAACAAGATTGCTTTTTTCTAAATCGTTATTAATTTTGGTTGTATAATTACTGCTATATCACAAATAAAAATCTAATTTTATTTAAAATGTAATTTCATACTATAAAATACCATTGATGACCTATCAAAAAACACAGAGAAAGTAAATTTCATATATCCGATAAATAAACTGCTACACGAAAATAACATCGTAAAATTATAATGGCTAACACCCACATAGAAACCCAGAATTAATCTGAATCAAATCTATATGACACATAACATAAATTTATAATTTGATTTTATTAACTTCTTTTTAAAACCCAAACTATATATTACAATAATTTATACGCATTTATATTATTATTTGATCAAAATAATACTACTTGCATCGTATTATTAGAGTAAAGAATGCCAGAAATACTTTATAGGAGTACTCTATCGAGACTCCCAACTATTATTCCAAGTAAATAATAATAATAATAATATTTCCCTGACTAGATGTTAGAGTAAAAAAAAACAATTAGTTATACTAACAAATTATGTAAATTATGTAGTAAAGCAGTAATGTTCAGATGCAAAATGTGTAGGCAATGGAAATATATTAGAATTTGTGTGTACGATATTGTGGCATATTCGATAAGCATAAAATTGTAAATTAGAAGTTAAAAAGGGATTATGTAAAGCAGGAAACTATTTTTTATGTTTATTTGCAATACACGATATAAATTGCATATTGTATATTATTATTATGCAAAATACATATATGATAATGAGTGTCTTAATTATTAGTTGCTGAGAATGCAAGTGTTATACTCTGTCGGTTTCTTACACTACTATTGGAAAGATTATCCTATTGAAGCGTGTTATTAATTTAATTATTAGTATCGACCTGTTAACAAAATAATTAAAAAAAACATTTAAGTAAAATTAGAAGAAAATATTTGTTTTAAATTAAAATATAAGATCAACAAAATATCCTAATAGAGAGTTACCAGATTTTGTGTAAAGCTGAAACACATACATACTTTTTTTTTAATATTAGAGCACTTTATGAAGTTTTTTTTTTAATTTGATCCATCGTCCCAAATCGTTAATAAAAAAAATAAAAAAAAGATATTTTAAAAAATACATTAAAAATACAAAAAACAAAAAACTGCAAAAAAATAAAAGAAAATCGTAAAAGTCAAATAATAAATAAGTTTTGTATCTAACTATGTCGTATGCAGTTCTTTCTCAGTCATTGTATGTCCACTTCTGAAAGTAAACCTCCCTTAATTTTTTTTAATTTCTTTTAACTTGGGAGGTCCGGCGTTAGTGCTTTCCGGCAACGTACTTTCTCTTTTGACCATATTTTCAATAGTTTCTAAAACTCGTCTTATACATCTTGTTAAATTTTTTCGGCAGACATGCTCTGCCCAGTTCTATTTCAGTTTGAATATCCGTCTGATTACGTCCGTTGCGTCGTTTTTTTTTTTTGTAGATATTTGTGTTTCTTATGTAACATATAAACTTATATTAAGGATTGTACGTTCAATTAATTGCTGCGTGACTTCACTTTGCTAAATACCGTGAAAGTCATTGTTTTGAGGACATAGGTTGTGTCTGACATAACGCAGGCGTTATAGGTTTTTTTCTTTAGGCTTCAAGGTAAATAAACCTAAGTTTTCCAAAAGCACCTTAACTTATTCGGCTGCGTTGATTGATTTATTTTGTTGATAGTTCTACTGCGTATTTTTCTGCATGAGTACGCGGTTGGTGGGTGTGCTGTATCAATTTCCGACTTTCCAATCCTGTATTTATAATTAATTTGGCCTATATAAATCTGCGGTCACTTTTTGTGAGATTGGAAAAATTGTGATTCCGTTAATATGCGTGAGAAATATAATTGATTTTTAATAATTGATTTTTAAAAATAATAAGTTTTTATTATTAATTGTTATTTCTACAAGTTTAGACATAAGAATGTGTGTTAATTATGTTTACATATGTTTTTATATTAAAATAAGTGCTTATTAGCATTCCTAAAGTTATAATAAAGAATAACATGTTTATTACATAAAATGTGCAATTAGCAAAATGATGCATAACAAGATCTTCATATTACTCGTGCGCGTTGCTTTCAAAATGCTTTAACTTTTTTTTTGGTTTCAGTAACTTTGCTTTTTATGATTCAAATGCTGTAAGCAGCAACTAATAATTTGTTTGTGTGGCAATCATGTGTTTGCCTTGGCTTAATTAAACGTGTTTTTGCCTCCCCAGAAACCTTGATGTAAGATTTTGTTTGACCCACGTAGGGTATTTTTGTTTTATATTTATCATTATTTTAAATTATAAATTTATAAAAAAGAGGGTGCGGGATTGACTTTTGACTTACATGTTAACAGAATTTTGGTCAAACACTAAACAAATAAACTAAAACATTAAATAAGTAAACGTAATAAAAATTGAAATAATAAAATTGCCAATGCTGAATATTAGATAATACGCAACATTTGCTAGACATGTAAAAATGTCAGACAAGAACCTTAATATGAATGAATTTGAACTCAAATGTGTGCTTTTTTGTAAAGACCATTATTATTATTTTAACATCTTAGGATTGTCAACTTTTCTAAAAACTTCTTATCTACTCTGAAATTTTTTAAGAACATTGAAAACTATATTTTTTTTTCTTGTAATTTGCTTTTTAATTACAATTAGATTTATTTGTACCACTTTAACTAAAATTTGTTGAAACAGGTAACTTTAGTTTTAAGAATAGCTGAAGCATGCATAAGTTTGTTTAGCTAAAAGTCAATGTTATCCAGAATCTAAAACTTTCATTGCTGATTACTGACAACCAACAAGTTTTTTAAAAATTGTTTATCTCAAATTCAATTTAAAATTATAACAAGCACTCATTTTGTCGTTCATCGGCGACATTGTTAGCAACTGCCGGAGAAAGAATAATTGTTATAATACCACTTGAAAGCTAAAAGTCAAGGTCAGTTGCAAAACAGTATTTAGAAAATTTAGTGTCAACAAAATTGGATTTGCTGAGAAAATGTTAATTGGAAAAAACAATTTATTGGTTAATAACAATAAATTTGCAAGTAGTACAACTTTTAATTATTAGAGCCGCCTGGCACAAGACTGATTTTAATACAAGTCAGTACAATAATTTTGCGCGCCATTTATTTAAAAAAATAATTTTATAACTCAATGTTTTTGGCGACATATACAAGGTGACTCAGAGGAGATTTCAGTTTTTAACACGTTATAATAACGGTATCAAAAATGTTAAAATAATTTTAATATTAAATTAAGAAAGTACAAAGATGCAAATTTCATTTTTTAAACACAATGTTTTCCAAATGTCGAGGAGTGCTATGAGAAGGATGGTCGATATTTGGATAAATTATTCCAACACTTTTTATACTGTTATTATAACGTGTTAAAAACTGAAATCTACTCTGAGTCACGCAGTATATACATTGACAAATGTATGTGTAAATTATTAAGTAAGATTTCATTCAAGAAATTGGGACGTGTTCTAAATTCTTGCTTAAAAGCTTGCTAAATATTTGAAAATTATTGTACTGACACTTGTATTAAAATCAGTCTTGTGTCAGACGGCTCTTACATAGTAGTCAAAAATTTCCAATCAATATAGGTCATATGAATTTTTCTATAATTTTCCGTTTTTCCGCTGAAAGCCAAAACTATGCATTTTGGTAAAAAATTACAAAAGATCAAAGTTGTAGAGCAAAACATTTCCGATTGATATTAGCTATTTGGATTTCCCAATAGTAAGAGCATTTTCCGCTAAAGAATGTTGAAAAATGAGTCAAACTGTGACAGTTTGCTGATTTTTTAGAATTGTAACCAAAACTATGCATTTTCTGGAAAAATTTTAAGAGACCAAAATACTAATGCGTGCATTGCCTGCCAGATCGCGCAAAATTGTGACGTTATTTTTCGCGTCTTCTAGCAAAAAAACAAAAAATTATAAAAAATTTTAAATAATCTATATCAATTGGAAATTTTCCGTTCTACAATTTTTGATAGAAGTAATTTTTAACCGTATTATATGATTTAAGAAATTTTAAAGAAGCTACATGCATAGAGACTCAAAGTACCTATATCCTTCTTAATTTGTTTTGTCATGCAAATTACTAATTTAAACTTACTAGTTCTCACTAGAGGTGCAAGGGGTAGTCAAATAACAATTCTAAAATCAAATGACACCCAAATGCCAACCTCGCCTGCAGGTAGTGCACCCTTCAAGATATCTTACGAGGCTCTAGCGACAGAATACTGGCGGGATAACCTAATCACACAATCAACAGAATTAAATACCTATCCACCTTGAGGAAGGCAATAGAATCCCACCTCAACTGAAAACATATTCCAAAGAAAATCATGGCTTTGCTCAATGTTAAATGTAATGAAAAACTAATTCTCCAATCGCATCTCCGAGGAAAACTACAGATTACAACAAAGGCATCATAGATGTTCTCAACATGGAACATGGAACGTTAAAGGTCTTTTGCAAATCGGAAAAACACACATTGTGGAAAAAGAGCTGGAAAGGTGCAAGATGTCTATAACCGGTATTTGTAAAACTCACTGGAAGGAAAAGGGTCTTTTTAAAACATCTAATAAAAATATCATATTTTCTGGCAATGAGGACAGCGATAGAAATGTAATGGGATTTGTTCTACCAGCAAGTAGTATTACATACTTAATGACCTACGACACAATCAGCGACAGAATAACAAGTATCAAACTTAACTCCAAACCAGTCCCTTTAAACATAATTCAAGTCTATGCTCTAACAAACGCATACAGTGATTAAGAAATAGAAGAATTCTACGGAAAACTGGATGAATCACTGCAAAAAGTCCCAGAAAGAGAAATAACTATAATAATCGGTGACTTTAACCTAAAAGTGGGTGACACTCAAAGAGATGACTACATAAGGAACATTGTTGGTAAATTTGGTGTTGGGGTCAGAAATGATAAAGAAGATCGTTTGATAAACTTCTGTACAGAAAATGGTTTTACTATTACAAACACACTATACCAACAACATATTTGACGTTTGTATACGTGGGAGTTCTCTGACGGTAACTATCAAAACCAAAACAACTACATTCTAATTAAAAATCTATGGCGTACGTTAATTAGAAATACTAAAACTCTTCCAGGAGCGGAGTGTGGCAGTGACCACAGACTGTTGTCTGCGCAATTTAAACTAAAACTTAAGGTAAGGAAATTATCCGCAAAAAGACTAGAAATTGACGACAAAAATAAGTTCTGCAATAAATTCAACAAATTACTAGAACAAGACAATCAAATTTCCCATACAAGCACAAATGAAGAAATATAGCAGCACACCAAAAGTACAATTACGACTGCGATCGCACAAACTTCCAATACTCAAAGATTGGGGAAACAACAGCACTGAATGACAGATGACATCTTTAGAGTTGTAAAAGAACGTCGTAAGTTAAAAAGCAAAGATTTAAATAGTATAGAACATAAAATCGGTACCGGCAGCTTAGAGAGAGAAACACAGAAGTGCTGCAGAAAAGATAAAAACATCTATCTTATTGTGATCTGTAAAAAAGCACAAGCACATGCGCTCTTGGACAATTTAGAATGAAGCAGGCAAAAAAATAACAAAAATGCAAAAGATAGTAGAAGTATGGAGGAAATATTGCAAAAAACTCTATAACGACAAAATAACAAAAGCAACACGATTTACGCAAAAAAATATGCACGAACTGTCCGTACTAAAAAGTAAGAAACGCTATAAGTCGATTTAAACCTGTAAAACCCCCCGGAATAGATAGTATAACTGCAAGAATCATCAAAGCCACTAGAAAAAAAGGTATTGGCATTTTCTATTGTATCTGCCAAAATATTTATGGACAACCGAAATCTGGCTTGAAGAATGGTCTAGTTCTGTATTTCTTCCGTTGTTTAAGAATGGTTTAAGCAAAAAATGTGACAATTATTGACTAATAACCCTCATGTCACACGCAAGTAAGATTCTCATCACAATCCTAAATAAAAGGCTCAGGACCTTCTTACAATGGCAAACTCCACACAAACAAGCAGACTTTGTACAAGAACGTGGTACCCAAAAACAAATACTTAACCTGAAGCTAATTATTGAAAAAGCTTACAAAATTTATAAACCAGTATACATGTGCTTTATTGACTATTGCAAGGCCTTTGATAGACTAAAACAGATTAATTTATGGTTTATATTAACAGAGATAAGAATGCCAAATCACCTGATGCTCTTAATCCAGAAACACCCACAGTAAAGCTGGTAGCATTTCCGTGGGAGGTGTAAGAATCAACAATTTACGGTACGCCGATGACTCAGTATTATTCGCTAGCTCGTCCAAAGAACTGTTAGAATTAATGAAAAAAAAAAATAAAATAAAGCAACCGGCCCGACATTACACATATTGGACAATTGAAAGTAAATAATCAATTTATATATTTGGGTGCAGTAATTACGAATGAGGGTGGACGTTTTGTAAAAATACAACAAAAATGTGAAGTTGCAAAAAAAACTGTACAAAAGCTACAAAGAATATGAGTAGATAATATAGAGTTTTCCAATAAGAGGTTTTATTTTGATATTAAAAAAAAAACTGGTATGTTTTATGAGAAATCAATAAATGTTTATTTTATTGTAAAGAGGAAGGTATGCCATTAACATTTAAAAACGATATTTGTTAAATGGCTGTCACGGTTACGGTTGCAATACCACATTCTTTTCATGAAATTTTCTATGATCAATTTGCACTTTTGCGGCTGTATGTGCTCGATAACTTCACAAATTCCATCTTTAAATTCTTGAATCAATTGTGGAGCATTGGCATAGACCTTATCTTTCACTTGGCTTAAAAAGTCCAAAGGTGTCAAATCACCAGATCTCGGTGGCTAAGGCTGCAGTCTCACTGCACCACCCACCGCCACCAACTAAAATTCGAACACGTTAAATCATATGGCGACGGTCCCACTGATTCACTATTCTCGCCGGCATCTGTCATTTGGTAACCACCGTTTCATAATTTCAAATCGGTTGGTGGTAGCGCGGCAACGGTTGATCGTCATTTGAAACATACTAACTTGATATTTTACAAATCAAAACATAATCTGTCATTTTCGCTTTAATATTTGAGAATTTTAAAAACGGTAACATGGGAGAAACATGGACACCATCCGACATTGATAAACTAATTACATTAGTAAATAAATGGCCCGAAATATAAATATATAAATATAGCATTCTTCCACTGACATAGAAAAGAGTGGTAAATTTAAATATTTGGTGGTCACCAGTGGCTGCAGTGAGACCGTAGTACATTTTGGTGGTTAGTGGCACACGGTGATAGTTGATGGCGGTGGTGCAGTGAGACTGCACCCTAATTGTGATCCCCTCTTCGAGAAATAACACGGTCAGGAACTATTCAAAAACGCAAAAATTGATACAAATATGTCTTTTACACCAAAACCACCCATTTTCATGCGTGTATTCCACGTGTATTATCCAGTTTGGTTTAATAAAGAATTGATTTCACTTACTAGACTCAAAAAAACTGTTCATTAACGTTATAAATCTTCAAGACTATTGTCTGATTATAACGAGTTTCAATCAATTCGTACTTCGTGTAAAAATCTCAGTACATGTCTATACAAGCTATATATTACTCGAAAAGAAAACAACATTCAAAGTAACCCTAAACATTTTTGGAAATTTGTTAGCGACTCTAGAAAAACTAATGATTTTCCAGCCACAATGTATTATAAACAAAAAACTTGCAGTAATGGAGATGACTATGTTAATAGTTTTGCTGAATTCTTTTCCTCTGTTTACGATACACAAACTCATCCAACTCCTTTGTTTGACTTTAAGAAAAACGTATTACATCGATCATTTTCAATTAGTTTGTTGGATGTATTTAAAGGGATTGAGAACCTTAAATGTAACTTTAGCACTGGACCGGACGGTGTTCCATCTATGCTGTTAAAACAATGTATTTATTCAATTTCTATGCCATTGCACTTACTTTTTGAGGCTTCTCTTAATGAAGCCAAGTTTCCTTCAGTTTGGAAACAAAGCTACATTATGCCTTTACATAAATCTGGAGCTAAGGAGGATATTACTAATTATAGAGGTATATGCATCCAGTCTGCTATTCCTAAGTTGTTTGATCAAATTGTAACTGGTCAAATACAATGGATGTGCAAAAGCATTTTAGTGGAACAGCAACATGGGTTTTGCGAGGGTCGTTCTACTCTTACAAATCTTCTTTGTTACGAAAATGATCTTTTGAATGCCTTTCAATCAAGAGTTCAAGTAGATTCTATTTACACAGATTTTTCAAAGGCTTTTGATCGATTTAATCATAGTATTTTGATTGCTAAGCTTCGGGCTTTGGGTTTTCATGAATCTGTTGTTGCGTGGTTGTCGAGCTTTTTGGAAAATCGTACACAGTGTGTAAAAATTAATAACTTTTTATTACCACCAATTGTTGTTCCTTCTGTGGTTCCTCAAGGATCTCATTGTGGACCAATTCTGTTTTTACTCTTTATTCTATTAATTCTTCGTCTTATCTTTTATTTGCTGACGATCTTAAAATTTATAAAAGAATATCATCTATCGAGGACTGCATTAGTTTGCAAAATGATTTAGATTCTGTTCAATCATGGTGTCTTATTAATAACTTGTTGTTTAACGCAAATAAATGTTTTTCGATATGCTTCAACAGAACTTTAAGTAAAGTATCGTTTGACTATACTATCGATAATAATGTTTTGGAGCATGTTACACAAATAAAAGATTTGGGCGTAATTTTTGATTCAAAACTAACTTTTGTTGAGCATATAAACTATATGTGCAACCGTGCTATGAAAATGTTAGGATTTGTTTACAGAATGTCTACTGACCTATCTCCTAGCACACTCAAATTACTTTATTGCGCTTTAGTACGTTCTCATTTAGAGTACGCTCCGTCAGTTTGGTGTCCATTCTACAGCGTTCATATATGCAATATAGAACGTATTCAAAACAAATTTTTTCGTTTATTATCGTACAAATTAGGCATTTCATCCGAAAATTACGATTTTAACCTCATTGCATTGCAATATAATCTTCCGCCGCTGAAAATTCGGCGCAAAAGAGCCGATTTATCATTTTTACGTGGACTAATGATGTCTGAGATTGATTGTCAAGAGCTACTTGTAACTCTTCCATTTCAAGTCCCCAACAATAATCGCCGAACCAGACAGTCTCCATTATTTAGAGAATCTATACATTCTACCAATTATGGATTTAATAATCCAATTAGTAGAATGTGTAGAATTGCTAATAGTTTCTCTAATAATATTCATTTATTTTGTGTTTCAAAATGTAGTTTTAAGTGTCAATTAAAATGTGTTGATGAATAATTTTATATTTTGTTTTTATTTATGTATACTTTTTTCCATGCTTTTATTTTTCAATATTCCTTTATATATTATTGTGTAATTGTAATATTGTTTGTAATTCATCGTTTTTTATGTATATAATGATGTAGATGTAAATGGTTTTGTATATACCGTGAATAAAGTATTATTATTATAAAATAGTTTTGAGACAGTCCAAATACACCTAAGTGTACAAGTCGCTAAACTGTGGGTAAAATTTGTCTAAAGCGTCATTTTTTTGTCAAATTTGAAGGTACTATATGAAGCAGTAGCAATTCTATTTACAGTCAAGCTGTTGAGCAAGTTGTATTTGTATCAATAGTTATAATTGTAATGTTAATACAAATTACCCAAAATAAAATTTTATTTTTTAATAAAGAATATAATAATTATTGATTTACATGTATTTTAACTGTTTGCATTATGATATTTTTGTTTCACGTTTTATTATAGCCCGAAGACTATAATAAGGTTATAAACAGACGTTTATGTCAAAGAAAGTCAAGTTATGATACGATTGTTCATAAACAACTTGCAAAATAACATTGTGATTAAATTTGTTTATTAGTACATTATTCATACTGAGTACATTTATTATACAGTATACCCATAATATGTAATTAAAAAATGTTATGACAAATGGTTGGAAAAATAAATCAATTAAAAAATAAATTAATAAATTTGTATTTATAAAATATGCAATTAATACAATTAATTGTGCTAAGTACTACGTAGTAATGATGTAAAAATATGCAATTACAGATATTATTTTTATTTATGATCTGATATTTAAGGTTGCAATCCCGGCTTCAAGTAGACATATCCAGCTTTTGAGAAATGATGCCTTTATGTACACAAACTCCTGTGTTTGTTATTGCTATGGATATTTTAAAAATTACAAAATGTAAAACAATTATGGCATACAACTAAATAAGATATTAAACACACAAAAAAACAAACATATTGGTTTTTATTTTTAATATAAAAGCATTTCCAAATTGTTAAATAACAGCGAAACCTATACCTATAAAAAAAGATAAATCTGATTTTTCAAATTATAAACCAACTGCAATCTATTTAAACGTTATAAAAACGCGGATTATCAATACAAACTTTTATCAAACGTTTGGCAATAGATCTTTATCCCAAAATAATAAAAAAAAGTTTTTCAAAATTTGTCACATTTTTGAAGCAAATAAAAACAATTGATAACTTTAAAAACAAGCAAACCAAACTTTTTTAATTTTATATGTTACAATTAAATTTTATATTCTGTGAGATTCAAAACTCAAAAGTATTTTTATGATGTTTTGTAATTAAAAATGTACGTAATTTTTATATGAAATATTTAAATTAAAAAAAAAAAAAAATGTTGGCATAAAAGTTTTGTATAAACCGATTCTGTATTTGCTGGCATTTACTTTTATATTATTTGTTGTTTAGTATATTTTTAAAAACGTAGATTCGACTTCTCTAACAATGTTGTTGAAATCAATAGGTAATATTATATTTGTTACCACCATTTTTTGAATTAAGTAATTTGTTTTTTTTTTTTTTAGTAATACAATTGAATATTTTTTTAATGCCTTGTCAACATTAAATCTAATATTGTTGACAAATGTTTGGACGCATCATATTAGTCAGATGGTCAAAACTAAACCCATTTAATTACACATTCTATTTTTCAAAATATTGCCTATAAAAATTTGTAAAACAAAATAATAATAATATTAATTTAAAAAACTGCAGTTTTTTAATTAGTTGCGATTTGTTGCAATTGAAAGAAAAGTATGTTGTATAAGCAATTCTATCAATATCATAGAGACTGTAGCATTCAAACAGAAACTATCTTTAATTTTGCACAAAACAGCATAAAACATTATGAAAGAAACTGGCAAAGACGGAAGAAAGGAAGTTTTGGTTGGTAGTAAAAGTTGGAGTCCAATAGTGTACCTCTTATAACCGTGATTGCAGATAGACCATGGAGCAAAAGGTTAAATAACAATAATTGATTTGCAAATTCTGATGTAAGTATTTTAATATAAAATATTTTAGATTATATAATTTTAAACTTTAGGTGCAACCTTAATAAGAAAACGCTAAGGAAAATTACTTCAACAGAACACAAATGAACATTGGAAATAGACAAACATGGAGTTTGGCATAATAAATAAAGTGTTAAAAATGCATGATGTTAAACAATATCAACTTGTGATGACAACAGCAGTGTCACAAAATTAAGACAAACTTAATACAAAAAAAAAAAATTATGTCAAAATAATTTAAACTTTTATTTCATTGTCGCTTATTGTTATATCTTTAAAAAACGTCGTCGATTCTTTCACAAATGTTAGTTTTATACTATTGTTTGTTACCAGAAAATCTAGACTAAATAGCCGTCAATCTTAGTAAAGCAGCGGTTGAAAAACTAGTTACAATACTGTAAGTCCTAGGTTCAAACCATGGGAAAGACTTGGGTATTTATTCTGTTTTGAGAATTTAAAAAATGTATATAATACGTGGTAGTGATTTAATGAGTGTAATGCAAGAGGTAAAATAAAAAAAAAATGTAAGCTCAATAGTCAGTTTATCATTATTTTGCCAATAATGACCCATCTTGTTTTTTCCCCATCTTCTTGCTTGTTTTTCTTTTTTACGTTGTGTCCTTGTTTCACTAGATAAATTTCAAATTTGTTGTTTTGTTTATTCGGTGACCAACAAAAGGAGTATATTATTATTTCCTGTAATTCTGTTTATACAAATCCATGGTGTTTTGTTTCACAATTACATGTTTTTATTTTTCTATTAAAAATGCAGTTTGCCGCCCGGTTTTTATCCACTATCTAAGTTAATTTCCGTCTTATTATTAAATTCTAAAATTCGCTCTATATTTACCTTATTTGCTTTGGCGTGTTTGTAGATCAAGTTCTTGAACCTTCTCTTTCTTTTCACGTTATTTTGCAAGTACTTAATTTTTGATAATAAACAAACGCTTATTTGTTTTCCTCATCTCCCTTCTTGCCTTTTTGTACTTTGCGCAAGTCAACAGACAAAATGTCTGTTTTATGGCTATCTTTGTTGCAACTATACCATTGTGTTTTGTATAGCACATGTTTTCCATTTTAGAATGGTTTGTTTGATGTCCAAAGTTAAGACAGTTGTAACATTGTGTTGGAAATAGAAACTTTTTTACTATACTTCTTAGACATCCTGTTTTTTTTTTAATCTTTTTTAAATAGCTCCTTTGTTGTTTCTATGTAACGTAATTACTGCATGTTTTAGATTGTTAGTTAGGTTTATCCAAATTTTAATTTTGCATTATTTCTGATTTTTTTTTGTGTCCTTATTTTTGATTGCGTTTAATAGTTCTCTATTATATGTAGTCTTATCTAATGATAATAATAATAATGCATGATTTTTTCCTTTTGATTATATGGGGGATGCATAGATTTTTATTTTTTATCTACTTTTTTTGAAAATTGTACACTGTCCTCTAGTTTCCTTCCATGTATATTTTGACCTATCCTTCTTATGTTTGTGTAATCTTATTCCCTTTTACTTCTAGTTTCCTAATCTACATTCTTTTTTTTTCTTCAGGACGTTAGTCTAAAAAATTTTCTGCCTTGTTTTGGGTTTGACAAATTGTTTTTACAAGTTTTTTTTGTATGTCAGATTTGTTAGCATCTTGTGTTTTCCTATGTTTATTTATTTTAAATTTTACTTTTGTTATCGTTGCATATTCTAAAACAATTCTATAATATTTGTTGCTTTCTTTAAATAACAAAATACACTTAGTCGTTGCGTGACTTTTATTTTAAATTCTTTCTTTTATTTGTTTTCATTTAGAGTAATTTTTTATTTTTTTTTTAATTATTATCTTATACTATGTATTTGTTTTTTGGTTTTATTTTGAATAGCAAGAAGCAATTGGGCAGCTGTCAATTTTGAAGCTATTATCTTTTCACATTTGACAAGTAAAAACTAAACCATTATTGAAAATGGAACAATACACGCTTCAACAATGCATTGAAATTATTAAAAATTACAACAAAAATGGTGAACATTTTTCAGTCACAGTTCGCAAAACTAAAGCACTTTTTGGTCGTCGTAAAGCACTTTCTCGGACGGAAATAGTAAACCTGGTAGAAAAATTTGAGTTGTTGGGACAAGTTTGTGATGTGAAGAATCAAAACCGTGTGCATTGCTCAAGAACACATGAGAATATTGCTGATGTAACCCGTAGTGTTGAAGAAAACCCAGATTTGTCAATTTCTCGTTGATCTTTGGAATTAATCATTCCACAAACGACATTACACCGTATTTTGCATTCAGACTTAAGTTTTAAGGCTTTTAAAGTTCAGTTAATACAAGAACTCAAGCCGGTCAATCACCATAAACGTCGTATCTTTGCTGATTGGGTTCTTCAAATGCATCAAAATGATCCGAAATTTCATAAAAAATTATCTTTAGTGTTAATAAGCAAAATTGTCGCATTTGGGGCTCAGAAAATCCTAAAATGATTATTGAAAAGTTTTTGCATCATCAACGTGTCACTGTTTGGTGCGGTTTCTGGGTTGGCGGTGTGATTGGACCCTACTTTTTTGAAAATGAGGCTGGTGCAACTGTTACGGAAAATGAATAGCGCAAATTTGCAAGAAAAGTTTCTTGAACCGTGTTATTTCTCGAAAAAGTGATAACAATTGGCCACCAAGATCTTGTAATTTAACACTTTTAGACTTTTTTGTTTGGTGCCACGTAAAAGATAAGGTCTATGCCAATGCTTCACAATCGAGAACATACAGCTGCAAATGTGCGAATTGGTCATGAAAAATTTCATGGAAAGAATGTGGTACTGCAACCGTAACCGTGGCAGCCATTTTACTGATATTGTTTTTAAATGTTAATGCATACCTTCCTTGTTAAAATGAAATAAACATTTATTAATTTTTCTTAAAAAATACCCGTTTTTTTTTTTTAAATATCAAAATAAAATCTCATATTGGAAAACCCTATAGTATGTTTTATTAATGTAATTATGCCTCCGGTTTTAATCCATTCATTACTGACAATGTTTCTTACCTGTGCATTATTTTTTTCTATTTCACTAATTATTTTGTTTTCAATTTTTTGTTGTTTATGTCTTAGTAAGATTAAATTTTTATCATTATTTTCTAGTAACGTTTACATGTCTGTTAGCTTATTATTAAAATAATTTTTTAGCCACTTGATTGTTGTGCTTTCTATCAGTTATATCATGTCTTTTTTGATGCTCATTAGTTTTATTGATTTTGACTTAGTTTGCATTCATTTTAAGTTTTTGTTTATAGTTTTGTGTTTTATTTGTGTCTTTTTCTTCGTTCAATTTGGAGTTTTTTTAAATTTTTGCGGTGAATGTCTGTACTTCTTTTGATTTTGCCTACTTCAAAGTCTAGCCTACTAATGTTTTTTTTTTTTATTTGTTTGTTAGTACTTAAATGCTTTTTAATAATGTTTGAAAGCGCTTTCTTTATTATGTGTATTATTACATCTTTCAGTTAGTTTATTCTATATCACTTTATGTTTTAGTTTAAGTTTGCTGCTATGTTTTTTTTTAGTTGTTGTATTCTCTTTTTATTTATCCGGTGCCACACTTGATGCGTTATTTATCTACTCTACTAGGTGTTGGATGTTTCCTAGAATTTCTAACCTGTTTGTTAATAAATTATTATTAGTCCGGCAATTTGCAGAAAAAAGATTGTGCATTCTTAGTGCTACCCCCTTGAGGTATTAGTTTTACAGTCGACTTGCTCATTATGTGAATGTTGGTTAGTCTTTGTTGTTGTTTTAATATTAGTAAATAAGGAATTGATTGGTAGTTTTATAAAATGTTGAAATATTAAGTGAAATAATTGGCGATTAATGTGACACTTTTTATGTAAGACGGTTTGTCCCTCTGTGCTATCCTGTTAGTCTGGAGAAGTTTCAACTTCACCACCTTTTGTTGCTGGGAAGAAGTCCTTCTATTTGCTACCTGGAAACACGCCTGGTAGTGCTCACAGGTGACTACCGCAGAAGCAGAAATTTACTAAATACTATATGTGTTTCACATGATAAAACACCTTCAATTTATTTCTGTTTAGAAATTGGACAGACTATTAATGTTTTGTAAATAAATCTAGTTTGTTTATCAATTAATATATTGTTAGAGTTACTTGTTTATAATTAATTTAATTTTTAATAAAGGTTTTGAATAAAAAGACATAGCGTTATTTACAACAAGTTTAGTTATATTTGAGACCATCGAGAATGTACATTGTTCTTCTTCTAAAGATTCAAGCATAAATCAATCACAATCTTACAAACTGCTATATTTTGGTTCTTCAAATTCGGATCTAGTCAATGATCATCAGAGCGTATTTAAGTAATGTGAAGTTGTGTGAAAAAATAGGCAAAAAAACAGCAATCAAAAAGCAACTTCTAGAGATGAAGAAGGAGAAGCAATATTTAAAAAGGGCAATCACAAAGATTACAAAATTCTTGACAAACGTCGACATCCAACATAACTTAAAAAAAAAATAACAAGAATTGACAAAATAAGATATTTATGATGAATGAAAACACGAAAAAGAACAGTACAAAAAAGTTATGAAAGAGATTTATTATTATAATTGTGTTATTGGAAATAACATGTTGAGAAATTTAAAAAACAAATATGGAGTCAACTTGTCATTAGTACAACCAGTTAGTCAAACTGTTGGCACACTGAAAAATGCTGAAATATCAAGCAGAACAACTAAAAACCAAACAAGTTTAAGTACCAAAACGATTATAATAGAGAACCGCTTTAAAAATGCAATGCATTAAAGGCAGTTAACCGTTCAGGTATAGAGATTAAACCACGTCAACATGAACATGAGTTCAACAAAAAAAGACCACTAGTAACGCACGTTTTAATATAAATAAATATAAATGCTGTTAGATCACAGTTTATATATATGTGTGTTAAATTTAAGGAACTTTTATTTCAAATACGGATCGGTGACGTGCAAGAAAAAAGTTATGTATATATACCAAACACATATAGTAGAGAAATGTAAAACTTGCAGATGTTTTAAGTGCAATAAAAAACATCACACACTTATGCACCTTGAGAACACTATAGCAGCACACGCAAGAACATTAGGTGACCAAACATTGTTGACCACGACAGTAATCAATATCAAAAATAAATAAAGGCAATACATACAGCAAGAATAATGTTGGATTATGTAATGTATTATTAGAGTTAATTAATAGTAAAATATTATTATTATATAAAATAATTTGACAAATAAAGTTAAGTTTGTTATGTATTCTTTTAATGTGAGGATATTACAGATAGCGTCTAAACTAAAATTTTAAGCAGTAAATTTGTAAACCAGTTAGGTTAAAATGCAAAAAATTGATATCCCAGTAATGGGTATCGAACACGTCATAATAATAATAATAATAATAATAGTATTTATTACTCAACAGAAATATCCAATTACAAAGAAATACAAAAAAAAGAGAGGGGGGGGGTGAAATAATAATAACTGAAACATGATAATGATTACAAATTTAGACATAATGATGAATAAGAATTCAAACATTCTATTATATCACTTAAAAATACGTTTAGTGACGAAGAAAAAATATCGGCTCCATAATGAGAGATATGTGCGCATCATTTTTTAAATTAGTAAGTTAGAATAATGTGACGTACGTGAAGTGCTATAAGAAAAGATAAAAGAATTTTTTATTGCAAATTGTGGTACATGGAAACTCATCAAGAAACAAGCGTGTGTTGAGTTTTGAATCTCGCTTTGACTTGCAGATCTAAACTTTAATATCAATAAAAAACTAAATGGCATTTTAGAAGCAGGAATGCTCTCTGCATTATGGGGTGACGGCCTTATCAGGTGTCAGAAAGCCTCCTTCTTGGATAAATAGTTTTAGGAGGTAACATTGGCCAACAAATTTAGTGCAATGCATGACTAATAGAGCTACAAAATACCACAAAAAAGATTTTAAAAATTGAAGAGGTAGAAGAGGTAGAAGAAGTCAATTATTTGACCAAAAAAGAGTCGTCTTGATAGAACAAAAGTTAGCAAAAAATAACAATTTACGTCAACAATACAATTTTTTTATAAAAAACTGAGGCACATGAAGCAGGTCCAAAGCTTAGGAAATAGTCAGTTTTATTTAACACATAATAATCATCATTACCTGCAAAAAAAATCAAATTGAAATTAGATAAAGATGGCACAACACAAACTCTGAGCATAGAATAAAACGCTGAACAAGACAGACTTCAGTTTAGTATAAACAAATATATAGGCAAGCAAAAATTTGCAACAAAACAAACTTTTTGATTGACTATTGCAAAATTATTCGATTGGTTAGGCATAGTAGGCCCAGTAGTAGTAACAGCAAAAATATTAATGCAAAAACTATAGACATTAAAACTGGAATGGGATAAAATTATACTACATAAAGTTACTTTTGCTTAAACAAAATACTTAAATAATTTAAGAAACTTTTAAGTGCCTTGCAATCCATAGATTTTGTGACGCTAGTGAAAGAGCTTAAGCAGCGTGTATATATGCTGTTACTACGGACATAGATACATGTGAAGTCAACACTAGATTAATTTATAGCAAATTACAGGTAGCTCCAATAAAATTTTATTTTATTTTTTTTTAGCTACTAAGAAATTATATTCTATTTTTTTTCTTTGAGTGTTTGTTATCATGTTGACCAATAATATTTTATTAGCAGTTAATTTGAATAGTACTGTAGACAACACAACGGACTATCTTCTTAAATTCTGCAATCACAATATACGGCGTCATTCAGGATCTCTATGACTTAATATTTTTTACCACAGTATTATTTGGAAGAAGCGGTATTTATCATTTTGAATGACGTTTTCAAAGTATATCAGTTTTATTATTTTAACTGTTGCCACAATTTTTTTCTTTTTGATTATGCGTTAAAGCACCATCTTGTTTGTTAAGTGAAATATTCAATATTCTCAGAATGCGGCGGTAGCACTAAATTTCAAAGATTTTCATTTGTTTAGCAGCATCTTTGTTAACAGTTTATTGCTCACAATAATTCCAGTTCTTATTCAACATTCAGCCTAAGTAGGTGACTTGGTTTTTGGTAGAGTGGTGTTATTATCGATCAAAAATGGGTATTGGTCGTTATTCTTGTTTTTGCTAACAATTAAGATATGCGTTTTTATACAATTTAGTTTCATACCGTACCTCTCATTCACTTTTGCTACCCTGTCTATTAGTGGTTGGTAACTTTCAACGCTGCTGGCTACCAATACAGTGTTATTGGCATATATAAATATATAATAAATTATTTATTATTTTGCTGTTAAACACTACATCGTTTTCCATCTCATGTAGTGTCTCTATAAACAATATTTTGGATTACGCGTTAAATAGAACGGGTAAGAGTATACCGCATTCACGGACTTTATTTACTTAAAAATTGTCTATCTTTGTTCCTTTGGTGGTCACTTACCATATTCTCATTGAAAAAGTTTGTTATTATTATTGTTTGGTCAGACTCTAGTAGTTGCAATAATTTTTTGTAAATTTGGGTTGTGCCGCTCTATTGCCATATTTGTCCCATCTGTTATTATTGTGGAACTGAATTTCACATTTAGGATTGTTTTCCGATTTTCAAAGAGCTTTTTTATGTAATTTTCCACCTGAAAAGTTTTCTCTTGGTTTCATTTATCGGGAAATTATTAGGGTCTAAGACTATGTTTGTGTTATTTTTTCTGTATTCTTGCCGTTTGCTTAATTGTTTTGTGCAATTTAATGCGGTCTTGTTTGTCTGCAGTATAACATCTATTTTGTATATCATTATATGTCATCCACCATTTTGTTTTTTTTTTGTTTGTTTTTAGTTTATTAATTGTTGTAGAAATAGCGTTTGATTTTATTCCATGTTTCTTCTATGGTTTTATAGTTATTGTCTTTTAAGATGATGTGGCATTTTTGTCTTGTTTTTGTTTGACTTTTTCTCGTATTTTTTTGTCTTTTAATTTCTGAATGTTTTTTATCTAAATTTTTTAAAGCTTAGTTTCATGTGCGCTAGTAAAATGTTGTGGCATCAAAAGAACATCTTCACCTGGGTATGCTTTTGACATTTTGTTCCTGTTTTAAACTTTCTGGACTCCAGATTTTGGGGGAAGGGAAAGGTGAAACCTCTTCCAGGCGCGTCTCAGACGGCGGATAGGAGATTGCACACGCGGACCAACACCATTGTACGGTAGCATTGTCACGGACATGAGACTACCTTTTCTCTTCTTCTCTTTTCTTTTTAAACTATCGTTTGCCCTAGAACAATTCTTTGGTCTTCTTTGGCCTCTTTTATGGTTACTATCGCTATTAGATATCGAGAGCATAGTAACCAAAAGAGCTTTTCATCTTTTTCTAACAGTAAAACCCAACATTTTAAACGCCTATTTGGGTGCGCATTAACACAACCCTGCCTGTAGGGAATACACGGAAACAATTCAAAATGTCTAATAATATAAATAATATACCCCAGACAGGTATTGCTAGTAATACTAGTGAGAATTCCTCTACTGCTTCGGCGCTCTGCTCCATGAATTCTGTAGGAAGCAATTATTATTCAAATTACGATAGCATACGTAGCGGCTCAGACACTCAAGAGCGGTCAAAAATAGCTATGGACAAAGTTGTCTTTGCTCGAAGCGTAAAGATGCTTAGATCTTCAGAAAGGAAACACTCTGTAACCAAGACAGACAAGAGGCAAGACAGAACTTGTCCAAAATAACCTTAGTCAAAAGACCAAAAAAAAGCGGACTGAAAACACGCTAATTTGAAGCTTAGAGGAACAAGTGAGCAAACATTTACTCTAGCAATATGAAGGAAATGAACAAATGTTTTACTACGGCGAGAGACTTTGTAAAGAACAATAAAAACGTACATGTGTATATAAAAAATGCGGTAGGCACAATGTCCCGATTATTCAGAAGCATAAGCAAAGCAAATACTGAGAATAAGAAAGAAGTAGCCAACGCCAATTTGCTACTGAAAGTGCAGGTTCAGAAACTGGCAAAAAAAGTTAAACTCCCAAGAAACGAAAGAGCTGAACAAGCTTCCGCGGAGACTAAAATGAGAACTCAAGTTAGCAAACTGGCGTTGAAAATTAAATCATTAGAAGCCGAAAAAGCAATGAATAATGCAGTGTGTCCAATATGCCAGAATACAGCCAACGAAGCGGTGGAAAAATCCAAAGAATTTCTTAAAAAAATAGATTCGCAGATTTTGACAACAAGGAGCCGAAAGAACTAAAAAAGTTGCTAAGAATGAGATGGCCGGAAAAAGCCTACGCAATCCAGATGAACAAAGGACACCCCCTTAAAGAGACCAAGCATGTATGCCTGATCTTTGAGCCGGAGAATTCGGAAAAGTCAGGCATGGTCAGGATCACAGGCGATAGGTACCCGAAACTGGCGGATTTGCTGGCGGAAGGACGACTAGATAAGATAACCAGCATTGCAAAAACCAGCAAAGGCACCAGAAAACAGGTTGTTCACATCGGTCAAGTGGTCTGCGACAACGTGGCCGGTATAGTTACAACACTTAAGGAGTTGCGGGGTTTGGTGAATGTCAGCGTCTCCAAGAGACGTAGTGGCTTTGAAAGAACACTAAGAAAACTAATTAGTTTCGCTTTTAGAAAGACCAAGCTAGAGGTAGAGATAAATGTCCCCTCTAGCTATAAAAAAACCCGGAAAAAAATAATAATTAAAAAACCGCTGCCAAAAACAGCAGCACTTATACAAAGTTCCTCAGGAGCATAAAGAAAAAGGTCGACCCTCTCCAGGCGGCTGGAGTCAGGTCGGTGAAAAAAACTGATGGACGAGACCTTATTATTGTCACGGACAGGGGATGTGCCAAATACATCAAAAAAGTTTTGCAGAAAAAAAAAATTGAAAACGCCCACGTGATTGGGGCCGGAAACAAAAGCAACAACAAAACCCTTCACCTCAGTAACATCGATGGAGATGTAAGGCAAGACAAAATAAAAGACGCAATAAAGGAAACGCTTTGCACTCTGAATCAGGTTGATGTGTGGTTTGAGGTAAAAAAACCTTAGGACGACCAGAAATGACAACTAAAACGTCACCCTAGTCATTGCCGGCGGAGCCGCCACGGCGCTTGTAGGGTCTGGGATAATGAAAATCGGCTGGTTTCAGGCAACGTTCAAGGAAAGAATCCACGTGCCAAAGTGCACCAACTGTCCTGCACACGAGGGCAAAATGTCCGTAGCAGAGAGTTGATTAAAGAGCACCTCTTAAAGATAAGGCTCAAAGAAAAGCTAGAGAAGAAAAGAGCAATATCGGAAACTCAACACGGTTTTAGGAAGGGGCGTTTGACTGTGGCCGCTATCATAAAAGCCAAAATACTGTGCAAAGACAAAACAGCGCGTAGACGCCGATTATCCTCCTGGACGTTAGAAACGCCTTCAATACGGCCAGGTGGAGTAAGATCATGAGTCACTTGCAGGAGATTAGGGTGTCCAGATACCTTCGGGACATTTTGGCCAGCTACTTCAGCGATAGAACGCTCCGCATCACAAAGAGGGAAAAGAAGAAGCTGACGCAGGACGTACCCCAAAGTTCGGTTCTCAGGCCAACCCTGTGGAATGTATTGTACAATCCTGTACTTAGACTTGACATCCCAAAGAAATGCAGAATGGTAGCGTACGCGATCTGATGGTAATGGTCAGGACAAACGGTGCTGCAAGGCTCGAGGAAGCAGCAAACAAGGCTTAGGCGGTCGCCTCCAAAAAGACTGAAGTTCTTATAGTGAAGAGAGCAAGAAAAAAAAAACAAGTTGGTTTTCATGTTTAGAAGAGAGAAAGTGATACTCAAGAAAACAGTAAAGTACCTGGGAGTATGGCTGGACGCTAATTGGACGTTTGGACACCACGTGGTAAACTCGGTTAGGAAAGCCGATAAAACGGTCACAACACTAACAAAGATTTTGCCAAAAGTTAGTGGCCAAAGGGCCAAAAGAAGAACGGTTTACCAAGCGGTGATTTAGCTCATTATGACCTACAAAGCGCCTGTGTGGAAAAGTGCACTCAGCGTAACGCGGCACAGGACCGCGCTAATCTTAACCCAAAGAAAAGTCCTGCTGAGAGTTATTAGTGTCTACAGAATGGTCAGTGCAAATGCGGCGTGCGTGATAGCAGCGGTCCCACCAATAGACATTAAAGTGCTGGAATTGATGATAGATACAGGGTCAGAAAAACAGGGCGCAAAACAGCCTTTAGCGTGGAGGAGACTTGGCAGCAACATTGGGAAGACACTGTGGACTCCGACGAAAAAGCTGATTCCAAACATCGCAATCTAATGTGATTGCCCATATAGAACCACGGACTATTTACTGAGCCAATTTTGTGTTGGGCCACGGCAGCTTCGGGAAATACACAAAAAGAATTGGGAAGATTGCTGACAACGTCGGCCACTACTGCAGTAAGCAAGACTCTTCTAAACATACAATCTTCTCCTGCGTACGTTGGCAGGTCTAGAAAATAGAAACAGAAGCGGCTTTAGGTGAAAGTTTAAGAGTGGATAGCCTGATGGACCTGATGACTGGATCTGAGATCAACTGGTCACACATCTACAATTTTGTGACAAAAACTATGAAACGCAAAGAAGTGGAAGAAAATGCAAGGCAAAAAAAAAGTGTATAAAATTTAAATAACAAGAAAGTGTCCAGTCGGTTAGGCGATGAGAAATCTTTTTCTAGGGTATTCCATCCAATCGGTACAAAAAACAGAGTTTTACCTATTAAAAAAAAGGTGTACAATTGAATTAGTCATTTTTTATCTTTAGTCAAATTTTTTTTATAACCTACAAAGAGTAATCTAATCTTAACGTTGAAGCCTTTTAATATTATATTGATAGTTTAATTTTACAGGAAATTTTGTTGGATGACACCAGAGGCTCTGTTCTCTTCTTCTTGCCGCAAAATCCGGCTTTTGTCATTATTTGTCATCGTGATTATTCTTGAGATATAATGTGGTGGTTGCAATATCACGGCGAGTTGAATTAATAGGTAATTACCACTCGTAACTATCTGGCATAAAACTTTTAGGGATGATATTTATCAATAGCTTTGACTTAGTGATAGTGTAACTGCTGCTCTATACCATGTTTTATTTATTTTACGTTCTGTTAGAACGGTTATAGCGCCGTGACTCGGTCGCCCTACAACATGATAAAAAAAAAATTATTTTACGTTCTGTCAGGACGGTTATACCGCCCGTGACTATCTTTCGTTAAACCTTTAGAAATGTTATTTATCAACAACTTTGATTCAGTGATGGAGCAGCTGCTGCACTGTAGCATGTTGGAGGTTTTAGTTACTTTACGTTCTGTTAGAACGGTTATACCGCCGTGACTTAGTCGCCAAAGCCTAGCTTGGATTATGTTATGAAGTTGCAGCTTTATTTTACGCACATTAACATGCAATACAAATTGAAAAATCGAATCATAAATGTTTCAACTACAACAATTATTTCTGATACAATAACACTTGCTATAGATGCATGCATAGATTTATCAAACAAAATATTGAATTCAACAAACAAACTGGAAGCTATTTTGAATATAATTTACAATAATGTATTTCATAATAAAATGTCTCTTAAATAATATCAAATTTGGCATTTTACATAAACCTAGAGAAATTTTAACATAATTTTAAGAATTAATTAAAAACATTGTATGATTTCACATATTTTTACAACCATGGCACTTAATACTATAGGATACTTAATAATAATAATAATTCAACAAATTTTGTCAGAAATAACCAGGTGTCTTGAATGCATGAACTGAAATTTTTCACTGATTATAAAATATTGTTGATACATACAATGAAATCCCTAATAATATAAATAAATAAATTATAACTAATAAATGTGTCGGTCTAACAAATGTTATGATGTAACATTGAATTTATTGATATTTGTTGGGCTGGACAAACACCAAATAATTAATTAAAAAATAATATTTTAGAATAGATTTACGAGTTGAAGTGTCAGGCGATTTGAATTAATCTACTAATGAGCTCAAGAGTACCACAGTATATGATTAATGTTACAATCACCGGGCGCATTGGTACACCCACGTCCGGCCAGATTAATGTATAATTGATGTCGTATTTGGGATACGCGTTATGACACTTCGGTTTATCGCCTAATTGATGACGACATATAAGCATGAGGTGATTTCAGTTTAAAGAGGTTGCTATAGTAATGAATAATTAATGTACTCGTTTATGTATGACTTGCCGAATGGTCGTCTTCCTGCTGATCATTTCCGAATAACTGTTCCGTTAAAATGCGGCCCATAAACATAATCAACGACGCTCAATCCCATCACATTCAACGTATTAATTTGCTAATCGGTATTTTACCGAAATAACGAGCGCTAAAGGGGAAACTGTTAGCTAGCCATCGCCGTTGTTATTCCTTAATTAGTAACACTCACTGGATCGAGCAACCTCGCCATCTAATTACAGCGCTTTCCGCAACTCGCTAATTGGCAACCGTCATCGCGAACAGTAGTCAGGTGTGTATGTACTCGGGTTCACGGCTCAACTAATTAAAAGGGCAATTTCTTAATTAATTGAATAATGTAAACAATCAGTCAATTTCTCTTCAAGGGCAAGAAGCAGAAAATGTCTTGTTTATTAGAAAGTTATATCTATTCGAAAAATAGAAACTATAAGCATTTTGGGTTAGGACTAAATAATAAATATGGAAATTTTAAAATAAAATTTTCATATATCATTTATTTAAAATAAAATATGCAAGTAATATGCTCTATAGGTTAATCTGTTGTGGAATTTCATTATTAAGGATAGATTTGAGAACTATTATCTGACACTCAATCATTTTCATGTTCTTAACGCAAAGGTATTTATCAAATGCAACTTAACATAAAATAATCCTTAATCTAAAACACCTGCAATATTAATATATAACATACTAATGCGAAATAATAATTCCTGAATAAAACTGTCCAATTAGAGTAAACGACTTCTTATAATAATGCTGCAAGCCATTTGAATATAAAAGTATTAAGGAAACGTGCTTTTAATTCTTTATTAAAAATACATTAAAATTCTATTTAACAATTGCAATTTTATATGTGCTTAATTTCATTGCAGATTTCTATAACAATTTTCTTACAAAAAATTAATAATATTAACATTTTTTATTTTAGTAAATTGCTCCTTATTGTTATTTAAAAAAGCATATAAAACTACATAAATATTATTTTGCAACAATTACGTTAAATGTTGTGAAAGTCAACACTAAGTTATAACAGGCAATCTTTTATTATGATAATAATTTCCACAAAATTTGTTGCTTACGAGAGCTATTTTCCTGTTAATACGTAATTATAAAACAATTAAACATCTTGCAACAAAAAACTACGCAATTGTTAAATAAAGAATCACTGAATCTTAAGAAAAAATTATTTGAAATACTAATTACTTAAATAAACATAAGAAATATGATAAATAAATTAATAGTTGCATAATATTTGTGTAAACTTGATGTAAACAATTTTGCAATTATACTGCTTCCTTATAACTTTGCCTTACTTAAAATAGATTGCAGACTTATTTAAATCTTCGTGTTTAATGATCAAAGGAAATGGTTTTAAAATGCATTTATCGATACTATAAATATAAACTGAACCGAACGTTGACGTATCTTAAATGTTCTATTAGTTCAGTATGCTCTAATTATATTATGATATAAAGTTCATTAACTAATTTTAACTTGTATGTTAAAAGTATAATAAATCAAAGAAATTTATTTTAGTAATAGTTAAAATTACATCAAATTTAAAATTTAATATAATTGTATGTTTAATGTTTAATTAAAATTAGTAGTAATTATGATATGTTAATTGAATCTGCATTAGTTAATTAACATTTTACTAAACTAATATGTAATTTATCAATAGAAACGGAATAAGAATTCTTCACTAATTTCTTATAAACAACTAACAGGTGAGTAATCTTCAAAATTACATCAACACAACAGAAATTAAATGTAGTTTTTGTTATAATGTTATATAAAGAAATAATAATTAACAGTTTGTAACATGTATGGATTGTGACAGATTATAAATAAGCCAAAATTGCACACTGTAACTTTAAATAAACATCTTCAAAATATAAAATTTAAATCAATTACGTTTTGTCAACTTTAGACTACTTTTAAATAATGAAACAAAAGACTAGTATACTGACTAGGTTTATAGAACCGAAACAATTGAAAACCAAAAAGATGGACTTTTTAAGATATTGATCAAATATATAAAATAATTATAATTTTATCTTTCTGTAAAACCTATTTTGTCTATCTAATAAACACTGCAAATACTCAAATGTAATGTAAACTTCATCTCATTTAGAACAAAAGCAAAACTAACTTAGGTATGACTTTAGAGTCAATCAAATAGGTAATTACAAAAAGGTTTACGTAAACTGAATAGAATTTTTATTCAATTACAATAAAGTATGTAATCATTACTATCAATCTCTTCTTTAGCGTCCACTGCTAGACACAAGCTTCTTGAAATGCTTCCTATTTTATATGTCTTGCGAAGCTTTTATCCAGTTGTATACTGCTAGAAAGCTGATTGTTAAAACTTTGCATAACACAAAGCGATATACAAGTAGATAATGCTATATTGGCATTTATTTAATTAATTATTCATTTCAGTTATTCAATTTTACCAATTAAAACCTAGATTTTGAGTAATTTAAATAAAGTTGCACGGCATTAACTGACGCTTTTTTGGTGTATTATTTTGCTAATATCATGTTAATTGTTTTTTGCAAATCAACTTGTGTTTTTAAACCTAAATGTTGGAAACAATTAACTGTTTTCTATACTAAACCGCTCAAGTAGTATAATAATTAGAAAACAAAAGTTGAATGTTTCTATTTTTTAGCTGTATTAAAAAAAAATCAGCAAATCACTATTAACATTAAGCCAATAAATAATGTAGAAGAGTAGTATACATCTAGGCCATCTTCAACATTTGTTAAAAATTACCAAAAATCAAAAATTTCAAAGCAAATCAGGCAGAGTTGGGCATTTAGAAAATTAGGACACGTCTTAAAAATCTTCAAAATAACCCAATCACTAAAATTCAAAGTATATGACTTGTACGTGTTGCCAGTTAGAACTTATAGAATGGAAACAATGGCATTAAGTGCGGCAGACGCCGAAAAGCTTAATGTTACACAACAAACAATAAAACGGAGGATGAACAGCATAAGTTTAAAAAAAACAATTAAAAAAATACGCAGACGGATTAAATTTAGTAGTTTGTTATTCACCGCATAGCTAGCCTTAAGTGGAGCTAAGAAGAACATGTCGCAAGACAAAAATTATCAAAGTGGACAAATAAATAAACCTATTGGCGGCGCCCAAGAAAAGCTTGAAAAACTTCAGAAAAGATAGTTAAACAATATTAAGATGATTGTTAGAAAAAAGTAGCATCAAAATGCACAAAATAAAAAAATATGGCAGCAAACAAGAGAGGCTTACTTCTTAACAGTAGTTAACGACAAGCTAAAAAAAAAAAAGAAGAGTTATAAGACGGCCAAACCAGAATTTTAGCATCTACCGGTAAATAGCACAATTGCTGTTTAGTGATTGATTCAGGTATGGCCGTATATTTTTAACAGCAACGTTAATTGATTGGTTAAAAATTATTAACAGCAATTTCAACATCCATGTGCTCAGTAATAAAGTAAACTTTCAACTTAAACAGAACATTTATATATTTAAAGTTTCCTTATACTCTTAAAAGAATAGGTAAAATAAATTTAAATTGCCGTTTAAAAGGAATGATGCGGTATAATATTATTGCAAACTATAAAATTAAAACAAAAAACATCTTTATAATTCCAAATGTAACAATCAATCTGTGATCAGCTGTATATTTAAAACAGAAATTTACAAATAGTACTAATAAATTGCGTATAGCAGATTCTTGTTTTCATAAAACGTCTTTATTAAAAAAAATTCCTTCAACCTTCAACACATAGATATTGATAGATTAAAAAAAAAACTAAATTCCTGCTAAAAAAAATTATTTAAAGTTAGTCAAAAAACTATGCAGGAACTACTTCTGACATACGTTTTATGTTCTACGCTAGCAAACAAAAAAAAACTAATTAAAGGCAAACGCCATAGTAAACAAAAACATCTTAAATTAATGCATCAATCTGTTTAAATCATCCATCAGATACTGAAGTAAAATTTCTTATTATGTTACAGAAAAAAAACTTGTTGCTCTGAAAGAAACTTCTACGTAAAACCTTAGAGCTACCATAGCACATTTATATATACAAAGCATGTTCAACCTAGGGAAAAGCCACAACATAATCTTGGAAATGAATAGACTAAACACCAAAATAATGGGAATCAGTGAAGCTTGCTGGATAGACTGCGGACAGAGTAGACTTCAAGACAAAACCATCTACTACTCAGGAAGTAATGACAGTCAACATCGTCATGGAGTTGCGGTTATACTTGACGAAACTCTTAGGAGATCTGTAAAGAACTTTATACCCTTATCTCCCCGTGTTTTACTTTTACAACTCAAGACATACTGTGGAACCAAATTTAAATGTACGCCCCGACAACAAATAAAAATGACGAAAAAGTAGAATCCCTCTACAAAGACATTGATAAGGTCATGAAACTAACTAAGAACAAAGATGTCACTGTACTCCTGGGGGACCTAAATGCAAAGATTAAACAAGGTTTATATAAAGAGTGGATTAGGCCGTACGGATTGGGCAAACGAAATGAACGAGGATATTGTCTCTTACAATTCTGTCAAGAAAAATCCATGGTAATAACTAATACCTTTTTCAAATTACCAAAACGTTGCCTGTACACTTGGAAGTTGCCACGAGACAATGAAGAACGTATAGTCAGAAATCAATTCAATTATATTTTCGTCAATCAGAGATACAAAAATGACAGAAATGGAATGAAAAGTGCCAAAACATACCCAGGAGCAGATATAGGCTCAGATCATAATCTTCTTGTTGCGGAGATTATGGTGAAACTCAAGAAGCTGAAAGTCTCGTCAAACCAAAGACCTATTGATACCAGCCTACTAAGAAATAATAACGTGAAAGTAAAGGTGCACCAGGAAACAAATAAAAACCTAAATAAATTAATAAACACCCGTTTGACAACTCAGAATCAACCTAAAGACATGTGGCAAAATTTAAAGTCAGCTATCGTAGAACCTTGTAAGAAACATCTGAAAGCTGAGAAAAGAACAAACCGAAAAGATTGGATGACCAACGAAATATTAAGGCTTATGGAAAAAAAAAGAAATCTAAAAAATTCAGACACACAAAAGTATAAAGAAGTACTGAAGGAAATCAAATATAAATGTCGACAAGCTAAGGAAGAAAGGCTGAAAGAGAAATGTACTGAGATAGAAAATCTGCAAAAACTGCACAATTCTCATAACATGCTTAAAAAATAAAAGAGTTCACTGGAATTGGTCAAAAACAAAGATCGTACATCCTTACAAATGAGGAAGGTAACATTGTGATGAATATTGAAGATCAATTGACACTATGGGAAGATTACGTTAAATCCCTTTTCAATGATCAACAAAAAGAGATAACTACCAACAGTATGAATGACACTGGATCACCTATTTTAAAAGGAAAAGTACAAGCAGCAATAAAATCAGCCAAAGATGGAAAAGGTCTTGACAATCTGCCTGCAGATGTACTTAAGATGATTGAAGAGCAACATTTAGATGCTATAAAATGATAAGATCTATGAAACAGCAATAATACTACAAGAATGGTTTCAGTCAACGTTTGTCACAATTCCTAAGAAGCATAATGCCAAAAAATGCAAAAAACACCGTACGATTAGCCTAATGAGCCACACTCTAAAGATCTTTCTCAAAGTCATCCACCGTAGGATTTACAAGAAACTGGAAGATGGAATAAGAGATACCCAGTTTGGCCTTAGAAAAGAAGTTGGAACAAGGAAAGCCTTGTTTACCTACAACGTCTTGATGCAGCGGTGTCTGGATGTCAACCAAAAGGTATACGCCTGTTTTATAGATTATAATAAAGCATTTAATAAATTGAGACACAAACAACTAATAGAAGCACTTGAACCAAAAAACCTTGACACAAGAGATATACAAATAATAGTAAAACTGTACCTAAACCAAAGTGCGTTCGTTTGCGTCCAATCCAAACTAACAAAAGCCGTTGAGATCAAGAGAGAAGTCAGACAAGGGTGTGTTCTTTTTTCACTCCTCTTTAACATCTATTCAGAAAAAATCTTCACTGAGGCCCTCAAAAGAGAGAACGGCGGAATACGTGTTAACGGCATTCCACTGAACAACTTGCGTTACGCTGACGATACAGTACTTCTCGCCAAAAACATGCAAAACCTTTAAAATATGCTGAATAACGTCGTTACAGTTAGTCGAGAATATGGGCTGACACTCAATTTCAAAAAGACCAAATACATGAGTGTCACCAAAACTGAAGCACTAAATGAACATCTGTATGTGGAAGGCAAAAGGCTGGAAAGAGTCGAGAGGTATAACTATCTAAGTACAAACGTCGACGGCGCCGTAGACTACTGCGCAGAAATAAGGATTCGCATTGAGAAAGCCCGTGCATTCTTTGTATAGATTAAAAAACTGCTTTGTAGTCGCAACTTGAGCCTGGAACTCAAAACTTGAATGCTCAAATGTTACGTATTCTTAGTCTATTTATATGGTGTGGAAGCTTGGACCCTCAACGTGTCTTGTGAGAGGAAATTAGAAGCTTTTGAGATGTGGGCCTACCGTAGGATGTTGAGAATATTATGAACAGAACATGCGACCAACGTGGAGGTTCTGAAAAGAATGGAGAAAGACAGAGAGGTCCTACTAGAAGTAAAAAAAAAACTGCAATATCTCGGCCACATCATGAGAGGTCCGAAATATGAGATTCTTCAACTCATAATCCAAGGTAAAATTGTGGGAAAAAGATCTATCGAAGCAAGAAGAATGTCTTGGCTTAGTAATGTGAGAAAATGGTTTAAGGTGACTTTTTTAGAGCGGCAGTTTCCAAAATCAAAGTAGTAATGATGATAACCAACCTCCGGAATGGAGACGGCACATGAAGAAGAAGAAGAAGAAAATATACTACACAGTGAATGTTCTATACTTTTAAAAAGGTTTATTCAGCGTCACTGCACTGCGGTCTCTTGGTTCTATTGTGTACTTCTGGGTGTTACCCTTTTAGTAGTTTGGATTCTTTAACGTGCATAATTTTTTTATCAACTTCAATTTAGAAAAGCTCCTTTCGCGACACTGATAGCAATTGTTAAAAAACTCTTAACGTGTGACTTCATAATAACTAAGCATTCAATAAACATCGAGGACGGAGTATTACATATCTAGAATTTCTACTCGCCGTTGGCACCATTTTTGTCTGTACCCAAGTAAAATTTTTAGAGATAATAATTTCAACCCTACATTGACTTGACGATGAGAAAAAATATTCGAAATCATATAGTAATTCCTAACTTGTAGAAATCAAATAGTAAATTTATGAAGTAAAGAAGTTCCTATTTACAACTAAAATAAATATAAAAAATGCCGTCCCAAAATATGTGCCGTCCCAAAATATGTGCCGCCCGGTGCAAACCGCCCCCCAAGGTACGCTACTGTTTGTCTTGTATGTACTTGCTAACTATTTTTTTAAAATAGTTTTACCATAAAGAAAGTCAAACTAAAATACTAAAAAACTGTAGTTAGCTAAGGCATATAACCCACATATGCTCTAGTTAAATTTTGGCTTTAGTATAAATACTACCTTAACTTCTCTCTAGCAGCAGATTTCAGATGCAGGTTTTTTTAGAGCAGCCAACTCCTTCAATAACATTATAAAATAAATTTTGTCAGTTTCTAGTGACTTGAGTAGTTTAAACGTATCAATTTTTTACTATACATTTTTATTAACTATGCTATTTGCCTTTGCAAGAACCTTCTGAAGACAAAAACATGTATATTTGCTTTGGATGTCTTTATAAGCTAAAAAAGCTTATAAAGGCGTGTCTCTTTTTGCTACTTTTATAGCAATGTTATGTGTTGTAAAGTTCTATCTAAAGCCCAATCACCAGTTATCTTAGAATTGTCAAACAGTTTTTTAGTGATAGCTTTTGTACAGTCAAGCTTTCTGTTCCATCTATTTGTTGAGGGTTTGAATGACGGTTTTTAGACAGTTTTTCTTTATAAGCTGTTTTTATAAAATTAACAAACATATTTGTCAGCTTGTAACTTGTTTGTTTTTGCTGCCTTACAACAACCCCTAATTTAATTAACTAGTATTTTGTTATATTCATCACAGTCAGTTTTCCTTTGGTTCTTATATTTTTGAAAAAGTTTTTTTCGTTTAATTTAATATTGAAACAAACCACGCTTTTGTTATCTGACAGCAACACTTGTCACTTTAAAATCACTTCACTTGTTTTTTGCTTTGTCATTTAATAATGCTATGACGGTAACTTCACTTTACCTAGCGTTTCTAAACGTAGGCAAATTACTTTTTGTCATAATGTTAATATTAGTTTTTAAAATATATTTTACAAATTTCTTACCTCTTAGATTAATGTCGGTGTTTTTTATACAATGTGCTTAGCTTTTGTATTTTTTTTGTTAATCTGAAGTTCAATAGACAAGAGCAATGTCAATGTTATGTTTTATAATGTACCCGCTTTAGGGACTGAGTTTGAGTTTACCACTCCGCCAGTCAAGGTAGTATTTATATCAAAACCAGAGCGACCTATATTAGCTAAATTCCACAATTTTTTTATACAAAAACTATTAGAAAAATAAATAACAAACAGTTCAATCAATATGCAAATCAATTAAAAAAATCCTGCAAACTGGTTATACAGTAAATAGTTAATAAATGCAAAACGACTATTCATTGCAACGAAATTGTGTTAAGAACCTATCATTTATTAAATTTAAACTTATTTTAGTTCTTTAATTTAAAACGTAAAACATTGTTTGAGATTTTATTTTAACGGTTAAAATTTTAAAATAAATGGCCTTGAATCTTAAAAAATATTTTGTGGGGTTCTTCGGAATTGGTATTTTATTAGTTTTTAAAGAAATTGTTTAAAATTTGTATGTGAATTTATGAAGAAAATCGGCTAAGTTATAAGTTTATAGTTTCTAATTTTTTTTTTAAATTAGAAACATTGTTCAAAAATAATAAATTAAGCAAAGTCCTTTTTCTAGTAAAAAATAGTGAGCTGGACTGCATGTTGTTGGTAAATTACTTAAGCACATTATTTATGTTTAGTTATTGCACAGTTAGAAACTGGGAGTATATGGTATGTTCTAAACATTTTTGTTTTTTAGTCATAACAGATTAAATTTTGCTTGTTTTTTTTTTATTAAGGTTTTGTTGTTAAAAAAACTTTATCAGTTAAGTGCTATATAGCATTTTTTGTTTGCATGGTAACAAAAGTTTTTAGAAGCTGTTCTCAGTACAGATAATTAACTTGCAACCTTAGCTGTTTTGTTGCTTTAACTTAAGTTGAGGTTTTTGTAAAACAATTAGATTATTTAGTGGTCAAAATCACTATATTGTCTGTAACGTTATATAAAAATAGTTTTTATTTAACTAACGCAACAAATGCTTATCCATAACAAAAGTTACAAAATAACATCAAGAAGCTCCACACTCAATCACCGATAAATTAAACTACTATTCCACTAAAGAGGCACAGTCTATCACTGTCCTCTTAATCCGACATTAATCCGAGCCTTTACGAAACAACTCAGAACTTGATTTGTATGCCTGTTCTGTTCTTTTTGATTATACTTAATACATATGCCACAAGGATGATAACCCCAACAACGGATTCTTGGCTAATTCCAAGAAAAGGAAAACTGATAAAACGGAGAGTAAGACAATTTTAACTAACAATACCATTTATATTTCTAATAACTGATAATATCATTGATTTTAGCATACAAAATAGCCAGAATCAGAACAACTATGTAGATCTGGATTCAGTGCCAGTTTCAACAACTGGCATTGTTTCGGTAAAGAAAAAAAACCTTTTCTAATTTAGATAACAAATAATATTAGTTATTTGAAAGCATCTTTTGCATTCTACACCAGTAAGATATTTATGCATTGTGCAATTAAAGCAAAGCAGGGAATCTAAATAATTTCAAGTTTAATTTCCATTAAACTGTCATCACTTTTCTTATTAATCTAAGGCACAAGGTGTTAAAGATTAATTTACCATTAAGAGTTTTGAAACGGTTTTAGTAACCAGAACCCATGTTATACGTCCAACTTGCTAATACGCATAAAAGCTACAAAAAAATGCTACATAATATCTGTGCAACCTCTAAATTAAATTGGGGTTAAACAAAAATTTATTAGCCAATGCCATAGATGTCAAAAGCTAAAACATTTGCAAGATTTTACCCTATAGATTAGTGCTCCAAGAAAAGTGCTAAAAATAAACCCACTTCTCTTAAGTGTGCCTTTTAGCCACCTTTAAGAAATGTCCAATGCACAAGCAAACATTGACCCAAACTGTTAAAAACAGCAAATTTAAAACATCAACTTTTTTAAAATCAGCTATGAGTACAACCAAGAGTAACCCCCGCGTTTTGAAAGAGAAATCCTTTGCACAGGCAATACATTTTGGCACTTAATTACCATTTTTAAATTAGTCATATCAGTCGTCTACTAAGGAGCTATTAACAACAGATCTTAATGCTATACTAATTGTTGCAGTAAACTTTAATTCAAAGCATGCAGCTTAGCAGTGCAGATTAACAAATGATAAAAACAAAGTACTGTTTAGGTATACTTAAGGCAAGTGCTATATTGTATTAGAGCCAAACATACCGATTTATTACAGCTACCAGAAGTACTCTGAAGACGTTTTTGATAAAAACATCACAGCTTAAACTGCTCAGCTCAGACCACAGCTCAGTTTCACATTTTTATGGAAGATATGAGAAAAGAATCAAGTCGGTCTAGTCAGTCCTTGTTTTTTCATATTCTAAAAAAGAGCATCAAATATTTAAACGACAGAAAAAGTTGACAGCGCGGTTGTTGACTTTACTAGTCTTATTTTGCTAGCAATAAAAAAGTTTACCAAGACTTTGCCAAGCATTGGATCCAATTGGTTGGGTCTCAAGAAAGAAACCAGACAGCTTACCCGTTCTCAAAATTATGTAAGACATAAACGACAAAGGTCTAGTAACCTAACTAACCAAACCGAGCTAAACTGGCTCAACGGTGAAAAAAAATCAGTGCTAGAAATCTGATTTAAATCTTCTAACAAAGATAATAATTTTATGTATAGAATAGCTAAAGCCATTTGAAATAAGTACATTGCTTTTTTTTATAGCAAAAAAAGCCATGAGTACAATTTGAAAAACAAAGCTTACTTAAACTTACAATAAAAACTTATACTTGGACCACGTGGAAAGGGTTTACAATAAAATGAAACAGTGTCTGTAGCACACTGACATTTTTTTTAATTCTTGAATTGGTTTGGCCGTCTAAGCTGAAAAATTTTATCACTCATCTCACACCTAAATTAGCACCTGTTCCAGATTGCTTTTCAAACAAAGCTTTGAGATCATTTCACAAACATTACAAATGCAATGCTAAAAACGTGGCATTTTCCGTCTTTATAAAAAAAACATAATGTAATTCTTTTTACAAAGGTTGGTAAGAATAGACATTTTCTACAAAATTACCGCCCAATTATTTTTCTGTCAACCCTAAGAATGGTGACGAAAACTGTAATACTGGATAGAATCCAAGATCACACGGCAGTTATAAATCTTTTGTCTAATTATTAGCATGATTTTAGTCTATAACTAATTTTATTCATATCAACTTTAAATGTTTAATTTGAGATTGATAAAACTGGTTGTGTTCTGTCTGAAAGGACGCACACTGACTGTAAAACTGTATGGGCTCGTGCCTACTCCTTGTATGCCATTCAACTTGTATGTATCAGTACACTGATACTACGAAACTTTTGTATACTTCAAGGCATTCGAAAATCATCGCTCTAAAACTGCCGTAGTCGGTAGGAGCTTGCATACTTCTGAAAAGTGTATATGACACATTAAGTCTTTTGAAGATTGCTCTCTTTAACCACAAAAAAAAAAAGAAAAAAGTATCTTCTTACTTGACAATGGCTTTTAAAAGTTCAAACTCAAGTCGTAAACTTTTGTTTGTATTGATATATATATATATAGATACATTCTTCAGTAATATAGTAGTGGTAAAAACTTAGTTATTGTTTTATTTGAATCATTATATAACTTGAATATTCTCATAAACAACATTTAAAATCTACAAAACACAAATATGCATTATATTTAAATTTGTAAGTTGCTAACGATGTTTTGTTAAAAAACAAGAGCAATAAAGAGAAATGCAATAAAAATGGTATTATCAAACGAGTTTTAAACATTTTTTTTTATTTTGGGTATTTTATGTTTACAACCAAAAAGCCAATTGAGAATTTAATAAAAATAATAATAACTTATTTAATGTTTATATCTACTTAATTAATAACTTTTTATTGCTAATAACGTAAATACGTATCGTAATGAATTTTTTTATTATGAAAAAAATATTAAAAAAACAATTATTTCACAAGCAAATCAAATATAGTATATAATTACATGTAAGTATACATAATATTATAGAGATTGTATCCTACTCATTAAAACATTTTTTGATTGAACTTTTTCTACAGTTTTAAGCTTTAATTAATATTAATTGATACAGATTTTGTTTTGTCAAAACACATCATTACTGCAAAGTTGCAAAGTTAAAAAAAATAATCATGATAGATTATAAATGCTTAATAATCTTACTGTTTATTAGTTTGAACTATATTTACAAAAATAACATATCATGTTAACATGACAAAGTAGATGAAAATAAATAATAGCTATTTAGCAAATAAAAACACGTTTCCTTTTTTCATTTTAATTATATTTATACATAAATTATATTAATAATTAATAATAAACTATCTATTATCATGAATAATTTATTGATAATTATAACACCTTCAACAAGTTTCTTTATTGTTTCGTGCAAAAAACTGTTCACATTGTTATGAGATTAGCATACATTTTTATTGTTTATTGGACAGAGAAATAATAGCCATTAACCTTGCATATGCGTTTCATGTAAGTATACATTACATGTACTAATTGAACATTCAAATATTGCACTTGAAGATCTTATTAGAACCGGTAGTTTTATAGCGTTCCATTATACATAAATTATATATTATTATAGACAAATATTTAGTGAATATGCATGGTTGACATTTTCTTTGTAAATTAATTAACCTTTCGTTAATAACATCGAGAATACACATTAATAATTAACCCGCATTATGGATGTATCTGTGCCCCGACCGTTCCGCATACACGCCGAGGCATTTCCCCGATTTCATTTCCTCGCATAATTAGTTCGTTTTTATGTGTTTTTAAATCGGTCGACGGGACAAAAATAAAACAACAGAGAGAACCGCGCCGACTCTCAAGAGAGATCACTGCTTTTATTGCGGCTCGTAAATCGGCAGCTGTCGAGGAATGCACGGGAAAAATTGCACAACAATGTAACGCGGAAAATGCATATTTAACGATCATTTGTAAATAAAAACACTGGCTGTAATTAAGGTTTCGCATTGCATTGAATGTTAAGTACATTACAGATAAAGTTTTGCAACAGCCATTGAAATCGATAGGAAGGAAAAATTGTGTCAGCATGAGGATCTTTATATACAAAGTAGTGTCTTCGTTTCCTGTTGGGTAACTTCTATTAAATCTGTATTACTGTTAAAAAAGAACGCTCAATTGTTTTGTAGTTTGATAATTGTATTATATTGAATGAATACTCAAGTTTGCATTATGATTAAGAACTCTTAAGATATAACTTATTATTATTTATTGTGACAATGTGCATATAAGTTTATTATTAAAAAAAAGTAGAAATGAAACTAGGTCCTGGTTTTATTTCTACCTTTTTTAACCTAAAATAAATTAATGGCGGGACAAGCATATAGATTATTTAGGGTACTTGTGAGTAGACGGTTTATAAGCGAAAAGTTTTGCGTTTACATACATAATGCAGATATCTGCAACATGTTGATTGGCAATAATTCAAATGTTTGTTTTTGGTTTTAAACTTTTCAAACTTGGGAACAATATTTAATACAAATGCAACTGTTTGTATGATTTTTATCACAAATTTGTTCTTACAAATACACTACTAGTTTTGGCTTGACTAAAGTCTTCTATAGATGTAATTAGTTAACTGAGTTAAAGAATAAACAACATAATAAATTAAATAAAACACAATTTCTATGTACTGTGATTCAAACAAGTATATTTGTTTGTATTGCCAATGATAATTATTATTACATTCAAATTTACAAGGATATATTTCCTGTTTCAATAACAGATACATAATTTTAGAAAAATTAATAATCCTTCTCATGCGGTCTCTTGGTCCTATTGTGCATAGTGTTTCTTTTCTATTAATTCCTTTTCTTTGATGACTTTTGCCAAGTGATTGTCTTAAACTTTTTATTAGTTAGCTTGTGTTTCCTAAAAAAACTTGCGTTTCTCACTGTAAGCTTCACACTCGCTCCACAGATGTAGTATTTATTTACACAACTAGAATAGAACACAATTACTTGCACATGTTGTTAATAACAGTGAATTTAATAAATCCCTAAATGGTGTCATAAAAAACAAATAAAATATATTTTTAATATACCAAAAGCACTACTAAGGTAAGTAAAAATACTTGTAACGTTTTATATTGTTTTAAGATAACGTAATCGAGACCAATTATATATAAAAAATATACTTTTATTATTGAACCTAATAAATTATTAAAATAATCCACTAAAAAATGCAACAACAAAATCAATAGACCATGTTTATTTTCTCTTGTCTTTTTTAACAATTACTAGGCACGTGAGCGTTGATGAACTGTATTAAAGATTGTTGGAACGATATAGTAGCAGCTTTAAAACGAGAATTTTATCCTAAAGATTATAAAAAAAAAAACTGTTGACGAAATCAGATGCAGGACGCAGGGACCCAACCTATAGGCTGTTTATAAATAACAATTATGCAATCATTTTTTTTAGCTTAACTTGCACTCTAACCGATGAGTAGAGATTGCAAGTGATTCAACAAAATGTTCCTCCGTTTTACCAACATGGTCTCAGCTTAGTTTAGGTAACAAGTTTACATGAGCGGAATGAATACTGTCGGAAATTGAAGACAAAAAAGCAGTTTGCCATAAATATATTTTACCACCTTCTTCTCAATATTTTCTTGAACCTGATTTAGCGTACATTAACGTCAATTTTAATAATAAACAGTACTCAGCAAAATTGACCTAAGCATATTTAAATGTGGCCGAAAAGGCTTTAATGTCATAAATTGTTCATACTTGCACGTGGATGTTCATGGTAAAACAATTTTAGGTTTATCAGATTTTGGAACAACTCATACAATATTAGGGAAAAAAAGCTGGAAAATAGTTAGTAAATATGGACTTAAAGCAAATAAAGATTTAAATTTGTTAGTATCTGTTTCAAATGTAAAACTTGAAAGTTGTTAGCGTTTCTGTACTTGCTTTAGATAAGCTTAAAATAGTTAATATGTTAATTGTATTAAATGTGTCCCATAAATTAATATTAAGAATTGACGTTTGAAAAACTATGGGTGTAGTTCCAAATTTGAAAAGAAATGTTTAACATTTTACTAATTAGGAGGACATACCAAGCGTCAAGGTGAATCTAACTTCAAAAGTTAGTAAAGTGAACTTATGAGTTACAATTTGAATGTCACAGATTCACCGTCAGTAAAGCAAAAATACTATTCAGTATCTCCGCATGTCCAAAAACGCATCGACTATAAACTAGATATGGTTCAAGCTTTTGTATTGCTTATTCCATTTTGTATATATTCTTAATATTATATAAGTTGACTTGACATCAATTCGGGCTATTGGCATGTATCAGTGGCAAAAAGTTCTCAAAATTATTTTAGCTTTAAGTTTCAGAACGAGAGGTATATAGGTTTAATCAAATATTTTTGGGTTGCACAACGCTTCCGCAATTGTTTAATCAACCAGGTTTTAGGTCCAGAACTCGAGTCATTTGTATTTGTGTATCTATACAATATATTCGTTTTCACACAGAGTTTCGACAAGCACTGTGAAGTACTAGAAGAAATATTTAATAATCTGCAGAAAGCAAACTTGTCTTTAAGCAAGAATAAATGTCAATTTTGTCGTCTTAAAGTTAAATGTTTAAGATACGTAGTAAATGAGCATAATCTACAAGTAGATCATAATAAGGTTCAAGTAATGCTTGTAGCTTGTAAGTACAATAAAACGTTTCAAACCAATCACTATTCATTAGTTTGGCTAAATAATATGAGAAATCCTCCAAGATGGACGGTCTAGCTCCAACAATACAATTTTAAGGAATAACACAGAAAAGATTAAAAAAACACGTACTACCTTATGCTCATTTAGGGATACGCTCACAAGTACTACAAAAAGATGGAAACATTATTCAAAAACATACCAAAATTCCGAAATTGGCCAGAAAAACAAACCAAACCCTAAGAATATAGAAAACTTTAGTATGAGCAAAATGAACCAACAGTGAGGCATGCTAGTAAACTACCACCGTCTTCTAGAATCATGTAGAAAACTATATTATAATAATAGAATAAGTAATTCCCATAATACAACTAAAACGTCGTGGGAGATGGTTAAGAATTAACGGGTATAAAAAATAAGAGTGAATCTATCAGTGAGAATCCAATAAATGAGTCTAAGAATTTAAATCACTTTTTTATAAACCTGCAGTTAACTTATTAAAAGACACGTATTACTTAAATATTTGGTTTTAATAAATTAAATATTTGAGTTTTTTACATTTATTTAAGTAAATGTTCTTCTTAGGATACAACTTATAAACTAAAGCACAATACACATGTTTAGATATATATAGGGCAATAATATGCTCACGCGTTATTTGCACCGGATGCGTTGATAATCACGTACCACGACTGACCATGAACGCACCAGGCTTTACGAATAATTAAAATTCTCACAAGATTTTGATTACATATATAACTTATTTGAATACTTCTAGTTGTGATATTAATATAAACATCTGCATCAATAATGTCTAGACCAACTCATATACCATGTTTACATCCCCTGCCACTAAACAAGACATTTTAAACACGGTTAACTAAATAGATGGCAAACAAAGTACTGGCTTATATAATAATATTATATCTATGTTTATTCTAAAAAAATGTATATATCGTACTATTGGACTTTTTAAATATTTAATAAAGGAGTCATTGCAAAAAGTAATATTTCTTTATTGTTTAATAGCATCCATAGTAAAGCCAATCTACAAAACTAGAGATACTCTAGCTTTTAACAACTATAGACCAGTTAGTCTATTGTCATGTTTCTCCAAAATCATTGAGATAAATATGGCTGTTAGATTAATAAAACATTTCAGTAAGTTTAACTTATTGTCATCATCACAGCATAGTTTTATAAAAAAAAGAATACTGATACAGCTCTCTTTAAATTTAATCAGGTATTTTTAAAAGTTTCTTTATCATCTAGACATCCGCGGCTAAAAAAGTTTTTTTTGATGATTTTATTCTATGTATGTGTTTGTTTAAGCTACAGTGTCTACTTATCTCTCCTGTAAGTTTTTGCAAAGTTTGATTTTATTAGGAATAACCTCGTTTGTTTCATTCCTTGACAAATTTGACACAGGTTTTTGTGTTGTGTGTTCTCTTTTGTGCTCTGATTTTATAGTGTCTAGATCAGGCGTATCTTGCTGTTTTTAACTAATGCTTCTAGACTAATGTTTCTAGATTGGTTATGTAGTTTCAATTTTATGACTAACAAAGAGATTGCTTGCAGTTTCGTTTGGAAGTCGGATATGATTATAATTAGTTTTCTAGCTTGTTGTCCTGATTTAATAGTATTTTAATTTTTGTTTGAAAAATTTATTAGCTTCATTTGTGTACCAGATGATTTTTTTCAAATTGCCAGTGTATTTTTTGATTATATACTCCTTACTCTTCTCTAGCAATCTAGAATGACATCATAATTCTTTGTTCTTCACTCCTATAAATACTGAACTTTTACAGCCGCAGTAAGTCAAACTTCGAGAGTCAAGTAGAGCACATGGATTTTAACATCACCCTGGCCACTGTACAGACTAAAATTCTATCTGTGTCATACTGCAGCTTTCAACACAACCACCTTGCACGTTGTTGTTGACAACCATCTTGTACGGTGTTGTTGACCACCACACAATAGTTTACCTCCAAAACAGGCCAATGCTATTGTATTGTCTTTGGGAGATAACCTAATGATTTTGAGAGCATACACGGCTACACCGTTAACACCTAAAGAAATACAGCCCCTGGATATTTCCGATACAGTCTTGAAACAACAGCCCGGTTGCGTAAAAGAGAACAAGACGCTGCACAGAAGAGAACCGATTCCGATCACCACCGCCCTAAGTAGAATATGTTTGTTGTTTTTGTTGCTCTTATTGTTAGCAAACATGCTAAGCTTTGTATTTCACCTTGTTTAGTTATCGTATTGTTAAAGGTAGTTTCTATCACCCCATACAAGTGCTCCGTACGTGATGGTGGGTTTAATCACTACATTGTATAACCATCTAGTCATATTGGATGTTAATCTTCATGTTTGTTTAACTATCGCTTTTGTTGCAAAAAGCACCCAGTTGGCTTTTATAGACACATGTTTTAGATAAGTTTGAAAAATTTATCTGGTGTTGAATGTAGAAACTCAAATTAATTTTTTTTAAGTCTTTTGCGTTTGATAAAAAAGTACAAAGTTTATAGATTTGAGGTGCGTAGAGCATAAAGAATACTTTTTTCTACTTTCTTTAAAAGATGTTGGAGTACAAAAGTTGCTTGAGATACTATTTGTTGGATCCGGCAAAATCTTTCATATAATAAAATCTATTTGCTATTGCAAAAAACAAAGAATTTGTTTTAAGCAACACAAAATCTCCTAAAGAAAATGAAGTAAAAAGTTGACCAGAATATAATAACATTTGTCTAGCTGCTTTGCTCAAAGTTATCCTCAAAAAAACTAAAAACATTCAAAAATATAGGGTTGAAATTTTTCATTAATTGTAACGTGATGTAAAACCAGTAGATTTATGCACCACATTATTAATTAAATAAGCTATATTTTAGATTTTGAGTATCCAGCGTAAATGTTTTAACTACATCCGTTGTCGCAACCTTTAATAAAAACAAATTAACAAACTTTGTAAAAACGTCTACAGCTATGCAGTAATAAGAAAATCCACTTATTAAAATAGGCAAAACCTATATAGATCAAATGTTAGAAAATTATTTGGTCTTTCCGGAATTATGGCTTATTGCAGAGGTTGAAATTTTTTACCATTTTTGAAATACCCAAACTACTAAATTGCCTATTCTTTAAAAACATTGTAATTCCTTTCCCACTGTAGTGATAGAAACTAGCGTATGCAATAATGCGTTAAATAAAATTTACTGATTGCTATAAACAAGCACCAAGACCGTAGTCACTAGCGTCTGTTTGTAAAAAAAATTATATTATTTATAACAACGTTATAAACTGGATGGCGTTTTTAGGGTTTCTTGAGATATTTAATGTTTTGATTGTTTAAATGAAATCTGACGACCCTCATTTCCTCTCAACAAAGCAATTAGCAATTCTAAAATTGTTGAAAACTGTTTAGTTAACGTGAGTGTTGAGTATTTAAGTGTAAGCCGTATATCATCATAATTTAGTAAATAACCAGAAAAAAATACTTCTGGTGAATTAGTAGATTATTGATGTACTGTGTCTATGCATTTTCTAAATGACACAATTGAGGTTTTATGCCTAAAAGACAATTTTAATTAATACTCCGTAAACCTGCAACAAAACTAATGTATTGCACTTTCCTAATGTCATGCATTATGTTGTCCACCAACCGAAGCAGTTCAGAATCTGTTTGAATTTGACTGGCGTCTAAACACACTTGTACGGTACCGTCCTTTTTGACCACAGTCAGTAAGAAAGAGCAAAAAGGATGTTATTGCGTTCTGCCTCTTCAGAACGTTCTATTTTATCCAACTCCTTTTGCATTGCTTCACGATGCGCATATGGTATAAGACAACTAATTATAGTGACTAACATTGCTGAGAAATATGGCTGATATAAATACTCGGCTAAGCATAAAATTAGGGTCACTATGTAATTTGAATTATTTTTATAAATTTTAATTTTTTTACGTGTTTTTTTTTTGGTTGTAACAGTTTACTAACTGATTGCTTGAATAAAAAATTTTGGATTTTAAATCACATTCTGCGGAAAATTGTCTCATTCCTGCATCAGTATGTTGCAAAGCTTTCTAGAATTTCTGGGGGCGACACATGCCTCCATAAACGTTTTCCCATCTCATCCCAAACATGCTCAATTGGATTTAAATCTGGACTGCAAGCAGGCCAAACAAATTACGTGATTTGACATTTGTCAAGTTACTCAGTAACAATCCGAGCAGTGTGAGGCCGTGCGTTATCATGCATAAATGTTGCATTGTCATCAAAAATAACCATAAACGGTAAAACATGGTCTTCTAAAAGCTCTGTCTCTGTCTGTCTGATCCTCCACCAAATGGAAGTTGCTTTTTTGTTTGTTCATATTTTTTGTCTTGTCGTTGCCTTACTTTTACACGTCTATCTGAGCCCGTAAGACAGAATCGCAATTCATTGGAAAACTATACGCGACTCCAATCCGCTATTGTCTAAGTCAAGTGTTCTCATACAAAATTCAACATCGCAATCCGGTGTTCACGGAAATGCGACGGTCCAGTAGCTTTAGTTTGAGAAGATAATCCAGCACCATAAAATCGCCTCCTAACTGTCCACTCACTTATGTTTACATTTCTCACTTCAATGACAACAATACACAAACAATTTGCAATAGACAGATATCATCATAGAAACAAAAACTAAGCTTGATCAATTTCATTACTTAGCACATCAAATTGAATTTGTTTGATTTCATTACTTTCAATAACTGTGAACAACAAAAACTTTTTTTTTATTTAAGCAATCAGTTAGTAAACTGTTACAACCAAAAAAACACGTAAAAAACTAAACATTTCTAAAAAAAACAATTACAAAGTGACCATAGTTTTATGCTCGGCAGTGTATTTTGCTTTAATAAACGCGTTAAGAAAATTATTAACAATGCGCCTTCCTGGTATCTATTAGTTTTAAGTTCTAATCTAGCATGCGCCTGTCAAATTGGGTACAAGAACTGATTTAAAATAATTATTTTAATATTATAAAAAAATAATGTTATTGAGAAATGCCTGTGCTCAAGGTCTAGACTGATTCACAAAAGATTTAAAATTATATTATTTTAGGTGTGTAAATGACATACTAGATAATAACAATATTGATTCTATTTTTCTATCAAATGTAAGTTTATCTGGTCATCTGTAAATTTTGGAAATTGTTGCACATTAAAATTTTATGCCATATTATTAAGTCGCTAATTTTAATTATTTTTTTAAACTGCACTTACTTATGTTTGAACTACCTTGTATAATAAATGAGTTACAATTGGCAGTCAACTGATTTTATTCTTAGATTTTTCTATTACTTATTGGGTAAATATTTTAAATTTTAATTATTAATAGTTTCTAAATCCTGCTGTAATTATTTATCTTAGTAAAATATGTATGCATCTTTTTAATCTTAATAAATGCATGTTTAATCATCAGATACTATTTTAATTTTAGTATTAAAATAAATTTTATTATCAATCAAAAATTGACATCGAACTTGGTTTGGTTTCATCTGATTCAATTACGGTAATATATTGCCATGACGTCTTATTTAATGGTTGATAGTTATCTGTCATCATTGATTACAATTTAGTCTTTGCATAATTCATATTAAAAGAAATGAATTGGTTACATACTAATGAATCAGCAATCGTTCTATATTTATGTTTATGTTTGTGGTAACTCTTCTACAAATATAAATATATTAAAATAAATTATATTTTTTTTGCAATTGGACAAAAGAAAGTTTAACTTTTTTTAACAATACAAATAAATTTCTTTTAATACCTAGTGTATATTGATCATGATGATGTCTAATGTTATTAATGGAGGAATAATGATTAAATTTTTTGACCGCAATGCTGTATTCTTAACAGTTGTTCTGTTTTCGTAGAAGTATATCCCCCTTTATGCGTGTTGCTTATTCGTGTTTTATTTATGTTTGAGTTCAAGTTTAAGTTGTTTTTTATTATGCTGTTTTGAACTTTGTAGACATAGATACTTTGTAATAACTGTCTTAATAAATAATTTGTTAATCAATATATATTTAATCTTAATTGCTTTGTAAGATTGCAAACTTTTAGTACTAATTTTGTAATTAATAGTAAAATTTGATGTTATATTTATCAGTATTAATTTATGTTTCTGCTAGATTCAGATGCAAATTATCTTCTTTATTTTTTTTATTTTAGTCGGATTATCTAAAAATAAAGCTATTAAGCTACTTACTTTTATTAAATCCACTTTCTGTTGTCAACAAACCAGACTGAAAAATGCAGTTATAAACAACTAAATTAAGTACAAGAATGGCACAAAATAAGTTTTAATTAAATACTAGTTTAAGTTTTTGATAGTTGGTCAAAAATAGATTCTAGATATTCAGCCAAATGCATTTACGTAATTGTAATACAGCGTTTGTTAATCAAATAAAAAGTTAGTTATAATTGTGGCGATGTGCTGAAAAAAATAAAGTTATAATATTTTTTTATAGCTGGAGCCACTATAAAAGCACTAGAAAAAAGAAACAAAATTGATTTTTTTGTATGCTTGATTAATAAATTATTGTTTACCACAATCTTCAGACAACTTTTGATGCAGATTCAGAAAGCTTGGTATAGTATAGCATAGACTGCCATAAATTAAAAACAAGATTTAGCAAGTAATATTTGTTTCATCAAAATAGATTAAAAGTATTTATTGATTTCAAGATACAGTTCTTTGGTTCTTACTAAAAAACAATATTCAAATAACTTTTCATACTCATTCAATAAGCATTTTGCTGTGAGATATCGTTGACGTTGTGGTTTCAAATGGTGTTAAACCGTTACGTTGTCGCGACTTACCGGGTATTTACTTTTGGCTCCAAATGTACCAACCAGCAAGGTGAATTTAAACCCATTGTTTTGAGTAGTTTAATTTATCCGGTGTGTCAAATTTAAATATGATAACCAATAATGAGATAAATTGTCAGGAATGATAATGAAAAGTATAAAAAAAGAATATAAGTAAACGTTTATGTGGCAAATATTTAACTAAATTAATAATAATTATAAGAAAACTAATGACACATGTAACTGTTTCCAACCGGTAAGTTTTCGCAATCAAACTAAAAATAGAGAGAGATGAAAATATGACTGCTGTATGCTTATTGGTATGTATGGTATCTTACAGCAAACAATTATTGTTTAATTAAATATGTTGTAGTGTTGTCTACGCAATATCTATTAAAACTACTCTATACTAGACTATCTTTCTGTTTGCTTTTTGCAGTTTTTTTATTATTATGTTCAAACACTCACAGTTTTTAACATATTTTGCAAGGTTTACAAGAATCGTGTTTGTTGTATATTTATACAATATTTTTATTCTTGAAATATAATGTGTTAATGTACTACAAAGAAATTGTTATTTACTTATTCTTTTGTTCAATCAAATACTTAAAAAAATATTCAAAATAAAAGGTTTTTTAATAAGTGAAATGGAATAAAACAAGCTGTGTGAGAGGTGTTAACAAAATTCTTTTTTTGTTTAAAAAGCCCTTGTATGCCAATAAGTGTGGAATATGACATTGTTCAAATGCCCGTCTCGACTTCTTATAGTGGCACGGATCCGAGTAGTTTAATTTTCAATGACTCTTCCGCACAGATCCGTCTAAATTTGAGCAATGGCCTGTGTTATGTTCACTTATATGACATTGGTCGATTGTAGTTTTTTTGACCTACAACTTTAAGAAACCCCACAAAGAAGTCTAGCGGGGTCAAATCGCATGACCTTAGTAGACAATTCACATCACAGCTGCGAGAGATAATCTTACTCTCAAAACGTTTATGCAGAATGTCAATTGCCACATTTGCCACAACAACACGTCCGCTGTGTGGCACGTGGCGCCGTCCTAGAACAACATGTCGTCTAGGTCCATATGGTTCAATTTGGGCCATAAGATTGTTAATAATTGGTTATCATTGTTCTGTAGCGCTTGCCGTTGAAAATAACCGCTTCACCAACGTCGTTTTTAAAAAAAGTATGGACCAATGAAGTCGCCGCGGCAGCAAAGACTGAACACAAAGAAATATAGACCTCGTGGATCAAATTTCTTTAAAATTTAACAAAGTTAGAACGGTTTAAACAAAGCATAATTTTGCAGTTTTGCTTAATTTACGGTTTTTTTCAGAATAATGTTTGAAGCTTGATGTATCAAAATGACTGGCCTAACATTAAATAGACAAATATGGGTTTTAAAGTACATGTAATAAGGAATATTTTGAGCCATCGTGGACCTTCTAATCTTTTTCTGAAGGCCCAAAAACTGAGATACAAAAATGTGTGGTTTGCCAATTTTGCCAATTTTTGAATACTAAAATTTTTTTGATAATGCCCAATATACCATTTCTCATGTAGATACCCTTTTTTCTTGTGCTCCAAAGAGTATTTACTGAAATTTTCACAAAAATCGACATAGGGTGACAGCGCTTTTTTGGGACCTGAAAATTACAAGTTTTGAAGATCGCGAAATTATGTGCAACTTCCTGCATCAAAATAGTGGTGTATACGTATTGATTCTATAAGTTTTGTGTGATTACTTTAAAAAGAGATTAAACACAAAGAAATCTAGACCTTGTGGATTAAATTTTGTAAAGATTTGACAAAGTTAGAACGGTTTAAAGAAAGCAAAGTTTTGCAATTCTGCTAAATTTACGTTTTTTTTTTTTGGAATAATGTTTAAAGCTTAATATATCAAAATGACTGCACGATTTTAAACTTAATAATATGGGATTTAAAGTACATGTAATAAGGAATAATTTGAGCTATCGTAGACCTTTTTATCATTTTCCAGAAGCCCAAAAATTGAGATAAAAAATAAGCTAAAAATGACGTTTTATTGTAAAATTTATGACCTTCAAATGTGTGTCATTTTGATCAGGCAATATTCTAAGGTCTAAAATTTTGGAAATCTCATTTTTTTTATCTATATTTTGATCCCTGAAAATTTGAGCAAAATCAAAGAGGTCGACTTTTTCAAATTGGTCGAAAAGTAATGGAATTACCCATATATATTTTTAAATTATTTATACTTTAATATAACTAGAAAATAAAATCTATACTTCATTAAAACTGCAAGATTGTACCACTGCTGTAACTTCAAACTGATTCTGGTACAAGTCACAAGAAAATTTAATCTACACCACTACAAGATTATCAAAAATAATGTTTTGCAATCATTAACAGATTGTTGTAAAAACCATTTAAATTTTGATTTTTTTATAAAAAAGTTACATATGGATAATAACACAAAAGAGTCAAAATGTTAAAGGTATGTTGTATGTATATAAAACCAGTTGTTTTCAAAAAAAATTGCATTTGCTGTTTTATAGGTACCGTTATCGGTATACATAATCAAACAATAAAAGCAAAAACTTAAACTATAAAAACAGTTGCCAACTAATTTTTTTCTAAATAGCTGCATTTAAAAAATTGTTCGATAAGATGATCAACATTCGTCTGATGCAAATCTTTAAAATTTTGAATTTCTTAATGAAGTACTAGGCGGGATTTAGGAGTATCGCTGAAAAAAACTGTTTAATGACTATTTCAAAATTCCATTCTAGATGCCAACTTAAAAAGCATTTCAGACACAGTATTTTTTAGATTTTAAAACAATGTGGATGTAAAAGTACATAATATGTTTTTTATTTGTCAAAAGCTATTTAAAGTTAACATAAAAAACACCCAATTCAGTACATGAGGTTTAACAAATAGTACTTTTCAAAAAATAATACTTTATATTACCTTTTTTGCTTAACTGCGCAACAAAGAAAATATAAACCAAATACTAATTGAAAAAACAAGAAACCAGGCAAAACAACGACGTATAGACCAATATGCCTGATCAACACATTAGCAAAAATTATGAAAAAAGTTATCGAAAGAAGAATTGAACAGGAAATAAAAGAAAAAAAAAGATGGGAACAAAAACATTATGGATTTACAAAGGAAAGAACGACTCTAGGCGCCATTAAAAAGATAGAAGCCATAGCAAAAGAAGCAAACAGTGGACCATACAGAAAAAAACAACACTGTGTCATAATAGCGCTAGATATACAAAATGCGTTCAACTGCATGTTATGGGAAGCAATTATAGATGCAGAAAAAAAAACTAACAATTAAAACTACCAAGATAATTTGGAGCTACCTTCAGGATAGAAATCTACTGACCAAAAATAGAAAATTTAGGCTGATTAGAAAGTACCACAGGGTTCTGCAATAGGTCCTTAACTATGGAATTTAGTTTATAATTAGCTACCCAGGATGCGGCTGCCGGACGGAGTGACAATAACGGCATTTGCGGATGACGTGGCTCTGGTAGGTAGGGATAGAAATACTAAACTATAGTTGGCAATAGAAATGATAAAGAGATGGATGAGAAATAAAGGGTTAGATTTGGCTCCGCCAAAAACCGAGGCATGGCCATCGACAAAAAGGACAAACAGGAGAAATGTACAAATACAGGTAGGTGAGCAAATAATAACCATAGAAAAAAAATTAAATACCTTGGAGTTACACTTGAAGCAAAAGAATGTAATGTACAAGTTGAGGAAGCGGTAAAAAAACAAAAAAATATGGAAGAAATGCTTAGTAGGCTTATGCCGAACAAGGGAGAACCAGGAGAAGAAGCAAGAAGGCTAATAGCAACTGAAAATAGAAGTAAACTATTGTATGCCGCAGAAACATAAGAAGAAACTTTGAAGACAAAAAAATACAAAAAAAAGTAAGAGAAGCAAGTTCGTTAAAAATCTGCATGGACTACTAGACGGTATCGCAAGAGACACTAAAAGTAATTGCGGCAACATTACCCGCAGATTTGATAGTGGAAGAAAGATTAAGTATAAGAAAAATGGTAAAGAAAAGGGAGAATGGACAAGAAAACTAATACCAGAAATAAAAGAATGGGTAGAAAAAAAACTGGAGTCGTGTTACTATACAACACAACTACTTGCCGGACATGGAGCCTTTGGAAAGTACATACAAAAAATTAAATAAAATAGAAAAAAAGAAAAGCAGACACGCATGACAACGTAGAACATACGCTAGTAGAGTACGAAACTTGGGAGGAAGATAAGAAAACGCTAGAAAAGGTATTGAAAAACCAAGTAGACAAATCTACATACATTAAAATATGCCAGAGTGACGAAAACAAATGAAAAGCACGAAGAAACTATGCAACAACAGTACTGAAAAAAAAAAGATAGAAAAGTTTAAAGTTTTGAGATTTAGGTAAACCAAAATTTAAAAAAAAACACACTAATTAAAAGCCACAGAAAACAAAAGAAAGAGAAGCAATAAGCTAAATAGAAGCAAAAGAATATGGAAAAATGTAATAAAAAGAAAAGGAATGGAAAGGAAAAAGAAAGACAAGCAAAGAACATATACTAAAACATTAGTACCAACAGAAATTACAGAAATAAAAAAAAAGAAGAGAACTGCTCAAGGAAATCAAGTTGACGGAATTGACTAAACAATTTTCAAACGGAAGATACGCCATCTTGAGGTTGACAAAAAATGCAATTTTCAAAATAGTCAGAGTATATCTTGCAACCTGGAGACACAAAGAACTAATCCTAAATAGAGATTCATAAATCTGACTAGAAGTTAAACTGGCAAATGCAGGAATACGAGGAGGATGCAGTTAACGAAGCTGCAGCCTGCACAAAATATTTATGAATGAAAAAAGATACGACGAGGAAAAAGTTATTAAAGATATAAACAAACTTAAAAGATGCCTAAAAACAATGCAAATATTTAGGCTGAATAACACAAAAATGGGAGCAAAAAGAGAAGAATGCCAGTGTAGAAAGTAAAGTAGAAAAATAGGGTATAAGGAGAGATGGGCCGGGGACAGCATGTCTTGCCGCAGCAGACTACGTGAGTTCCGCGAGGCCAAAACCAGCTCATAGAAAAAATATATGGGAAAATAAGAATAAGAGGCAAAACTAACAACTGAAAAATTTATAGAACTTGGAAAACAACTTTATAACACAAAATTTGAACATAAGATGCTACATAAATTCATGATAGAAAAACCGACTATAAACAAAAAATCAATAATAGAATACTTCATATTTTATTATTTAATTGTGAATGTATTGAGAAAGGCAGATATCGGAAGCGATCATTATCCAATAAAAATAAACACAAAACAATTTAAGAAGGTAAAAAAGAAAATAAAAAACTACAAATTAAATAAAACACAAAAATTTCAAGAAATAGTATTAAAAAATGTAATAATCTAAAAGGAGCACCAAAAATTGAAGAAACATGAAAAACGTTTAAAACGTCATACTAGAAGCAGCAAAAGAAAACTGCCAAACAACAAAAATAAAAAAAAACACGAAGAAATTTGAGTAGTAGAGAAAATTAAACAAAATAAAGAAGTGTGAAAAGCTAAAGAATAATCATAGACTCAACTTGATAAAAAAATGGCGGGAAACTATAGAGATAACCAAAAACAATTTTATGAAACACTAAAACAGATAACAAGAAAGAAAAAATATAATATGATAAACAAAATAGACAAAAATAGAAAATTAATCACAGAAAAGGATAACATAATGGAACGATGGCAAATATTTCAAAAAAATAAAAGAAAACGTAAGCCTGAATAAACAAAAGGAAGAAGATATAGACATGCAAAAAATAGAGGAAATAAAGTAAGAAGAAGTGATATATGCCATAAAAAGATGGAAAAACGCCTGGCATAGACAAGGAAGAAAAACTCACAGAAATACTAAAAGTACTAAAAACCAGCAACATGAAACATAGAAATAATACTACTCATAGTCAAGAAAGGAGACACAAATTAAACTGCAATAATTATAACAAATTCTGAAAAAAGTTTTAAAAAAAAAAGAGACAAAATCAGAGATACAATAGAAGACACACAATGAGGATTTGAAAAAGAGAAAAACACCTAAAATATTTCAAATTAAAGCAAATAAGCAAAAAACTTTTAAATAAAAAAAAAGGATATTCATATCTGCTTAATTGACCTAGAAAAGGCAATTTTTTATTTTTTTTATTTTTTTCAAAATGTGACATTTAAAAATTACTTAATATGTCACAACAACATAAAAATACCTTTGCATTTCAACGGGTACAACCACACTCGTTGAAACTATCACATAGACTAGATTTTTTAAGCAGTTTATAAACATTTGTAGCTTATAAGTCTTTGAAAATACTGAATTTGAAAGTTACAAAAATTTTACTTAAAAGTTTTGATCCTATATCTTTGATTTGTCAGTGAATATTTGTTAGAATTCCTAGCAACCTCTTACTACAAGTAAATATTTGTTAAGATAACAAAATGTTTTTTTTTTTAAACAATGTCTATGGAAATATCTATAAAAAATGCAGAGATCTGCAACATTACGCCTGTGTTGTAAAGTATCTAAATCATTATTCAATTTTGGATTGGCAACGATTTAAATAACTTGTTTTTGAATAGAGTTTAGAAGAGATAGTGTAGTTTCTAATGCTCATCCCCATACTTGGACACAATATTCAATACAAAGACAAATATAAGTTTCATATATATGCAAAAGTTAACCAAAAGTAAAAAACTTTTTACATTTATTAAGAAATCCTAGTTTTTTATTTCAAAAATAATTATGCGTGTTTGTAACTCTTAGAAAACAAATTGGAAAAGATTTAGATTTGGATTCATTGTTTAGTTTAATATTTGGTACTGATGATACCTCAGGTTTAGATTTTGAAACAGTTAGAAGTTGAGTTTATTAAAGTTAAAATTGACTATGTTGGGATATTCAGATATTCTTTAGAAGTCTTTGTTTACAGATTCTACAGATTCTAACTTAGAAGTTTTAAGACTGACTAAACAAAAAGAGAATATAAATGGAAAATACTACAAAAACAAAAATTTAAAAAAACTATAAAACTATTAAAAGCCATGCATAAAAAAAAACATTGTGAAAATTTAAAACAAAAATAGAGTTAAACTAAAAATGTGTTTTAAGTCCAATACTATTTACAATAGTGCTAGACAAAATCATAAAAAATATATATATAAAGACTCTAAAAATAGGACATTGAAAAATGTAAGCAACGCAAGTAAAAGAAATGCTATTTGCGGATGGTATGGCAATCGTGGCGTAAACAGAAGAAGACTTACAACACAATATTAACATTATAGACAAAAAATTAACATGAAGATTAATGTAGACAAATCTAAAACAATGACAACATCAAGGTAAAACAAAACCCAAAGAATAACACTATACAGAAAAAAGAACAGGTAAAAAGCTTCAAATACAAAAAGACAATAATTGAAATTAAAGATAGACAAAGAAATAAACGACAGATTGGGAAAGATAGAAAAAATATTTAACGTGATGAAACATACATTTTTGGTAAAAAAAGAAATACCAAAAAACGTAAAAAGTAATAAATATAGTAAAAAGGTAATAAAACCTTATGTACTTCAGCAAAAGATTCACATTATCAGAGAAACATAAAAAAAAATGCATCAGAAATGAGATTTTTAAGAAAGATTAAAATTAAAATAAGAAGAGACAGAATAAAGAACAAAACCTACAGATAAAACTTACAGATTGAACCCAAAAATAAAATAATAATAATGAAGAATCATATACCAAAAAAGATATTTAAAATGTGTTGAACGGAAAAAACACCTAGAAAGACAGAGAAAAACTTGAATGGACAACCATACACCAAAAGGTAAAATGGTTTATAATTAAGTAAAAATTAAAATATAATTGTATTGGTCATTGCCATTGTTTATATTATTATTTAATTTGTTTGTTTTTACTCTTAGTGTGTAATTTTTGTATATCTATTTTTGCTTTTATAATTTTCAATATACACTTCGTTTATACACATTGGTATCTATAGTAGCATCACTACATTTGCATGTTTTAAAAAGTTAATAAAACACAAACGGCAAGATGGAATTTTATGATCTTGAATTTATTTTGTAGCCAAGAGTATCCGGTTATACATAGAATATTACATCAATCAAATGGCTGCCACGGCTGGCCTTACAATAGTCCATTCTCTCAACCCAATTTTTCAAAACTTTTTCCAACGTTTGCAGTTCTATCTCAGCAATGGCATTTTGGATGTTGACTTTAAGATCGTCAATCGTTGCTGGATCGTTGGTATAACAAAGTTCTTTAACGGCACCCCAGATATAAAAGTCTATGGGCGTCAAATCGCAGATCTTTGCTGGCCAATTCACATCTCCACGACGGCTGATTACACAATTATTGAACTTTGAGCGCAATAAATCGATAGTTTCATTGCTAGTGTGGCATGTCGCCCCATCTTGTTGGAACCAGATGTTGCCCATTTCCAAACCAGCAATTTGCTCCAAAAAAAAATTTGCTATCGTGGTCCTACAGCGGTTTTTGTTGACCGTTTTGCCAGATTTAAAGAAAAATGGGCCAATGATGCCGCCGGCCCATTATCCGCACCATACAGTCATTCGTTCGGGATGCATTGGCTGCTCAACGATCACGTGTGCGCTTTCCGATGCCCAAATCCTGCAGTTTTGTTTGTTTACATAACCCCCGAGGTGAAAATGAGCTTTATTGGAAAAGATAATTTTTTGCCAAAATTCACCATCGGTTTCCAGCTGCTCTAAGGCCCAATTAGCAAAGTTGTATTAAAGTTGATGGACAACTCTCTTCAAGTGCTGTGTTATTTGGACCTTATAGGCGAATAAACAGATGTCTTTATGCAAAATACGCCTCAAGGTAGTGCGACTAATGTTCAATTGCTGAGAGCAATGACGAGTCGATGTTCTTGAGTTGGCTTGCACACTACGGGCTACAGCAGCAATATTTTCGGGTGTACAAACCGGACGAGCATGTGGAACTTTAGTACGGTTCACCAGCATATCAGTTTCACAAACTTTGTGCACAAATTTCTTTAGAACACTTGCATTTGGTATATATTTGAGACCGAATTTTGTACGCAATTTTTGCACTGATTCTGCAATACACGAATTACATTCAAAGTAAATTTTTAACATTCCCCAACGTTCATCGAGAGTCTAGCGTGCCATTTTGTTAACCGGGTGTTGTATACTGAAAAACTGTCACACATCAAATGTCAAATATCATGACAGTAAAAATAAAATGGTAGTTCAAAAAGATTTCAAGAGATGGCTCACCCTTTATTAAAACTTAAAACCTGATCTGTGACTGTACAAGACTCTGGTTTTGTTTGGAGTTGACTACAGTCTTATTATAACTGCAGGAAACTTATGCCTGTAAATGTGTATGTTTTTGTTTATGTAATAATTTATTATTATTTTGAGTTTTTCAAATTTTTTTACAATAAAATCTTTAACATTTACTATGTGTTATCTGTAATATTAGGATAACGTTATTTTTTAGTATTGGTTATGTTACGTGCATGTTTAAAACATAGAAATTTTCACTAATCATCTGAAAACATTTAGGATATGGATAACAAAAATAAACTTTATATTTTTCATAGAACTATATAAAATAAATATTTTTCTATAGAAAACTAAAATACTTTAATAATGTTAAGTGTAGTAAATTATTGTCACACCAAATTTTGATCACAAAGTAGTTGAGAAATTAATTAACAGTTAATAGATATAGTATGCTCATAGATATAGTGTCTTTACGACATGGTCTTAAAATATCACAGCGGATTACTTCATTACTAATCGCTTTGGGAAGAAAATTATGTTTGTATTATATACCATTAATAGCTTATAACACCTCAATTTAAGTGTGAAAATATTATAAAAATATACAATATTTTTACCCTTTAAAATTACTTTGGTTTCCAGGTATATAATCATAATTGGTTTTTAATGAAATAATCCGTTGAGATAAATTAAGCCCATGTCGTAAAGACACTGTATCTATGGGCATACTATACTATATAGTATATTACATGCAAGTCAAATATGTTATAGCTTCATATTACACAGTCAAACTTGGTTCTGGTTATATTTTTATAAATAAAGTTGAACACATTTCTTTTTAATTCCAAAATGTTCATTAATATTAAGCCAAATATACCTATTAGCGTACCAGTGCCTTTTATGGAAGCTGTTAAAAAAATCTATTTGCATAATATAAAAATAAATTAGAATTTAAAAGAAATCAATTGATTATTAACTTCAATATTTGTGAGAATTAATGAGATACTATATTAAAATTAATGCGCTGTGGACATAATTTTTATTGGAAAGAGCTGATTTAAAATACCTTTAAAATATTAAAATCGCGTAAAACCATTATTAAGTTGCCTCGTATAGATTATTAAAGCGACGACGCCAGAAGATAGGAATTATTAATTTCTATTAAATTCATGTCCGCTTTAGGAAATAAATGTGTTGCGTGTGATTTTAATCATTTAAAGCACGCGAGCTATCAGAATATATGTCATACGTCGGTCTTGAAGAACAAATATGGGAACGAGGAAGCCCACACAATCGGACATGTTCGCACAGTTACATTTAACAAAATTCTTAATTGCGCTACCGGAATTAACTTGTAAAAACAATTTTGGTACATAAAAAATCGCACGCGCGTCTATTAAATCTCACGCGAATAATTCCATCTTAATTTTATCGGGTATTAGTAGAAGAATGTGGTTAAATGCAGGTATATAAAGCAAGGCAATGAAAGGCCAGCGATCTGAACTGAGCACAGAGAAATATAACTGTAAAGCCACTAAACAAATTCCGATACACAATAAAGTTATGTTTTGAATATGTGTATGAATAATCCGAATGCATTTCATGTGTTCGCTCTACTTACTCTCCCGGTAATTACTTAGAAGCGTGTGTTGTCGACTGAGCTCGATTTTATTTCATCATTACACACATCTTGGAATTAGAACGATTTTTATTTAATGTAAAAATTGAAATTAACGGGGTGTGAACCGACAAATCTCACCATGAGCGGCATTAGGATTCTATCGTTTTATAAATGTGTAGAGATTAAAATCACATCACTTGCAGATGAATTATGAAATGCATTAAAAGTATTTTTAAATATGTAAAAGATTTATATCTACAACTTTAGAGTAATAAATTACTTGATGAATTTCATGTATGCGAGCGAGATTTTATTACTTTCCTTTACTTTATTAGCGAATAAAATTATAAAATTTATTACAATTGCTTAATAAAAAATTTCATGTAGAGTGTATTTATATAATCAATAAAGATAAAATACACTAAATTCTCTATTACAAATGAAAACTACCTACAATTTAATTCAAATTTGCATTCGAATATTTGTAGAAGTTGATTCTAGAAAATAATAACTTGAAGACGCACCTATATGATATTAAACTGATGAAAATCAAATCTAAAATACCTTGCAGGTAAATTCATTGCAAAATAAGTGGGATTGTGTCTGTTAATTATAATGCAATAAATGAAATAATAACAGCAATATTACTTTCATTATTATAACTGAAAATGGGATAGATTGTTGATGTATAATATTTAATAAATAATAAATTGCTAGTGTATAAAAGTATTGTAATTATTCAAAGTAAAGTATAACGCATATATTTTATAGATTACCATATTTATAGTAATAATTTTATTCAGATCGCACTTGCACTCGATCATTATTGACATTACTTGTTTATAAATTATAGAGTGCTCTACTATTTGACCAATGTTTATATTTTACTGCAATTGAGATCAGATTAAACAAACTAACCCATTGAACTAAATTATTAAATTGATGTCATTGACAAAATGCCTAGCAGATAATAGAAATTTTGTTTATTATGAATAATAAAGTATTGTCACGCCCTATATTTTTCTAAAATGTTTTACTTTTGAATTTTTATTTCAAGTAAGGTAAAAATAACAATAAAAATGTTCTAGAACAAAAAATTATCAATAAATAAAATATCAATAAGTTAACGCACATAGCAAAACTTCAAATTAAACCAGTTTCATATTATAAACAAATCATTTTATTTTAATTCAATCAATATCTCGTTATATTGTTTTATGATTGTGACTGATATTAATCAAGATATTTAATCACTTATGTTTATAGCTGGCGCAGATGTATGATGATGTGAATTATTTATATTGACATGTTTGTAAATCTAATCCAGATTCATATCAATTATAATTTAATAAACTGATCAAAGTGAAAGATTCATTAGGTACATATTTATATAAACATGATTTTAAATAACCATAAGCTTCATTTAATCAATCAATATAACTTTTATGAAAAAAATATATAAAAAAAAGTTTCTAAAGAGAAAACACTTTGTAGCGTATTTTTTTGAACTTGTGGAAACCGTATTATATGATTTAGAGAATTTTAAATAAGCTTCATGCATAGAGACTCAAAAAACCTATATCCTTCTTAATTTGTTTTGTCATACAAATTACTAAATTAAACTTACTAGTTCTCACTAGGGGTGCAAGCGGTAGTCAAATAACATCTCTAAAATCAAATGACACCTAAATGCTAACCTCACCTGCACGTGGTGCACCCTTGAAGATTTCTAACGAGGCTCTGGCAAATGAATACTAGCGAGATAACCTAATCACACAATCAACAAGATTAAATACCTATCTCCTTTGAGGAAGGCTACGGGAACCCACCTCAATTGAAAACATATTCCAAAGAAAATCATGGTTTTGCTCAATGTTAAATGTAATGTAAAACTAATCCTACAATTGAATCTCCGTAGGGATGACTTAAAGAAAAACAACATATTACAACAAAGGCATCATAAAGGTCTTCTGCAAATCGAAAAACACACATTATGGAAAAAGAGCTAGAAATGTGCAAGGTGTTTATAACCGGAATTTGTGAACTTCACTGGAAGGGAAATTGTTTTTTTAAAACATCTAATGGAAATACAATCATTTTCTCTGGCAATAAGGACAACGGTAGAAATGGAGTAAGATTTGTCTTACCCAGCAAGTAGTAGTAAATACTTAATGATCTACAAAACAATCAGCGACAGAATAGCAAGTATCAAACTTAACTCCAATCCAGTCCGTTTAAACATAATTCAAGTCTATGCTTCAACAAGCGCATACACTAATCAAAAAATAAAAGAATTCTACGGAAAACTGGATGAAATACTTCGAAAAGTCCCAGAAAAAGAAATAACTATAATAATCGGTGACTTTAACCCAAAAGTGGGTGACACTTAAAGAGATGGCCACATAAGGAACATTGTTGGTAAATTTGATGTTGAGGTCAGAAATAATAAAAGAGATCGTTTTATAAACTTCTGTACAGAAAATGGTTTTACTATTACAAACACACTATACTAACAACATATTTGACGTTTGTATACGTGGGAGTCTCCTGACGGTAACTATCAAAACCAAATCAACTACATTCTAATTAAAAACCAATGGCGTACGTCAATAAGAAATACTAAAACTCTTCCAGGAGCGAAGTGTGGCAGTGACCACAGGCTGCTGACTGCGCAATTTAATCTGAAACTTAAGGTGCCCTATAGGAAATTATTCGCAAAAAGACTAAAAATTGACGACAAAAATAAGTTCTGCAATAAGTTCAACAAACTACTAGAACTAGATAATCAAATTTCCCGTACAAGCACAAATGAAGAAATATGACAGCACATCAAAACTTCAATTACAACTGCAATCGCACAAACTTCCAAAACTCAAAGATTGGAGAAACGACAGCACTGGATGACAAATGACACCTTTAGTGTAGTCAAAAAACGGCGTAAGTTAAAAAGCAAAGATTTAAATAGTATGGAACGCAAAATCGGTACTGACAACTTAGCAGAGAAATACAGAAGTGCTGCGGAAAAAATAAAAACATTCATCTTATAGTGATCTGTAAAGAAGCACAAGCACATGCAAAACGACAATACCAAAGACCTGTATAGACTGATAAAAAATATCAACCGTTGCTTCGCACTTCGCTCTTGGACAATTCAAAATAAAGCAGGCAAAAAAATAACAGATATGCAAAAGATATTAGAAGTATAGAGAAAATTTTGTAAAAAACTATAAAACTACGAAATAACAAAAGCAAAAATGTATGCAAAAACCGTCCATACTAAAAGAAGAAGTAAAAAACGCTATAAAACGATTAAAACCTGACAAACTCCCCAGAATAGATGGTATAACTGCAAAAATCATAAATGCCACTAGAGAAAAAAGTATTGACATTTTCTATCGTATCTGCCAAAATATGTGGACAACTAAAATCTGGTTGAAAAAATGAGCTAGTTCTGTATTTCTTCGTTTGTTAAGAAAGGTTTAAGCAAAAAATGTGACAATTATCGACTAATACCCTTCATGTCACACGCAAGTAAGATTTTTATCACAATCCTAAATAAAAATTTTAAGACCTTACAATGGCAAATTCTACCCGAACAAGCAGGCTTTTCAAAAAAACGTGGTACCCGGAAACAATTACTTAACCTGAAGCTAATTAATAAAAAACATTTAACATATATGGTGAATATATTATGAGAAAAACACTGGAAAACTGGACAGGTAGCTTTTTCGTGGGAGGTGTAAAAATTAACAATTTACGGTAAGCTGATGACACAGTATTATTTGCTAGTTTGTCCAAAGAACTGTTAAAATTAATGAAAAAAAAATTAAAACAACCGGCTCGTCATAACACATATTGGACAATTGAAAGTGATTAATCAGTTTATATATTTGGGTGCAGTAATTACAAATAAGGGTCGATGTTCTGTAAAAATACGACAAAAATGTGAGACTGCAAAGAGAAGTGTACGAAAGCTACAAAGAACATGAGTAGATAGTATAGGATTTTCCAATAAGAGGTATAATTTTGGTATTTAAAAAAAAACTGGATTTTTAAAAGAAATCAATAAATGTTTATTTCATTGTAAAGAGGAAGGTATGCCATTAAAATTTCAAAACAATATCTGTCAAATGGTCGCCACGGTTACGGTTGCAGTACCACATTCTTTTCATGAAATTTTCTATGACCAATTCGCACTTTTGCGGCTGTATGTCCTCAATAACTTCACAAATTCCATTTTTAAAGTCTTGAATCAATTGTCGAGCATTGGCATAGACCTTATCTTTCACTTGGTCCCAAAGAAAAAAGTCTAAAAGTGTTAAATCACTAGATTTCGGTGGCTAATTGTGATCACCTCTTCTAGAAATAACACGGTCAGAAAACTTTTCTTGCAAAATTGCAATTGTTTTGTTGCTTGTGTGGCACGTAGCGCCGTCTTGCTGAAAATAAACGTTGTCCACATCAATATCTCCCAATTTCGGCCATAAAATATCATTAATCATAGCTCGGTAGCGCCATCCATTCACCGTCCCAGTTGCACTCGCCTTATTTTAAAAAAAGTTGGGTCCATTCACACTACCAGCCCAAAAACCGCTCCAAACAGTGACACGTTGAGGATTCAAATACTTTTCAACAATCATTCTTGGAATTTCTGAGCCCCAAATGCGACAATTCTGCTTATTAACGTAGCTTCCAAAGTAAAAATGGGCTTCATCACTGAAGATAATTTTTTGATGAAATTCCGGATCATTTTGATGCATTTGAAGGACCCAATCAGCGAAGATACGACGTTGATGTTGATCGACCGGCTTGAATTTTTGTGATAACTGAACTTTAAAAGCCTTAAAACTTAAGTCTTTATGCAAAATACGGTGTAATGTTGTATATGGAATGTCTAATTCTAAAGGTCGACAAGGAATCGACATACCTGGGTTTTCTTCAACACTACGGGCTACATCAGCAATATTCTCATGTGTTCTTGAGTGATGCACACGGTTTTAATTCTTTACATCACAAACTTGTCCAAACAGCTCAAATTTTTCCACTAGGTTTACTATTGCCGGGCGAGAAGGTCTTTTACAACAATCAAAAAGTGCTTTAGTTTTGCGAACTGTGACTGAAATTTTTTTATTTTATTTTTGTAGTAAATTTTAATAATCGTTGTTAAAGCGTGTATCGTTCCATTTTTAATAATGACGTAGTTTTTACTTGTCAATTGTCAAAAAAATATTAACTTCAAAATTGACAGCTGCCCAAATAGCCTGCTATTTAAAATAAAAAAAAAATATTGGAAAACCCTTTAGTATGACACTGATTACAAAGAAACAATTAATTAAAACACTCATATTCCACGTCGTACTATATGGTGTTGAAGCTTGGACATTTAAAGTATTAGACAGGAACAAAAATGATGTTTGCAAAATGTGGTGTTGGAGGCGCATACTCCAAGTCTCTTGGACGGCCAAACAAACAAGCGTGTCCATCCTCAACAAGATAAAAAAACCGCAGCAACTCTCACAAACTGTATACTCTTGAATTCTGACATACTTTGAGCACGTAACGAGGAGAGAAAACAAAAACTTTGAAAAACTGATAATCCAGAGAAAAATGGAAGGAACAACATCAAGAAGACGTTCTTTAAAAAGATGGTCGGACCAAATAAAAAATTTAACAAGCTTCAATCTAAATAAGGCTACCAAAAACGCCAAACATAAGAGCTTCTGGCGTGATATAGTTTGCAGAACCACTGCTTCTACTCAATAGTAAAACATGACCGCAACTCCTCCGCCAAAAGAAAACCAAAGAAAAAGAAAAATTCTCATTAATTCAAGAAGATTATGATTAGAAAACAATGTTTTTCAAAAAATTGAAGATCAGTATAACTGTTTTTGCAAACAAATTACTTGGGTTTAGCCGCCAGGTCTTGAGTGTATCATGCAGCAATTTAGACAATAAAGCTGTCCGTTAGACGACATGCACAAACTCTACAGACAATATTTTTGTAATGTTTAATAACTTTAAGAGCTAAAAAAGATAATTAACTGTTGATAACAAACATAAAACCGAGTCTAGTTAAACAAAGAACCAGCACAAAGAAAATAATCGAATATTATTGACAAATACAACTTGTTACAAAAATTTTGAAAGCTTCTTTAGTTGTTAACCTGTTTGGGTATTTTAATTCCCATCAATTTAAGTACATACGAGGGTAGTTTTAAAAATACCTAACCTTATCTATACTAGGTTGAGGTTGTTGTTTGAAAATAACGACTATGGTAGGAAGTACCAACCTTGCAAAGTTTAAAATTTGACAACGCTACGTTGTTTAGTATTTGTTTGGCAGCCAATAATAATGAACGGTGTTAGAGAATTTGTAAACATGGAAAAACTTTTTTTCTTTATTGACAACAGTAAAATATTGAGTGTCAGAGTTTAAACAAAACCGTACGAGTTACCAAAACACACATTGCAGTGGTCAATCAAATCAAGTAATTACGCCAGAAATAGTAAAGAAAATCTACAAAAGTAATTGGATGACTGTTGAATGAATGTGCAAGAGCTAGCGGATATAGTAGACATTTAAAAAACGTTGTATATTGCATATTGACCAAAAATTTAGACATGATAAAGCTGTGTGCAAAATAGGTGCCGCAATTCGTCACAATAAAACAAAAACAGCGCCAAAAAGATATTTTTTTAAATGTTTGGCAAAGTTTTACAGCAATAAAACCGAGTTTTTGCGTTAGTTTATAACTATGGATAAAACGTGAATCCATCACTTTACACCTGAAACAAAAAAAAACAGTCACAGCAATAGACTAAAAAAAGAGAATTGTCTTCAAAGATTATTTGCAAGCAAGGCCATAGCGTCAACGTGACATTTTAAACTTAAGTTTTAAAAGGTACTTTCTACTAGTCATTCTTTTCATACAACAATCGCCATCTGAACGTCAGTTTGAATGCTTATGAAACTACCTCTGTATTATTGCACCTTCAACATTTTCATTAAGTTTATGTCCTACAGAAGTTCAGCTGTATTTTGCAATCTTCAACATTCTGCTTTAGATCAAGTTATAAAACTTGATTCTTTCTGTTATTCAAAAGACTCTTGGTGTGGTAAAGATTTATGTAATACAAAATAATTTTAAACATGCTAATTACGTTCCCTAAAATATAGTTTTCTTTAATACAAGGTGAGGTAATCTGTACAAAGCAATGACATGTTTTTATTTTGTAGTCTTTGACGTAATTGACTTTTATGAGTCTAAAATTAATGCATCTTATAAGAAAACTTAAATTACTAAAAAAAGAGTTAGAAAGTGCAGCATTACCACAAATTTAGTGCTAAACGTAATAAGTGTAAACAATTGACTACTTATTATTTTGATTACATTAAGAAAGTGTAAGATTAAATATAATTTTAAAGCTATTTGGGAATATGTCAAATCTAGATGTAGTAGTAATCAGATACATATTTAGTTACTATTATTTTTACAAATGTTGATTATTAAATTAAATTTTTGCTGACTTTTTTGTATTCTTATCCACAAGTTTACACTGCACATATTCTTTACCATATATTCATATCCACATAAATAAATTGCATATTTTTTTTAAAATATCTGATGTATTCAACAAACTATCGGAATTGAAGCCCAACAACTGTTTAGGGTCTGATAGATTAATTGTTTTGTTTTCTCAATAAATGTGCGTTGGCCTTCTGCCGGTTTTTATGGCTTTTATTCAACCTCTCACACAATCTCTAGTTATAGATACTTTTCCAACTTATTGAAAACAAGTTTTTATCAATCTAATCTATAAGTCAAGTGGTGTCAAAAATAATGTCAAAAACTAGAGCTAATGTCCATTCTATCAGTCACTCTATAATTTTTTAAAAATTTTGTTACCTGCCAATTAGTAAACACGGTTTTAAAAATAGCAAATTAACATTTTTAAACCTTTTGTTGTATAACATACTAATGAATTGGTCACAACGTGCAAAAAAGCTTTGAACGTGATCAAGTGCTTGGCCAACATGAACTAGGGTGCGCGGAGAGAGGTACTGTTGCGGTTGTACATGAGTTTATCCAGGGTCAACTACGGCAGCGCAGTATACTTATCCGCAAAAAAAATTTGGTTGAAAGCTCTAAACGCAGGCACTAGATACGCCACGAGAACATTTTAGACAAATATTTTATGGTTTCTCCCCAAAGACGCTTTCGTGTACATAAAACGTTGCTGGCGCAGTTCGTCCAAACTTCGATATTCCGCCTGGCCGGGTTTAGATAGAAAGTTATCTTTGTCTGGACACCGAGTTATGCGAGTATTGAGGGCAATGAGCTGGATATAGACGCGGATCTTACAGACCACATTCCTGTAAGACCCAATGGCCTCAAAGAATACGTAATTTCAAAGATCGTCAAAGATTGGCAAAGAGTATGGAACGACTTCGAAAGCAAATAAAAGAAAATCAAGCTCTCCGTAACAGCATGGAAGTCGCCGGCAGATCTCAGCAAGAAAGACGAAGTCGTCCTATGTTGATATGTTGATTGCGCATAGGACATACTAACTTGACCTCTTTGTATCTCCTGACAGGCGACAAACAACCAGCATGCCAAACGTGTCACAACCCTCTAACGGTAAAGCACATTTTTATCGACTCGAGCTCCCAAACAACGTGGCGTCTACGGAAAAGTGCGTTCAATTTTTAAAAGATGCAAGAGTTCCCAAACATTGTAACTAAGTTTTAGTGTTGTCTAGTGTAATTTTGATGTTAATTTATTTATTTGTTTTTATTGGTCAATTTGTGTTGTTGAGTCGTTTAAAGCACCTTAGTTTTTTACAATTTAGTACAATCTGTAATAATAGGTTTAGTTAGTATATAGAGTCTGCTATCAAAGCATTTTAAAACTTCTATGTCATCTGTGATATTAAGTTAGGTTGTAATATTAGGTTTTATTAGATTTTAGGGTCTGGTACCAAAGTAGTTTATAGCTTTGGTGTCATCTGTGATATTAGGTTAGGTTCGGTTAGGTTTAGTTAGTTTGTAAGGTTTGGCATTAAAACGCAAGTTTAAAATATTTTGTTTTGTTCATCAATAATTAGAACAGAAAATTGTAAAAAAAATTGTATTTATTTAAAAAAACAGAGTTGTTGATCAAGAAATTAAAAATACAAAACCAATCAAAATACTTTTTGTTGGTTATGATAATGAAATTAATGGTATTGCTTAAAACAAAAACAAAAAGTAATTTTACTTTTAGTGAATATACAGGGTGTCCCAAATTAACTAGTCAAAAATGAATGCCAGAAACTACAAGCAAATTGAGTAATATTGACTGAATAAAGTAGTATATTATATTTAATAAATTCGGAGTTATGGTCCTTTAAAATTTACAGAGATTTTTGATTTTTTTAAATTAAAACTGCTTTAATTTTTAATATTTTGTAACAAATTTTTGTTTACATTAGTTTATTTTTTACTTACACAAACTGTTAAAGTTTGAATTAAAAAAGTCTTCTGAAAGATAGTTTTTGAAGATTCTTTAGATGTTTAATCTTTTAGAACTTTTTAATTTTTAAGTAAATCTATTTTTTTTAAATGATTACCGGTACAAATTGCATGTTGGAAAAAGCAAATCAAATTTTATTGCAAATCTACAAACCTTTGTAAAAAAACTAACGTTAAATGTAAAACAACAATAAAGTAAAATCTGTTTTACAATTTTTGCTCTACAAAACCACTAGTAGTAGTATTAAGTATTATCCAACTAATACAAGGTCAAAGTTGTGGTAAAGGAATTAAAATGAGGAGAAAAGTCATGTGGAGAATTTGTTTAAAATAAAATGCAGTTTTAGTAGCCATGAATTTGTGGCCGGTGCAGCAGCGTATTTTTTGTGTAACACTTTTTGTCAGAACCAAATCCATAATTGAAGTTTGACGGCAATTTGTGCAATATTATAACGTTTCTCGGCAACTTAGGATACTTTCAAGAAGCGGGGCCCAAAGATCGAACGTACCTCAAATAACATCAAAAGAGTGCGACAAACAGTACAACAAAGTCCACAACATTTGGCAGTTTGCCAAACAAGAAAAATAAACATTTCAAACACTATAAAATTCAAATGGTGCACAAGGTTAAACCACTAAATTTTACAACACGTAGCAGTTTTGCGCAGACATTCTTGCTTTTCTTCGCGATAATGCAAATGTTTTGCATAATTTAATATTATCCGATGAAACGCATTCTATTGTCTAATAGCAATGCTAATTTGCTTGCAAAACTTCCAAATTACATTTTATACGGATATTTAAAATTAAAAGTGTACGTCATCAAACCCAATACATTAGAAGAGTTAAAACAAATTGGTTCCAAAAATGCAAAAGATTAAATAAAACGCATTTGCTAAACGTAGTGTTTAAAACTTAAATATCAATAATAACTGCATTATGTATGTAATTAATATATATCATGCTCATTGCTGTGTTTCAATTAATAAGTTTACAATCCTACTTTAAAAACTGTCAATACCTGTTGGCTGACCTGTATTATTATACATTGTCTAATATTATTTAAATAAAAAACCTTAATCATTGCTTTGGCTATTGCATTTTTAAAGCATGTAAATGTCAATAATGCTTTTGCATAAAAACTAGTTTTTGATTTAAATTTACAAAAGATTTATAACAAAAATTTATGAAATAATAATAAATAAATAAACAAGTTTTTCTTTATGTTATCTATCAGATTCTGTGACATATTATAGTATTATATTATGTGAGTTTGGTTTCAATAACTTAATAGTTTTAATTTTTAAATCAGTTTAGAAATTGCAACTTAAACACAAAAGCGTCATGATTTTTTTATAAAAAAAGCAGTAACCCAAAAAAAAAATTTGAAAAAATAATATATTTTTTTTAAGGTTTTGTCTGTCCTTCTAACTTTTTCAAGTAGGAAGCCTTCTTCTATGCCACGCGGCTCTTGCGTTGCGCCAACCAATTATGGAATTGTTCTTCTTTGCTCTACTTGGATCAGCACGGATAGAGGCATGTGTATTCTTGTAAATATTTTCAACCTGATCAGCGTTAGTCCATCCTATTTTCAAGCCAAATATTGGTGCAAGTAGTTTATATGACACATAATGACCCAAACTGTGGAAAACCTCTGGTGACACAAACTGATAAAATTATCAACAAAGTTGAAGGTTTGGTGTTGATTGACTACCAAGTAAAAGTTACAGTTGCTAAAAAATAATCAGAAACAAAAAGATACATAAAGATTTTGGAATAATCAAACAACGGCACAATGTAGTCAAAACTTCTCAATTTCAAACAAAAACTGTGTTAGACGACAAATTTGCAAGAAGTTTTTTCATCCCAAGATGAAAGACTTTTTCTAAAAAATTGTAACTGAAGATGAGACCACTGAGATTTTTTTACAAATTAAAAGTTTATGCGGCTACGCAAAAATAGACCTCACAAATATACTTTGCTCTGCTTTTGCCCAACATCTGCGTGATAAATAAAACACAAATTGTTAAAAAAGTAAAAAATAAACACAGTTTAAAAAAAAATACACGGTCTACCTTGCCTCCAGCGACCATTATTTTTTTTCAAAAACTTAAAAAACGCATTTTTGGTCTAATGCAAAAAACTACAAGTTTATAAAATCCAATATTCATAAAGAATGTTCCATTTCTTAAAATGTTTTATATTATAAATTATAGTATATGCCTTAATAACGCTAAACGTCACTTTATAGGTATTTCGAATTGCAGAAGGTTATATTTATCAACACTATTTTTGCAATTTTTGGCGAATTTTAATTAATTTCTAAAATTCAATTATATCCTTACTATATAATTTTTAATTAACTAACACCAATTGATTTTTAACCTCGAATTATATCTAATAGATTAATTACTTTATTAATAAAGATAATTACAGCTACAGTTTATTTCTTAAATAAAAATAACAATAAAATGAGAATTAATTAAATAAATTAAAAATAATTTTTACTATTGATTGCTTTGACAATAATATATAATTTTTACAGGTGATTTACTTACTTTACTAGTGATGAAATATTAATAATAGTATTAATTAATTTTATATAGTGACTATGATTACCAAAGATGTAATTAAAAACTCGTTAATATTATATGTATCATAATTTGTTACATTAATCCATGTTTGTTTGCAATTAATTAGTTCTATTTTTATAGTTACAATTAATTCAGAGTTATATAATTTTCTTAAATAACAGTAATTAGGTTTTAAACTACTCAATGAAGCAATTATATTTTGCATTGGTACATTATTTCTGTAATTATTAAACAAAGTTATGAAATTATTGCAAATGCACTTTAATATAAGTATTAATGCTACATTAGGTTTATTTGCATATTAAAATATGAAAGTGAAATTATTAATTAAAAATATGGTGATTATACATGCTTATTACAAATCTATAAATAAAAATTTACGATTTTAATATACTTGCATGATGGTACATAAATATACATAGAAACGGAGAGATTAAAAACTATTGATTTATTAGTTTGTCAACGTAGGGAAGAAAAATAATATTATATTAATATACCAAACAATAACTTTTATTAATTTATAATTATATAATTTATAATAAGTATAAGGTTTTCCAATAAAAGGTTTCATTTTGATAATTAAAAAAAGGGTATTTTTAAGAAAAAATCAATTAATGTTTATTTACCACATTCTTTTCATAAAATTTTCCATGACCACTTTGCATATTTGCGGCTGTATGTCCTCGATAACTTCACAAATTCCATCTTTAAGGTCTTGAATCAATTGTGGAGCATTGGCATAGACCTTATCTTTCACGTGGCCCCAAAGAAAAAAGTCTAAAGGTGTTAAATCACAAAATCTCGGTGGCCAATTGTGATCACCTTTTTGAGAAATAACACGGTCAGGAAACTTTTTTGGCAAAATTGCGATTATTTCGTTGCTTGTGTGGCACGTAGCGCTGTCTTACTGAAAATAAACGTCGTCCACATCAATATCTTTCAATTCCGCCCATAAAAAATCATTAATCATAGCTCGGTAGCGCCATCCATTCACCGTAACTGTTGCAACTGTCTCATTTTTAAAAAAGTAGTGTCTAATCACACCGCCAGCCCAAAAACCGCACCAAACAGTGACACGTTGAAGATGCAAAGACTTTTCAACAAATATTCCCCAAATGCGACAATTCTGCTTATTAACGTAGCCTCCGAGGTGAAAATGGGCCTTATCACTGAAGATGATTTTTCGATGAAATTCCGGATCATTTTGATGCATTTGAAGGACCCAATCAGCAAAGATAGGACGTTTATGGTGATCGACCAGCTTGAGTTCTTGTGTTAACTAAACTTTAAAAGCCTTAAGACTTAAGTCTTTATGCAAAATATAGTGTAAATGTCTAATTCCAAAGATCGACAAGGAATCGACAAACCTGGGTTTTATTCAACACTACGGGCTACATCAGCAATATTCTTGAGCGATGCACACGGTTTCAATTTTTCACATCACAAACTTGTCTCAACAGATCAAATTTTTTCACCAGGTTTGCTATTGCCGGCCGAGAAAGTACTTTACGACGACCAAAAATTGCTTTAGTTTTGCGAACTGTAACTGAAAATTTTTCACCATTTTTGTAGTAAATTTTAATAATTTCAATGCGTTGTTAAAGGTTGTATCGTTCCATTTTTAAAAATGGCGTAGTTTTTGTTTCAAATGTTAAAAGATAAAACCTTGAAAATTGACAGCTGCCCAAATAGCCAGCTATTCAAAATAAAACTTCTTACTGGAAAACCCTATATATTAAGGGCCGTAATATTGGATATTACGGCCCAAAGTGTTAGTAAAGTAAATTTATTTTTTATCAAGCAGGCCCCAACTCCTGTAACCCAACACAATACTGCTCTTCTGTACCCAGTTTGAGACCAGCCAATCAAACATTTCAAGATCTTAATAAACTTAAACACAAAACGGCAACTACCGACAATTTGAAAAACACTGGAATAATAAATATTTAAGTTTGTTCATTGTACACAAGCATTCACAATAAATATTGTATACTAAATTTATGATTTTAGTAAAATCACTAATTTCTAACATTATTTTTAGATTGTTAACACTGTTAGCATTGTTTATAATAGTTTTGTATCATTTGTGTAAAGAGTAAATAAGTAATAGACTAGTTATAGATATAATTTTTATTGATGTAAATCTTTATCTTACTTAAGTTCCAAGAGAAAAAGATTTAATTACACAATGGCTAGAGGAGCTTTAAGGGGTACAATTTAGCTGTTATAGGTTATTTACACATCATAGAGGTGTGTAATGCAAAGTACATAGGTCACTACCTAGTCATCGATGAGGGCTGTAATAAATGTTATTCACGCACTGGCAGTTGAGGACTTGAGATTGTGTGATAACACTGTATCTGTCAGTAAGGCCTTATACGTAATAACCAAAAACATGTTATGCACTAGCAGTTGAAGTCTTGAAGTTGCACAGTAACTGCAAAAGATTGTCAAGCTTACACAGAACAGTTGTGCTTTAGGGCTTATTATGCTATACTATGTATTAATGCTGTGGTGTGGATTCTGGCATCACAACCTATTGGGTTTTATGCTGAAGAAAAAATTCATGTTTGCTAATTTTATAGAATATATTAGTAATTGTGTGCACAATGACAAGTTGTAACGTTGACACGCTAACGCAAGAGAAAGAGATAGACTGGACCGGCGCAAACGGAAGAAACTAAGCTAGAGCTTGGAGCGGAACAAATAAATGAGTCTTGACAAAATAGATACAAGCAGTTTTAAAACAAAATAGCTTTTAATTAATTAATAAACAATATAAATGTACAGTGTGGTGGATAGATGAAGATTATTAATTAGAAAAAACGTTGTTTTGGGTTTTAATAATTTATTTGATGAACACAGTGGCAGATGATTTATGAAGAAAATTACAAACTATAAGCTTTTAATTTTTTTTTTTTAGACTTCCTCTTTTTCTTCTTGTTTTCATTTATTATTTTATTGAAGCTTCTTTTTGTTTGACCTACTTATACCTTTGGACAATCACTATAAATAAACAAATTTAGCCAGAATATTTTTGACTATTATTATCTTTTGATTTATTAATAAATTTTGAAAAAAAAATTAAATTAAAATTATGTTTTAATATGCAAATTGTTAATTTGCTATAATAAAATCTTAGTGCCAAGTTTTTTATTGAGCGTTTTTTGAAACAACAAATACACTTTTACAAGGTAGTGTTTAATTGCCATAATTTCCATTTTTTGCATGTAATGAATTTAAACACCAAAAATGATTTAAATAAGAGTTTTAACTGTTGTTGGACCAATTTTTTATTCCCAATTGACTAATGTTAAGTACTTTAATATCTAGAAGAACTACTGGACATTGTTCAATTACATTTTACTTATCTTATACATCATGCCCATCTCACAAAACCTAAGTTTTAAGAGATTTGTTAGACAAAAACTTTCTAAATAATTCAGCGTAATAGATCAATATTATAGCCAGGAAGATTTTTAGATATAAATTATCTCAAATTTTTGTTTAAAACTTTTTAAAGAAAAAAGTATACGCAACGACTCAAAAAAAAAGAAAGCATTTTAAACATTAGTATTAATTTTTGCTAGTGTTTTTTAAATATTTCAAAAATCAATTTTAGTTTTGTTATTTATAAAAAAATTTATAAACAAAAACTTATGTTAAAATTGATTTTTTTTTATTTGCATACTTAACTAAAAATAACAGATGCTTAAGTGTGTTGCCAAATCTACACTTCTTTTTAGCAGTTTGTGAAGCCAAGCAAAAAACTGTAAATCTTTTTTGCATTAGGATTGTCTACTCAAATTAAATCAAAAAACTGTTTTACCTGAAGCTTAACCGTCATTTTTTTACCACTCTGTATGATGAGTGGTCGAACTCTTGTTAACTCTTGCAAGTGCATCAAGATTTGAAACACGCTATTGTAGCTAAAGTCAATACTACTGTCCCTAAATCAATAAATTGACTGCCCCACCTACCCACCCAAGTGTTGGTGATCAAGTAGTGAGATAACTAACAATTAAGTGAGTGGACAAAAAGTAAAGTCAAAACTACTGTACCGCAATCAATAAATTGAGTGCCCCATTCACCTACCCAAGTGTTGGTGACCAAGAAGTTAGATAAGTAACACTTGGGTGGGTGGGCAAAAACTTAAGTCAGAACTACTGTCTTGCAATCAATAAATTGAGTGCCCCACCCGCCCAAGTGTTAGTGATTAAGTACCTGAATACTAAATAACTAACAATTGGGAGGGTAGGGCGGAACTACAGTCAAAACTATTGTCCCGCAATCAATGAATTGATTGAGCGGGGTACACGATTTTATGGTTTGTGGGCAATTAATTTTTACTTTTGTTTCTTCTCACCAGCCCTAGTGTTAGTGATCAAAAAGTTAGTTTGATCTCAAATAGTAAAAGTTAATTGTCACTAATGTCAAAAGTTGAAGCAATTTTAATTACTTTAACATAAACACTTGGGTGGATGAGTGAGATATATAATTTTAAGAGTAGTGGGCAAGTAGTTTTGACTTTTTTTCTGCCCACCCGTCTTAGTGTTGATGATAAAGAGGTTGTCTTAACCTCAAATAATAAAGGTTATTTGTTACTAATGTCAATCAAAATTTGGTGCAACTTTAATTTCTTGATCACATGCACTTGGATGGATAAGCATGGTACACTATAGATTGTGGGCGGGTAGTATTGACTTTTGTTTCCGCTCACCCGCCCTTTTGTTGGTGATTAAAAGGTTGGCTTAATATGTAGTGAACATTAATTGTCACTAATGTCAAAACTTGATTTCATGGATTGTGGGAGAGTAATTTTGACTTTTGTTTTTGTCCACCCATATTAGTATTAGTAATCAAGAGGTTAGCTTAATTATTGTCAAAAGTAAGTGCAATTTAATTTTTTTAATAGCAAACACTTTTGTGGATGAGCGCCAAAACAGTAGCATTTTAAGTTTAGATCCAAAACGTCAAATTATTTAATACAAAACAATAGATTTCCAATTGTAATAAATTTGATCAACTAGTTTTATAAAAATTCAATTTATTTAAAAAAACTACATTTTCTACGTTGGGCGCCAAAATAGTAAATAGTGTCCTTGCCCGCCCAATTAAGGAATTGAATGTTACTGCGTTTTTGCAGTTATAGCATTTAAGAATGCAATTGAAAGATGATGCAACAAATTCTTGGACAACCAACACTTGGGTGGGTGGTCGAAAACACAGTTTGTAGATTATAGCCTTGAATCAGAACAAATTATTTTACATTTTTTACAAATACAATATTTTTTTAAAATAGATTTATAAAGTAAAAATATATACAAACATTTGTATAGAATGAGAATAGGAACGGGTCCGCCGCGGATGTATAGAAGAAGATGATACATTTGCTGAATGAATGCGAAGCTTACAAACAGCAACATATATCCATTTTTGGCAAACTCAACCTTAACGAAGACTTGCTAAAAGCAACCAACTGGGTAAAGGTACTGAACTTTATCGAAGAGACGGAGCTGTTCAACAGGTTCAATAGGACCGCAGTGTAATGGGCGCCAAGCAAATTACCTCAAGGTAAAGAAGGTGAGTTTTTTAGTCAGTAATAACCTGACACTACTGGACAGCACGGGCTGTCCAGTGTCTCTTAAAAATTTATATATATATATATCTCAACGTTGGGCACCAATTTGTCAGTTTAGTAGTAATTTAATAAAATTATTACAAAAATTTAAATTCCCGACGTTGGACGTCAAATTAGTTGTGATTACATTTTTTACAAAAGAAATAGATTTCTAACGTTGGGTTCTAATTGTGGTAAGTTCTATTTTCTACGTTGGGCGCCAAAATATTTGTGTTTAAATCTTAATCATTTGAAATACATATTATAATAAGCAGAGATAATTTTACATTTGTTACAAGAAATAGATTCCCCACATTGGGCGCCAATACAGTAAAATTTTAAATTTAGATTTATACAGTAAGCTCAAATTAATAAATTTATTTTACATTTAATACAAAAAAATAGATTCCCAACGTTGGGTGCCCGTTTTTATAATTTTGTCAAGTCAGTTTGATAAAAATTTATTAAAATAATTTTACATTTATTACAAAAATTTAGATTCCCTACGATGAGCGTCAAATTTAATCTAAATAAAGTAAAATACTTTAAATATTTTATCATTTAAAACACAGTTTACGTATTTACGTTATAAACCAGATCTGTAGAGTATAAACAAATAATTCAGAAATAAATTACATTCTAATTATTTCTATGAACGAATGAAAGAAGAACCAGTCTAATTATGATGTAATTGTTTAAAAAATGGGGACTTTGCAAGCCAGATTAAAATATTTAATAGCCCCTAGTCTAGACAATTCAGAGAATTAAAACAATTTATTTAAATTACTCATAATTTTCAAATGTCGGCTGTAAATAATTTTCTTAGTAACCACATTTCCAAAAAAAAAAACAATAAACGTCAAAAAGCGTAAGTATACTAAGTATCTTTAATAATCTGTCATTTATCATTATTATTAATGATTCATACATACAGTCCAGATATAAAGTCTGGAAAAACCCAAAGTAAAATGTAGTTTATAGTTTTTGAAAAAAACGTAGAAACAAATTAATTAGTAATATTAAATAGCTCTCTGTTAATACTGCTTGATTGTTTTCTTTGATGACGTTAAAATATCAACATAACAATTTTTTTTTAGTTTTTAATTAGTTTTCTAAATACCAGTTTCAAAATTTCTATGCTTTTGATTAGAAAAATTTTGGAAAAACTCAATTCACTCGATTTTTTTTATAAAATTATTTAAAAAAGAAAGTGTATTGCATTAGACTCCTTAAAAGCATTTCAATTGCTATCTAAATGATTAAGTTAAGAAAAAGAGTTTATTTATTTATTCAATTAAAAAACAAAAATTGAAATATATTAGACAATCAATCATACAAAAAAATGGTACGCCAACAGAACCGTTGTATCAAAAATGAAAATGACCATAATGATAGTTAATCTTAGCCTAGAGTACCCTAAGAAAAAGCTACCTTGATTATTTGTATTGTAACAAAAACAGCAACTTTGGCGTCATTTCAATTTTTACATATATAATTTGATAATTGATTTATTTTGTCACTACTACATTTAGAAAAGAATAAAATTAATTTTGTTATACTACTTTAGTCAAATTATAGTTAATAAAAAGAAAAATATCCAAATATAGAAACAACTACGTTTTTAGGTATTTTTGAATGCTATTTGCAAATCAAATTTGACTAAAATACTTTAAAAAAATTTAGTTTGTAAAAAATAAATTGATTATCTAATTACATGTACAAATTTAATATGAATTACAATAAAAATGCTGTTTTCATAATAATACTACAAATCAAGATAAAAGCCGGAATAGTCTTAACATTAATGACCTTAAACTTCAAACTACAAAAAAAATACCACTAATTTAACTACAGGGAGTTTATAAATGAATGGGATTATGTAATCACTTTAAATATGCCGCCTCTTTTAAACTGTTTACTATACTACATATGTTTTCATATGTTTGCTTGACAGCTGTCAAAGTTGATCTGTCAAAACAAATAGTATAGTAAACAATTTTAAAAAAGCGGCACATTTAAAGTGATTACATAATCCCATTCATTTATAAACTCCCTGTATTATATGTCACAAATACCAAACAAACATTTATAAATAGATTACGGTATTGCCAAGAAGCCAATAATCGGCAATTTGAACATTTATTATAAAAATAGTCTTTAGATATTCCTAATGTTACATAAAGTAAAATACTTATTTTTGTTAACTTGTTTTGTTGTAATATTGTTTGGTATCTCAATGATAGCTATGGACATGGACAGATAGAAATGCCAACCGTTGTAGTGCAGATTTTAACTACAATTTTAGTCTTTCCTGCAAAGACAAGTGCTCGGAAATAATACGTGCAAAAATATGACTTGACGTATTCGCCTTAACATTTCATTTTTCTGAAAATGTTTTTCTATTCGTTTCAGAACAATTGTCTTAAGAAACATAAACATAGTGTTTATGCTTCTTAAGTATGTAAAAATTAAAATTAAAAAACAAAACATTGCAAAGTTTTAATCGTGTGTGCGTGCACGTGGTATTTTGTAGAAAAACCACACTCGATGAACCAACAAGCCGCATGTAGCTTGGAAACCGCGGCTTGCCAACTACTAGCCTAGATAATTGCCGCAAATATAATTTTTTTTTTACTATATTATTGTTTATAATAAAGAGTAGTTGTTACTTAATACCACAGATAACAATACAACTACAGACTATTGTTTTGTAATTCTGGCAACCTTGTAACTTGTGCACGATTTATCTACGGTGTCTTTTATTATAAAGCGTGATTATGTTATTCTTCAGTGTCAATATCTATTTATTTTGTTATCAAAATGCATACCAAATAACAAAACTACATTTTTTTTCTTTTGGCACGTAGAATACTAAGCATTCTTTCAGTTTATGGTCGTGAAGTGTTGACCTCAACTTTTTGTTTGCGTTAGTTCTACTCTTACTATGTCTTTGTCACTAATGTGGTACTAGTTTAGGTGGGTTAGTTTTGGCTTTGCGGAATTCACACAATACTTTATTTTTTGCCTTATTTTTTACACTGATTTATTTTTCATTTTTCTCATTCTTGTGTTATTTAGCCTAGTTATTGCATTGTCGTTAGGTATTTCAGTTTTTCTATATCTTTATTAACTTTTTCCTTGTTGTATCTTCTCTTTTTTATAAATATTTTGTTTAACTTTATTAGGTGTATCTTTTTTGGTAGTCTTAGATGTTCCAGTTTTACTTCCAGTGCGATTCTTGAATCTCTATTTAGGATTCATTCTTTGTGTTGTCAGATATACTCAAATCAGTTCGAAAATTGCATTTTTGTTAACTTTAAGGTGGCATGTTATCAGTTTAGAAATTGCTTAGTCAATTTTGTTGGTTTGTTTACTTTCAACAGTTCTTTTTATCTTCTTCTTATCACTGCAATTTTGGTTGGTATTAATGTTTTTGTAAATGTTTTTCTTTTGTGTATCCTTTTACCTTACATTCCTTGGTAGACATAGTTGACTTGGAGTTCTTTGTTTCTTTCCTCTTTAATATTTTTGCTTTTATTTAGCTTTTTGTTTATCTTTTTTTTTGTCTTCTGTGGCTTTTAATCTGTGTTTTTTTCCATTTTGTTTGATCTAAATCTTAAAGCTTCAAATTCTATTTCCTCAGTACTGTTGTTGCATAGTTTATTTAGTGCTTTCGATTTGTTTTTGTCACTCAGGCATATAATAATAATTGTAGATTTGTTAATTTTGTTCTTTAATATCTTTTCAACTCTTTCCTATCTTCCTCCCACGCTTTGCACTCTACTAGAGTATGTTCTGCGTCGGCAGAATATATGCATTTTATTTATTTTTTAGAAATACTTTCCAAAGACTTGTATAGTCGGCGGTTTGTTCCTTACGCAATTTTTTTTTCTGGTATTAGTTCCCTTGTCCAACTTTCCATTTTTTTTACTGCTATCTTTCCATCGTTTTTTTTTTCTTTTTTTTATGTCTAATCTTTCTTCTACCATTAAATCTGCGGGAATTGTTGCCTCAATTACTTCTAATCCGTAACAAGTTTGCTATTGTGACTTTCCTTATTTTTTCTGTTAATGTTTCTGTGGCGTACAATAGCTTCCATGCTTCTTCTCCTTCCTGGTTCTTCTTTGTTTGGCATAAGTCTACTAAGCATTCCTTCCATTTTTTGTTTTTCTTACCGCTTTCTTAACTGTTTGTTCTATTCCTTTGCTTTAAGTGTAACTTTGGTGAATTTAATTTTTTTCTTTATGGTTATTATTTGTTCCCCATTTTCCTTATTAGTTCTCTTTGTTGATAGCCTCAATTTTTTGCCAAATCTAACCTTTTATTCTCATCCATCTTTTTATCATATCAATTGCCAACTCTAACTTTTCTTTTAATATTTTTATGTCTATATTCTTACCCACCAAAGCCACGTCATCCACAAATGCCGTTATTATCACTCCTTTAGACAGCCGCATTCTGATTATGGATTTAAATATTTGCAACATTCAACATATTTCTTGTATACAAATCATTACATCTGAACATAATGATTTATCATTATTTTTTTTTAAGTATTTGGAACATTTTTTATGCAAAGCATTACTATACCAAAACAACAAATAGTAGGATCTTTTTTTCTTTTATTGTTATAAAAGTTTATTTTTACCTATCTAATGCATCCTTCATATGAAAAACAAGTAACTACAATTAAAGAATTGCAAAAATTAAACAATTTAAATATTACAATATATTATACTACTAATGTAGAAACGAGTAGATCTAATAATAAAAACGTTTGGATTCAATTCGATAATGGTTTATATAATATAATGTATAAAAATACAAGCATACTTGGACAGAATTTGACGAATTAGAGGTTAAAGGATTATCTGGATTTTATAGAATTAAAGATTCTACAACATTAGTATCAATGGTAGTTGGTAGAACACATCCTATACTATCAGGTCTAAATAAATACATTCAAATTTTCTTAGAAGTTGGTCTTATAAAAAAATGATCAAAAGAATTTACTGATTCTTACTGTAATTGAAAATCATGAAGCTGAACCATTAAATTTCAATCACTTATTGTTAATATTTTACATATATTTGGCAAGCACATTTGTTGCAATTTTAGTTTTTATTTGGGAATGTTATAATGGAAAATATTAATTGCATTTAACACGATGCACAGTTTAACTCACGCTGTAACAATTATTATTAATTAAAGTAAAATTGATAAAGAATGAATTAAAATGTTTATTCTGGAATATCATTCCTAGACCTGCTTTCATTGATTGAGGACAGTAGTTTTAACTGGAGTTGTATATAATCCAATTTTTTGATTACCAACATTTCATTGGGTGGGCAGGGCATGCTCAGTAGTTTCAATTGGAGTGCCTTACCCACCTATGTTTAACACAATCAAAAAATAATCTGCCAAAAGTTTCACATGTTAAAGTTTATAGATCAAAATGCTATCAATCAAAGTATCAACTGTCACAGTATCAAGTATCAACTGTCAATTATTCAAGTATTAAGTGTCAAAATCGTAACTTAAAATAATAAAAGTAGCAACTAGAAGAGTTAACAAGTTCGAGCCGTCAAAGTATTATCAGCAGTTTTGTAAAGAGTCAAGTATCAGCTGTCAAAGTATCAACTATCAAATTATTATCTATCAAAGTGACAACTATAAAAATAACAAGTTTGAACTGTCAAAGTATTAGCAGCAATTTACTTATCACACATTGATTTAGTGGTACAACTTGCAGAAGTTAGGCTTGTGTGCAGTATAGATTTGCAATTGTATATGAAAGCGTAATTGATTTTTGTTTCAAAAAATGAAAAACACAAATCAAAATTAATTGAATATTGAACGTTTTGGAACAGCAGATTCTCTCAAATGATAAAATTGTTAGTAAGTTTTAAAATGAAGTATTAGCCCACTTACTTATATGTTAGTCATCAACATTTTTTTTCTCTGTAAGCAATAAAAGCTTCTTAACCATAAAATAGTATTATCCAATCTCTTAATGACTAACACTTGGGCGGGTGGGTGTGTACTTTAGTTAATGACTACTAACAAGTAGTTTAAATAAAGTGCTCGCCCACCTGCCTAATTGTTAATTATCAAAAAACTGGAAGATTTTATCTTTCTGCAAGTCTTTTAGTCATAAAAATATGATAATAATATCCAACCTCTTGATAAATAACACTTGAGGGGGTAGGATGCATATCAGATCACGAATAGTTTAAACTGGAATGCCTACCTACTCACCCTTGTCGTTGTTAATTAGAAAAATTTCTCTTCTTTACCAGTCTTAAAAATTTTTTAGTCATAAGAGGAAATAGTGATATCTAATTTTGTGATCGCAAATATTTGGGTGAGTGAGCGGGGTACACCTATGCAAGTTATCTACCCATAATCATAATCTGAATGAAAGTAGAATTTTAATGTCTTCATTTTATATTCATGATTATTTTGCTGTTGAAAATAATTTATATTTATTCCAAAGTTTTAAAAAATAAAATTCTAAAAAGGTTTCATGTTGAAACTTTTTATTGGAATAAAAATTATTTATTTCATTCCATGCAATAAAAAAAAAAAACTTTACATGTTTCTAAATAAAACCATTTATCTGCATGAAAATAATGGAAAGGTGGGGAGCAAGTTAAGCCGATGCCGAATAACAAAATTAGATTTTTATTTTCTTTTGGCACGTAGGATACTAAGCATTCTTTCTGATTACAAAAAGACTTGAAGCTGCAGTATAATTTCCAATATTCTTAAACTCAAGAGGTATTTGAGGCTAATTATTTTTTAATGTCCTTACAAGAAAACATCTTTTCTGGTTGAGGTCACCTTGTAAACCATAACTTGTAAACCAGTTCTCTATAGTAACATTACGTCAATAATTATAAAAAAACAACAACAAATCTTTTGTGTCTTTTGATTACCTCATCAGGTTTATTGCTTAGTGCATAAGGTTTCTTTGGCTGTTGTCCGGCATATATTTTCAAATAGTAAACATAAAAAACTTTGCGTTTTGTTATATATATTTTTTCTAAACGTTTCTAATTTTTTGTCATTGTGACGTGTGACGGCAGTTATTTACAAATTCTTTAAAAATAGCTTTTATTGTTGCTAAACGGTCCATCTGTTTTCTCTCTTTTATAGTTTTTTTTTATCAAACCGTATACAAAGCATCATTAAACTTACTCTATCATGATAGATACCAGCTTTTTTTAGCATTTTTGCTTCGGCTGCAATTTAATTAAATTGTTGCAATATATGATTAGTATATTGCACAATCTTTTCAAGTATAATATTATTTATGAATAAATTCTAAGTTTTATAAATTTCTTTAGCATTTTGTGCTTCCCTTAGGTTTCCAGGTAGAGAATATTCTAACTTTTTTTTTTTAACGTTTTTTTCTTTGTAAAATCGGTGATCTTTTCCATTTCCATTTATTTTTTACATTATTTTTCTTTTTTTGAACTGCCACAAAATATGTTGCAATCTTTACTTTCTCTTTTTCAATCTTACTACAATCACTTTTTCTGTCATACCATGCATCTGTTATCACTTTTCTTATCATCTTCTACGTTTTCATCTTTATAACTATCATCAAACAGAAGTAGATTTCTAAGCTCTTCAAGTAGTTTCATTATCTACATCATATTTTTATATCTTGTTCACATTTTAATATCTTAAAAAAAAAACAATAAAATGCAAACATTACACGAATAGGCGCGTGTATCAGTCAGACACATTTAGTGTTTTTTTGAATATATAATAAAATTAGAAAAAGTTATTCTAAACAAATATTATATTTGGAATCTTAAAAACGCAAAAAAATTATTACATAAAATTACTAATTGACGTGTTTCTGCATTTTTCTCAAAAAAAACATTAATTATTTTTTTTATTTTGGGTTTCCAGACTTTATATTCGTACTATATAATTTATATCTGATATTTTTAAATTCAATACCGGTGCCCAAATACAATTTTTTTAAGCGATAACCGCTTTTGACATTGGCTCATGACATTTCAATTTCAATTTTTGACAGTGAAGCAGCATGTTTTGTTGCTGCAAGAAAAAAAACTTTTTTCTTTTCAAGATAAACAATTTTATTTGATTTAGAATGTCTAGTATTTCAAACTACACTTTAATACGAATTACAAAACTTTTTTAATTCCGTATTGCAAAAACTAAAAAAAACATACAATCTGATATTTTAATAACACTGAAAAATATTTGCAGTAAAAGAAAGTATTAAACAAATCATGTCAAAATTCTCTTAGGTTGACATATAATTTACCAAGGGCTCTATATACTTTGAACAGAACAACTATTTTTGCTTCTGAAATGATTATATATCACTATTACTAATTCAATAGTAGCTTATTCAGTTAATTTTTTTTCATTTATAAGTTATAAGTTAAAAAATATGTACATTTCATTTACTATAATATATGATTTGATTTAAAGTTGTTATTTTAATAGCATTAGAAAAGATAATAAAAAAGAAATTTAAATCATTTATTTTATAGACATTAAAATTAAAGCCAAGTACATACTACTAAATAATAATAATAAAAAGTCTTTTAAACTCTATCCCAAATCTAATTAAGTCAAGTTCATTACATTCTAAAACAAAACCCGAAAAAAAATCATACATCATCATCTTGTTTATATATTTAGGCAGAAAGTCTTTAGTCAATAGCTTTATTCCACATAATACATCAAGTTTAACTTTGTAGTAGAATACTTTATTTGTTATACGTTTTATACCTTGACAACACTGAATTGTAGCAGTGTTAAATTTGAACAAGAACAATTTAGGTGTTATAATTTATTAATTATACAACATGTTTTGATATATAGTTATAATTTTTAACTAATTTCAAAACAAAAATTTAATAAAGTTTTAATTAATCAGAATACATTGAATATGCTAAATTAAATTGAAATTTACTATTATATTATAAATATATAAAAAAAAATCTTTTTCTTTATTATTTATCAATGTAATCAAATAAATAAAATATAACCGTTACACATTATTAATGCATTACTTTACCATTGATAAAAAACTATGAAAAGAAGCCTTGCGTGTATGCAAATACAATAGGGGTAACACTTGGAACAGATAGAACAATAAGAATTGATTCGAAGCATACTATTCAAATCATTCTATTAAATAGTTAAGTTCAATAGCGAAAGATGTCTCTAGCTCCTTGCTTGAATTTATATTTACAGTTCTCTGTAAATATGTCCATTCAGTTACTGAATATTTTACATATAACATTGCTTATTGGGTTGTCTATAGTTGAATACTGCTCTGGAATCATTATTAATTCACTATATAATATTTATGTATATTTTAAACTATTGTAATAATTATTATGTAAAATGTATTTAATAATGTCAAAATGATTTAATTCAAAATATATAATTTATAATTTTAATTATTTTTTTACTGAAATAATTTCAATTATTCAAATACCCTCGGTTAACAACAATAAAAATTAATCAATAAATTCTTTCTCTGTTTTAATTATTGAGATATGAAAACTCATATTTAATTTGATTGGATATAGAGCCCTCACATTAAATCATAACTGATTCAATCAAAAACTAAAAATCTTAGAATAATAAAGCTTGCGTTGATATGTAAAGATGCTGATAGTGACAACATTGAAAAATAAAAAAAATGTATTAAACATTAATTTTTTTTTAAATTATTTAAACCAAACAATAATCTAGTTATTTATTTTAGAAAACTAATGTAAAATCTTATTATATGCGGTTATACTGACAATTGTAAAACTGATTTGTCAGAAAAAAATTGACAATTTATGTCAAATATGTTATACGTCAGACAATTACACGCTTTCTTAGAAAATTACTAGTTGATTTGTCAAACCTACAGTATACATTTTACACAACAGAAATCTCAAAAAATTTGTCAGTTTATATGTGAAGCATTTTATTTGTTAATCTAACAGTTTACATTTTATAGGACAAGTTTGTTATATAAAAAATTAGAAAATTAGTAAAAATTTAGATGGCACAATCGACAGTTAAGTTAAAGACATTTTACTTGTTATTTTTTTGTTAAATTGATAGTTGACATATCATAGTATAAATCTAGTTGATAGTTTTATTTTTAGTTAACATGTTGAATTGGCATATTATAAAACAGTTGACAGATGTTTTGTCAAATTGACAGATATATAAATGGCTTATAGATTTGTGTATGTGTTAAATTATCAGTTGTTAATTTCAATGTTATTTTTACTAAGAACAAGGTTGATAGTTCATATAACCAATATGTTTAAACCAGTTGACAGTTCTTTTGTTTAATTGACTGTTAACAGTTTATATGAAAAACAGTTTTTATTTAAATATGTTAAAAGTTGATAGTTAATAGAGCAGATTTTGTGATTTAAATCTAATAAGCAGTTTACAGTTAATATAATAGACTTTTTATGATTAAAGTTAACAGTTTATAAGTCAAATGGCTTATATAACAGATATTAGTCAGGTGTTGAATTGACAGTTGAGAGTTCTAATAACATATTTGTAAAATAGGTGACAATTGCTTTGTTGAATTGCCTGTTGACAGTTAATATGGCAGATTTGTAATATAGTTGACAATTGGTTTATTGAATTGACAACTGATAGTTTATTTGTCAGATTTCTAAAACATTTCACATTTGCTTTGTTAGAGTTTACAGTTTTGTTAAATAGTTGACAATTAGTTAGTTTATAGCATATCAGTTTAAAAAGACAATGCCGATTCTTTTTCTAACTATAAAAAAGTGTAAAATAATATATGTAAAAAGGCATATTAAAAAATAAAAACAAATAAATAAGTATATAACAAAGATAAAATAAACTTTCACAAACTATTAAAACAATAGCAAAAAAATTACTAGATAACTCCAACAGTGTCTAGGGTGTAAAGGGTTCTAAACACTGCTGTATTTTACGATACACAAACCTTAATTATAATAAATACATATTCATATCCATATAGCCAGTCTGCTCCGTCAAACAAATTTGAGCAAACAATCGACATCAACGATTTGGTCGCCCAAGACAATCGACAAACTGTGTGATAATTTAGACAAAATTCTTTGTTTTAAAAACTGCCGACAATCCAATAAGATATGACAAACAGTTAATGAGACGTTACAAATATCACAAACTGGGGGCACCTCAGATGCCAACAAATGCTTGTGGGCCTATCGACAGTACCCGATGCCGTGTGATGATAACCTCATCCCTACGTTTCAGCCTGCATGACAAACTTCACGGTACATTGCAGTTTGTTGTCTTAAATAGCAAACCATTCAATTTGCCAGCTAGACAACAGCTTTTGATATAGATAATTACATACATCTCTAACTCAAACTTTAAATTAAACATATTCTGCGCTAGTTATTGCCAACTTGGCAAACGCATCAGCTTTTTTGTTGCCATTGATATCTACGAAACTGAGAATCTAGACAAAGTAAACATTGACATTTATCTGAGACATCTTGAGCAAAATTGAATGAATTCGCCTTAGTCAAGCAATAATCAGGATATTGATCATATAAGGCGTTTAATGCACTCAACGAGTCTGTATATATGGCATAGTTTGTACCTGCGCTTAGTTGGATGTAGAGATAACATGCAGTTCTGCAGTATAAACGCTGCTAACACTTGGCAAGCCAAATGTAAACTGCAGCTCATCTACCAGAAAAGCACAACCCACACTGTCGTTACTTTTTAAGCCATCGGTATAAATCCAAGTGGCATTTACGTGCCTTGCTTGAATTTTTGCAAATTCAGTGTGATATTCAACTAATAAAGTTGAAGCTTTGCTCATTCTCAATAATGCAGTATTTAACCGTAGATGTTGAAAAGTCCAAGGAAGGTTGCGACAGTAAGACAGTTGATATACATCAGGGAGTTGGAAATCCAGTTTCCAAAAGATACTGCAATTTCTTACAGCAACCGGTTTTTGAGACCGTATCCTGATGTTGTATAGTTCGTAGAGACTATTATTGTATATGGCAGAAAACGTCGGATGCAAGCATTTATCTTTTAATTTTGTGGCGTACCTAACAGTCAAAATTTTACGCCAAAAACAGAGTGATAGTTTAGCTGCTTCTAGTTTTAAACACACACGCTTCGCATGATTTTCCACTTAACAACCTAAGCAAGTTTAGTGCCGGAACACATCTTGATCTCAAATGAAGACGCTAAGTCAACGCACCGTCAAATGTGACAACAAGAAATTATACACATTCCTGTACAAGAATAGGTTCTCCCCCAAGGTTAATGAAGGGTTACCGTGTGGAGTTTGCTTTCTACAAAAATGGATAAGCAACGTTTTACTAGTAGAAAAAGTGAATCCATTGTTATTAGCACAACTCAAAATGTGATTGATTGTTAACTAAAGTTGACGTTCCAATGTTGGCATGTTTCTTGAAGCACAATAGATAGCTACGTCATCAATATACATACATCTGCTTACCGAATGCTTGATAAACTAACTTATGCCGTTAATCGCTATCATAAATAGTGTCACGTTTAAAATGAACTCTTGAGGAATACTATTCCGTTGCTGACGTATGCCCGAGATGCTGTCACCTACACGTCCCTAAAATAAATAAAAAATTAAATAAACTTTGTATAAACAATGCTATGCTTCCGCAAAATACCCCACATATAAAACGTTCGTAGAACATTGTACTTCCACGTCAAGTCATATGCTTTTGCAATGTCAAAGAATACAGCAACAAGATGTTAATTTTGTACAAAAACATTTTTAATTGCTGTATAAAACCAAACAAGGTAGTCAGTCGTAGAACACATTGTATGTCAGCAATTAAATCTCTTGAAACTAATAACCAAATAAGACGCATATAGATCATTCTTTCTAGCAACTTCCATAAGCGGCTAGTTAGGGAGATAGGTCTATAGTTAGTCGGAAACTTTTTATATTTACCAGATTTAAGCACTAGTACTATGATAGCAAGTTTCCAAGACTCACGGCAATACCCTGCTGATCATATCCGGTTAGAGAATGCCAACAGTTAAAGTTTGGCAGAGCGACTTATATGCTTTAGCATAGCATTGTGTATTGAAACAACACCTGGAGCAGTATTGTGCGCTTCATATAATGCCTAGTCAAATTTCCAAACATTAAACGGTGCGTTATATAATTCATCTTTATTAGAGACAAAAGACAGAATGTTTTTCTTTATGTTAAATTTAATATCTTGAAGTTTTTTATTGTAATTTTTATTGCTGGAAGCGTCAAAATAAACATCGGCCAAAATATTTGAGACGTCAAGGAGATTAGTAATAATTTGATCACCCGACCATAACTAACTAATAGGTAATAATTCGGTTTGGCCAGAAATTTGTCTAACTTTTTTCCACACCTTTCCGACGGGGGTTCTCAAATCAATAGATGTAACATATTCTGACTATAATTCTCTTTTAGCTTTTTGCATGTTCTTTGAGCAACAGTTTTGTACTTCAAATAAAATAATAGGTTCTCTTCTGTTGGAGAGTGGTTAAACCAACAAAAAGAACGGCGTTTGTTCAGTTTAGCTTGCGCACATTAAAATTCTACCAAGAAGGTTTTCCGGAAGATAACGGAATACTCGCATGTGCTGCCTGTATGATGGAATCGGTATAAGTTTCAATATTTTAGTCAATAGTAGCTTGGATACTGTCATTGTAATCAAATTTTTAAACAAACATATTCCAATCAGCATCTTTTATTTTCCAGTTTTAATGACGGTTTTCATAGCGAATGATCTATTGGCCACGAAAAAATACTTTTATTTAAGATAACTAAATCCGTTTCTGAAAAAAAAATGACCAAGTTACAACCTTGACCATCAGTTTGACTTGAGCTCCACATAGTGTTATGAGCATTAAAATTGCCCGTTAATAGGAATGGGAACGGAAGTTGTTCAAGTAATTGATCAATCAAACAAATGTCCTAACTGACATTTGGCGGAATATAAATTGAGCAAATGGTCAGTGAGAAAGAGAGATGTAGTTAAACGGCTACTGATTCTAATGCATTGTTGACACGGAGTTCTTTACTAAAAACCGTATCACAAACCAATAAAGCTGTTCCTCCCTGAGCACGATCAACATTTGCGCAATCTTTTCTATAAATAGTATAACCACAAAGATTAACAGAACTTTCTACCTTAAAATTTGTTTCCTGTAAAGTAACGCAGATAGGTGAATTTTTGGATACTAATAATATTATAAAAAATTTGTAGTGTAAATTATATCCGTTGCAGGTTGCGAACGTAATTTTAACTCTTTGTTTATTAGCGTTTTTATGTTTAATTTCTGAATTATTATCTGGAAGAGTAAAATTCCCACTAATTGGCATTGATTTATCTGTCAGAGTAGGTGGTCGCAAAAAAAACTTCCACATTCATCGACTCTAACGACATGTTTACATTAGGGTCAGTAAGCACAAGATCGCTAGAAACCTGCATCTCAAGTGGTGGTAGCCTAGATTGAGACTAGCCTGTTAGGATTTGACTTGAAAGTCGCCACCTTAGTTAGTTTTGGCCCCATATGAGCCAATACCTTTCATGGTTTAGGCTTTAAATAAACTCCCATCGTAAGTGATCAATTTGGTTTTAAGCTTGATAGGCCCGCAACCGGTTTTTGACATTTTACATTAGAATCCTTGTCTATATTTAAAGAAGTTTCTGCAATAACAATAAATTTTATAATTGGTAGTTGTTGAACAATAGGCGTTTAAACAACTGCAGTAAACGATCTAGAAAAAGTAGAAGCCGTAATTGCTTTATACTTCATTTGAGCATTAAAGTAAGAGAGTTTGTCTGTTACTCTGATCTTGGCTATCTTAATTTTCTCTTTCATTTATGGACAATCTTGGGAATAAACAGGATGCTTACTACTACAATTTACACATAAAGATGAACTGTTGCATGAATTGAGGTCATGTTTTTCCTTAGTGCATTTTGCACATGTTGCAACACCTAGACACCTAACTGCAGTGTGTCCAAAATGTTGCCATTCGAAACACCTCATTGGGTTAGGAATAAACGGACAAACCGGTAAGTAAAATTGTTTTATGTTTTAATGACATTTCCAAAGGTTATCTATGTTGAGAAACAATTTTTAACTGCTTTGAAGATATACATAATATGTTTTGTAGATTATACGCATCAATTATATGATAAAAGAATTTGACAAAATTAATAAATTTTCAATAACATTTTTAAAAAATATTGACATTATAGGAATATTTTATAATTTATGACCAAAGCATAATACTTTAATAATTATTTGTTTCGAGATTTTTAAATATTTTAGTAACATTCATCAAAAGATTAATCAAAACAATATTTTAGTAACATTTTTTAACAAAATTTGTGACATGTGGTTAATTCAAAAACCAACAACATCTTTAAATGTTCTTAATTTTTTTTTTTTAAATTATTATTTATAATTAAATTTATAACTTGTTTAACAGGAGTTTAGTTCCTTAGTTTTTGTTGCATGGCTGAGTTCAATCTTAAAAGATAGAAAATACATAAAAGCCATTTGAGTAAAATTCAAGTAGCATTTGGTCCTATTTCATTAAAGTTGCGTCATTTCTATGAGAAAAATTACGGATAACAAAAATCACATTTATCAGAATTGCACTCTAGAGATCAAAAAACAACAAACAAAAAATAACTTTAGCCTATCTGTTTATCTACTCTATAATTATCAAACGACCTGTATACATAGTTAAAACGTAGTGATAAATGATCGTATATACAGAATATTATGCAATCAGACACATTTACAAACTGTCAACTTATTTGTGAAACATGTTCTCTAACAGTCAAACTGTTTTTAACTGTCAAAATTTTCTGTAGCTTTCAATAATGTTTTTTTTTTCAACTTATTAATAATGTTTTTTAGATATCAATTATATTCTTTAAACGCCATTCATGTTTTTTAAATGTCAGTCATGAGAAACCAACTATTATTTTATTCTCATAATTCAGTACAGGCAAGCTTAGAAAGCATTAGGAACATAGTACGCAACAGCTTAGACAAAGTTTACCGTTTATTTTAAAAGCTTGAAAAGATATTGATAAATTTTCAATCAGTACACTACTAAAGTTATTTCAAAATGTTATTAACAATATAATAACTGTAATTAGTACATTTTCTAAAATTAAAACTTATAATAAAGTTTTACAACTGATAATAATAGAGCTAAATACATGCCAATTAATATATTATTATATACATAATTCAATGTTATGTATATAATTAATAATATAATATTCATCAACTTATCAATTTGCGACTGGGATATTTGACATAAATGATAAGAAATGTAAATCTGTTTTTATTGCATAAAACATTGTGCATAATGCTAATGATTTTTTGTTATCTTGTTGACAGTGTTAATGGAATTATATTAAGATTCCTATCAATGCATTATTTATTATGCATAAAAAATAATTATGAATAATTATTTTTGTTTTGGGTTAATTTCGACATTGTTAAATATTTGAAACTATTTTACATATTAAATATTTATATATACCTAAGATTATAGTAAATTATATAAAAAAATGTTTGATGACTCTTTTAATACAAAGTATTTAACCGTATATCTGATATTTTTTTGTTAAAAAGGTATAGTGCTTTCTAATAAGTAATAATAATTAAAAAAAAATAAAAACATTTATTATAACAAACCAAATCAAAATTTAGATCACAGAAAATGTTCAAAAAATTAGTATATTCTCTTAAATAAGAAATTCTTGAATAAGAAATTTTTGTATTGGTAATAACTTAATACTATTTCTTTAATAAATTACATTTATTTTAACAAAACAAATAAAAATTGCAAATATTTAAATCAAGTGATTAAGGCGGCCATGGTATAAGACCTTCGTTGCCAATTCATTTATTTGTAAAATGATTATGCAGCCTATGTTCATTTTAATATTTTCTCGCAGCATTACGAGCGTCTTCATTACAAAATCCTCAGATAAGGACAACATTGCAAACGACCGGTAAAAAGGAGCAAGGCTATTGAGAGGCAATCAAACCAAAAAAAAACTACCCTTATTGTTTACTCAATGCCAAAGAAGCAGAATTTTTCAAATTTTATATTCTTCGTAGAGTTGATAAGTAAAAAAAAGAACATGCCCGTTTTTAGAATGTGCTCACAAATATAGATTTATAAAAAAAATGTGTGCAAACGAATCAACCAAAGAGTTACTTCAAAGCACATCTACCAAGAAAGGTTGTTTAGAGATGAGAAAATAAAAGTAAGTAAAATGTTCACGGTTGTGCAAACCAAGGTGCATACTAAACCTAAGCATTCTGAGTAGATAGCTCTTAACAGCCAAACCTTCATGCAATCTCCGTACATGTATTATGACAAATTATTAACTAATCTAAATGCTGTTATAGGACTTTTATTTCAAAGACCAAGTGACAGCCAACGTAGTTATAATTAGGAGAGAGATCCAAATAAAAATTATTCTTAAATTACAAAACCTTTCCTACGATCAGCAAAGTCCTGTAAAAAAGATCCAAAAGCTGATTAATAACGGGTTTAAAACACCAATACTCATTAGGTGTAATGCAAACGCACACTATAATGTATGAAGGAGCAAATCAACCCAACAGATGTTTTAGAATGTATTTGCTTACGTTCAAAAACGCGACTTAAAATAAAGTTATTGACCTAACAAATGACAAAACAAGTAAAGAAAATAAAACCGTATACAGAACGTTTCCTTTTATATATATCTTAGTTTTTAAAAATATATTGTGCGTCAGCAACAACATATTGTAGCTTAAAGTTGAAACACAAGTTATTGTTGTATAGACCTCCACGTGTTAATAAATAAATAACATATAATCTACTACGTGTTGCAGCGTTTCCAACATTACAGAACTGTCTAAAATATTATAATTAAAAATAAATGGTCGATATTAAAACTTTATTACTTTATTGCCGCTTGTTATTGCTCTATTTACCCTACAACCGATTACATCAAAAGTGGGATAATAAAAACACGTTGCACCAGTTAAAATTTTGAAGACAAATTAAGTAACCAATCGGACCGGACGAGTGTTGGTGGCAGCCGCGGTGACGCATTTGTTGCACAAGATATGCTACATTTGATGCAAGCGTTTTTCACCGTGTTTAAGAAAACATCCGCATCACCGCCAATGCCGTTGATGAAAATACAGTAGATAGTGGCGGACTGGAACCGTATTTTATTTAATTTGGCCAGGTACGATCTTAATCAAAGCTCGATTTCAAGAATGCAGAATAGTTGGATATAATAAGTAACATAAGCAAATACAAATTACAAAAAACACGGAACCTAGAGCAATATTTCCAGACTTGCCATAAGACAGAGTCACCTGTAATTAGTGATATTCAATCAAGTGCAGTCAGAGAAGGTGTAAGATTGCATCAACCAAAAAAATTTAAAAAAATCTATGCTTTTGTTTCGACAATATGAAGCAGAAACTAAAAACTCTTCATGCATGTTAGCACCAATAAATCGCCTAAGGAAAGAACCACATATGTCACCACTAACAAAACCTCTAAGGCTAGAAACTACACGTCAAATTCAAGGAAAATGCTTTAATTGCGGCACAACGGGCCACCAAATGCATCAGTGCACAGAAACATCTAGCAAACAAAAAAAAGTGCAACCAAAATTAAAATCCATTACTAAATGTACTTTTTGTAATCGCGTAGAGCACGTTGAGTTTAAATGTTTCAAGAAACATGAGTATCCAAAAATATGTTGTTTGACGATCAACAGGTGCATCCGTGCCAATGGATAAGGACAAACATGCATTCCGCTACAGAATTGATTCGGGAGCAGACTAGTACGTAATTCATCAACGCGTTACAAAAATTATCAACGTACATGTTACACTCAATGAAAAGTCCTTGACTTTGATTTTGGAAATAAAACAATTCAATGCTTTGAAAATTGTCGGTTGTATGTCACTCTACAGGAAGTAACAGTAGAGATAATTTTTATTGTGCTTCTTGATAGCACCATCCTAGTCGATGATGCTTTAATTGAGTAGGGAATTATTAGCCAACTCAAAATAAAGCTTGTCACAAGAAAGCATGGTCTCGATTTGCAGTTCTCCGTATTCACCGCACTTAGAATTCAAAACTTCCAGGTCAACGATATGTTAAAATTGAACATGCAACAGCAAGCACGTTTGACACAGATGTTAAACGCAGCACGTTTGGCTACCCCAACTGTCGCAACTACAAGGCAATTACGGATAAAATTGACAGACAGTGTACTTTTTCAGAAAACTGGCATACGCCAAACAAATACAATTAAAAGCAATAATCCAAGATCTACTTAGTCAAAGAATAATCCGAGAATGTTCGTCATCATATGCTAGTCCAATCGTCTTGGTTAAAAAGGATGGATCAATTCCGCAGTTTGAGAACGATATCCGCTACTCAATTTACTTGAGCAATTAGATGCATTGAGAAAAACTATTTTTTCACTACCATCAATATGAAAGCTGGCTTTCACCAAATCCGTATAGAAAAGAACTCAAAGAAGTACACCGCGTTTGTAACGCCAGACAAACGTATTGAGTATAACCGTGTGCCATTTGGATTTGCCAATGCACGATCCTGCTATAAGAAGACTATTGTCAAAGCACTAGTCGCATTAAAAGACACAGTGGCTCAAGTTTACCTGAATAATGTCATGATCGGTTTTGAAACCATCGACTAAAGATTTGATTACCTGAATAAATGTAATTTTTTAATAATATAAGCAGAATACCTTAGTACAATACTTAGAAACAAATCAATAAAACCAAGTTCACACAAGATAAATGTTCTAGTGCATTCACTGCCACCAAAAAATGTGAAGACAGTCCGGCAATTTATAGGCTTAGCGAAATACTTCGGACGCTTTATTCAATTTTTTTTAATAAAAGCAGCACCTGTTAATCGACTTCTACAAAGAATGTCCAGTTTGAATGGACTACTGACCATGAGCAGATAAGACAAAACACTATCAATATTTTAGTTAATCAGCTAATACTTCAAATATTTGACGCCGACCTTCCAACTAAACTACATACAGATGCAAGTTCTGTTGAAATTGAAGCAGTTCTCATGCAAAAACTAAATAACTAGACCAATTGCATAGTTCAGCCGTACCACAGATTGCAAATCAGAATATCATTTTTACAATTTGGAAACATTGGCAATCGTGAAAGCAACGCAGTATTTTTGTGTTTATCTGTATGAGATACATTTCACAATACACACCGACTGCAACTCGGTACGAGCAACAGTGTTAAAAATCTACATCTGAGAAATACCAAGTGGTAGATGAATCTTTAAGATTTTAATTTTAACCGTAAATTACCTCTGCTAAAATTGCTAAATTCGTAGTAAGAAGACGATAAACGTTTCTCAGATTGCGAAATATCAGGCACAAGACTTGTTTTGTCAGTCAATAACTATTTTGCCTGAAAAAGATTATATAATTAAAAATAGACTAGTTTACCATATTGAACAAAAATAATGAAACCCAAATGAGATGTTTTGTGCCAACAGCACCAAGACTAACAACCATGAAAACCTACTATGACAGTGCAGCAAACCTTGGTTGGGCCATAACCAAAATGAAAAAAGAGTTATACTGGCCTGGAATGGAACAAACCTTCAAGAAATTTATCAAAAACTGCAGATTAATCTATTGAAAAAAGCAATATATATGGCATATGTATCATGCTGGACTATTGTTTAAATTCGATAACTGCACTGAGATTTCTACTGTACGTTTACAGTTATTAAGAACAAAACTACAGAATCTTCTATATCAGCTCTTGATAAACTTTTTACACGTATTGGTACACCTAAAAAAATTGTGGCATACAAAGCACAAGCATACACATCTTTAAAATTTAAAAAAAGGCAAGATAGACAACAATTTTACCACAAATTAAAGCCGTGCTTAACAAAACAGCATCTACTTTTAAAGGTTACACACCAAACGCAGTTATGTTTGGAACCAGAAAAAGATTGCTTGTAGAAGAGAAGTTGAGGGGTATAGAACTTGCAAAGCTTGATCCAACACAAATAATAAGAGCTAAGGCAAACAAGAACTTAGACCAGAGTAGAATAAAGAAACAAGATTTCTACAACAAGAAGAGACGTAAAGCCGTGCTTTTCAAGGTTGGAGGCAAAGTTGTTGTAGAAGACACTCAGAAAGCAAGTGCTGGTAAACTGGAAGCAAAAATTTTTGGGCTATTTTAGATTTTGAATCTGCTGGAAAATGAACGTTATGAAATAAGAAAAACCAATAAGAAAACAAAAATAACTAGGTCGCTGCACACTAACAGCTGAGACGTTGACCTAAAAGTAAAATTGCAATAAAAAACAATTAATTATCAACAATTTCATTTTGGATTTTAAATGGTTTATAATTTCATTTTGGATCTTGAATAGTCGAGAATTTTATTTTAGACTTTGAATGGTCGATAATTTCATTTTGGACCTTCAATGGTTAATAATTTCATTTTGAACCTTAAATGGTTAATAATTTCATTTCGGACCTTGATTGGTTAATAATTTCATTTTGGATCTTGAATGGCTGCGAAAGCTTACAGGACTAACAACTGAACAATATGGGTTAAACAAACACAAGAATAGAATAAAAATCCAACAGAATGCGAGTGCAAGGCCTACAATAAGAAACGTATTTTTTTTAAACACATGCTAACTAAAAAAAAACTTAAGACAATTCTTTGGCAAAAGTTTATAGACTTTATTAAAGAAACGAGACTACCAAAAATATAACAATTATAGGTGTGCTCAATAGGGCCAGCAGGAACGTAGTGCAAGAATCGCCTCATAGAAAGAAACAAAAAAAGTAGTGTTTTTCTGATATTAAAAAATAATTTAAAAATCTGATTTTGTTAAAAAAAAAGTGTGACTGCATCAATAAAAAAAATCATTAATCAGTCGCTACAATTTGGTTTTGTTGATTAAATCAAACATATTAAATTTAATTTACTTGCTGTTACTAACGTTTAAAAGCAAAATGCTTCTTATTGAACCCAAAACAAAAAATGCTAATTATTATAATACGTAAAATTAAACCGTACATTATACAATATTTTTGAAACAGTGTGCCACTTATCTGTCGTAGGTACGTATTATTGTAGTTATGTGTAATACATTTTATGGTTGTTTGTATACTAATTGTTTGTATAATACATTGTAGTTGAACCTGTACCGTTCTTATTATTGTAAATGATAAATTCCTTATTTTATTGTTATAAAATTGAATTTAAATTGTTTACCTTTAATGCTAAATAAATATGTAACCCGATTCATTGCAAGTCTAATACATATTAAACAGTCATTTACATTTTATCATTTTGAAAAAATTTGAATATATCACGTCAATCAGTAACTTTTACATAGTTATTTACATACGCAATAAGAATTTTAAATGTGTTATTCACATATTAATATTATAGTGATAAAACTGATAAATATAGTAATGTTGGCAACAATATACTGCATTAGGATATAGACAAAATGATACTTTTATGCATACATTTATCTATTTTTAAGAAGAAAGGCATAGTTATTTATTTTTTTGTCTATTTTAAATCTTTTATTTATAAAATTTAAAATTAAAAAAATATATTTTCTGTCCTGGTTTCCCCATGAATTCAACTGCTCCGGTTTAATTATGTTGTGTTCTGGCGCTCTTCCATTCTTCATTCGATTATTAAAGTTGAATTTTTGTTGTTATTTGTATTATTTGAAAAATTAACAATAATAATGTTTAAGTATAAAATCTGTTATGGCACAAAATGGGCAAATCTAAACAAAAGTTTGTTTGTAAAGCGTTACTTGAGAATAAAAGTTTATCTTGGATAAAATAAAAAATAATTCTAGTAATCAGCTGCATGACGTTATTAATAAAATAGATGAACATACGTTCTTATTAAACTTTATTCTTGGCATTCTTAATAACAAGAAAAACAATTCTACAACTGTTTCTTTAAATAATCTTTTTAAAACTAAAGGCCTTAATACAGACATTTTATCATACAAAGAAAATGTAATAACACGCAACAAATCTGATAATATAAACAATAAATTGTCATCAACTTTCAACTCTAGAGTTACTAGTACAGTGGATTTACATTGGATTGAAATGTTTTGAACTTATAAGAAACAAAGATAAGTATTAAATTAGGAATTAAAGAATCATTGCTCAAAAGTCTTTTAGACCCTACGCTATGGCCTGTTGGGCTTGCTGTTAAAGAATTTTTCCCTCGTCGTGGACCTAAACCAACTGTAACTGGAATTTTTTTCAAACCAAACGTACCAATTCAAAAGAAGTAAACAGTTTTGTTTTTTTTACTATTAAAACGTTTGGAGCCTACAAATAAAACTATTTTTTTTTATAGTTCCGTGATCTCCGAGGAATATTCCAATATATTTCTTAACGAGACATGGCTTGAGCCAGGAATTGTAGTAAATTATTTAATGATAGATATACATTTTTTTGCACTGATCGTTCTGCTGCAAATAGTTTAAACTTCAAGGTGGTGCAGTTCTCATGTCATTAATACATAGAAATCATAAGCATTCCTACTAACAACAGTACAGATAAAACGTGGGTAAAACTATTTATTAATAATAAATTTTATGTTTTTGGATGTGTTTACATACCATCAAAATCTTCAATAGAGATATTTGAATTTCATATAGAGTCAATATCTGCAATTTTTGTTCAACATAGTGATTCCAAAATTAAAGTAAAGGGTGATTTCAACATGCTGGATCTTTCTTGGATTGATATGAATGACTACGTAGGGCTTTATTCAGTTAACGTTAAAAATAGTTCTAATATAAAAGATTCAACTGAAAGTTTAGTTTGTGATTGTTACGCATCTTATAATATGTGTTTTATAATAATAATAATAATAATATATTTAATCATTTTGAGCTTTTCAGCAATATGACAATGTCAGTAAATACATATAAAATACAATAATTATAAAACAGGTTTAAAAAAGATTATTTAAAAAATTATAAAAACTAATATATACAATTAAAACTACTTTAAAAAAGATTAGGAAATAAAGCTATTAAACAATTTTACAATTCTGAGTCTTGCATATATTCATTGTAGGAATAATAACACTTTTGTAGTAACATGTTTTTAATTTGTGTTTCGTATTGCAAACCATTTAAGCATTTAAACGTTTGTGGTAGTTTGTTGTAGATATTAATGCTGATGTAATAAGGGCTTTTTTATAGAATTCTAGTTTATGTTTTGGTACTTCTAGCAATGCAGGTCCGAATCTGGTAGAATAATTATGATGAATGTTGAGATGTGAAAACAAATGTAAGTTTTTTCTGACATATATTAAATATATATTTTGCTTCGTTAATAATGTTTCAAAACGTAACTCCTTATTACATGCGTCACCCATCTTTAGAAGTTTATGTTTATGCACAGATGATGAGCACCTTAAATCCGACTTATCTGTGGTATTTGATTATAAGCATGCGCCTTTTCTCTTAATAAATTATTACTTTATGTCAATAAACTTTTAAAAATTATGTTCTGATACTACTGATATTGATACTGCAACTTTAATATTTTATAATATATTGTCTGACTGCTTTCAAAAAGTTGTACTAACAAAAACAATACACGAGCCCAAGTTTCCTGTCTGATTTAATACAGGGCTTCAAACATCGGTTACCCAAAAACGGCATGCTTATAAAAAATATAAATTATCAAACTAGCAATCTAATTATTTAATATTTGCTAACCTTAGGTAACGCTGTCACATGCTTACTAAGTTTTGTTATAATATTTATATAACACAAACTAAACAATCGGTACTTCAAAACTCCAGTAATTTTTGGAAATTTGTAATTACAAAATTTGGATCAAATAGACTAACATTGTCTATATTTTTTGATGATGTTCAACTTAAAGGTAGTACCGTAATTACTAATGCATTTGCATTAAACTTTTCTTGAGTTTACAATAGCCAACAAATTTTTTTTTGCAATCTAAAAGTTTATTAAAGTTTTTGTCTATCTCAATTTAATATTACTTCTACAAAAGTCCAAACAGCAGTGCTAAACATAGACGTTAAAGATAGAGCATAACTTAATGTGTGTAATTGTATATTTTCCATAAATTTCCATCATTATGGAAATTGTCTTATGTACAACCTATTTTTAAATCAAGAAATAAAGGTTTTTTTAGAAGAATAAAGAAATAAAAACGACGTTAAAAACTATAAAACAATCTGTATTCTATCTTCGATTCCTAAAGCTTTTGAATAACGTATTGCAAGTTTTATGAGAAACTTATTTAAACATGTTATTGTACCTCAACAGCACAAATTTGTGAGTGGACGAATCTTTTGTTATACATAAATTATATTATAAAATCTTTTAATGCGGGTTGATGTTCACTTTGTATACAAGGACTTTAGTAAAGTTTTTGATAAAGTTAATATTAAACTATCTAAACTGGAACGTTATGCGGGTTAGTTTGAAAATGAACAACATCTAATTTAACAAATCGCGCGCAACAAGTTTGCATAAGACAATAAAAGTAAAATAATAAATCACATTTAAATCGTGCTCTTATAAAAATGCAATTTTTAATAGTAAACAGTTAATAGAAACACACCAAATTAATAAGAGGTATGCACATTAATATTATCTACCAATACGTGAAAAAATTATAAAAATCAAGTCAGTGCTACGCAGGCATTGACAGATACAAAGTACAATGGATAAGAGAAAGATAGAAAATTTAACAGTAAATGAAATAAAAATGGAATTAAAAAACCGAGTAATTTCACGAGCTGGAAATAAAAACACTTTCATCCACAAACTGAAAGAAGTAACAGAATCTAGCTTTTTATCTGATGAATGCACAAATGAACTAAACAATGCAGACGACAAAATGATTGTCGTCCAATATCGTCCAATATCTTTGGTAAGTCCCATATCAAAAATAATAGAATCCATAGTAGCCACAAGAATTATAAACTTTTTTAATTTTCACAAATTATTTAATGACTATCAATACGGTTTTTGCGAAGGTCGGTCAACTTATGATGCTATAACTGTTTTTTAAATAAATTATACAAATACCTCGACGAAGGTAAGACCTGTGTAAGAATATTTTTGGACTTGAGCAAGGCGTTTGTCATGACACCTTGCTGAAAAAGCTGCATATGTACGATATACGTGGTCACGCACTTAAATGGTTTGAAAATTACTTAAATGGAAGATATCACTACGTAAAAGTAGCAAACAAGAAATCAAATATGTTCCACAAGGTTCCACAAAGGTCGGTGCTTGGTCCCCTACTATTTATTATCTTTGTAAATGACTTAAAAATAGAAAATATTTTTATGTTTGATAACGAAACCTCCCTTTTAGTTAACTCTACAGATAACCAAATTGCCTTAAAAGCTACCGCACATGTTGCTAAAGTTAAGCAATGGTTCGATGCAAGCGGTTTGCATTTAAATAAGGAGAAAACCGTGTTTCTCAAACTTTGCAAAACAAATATAAAAGATGACAGTAGTTTACTTAAACGATGCAATAAGTGAAGTATAACACAAAAATTTTATGTGTAATTATTGATCAGGGATGCAACTGGAGTGCTCATATAGACTACGTTGCAATAAAACTATCATCTACCTGTTATGTAATAAAACAATTACAGCAAATTTTAAATTTAAATGTACTTTTAAAATATTACTACGCACATTTTCATTTAGTGTGTATGAAAATATTGCATAAGGATGTTCTAACGAGTCTGTTAGAGTATTGGTACTGCAGAAATAGCCGCATTTCATGTAGACCATTGTTTAAACAGCTAATCATACTAACTGCGCCGTGCATTTTTATCTATCAGCTATTAATATATGCAAAACAAAAAAACTTAGACCTTTAAACTTTTCTCATACATACAATACCGGGTATGGTTAAAACATTTTTGAAGTACCGCAACATAAATTGAGCATTTACAAAAAAAGTCCACACTATCTGGCTATAAAAGCATACAACAAAATACGAAAATGCTAATTTTTTTTTTTTTAATCGAACTCAAAAAGCTGCTAACTTGCAAATGTCGTTATTCGTTTACAGAGTATTTGAACGATACAGCACAAAAAATGTATATATATATATATTCGTATTTTAATTTGTTTGTAATTGTAATATTTTTATTTTTACTATTTTTATTTTATACTTAATATTATGAACCAGACGTATCCCATGTCTGTAAAGATCGAGAAGAATAAAATTATATAATTATTATTATAGACAATTTCTTTTCAAAAATATATTACGTATTATCTGGTGTTCCTTAGATATTTCATTTAGAACCACTTCTTTTTAACATGTTTATAAACAAAATTTATATTGGTTTGAAATCCCCAATATTATTATTTGCAGACTATGTTAAATTATTTAGACAAACTTTGTCGCTTGAATAAAGAAAAATAAACAAAAAATATACAACATAATTAATAAAATGGTTGTTTTATTACTCTGTTCAACGTTGCGTTTAGTCCTGTGCAACCTGAAACAAATAATGCTGGTGGGTTTCTAGTTGTTAGTCTTAGTACATGAAAGTTCAAACTGCATAATAGAATTGAACAATCCACATCTCCGTAGAAAACTGAGTCAAAATCAAAACAATTTAATAGGACATTATAATCATTAAGACCACAAGGCGGGTAGTGGCCATCTTCTTAGTAACACGTATACTTTGAATAGCGTTTTTAAACTTTTTCCAGAGCGGAGGAACAAGTTGCGTAGTATGGAGACAACGCCGTCCAACAATATTCAAGTTTACTTCTGACAAAAGCAAAATAGAGTACGTGCACAGATTTCTTATTAGAGAATGGTTTTGGTTACCTAATAATAAATCCAAGCAATTATAATGCTGCGTTGACTATCAAACAAGCAAACCAAACTCATTGCAAATTGGAATCATTGATAAAACTTTGTCGTAAATGGTATAACCAAAAACTATGTTTGATTTGTTGCAAAAGTATGTCATCTTGCAGCATTTTCATATATTTAGTTGCAAAAAGGTTTAACACTACGTAAATAAGATTTGAATGTCTGATTAAAGTGATGTACAATCAGATATAGTTAAAATTGTAAAAAAAAATTTTTAAATTGTCAGCATATAGCAGACATTGATTTTTTGAAGATTTGTAAACATCAATAACAAAATTAATAAAAATTATGGCTCTAATTTAAACTCTTAACGAACATTATGTGCTAGATAGTTAGTAAATTTAAAGTTTAAAACTTCAACATATTTGAATCGATCATTGAAAGATATGACTGTAATAGATTACAAGATTTTTATTGCATCCAACAATACATAGTTTATTTATTATAATCTTGTAATCTAGAGAATTAAAGGTTTTGCTGACATCAGTGTATATTGCGTCTGCAAAAACAAACTCTATAAGACATAGCAAATATGACGCATTAGAACTCTTCTTAACAAAGCCGTGCCAGTTATATGATATTAGACGTTTTAAACCAAAATAAAACCGTTCTGATATTATTTGTTCAAAAGCTTTCATAGTCTTTTCTTTTTTTTTTAAATTGAACAATTTTTAATTTCTTTGAAAACGTTTAACAAATAATATAAAAAATTTGTTAAAACAGTAGCGCAGCCTTTGACTAAAAAAAAAGAATGCCATCAGGACTTGACGAGTATTTTGCTTTTAGACCTTTAGAATCTTTATTAGATAATATAGATTTAATTTCAAATGAAGTACTAATAATACTGACAGAATTGGAAATTGATAGTAACTTTGAAATTTTGTAAACACTACTAAAAAAATTAACAAATGAGTTTACGATATTTAGTTAAGCTGACGTTATAGTTTCATTATGTCATGAATGATAAAATATTTGAACTGTTTTTCAAGCAATTAATGTATGATTAAAATAGTAAGTAGTAGTAGTAAACATTTGTCTGTCCAATGAAATGCGTTTTGTTTCTACTTGAAGGTTAGAATACTTTTCCAATAATAATTAGTTTTATGTTGATTATTTAACTTGTGATAACTATTGTCTAGTTTGTGCCAAAATTTTCGTAATAAAAATAGCTTATAATCATTACTAACAACTTTGCAGTACAAAACTTTAAAGTTCAGTGGCTTCTTAACTTTTACAACTGATGTCACAGTTCTTACAAAATTATTTATTTTATTTTTTTGTTGTCTATTGTCTATGTGTGTATATGTAAGTTATTTACCGTATACAAATAACGAGTTAAACGGGCATCTATAAAGAGATTGTTACATTTATGCATGTGAATGCAGCGTCAACGTCTGAATCTACAGCTGTAACTGTTTGCTGAATAAGCATGATTACTTTATATATTTTATGCTAATTAAAATATTCCGTTATTATAAGTTTCTATCTCAGTAAGATAGTATGAAAAACAAAAATTTGAAAAAGAAAAGTTAGTAACACCGCTTGTTAATTTGTGTATATTAAAAATATAAAACATTGTCTAGCTGGTGTCCTATATGCATATTAATGTAATTTTATATTTAAATAACTTTATTGCAAAAATTTTACATTAAATTTCATAAAATGGTAATTAAGTAATTGATTAATTTTTTGTTGAATTAAACAACATTATAATGCTATCATGTATAACATCTATTGCAAATCTTTTTACACACAGAACTAGGTTTTCTAAAAAAATATTAATTAGTAACTAATTGTTCAAAGCTGTAAAGCAAAAAATTAAATTAGGCATATAAATTTATTATTTCTTGAAATTTATAATCCGTAACATGTCAAGATTAAATTATGTTGTTTTAAAATTTACAAAAGAATCTCTATAGTACTTTATTTATGTCAATATATTAATTTTCAATTTAAATGTTTAGATAAAAGTGCAATTATTAAAACCCTAATTGTAAAATAATTCAAGATTATAAACATAAAATAGAGAAACCTTGCTATATTAGACAAATAATGGTCATTGTCTATCTGTTTTTTTATGGCTCTGGTATTGCAAAAATAAATATCAATTTTTATTTACACGTAGAATTAAATTCATAGAAGAAGTATAAACTTTAAAACTAATAAAATGCAAACAAAGATTTTTAGTATAATATTTATTTATTTATTGCTATGTTAAATACATATTTTAAATTGGAATAAATTGATACAAATGTCCATAAAAATATTTATATCATATCATAAATTAACCATCCTACCAAACAACCAACAGCTACTGGTATTGAAAGACGTAACAAGTTTCTAAATATAGTTTTAAGATCCATTTTTAACTGATCAAAGCTCCTAGAGAAAATTGCTCTTAAAAGTTTATATACTTCGACAGCACAATACAATCCTGCTAAAATGTACGGTGCGTTATATATAATCTTGAATATCATTCCCAAAAATGATAACAAAGTTTCTATAATACCCATAAATGGGGCAATTATAGACAAAACAGTCGAAATTATAGATATAATTGGTCCAACCCCAGGAATTGCTGATAACGTTTGCATTAACATATTTCCTGCAGCATTTCCTGCTATACCTGTAACTGCGCCAAGCGTACCACCAACTGCACCAGTAGCTGCGCCAACGGTACCACCAACTATGCCGGTAGCTGTGTTAGTTACTGCACCTGTAGCTGTTCCAACTACATTTGTAGCAGATCCAACAATATCAAAAGCATGTACTTCTAAAGTACAATGAAGAAGAGCAATTAGTCCAAACAGGTAAAGGAATTTCATTTCTAAAAAAAATGTTTATATTAATTTATTTCAAACTTTATTCTTTTATATTTATCTTAATAAATACTAAATAATACTACAAATAAAATAAAAAGAAAACTATTATCATTATCGTAAGATTTTTACGAGCAATGTTTACTTACTTATGCTGTATTCTACTTCCGTGATCTACACAACAACTAATTAAATCCACAACATTTTTTTGAAATATATACCTATGTTATCTATGTATATGCATTTTTTGGCAATTATTTGTGATTTATTTCAAGTTCGTCATAAAATTTAAATTGTTAATTTTTCTATATTCTAATAAGAACTATTATCAATTCGAGAAAATTTAATATTTATTTATTCCAAAATCCCTGAAAAGTATTTGACTAATTATTAAAAAACTTATTGAAATAAAAATAATACTTATGTTCTATTGTGTAAATCAAAATAACAAACAGAAAAAATATTTTCATAAAGTTATTAAAATATTTCAATTTATTTTTGGATTTTATTGTAATTTCAAAATACTTCTGTTGTGTACATGTACGAGTAAATGTGTTTGTTAGTTACACTGTCATATGCTTTTTTTTTTAATTTTTCTATGTGATAATTAAGAGTTAATAAATATATCATAACATTTAAATTTGAATTGCAACAAATAAAACTATTACATTAAAGACAAGATTTAAACAGTCTAAGGACATTCTATTTAAATAATTGTAGATTATATTTAACAATTCCTTTTGTTGTTTATACACTATACCCCTTAGTACAAGTATTAAAGATGGGAGATTGTTAAGTACTCCCCAAGGAGGCTACTAATCTAATCCGATAAGTGAAATAAAACCGGTATATTTTTGAGCACAGTATAGTACGGTTAAATATATATTTGAACATGTACTTGTAAATTAATACACAATATTTACTACTAAACCCGTTAATTGGTAGAATAAAGTTCCATCTAATCTACTCACAGTTTTCTATTAAACTTTATTATAATTACATAAAAGTTAATCTTGTATTAGACTAATTCCTGGACATAAGCCTATCCGTATATTTTCCAGATCTGGCAATCTTGAGCCTTTTGAAACCAGTTTCTACCAATGGCCGACTTGATATCGTTCAACCATCTCCTTTGTGGCCTAAGTCACTCTGACCGTCCATCTTAGCTGAGCTATGAGTTCAATAATGTCAGTCACCTTTGATCTCTCTCCGATTACTTTGTTCCTGATTTGATGCCTTAACAAAATGCAAGCATAGAGCGTTCCATCGCTCGCTGTGTAGTTCTTAGTCGGTTCGAGCTTTTTTTGTAAAATTTATTGTTTTTAAGCCATATGTAGTCAATGGCAATATGCATGCGTCGTATACTTTTTTTTTAGATTTATTGGTATGTCATTATTTGCTAATATATATCGTAATTATCCAAACGCCGCCCACGTGAGACCTATTCGTTTTGTGACTTCTGCTGTTTCATTCTCTTTTCCAAGTTTAATGACGTGACCAAGGTAAGTATAATGGTCTACTACACATTCAATTTCCACGTTGTCTAGTAAGATGTGGAAATTATCTGGACTCATTATTTTTGTTTTTCCTATGTTCATTTTTAGCCCTATACTTTATGATGCTGCATTTAGTTGTTGTAGCATCTCTCCCAGCTCTACAAGATCGTTTGATATTAGGACTATATCATCCGCAAAACGGAGATTATTGAGGTATGTTCCATCGATCTTAATTCCTTTTAGCTCTCACTGAAGTTTTTTAAAGACGTCTTGTAAGCTTAAAATGAATAGTTTTGGTGAGATAGTATCCCCTTGACGTTGACGTATGTTTGTTTTATTAGTGGTAAGTTCTTCTACGATCTTGACGTGTAATGTAGAGCACTTTTATAGATATTTTCAATGATGGCAGCATATCTTGAGTCTATTCTTGCATTTTTCATAGATTTTAAGATTGCCTACGTTTCTACCTAGTTAAAGGCTTTGTGGAAACTGATAAATGACAGGTGAATTGGCTTTTTCTATTCCGGTGCGTAGGGTTTGTAAGTGGTCAATAGTACTTCCACTCCAAAAGCCTGCCTGTTCTACTAGCTCATAGAAGTTGTTTTTACAAAAAAAAAAAAATTAGACAAATGTCATAAATGCTATAACTTTTTAAAATGTTTTTCAATAAGGGCGGGTAGATGTTGAAATGAAATAAAACAAGCTGTGTGTGAAGTATTCACAAAATTCTTTTTTTTAGTTGAAATGCCCATGTATTTATTAATTAAGTGTGGAATATGACATTGTTCAAATGCCCGCCTCGGCATTTTATTGTGGCACGGATTCGAGTGGTCCAATTTTCATTTATTTTTTCGCATAGATCCGGCTAAATTTGAGCAATGGCCTGTGTTATGTTTACCTTTAAGGCATCGGTTGTGGTTTATTTGCATAGACCTGCAACTTTATTAAACCTTACAAGAAAAAATCTAGCAGAGTCAAAATGCATGACATTGATGACCAATTTACATCACCCTTGCAAGAGATAACCTTACCCTCAAAACGTTCATGCAGAATTTTAATTGTGGCGTCCGCTGTGTGGCACGTGGCGCTGTCCTGCCAAAACCACATGTTGTCTAGGTCCATATAGTTCAATTTGAGCCATAAGAAATTGGTTAACTTTGACCGCCTCACCAACGTCGTTTTCAAAAAATCCACACCAAACTGTAAATTTTTGATGCATTATCACCTTGTAGACCACGAGTGAGTTAGTGTCGTCTTGTATACGGCAACTTTGTTTGTTAACATAGCCATTCATCCAAAAATTTGCCTCGTTGCTAAAAATGATTTTTCCGCCAAACGATTCGAAGCCTAGGAACCAAACAAACAGCGTTGTCTATGATTATAAACTTTGAGCTTTTGAGTCAATTGGATCTTGAACAGATGTAGGCCTAAGTCCCAACTCAAAATTTGCCAAATTGAAATCTGCAAAAGCCCGAGTTCTTGTGCGCGGCAAGGAATTGACTGCCTCGGGTTCTGATGTACATTTTCACGAACTGCGGCAATGTTTTCCGCCGATCTTGCGTTCCTTGAACGAGCAGGTGTTGACTGATTATTTACCAAACCCGTCGTCTTAAATTTGGCCACCAAACGTTAAAAAGTCGACTGTTAAAAGCCACCACGTCTACCTTAAAATGGGCGCAATGCACGCAACGTTTGCACTTACTTACACTCATTTTTATAATAAAGTTTTATCATTTAAACGTGCTGTTCAATCGTGTAATTTGCCATGGTGATTTGGCATAAATAACTGAATAATAAACAAAAAAATTGATAGAAGTCACAGAAACAAAATGGCCGCCAAAATCTACCCGTGCCAACTAAAAAACCTTTTATAATGCAAATAATAATCATAAACTACAATGATAAATACAGAAAAATAATCAAAAGACAAATTGTGATCATATAATTCTTTTTTTTTAATTTTCAAAATTTCTTTACCACCTATTGCTCATTTGACATTATGCACGGAAGACCAAAGTGGCTACTGGTTTGACTTATTTGTTTTCTATTAACTGTCATTTTCAGAGCAGATTGGTGCGTTGATTAAGGTTCAAAGAGTTGAAGATTGTGCAAAAGCTGTTGCTCTTGTAGCAGATGAAAGAAGCCAGCGGTATGTGTCCAGATTCCTTCATGTGAGTTTTTTTACCGTCCAAGAAGCACTTGAGCGGATTAAGGTGACCGGCATAAATACTGGGAGGCCGAGATCGGGCAGAAAACAAAAAAAAAACAACTGCTATCGATGACCAATTTTGTGTTTGTACTACTTTAAGAAATTGTCATGTGACTTCAGTGGAAACCAGAAACCAACTCCGTAAAGTTTGTGGTACAACTGTAAGTGTGTGGACAGTTTGTTGAAAATTGGAAGAAACTGGCTTAAAATCTTGTGGACTATTAGCTGAACTAAAATTACTCCCACGTCACCGAGTAGCCAGACAAACATTTGAATTGCACATTAGCACAATGAAAAAAAGTACTGTTTACTGACGAGTCTAGATTTTTCTTACATTTGCCAAATGGAAGAGAACAATTATAGAGACAAATAGAGAGAACAATTTGCGGAGTGCATTTTTAAGCCCCGGCTTAGCCATGGTGGAGGTTTCCTGATGGTATGGGCTAAAATATCAATGAATGCCTGCACCAAATTTGTTATCATTGATGAAAAATCGCTGACTGCACACCGGTATATTGAGAAGGTTTTGGAAAATAACTTAGTCCCATTTGCACAATTTATCGGCAATGGCTTTATTATGATTATGATTATTTTGCAAAATAACGCATTCTGCAAGGTGCGTCACAGAATATTTTGCAATAAATAAAAAAAATTATCTGGCCTGCATGTACAACATATAGAAATCCTATGCAACATGTTTGAGACATGCTGGGCAGGCGTGTTAAGGAACGTGCGTGTTTATAATTAATTTAACTTTAATAAAAGTTAATAAAAGTTTAAATAAAAAAGACATAGATATGTTTACAACAAGTTTAGTTGTATTTGAAACCATTGAGAGTGTATGTGGTTCTGCTTCCAAGATTCAAGCATCAACGATCACGATTCCACAAACCGCTACATTTTGAGCTTTTGGAACCGGATCTAGTAAGTAATCATCAGAGCGTAGTTAAATAGTAAAGTCAAGTTGTGTGAGAAAATGATGAAAGAAGCATCCATCAAAGATCAACTTTTAAAAATGAAGAAGAAGAGGCAATATATAAAATGGGCAATCACAAAAATTAAAAAACTTTTGACAATGATGTCGAGAACAATACGTCAGAATTTTAAAATTGTCAAAGATTAACAAAACTGGAAGAGAAATATCAAAAAATTTTGGCAGTACCAAAAAGATTGTTATAATGAGTGAAGACACTACTAAAGATAAACAGTACGAAGAAGGTATAGAAGAGATTTATTATAATAAATGTTCCATTGGCAATAACATCTTGAGAGATTTAAAAAACAAATATGAGATCAACTTGTCATTAGCACAATCAATTAACCATGTCATCTCAATTACAACAACAGCAGCAAATTATCAAATCCTGCAGAATGTTGCAGTGTCATTATGAAAATTAAAAAAACATAATACAAAAACATGTGCATGGAATTTTGGACCTCTCGGAAATGGTTAGGAAATCGTGTAAGATGTTACGCAAAATAAGTAACGGACTAATTAGTAATGTAAACGCACTAACAGCATTAGGATACAAGACAAGTGAATGGAGCAAGTTAAATTAGTAGTGAGAAAGCTAGATTCACAAACAAGTAGAGGGTAAGAATTATTATTACCTAATAACTCAACCAAGTTTCAACTTATTGACAAAATTTATAGAACATAAATGCAATGCATTAGAAGCAGTCCACCGTTCAGGTGTTGACATTAAACCACGACAACATGAACATGGGTCCAACAAAAAACAACCACTAGTGACGCACGTTTCGATAAAAAATATAAACGTTATTTTTGTGAGGGAAATCACAGTTTATATACGTGTGTTAAATTCAAAAAACTTTCACTTCATACAAGGATCAATACCGTGCAAAAAAAAATGTTACATTTGTTTCTCTCAAACACATAAGGTGAAAAAATGTAAAGCTGGCAGATGTTTCAAAAGCAATAAGAAACATCACACATGTTTACACCTTGAAGACACTATAGCAGCACACGCAGATACATTAGGTGGACAAACACTGTTTTGGCCACGTGTATTGAGTTTGAATCACGCTTTAATAATTTTACACTATCAACAACATTTTTGGTATTACCAGTGCACAAACAACTTGCCTTCTAATAGATTTGAACAAGCTATTACCTGAAAATAATTGACTCGCTAAACCAAACTTTAATATTAGTAGTGATATGAGTGACATTTTAAAACCAGGAGTGCTCTCTGCATTATGGTGGCCTTATCAGGTGTCAGGAAAGCCTCCTTCTTCAAAAAACTTTTAACCATATTAAAAAAAAAGTTTTCACTATTGTGTTCCATGATAACTGCAATACACTATTTACTTAAAGACTATTTAATAAACTTTTTTGACGTGTTTAAACACAACGTAAAATGTTCGATTCTTTTCGGATTTTTCGCCAAGCTATATTTACGATCCGATCAAATCCAATTTGTTTTTGTCGATGTTATTCATATCTTCCTTCAATATTTCCTTTCTAATTTTTATTACATGTTTTGTTTATACAGGGTGAACCGTGACTCGATGCGCATAGCTGAATAGCTTATTCCTTGAACAATTTTAAGTCAAAAATGCCTTATGCACTTTTATTCAAAACTCAATAGGTATACAGTTATGGGCAATATTAAATTCAAGTGAGCGTGAAGATAAAGTAAAAACCATATTAAATAAAGTAATGTAAAGTTTTATTATTTAACAGTTTTTTGATTCCTAACAAGTATTTTATTAAAGTTTTTGTTCAAAATGTCCTCCCGCTGCCTCACAACACATGCTTGCTCTTCTAACAATTGATACGTCTTCAATTGTTTTCTAACAATTGCTCATTGAATACTTTGAATACCATAATATTTTGAATTAGCTCATCTCTGCTTTGTGGTTTATTAGAGTACACCAAGCGTTAGGTCTGGTGACCTAGAAGGCCAGGAAACTGGAGCTTCTCTTACAATCCACCTGTTAGCAAAGATGTTATTTAGATATGTTCTTACATTTATACCAAAATGTAAAGGTGCGCCATCCTGCTGAAACCACATATTAACTCTTTTGTGAAATAGTACATACTTCAATAGTTCTGGCATTTCGTACTGTAAAAAAGGTAACATTAGCCAAGTTCAGTGCAACGCAGGACTAATGGAGCTATAAAATAACATAGCAAATTTTAAAAGATTAAAGAGAAAGAGGTAATTATTTGACCAAAGAAGAAAGAAAATGCGAAAAACAACACACTTTCAGCAAACTCATCAGCGTAACGACTAAAGACGATTTGTCATAAAATTGCCACTAAGAAAAAAGCTAAACTTGGCCACACTAGAATCTTTCCGTTTGTAGAACAAAAAATAACAATTTTTGTCAACAATATCATTTGTTCAAAGAAGAGTATAAAGAACTGGGACGCATGAAGCAGGTCTAGAGATTAAGAGATGATCAGATTTATTTAACACATCTTCTTCTTCTTTTTCTTCTTCAGCCTGTTGTTATCCACTTATGGACATAAGCCTCCCTTAAATTCTTCCACATGTTTCTGTTATGTGCTGTTTGTTGTCATTTTTGTCTAGCAACCTCGCGGATATCGTCCCTCCATCTTTTCTGGGGTCTTCCTGCACTGCGAGTCGTTATTCTAGGTCTCCACTGAATGATTCTTATAGCCCATTTTGATAAATCCTGCCAGGCACCATGACCTGCTCAGCTTCACTTGAAGTTGGCAAATCGTACAATTACGTCTTCAACGCCAGTTCTTCTGCGGATTTTGTCGTTTCTGATGTGGTCCCTCAAGCTTATTCCAAGCATCGCACGCTTCATGGATCTTTGACAGGTTTTGAGTTTATTTGCAGATCTTACATTAAGGGTGGTTGTTTTGAGCCTATACATTTTGACGGGAAGGATACACTTGTTATAAACTTCCCGCTTTAGACCTTTTTAAAAAATAAGACCATCCCATAGATGGTCTTATTTTTTAAAATGTATCCTAGTTTGCTGAACGCTGCCCAGCTCATTTTTACGCGGCGTGATATTTCCTTTGTTTAATTGTCCTTCTCCAGTTTAATGATATGGCCAAAATATACATACTCGGTCGCCTTTTTTACCATTTGTTCTTCTACGCTCTTATATGTTTCATTCTCACTCATGATCTTAGTCTTCTTAACGTTCATTTTTAGACCGACTTCTTTAGATGCTGAATTTAGTTGTAAGAGCATGTCTTTTAGTTCACTGTAATCTGATTTAATGAGGATAATATCGTCTGCAAAACGTAGATGGTTAAGGTGTTTTCCATCTATGTTTATGCCTTTTTTATCCCAGTCTAGTCTTTTAAATAATTTAAATGTCTTCTATTGCAAGCGTGAAAAGTTTTGGTGAGATCGTATTGCCTTGTCGCACCCCTCTTTTATGTCGTCATCAATTTTTACTTGTAGAGTAGCGTTATCATAGATGTATCTGATAATGTTGGTATACCTGAAGTCGATACGTGCGTTAGACATTGACTGTAATACTGCCCACATCTCAATAGAGTCAAACGCTTTTTAGTAGTCTACAAATGCCTGGTGTAGGGGTATATTGTATTTTACGGATTTTTTAATTAAGGAACGGATACTTTGAAGATGGTCTGCTGTACCAAAGTCTTTTCTAAAACCTGCCTGCTCTGTGGGTTGATAGAAATCCAGTTTAGTTGTAAGTCTATTTGTTATGATTTTAGTTAACAGTTTGTATAGGTGGGAAAATTTACTAATTGGCTTATAATTCTCGATATTAGTGGTGTCACCTTTTTTGTGTATCAGTGTTACGTGTGCATTTTGCCATTTTATCGGGATCTTTCCTTCTTCCAAGCATTTATTTAAGAGAGTGCGTACTGCCTCCAATAGGGCGTGTCCTCCAAACTTGAGCATATCGCATGTAATTCCATCTGTCCCAGGAGCTTTCCTATTTTTTATTTGGTGTAGGGCCATCATCAGTTCATTTGTGTCTATATGTGGCATTTCTTCGGAATTAACGTTAGTGATTTCTTTCCTTCAGCTGGCGTTGCGTTGAGTGTTGGTGGTTCCTGTATTAGGGAGGCATATAGTTTCGCGTAGAAGTCCTCGATTGATTTTTTAATGTTTTTTTTCCTCTAACTCCTCAGTATTATTTTTGATTTTGTAGATTTTTTTTCCCATTGTGAATGTGCGGTCGTAATACTTTCATGTTTGCATTATCTTCAATGACTTCCTTGATTTTCTAAGTATTAAATGATCTTGTATCTTTGCGAATTTTTGTCTTTATAATTCTGTTTAGTTGTCTATATTCCGGGAAGTTGTGGTCTAGCTTTCTTTGCTGTTTTATTAGTTTTATTGTGTTAAAACTAATTTTTTTGTTTTTGAGTTTTGGCTCTTATGCATACTATTTTATTTACTGTTCTTATATCAGCTGCGATTTTATCGGACAGTGAGTCTATGTCCAAGTCTTTTAAAGAATGTGGACTAAATTTGGAATTTAGCTCGAGATGATATTTTTCGGAATGTTGTTTTAAGTCATCGATTTGTAGATGCGTCCGTTTCAAAATCATTTTATTTTGCTCGAGTTTGGTGTTTAGCAGTAATGTTGCTCTGATTATTCTATGGTCACTTCCTGTTGTGAAATTATTTAGGACTGAGACATCTGTTATTAGTGATTTTTTATTCGATATAATGTAGTCTATTTGATTTTTTGTTCTGCTTCCTGGGCTCACCCATGTCCATTTACGATGTTCCGGCTTTTTGAAAAAGGTGTTCATGCAATATAAGTTCTCCTGTTGCAGATAGTTTAGAAGCATTTCTCTTCGGTTATTCCTTTTTCCCAGTTCAAACTGACCTATGTTTACTTTTTGGCTGTCCTGTTTTTCTGCAATCTTTGCATTGAAGTCGTCCATGATAATGAAAAATTGTGCTTTTCCAGCCTTCCTTGCTGTTGATATGTTGTCGTAAAATTGCTCTATTTCTTTCTCGTCGGATGTACTAGTTGGTGCATATACAAGAATAATCTGGAGGCAATACCTTTTTGAAATCTGTACCGTTATATATATATAACCCTGCTCGAAATAGATTCCATTTTTGTAACGAGATGTTTCAGATGTTTGTTGATGATTATTCCTACACCCCCATTTTGCGAGTTGGTATCAGAGTTGTTTTGGTACAAGACATGTCCTGATTTAAGAGCGGTACATTTCTCCCCTGGTCTCCCCAGAATGGGTGCCTGCAAGCACCAGCAGAAGCAGACCATCCAAAAACCCGGATAAAATGGTTCTGTTGGTAGGATATAGTCAGTTGTGAACTATTTCGACAAATATGGTGGCGGAAGATTTCAATTAGGAAACAACGGCGGCATATTAAGTTCTATTCAGATGAACTACACAAACCTACCAACTCGCAGGGCAAGCGTGGTGGGTAAATCCCAAAACTCTTTAAACTTTAAACATTTAACACAACATGCTTCTTATGCACGCATCTTAAAGAATAGCACAGCGACAAGCTTACGTTAGTTTTCAATGCATCTGCCAACACCACCATTAAAATGTCTCTTAATAATATTGTACGGATTAGACTAGTACAACAACAACCTATATTTGAAATTCTTGTAAGATTTAAAATCCACAAATATGTGTTAGTTGGTGACTTTTCAAATATGTATCGACAAATTCTACTGCAAGAAGATAAGAAGAACGTACATTAAATACTATGTAGGTATAACACAAGCAAATCAAAAAAAGACATGTACATAGATAATTTGCTAACTGGTAAAATTTCGTCGATTTTAGAAGAAGGAGGATTTAAATTACAAATATGGGCAACTAATGGCAAAGCATTATTATCATCACTACCTGCAAAAAAAAAGATGTTGAAAACAGATAAAAATGGCACAACAAAAACTCTGGGCATGAAATAGAACGCACAACAAGACACACTTCAGTTTAGTATAAACTACAATATAAGCAAACAAAAATTTGGAACAAATCAAATTATTTTATCAATTATTGTAAAATTATTTGATCCATTAAGCATAGTAGGTCAAGTAGTAGTAATAACAAAAATATTAATGCAAAAACTATAGACATTAACACTAGAATGGGATAAAATAAAGCACATAAAGTTACTGTTGCTTGGACAAAATATCTAAATGACTTAAGAAATTTAAAAAAAATCTACCAATGCTTTGTTTGGTAAACATTGGTAAATTACAAACTCGCATAGACATTCAGGGATTTTGTGACGCTAGTGAAAGAGCTTATGCAGCGTGTATATATGCTGATACTACGGACATAGATACAAGTGAGTGAACACCAGACTAATTTGTAGAAAATCACGGGTAGCTTTAATGAAATTTACAACAATACTTTAGTTAGAACTTTTCCCAGCCTTTTTGTTATGCAAACTTCTAGAAATAACAACCAACGCGCTGCGGATGCCAATGAAAAACATTTATTGTTGAACGGATTTTTGCATAGTTCTGTCAACACAAATCTTACGTAGGAAATAAGATTCAACAAATTCAAGAATATCAAAAATTCATTTGGCAACATGTTCACACAGCAAATAACTTAGCTGACTTAGCTTCAAGAAGCACATCGGTTAAAATAGTTATAGACTTAATATAGTATACTGAACTTGCATGGTTGGCTCAACCACAATCATAATAGCTTGTGCTTATAACACAAAAGAAGAAATAACTTAGAAAAAAGAACAAACCAATAATTTTTTGCAAAAAAATCGGGTAATTTTTTATAAACCTTTCAATATTTTACAATCATAAAGACCATCAGGATGTAGAAACAAACAACATATGGTACTTATCAGTTTATTTAATAAGCAAAAATAAAATTTGAAGGTATGCTTTCTTCACTACCTATTGCTCATTTGACATTACGCACAGAGGTTCAAGTAGTAGTAACTACTGGGTTGTTCGTTGTTTGTTTTCGATTAAAAGTCATTCTTAGAATAGTTTGTTGGTTATGATTCTAGGTGCTAAAGATTGTGCAAGAATTGTTGCTCTTGTTGCAGATGAAAGAATACAGCGGTATGTGTACAGAATCCTTCATGTCAGTCTTCCTATTGTCCAAAAAGCACTTGAACGGTTTAGGGAGATCGGCAAAAATACTCGGAGGCCGAGATCTGGCAGGAAACAAAAAACGACTACTATCGATGACCGATTTATTGTTCATGCTATTCTACGGAATTGTCATGTGATTTCAGTAGAAACTAACAACCAACTCCTTGAGGTTTGTAGTACAACTGTAAGTGTGTGGACAGTTTGTCAAAGATTGCAAGAAGCTAGCCTAAAATTTTGTAGATCAGCAGCTGAGCTAAAACTATTCCCTCGTCACCGAATAACCAGACTCCAAATGTCTTGCAACATTTGAACTGGACATTAACACAATAAAAAACTGTACTGTTTACAAGTCTAGATTCTGCCTACATTTGCCAGATAGAAGAAAACAAGTTTGGAGGCAACCTGAAAAACAATTTGTCCCGGCTTAGCCATGGTAGAGGTTCCCTAATGGTATGGGCAAGAATATCAATGGATGTCTGCACCAAATTAATTGTTATTCATAGATGATTGCTGACTGCATAGCGGTATATTGAGGAGGTTTTGGAAAATTACGCAGTCCCATTGGCTCCATTAATCGGGGATGACTTTATGGCAAGGTGCAGTTGGAATAAGAAAATTTAACTGGCCTGCATAAATCTCAGATGGAAATCTTATAGAAAATATTTGGGACATGCTGGGCAAGCGTGTTAGAGAACGTAAAGTTGTACCAACCACAATAAACGAGCTTCTTCTTAAAAAAGAATGGCAGAATATTACACAAAATAATATTTGTGAGCTCATTAGTGGCATGAGCCGCCGTATGCAAGCAATAGCTAGGACTCAAAGAGGCAATACAAAGTATTAATATCTTATTCAACTGAAATTTTCATTATCATTTCTGTTAAGTTTATTTTGCAGAAATACATTTCTTTTTGTGTGTACGTACTTTGTCGTTTTTGCTTAATAATGTTCATTAAATAAAGTATGGGAGCCCCGATCTAATATTAGAACTGACTGTACTCTTTCAAAAAATATTTGACAACCAGGAAATCCCAAAGGAAATGAAGACTAGTGTCACCATACCAATACATAAAAAAGGCAATACAAAAATACCCAAAAACTATCAAGGAATCACTCTACTCAGCTTTGTCCTAAAACTCATAACAAAAGTCACTCTTAACAAGCTCAACTTGGAGCTGGAATACAACGAAGAACAGATGGGGTTCCGGAAAAGCAGGATAACCACCGACGCAATATTTGTCATACGATAAATCGTAAATCTGGCCTTCATGTGCTTCGTTAATCTTTCCAAAGCGTTTGACCGTGTGAGACTCAAAGATAATCTCTAAACCGCTAACTAATCTGATTTAACACCTATACCATGATACAACATGTATCAAAGCAAGAGATGGAATAACAGCAGAAATCCCAACAAGGTCCGGAATACGTCAAAGTGACTCGCTAAGCTCTATACTGTTCAACATTATAATGGACAAAATTATTGACAGAGCCAAATCAAAAAATGGTTACCGAATGGGGGGAAGCAGTGTGAACGTGATGCAGACGATGCGGTCCTGATTGCTAGCAGCAAATACGACCTCCAAAAATTTTTATTTAAGAAGAAAACAAAATGCGTAACAATATCAATGGAACCTTTAAGGTGCAAATTAAAAACTGACGATCGCGTCAGCAAACAAGTAATGACTTACAACTATCTAAGCGTTGATATCTTTGAAAGGTAACACAACAATCAAACAAGAGCGCCATGGTATCGGGTTGCCTGCGAGACGTCATATGGAGAAACAAACACATGTCGGTAACAAATGAAGTCAAAATCTACAAAAGTATAATAAGTTCAACACTGACCTACGCGAGCAAAACTAGTGCTGAGATGAGCAAAACAAAACAAAGACTTAGAGTGACCGAGAATATTGCCAAAACCAGAAGAAAAAAATGGAACGCACACGTCAATCGTTTGGATGAAGATCAGCTACCAAAATTGGACGGAATTCCCCTGGGCAGAAAACAACCAGAAAGACCACCATTAAGATGAGCGAAAAGTTGGACCTCATTATCAATAAAATCGCCACCACAATGAGGCCAAATGCTAATGAAAAACAGGCAAAGTGCATAAAAAAAGAGAAAAAAAAAAAAGAAATAAACTGTACTAATCAGTTTATTTCTTTTTTATTTGTTGTTTTTTTTCGACCTCCTGTGATAGTCTCTTTAATTGTACATTTTTTTTCATTTGATGATATGTTTGTGGAAAAATGTTTTTTATTTGAAAATCGGAACTTTGCGTATAACTTAAAAATGGTGCATTTTATAAAAAGAAACTAAAAAAATACTTAATATTAATCTTATCTAACGTTATTATATTTTTATTATGGTTGGCATTTTTGCAGTCTCTATTTATTAACATATTGTAATTTTATGCAAATAAATAATTTTTTTCGATTTTTTTTATTAGAATGTTATACTATTGCAATATTATTATTACAATTGCAAAAATTATTTGTGATAAGTAGACGTAATAAACACTTTTGTTTTGGCGGAGTTAAAATTGTATATTGCATTTAACAATAAAATATTACAAATAATCTGCTGAAATATGTCTGACAAAGCAAACTAAGTCAATGAATTTAAATATTTATTTATTTATTGTGATTAATAAATATTTAAGTATTGTAAAAATCCTCGACATAGTATTAAATATATCTAATCTACTTTGTTAATGTTAGTCTTAGTTGATAGTAGTTAATTAGTAGTGTATTCTAATTTAGTTAATGTGATTTTTTGCAATACATCGTTTTACACTTTTTTGTAATAAAAAAACTAATATTTTTTTTAGATCAATATCTAAATTTTAATTAATTAACTGTTTTGAATTGTATTCAAAAATCTAAACATAATTGCGTTTAAAAATTTGTAGTATTTAAAAAATACATTTTTAATAGATTTATCTAGTACAGGAAATAGTTAAAGTAAGTTTGTATTATTAGTGTATGTTTATAGATTACAATCGTCAACAGCAAGCAACATAACTACCTGTTAGAGTAAAATAAAATCCTTAAAAGATACCAAATACATTTTTTTTTACAAACTTTTAAAGATATTTGTTTAAGATGTAGAAGGTCTTTAAAAGTGTTGACTTTACTAGAACAATAAACTAGAAAAGAAATAGTTTCTTGCACAACAAAAAAAGGTAAAAAAAAACTATTGACAATAGTAAGGTATGCGTACGTAGAGTAAGAATACCGAAAAATATCGAACGCGTCAGACATGCTGTAGAAGAAAGTCCGAAACGATTGGCAACAAGAAGCTTACTTTTTTTAAATTTAAATTATTTTTTTTCCCACTTGCCGCTTTACACCATCTCCATATGGGTGGCTGCAGAGCTTCGTATTCGGGGCACCATTTTATGTTTCCGTTCATTCATATTATGTTGTGTGTATTATCTACTTTTATACATTTGTTTGTTTTGGTCTTGTTAATATATAGTGTTCTTTTATTTTGAATTCATCATGAGTCTTTGTTTTCTTAACGCTAGGACGCATGCGCAATTTTTTATACATCTATACATAGGACGGGTCCGATTTATAAAATAATGCAGTTAAAATGATTTAAATATTTATTTATAATTTGTACTAAATTTTGTATTATACAAAACAAATATTACAAAAATTTTCATTATGATCTTTCCAAGTTTGTTTTAATACATTTGGCAAATTTGCTGTTTTTCTGGATATTTTACATAAGCAAACATGACATTTTTTCTGCATATGCAGAAAACACAAAAATTACAAAAACCAGCAAATATATATTTTAAATTTTATTTTATAGTTGGTTTATCAGTCAAGTTATTTTTTTAAATATGTAATAAATAATATGATAAGTAACCAAAAAAAAAACTTGACTGATAAACCAATTATAAGATAAAATTATAATAACAGTCAAAGAAGAAAGTAATTTAAATATATTTTAAACTTGTATGTACTCAAAATAATGATGTTGTGACTTTTTTATCAACAAATAACACATAAACTATATAAGGATTTTCCGGGCACGACGTATGCATATATGTGGTAGGTACGTAGATATATAAAATTGCTTTTATTTATTAATATGATTTTTTTTATATATTTTGACAATAAATAGCTTTTAGTATGTTTGGATAAAGCATTCCTTGACGGAAATAATTAAATTAAACGCAATATAAAAATGGCATAACAATGAACACAGCAATAGGTCCATTAGACCCCACCCATGCATCCTAGGGTTAATACTTTCAGGCAGTTGATTGTACGTGACTAATCCATTGCCAAGTATTTTTGCTTTTTCTGCCCTTGTTGTGTGTACATGTATATTGCTTCTTATTCTAGTATTATGTCCGTGAATTTCTTTGTTGATTCTTATTTGGAGATTTGTTTTAATTTCTTAATTTTTAATTTTATATATTAGTTTGCATTTTTATATTTTTATTTTTTTATTGATCTTTGTTTCGTTAATTATTTTGTAAACTTCTTCTGATGGTGTAAGTTTTGGTAATTTGTGTAAAAAATTTTGCAAAATTTTATACAAATATGCAATCAAGGCTTAGAGAAGCTAGTAAATTTTAAAAACTAAAATTGCATATAATTAAGTTAATAGTTATGTCAAATTTGTTTTAATCCATTATTTTTTATCTTTAGGGTTTTGAAAAATAAGTCATACTAGCTTGTACAATATTAAAATTTATGTTTGTCACTTTAACAAGTGTTTGCACGCAGCAACAAATTCAAAAATACTTATACTTTTTGTAGGTAATTTTCATTTCAGATAGAATTATTTTATGTTATCAATTACAGAGAATTGTTACATTTGTCATTACATAATACATAAAATGTCACTTGATAACTTACTTTTAAAATACAATATCATAAAATAAAATAACATACAACATACAACAGTTTAAAATAAGGCAAATCTATACAATTCAACTATAATAAAAAAAGTAATAAGTTATACAAAAAGTTAAAAAATAGTATTAAAATCAAATTGTAAAAAATCATTCATGTTATAGAAACAATTACTTATTAAAAAATCCTTAACCCAAAGCAATAACAATTTATCAGGTTTTTGTTTTATATTTTTAGGCAATTTGTTAACAAATTTGGCGCAGTAGTAATTCGACCTGTTTTGAGATCTTTTCAACCTGATGGGATTTAATTTAATGTCATTTTTTGCCTTGTTAAATGATTATGATTGTCATTTCTATCAAACTGATCTTAGTGTTTTAAAAAGAATTTAATGCTTTCAAAAATGTAGATGGACGCCAAAGTTAGAATTTGTTGTTCTATAAAAGTAGCTTTGCAGCAATCACAATAGCCAGTGGCGTTAATAATTCTGACAGCTATTCTCTGAAGTGCAAATAAACGAGTACAAACTGCTGAATGACCCCAAATAGATATTCTATAACTTAGATGGCTATTACATAAAGCAAAATAAGCATTTCTTAAACAAACCTCAGATACACAACGTTTTAAACACCGCAAAGTAAATATTGACTTGTTAAGTTTGTTTGCAATATATTCTCTGTGTGTTATCCAGTTTAGTTTAGAGTCAATCTGAATTCCTAAAAATTTAGTTGATCTAACACATTTTTGATGGTCAGTTTTTAGGGAAAATAATATTGTTTCTGTTTTATTTTGATTTAGAGACAGCTTGTTACTTAACATCCATTGAACTATTTGATCATTGTTTAGTTTGCTATCAGTTTGCACCTGCTCTACAAAATGTCCTGATGTCAGTATGCTAGTATCATCAGCATATAATATTACTGAATCTTTTAAGCTTAAATCTGGTAAAAAAGAGATTACGTGAAACTACTTGCCGCCTTTCACTCAAATATGCCATTATTAACATTAACATTAACATTATTAACTACTTGGGTGCAGATTATAGCAATATAGTTTTCGCAACAAAATATCATGGAAAATACAATCAAAAGCTTTACTCAGATTGAGAAAACTTCCAATTGATATTTTGCTTTTTTCAAAGCAGATATCAATATTATTAACTAATTCCATAATAGCGTTAATTGTTGAGAGATTTTTACGAAAACCGTATTGTTTTTTGCTAAACAGATTGTGTTTTGTAAAATAATCCGCTAATTGGCGGCTTAATATTTTTTCATAGATTTTTGAAATAATGGGTAAAAAGGAGATTGGCCTGTAATTAGTTCTATCATTTGGATTGTCTTTTTTAAATACAGATATTACTACTGCTATTTTTAGTAAATTTGGATAAACTGAATTTACTATGAGGTCATTTATTAATTTTGTCAAGGGTACTACAATTAAATCCTTAATTGTTTTAATTTCTTCTGTTGTAAAGCCATATTTGTCTTTACTTTTAGAGGGTTTTAAAGAACTTATAGTATCCCTGACTTCATTAAAAGAAACCTCAACAAACTTAAAACATAGACTGACACAGTTAAAATTATACATACAAAATATGGGATCTATATGTGAGGATGGCATTGTATCAATTAAAAGTTTAGCTACTTCACTAAAATACACATTAAAATCAGACGGAGAGATATCACAGATATTATCACAGGTTGTTGTTCGTTTTGAATTTATCACATCCCAAATAGCTTTGTGTATATTTGTAGAATTATCAATATAATTTTCGTTAGTTTTAAGTTTTGCACATTTAAGTGCGTGCTTATATTGATTCTTAGTGTCAGTTAAAAGTTTTTTGTTTTCTGAGCTTTTGGAATATTGATACACCTCATTTATTAAATTAAGAGAATTTTTCATATCCCTGAGACTATCGTTAAACCAGTTTAGTTTTTCATTGGTTTTATTACTTTTCATTCTACTTTCCGAAATTGCTTTATTAAAGCAATCAAACAAAATATTATGAAAATTGTTAAAACTACTTTCACAGTTATCTATCAGAATAGATAGATCGCCAGTCAACATGTTCAATTAGGTTGTAGAAATTAAATTTACCGCGAGTTGTTATTGGACGATGCATTGAAGATATAAAACTTTTACGTGTAGTATTTTTAATATTAATTTCAATTTCACAACCGTCGTGGTCAGATATTGCTGTAACAATATGGTAAATCTTGAATTCAGTATCTTCTAAGTTACAGAAAATGTTGTCTAGACAATTATTGAATCTTGTATTAAAAAAAACATTTTTTTTTTAATCCAAAACTCGACATTAGATCGCACCGTGTAGTAGCTTGTGTACTATTACAATTAAATTTTACATTAAAATCACCTTCTATAACAAAACTAGTATTAAGAACATCTACTTTAGACAACACACGGTTTAAAATAGTCAGAAACACATTAAAATTTCCCGCAGGGGAATGGTACACATTAAAAATGACTAGATTGTATTTAGTGAGATGAACACCTACTATTTCACAGTCTTTTTCTATACTTTCTAATAAAATGTTATCAAGTGGCACATGGTTTTCATTACAGTTTACAAGTGCCATCACTCCTCCCTTAGAGAATTTACTTCTAGAAAAGTGAGATGCCACTTGTAATTTATTTGTGACAAAAGCATTAGATTCAGACTTTGTTAGATGATGCTCTGACATAATCAAGAAGTAGCGCTTCAAATTGATGAAACTTTGTTCCTAACGGATTGAATGTTAAGAAATAAAATATTTATTACATGACTTACTTCAAATTGATTGCGAGCAATTACGGGTACTTGTTTTATGCCGCAACGTCTATCGGTGATACTTGTTTAAACATTTTTTGTTCCTGGTTGATTTGTTGAGGTTTGTCCTTGCGTGAATAATTTTTAAAATCAAAATTCTTAATTTTGATGTCTTGCGGCCAATTCTTCGAGTCGGAAACAGCACTTAAGTCGATACTATTAATTCCCATCTTGAAGCAATTATTTGCAAATTTTGTATTCATTTTAACACATATAAAATGTCGTGATTTATCACAGATTTAATGTGTTTTTTAATGTCCATTTCTGTGTTTGAGGAGTGAATATTTCCAATAAAAAGCCATTGCTTGCTTTCCGCAGCCTTAATTGTATTTATTGCAATATTATGTTGATTGTTGCTGTTTTTATTATTGCGCTTATTTATAACTTTTTTCCAGGGCAACTCGATATTATTTTCATTGTTATCAGCATCACATTTATTGGATTTATTTTTAGTTTTATTATTTATATTTTTCTTTTTGATTTTAGCAGAAGAAATTGATAAGTTCACATTTGTCGTTTTTGCTGGAGTGGTTTTATTTTCTCTGTTCGCAATATCATTGACCTCGACAATATTTATTTCCTCGTGGTCTGGAACTTTTTTAATTAGCAACTCTATTGTTTCTTTTAGATATTTAATAAGTTCATCCTTTTCATCTAACATTTTTTTCAAATACCTTATTTCAATTTGCGTATTGTCAGTATTTGTGTCGTCTTTGTCTGAGGGTTCATCTTCGTTCTCATTTTCTTCTGATACGGCATTTGGATTATTTAGATCTTTATTAACCATTACTAGGTCACTTTCACACTTTTTCACATGTCTGTTACTTGTAAAGCACTTCGGGTGAAACTTTTTTAAGCACTCTGCACACGTAGTTGCGTCTTTTGAATGTGATGACATTTTACTACAGAGAACCGCAAAACTGATATGAATTACCTTTTAATACATTGTGTCGCAGCGCAAAGTACGCATCATTTCAACCAATCATAGTTTTGCTTATTGGTTTATCTAGTTTAAAATATTGTGACTAACCAACAAAACTGCTTTAACTTTCAGCGTCACAAGCACATTACACATTACACATTATTATTATTATTATGTCTTTATTTACAAAAAAAAAATACAGATTAATATAACAATATAATCAGGCAAAGTTCAGTTTTACCGCAGAAACGGTAAACCTGCTCTTCCACTTAACCTGGAAAATTAAAAATATTAATACATATTTGATTTTAACAATAATCATTATATAAACATTTAAACACTAACAAAACTAAATGATAAAATGTAAGCCAACAACACATTTTCAAAACATATATATCTATTGGTTTTGGATATTAAGGTAGTTTGAGAGTTATAGTTTTATGATAAAGTGTACAACAATGAAGTGAACGTCGATTAACTATATTTAACCAGCCTAACTTGCACATTTCTTCAAAAGATCTACGTAAGCCAAATATAAATCTAATACACAAGTTTTGTATTTTTTGAATTCTTTTCTTACTCTTTCCATCAATGCACGTATTGTAAACAACGTCTGCAAAGTTAAAACTAGTTAACACAAGAGCTTCACAAAGTAATTTCATAGTATTTATACTCAGAATATGTCTATTAGAAAATAACAATTTTAAAGCACCAAAAGCCTTAGAAAAACTTTAATATGTTTATGTAAACAACTAGACTTTTTAAAATTACAATTAATCTCACAAAAAATTAAGTCATGATCAGCAACATTGTGTATTCTTAGTACACCATGAAAAATAACATTGATATTGTTTGAAATAATTAAAACGAAAGTTATTCTAGTAGGTTCATTAATCCGTTGTTTAAGTTGGTAGAACTCAAAAATATCTACAAGCTGAGCTGAGCTGCAATGGTTCAGATTTAGTAAATTTATATTTAAATTAATATTTAATTTATCATAAATGGTATGTAAAATGCATAGTAAATTTTCTAAACAGTCTAAATATGCTTTGTAATTAGAAATAGGAAGTCTTTATAATACTCCAAAGCAGTAACAATCATCATCAAAAGTACATTTAATAAATAAACATTCGATAAGGTTACTATCAACTAAATCTAAAAATAAAATTTTATATTTGATATTTGTTTTTATATAAAAAGCCACATCTTCTCCTCGTTCAATCCTATCTTTATGAACAAGATTATAATTTGTTATTTTTGGAGTCAAACATGTTTCACTTATTGCAAAAATATCCACTTCAAGATTTTCTAAATAAAACTTAATATTTTCAAAATGTGCTGTTAATGAGCAAACATTAAGATGAGCATACTTTAAATTAATTTTTTATGTTATTGTTAAATAAAATGATATCATTTGCCCCATGAAATGTTAACATTTGAAAAGAATTTATATCGAGTATAAATACAACAAAAAGTAAACTATGTCATTGTTTTAACAAATAAAAAATAAAATTAATAATAAAAAATAACAAATAAAATTATTTCTAATAAGAACGCCATGAATTAAATAAAAATGTACTTTATAAAATATCATATCTACGCAATAGTCAAATAAATGATAGTAATATAGAAAAACAAAAATTAATTATGTATATCAAATATTAATTTAAATTATAATAAACGTTAAGTATATTTAAAATTTAACAATTTTATTTGAACAATACCAGATCGTTGAAATCCTTGATTCGCTTTTTCATTTCATTCACATGCAAGTCCTTTACTTTTGCGAAGATTGTATCAGTCCATACATTTATTTTTCCAACTTTATCTCTTGATAGATTATCCGATGTAGCTTTGAATCCTAATATACGCAGTTGTTTTCTTCTGGCATATTACTCGGTATCATATAACCTTGATTTCAATACAGAATTATATTTTTCAAAGATTTTTATATTTTCTTTGCATATCAAAACTTCATTATTAATTAGATCTTTAACGGTACATACCATATTGTTTATGATACCACCCATATCTTCTTTGAAAATTTCCATTAAAGTCACTTTTATCATGTCTTTAATATCAACAATTTGATTCCTTGTAAGTGGTATTTTGTGATAATTAGTAATAACCACTATGTATTATTTCCAATAATGAAATATAAAATAAATTTTATACTCAAACTTTTTGTGTATTAAAATTCACGGAGCGAATGAAAACACGTGCTACATATACACGTACATTAAGCCAAATCCAACAGTTCTCTAAGTATATTGTTCTTATTTCTTACCAACTTAGTCAAAAAATTGTGTTGTTACGCTTAAGTTAATTTTGACAATAAATTAATTTTAAAAAATGGTTGTGTTATATTTGACATCTAAACAACAAAACAATAATTAAAAAATCACCGACTAATATACTATCAGTTCGTTGAGAGGTAGATAATACAAAAATTGTAAGTTTTAATTCTGTTTTTCGTAATTTTTTAAATTAAATAATTTTTAAACCATAAAATATAGTTAAATTAATCAATTGTTACATGTTTTATATAATCCACATCAATATGAAATAATAACATATAATTATTAAATAATTAATAACAAATTTATTTCTAACATAAAGTTCTCGATATATCAAATTACAAAAATATTTCAAACATTTCTTATTGTTTGCCATGAAACGTGCACTAAACTAGAATATTCATATATATGTAAAATACATATTACAAAAAACTGAGTCTATTTTTAATTTTAATATTATTATATATAGACATAAATCAAAAAAATATAGAAGTATAATGTTGAAATAAAAAATACATTTTAAATAAACATTAAATTTTTATTTTCATTTTACATAAGCTGTAGATACATTTTATTAGCAATACATACTTAATATAACTTAAATTATTTGACATGTTTTTGGAATAGAATAGTACATATATAACGTTTTTTAATGTTCATTTCATTTATATTAAGCATCACTCCAATAATATTGTACCAATCAAACTTATTGCAAATACAATTCCTGATACAATTAATAAAGGTTTATACGAATTGATTGATCCATCTTTAGACTCAACTAAAGAATATATCCATTTTCTGACAGTGTTTATAACTCTTAAACCTACAATATAGTATACAACTCCATTAAATGTGAAAAGTAAAAGGCTAAATAAACCTTGTGGGGTCATAAGTGATGAGACCCATTTAACTGCGTTTAATATTTCACCTATTATTGGAATACCATCAAAAATATTTCCTACTAATGTATCAAATAAACCATTTTTTAAGATGCTAAACATAGGACCCAAAACCAGATTATTTAGCGAACCAGTTATAAGAGATCCGAGTCCATTTGTTAAAACGTTTCCAATTCCACCATTAAGTATGTTTCCAACTAGTTGACCAATATTGTTATTAAAAATTCCATTTATTCCATTAGCAATATTTCTTACATTTCCTATAGTTTCTCCTAATCCTCCAATACCAGCACCAATAGCTCCACCTATTCCATTAACAATATTTCCTGCGTTGATTGCTTCACCAACTTCTTTAGCAGCATTTCCTAATCCACCAATAGCTCCACCTATTCCATTAACAATATTTCCTACGTTTATTGCTTCACCCGCTCCTTTAGCAGCGTCTCCTAATCCTCCAATACCAGCACCAATAGCTCCACCTATTCCATTAACAAGATTTCCAGCGTTTATTGCTTCACCCGCTCCTTTAGCAGCGTCTCCTAATCCTCCAATACCAGCACCAATAGCTCCACCTATACCATTAACAAGATTTCCTGCGTTTATTGCTTCACCTGCTCCTTTAGCAGCGTTTCCCAATCCTCCAATACCAGCACCAATAGCTCCACCTATTCCATTAACTAGATTTCCTGCGTTTATTGATTCACCGGTTCCTTTAACAGCTTCTGCTAATCCTCCAACACCAGCACCAATAGCTCCACCTATTCCATTAACAAGATTTCCTGCGTTTATTGCTTCACCGGCTCCTTTAGCAGCATCTCCTAATCCTCCAATACCAGCACCAACAGCTCCACCTACCCCTTGAGCAACATTGCCTGCAGCATTAGCAACATTTCCGGCAGCATTTCCCACAGCAGAAGCAGCGTTTCCTATAATATTTCCAAATGACCCACCCAAAAAGCGCCTATTACGAACTTTTGGTATATCTCCATCATAGTTATTAAATAATCCTGAATCAATATCTTCTTGATTGCGTACTTTGCCTTCAATAGAGTAAGTAAAGATTTTTTCACCATTAATAGTGTCTAAACTACTACAAACAAGTAGTGTTAGACCAAATAAGAGAAACAACTTCATTACTGAAATTCAAAATATTAAAATAAGATTAAAAACGTATAAATATTTGAATTATTTTTTGCACATATATGGCGGTTTTTTTGAAATATTTTTAGCATATTAAACTATACGGAAAAAAAATTGAGTAATAAAATTAAACTAAACATGTAACAAACGCGGCATTGCAAAAATCTTTTACTAACAACTCTTAACTCTATAACAAAAAAATTTGGAAATCAATAAATGACTTATTGGTCAATTTTTTAACTACATATTTACAATAATTAAAAAAGAAAATACTTGCCAATTTTAATTCTACTGTAAAATAAAATTGGTACTGTGAAATAAATTTTACTTACTACTGTATGTTGCGTTTAGACAGGTGTGATGATTGATGACTACTTTAAACTAATTAGTTCTCTATTTATACCAAAATACATCATATTTGCATTAAACAATGGCGTATAGTTTTAATATATTCTATATTTAAAATAATTACCTCTAATTATCAACATTTGAATTGCAAACTATAAAGATAAATGTAATTAAAATGCAATGAAGCAACAAATTAAAAAAAATTGACATAATACGCATCAACTGTCAGGAATTTTCTATTACGTTGTAACTTTTAAAAATAATTATTTGGTTTACAGGAATAAACCCGGTATCTACAAACCATTGTTACTATATGTGTAATGCATTTTATTACTATACACATAAAAATTGTTAGCAATACACATTAAAATGTTTATAATTTTGTTATACAAAAGATACAAGAAAATCAAAAACATATCAATAACTATATAAACGCAAAATCCAAATTTTAAAATCAAATGCTCAATTAATGCTCAGAAAACAATTATATACTGGTAAGTTTTTCTAAATACTTTATAAATCTTAGTATTATGAGCTTGATTAAATAGAGTGAGTTATACATAAAAATAATTAATGCGGAGTGATGCCAGAAATAGTGTTGCATTTAAAATGGCGTTTATGTTAAAATGGGTCTTTTACAATCTAGTGTGCAGTGTAGAAAATACCTATAATCTTTTTTTTAAGATAAACTGTCACTTAAAGTTTTGCAAAATTTTCAAAACTCAAAGAAAAAAAAAATTGTCTAAAAAAACTTTTTTTTAGACATTTTCGAAAAAAAAATCGTTATAATTTTTTCCTAAAAATGTAATCCTGAGAAGTTACAAACAATCAAAAAATGTACATTTTAAATTTAAGTCTTTTTAAGTATTTCTGTAGATACATTGTAAAATATATCGGAGCGTAGCACAGGGCACTTTTTAAAGTTTTTAATGTATATTTTGCACATATAAAAGCACGTTTTTATCTAAATTTGAAAAAAAAATATTCGTATAATTTTGAAGAAAAAAATTCTTATAATTTTGTCCTAATAATGCAATTTTGAGAAGTAAAAAACGATCAAAAAATGTAAAAAAAAACTCAAAAATTTCGATTTTTTTTCAAATTTTGATTGCATATTATTTGTAAATGACTCACTAAAATAATCTGAAAAAATTACAATCAGGATTCATGTAGAAGAAGGCATTTGCAATAGTTTCAGCAAAAACAAATTTTGATTCCGTACACTTGACTCATACATGGCCTTAAACAATGCAACAAAATTGTTACGTTTGTTTTCGTACTTTTTAAGGATAAAAATTCTGTTATGTTTGATGATTTCAAAACTTTTATGGCGTATAATTTGAATGTTTTGCAGATCTTAAAGATGCCTGCAATATTACTTTGCAATTCTTCCTCAAAATCCACTACTTGGTGTTGATAAATTTATTTTTTGTCTGTCAAAAAGTTTGACTAGCCGTAGGCGCTGTTGTCACAATAAAAAATAAAACTCTTTCAATATTAACGACATAAGTTGACGTATTTGGTAAGTAGTATTGTGTTCCAAAATCAAAAATCCAGTTTTTGTTCAATTTTTTGCAACTGTAATTACTTCTATGTAGCAATAGAGAATATCAATATACTCAAAATAAAGTTGAAAAAAACATTATTCAAGTCATGACCAACAACATTGTCAAGAATTAATCATACTTTTTGTTGTATTTGCTTGATTGTAGACTATTTTAAGTTTTTTTCTTCATAATATGATAACCCAAAAATAGACAATGTATTTAAAATAATACACTCTTTTAAACAAAATTTTTTGAAATTAAAAAAGATTAAACATGCTTACGCAAAAAAAATACATACAGGGTTAGTCAAAATTACCAGAACACCTAAATAATTCTCCAACCGTACAAAATTTTAAAATAAGTTTCAAACAAAAGTTGTTTGGTTTTAAAGGAACTATTAATTAAATATATTTTTAAAATGCAGCACTTTTATTTTATTGTAAAAATGTTTAGATTTTTTTTCAAATCTGTTTACGTTTTTTGATTTTAAGACTCCGCAGGGTTTAGATGTGAAAAAGCCCCAATAAACAAAAACAATTACAAAACCAGAAAATAATTGCTTTATAAACTATTACCAAAACTAAAATCACAAAGTTTTATTATTAACTTATTAAATTTTAAATTTTATAGTGTTTAAAGTGCAGCACACTAAACCAAAACTTGCAAACCGTATTAATGTAAGAGCATTTTCTATGCCCAACTAATGTTAAAGGTTTTGAAACTAAAAAATCTCTTTTCTTCCGATTCTTTGTTTTTCTTCTATTTTTCCTTTCACGTTTAATTGCAGGAATTAGTATTTGTTATTTTAAAAGATGTGCCCAAAAAGACAAAACAATTAACGGGTTTTCACCTAACTTTTAATGAAAGGTTGGAAATTTTGGTAGATTGCAAATTGTGCTTGTCATGGATCGGAACCCACTGTTTGTTAAACCAACTACCCAAATACTTAAACTCGTTTAATTGGTTCACCGTTAATAGTTCTTTGCGGTGATGTTTTTGCTGATAATTTTTTCAATTTTACAATGTTAACGTTGAGTCCATAATTTAAGCTAGCTTAGTGCACCTGATCAATAAAGTATTGCAAGTTTTCAATAGTGTTACCTAAAATCACCAAATCAGCTGCGTAGTTGATGTTACTGATTTTCCGTTTACTTTTATTTTTTGTGTGCATTCACTTTTAGCAGTCTGAAATATGTTTTCAGAATGTAGATTTAACGGAATTGTTTGATTTTATCCAACCTTAACCCGCGCTGTTTGGTTTCAGTATAGATTTGTTAACAACAACATAACGGTTGTGTTTTTTTTTTAATTTTTGAAGATATCTTAGGAACTGATTGAGATACAAACTCAGCTTTTGTACACATCTCAGCATTAATATTAGCTACTTTTTAAGCGCTTATTCAATTTTTCTCAAGTGCCATTGATGGAGATTTAAGAGTTGTGTGAGGTTTTTATGGCTCTAATTTTTATGACACTTGGAAAATTAGCTTTCTGAACACATTGTCAACCACCAATATTTTCTACACAAAAAATGTACTCCTAGTCAAAAGGTCTAACGTAAACCGTTTTAGAGAAATACGGCATTTTAATGATAAAAACATTTGTTTTTGATCTAGTCGTCAGCGTTCATGCATTTGTTTCATGCATTTGAGTTATTGACAATTGTCGTTTAGTTAATAAATAACTTTTTTTTAAAAGAAGTCAATATCGCGGAAACTTAGTATTTTTATTACCCAATTAATTTGCCCATTCTTAGTATTTTGCTTGCGTGGTGATAGCAAAATGAATAATTATAGTGATAGCAAGATGTGCAATATGCATTTTGTTTATGGCGTTGTCGTTAGAAATGCAGAAAAAGCTTGTCAAATTTATCAAAAAAGGTTTCCAAACCGAAAAGGGACCCATCGTCGACGCCGATGGATTCCAGCTGGCAGGAGGAAGAAAACGTAAAAATTCCAGGGGTGAGTCACCAACTCTAAAATTAATAAAAGAGCAATCAGCCACCCCCCAGCTGCCATCAGCCGCTGCGAATAAAAAGCTATCAGCGGCTAATCTTGTCGACCTATCAAGCCAAAAAGCAACAAGACCTTCCGCCACCAAGGGCGCCGCCCTTGCCAAGAAGGGAAAAAGTATCAGCGAGGTGAGATTTAGGCCTGCAACCGCAAACCCCAACCCCAACGGTGACGATTTTGAAACCGAAAATCCACCTGCAGTCGTCTCCTCAACATCGCGTCCCCCGGCAATCATCCTAAAACAAATAGAAAGATTTCCGAAAATCTCCAGCAACTTCAAGGCAAATAATATCAATTATTTGTCTGCCATGCATACCTACAAGGGTATACGCATCCAACCCGCGACAATCGCCGACCATCGGGCAGCAATCGCGTTAATAAAAAAAAAGAAAGCCAAGTATCACACTTGGGCTACTTCCGATGAACGCAGCCTAGAGGTGGTAATCCTCAAGGTGTCGACCTACCTAACCGAGGAGAACGTCGGCAAGGCGTTGGAGGAACTGGGCTTCAACAAACGTACACCGAATGGAGAACCCATTTATCAGGTTCTCCATGGTATCCGTGCAACTTCCAAAGGGCGCGGAGAACCTAAACTTAACTAATCTACTTGGCTTGAAAGTCGCTGTAGAACACAAAAAAAATCTAACGGCATCCCACAATGTCAGCTTTGCCAGAGGCACGGACATACTGCCAACAGATGCAGCGCAGACCAGGTCTGCAGAATATGTTCGGGGCCCCAGCGATCGGTAGCCTGCCCTAACAAATCAGCGCCAAAATACGCTCTTATGTTTAAGCCCATTCCCGGGTTTCCGCAATCCTGTAGAAAACAGCAGACCTTTTGCAACGGGTGTTGCTCCTCCAACGCAACAAAAGCCAACTGCTGCAAAAATAGCCAAAATCTTAAAAGAGATGAGCGAATCTCAAATAAGGTTCATGGCTAATCTTTTGTCTACGCTTATCAACTAAAATGGATAATACACAAGACTTAGTATTACTCCGAGTCTGCTTCTGAATGCCAATGGCATTACAAAAAAAATGGGAGAAGTGAAAAAGTTTTTCTTTGATCAGAACTTAGACATCTTGTTGGTAACAGAGTCGGTCCACAAACCCAATCAAGCATTCCAAAATACCAAATTCCAAAAGCGTAGAACTTTTGTAAAGAGATCATTGGTCCATTCTGAAGTAGATGCCTCCGACCTAGTCTCCCTTGAATCGAACGCGATAGTAGTGACCGTGCCAGCGCTTGACACGGTCAAGATTGCTTCCGGTTACAGCCGTCCGCAAAACATTATTAAAACAGCGGATTTTGATATAGAGTTTTTGATAATCCATATCACAATAATTGCGGGAGACTTCAATTCAAAACAAGGGTCGTGGAATAGTTGAGTAACTAACGTCAACTTGCACGCAGTGGTAACTACGCTCAACGGCTTAAGCTCTGACCACAGCCCAGTATTACTGGAGCTATTCAAAAAATTTCTCAATGCCTGGAAGATAGCATTAGTAGCCTGACCCCAGTACAAACTACTCGAATCCAACAAGCCTCAAAAAAGGCTTCTAAAACCTTTCAGGTTTGCGCCGATAATCCTCTAGGATTATCACGAGAAACATAGGCGTTGATCCGAACAAGAAATGCCGCCAAACGTCAATGTCAAAGGCATCGCAACCCTAGATATCGAGAGATCTTGAATCGACTTCACAATAAAGTTTGAACGGCCATAAGGGACCATAAAAACCAATGCTGAAAAGATACGCTAAAATCTTTCACAAAGAATGAAAATCTGATGTAGAGGATCTTTTAAGCCCTTAGGAACAGACGGGTTTCCATTCCCGCCATTCACGGTATTTGAGGGTTGCAATACACTACTGAGGGAAAAGCCAAAGCATTCGCAGACAGCCTGAAACTCCAATGCGCCGATCTGTATACCAATTATACGGATCTGAAACACATCGAAAGGGTTTGCAGAGAAGTCAAAAACTTTCTGAGAACCGCTGACGATGACACTACACTTGATAGCGTTAGACCTTCTCAAATCAGAGAAATTATTAAAAGATTTAAATCCCGTTCTGCTCCTGGCCGGATAAAATATCTAACAAAGTTCTTAAATCGTTCTCTCATAAAGCAATTATGGCTCTAACCAATATTGCAAATGCTATTCTTTGCACTGGGCATTTTCCGTCAGCATCGCTAAAGTTAGGAAAAACAGGTTGTTTCCTCAAAAATATCGGCCTATTTTTTGACGTCAAAAAAGCCTTCGACAAAGTCTGGCACAAGAGACTGCTTCTAAAGTTGATCAGACAACGATTTCCTCTGCGTATTATAAGTCTGCTAGCCTCATATCTAAAACGCAGAAGCCTGGCAGTCAAACTTGATAACCACATCTCTACTTCTCGGCAGATAGAGACCGGAGTTCTTTAAAGCTCTATTCTCTAGCCGCACCTTTTTAACTTGTAAGTAGCCAACATGCCTTCAGGGCGCATACACGAAGTTAAAATGGATCAATACGTTGACGATACAGCACTTATCTACTCCTCAAGGTCAACTAAAATAATCACCCTACGTCTTCAAAAAGCCACTTCCGATCACAGGAGCTCCATGGTACGTTCGAAATCTGGACATTCGAACAGACCTAGAGATTCCTCCACTTGGTCAACATTTTGAAGCTTTGGCTAAAAAGTATTTCAAAAACCTTGCGGTTCATTCCAATCCCGATCTGGCAAGACTTGCCAAACCAGATCAGGAAGATTTTGTCCACAAACGACCGGTGAATTCAATAGTAGCCAAGTTACTTCTAACATGTGGATAAAACCACATCCAAAAACAAAACCCCAACCTGGCTTACAAGGCGACTCCTAAACAACCTCCTACAAACACATCTCCAAACGGAAGATACATGAGCCGAAAGGTCTCGAACTTCCAGGCAATTCCCAGATGGGTGGGATTTAGTTGGTAGGCACCCTTAGAAAGGTAAATCCAACACGTCTTGAAAGCAAAGTCTTTAAAAGATTCCTCACCTACGCCTAACAAAAAAAAAAAAAAGAATAACTCAATAAATATTAAACTTTACAACTCCCTTCCACAAGGTCTAAAAAACGCAACAAAAAATATTTAAACTCAAAATTAAAAAAATACTAAAAAATATGGCACTACATTTGGTTCTGGAATTTTATCAAGACAAACAGAATGTCACCATACTTTAATGTTTTGATTTATATTTTTTTTTAATCTTATATTTTATGTAATTTTGCTTTGCTTACCAAAACCTTGCTTTGTTAATTTTTTTTTGGATTTTTTTAAGGTATTATTGACAAAATAAATGTATTCTATTCTATTGCAAGTTCACCATAAATTTGATTTGGTCTATTGTAATATCCTGATAAACTCTAGTTATTAAATGCTACGTAACTGATATCATCTTGATGTCCAAGTTTTTGTTATACAAAATATGTCAAAAGCATGTTTCAAAAAAAGCATTGTTGCAAAGCACCACGTGGGATTTTTTAGTTTGCATGTGGTTTATTAACTTAATTAAATAAAAAAAATTGTTAAAATTGTGTTTTTATTCCAGATTTGATACTTAAATAAATTGCAAATTAATAAAATACACTTAGATGCAAAAAAATCGAGTAATTGGGTAATTTTTTGCAAAAAAACCGGTTAATTTTTTTAAATAAAAATTTGAGTGTTTTACAATTAAAGAGACCATCAGGATGACGATGAAAGCGATAATGTACGCATTCACAAAAAAAAAATGCATTTCTGCAAAATAAACTTAAACCAGATTAATATTGAAAATTTCAGAAATAAAATTTTAATAATTCGTAATGCCTCCTCAAACCCTGACTATTGCCTGCATATGGAAGCCGATGCCACTAATGAGCCCACAAATATCATTTTGTGAAATATTTTTCCATTCTTTTTGAAGTGCTACACAAAGCTCGATTATTGTGGTTGGTGCAACTGCAGGTTCTCTAACACGCCTGCCCAGCATGTCCCAAACAGCTAAACATGTTCCATAGAATTTCCATCTGGGGTACATGCAAGCCAGTTAATTTTTTTAATTCCAACTGCAACCAAGTTTTCTGTAACGCACATCGCAGAATGCGGTTTCGCGTTATCCTGCATCAAAACCTCCTCAATATACCACTGTGCAGTCAGCAATCTTCCATCAAAGACAATCAATTTGGTGCATGCATCAATTGATATTATTGCCTTTACTATAAGAGAACCTCCACCATGGCTAAGCCGAGGCTTAATGGTGCACTCCGCAAATTGTTCTTCCGTTCGTATCCATATTTGTTCTCTTCCATCTGACAAATGTAGACAAAATCTAGACTTGTCAGTAAACAGTACAGTCCTCCATTGTCCGGTTCAAATGTTCGCAAAAAATTGAAATCTGACTACTCGGTGACGTGGGAGTACTTTTTAGTCCAGCTGCTGGTTTTGTTTCCTGCAGATCCCGGCCTTTGAATATTTCTGCCAGTCTCCCTAAATCGCTCAAATGCTCTTTAGACTGAAGATAGACTAACATAAAGAAATCTGGACACATACCGCTGGCTTCTTCCATCTGCGACAAGAGCAACAGCTTTTGCACAATCTTCAGCACACAGAACCATAACCAACACACCAATCTGCCCTAAGAATAACAGTTAATCAAAAAGAAACAAGTCAACCCAGTAACTAACTTGATCCTCTGATAATATATTCTAATAATAATGACATACCTTAGCTATTAACATAAAAAAATTTATAAACCAAATTACTTGTCAACCATTAGGAAAAAAAAATTAAGAAATTTTTGTAAGTAACGCAAAACAAGCATAGGCAGCTTTACGTCCGCAAGCAAAAAATAAATTATGTGTGTATACCAATTGGTTCCGGCACACCTGCTCTCAAACGCCTTTGTATTAATTGATTGAGTATCTCCAATGAAGGAGTTAAACAATATAATTGCAAATGCAATGCCACGTTTGATGTTACTATATGCGATAAGGGCTTTCAAATAGATGCATAAACTTACGCATTTGCCGTAAATTAACAGATGATAAAAAATTTGTCTTTAGTAACACCAAGTCAGCAATATTGAACAGCGTATCTTTTCCGGAGTGTACAGCTTTTCGGCGCTCTGTTTTGCCGAGAAAAGTTTCTCAAGCCAAAAATAATTTTACATAAGCGTCAAATGTTGGCGGTTGACATAGATCAGACAAATTTGTACTTTTAAAAACATAACATGCGTGGCAATTTGTTGTAAATATTTATTTAACATTTGACATAGATTAAAAAAAAGTCGACATATGAATCTTAATTATATTGACTTGTTTCTAAATTGAGATTGCTTAATAACATACTATAACTATTAAATTGGTTAATAAATGCATTGTTTTGCGTTTCTCTGTAAGGTTTCAGGTAGATAAATTTTAAAATATTCTAATAGCATATGTGAAATAGTAAAAAATGCCTCTATTTTTATATAATCAACAGAGTTCCAATTTGTTAAATGAGTTGCCGTTACACATTTAACATTAACAAATTGATCATAATTATTAGTATTTAAATTATGTTTATACTTGGTGTCTCAAAATTGACGCCCGTGCTTTTAGAATTTGACTCAGAGGACTTAAAGAGATTGCAAATTAAAAATCCAAAATTTTTATTTTGTTCCTCGTTACTGAGTTATTAATAAAAAACAAAAATTTAACATATTATCTCTAAACTTTATTAAAAACTAATAATATAAAAAAAAAAACAAGATATTGTCCACATTTGTTTACACTAAATAATGTGTTCAAACATTAACGCAATTTTGCCTTTAGCAGCGTCAGTACGAGCTTTCATCATCTTCAAGATTTAGGACAGGATCGAGGTAAACTTATTCTTTCAAATAGCCTCAGAAAAGGTAATCCAACGGATTCAGATCCGGAGATCTAAGAGGCTATGGTATTGGCGCACCTCTTCCAGTCTACCTTCTTAGGAATTTTTTTTTTAGGCTATTACTCACTTGTTTTTTATAATGTTAATTGACTACCGTCTTTGATAAGATCTTTGGCGTACTAAGTGAGAATTTTCATTCATCTATTAATGCAGATAAGTATTTATAATACCTGTTTCAGAAAATGTAAACTCATCACTCCACAGAATCTTTTCAATAAAATATGGATCATTGTGAACACTATGCAACAACCATCTACAAAAATTAACTCAAAGCTCTCCATCCTTGTCATACAAAACTTAAACTTTTTGAAGCCTAAATTTTCATATATTTGTTACAAATTCAGAAAAGAACCTTTTCAAAAATCCTGAAAAGTTTTGGAATTATATTAAAATTATTCGTAATGATACGTCAATTCCTACTAATATGGAATACGAAAATAAGTCTCTCTCTTCACTTAACGATATAGTTAATGCATTTGCAACGCATTTTTCAAAATTTTATTCTATTTCCTCTTTTAATAACTATGATAAATCAAATAGCATTAATAGTTTCGAGGGTCTTAATATATTGAAGCTAAAAGCTAATGAGGTTGATATAGCACTCTGTAAGTTAGGGAACAAATTAATTGCTGGTCCTGATGGAATACCTGCTCATATCCTTAGAGATTGTTGTAGTGTATTAGTTACACCAATAACACATATTTTTAATACGTGCTTAAAGAATAGTAAGTTTCCGTCACGTTGGAAGACTACTCGTATTATACCTATTCATAAATCAGGCAGTAAAAAAAGTATCTCTAATTATCGTCCTATCGCTATTATTTCTAATTTATCAAAATGTTTTGAATTATCATTGTGCACATATATCAATCCGTATGTAAACAATAAATTATCTGCTACTTAACATGACTTTAGGCCTAAAAAGTCAACAATATCGAATTTGCTATTGCAAACACAATTATTTTCTAAATTTTTGGACAACCGTACGCAGGTTGATATTATTTATACAGATGTCTCGAAAGCATTTGATAGAATTGATCATGAAATACTTTTAATTAAACTATTGTCATTAGGTTTTTCTCCGGCACTCTGTAATTTACTGAGCAGTTATCTTATTAACCGAACACTGTTGAACACAAAAGATTTAAGTCAAAACAATTTATCTCAACATCTGGAATACCACAAGGTTCAAATCTTGACCCAGTTTTGTTTAATTGCTTTATGAATGACATTACTAATAAAATTGACCAAAACGTATTAATATTTGCTGATGATTTAAAAAAATTTAACCCAATTCTTAATTTAAATAATTGCTTAGATTTACAAAAAAATCTTAATTACATATATGCATGGTGCAACAACAATAATATCTCTTTGAATGTTTCAAAATGTAAGGTCATGTCATTAACTAGAAATGAAACAAAAGTTTTGTTTGATTACCATATTAATGGAACTGTACTTGATAGGGGTTTATATTTTAAAAATTTGGGTGTGTTATTTGACTGCAAGTTGTCTTTCAATGATCACGTTGAATCAATTGTAGGTGCAGCAAATCGTTCACTTGGATTTATTATACGTAATAGCAAATTATTTCATGACATTCATGCAGTTAAAGTTCTTTATTATGCATACGTTAGATCTAAGCTAGAGTATGCGTGCTGTGTGTGGAATCCATATTACGATAAAAACTCATTTTTAATTGAATCAATACAAAAGCGCTTTGTTAAATATTTATATTTTAAAAAATTTGGTGTTTACCCTGATTATAATTATAATTATAACACACTTTTATCACAATTTCAATTACAATCTTTAGAAATTCGTCGCAAAGCTCATCTTCTAACAGTGTTGTATAAAATTTTAAATAACTATATTGACAGTGCAGATTTACTTCAACAAATACATTTGCATGTGCCAAATTATGTTAGAGGAAAACGATTGTTTCATCTACCTGTCCCAAAAATAAACATTATGTTAAAGTCACCGTTATACTCTATGTGTTCTTTGTACAATCAGTTAACCAGGCAGCATCCTGAAATTGATGTCTTTAATTGTACTTGACCAAAAGCATTTTTTAATAAAATTATACTGCATCTAAATTAAATGTTATGTGTCTTTTAATTGTTAGTTTTTAACTATTTTTAACTACTTTAATTATTTCTCTATTGAATTGTATATGTGGTTGTGGATGGAACTTTGAGGGCCTGTGGGGTGCACGGATGATCATCAGTTTTATTGTTATGTTGGGGTTTTAGGTGTATTTTTGGTATTTCTTTGTAATTAACACATAGGGTGTGAGAAATAACATTTTTAATATATCCAAACTATATTTTTTTTAACTGTAAATGCGTACATAATTATAGGGAAAAACTAGATATGTTCTTGGGGTTTTCAATCTGCGATGGAATTGATGATCATTTGTGTACTTTGCGGTTTTTTGAAGTTTCATCTATGTTTGCGTGTGTGGTTTGGTGGAGAGTTGTGGATGGTGTCATACGAGCATTAGTCTGAATTAGTCTAAATTAACTTAATTATTTTATATTGTACATTTTGTAAATGACTTTAATCTGTAATTGGAATATTTTCCGTTGGTTAAATAAATAAATAAATAAACTGTTTCTTCTCAATAATCAGTAAATAGTGTCTTTTTAGATATGAGTTAGAAACAAATTCAAACGCTTGTATTTGATTTCAAATCAACAAATTCAAAAATGTGCTCTTCTTAATAGACGCTTAATGTAGGTTGACGTCATGCTTGAATTTTGCAAAAATTTAAATTACCTGTTTTTAGTCATTTTTGTTTTACCCGTCTTATAGTATTTGCATCGGGGTGCTAATAATTTAGAATCCTCTCCGTATAAGTTATAGCCGCAGCAGTGGCATTGTTATTACACGCCTCTAATACTTTCAACATATCGATATAATCTCGATTACAGTAGTATCGTTCTATTTTAAACCCACAAACCCAAAATACTTATCAATATGACAAAACATCAATCATATGTACAACTAAATGTTAAAAATGACAGTTATGTACCTAGATTTAACAAAACAATAAATTAAAATTGTGTTCTGAGTAGTGGTCGTAGAAAAAGTTATTTTTTACATTTTTATCAATAACTTTATAATGAGAAACAAATAGAAAATTTTCTACACTTAATTTTCAATTTGTTTTAGCTTGCCGAGTAAAATCCCAAAAGCACAAACGTCAATTTTGAAACACCCTGTATTTAGTAACAACCACATTAGGTTGAGCCGTCATATTACATGGCAAGTAAATAACACGGGGGCGAGAATAATTATATATCATAGAGTGTTGTACAGATACATTTACATACGATGGTAAATCTATTAGTATCTACAGTCACTAAGACTGCTACTTAAGTTTACATGTCGTTTTGTATTATTATTTGAGGAAATATTAAAGTTAACGTTCGCGACCGAGTTTGGGGATGTTATTAAATTAAACAGCGATGTTAACAATATTTATTTATTTATGAACGATTGAGAACGTGTGTTGACTTGGAAAGAAGGATATAATATGCCTACCGTGATTACATGTATTTTGCATTTATAACATTCCTTATCAGTAACAAGAATGTGCGATATGCGCTTTTCTGGTATTGCACCTGTTGAGGGTGCTGACTCCTATATATTCTTGAAACTGCACGCGTGAGAGTCTTAGATGTGCTGACACATAACTTTAATCAAAAAAGGTTGCTTGCACGACAGCACTAATATTTCTGTATCGGCAAAATTAACCGAATGGATAAGCTGAATATGCGTTTCGCATCCAATCGCTTTCTTCACCATCACATCTAATATTAAATAAATAATATCAAAATAAATAAACGCTTTCAAAATAATTAAATATTTAGCATACAAAAAAGTATATTACAAAACACGGATTTTAGAAGCATTTATAACCTTGCTAATAGATACATATCAGCTAGGCTGTAAATGCTTTCCTACGAGTTAAGCGCCGCTTCGGGGCGCAATACGTAAAGGGCCGTGGCTCGTAATAATTTGCATTATTTCTTAAAAGTTACTGCAATTATTGCATATAATATATTATAATTAAAAAAAAAAAATGTTTTTAAAAATATAAAGAATCATAATACTACTATGTTTTTTTTGAGATCATTTCTTTGATTCCAGATGTTATTGTGTGTCGGCCAACCGACATTTTCCAGATTAGTGTTCTTAGTCATTGAGGGGATCATTAAAGTTGTAAGTTATCAGCAAATGACTGCACAAACTGGTGAAATTTTGCCCTACGTGCAGCCCAATACGTCTAATATATGACAAAACTGCATAACAAGCAACACAATTGCATAGAATGAAGCCGACTAAATTGTAATCTCGGCTTTTTTTTTGTTTCTTTTTCTGATGTACTCGCATAGTGCATTTACAATTTTAATATTTTTTTTACTATTGTAAAATGAATTTAAAAAGGTATAAATTTTTTTAGTAAAGTTTATTTGATTTTTAACACTAAGACTAAGACGGGGGCAATATATTTGAAATTTGCGGGGGAAGCCATAGTACTTAGCTCCGCCCCTGAGTAACGTAAATCACTAAGTAAAACGTATTAATTTAAATTTAAGAAAATATTCAATTTACCAACAAATTAATATAATATATATATATATATATATATATATATATATATATATATATATATATGTATATATATATATATATATATATATATATATATATATATATATATACATAACATTTTTATTGCACAAATAATTTACAACACTTTTGAATATAATACATAGAATTAAAAAAAACTGTTTGTACAAACGGCTATCGACCTTAGTCTATCCGCTATTTAAATAAAGTAAATTAAATTTTAACGGGTTTGCAAAAAGACGCCATTTATTGAACCACAATTTTGTGTTATGTAGCAAAGTGAGAAACCAATGTTATATCATCAGCGTATTGCAGGATGTAGGAGTTTGGATTAAAACAGGATGGGTTAGAACTATATATATCAGAGCAAAAAATATTATATAGAAGAGGAAACAAGGAAGATCCTTGTGAAACATGTCTTGTGAAGTGAAAAAATTGGAGTAAGTATTAGCTATGCGAACCTTAAGAGTTCGATATATAGAAAACCTTATATTATATTAATTAAATGGTTGGGCACCTCTGGGACTAATAGCTTAAATAAGAAGCTTCTATGCCAGACAGAGTCGAATGCCTTGTTTATATCCATAAACAATACGCTCAAGTGTCTGCTTTCAAGGTAAGATGTTTGGATGTTGGATGTCAGGATAGTTAATGGGTGGCTTGTTGATCTATTTTTCACAAAACTAAATTGTGTTATGGATATTTTATTGTGAATAAATTTTAGAAGTTTATTTTGCAATATATGTGATAGGGCGATAACTAGTAGGGTAAGAAAAGTTAGCATCATTTTTAAGGACGCATACAATTGTTCCCATTTTCCATTCATTAGAAAAATATTGGTGCAAAAAACAATTATTAATTTTTTTTAATATGTAGTTATAAACGTCGTTATTAAACTGTTTTAAAATTTGTCTAGTTAGTAAATCATGTCTTAGTGCTAAATTTTTGCCTTTATTAAACAAGTCGTAATAGTCGTCTTTGTGTATTGTTTTGTCCAAAGGAGTGTACGACACTCTGTCTGTCTACAAAATATGTTATACCATGTGTTTACGTTTTCTAAATGAATATTGTCAAAATCTGTTATTGAATTTATGTATGATGTCCGTTTGTATTTAGTCAGTTTCTTAATTTCTTGAAAGCAAGCCGTTATGTATTTGTCTTGTCTGTACTGGAAAATAAAATCGTGTATTTTTTATTCAAGTCATTAAACCTTCTTTTTATGTTCTGTCATTTGTATTTCTAAATTTACAATATAATTTTCTTTTATATTTAATAAGACGCATAATAAAAGGGGGAAGAGGGTAGTTATAGTAGGATTTTAACGTTTTATGGGTATAACGGCGAATAGATTCTGCTATTAGTTTAAAAAATGATGAGATGATAGTGGGAGATATATTTGAGTGGGATATAGCAAAGGAAAGTTCTTGGTTTACTTTTGCTATGTTACACATATTTAGGTTATAAATAAACTCGTTAGGAGAAGGTAATGTTTGGGTATCAATACTAAATCTAATTGCCAAATGGTCCAAACAAAAATCAGGAATAACATTAACCGAGTGGATAAAGGGTTTTATACTAGACAAACAGAAGAAAATATCAGGAGTAGTACTGTTATTATCGTTCATAATAAACGTTAGTGAAGTAGGTATTATAAAAAAATCAGAATTAGTTAGGAATTGTTGAAGGTGGCGGGTTTTTCTTAGATTTAAGTTGAAATCACCAACAATAATATAATGAAGATAAAGAAAAGCTTTTACAAAAAATTTATCTTCAATAACAGAGGATAGGTGAATGTAACAAACAGTATGTGGAGTCTCTCCTAGAGGAAAGGAATTGAGAAATGAATGCAATCATTTAATGCATTATTGATGCTTGGAGGGTTTTCTTCCCTAATTTTAATAGATGGATGTGTCATAGATACAGATCCACCTCTATAATTCTGGTTAATAATATTGGTAGGATTTTGAATTATGGTCCAATTTTCATATGATATAGGATTTGGGGATTTAGTTTCAACAAACAAAGCACAAAAAATGTTATTAATTAGAAGAAAGTTTATTATGATGTGGGATTTTCGAGCAAAACTATTAATGTTGGAATAAAGAAAATTAAGACTAAACATTTTGGGTTTGAGTTATAGTGACTTGTACGCCTCTTATGGGAAAGATAAGTTGGGCTTGATTCAACATTACAATAAACATTTTGTTATTAGAGAAGGATACAATGGTGTCAATGTTGTATGAATGATCTACTGATTAAATCTACTTTTCAATTTTTTAATAAGTTGTTGTCTGTCTGTTATTTTGAAAGAGTTAATTTTGTGTACATACGTGTCAATAATATGGTCGTAAACAGTGACAGGTGAATAAATTCTTGAAGCCTGAATTATGTGTTGGGCAATTTCTTCTGATCTCTTGTTTGCCGACTTAATTTTGATGTTTGGTATTCTTTCAATTGGAGCAGTAGGTCAGTTTTTGCACTTAAGCGACCACGCTTCGTGGCCTTTTTCCTTGCGTGGTGTGCATTTTGCTGGGTTGGTAGTTGTGCAGCTAACAGTTTTATGGTTACCTGCATTTTGGCAAAGAGTGCATTTGTTTGTGGTGTAATCAAATGAATTGCATTTGCTACAAGAAACGGGTATCGGTGCTGGGGCAAGACTTTCATACACCGCAAAGTGATTGCTTTTGTAAAAGACGCCATGTTGTACAAAAGTTTGATAGGCATCTACATCAGTGGTAATAATTCGCATTTTGTACGTGGGAGTGCCATGATATTATTCTTTTGCAATATTGAATATTTAAACTTTAGCCATTTCTTCATCAGTAATTTCTTAATCAACTAAAGTTGTAAGATGTTGTTTTTGTTACAGTCTTTTTAAAATATTTGACCTTTTAAGTTTTTGCAACAAGTTCAATGTCGTTGTTTTGTCATTATTAGATTTTATAATAAATCCAGTTTTAGTTGCCAATTATTAGTATTCTGACACCATATGTCAGATAATTCTGTACGTGAGAGCTGTTGTATTGTTTCTATGTAGTACGCTTGATTGTAGTTATTATTAAACTTCTTTGGTTGTTGCTGACGTTGTTAGAGTTGTTATTGTTGAATTGCTTGTTGTTGTTGTATGTGTTGCTGTTGTTGTTGCATTTGTTGTTGTTGTGGTTGCATTTGTTGTTGTTGTGGTTGCATTTGTTGTTGTTGTTGTTGCATTTGCTGTTGTTGTTGTTGCGTTTGTTGCTTTGTTTATAAATCGGTTGTGATTGCGACTGCTGTTGGTGTTGTTGCTTATTATCTATTGTGGTGGCGGAATGTTTTGATGTGGGTGGTAATATAATATTATTTATATTATTTGGAAATTTAAATCCCTCATCTCCTTTTATTTGGTTTGTTATTATTTTTTTTCGGCCGTCCCCTTTTTTAATATGTTAGAAGGCCGCGTGGAATCGTCTGTTTCGTATTCCATTTGCAAGCCGGCAAAACTCTCCGCCTCGCTAGCGGATTCATGGCCGTCGTTTCTCCCATCACTCATAACAATTAATTGTTTATAGTTCCAGCTAGGTTGGAAGTATTATGTTATTATTACGTACACTAGAATGACACTTATTTAACATGTTTATAATACTATTGTTCACGGCGGGGTTTTGTGAATATAATATTATTATGCAAAAACCAAAGCAAAAATATAAAAAAAACTGTTTTTTGCAATTTAATTATTAACTAGAATAATAGTCTAAATTATTCTAATTATTAATTTGCTGTAGATCAAACATAATAATTTAGTCTGGTTAAAATTCTCGTTCTAAAAATTTTTTGTGCTGTTAAATTGTTTTATTAAACAGTTTATATGTTGTTGTGGGTTTCGTATTATTACCGTGCATTATCTTTTTCTGTCATGGAAAGTTTTTAAATGTCGTCAAATATGTTTTACGTCGTTTAATTTTTTTTCCGACTAAAAAAATTGTTTCTCGTGTAATGTATTTTTGTGTAGTGCAAAACTTAAAAGGGACGTTATTTCAAATTTACTGTCTTGCAAACATTCTTTTTCATCGTTCGTTTACCTTATTATTATAAATAGTTTTTAACACTAAGTACCTAATTCCACTTTAAATCACTTACATGGAGTAATATATTTCACGTCCTCACATGTCAATGACTCGATTTGTAAGTATTTAATATGTCTACTTCTTCAAATACAACGTTTCCGAGTTTTCTTTTTTGCTTTATTCCCCAAATTTTGCCATTATTTGTTTTATTATATACCACTGTTTTTTTTTATAACTATAACGTCTGCATATTTGTGATTCTTTTCTTGTACATGTACATTTTTTGTCAATTTTTTTAACATATGTTTTAGTGCTAGATTAAAATGAGTTGCAGACAGTGCCTAATCTCTTTATTACAAACTCGTCTGTTCTGTGCGTACGTTTGCATTTATATTTTTTATTGTCATATGTATGAGACAATTTACATAGTATATGTAGACTTTTTAGTGCGTGAATTAATAAGTTCTTAGTTTTTAAAAACACATTTATTAAACTATACATAATATTTATTAAGTTATTTTAATAATTACATCATTTATAATAAAGTTATGTCTATTACCATCGAATAACCTGTTCTATTAATCTAAGTATTTATATTATATGAAATGCTGATTTAACTATTATAATTGTATGTATTTTATCTTATGAATAGCTGTAAATTATTAAGTTTTTTAAGTAAATGTGTCAGATCATTAATGTTGCTTGCTAGCAATATTGTATCATCTGCGTAATGGATATTATTGACATTTATGACAATTTTTTTTAATCGAAGATTTTGTTGAAAATTACTTTGCTGCAAATGTTAATCAAGCTATATAGCTTTGTTTTACACCTTTAATTTTTTTCTGTTTTTATATTGGCTTTCTGTCTCCAGAACTAATTGTTAACTACCTTTATATCCTGTATATCGTTTTCATTTAAAAAAGACTCACAAGATTCTTGGCAGTATAAATGTCACCAATTATTACAACAATGTTATTTTTTGTTTTAACAATTAGGTAGTTTATTGCTTGTCATTTATTAAATGTATGAGTAATTTTTTTCAGTTTGTCATGTTCTTCTGATGAATTGTTATTATTTATAAAAACTTATTTTAAAAATTATTATAAATTTGTTTTTTTACTAATATAATAATAAAACTAGATTGAATTTGACTCATAAAAATTTTCTATCGTAAAATTAGGTTCTTTAGTCTGCATAATATGTTATTGATATCTGTTCGATTTATTATTGTTTTAAGTTGGGACTGAAGAGTTTTAATTAACATAGCCACTAAAAAATTTAATAATTTATATACTTTTACACTCAATAGTTTGTTTAATACCTTTCAATAAAATGTATAAAATTAACAAAAAACAAAAGTGTTTTAATTAAAAATAGCAAAAAGAACACTTAATTTGGTCTATTACATAAAAAAACTTAAGTTTTTACTAATTATTTATTAGTTTTACATATTAACTAGTTTAAAGTATTTAAATTAAACTTACCTTAAAATGTTCATTAAATAGGAATTTTAAATAAACTAAAATTTGATTAGAATATAATATTTATTAACCAAGTAGTTTAACAAGAAATTAGTCTTTAAATAGTTTTATTTATAATAAAAATTGTTTCAGTTACACATTAGTGCTTATAAAAAGTATATGCCAATTAAACTTACTACAGATACAATTCCGGATATCATTAATACAGTTTTAAACTTAGCTTGAAGAGTTCTATCGTTAGGATCGACCAAAGAAGATAAATATTCTCTTATCATTTCGACTTTCATGCTACCAACTATATAAAATGTTACACTTTTTGGGATAAAAAGAATCATACTAATTATCCCTTGTAGACTTACCATTGATAGAAGCCATAAAATTATGTTAAGAATATCTCCTATTCCTGGAATACCTCCTAACATACCAAAAAGTGGTTTTATAAGTACACCTAAGCCAGTATTTAGAACAGATCCAAGCCCGTTTGTTAAAATGCCTGTAAGACCTCCTAAAACTCCACCGCTAATTCCAGTTACACTTCCTAGAACACCTCCTAAAATTCCACTGCCAGCTCCTGCTACATTTCCTAGAGCACCAGCTCCAACTCCTGCTAGATTTCCTAGAGCACCAGCTCCAGCTCCTGCTATATTTCCTAAAGCACCAGCTCCAGCTCCTCCTACATTTCCTAGAGCACCAGTTCCAGCTCCTGCTACATTTCCTAGAGCACCAGCTCCAGCTCCTGCTGCACTTCCTGCAACGCCAGCGCCAGTTTCTACTACAGTTCCAACAGCACCTCCTACTGCACCTCCTACAGCACCAACAGTGTTTGCTCCGGTTTTAACTACGCTTCCTACTACTTGGCCAGCTCCACCTACCACATTTCCGGCAACATTTCCTGCAGCACCAGCAACATTTCCAATAGTACTACCAATATTTCCTAGAGATGGTCCCCAACGGCGTACACGACTTTTTGGTGTATTTTCATTAAAATTTAATTTTGAAACTAGAAAGCTTTCTTCATTATTACTTGCTTCTAAACTACCACAAACAAGTAGTATCAGACCAAATATAAAAAGTAACTGCATTACTGAAACTTACAAAATTAAAATAAGAATAATAAAATGCATTTTATTGATTATGTGTGTGTTATGTGGGTATTTTGACAGTAGTGCAACACTATGCAGCAATATATGTTTCTACTTTTTTAAATAAATAACTTAATTTGATTTTTTTTGCAATCCAGTAATAAATTATTTAGAATTGATCTAACTTTATGTGTTCAAAAAAATTAAAAAAATTAATTGCATTTTAAAGCTTAACCTTTATTTTAATACATATTGCATAAATAACGGATAAATTTTTTAAATCTTATTGCTCAAAGCAAAATATTGATGTTTTTTAATTTTATATGAAACCACTCAATGCAAATAAATAAAAATATACTTACTACTGTTTGTTACAGTTCGGACAGATGTATTGACTATATTAAACTAATATGTTTCCAATTTATACAAAAACCAAATAATCATATTTGCATTAAAAAAATGGCGTACTGATTATATATTGAATATTTAAAATAATTACAGACTACAATCAGCATTTGAATTGTAAAAATTAGATAACTTGTGATACATTTGTAAGCATGTAAATCGCATAAAATAAAACCTTCGTCATTGAAACTATAATACATATTTGCAAACAACAGAATTTACATATGAATTTAATTTTGTTTATTTTAAGCAATTATAAATACTAATTACGTTTTCATATACTGAAAGTCCAAAATTAAAAAAAACGCGTACTAAACAACTAACAAATTATATGCAACAAACGACACAATTCAATCGATTTGTGAGTTTGCAGAGTACACCGTTGACGTTGTAAAATTGCAGACCTTTTTAAACACACAATTAAAGTACTTTTTTCTAGGTTTATTAGCCTATTCAAGTTAATATACTAAAACAACATTGTTAATTGGCTTACTAGTTTTCCCATGTTACGCACTACCACCAGTTTTGAAGTTGTTACCTAATCAATTAGAATTATAAACATTATTTTTAAAACACAATTGTTGCTTGGTATTATAGCTTACTTAAGCCATAACAAAGTGGTTTCTTTATAATCAATTATTATAAATGTTATTACGTTATAAAAATAACATCAACTCTGAAAGAAAGTGCAAAAGACAAAGAAAGTTAGCTGAAAAAAAAAACGCTTGCATTAATTTATATTGTTAATAGTTGATTTGTATAGTCACCACAGTCTCTCAACTGCAGTGTCATTTGTATATTTGTTTTGTTTTGTTTTTTTATTAGTTCAAAATTCTAGCATTAAACACTGTTCAATCTTTGATATGAATTTTAAGTTTTAGTTGATTTAACTTTTTTTGTAGCAGAGATGTTGGTCTTAGCAAGTGGGCCTTCAGAATAACTTACGCATGGCATTAGTTTCCAATTTTTTTTTTTCTACGTAAATCCTATTGTTGTACTGTACTTGTCAATCTAATCTAGGTTTGTGGGCTGGTTATTGCCTTGCAGATTTTTACTTAGTATCTGCGGCACGCGTGCTGTCTCAAGCTATTCTTTAATCTTATTTGTAAAATTTTTCCAAATGATTCTATTATTTTAGGAATTAGTTTTTTCATTTATTTCTTTCTTTCTCCTCTCATTGTTTTTTTTACTCCTATCTTTGCTTTTTTGTTACTGGTTTTTTTTAACTAGTTTCTTTTTTTTAATTTCTAACCTATATATTCTTATATGTATGGGTGGTTTTGCCACAAGCACTTCTTCTGTGATACTGTTAAATAGGTTTTTGATTCTTAATAAGCTTGCTCTTGTAGCTTTTTTATTTCATATGTTTCTTGATGACGTTGTTATTGGGCATTTGGCTTTTTCTTCTAGATCTCTGATGTTAAATATAAGTCTACTGAGCTTTCTTTCCATTTTCTTTGTTTATTTAACCGCTTTTTTAATCTGTTTGTTCCATCGCTTGGTTTTTTACCTGTATCTATACTATTATTATTTTTCCAACATCTTAAAAAAGTTTTTTTTTTTAGGCATTTATTGATTTTTAGAGTTATTTTACCTCGTTCCCGTCTAGCGCTGCTTTTACAGTCAGTGTTGTTATTTTATCCAAACCTAGTGATTTGCTGTTGAGCAATTCTTTTATGCTCTTTGTTAGCTGTTCTAATGTTGCTTCTTTTTCTTCTATTTTTGGTTCTGGTTTTTCCACCAATATTTCAGTTATGACTATTTTTCATTTGTCTTCTTTTAGGTAGCTTTTTTTTGGCTTTTTTCTCATTTTATTTATTACTATTGCTTATTTCAAGTATTTCCTTTTGGTTTTTAGATTTGTTTTTGTTTCCTCTGTGTATATTTCTTTTTTTTTTCTGTCTTTTGACTTTTCTCAATGTTTGTATTGCATTTTCTACTGCATTTTCTTATTTTTTAGCATGACCAGTATGATTTTTATGGCTTACTCTGTCTATCTTCCTTTTGGTTACCATTTCTTGTGTCTTTCTGGTTTTCTTTTTGCTATCTATTGCAAGTGTTTGTGTAAACTCAGTGATTCTTCATCTGTCACTTTTTAATATGTGATTTTAAGGTTTCTCTTATAAACGTCGGTTTGTCTTATTTGTTGCAAATTGTAAGGTTTAACCCCGCTATCATTTCCTTTAAGATTTTCTTTTTAAATTGTTTTTGTGTTCTTTTCATCTCAGTGGCTTTGTTTTAAAATCTCCTCCTAGTTTTTTAGATTTTCTGTTTTCTTAAAATATGTTCTAGTTTTTCTATACAGTCCCTATAGTATTTCAGTTTGCAATTTTGTTTGATATAACAATTGTATACTATTTTACTTTCTATTTCAGCCCACATTATTTTTTTTAGTGTTCTTCATTTTTCTATCTTCTTTTGTTTTTTATCCACTTACGACTTAATTTGCTTTATTTGGTTTGCTTACTATTACTAAGTATATTTTCTTCTTCTTCACCGCTGTTGTCATCGTGGAAAGGACCCTTCTCTATATTTGTCTATATAAACTTGCTTCTCGTGTTGTCTCCAATTATCAGGGTTGTTGTCTTCTATATTTTTCTTTGTTTTTCTTTAGACTCGACAAACATTTTCTCTTTCTCGTTCTCTGTTCTATTGTTTTGCATTATATGCAGTATTCTCTGTTCCTGACCAATTTTCTTCTTTGCATTCCGCCTTTACATGTCCTTTCATCCAGCATTTGTAGAAATGTCATCTGACCTATTAATTTTAAAAACTTACCTTTAGTTTGGCTATGTCTAAACACTAGTTTTTTTTATAAAATTGTTGTATTAATTAATACGTGTTAATTTATTTATTTAGTTTATTTACTAACTTCTCTCTGGTAAAGCAGTTTTAACGCTTACAATCAGCTTTGAGATTTCCTTAAAAAAAACATTTGCCGGTTATTTGATAAATCACACTTTGATAGTAAAAGTATAAATTTGGTAGTTTATTTGTTGTTATCGTCTCCACGCCTTTATTATAGCAAATATCTTTGCGGCAACTATCATTTTTGCAAGCCACCAAAGTCATATAACAAGCATTTAAGTATTTAAATTAAAAACAGCAAAAGAAACACTTACTCTACATATCTATTGTCTATAATAATTTATTAGTTATTTTAAAACGTATAAAAATGTCATCCATGACCTGTTTGAGTTGTACATAAAAAAATTTTTTACTAATTATTATTAGTTTCAAAAGTTAACTAGCTTGAAATATTTAAAATATACTTACCTTAATTTTGATTAAATAGGAATTTTAAATAAACTTTAAATTGATTAAAATATATTATTTAATAACAAAGTAATTTAACATGAAATAGGTCTTAAAATAGCTTCATGTATATTAAAAATTGTTTCAGTTATACGATACAGCTCATAAAAAGTATATGCCAATTAAACTTATTACAGATACAATTCCGGATATCATTAATATAGTTTTAAACATAGCCAGAAGAGTTTTATCGTTAGGATTGACCAAAGAATATAAATAATTCCTTATTTTATTAACTTCGTTGTCACCAACAATATACAATGTTACACTTTTTGGGATAAAAAGAATCATATTAATAATCCCTTGCAGACTTACTATTGATAGAAGCCATGAAATTATGTTTAAAATATCTCCTAGTCCTGGAATACCTCCTAAAATATCAAAAAGTGGTTTTAAAAGTACACCTAAGCCACTATTTAAAACAGATCCAACAAGCCCGTTTGTTAACATGCCTGTAACACCTCCTAAAACTCTACCGCCAACTCCAGCTACATTTCCTAAAACACTTCCTACACCTCCTAAAATTCCACCGCCAGTTCCTGCTGCTACATTTACTAGAGCACCAACTCCAGCTCCTGCTACATTTCCTAGAGCACCAGCTCCAGTTCCTGCTACATTTCCTAGAGCACCAGCTCCAGCTCCTGCTGCACTTCCTGCAGCGCCAGCGCCAGTTTCTACTACAGTTCCAACAGCACCTCCTACAGCACCTCCTACAGCACCAACAGTGTTTCCTCCGGTTTCAACTACGCTTCCTACTACTTGGCCAGCTCCCCCGACCACATTTCCGGCCACATTCCCTGCAGCACCGGCAATATTTCCGGCAGCACCAGCAACATTTTCGATAGCACCTCCAATACTTCCTATAGATGGTCCCCAACGGCGTACACGGCTTTTTGGTGTATTTTCATTAAAAATTAATGTTGAACCTCTTAGAAAGCTTTCTTCGTTATTGCTTGCTTCTAAACTACCACAAACAAGTAGTATCAGACCAAATATGAAAAGTAACTTCATGACTGAAACTTAAAATATTAAAATAAAAATAATAAAATGCAGTTTATTGATTATGTGTGACTGATACAAAGTACCTTGTGGGCATTTTGAAAGTTAAACAAAAGCAATATTATGCCGCAATATACATATATTTTTAAAATTTTAAATAATTAAATAAATAACTGACTTCGAGATGTAAATAAGGAAACAAATGACTGGAAGCAATTGTGATTATTTATTTTGCAATCTTGCAATTAAAGGTTATATTTATTATTATTAATGTAATAATAATATGTTTTGTGTTTAATATTATTCATAAACAATTAATAAACTTTTTTAAATTTAAATCCACTCAGTGCAAATGATAAATAAAAATATACTTACTACTGTTTGTTACACCTAGGACAGATGTATTGACTACATTAAACTAAAATGTTTCCAATTTATACAAAAACCAAATCATAATATTTGCATTAAAAAAATGGCGTACTAATTAATATTTAAAATAATTACAGACTACAATATAAACATTTGAATTGTAAAGATTAGATAAGCTGTGATGAATGCGTAAGTATGTAAATCGGATAAAATAAAACCTTGTAGCTGATTTCCTAGACAAATAAAGTAAAATCTTAAGATTTAACGTAGATAATTAAATGCACATGGATGGTATTTTGGCGGCCTAACGTTGTAGTTTATGCAATAAATATTTATTTATAACACTCATGCTCGTATTCACAAACATTTTTGTAACGATTCATTATAAAACAGATCATTATAATTTAATGACCATTAAAAATATAATATTCATAAATAAATTGTCATTAAATTAATTGGTAACTTTTTAGTTACTTTTGTTTTTTATAAGTTATTAATATGTTAACATATTATTATACTATATAATCTCAAATACTGTGAATTAATACAGATAATTAGACATTTTCAGATCAAACAAATGTGTCAATGTAATGATTCGTTACGTTTTAATGGACCAAAAATATTGACTTAAATTTAATGAATAATTTAATGAAAGTTATTGCTAATGAGGGTTTATGAATGCGAAAATGTGATTAAACGTTCCGTTCTATTTCTAACAAATCATTATATATTTAATGACTTTTTACGAATACGCGCATCACACTAATTAAATTGTTGTGCGGAGAGGGGAGAGTTTAAAGTTAATTTCAACATACTAAATACATTTTGTTAGTGTTGCTTAAGGAATAAGTGGGTTAACACTTACCATTTTAGTCGGAACTTGATTTATTCTAAAAAAAGAAATTATTAGCATAAATTTTGAGGTTTGTTGATGTGATAATTAATAAGAAATTAAAAAGGTTTCCTTAAAAACGGTTTTAAAAAATGCATAAAATTTTGCAGTTTACAGACATGTTTAAAAATTGTATAGGTTGGAATATCTGTAGCAAATAATTTACATACTAAACTGTCAAAAAATGTACTACGTTTATCAAAAAATTACTAAAACTCTAACAAGTTACAGTAATTATTTATGTTGAACAAAATATTAATTTGTAGTAATGTGTAAAAACATTATAAGTTGGCCAAGTGTGTAACGGCATCATTCTGGGGGAGTGTCGGTGGAATTCCTAAAATTAAATATAAGTATTAGTGGAATGCAACCAAGTATACACTATGTTTTGTTGAAAATGTTGTTAAGATGAATTAGGAACTTTATTTTGTTTTCTAAATTAGTAACTAACTACTTTATAATAAAGTTATTTTGATGGTTTATGTAAATTTAATACTCACATGTTTTCGGTGTTGATTTGTGTTGTGGATTCCGTGTCGATCTTGGACCGGTCCGATGCTCTCAATTTTAATCTAAAAACAAGTTGTGATTAGGTTATTGTAAAGCAATTGTTATTAACTGGTAATCTAAAAAGGTTGTATAATGCTGTAGATTGCATGGGAGAGTGCTAATAGGGATTTGATTAGTTTTTTAGTTTGAGTATGATTGCGGTTACAATGATGGGTTTTATTCACTTCGGGTATTGTTAAGGTGACAGTCGGTTGATGCGCCGTAAATGGAAAAGTACATAGTAACCTTTTTCACGATCACAACCAAACTACAAAACCAATCATATCGTGCTATACGTGCTTTGAAAGGTTGAACATTCTGCCAAGTTTTAATTAAGTTTTCAATTTTTTATGTTTACTACATTTTTTTATATTAATTATTATAAACTATTGTACTTATTTTTGACAAACTAACGCCGTAAATAAATTTCTTGGTTGATTTATGATAACTAAACTAATATTAAACCCGACCTTAGTGACATATCTTTCAATTAAAATCATTTTCAAAAAAATAAAGCTTGTCTTTTTTAAATAAACCTGAAAACAACTTTTCAATAATTTTTGTTATAAAATAATTGTATTTTTAGACAACTTCTTGTACAAACGACTGCCGGCAGTTTGGACTCTTGGTCATAGAGGGCAAGTGGTCTCATGTATTTGTGAGATTGATATTTACTTTTATGACAATCCCTCCCCGGACCCTTCTTTCTAGTCGCGCTAGGCAAAGACACGGTTTGGGCACATGCGGGCCACATATTTGATGGCAATTGATAACAATAAACAGAGACGTAGAAACAAAAAGGGTTTAATTTTAAATTTTATTATAAATGGGTTTTGCAATTGGTTGTTATAATAGATATTTTATTAAAATAAATACTAACCATTTGTTTAAAATACTAAACCAATAAATACAGTTTTATTTTGATAAATATTATTTAATTATTTATTTGTTGTATAAAATGAATTGAATTTACTAAAAGTATGAAACTATTAAATTGTAAAATGAATAATTGATAAAAGTTCTACTGAATTAAAAAATATATAAAGTATATTATTGTGTTATAATAAATATACAGCAATGTTAGTTATTACTGTTATTAGTATACATAATTATTAGAGTCAAGTGAGATAAATATGAACCGCTCTAAATTAATAAATAAAAGAAGCATGTAATTAAATTACTAATCAATGTATGACAAAATTGTAAATGGTGTTGTTTAGCTTATAGTGGAAAATAGAGAAAAGTGGTAACAATCAGTTGCATTTTTTTTGTCAAGTTAAGTTCTTTCTTAGCAATGTAAAAAAATGAAATTAATTTAATTTATTGCAGCACTTTTCGAATAACCGACAACTAAATTGAAGTTTAAGTTTTGTAATCATTTTGCACTGTGAAAATAAATCACAGATTATATTTTGTTTGTCATTCTTATTATTTTATACTTTTATTTGTTTTTAATATTGTTATCGCTGTATGTGTCTGAAATGTACGTGAAAATATTTGTAATGTAATTTATAATATATATATATTTTAAAATTATATTTATAAAAAATATACTTTTATATGCTTTAATGGTCTAACCACCGAAACTAGTCTACTTGAAATAAAGACAAAGTTAATGCATATAAAAGTATATTTTTTATATATATAATTTTAAAATATATATACAGGGTGTTAGACAAAAAACGTACGGCTAAATATCTCCGTTATTTTTTAACCAATTTATATGATTCAAAAACCATTTTAAATGGTTTTTTGAGTATTATAAAGGCAGGTATACACATATTTGTTTTTATTTTTAGTATAGTTGCTATGGCAACCAATTTTATTTTTTTAAACAGCAACATTTTTTTTTTAATTTTTTGAATCTCTATGGTATTTTTAATACAACCATGTAAAATAAAAATATACTTTTATAACAAAATTTTTTGATAAATTTAAAAAACATAATATTTGTTTTTTATTTAAAATGATCGTAATTGAATAGTTTGTATCCAGGCTGGAGCCAAGAAATCGTTCAATGTACAATCGTCTAACTTGTAACAAATTGCCATCAGCAAGTCCATACATGACATGCATGTCAGTCATCTCGGCATTTGTATAGTGATTCATGGTAGAGGAATTCACTAAAAGACACGTCAAACAGCCAAACGTCACTCAATCTAAACAACTGCGACCGATACATGTGATTATCAATAACGAGACGCATTCAAATGAATTCCACTTGTACAGTAGATAAAACAGTCGTTCCAAGTTATCGTTAACAATTTTTTATACTTGATAAACTCATTACAAACATAGGGTTTTTTTAGAAATCATCATAGGACAAAACATTCTTAGAATAAACTAAGGAATAACATGTCTACCTAACACCCTGTATAAAAATGACTTTTTGACCGGAATTTTATAAGTTTTAAATAAAGACAGTTTATCTTAAGCCTAAAATATATTATAAAACATACCGTTTTATATTTTTTCCATAATAAGTGAGCCATTACCGTTTTATATTTTTTCCATAATAAGTGAGCCATTACCGTTTTATATTTTTTCCATAATGATTGAGCCATTATCAAAGTTTATTTTTTACAAAATAAGTTAGCCGTTTTCGTTTCAACGTACTATATTTATACTTATATTTTTACAAAATAACTTATAACTAATAAAAACTGTTAGTATAAACGAATAGTAGGCAAGCGATTTTTCCTACGAAGCTTTGCCTTGCTAATATGTTGAAGTTTATAATTATTGTTACCGTCACAATCTATAATCGATTTCATAACTGTTTGTAAAGTAATAAACACATTATCTAATGTATGTCTAGTCACCTTTTTAAAAGATTCTTCGACAACTCTTATTAATTCGTCAATATTGCGCGGTGAATGCTGGTGTTGTAATGATTGAATAGACGAAAAAAAGCCAAGATCAAGCACATTCAAATCGGGACTATTGGTCCGTTGAAAAGTAAACGAAATGTTCCAACCATCCCTCCTACATTCGGTCCGAAGTTGCTCATCTTCAATAATGCAATGTAGTCTTGCATTCTCATGCTGTATGATTATATTGCTAGATGTTTTTGAGGAACCCCTTGGCCACTTTTCTTTAATTGCCGGAATCAATTTATCCATTAACATACGTTTGTAAACATCTTTACAGATTTCTACAGGTTTGGTTACCATTGCACCTTTGGGTAAATTTTTGCTATTTCGCGAGGCTGGTTCTTATACTATAAATGGCCATATTCCAATTTTTCTATTAAAGAACTGGTTACGGTAACGATCGTACCGCGGTCGGGCAACGGCTGCCAAAAACATCACTTTCATCATGTTTGACTTACTTTGAACTTGACGACATGGTTCAACTTCATCAGGCAGAAGATAGATGTTCTGCTTTACTTTAGTGATATAAAACCACTTTTCGTCAATGTGGATGTAATTCATTAAATCCTCAAACTCGCCATTTTCTTCCACAAACGACAGACAATAATCCAGACGTGATACCTTGTTATCATCCTTTAAAAGCGGTTTCAATGAATTGGAATGTCTCTTAATTTCACCATTTTTTAGCAACCTCCATAGCAAGGAAGGCGGTATTTCAACTGCAACTGATAACGACCGCAATGTCCCTTTTCTTTTGTGATCAACTAATCGAATATTGGCAATTTTTTCTGTTCTGTCAATTTTTTTCCGACCAGAGTTTCCTTTCTTGTTAGAATCAACACTCATAGGCGTATTTTCATCCAAACCACAAACAGAATCATTATCTTGTTTCCATATTTTTTTTATAGTGGCTCTTGATGTTCTGAGTTTTTCAATTGCCAAAATCACCAAGCTCCCTTTTTCAGCCGTCCATTTTTCTGATGTTTCAGTAAAAACTGAATAATGGCCGTTCGTTTTTGATTGATTAAATTTGGTCTTCTCATCGTTTGAAACTTCCGGCGTTAGAAAACTTTCGCTTAAAAAACCGAATGTTAATTATTGCTTTTGAAGAAATAAACTGTCAGATATTTTGACGTCCATGGCACATGTGATTAGGAATTTGGTGTATATTAAGAATATCAAAATAGAAATTGAAAAAACAACTAAGTGTCAATAAGTTTGAAAAAAAACTCTTCAAAACTTTTTAAATGTTATTTATGTCATTAGATTTGCTAACATGTTTTATTTGGGTATCTCTGTTAAATTGCTAGTAACTTTTATCTGAACAAATTAATCAACTAATACCGATTGTTCTGAATAATAATAACGAATGTTATATTAAAGCACAATTTAATTATTTCTACGATGATTTATGAAAAAAAAAAAATTACAGTCAAGTGCAACATATGCAATGCAAATCCCAAAACTATAAACATTTTAAAATTAGTAAAATTTTTGCTATACAATAAAAAACGTTAAGACTAACAAATTTACAGGTAATAAAAAAAACGTTTATTTGTAACGGTCGATGTATATAAATACAGATTTAGTAGAACAAATAACGGGAATAAAGCAAAAATTTTTTTGAAACCTACTTTTGGTTGCTCATTTATAAAACTGATACAATTTTAATACCAACATTTTCAGTTATTTTAGAAATTCTTGTTTGCAATCTTCCTAGTAACGTATTTTGTACATTTTCACAAATCTTGCTACTAAGAATAATACTTCATTATTAATAATTTTATAAAATTAAAAAGGAAAACGATAAAAAAAATCTGTTTGTTTGTTTTCTACCAATTACTGCCATTTGTCATTTATTTCATACTGTGCAGCGGTGGAAACAAAAGCAACAGTATTGTGCAACGTATTTATAAATTGAACTATTTATTTGCATTTAAATAATAATGACAATAAGTTGAACCTAAATTATCTACTTTTTTATAAAACTATAATCTTATTATCAAATTTAATCAAACAATTACATATATTTCCATAACCAATTAAATATAAATGACTAAAATCAGTTTGGTTCATATATTATTCTGGATTAAAAATGATAAAACAAAATCTTCTTGATATATTTTTAATTATTTACAAATGTAGTATTGAATAATATTTTATTTTATTTGCGCGCGCCCCTGATTCTAATAATCTTATAAAAGTTATTACTTATCACTTCAAAGACAACTCTGGACAATTCTGCAAAAAGACTAAATACACACACGCACACTTATACCGTTTTGAAAAAAACAGTATAAGCATAAAAAGAAAATAAAGAAACTAATCTCGCTACAATAATTAATAAGCAGTATACAAATCAAATTTGTAAACATGCGAATCTAAATTGTATTTAAAGTTGCACAGGTGTACATCGCGGGGTAAGGGGTAGTAGGTCTATAAATAAACATAGGTGAAAACGTTTCAACATTCTCAATATATTTTTTTAAACATTCGTATCATAAAATATTATATTATTATGTTACAATAAGGTTTAGTATAATTTTATCTTTGTTACAAAACACAATAGATGCACACAAATGTTGCAAAAATTGCAATTTCTAGAGTTTTTTTGTTCAATACCTATTAGTCAAAAATAACTTAATTGTTAAAATGGAATTGTTATACACTACTGTTTAAATACAAACAGCACACATAATTTAGTTAAAATATTATGAAGTATATATTTGTAAATATATCTAATAATGATAGAAACAATAATAAAGATTCAATAAAATTAAATATTTTATGCGCGCCCCTGGTGCAAATCTATATAAATACGTAAATACATAACATAATTTTGTAAAAATACTAATTGTTTTCGTACTATGAAGGGGTGCGGGGATGTAGTTTATAAATAAATATATAATCGGCTATGATGCGCGCTAGCTCGAGTAAGTTGTTATTCTGCGCATTAGGCTTAATTCAACTATTTAGCAACAGGAGCCAGCACATGTCGGACAAATTTCAATTTTCTTGGTTTCGCGGGTAGACTCTGCCCTTAATACTAGGATTTTTGTTATCGTTTGAGTTAAATGTTGCGAATACTACTCAAGGGAGGATTTACCACTCCTTAGAGACTAGGGGGTGTTATTTTGAATATCAAGTATTTGTTATGTAGTTGACTCGAGGTTAGGTTGTTCAATTTTGGGAAAATGTTTACTATAGTCCCGGTTCACCGATTATAACAAAATGATGGGGCTAAAATCAAATTAAATATTTAATTAAATTTTGATTTTTTAAAATTAGTAAATTCATTCCGATTTGCACAATTATATTTTTATTATGTATAATTTTAGTTAAATAAACACATATAGAACATAAAAAAAATACTTTGTTAAAATCGGTGAACCGGGACTATAGTAAACTTTTTCCAAAACATTAAACATCTCGCCGACAGATGGCACTTTCAGTACCGATTCAATACTGGTAAGATTTAAAATAATAGAATTAGATCCAGAAATACCTGTTTTTTTAAGATTTTAAATTACCTTTCAATAAAATTACTTTATAAAAGTTTTTGTTGTTTATTAAAAGTTAAGTAATTTGATTAATTTTGTTTCTGTTATTAGTTTATTTTTGTTTGTTTTTTATGGTCTTAAATTATTTGATCAAAACCATTATTAATAATTTTATTCAAAATTCTAAATTAAGTACAAGTGTTTTTTATGTTTTTATAATAGAAATTATTGTTACACATTCTTGATGACTTTTTAAATTATTTTTCTGATATTTTCTGCTAAAGTATGTGGATCTTCGAAATGTAAACAATGAGCATACAAATTCGAAATAATCAATAAAAAACATTTTAGAATAATAATAATAAACAAACTGTAGTTCAGGTTTAGTTGTAATAAGTAAAAAAGTTTTAATAACAGAAGTTGTATGTGAATATTTGAAATTTTTTAAAACAGATTAAAGAGATGTGGTTACAAGAAATATAGGTAAGTTGCTAAATAAGTTGCAAAAGATTATAAGAAGCGGCAAAAATTATTGTTTGTTAGTATTATATACAATTAAATATTTTAACATAATAATTTTACATTTTTTGCAGTTAGTCGTTCAAAGCCAAAATTGAATGATCATAGTGTAAAGTTGCTTTATTTAGCAAACAATATATGGTTGTTACAAAAATTATCTTATTTTATCAAAAAAATGTTTTAAGTAATACTGTAGTCAAAATGCTAAATTTTATAATTTGTCAGTCTTAAATATGCTTGTGTGTGAGTGCACAACAACCTAGTTGGTTGCTAATTATTGTTTGTAATAATAATCAGAATTTACTATATTAAAGCAATTTGGATCTTTGTTGTTTTTGTTGTTTATTTATTTTTAAACCGTAAACTGAGTCACAATTTAGTTTATTAAATTAGTTTGTAAAGCCTTGGTTTTTCCATTTGTCTACTTCAAAATTCCAAATTCTGGATTGCCAGATCCAACTTCCCTTTTCTTGATTTTCAGCATCAATAGGTTTTATTTTATCGTTTGTTTTTCAAACACAAGTGATTTAGAGTATCATAACTCTAAAGCACGCAATTGAGGAAAGCCCAAGATGGATCACTTAAACCTCTGTAAAACCTATTGATTGACACAACACTGCAACTACTACTTCTGTTAATTCCATTTTCAAACAAGAAATTTAAAGAAATTCCAGCAACCCCAATGACAACGGGTTAATGGATACTGACAATTTGGATGTCCGTTTTGTCTTCTCCGACGACTTTTAGAACAAAAATCGCAAAAACCACAAAAGATTCTCATTCATTAACATAACCAAAAATTAGAGAAAAAAATTGGTCTAAAAAAAAAGAATTTACAACAAAATAGAAAGTAAAACAAATTAAATTAATAATACTTTTGATAATTTTGTAGACAATCCGTTGCACAGCATATTATTGACATCAATTCTGGCACACAGAGTAGCCAATACGACATGTAAAAAGTACCACCTGTAAATAAAAAAAAAATCTTTAAGAACATTTTCACAAAATTGTTTAATTGTTTTGTCGACTCTCTAATAGGCTCTCTCAACTTTGCACAAAACAGGTCACTGCTGTCATATTCTTTAATGTTAAGTAGGCTTTTGGTAAAGTTTGGCATTATAGACTACTCTTAAAACTCAATCGTTTTAAGTTCAATTCTAGATTGATAAAACCTTTTTTTTTATCTGAAGAACACTGACCGTAAAGCTGTATGAGAATGTGCCTAATTCTTGCACAATTGATTTAGGAGTTCCACATGATACAGTATTATTTTTGAAGCTCTTTAACTTGTATGTATCAGACATACTATGCATCACGCTATACATTTAAAAAAATTAAAAAATTACGCTACGGTGTCAAGCGGCTTGTAAAGCACTTAAGACTTGGCTTTGTTACTGGAAAGTAAAAATTAATTCTAAAAAAATGTTATACTTTTTTCTAAAAATTTTAAACTTTGCATAAGTACAATTATCTAAACTGCGTTTCAATTCTATTGGTGGGTACTGCAAAGTACCTACAAATAATTTTTTTTTTTTTTTTAGGACGTAGTGAGTTGTTTGGCTCTTAACAAGTGGCCCTTAAGAATAACTTACGCATGGTAATACCTTCCGGTTTTCTTCTCTGCGCAAATCCTGTTGTTTTAATGTCCCTGTCTAAACTAACCTACATTTGGTGCTAGTTTGAGGCGGGCTGGTTTTTGCTTCGCGGATTTTTCACGCATCATCTGCGGCACGCATGCTGTCCCCGGCCCCTCTCTCCCTATAGCCCCTACCTTTGTCTGTCTCTTTTGTCATTTTGCCTTTTCTTATCTGCACTGGCATCTACCTCTGCATTCTCTTCTTTCTCCCATCTTTGTGTTATTTACTCTAATTATATAATTTGTTCTCAGATGTGCTCTTAGCTTACAAAGGTCTTCGTTCACTTCATCTTTATCATATCCCCTCTCCTTCATGAATAATTTATGCAGTTCCATCAGTTGTATTCCTTTTGGCAGTCCTAGATTTGTAAGTTTTACCTCCAGTGATATCCTTGTATCTCCATCAGGAATTACTTCTTCATGTCCTCTCGTTGCCAGGTATATTCTGACTATCTGAAAGGTTGCGTTCTCAGTCATCCTCGAGATAGCATATCTACCATTTGGTATATGCCTTGTTATTTCTGTTATTCTGCTTTCCTTCAATATTTCATTTCTCCTTTTCCTTATTTCTGCAATTTCGTTTGGTATCGTAGTCTCTGTAAATGTTCTTCTTTTTTCTTCTGTTTCTTGGTATGCACAATTGTCATATCCTTTCTTATTTTTTTCTTTATGATCTTTTTCTCTGTTTTCTTGTTTCCATTTAGCTTCTCTCATCTCTTTCCTTTCTCTTCTATAGCTTTTAGTTTGTGTGTTTGTTTTCATTGTTTGTTTTTCTATATTCTTCTATTGTCAAACTCTTCAATTTTTTTTTTTTGTACATTTGTTGCAAAGTTTTTTAACGCCTTCCATTTATTTTCATCTATTAAGCATTTGTTAATGATTGTTCTTTTATCCACTTTGCTTTCTAGTATATATTCTAGTTTTTTTCTATCTTCCTCCCACGCCTCGCATTCTACTAGAGTGTGTTCTGCGTTATCGTGTGTTTCTTCCTGACAAAATGTACACCTTTCTTCTTCATTTATTTTTTTAATTTTTTGCAAGAATTTTCCAAATGCTCCGTGCCCGGTCAGTATTTGTGTTGTATAATAACACGTCTCGGGTTTCTTCTCTACCCATTCTTTTATGTCTGGGGTTAATTCTCTCGTTTATTTCCCCTTTTTTCCTGTATCCCATTTTCTCTGCCATCTTTCCATAGTCTTCTCTCTTGCTCTTATCTTTGCTTCTTTTTTACTCGTTCCTTCTTTTACAAGTTTTTTTATTTCTATTCTTTTCTCCACCATCATATCCGCGGGAGGTGTTGCCGCAATTACCTCTATTGCCTCTTGTGACACTGTTCTGTAAGCTCTACAAATCCTTAGCGAGCTTGCTTTTGTGGCTCCTTTTACTTCCTTTCGGTTTTTCTTTGTTTTCATGGCTTCTCCCCATGTTTCTGCGGCGTACAGCAATTTGCTTCTTGCTGCTGTTGCTATTAGCCTTCTGCTTTCTTCTCCTGGACCTCCGTTGTTTGGCATAAGTCTACCAAGCTTTCTCTCAATTTCCTTTGTTCCAATGACCGCTTCCTTAACCTGTTTATTCCATCCTTTTGCTTCGAGTGTCACTCCAAGGTATTTGATTTTTTTTCCTATGGTTATCTCTTGATCTCCCACCTGTATCTTACCTGTTCCTCTATTATTCCTCTTAGTCGATAGCCATGCCGCCTCAGTTTTTTGTGTTGCTAGTTTTAAGCCCTTACTTCTCATCCATATTTGTATCATATCAATTGCCAGCTCTAATGTTCCTTTTAGTACTTCTATTTCTACGTCTCTACCTACTACTGCTATGTCGTCCGCAAATGCTGTTATTGACACGCCTTCCGGCATCTTCATTCAAAGTAACTCGTTATAGACAAGGTTCCACAGTTTTGGTCCCAGTGCTGAGCCCTGCGGTACCCCTCTAGTAAGTTTGAATCTTCTATTTTTGGTCACTAGATTTCTGTCCTGTAAGTAGGATATAATCTTTATTGTTTTTCTGTTCAGTTCTTTCTTCTTTGCCGCCTCTATGATTGCTGCCCATGATACGCTATTAAACGCGTTCTGTATGTCCAACGCTATCATTACACAGTGTTGCCTTTTCCTCTGCGTTTCGCTGTTTGCTTCTTTTGCTATTGTTTTCACTTTTTCAATAGCTCCTAAGGTTGTTTTTCCTTTGGTAAATCCGTATTGTTCTTTTTCCCATCTTCCGTTTTCTTCTATTTCTTGTTCTATTCTCCGTACAATAACTTTTTCCATTATTTTAGCCAGTGTGTTGATTAAACATATTAGTCTGTATGATGTTGTTTTTCCTGCTTCTTTTTTTTTCTCAATCAGTACCAGAGTGGCTTCTTTCCAACATCCTGGGAAAGTTCCTTCTTTTAGGCACCTGTTGATTATTTAAGTTATTTCTATCTCGTTTCCGTCTAATGCTGCTTTAACAATCTCTGTTGTTATTTCGTCCGGACCTGGTGCTTTGTTGTTAAGCAATTCTTTTATGATCTCTTTGATCTCTTCCACTGTTGCCATAACTGTTGCTTCTTCTTCTTTTGTTTCTGGTTCTTCTACTGGTTCTCCCTTGGGAAATAGTTTTTTAATTATGACTTCTTCTTCTTCGTCATCTTTTAAGCAGATTCCTTTTGTTCTTCCACCCAATTTGTCCATCACTATTTTGTACGGTTTTCCCCAAGGATCCCCATCTATAGATTCTATCATTTCTTTCCAGCATATTTTTCTGCTATCCCTAATTGCCTTTTTTAAAAAATTTCTGTCGTTTTTTAGTTTCTCTTCTATTTCCTCTGTGTTCTCTCCTCTTTTTCTCAGCCTTTTGATTTTCCTCGCTGTTTGTATTGTGTTTTTCCTGCATTCTTTTATTTCCTCACACCACCAGTATGGTCCTTTTCGTCCGCCTTCCCTGTACCTAGGAATTGGAATTCCTCCGCCGCTTTTCTCAGTTTTTCTGAGTACCTCTCGCATCTTTTCTCAATATTTTTGTTTTCTGTCACTTCTTCTGTTTCCATGCCTCTCTTTATCTTTTCTTTGTCCATTCTTCTTACGTTCCATTTACCTTCTCTCGTGTGCTCCTGTTTTCCTTTCTCCTTTGTATTGTATTGTATATGTTTGTGTAGACTCAGTGATTCTTCTTCAGTCACGGTCCATTTATTTATTATTTTTGCCATTTCCCACGTTGCTATGGTGATGTCAATATGTGATTTTGAGCTTCCTCTTACAAACGTCGGTTTGTCTCCATTGTTGCAGATTGTAAGATTTAACCCTGCTATCATCTCCTCTAAGATTTTTCCTCTTAAATCGTTCTTGTAGCCTCCCCATCTCGGTGATTTTGCGTTGAAATCTCCTCCTACAATAATTTTTTTGTTTTTCTGTTTTCTTAAACTTTTTTCTAATTCTTCTATCCACTCTCGATAGTATTCCAGACCGCAGTTTGGGCTGATATAACAGCTGTATACTATCATGTTTTGTACTTCTGCCCACACTATTCCTTCTTTTGGTGTTTCCCATCTTTCCACCTTGTCCCTACACTTCCCTTTAGCTAAAATTGCTGCATCTGTTCCTTTGTCTCTTATCCACTTACCATTTAGTTTGTTTTTATTAGGTTCACTCACTAGCACTAGGTCTATTTCCTCTCTCTCCGCTGTTGCTATTAGTAAATCGTGAGCCTCTCTTCCCCTCCCTATGTTTATTTGTATAAACTTATACATTATGTGATACTATTTTTTCCTCCTGTTCTCTCCAGTTATCTGGGTTGTTGTCCTCCATATTCTTCTTTGTTTTCCTCATTTCTTTTTTCTTTGTAGCTGGACATCTTTTCTCTCCCGTTCTGTGTCCTAATACTTTGCATTCAATGCAGTATTCTTTGTTTCTGCATTCGGCAACCTGATGTCCCTCCTTTCCGCATTTTATACATAGCGAAGACCTGTCTTCCCTATTGCATTCTGCCGCTACATGTCCTTTCCTCCTGCATTTATAACATTTTCTTTCATTTGCTTTAACTTTCTCTACTCTGCATCTTATGAGTCTTATGTTTATTCTTCCTTCTCCTATTATCTGTTTTGCTATTTTTTTGTCCATTTTGACTATAGCGGTTTGTATTTCTCTATAACCTTTCTTTATGGAAATTATTGTACTTCCTTCTGTGTTCACTTTGTTCATAATTTCTTCCAGTATTTCTTCTCTCTTAATTTCCGGGCTAATATCTTTGATTATCACCAGTTCTGTAGTTTTGTTGCTGGCTTTTCGTACATTGCAGCCTTCCATTCCATTTTTAATTTTTTCTATCTCTTTCTCCGTCTCATTACCCTTTGTAATTAGTAACAACTCCCCTTTTTTTGTTTCTCTTACCTCCTTGAACGTAGATCCTTTTATCTGGGTTTTTGCCTGTCTCAGCAAATCTGCATATGTGACACCTTGTTTGCTCACTACTATAGCACCTGTTTCCGTACCTGTTTTTTTTTTCTCTATGTGTCTCCGCTACCTGTCCCTTTGTTGGCACGCACAGTCTTATTTTTGTGTTAGTTCTTCTTCCTGCTATTTCCATAATTTTTTTTGCATCTCTTGCCGTAATTCCCGTTGGAATTGGTATATTTATTTCTTCAATACTTAATGTTTTTGTTTTGATAAGCATTTTTTCGATAGCTATTAGTATCTCCTTATTCCCTGCCGTTTCGATTTTCTGCTTAATGATGTGTACTTTTCCCACATTTTTTCCGCTTAGATTTTTAACTATTTCTATATATGGCGTTTCATCTTCTCCTTCTCCCTCCATTAGTTCAGGGTATTTTATTTTTGCTTGTTGTAAGATACCACCTTCTTTGCCTATTTCATCTATATTTATTAAAAGTCCTGTATCCATTTCCTTTCCCATTACTGGGTTTTTTTTTCCACGTTTACATATTTATAGTCTGTATCTCTCCATTCTTTATTTATAATATTTTTTATATCCTCTTCATTAGCCCTTTTTAATATCTCCTCGTCCGAGATGAAATGGTTTTTACGGTTTTCTTCCCTATTATCTCCAGTTTCCATTGTCTGTGTCGACATTTCTATACCTATTTTTGTTTTATTTTCATTCTCCTGTTCTTTTTTTTGGATTTCTTCAAATTCCATTCTCTCCATATTTGTTTCTAGTTGATTCGCCACCTTTTTAATTTCCAGTTTAGTGGTTGTACACTCACTGGTTAAGTTTTTTAACTCTCTAATTAATTTCCCCATTATTTGGATTGTTGTGGAGTTATTTGCTCTCTTCGCCTCGTTGTTACCTCCTGACGAATCTATTTCTCTCCCTCTTTTTTGATTTGTTTGACCTAATTCTTTATCTTTATTTTTATCCGGCGGTGTTCTTTGCAACATCCCGCTTTTTAAAAATGCATCCATCTTATTACGTTTTTTGACCCTTGGCCTAGTTTCACTTTTAATTAATATCAAATTGCTGTTTCCGCGTTTATGTTTTATTATGTAACACTGGACGTGTCGCGCGTCACGACACGAGTGTGTTTTAAAACACGACCGCACCTTTATTTTTTTGTGTGTCCAGTTTTACACTTTTTTGAACTTTCACAATAAACTTTTCACCTTTCCACTGTTTGTTCTAATTCACAGAATTTTTAATTTTTTAAATAACGTAGATTATTCACCATTATTTAAATCGCCTTTATGCACATTCGCGAGCGCGTCCGTTCTCCGTCGGACATTGACCGCAACTGACAAAATAAAGTTAAATGGCAAACAAATGGCTAACTCTACTGCTGCGCAAAACAGTAATATAAATACTAACAACAAGTTGCTGCGTGGGGTATGGCTGCTTCTTTTTATCTAAAAAAAATTAAATAATTTTAAAGTTCTTACTTTAAAATTATTTAATTTCTTACTTAAAATTATTTAATTTTTGAGAAAAAAATTTAAAACACCTTACTACGTTTGTAACACCTAACTGATAGCTAGTACGGAATTCGACTCGATTACATGTTGGTTTTAGAAAAACACTTTTTTGATAAAATTGATAACCACTCTAATCCTGAGTTATTTTGTCTTGCGCAACTTTCAAATACAAGTCAACGCCTACAAGGTTGGCGCAGGATACCCACTTCCAATAACCTCTCAAAAACGTTATCTATAAAGTACAGTCAGATAGAAAGGCTGTATACAGAAATGTCTAAAACTACCTGGTGTGTGATTACACAAGAGAAATGAGGGGTTAGGCGGTAAGTTTTTTTTTTTAAGATTCCCTTCTCCATCCAATATAAAACTATTCTGACCATACTGACAAGATTTTACAACCAGAAACATTCTAAATTTGTTACCTGATAACCTACACATAATGCTTTTTGTACTTGGATGGTGATTTAGTCTAACAAAGCAACTTTTACCAGCACTGGTATCTTTAATCTGCATGCTTTTAAATAATAGAAATGGTGTATAGTAAGGTGTTCTAGAGGTAGTATTTTTTAGTCAGTATTGGCCACACCGGTGCCAACGCCGGTAGATATTGGCTACTAACCTTCAAAGCACCTACAAACTCTTACCAGTAGCCCCAAATAACAGCAGACATACTCTGGCAAACTGCTTTGGTCAGCAGGCTAAACCAAGTAAAGAAATAAACTCGGTAGCTTCTGAGCTCAAAGAAGTGTGGCAAGCAAAGTCGATAGGTATTAGGTCAAAAGTATTTAAAGTCAAAGACTACATCTAAAAGTTGTTTCAGTTATAGCAATTTTTTGATCTGCTGAACTCAGCAATTTCAAACTAATAATAGTTTCTGGCAACAAACAAATGGCGATTAGTTAAGTTGAATGTTTACTATAGTAATATAGCTTAGCCAGATTTATTCACAGAGACAGTCATTGGAGAGTAGTTGCTTAGGCATTGCTGAGGTAAAAATGCACATTTTGGTAACAGCTATGGCAACAAAGTAGTTCTATTTAGTGACGCACTGCTTTTCTTAATTATGAAAAAAACTAAAAAAAAAAACGCTTACCTCAACTTTTAAACGTGTGGTAACTATAATTGTTTGTGCATTTCTTTCTAACTTAATCTGCTAAATACAAACAAAATTTAAAACAAACCCAACAATAACTTCTTCAAATCTTTAAAGTTTACAAGACCGTTTTGCGTAAATGAAAAAACAACAAACAAAACTACTATTAAAGTAAACCATACAGTCAAAGACATCTGGTAGCAAAAACGTGCAGTAGAATTACAACTCTATGCTTACACCTACCAGATAGAATTTCTTTATGAAAAATTAAATCAGGCATACGGACTCACTAAGCAAAATAAAAAATAAATTCTGAAACGCTGGTTAGATCAGTATAATGTGGTTCTAAATACCGATAGCACAAAAAACATGGATTTTATCAACTTATTGCCTAAAAGAACACTTGTCAAATTACACATTATGCCGACAATAGAGAAGGTAAAACAAATTGTATATTATATCAAAATTGAAAAAAAACTTAGATTGTACTTAAAAAAGCTGAGCTAAAATTCATTATCATTATCCAACAACTTTACAACAGCATGAGATGCAGAGTCCAAATAGATAAAAACTCATCCTTAGAAAAGTAAAGCAGGGATGTGTGTTAATCCTAACATTATTTACACTCTACTTTTCTTCAGTAGTCATAATGCAAGCTTTTCAAAACATGTTTGATGCATTGCGTATAAAATACTGGTACCAAAAACAAAAGAATAATCTATCCACATTAAGATTACTAAACAAAATCCTGTTGGCAAAAATTATAAAAAAAATTGTTTGCAGTTGATGTGTGCCTTTGCAAAAGCGTTACAAGATGCTATTTTTAGACTGTCAAAAGATTATAGTTATGCAGCAGACTATTAGAAATACGCCAAGAATTAATCTACTTATAATTATGTATATTGGTGACAATACACAACAAGAAATTAACAATTTTAAATACCAAGTCAGCACAATCTCATTAACCAGCAAAATCAATGTTGAGTTCAAATGTCAAACTGAGCAAGTTTCTTTAGTTTTTAAGAAATTACACAAAAAACAATTTATTTATTTATTTATTTATTTATTAATTAAATTATTATCCCAACAGAACTAAAAGTTCCAACATGGAGATAATATACAGACATTGGTAGATAGATACAAGGAAAAAAAATAATAAGTTATGAGATAAGAATAAACAAAAAAAATATGAATGAACAAAAAATAAACAAAAGTATTACAGAAATATACAAAAATTATATAAAACGGTTAATAAAATGCTTAATTGGGCGCTACGGAGTTTACAGCAAATTACTGTGCAACCTAAAACAAATAAATGTTGGTTAGTTTCTAGCTGCTAGTCTTGGTACATGGAAGTTCAAACTGCTTAATAAGATTGGACAATCCACATCTCCGCAAACCAGCTTAGTGGCCAGCGATATATCAGCGCTTTTACGACGATCTTGAAGAGAGTCAAAATCAAAACGGCTTAATAAGACGTCATAATCTGTACAACCACGAAGCGGGTAGTAGCCATCTTCTCGGTAACACATACTTTAAATAACGTCTTTGAACTTTTTCCAGAGCATAGGAATAGAGACCACACCGTCCTACAATATTCTAATTTACTTCTGACAAAAGCAATAGAGTACGTGCAAAGATTCTTGATTAGAGAATGGTTTTGCTGACCTAATAATAAATCCTGGCGATTTTAATGCTGAGTTGGCAATATTGTCTATATGACTATTAAATGTTAATTGACTGTCGAACAGCACACCAAAGTCTTTGTAGGTTGTAATTGTTAATAAAGGTTGGTTGTCAATGGTATAATCAAACTATATTTAAATGTTTGCGAGAGTATGTCATCGTACAGCATTTTAATATATTTAGTTGCAAGTAGTTCGTTTTACACCACATAGATAACATTTGAATATCAGATTGAAGGGAAATGCAATCAGCCATAGATGAAATTGTAGAAAATATTTTTAAATTGTCAGCATATAGTAGACATTGATTTTTTAAGGTTTTGCAAATATCATTAATAAAAATTAATGGCTCTAAGTTGGGCCCTTGGGGAACACCACTAAGTGCTGGATTTGATGATTAAAACTTCAACATACTGCAATCAGTCATTAAGATATGACTGTAATATATTACAAAGATTGTTATCGCATCCAACAAAGTAGTTTATCTATTATAATCCCGTGATGTAATGTGTCAAATGCTTTACTGAAATTTAATTTAAATCTCATGATGTCATTATCCGGACAAATAAAAGTTTATTACGCTGTGGTGTTATTTACATTTTTATATAGTTCTATAATTTACTGTATTTATAGGCGCCACATCTCCAAGCTTAATCAATACCATATGAAATGCCTAAAATAGAATGACTATATAAAAAAATATCAAAATGTGCGGAATTTAGTTAGTATTTATCAATGGTCAACTCCACTGTACTGGCGGTGCACTCAGAATAAGCAATCAACTCCCAAAACAGGTCACGTATTTCATGCCACTCTATGGTAATTGCAAAAAAAAAACACAATTTGAAGTACAAGACTTTCATAAAAACAAATCTTACAAACTACAAAATACAAAATACTCCTTAACACATAGGAAGATATTACGCAAGCACTTTTTGGAGACAACCACCTATTAAAAATAAAGTAGAATCATTTGAGGAATGTCTCAATGATCAATGATGCCAAAAGAAATGTACTAAAGTATAGTCAAACAATGGTCTACATTTATAACAAGAATATAAACTTAACTTGCTCAAAGTGCGTCAGAACTTAAAAAAAAAACAAGCTAGTATACAACAACTGCCAGCATATACATACATGACAAAACCTAAATAGTACATGTTTAACACAATAATTATTATAGCCGTATTGGCAAAGAAGCCATGATCATTATCAAATAGATGGTTCCAATTAGATACCAACCGAACAACAATTTTCCGGAAAAATGAATTGATCGTGGTCTAAACTGTCCCCGCTCTTGGCTTTTGAGCTCTCAAGACATTACTTTTTTAGATTTTTTTGTATGGAGTACAAAGTAAAGGAAAAGGTTTAAGCAGAGCCTGTCACTAACAAGTTAGCCTCCAAAAAAAGATTATTCAAGCAGCCATTGCAATGAAAATTGTAGTAGTTTTTGCAAAATTTCAAAACTTAGTTGTTTGTAACAAGTGTATCTTTTTTTCATTTCACTCTAACTTGCATTTTTTTTTAAATAAATTAATAAGCAATTATGGCATTTATTAATTCAGAATATTAATCTAATACATGATTGATGTACATGTAATCATAATTACATTTAATATTAGTGTGAGTCAAACAAATATTAAACTCGTCAGTATCTAAAGCGTCTCTATTTTCTCAGTTATGTAATATAATAACACAAACTTAAAATATCGGCAATGAAAAAAATTGCAATCATAACCTTATAAATTATATTACATGACTTCTATCATCAACATTATTAATGCATTTTTACAGTTTATTTTTACATGTTAATTAGTGATGTAGAGTTTACATTTTTTTTTTAATTAATTACATTTGCATTAAACCAAAATTATATACTAAAATATAAAAATTATAATTTTGTATTATTTAAAAAATCCACAAATTTCATTTTATATTTTTATATATAAGGAAGAATTAATATTACATAAATAACATAAGTAAGCGGTATAGGTAATGTACAAAAAATGAAAACTTTTATAAAAGCTTTAAATGCAGGTTTTAAAATTTCATATGGTAAAAACAATATTCTTTGCCATCCTGCAACATATAAATCAAAATATTCAATCTTTAATAATGCTAGCCCTATAGACTTAATTTGTTTTGGAATACCTGTTACAATTGAAAACACTGAAAATGTCTTTTTTAACAAACCCATGCCAGTTTGTAATAGTTTAATTAATATTGGAAAAAAAGGTATTAAAAATCCTAGACCAATTTTGTCTAAAATAGGACCTACAACGGAAGCAAGAAGTCCGCTTAAAACTTCACTTACAACAGGAGCAAGAACGGGTGTAAGAACGTCACCAACTCCGCTTACAACTCCACTTACAACAGGAGCAACAACGGGAGTAAGAACGTCACCAACTGTACTACCGACTACGTTACCGACTGAACCAACTGTTCCTCCAACTACATCTCCAATAACATTTCCAATAAATCGCTTGTTTCTGCTTTTTGTATCATCTACCCCGTCATAGTTCTTGTTTTCTTCTTTATCTGCTGCAGGTATTTCTCCTAACACACCACAAACCAGTATTATTAAATAAATTATTATAAACAACTTCATTATCTAAAACATAAAATACATATCGTAATAATACAATCAAAACATAATTTTATTAAACATCAAAATACATTTGCCCAGCAAAGATAAGTTTTGTAGTTTATTATTGTTGTTATTTATTATTAATAAAAAACTTCATAAACCATTAGATTTTCTAGTTATGTATATAATCCTTAATTTTTTATAAATTAAATTTTATTTTATTTAAATAAATACATATTGTAACGCGTAAAATATTGTTTTAATAATCTTAAAGTATATTAAAAATTTATTAAAAAAGTTGAAATTACTTACTGTTTTATTACTTCATTTGCAGCTAACTTTCAATACAAACTACCAGCTAGTTCGTATTGAAAGTAATTTGAGAATCAAGTAGCTTACTTGCAATAATTTAGCAAATAAAAATTATTATATATTCAAATTACTTGTTTTTATTCAAAATTTCCAATAATTTGTTTCAACAAAAATTGTATGTAATACTGTTATTGGCAAAAGTTTAGTTGATTAATTTTTAAAACAAAACAAATATGTTTTTATTAGTCATTCCATTCGTATTTTTAAATATTTTATTTACACAACTAGATTAGAACACAATTACTTGCACATATTGTTAATAACAGTTATTTTAATAAATCCTTAAATAGTGTTATAAAAAACAAATAAAATATTGTCTGTTTCGAACTAGTTGATAAATTAACAATTACTAGGCAGGTGAGTATCAATGAACTGTATTATTTGGCACTGGATTTATTTTCGGGTAAGGCATTAGTCTGGTTTAGAGTTTTGCGTCATACTTTTACTTGTTGGAACAATATAGTAGCAGCCTTGAAACAGGAATTTCAACCTAAAGATTATGAAAAAATAAAACTAAATCAGATGCAGGACGCAGGAATTCGACGCTATATATAAACCTATAAATTGTTTTAAAATAGCAATTATGCAATCATTTTTTTTAGGTTGCACCGTAACCGATAAAAAGAAACTGCATGTGATTTAACAAAACCTCACTCCGTTTTACCAACATGGTCTCAGCTTAGTTAAAGTAACAAATTTGCATGAACTGGATGAATACTCTTGGAAATTAAAGACAAAAAAGCAGTTTGCCATAAATATATTTTACCGCCTTCTTTTCAATATTGCTTTCAGCCAGATTTAAGGTACAATAACGTCAATTTTAATTTTTCTGCGGAAATAAACAGTACTCAGCAAAATGTGTTAATGTCACAAATTGTTTCAATTGCAAGTTGACGGGAAACAAAAATTGTGAGATAGTCGCAAGGCTGCTTTTGTAAGTACAAACTAGATTTTATAAATTTGCATGTTAACAGTGATAACACGGACATATCAAGCGTCAAGATAAATCTAACCTTAAAAGTTGCTAGAACAAAATTTTGAATTTGCGAGTAACAATTTGGATAAACTAGTTTTGTTAATGTTTGAAAAATGCTAATGCACTTATCCTTAGAATGGAACATATTTTGCATAAAGTCATCATTACGGCACACTCGCAAAACATTTCTCTACTTGCCGGTATAATCATTTTATCATAAAATTTAATATTCTTGAAGTTATTTACAACTGTAGAATATGTAAGAACTCTGCAAAATAAGGATTATTTTTACAGGTCTAAATATTACAATAATGTATAGTGAGTTGCATACAGTTTAATAAAATTCTTTCTCGACAAGCTATCGATCCAGATGAACATATCTCTTTTTAAAGCGGTTGGGAGTTTGTGGACCGTGAGTGTCCGTGACCTCTCTTGAACTGAGTACACAATAACCATAAAACACAATAGCATATATGCCGGTCTAAAATAAACTAGAAAAAGTGAAATTTATAATATAAATTATTATTAAAAAAATATTAATTAATAATTTCTTTTCTAGTAAAAATAATTAGAATGTTTGTCAAGATTTTTTTGAATTTATTAGATATAATCAAGTTAATATTAGAACTGATTTGTCTGTTAATTAATCTACAAACTTTAAATTTTGAACAAATATTGTAAATCGTGCATTAATTTAAAGTATTCTTAACTTTAAACTTTGTACTCATTTAACTTACCATCTAAATAAATTGCAGGTACAAGTATCGTTTAAATAAAATATGGGTGTTAAATGAAAAGGCCACAAGTCATGCACTAATATAATATTGGAATTAAATAAAAGCAAATATAGTAACTTGTACAATTATTTTATAGTACCTTTTAAATTTGTAACTTATTGTCGCTCCCAGCTAAATGAATTAAGGCTACAATTATTGCTTAATCCTAATATGGGTAACAAATAAGAGTAAATATGATGAGTTGTAAAATTATATTATAATTTCATTGAAATTTGTACACTATTGTACTCTGCTAAACAAATAAAAGTACAAATACTGCATAAAAGTAATATAAGTATCAAATGAAAGCAACTATTGTAAGTTATACAATTATTTGATGATACCCCAGAACATTGTTGCCTATCGTCTCCCTCCTAAACAAATATAATTACAAATATTGCACAAATGTAAAATAGGTATTAAATGAAAGCAAATATAGTAACTTAAACAATTATTTTATAGTACCCCAGAACATTGTACTCTATTGTCCCTCTGCTAAACAAATATAGGTACAAATATTACACAATTGTAATATAAGTATCAAATGAAAGCAATTATAGTAACTTAAACAACTATTTTATAGTACCCCCCAGAAAATTGTACTCTATAGTCTCCCTGTTAAACAAATAAAAATACAAATATTGCACAATTGTAATATTGGTATCAAATGAAAGCAAATATGATAGGTTATTTAATTATTTTATGGTACCCCAGAACATTGTACCACGTGGTCCCCTGTTGAACGAATAAAGGTACAATTACGTACAAATTATTAATTATACAATTAATTAATATTACCCCAGAACATTGTACCCTAACGTCCCCCTGCTAAACAAGTATAAGTACAAATATTGCACAAATGTAATATGGATATTAAATGAAAGCAAATATGGTAACTTAAACAATTATTTTATAGTACCTTAAAACATTGTACTCTATTGTTCTCCTGCTAAACAAAAAACAGTACAAATATTGCACATTTTTAATATATGTATCAAATGAAAGCAAATATGGTAGTTTCAACAATTATTTTATAGTACCCAGCTAAACAAATAAAGGTACAATGTTGCACAAATGTAATATAAGTATCAAATTAGAGCAAATATGATAACTTAAACAATTATCATATAGTATACCTAGTATATTGTACCCTATTGTTCCCCTGTTAAACTAATAAAGGTACAAATATTGCACAATTGTAATATAGGTATCAATTAAAAGCAAATATGGTAACTTAAATAATTATTATATAGTATACCCAGTATATTGTATTCTATCGTCCCCTTGCTAAACAAATAAAGATTCAATATCGCACAAAAATAATATGGGTAATAAATGAAAGCAAATATGGTAGGTTATACAACTATTTTATGGTACCACAAAACATTGTACCATATTAAACCCCTGCAAAACAAATAAAGCTACAATATCGCACAAATGTAATATGAGTATCAATTAAAAGGAAATGTGGTAACTTAAACAATTATTATATAGTATACTCTGTATATTGTACTCTATCGTCCCCCTGATAAACAAATAAAGGTACAATATCGCACAAAAGTAATATGGGTATCAAATGAAAGCAAATATAGTAGATTAAACAATTATTTTATAGTACCCTAAAACATTGTACCTTATTGTCCTCCAGCTAAACAAAAAACAGTACAAATTATGCACAATTCTATTATAGGTATCAAATAAAAGCAAATATGTATGGTAATTTAAACAATTATTTTATAGTACCCTATAACATTGTATCTTCTTGTTCCCTAGCTAAACAAATAAAGATACATTGTTGCACAAATTTAATATAAACATCAAATGAGAGCAAATATGATAACTTAAACATTTATTATATAGTATACCCAGGATGTTGTACCTATAACAGGGAAACTGTTAGGATATTGCACATTTATATAATGTATATCAAATGGAAGCAAATATGATAGGTTATATAATTATCTTATGGTACCCCAAAATATTGTACCCTAATGTCCCCCTTCTAAACAAATACAGAAACAAATATTGCACAATTGTAATATGGGTATCAAATGAAAGCAAATACCTCAGAACATCGTACCATGTGGTCCCCCTGTTGAAGAAATAAAGGTACAATTACGTACAAATGTAATATGGGTATTAAATGAAAGCAAATATGGTAACTTAAATAAGTATTTTAGAGTACTTCAGAACATTGTACCTTATTGCCAGCCTGCTAAATAAATAAAGGTATATTGACGCACAAATATAATATTGGTATTAAATTAAAGCAAATACGTAAACTTATACAATTGTTTACCCCAATTTTTTTTTTTTAGAACGTAGTAAGGTGTTGGCTCTCAACAAGTGGCTCTTAAAAATAACATACGCATGTTAATACTTTCCGATTTTCTTCTCTGCGGAAATCCTGTTGTTATAATGTCCCTGTCTAAACTAATCTACATTTGGCGCTAGTTTGAAGTGGGCTGGTTTTTGCCTTCCAGATTTTTACGCATCATCTGCGGCACGCATGCTGTCCCTGGCTCCTCTCTCTCTATAGCTCCTACCTTTTTCTTATCTGCACTGGCATCTACCTCTGCATTCTCTTCTTTCTCCCATCCGTGTGTTATTTACTCTAATTATATAATTTGTTCTCAGATGTGCTCTTAGCTTACTAAGGTTTTTGTTTACTTCTTCTTCATCATATTCCCATTCCTCCATGAATAATTTATGCAGTTCCATTAGTTGTATTCCTTTTGGCAGTCCTAGATTTGTAAGTTTTACTTCCAGTGATATGCTGGTATTTCCATCAAGAATTACTTCGCCATGTCCTTTTGTTGCTAGATATATTCTAACTATCTGAAAGGTTGCGTTCTCAGTCAGCCTCAAGATAGTATATCTACCATTTGGTATTTGCCATGTTATTTCTGTTATTCTGCTTTCCTTCAATATTTCTTTTCTCCTTCTTCTTATCTTTGCAATTTTGTTTGGTATCGTAGTCTCTGTAAATGTTTTTTTTACCATTTCTTGATATACATAAGTGTCATGTCCTTTCTTATTTTTTTCTTTTTGATCTTCTTCTCTGTTTTCTTGTTTTCCTTTAGCTTCTCTGATTTTTTTTCTTTGTTTTTCTATATTCTTCTATTGTCAAACTTTGCAATTTTTTTTTAGTACACTTGTTGCGAAGTTTCTTAGAACCCTCCATTTATTTCATCTTTTAAGCAATTGTTAATAATTGTTGTTTTATCCACTTTGTTTTCTAGTATATATTCTAGTTTTTATCTATCTTTCTCCCAAGCCTTGCATTCTACTAGAGTGTGTTTTGCGTTATCGTGTGTTTCCTGGGAAAATGTACACCTTTCTTCTTCCTTTATTTTTTTAATTTTTTGCAAGAATTTTCCAAATGCTCCGTGCCTGGTCAGTATTTGTGTTGTATAATAGCACGTCTCGGGTTTCTTCTCTACCCATTCTTTTATCTCTAGGATTAGTTCTCTCGTCCATTTCCCCTTTTCTCCTGTATCCCATTTTCTCTGTCATCTTTTTATAATCTTCTCTCTTGCTCTTATCTTTGCTTTTTCTTTACTCGTTCCTTCTTTTACAAGTTTTTTTATTTCTATTCTTTCCTTCACCAATTTATCCGCGGGAGGTGTTGCTGCAATTACATTTACTGCCTCTTGTGACACTGTTCTGTAAGCTCAACAAATCCTTAGCGAGCTTGCTCTTACTTTATTTCTGTTTTTTTTTTATTTTCATGGCTTCTCCCCATGTTTCTGCGGCATACAGCAATTTGCTTCTTGCTGCCGATGCAATTAGCCTTTCCTGGATCTCCGTTGTTTGGCATAAGTCTACCAAGCTTTTTCTCCATTTCCTTTGTTCCAATAACCGATTCCTTAACCTGGTCATTCCATCCCTTTGCTTCGAGTGTCACTCCAAGGTATTTGATTTTTTTTTCCTATGGTTATCTCTTGATCTCCCACCTGTATCTTACCTGTTATTCCTCCTAGTCGATAGCCATGCTGCCTCAGTTTTTTGTGTTGCTTTTTTTAAACCCTTACTTCTCATCCATTTTTGTATCATATCAATTGCCAGCTCTAATCTTCTTTATTTCTACGTCTCTACTATTTCTCTACCTACTACAATCAGTGCCTTGAGTACAATGAAGATAAACAAACTAAATAGAAAAATTTCCACAAATATTCAATAGGCTTCCAAACAAATTTGCAGTAAAATTAGGAGCAAAACAAATTGCAAATTACAACCAAATACAATAAAACTTATAGATCAAACAAGGAAAACGGCAAGAAATACAACAGAGTACTGAGAACTGAATAAAATAATCAGTAAAGAAAACCAGTCTCGAGAATATCAAAGACGCTTATCTAAAATGTAGCATCAAAATTTTATTTAGAGATAACAAAACAAGAAATAAAAACAACGCCAAAACAACTAAAAAACAAGAAAAGTACTGGAAAAAACAAAATTACTAACAAAATGCTGAAAAAATAAGAAATTACAAATCCACTACACCTGCTTTTCAACAGATGTTTTGTAGAAGGCAAAATACCAAACATATGTTAAAACGCAGAAGTCATTCTGCTCTTCAAAAAAAGAAGAAAACATAAAAAATTACCGCCTTCTCAGTCTCCTATCACATTTATATAATCTTCTAACTAAGATTATAACTAACAAACTTGTTTACATTGTTTAAACAAATCATACATATTTACAATCAATCTATCAAAAACAACAAAAAAGTCTAATCTGCTCTTCTACAATAGGACAAACTTACCTTGAAAAAATCTATAAAGCATGCATTGCTTTTTTTCTTAAACCGATACATCCAAACCAACATGCATACACCCAAGCAAAATCCACTAATTAGTCCTACATCTTGAAACAGGCCGAATCAAAAAAATATTAAGAGGCAAAACGTCCACCTTGAGCATATTTGTAGACATTGAAGAGGTTTTCAATAAAACCACTTAAAAACAACAAAAACTGCTCTTTCAACACATGTAAAATTTACAATTAATGGATAAAAAATAGATACTTAACAGTTGCCGTAAGAGATTTGACAGTCAGTAAAGTTGTTGTTAAAAGTTGTCTCTAGAGAGGTGTATTATCTACACAGCTATGAAATAAAGTAGTTGACAGCTTTAGACAGCTATTCAATAATTGTGGTTTTGCAGATGACATTCATAATGACATATTGCTAAACGGTACTTTTAAGAAATACTTTGAAACTTACTGCATGAAGCCTTAAAAATAATAAAAAATGCGTGAAAAACCCTTACAATTAACCATCAAAAGACCAAACTAGTTCTTTCTACAAAAATAAAGAAAAAACTCTACCAAAACTAAATACTTTACTACCGCTATCAACCAAAGTAAAATATCTTGTGGTAACAAACTCTTATTGAGACCACATTTGAATATAAAATTTAAAAATGTCTTTTTGGCATTAGGACAAGTTGGGAAAAAAACAATAAGGCTGTACACAGTTGTGATATGACCTAGGTTTACGTTGTCGTTAGCCATTTATACGCCACTGCTAGCGTCTTAGCCTATTTTTTGCTTGTAATGCTGGCAACTTACATTACAAAGGATCTACATTTATTAAGTAGATTCCGAACCACTGGAGAGATTTCATCACTCCATCAGATAATGTTTTAGCCGTCAAACCCCACGCTGGCAAAGCGGTTGAGTGGAAAAGCGTATATTATATATATATATATATATAACACGTGACAACGTATGTGTGCTGATTTAAGTAAATCTGTAATTCAGTATTATTAACTCAATAATAATATTGATATTAATATAATGTGTATAGTGAAAACATATATGTCTATTTTTGTGTGTTTGTTGCTGCTGAAACAACAAGTGCAATTAATTATTAGTAAGTTTGTGTGTAAGATTAATTTATAACCTCAAACACTTGTTTATTGCAAACTTGAATCTTTTGCAATACATACATATAATATATAGTTGCTCTATTTAAACAGCATTCTTCTCCGTAGCGTAGTAGTTAGAGGGTTAAGCTGTAAACCTAAACGTTGCGAGTTCAAATCCTCTTAGTTAAAACAGAATATTAAAGTTCTGTTGTCTTATTTTATTATATTTGTACTTTTACTATTATTTTAATTTTACTATTTGTTGATTTATGTATATTTTTTAAGTATATTGACCAATTACTAATTTTTCTATATAATTAATTTTCCTCTCCGTGGTCTTCCTATTTGTATAAAAAGTCATCACAACCGACTCTGTGATGTGAAAAGTTTTATCCCTGTATTTGTCAATTACATCTATTAATTGCATAAGTGTATTGTATAAGTATGGGTCCTATCACTCGCCAAAAACTTAAATACATAGCCTTAGATAATGATATATTAAACCAAACACTTAATAACGACAGTAGAAATAACACAAACGATGCGGATATTGATACGTCTACGGCTACTGATACTGAAATAGAAGAAAATGACAAATCAATAACAGAACTGGAAAGAACATTTGCAAATACAGACGACAAAAATTTTAAATTGCACAACGAAATTTCTAAATTAAATAACGAAATAATCTTGCTTCAAACTGAATTAGAAAAGAAAAATAAAATAATTGATGAATTAATAATAAACACACAAGAAATAAAAAATAAAAATTCAAAAAGTACTTCAACTCAAATCGATTTGATAAAAAATATTATTGAAGAAGATTCTAGTATTAATAATAAACCCAACTTGATCAAACAAAACATTCTAATCAACAATCAAATAAGTAGTCTTAAGCATCCTTTAATAAAAAATACAAAAATTTACAATAAAGTATTGATATTAGGAGACAATTTTTGTAGAGGTGTAAGCAAGTTACTAAGCAAAATATTACCCGACTCATTCAAAATTCAATCTATTTTTAAACCAAACGCTAAAATGAATGTTATTATCAATGATGTTAATGAATTGTGCAAAGATTTTTCGAATCGAGATTTTGTTGTAATAATGGCTGGCAATGAAAATGCAATTTCCGGAAATTCAATCAAATCTTTGACTATGCTTGATAAAATTACGAAGAAAACAAACTTAGTATTTATAAGTATACCAAGACGTTATAATCGACAAGTTTTAAATAAATTTATAGACAAAAATAATAATGAAATTTATGATTATGTAGTTAATTGCCAAAATAGAAAAAATATTGCACTAGTGGATACAAATAAAACAATTCCTATGGGAACAAAAATATAAACAGCTTATACTTGACAAAGAAATTTGAAACTAAGTTAATATTACAAAAACTAGCATATGTAATAATGGGAAAAAATTATAATAAAAACAATTATATCAATAAGGCCAACCTAGTAGAGGTGCATGTACAAGAAATGGACCAAAGTCAACAATCAATGCCGCTTAATCTATTATCATCGACTAGCAAAATAAATAGTATAGATCAATCTGATCAACCACATAATTGCATTCAACCAACTAATGCCACCAAGATCAATCAACAACAAACATCAACGCTAATTAGTCAATCCCCCGAAAAAATAAATATAGATATAGATCATCAACAAGGAGACTCTCAACAGATAGATGTCACAAAAATTGACAAGAATAGAGAATTAATGGAACCTCTATCAGTACTGCCTGCACAAACTTTTCACAAGGACCAAATAATGAAAACCAACACTTAAGAATGTTACCAAAATATAGAAGTAAGGCACTTTCTAAAAAACTTAAAATAGCATGTGTGAATTTACAGTCAATAAGAAATAAATTAAACAATTTACATATTTATTTAATGAAAGAAAATATTGATGTATTATGTATTTCTGAACATTGGTGCAAACTCATAGATTTGGAAAATATTAAAGTTCAAAATTACAAAATAATAAGTCAATTTTGTCGGGTGCGCCATATTCATGGAGGAGTATGTGTTTTAGTTAAAAATAATTTAAATGTTCACACTTGCAATGTTATAAATTATTGCGAAGAATTACACTTTGAAGCATGTGCAGTGAAAATAGTTTTAAGTGAAATAAATGTAACATTATTGTCTGTGTATCGATCAACTGAAGGAAATGTTAATTTGTTTTTAGAAAGTTTAAATAATGTTTTAACAGAAATTTTAAGTTTAAACAATCATATAATTATATGCGGTGATATTAACATAGATTTTATTAAAAGTTCAAATCATAAAGATCTATTGTTTGATATATTCAACTCATTTAGTTTAAAACTAGCGAACAAAAATCCTACGAGGTATTTTACAAATATTAATGGTCGTACGTCTATTAGTGCAATTGACTATATGGTTACAACAATAGATTCTAAATTATATAAATGTAAAACTATCAATTCACTACTAGCGGATCATCTATCAATAATATTAGAAATAGACACTAATTTGAGTTGTGAACAAAAATTGCAAATAATTAGAAGTAGAAACTATGCAGATTCAAACTTAGAAAAGTTTTCATTTCTTGTTTCTGTCCAAAATTGGAACACTACATGTAACAGTATGGATATTAACATCAACTTTAATAATCTTACAAGTTCTTTAATGTCACTTCTAGATTAGAACATTTATTCTGGCTAGCATACAATTTAGATGATATTGCATTGATTAATGAATATAAGATACAAAAATCTATACATAATAAGAATGTAGATACAGTAAAAAGAAAATATTATTCCAATCGAATATCCAATAATAATAACAAAGCAAAAGAAACTTGGAAAATTGTTAAAGAAACTACAAACCATAATAATCACAAAAACAATAACATTGTTTTAAATTATAATAATAAATTGATTAGCGACAAAGAAACTGTGGCTGAAATATTTGTTAATCATTTCAGCAATTTAGCAGTGACTAAAATAAATGATCATTATTCTGCATCATCTAATATAGCAAAAGGCACTGTATGTAATAACTGCTCAGAACGTTCATTTTTTATGCTACCAGTTAGTGAAAAAGATGTCTTAGATGCTATTACATCAATAAAAAATTCTTCATCTTCTGGCAATGATGATTTAACTTCAAAAGTTATCAAATTAGTGGCAAATTTTTTAGCACCCGTATTATCTACGTTATTCAACTCGGCCATCACAGAAGGTGTATATCCACAAATTTTAAAAATTGCTATTATAACACCGTTACATAAAAAAGGCAATATACAGTCATTAGACAATTATCGTGGTATTGCAATTACATCTATACTTTCTAAAATTTTTGAAAAAATTATTTGTGATAGGATGATATGTTTTTTAGAAAATAATAATATTCTCCATGAAACTCAGCATGGTTTTCGCCCTAGACGATCGGTAGAGTCAGATTCCAACGAATTTATAAACTTTATAAATAAAAAACTGGATGAAAATGAATATATATATATATATATGGGTTTTTCTTTGATATGACAGCGACGTTTGATATTCTGAATATTGATTTTATTATTGCTAAGCTTGAGCGAGTTGGATTTTGTGGTAACTTTTTAAAATTACTAACTTCATATTTAACGGAAAGAAAAGTTAAAGTTAAAGTTGATGGCCATTTTTCTAAAGAAGACTCTATGCCTTTAATTTTTTTGTTTTTTGTTAACGACCTCCCAGAAATTTTTAGTGACTTTAAAAATGTCAAAATAATTATGTATGCTGATGACATTTCAATTGCAGTAAGTTCAAAAAATCTTAACTTATTAAACTCTATATCTAAAGAAGTTATCAATAGGTTAACAAACTGGTGTGAGAATAATATGCTAATTCTTAATAATAGCAAAACAGAAACAGTTTATTTTCATAAAAAACGTCTTTTGCCGACAAATAACATAATATCAGTAAATAATTTTAAGTATGAGATTTCCAAATCTGTAAAATTTTTGGGTCTAACTATTGATGAACATCTAGACTAGACAATGCACGTAAATTCAGTATGTGATAAACTGAATAAATCATTTTATGCAATACTACAATTAAATCCAATTTTAGAAATTAAAGCTCTATTAGATATATACTATTCAATGGTTTACTCTCATATTCAGTTTAACGTAATTTTGTGGGGCAATTCATCAGCTTCAAAAAGAGTATTTATTATTCAAAAAAGAATATTGAGAATTATTTATAATTTAGAGCATAGAAGTTCTTGCAGAGAACTATTTAAAGAAAAGAAATTATTAACACTTCCGTCAATTTATATTTATAAAGTATTAATATTTAAAAAACAAAATAAACATAATTTTTGTAATGTTGGTGAAAATCATGCATACAACACTAGAAATGGAGAAAAATTGTTAATACTAAAACATACATCTAAACTGTTTGAATTGTCACATACATATGTAGGAATACAATTATTTAACAAGATACCAAATACTATCAAAAACCTAGATTTAAAGCGTTTTAAATTTGTAATAAAAGATATTTTATTAATCAATACTCTTTACTCTGTTTAAGAATTTTATAATATAGATTTTAGTAATTTTTTTAATATATTTTGTTATATGTATTTTTACCAGTATTAGTAGTAATATTTTTTAAATGCTTTATTAATTTTATATGTTTTATATTTTATACTTTAATGACGTTTGCACACTGTATAACTATGTATTACTGGATTGTGCAAATAAAAATCTATCTATCTATCTATCTATAGAAAGTAAAAAGTATATTACGGAATATAGGAATCAAACCCACAATCTTCGGTACAGCGGTCAGATGTCTAGACCACTGCGCCACGCTCTCTTACGTACAAAATACTAATATAGTAACCAACAACTAAACAAAAACCGTCTGCAAGCACATTAATCTGTTGCTACAATGGCTTGCATAAGTGTCTACCGCCCCTCAACGTATACGTTGAGAAAAACAACAATAGCAGCTTGGTGTCTGAATAAAGTAGGACTTTTACATACTTTAAAAAGGGATAAGAAACACTGTACCCTTCTGGAAAAGATTATTAAAAAAATACCTCTGTTAAAAGTGCAAACAGATAACATGTCACCTTTCTTTGTGTTTCAAAACCTTACACTGTGTGTACACATAAACAAAAGAAACAGAATGTGGCCAACAATTCAATTAGAATCTACACAAACGGCTCAAAAACCAGTAAAGGTTTTAAAGCAAATTTTTCTAGACCCAAAATATCTTTATTACTAGGAATGGATACGACTATCTTCCAAGCAAAAGTAATTAAAATAATCTATGAGGTTGTAAACTTCAAAGTATTTGGCAAAAATTCTAACGGATAATAAAGCAGTTCTAATTGCTATAAACAAGCCTAAAATCAAATCAAAGTTAATTTTTAAATGTCACCGTGCCCTTACTTTAGCAGCCCGCGGAAATAACATTAAAGCAAATGGGCTGGCGCGTGAAGGGTGGACCTACATTTTAGACCGTTCAACTACCTACTTAAAATCTTCAAAAATCAATACACATAACGCACTAAAAAGACGTTGAAATGACAATTTGGGCTGCAAATCGGCAAATGAAGCAATGACTGTCCCAAACACTAAAATAGTCAATTACTATTTGCTACTTTATGAGAAAATTGAGCACGTAATGTATACATTCTCGGCTGTTTCATACGATAGAGAATCTATGTTGGGGAATTGCTAGCTTGGCCCCTATAAGCGTTGAACTTGCATGCATCAGCCACATACGTTAGTTAAATGCCAGGATAACGGAATGAAGTTACCATTAAAAGAAATACAAAAAGCTTAAGTAAACTTACGTACAGTAAACGTTGGTTTGACCTCCAACTTTAAATCCAGACGTAAGTGGCTTCTTATCAGTCAAGTTCATCTAAAGCGTTGCTTACATCTTTAATTAAAAACTAATCTTGTATCAACATCTAAACATCATTTACTTTTTAGTAGTTCTGAGGTTGGTTATATTTAGTTACAAATCTTATAGTCATTGGCCTAGCATTCCTCCAAACGTCTATGCATGAAATATGTTTTTAAGGTCCGAGCCTTGTAATACATTGTCAACATCCTTGCACTTTTTAAACAAATTAATGTGTGTTGGTTGCTATAAAAAACTACAGTATAAAATGACAATATGAAAATTTTATCAAAGATTGAGTCTATAAGAAAATTAAATTCAGCTAACCAGTAAAACTACAAAATAAAAAGAAAACTTGAAAATGCGGCAAATATTATAGAAACTACTAATGCTAGTTTTCTTAAAGCGGTGTTCGTCTGTTAGTAAAAAGTTTAGTTGTTTAAGTGTTTGTAAATGCATTGTTTCAACAAGTAAATTAAATTAAATTTTAAAAAATATTTTAGCTGGCATGCAGTACATCTCAAACCCAATTGTTTATTTTAGCTTTAAACTTTTTAGAAGGACAGTCTACTATAGTTTAGAGTTTGTCAACACTTCCGACTAATTCATTTTTTGCTTAAAGAATACTTACTATCCAACTATGACGTTTGTTTGTATAACAAAATAAAACGCTAAGAACATGGTAGCCACGGTTGAATTACCTTATTTTTGAAGCTATCAAACTTCAGATTCTTCTTGAAAATAATCATTTTAGTTTGAATTGTTTGAGATCACAACTACTAACTAATTAATGCGCTTTAGTCAAATGGAGACAAATGAAGCTAATAAAAAAACTTTAATATGTAAAGGCGATTGAGCATTTCAATGCCGTAGACAACATATTTTAGATTTTAGTGGCGTCTTTTGAGTCTCAAAAGTTTATTATAAATATACAGTTGATAAATTAATTTACAAAAAGTTATCAAAAACCTTGAAAAAAATCTATTTAAACAAAGAAATTGCAAAAAACTAAGAAACCTATTTGGCGAATGAAATATGTATTTCTATTTGTTTCTTAAACCACTGTGTTTTAATAACCACCCTGTCTTCTATATTTATTCTTCAATTATATTAAAACATTTTTGTCATTATTTTAACACAGCAACTTAATGGGTTTTCAAAAAATATTTTTCTAAACAAATTTTATTCTATTGCTAAGTTTGTACTTTTATTTTAGTTTGTTCAAAAATAAGGCATTAAATAAAATATATTACAAATAAACATTTACCATTATTTATATTTTATGTAATGTTTATAAATATTATATTAAAAATACTTACCAAACATTATAGTTACCAGTTTCTAATTTATTCATATAACATTGTATTTAATAGTATAAGTTTGAATTAGCAAGCTTAAGGTTTTCATTTCAATTGATAACATAAATTTTAGTAAAATAAAAATAATAAATTTTAATTAAGTCTCATTTACAAATTCATAATTTCCATTTTATAAATTGGATAGAATAAATAATGCTAACATAATATAAGTAAGCGCAATAGGTAATGTTAATAGAATGAGACCTTTAATAACGACTTTAACTAGAGGTTCTAAAACTTCATAAGGTAAAAATAATACCCTCTGCAAAGCTGAAACAATTAATCCAATAAAATCGATTTTAAATATTGCCAGGACAAAGGATATTATCTGCTGTGGAATACTTGTTAAAAATGAAAACATTGAAAATACGTTGCCTAGCAAACCAAATATTACTGGAAGTAATTGCAATAGAATTGGAATAAGAGCAGCTAGAAAACCTAGGCCAAGGCTATCTAATAAAGGTCCTACAACTCCAGTTAAAAGAGGACCGACCAATCCACCTACAACGGGTCCAAGAACATCGCCTAATACGGGTCCAACAACTCCACCTACGACGGGAGCAACAACTCCACTAACAACTGGAGAAACAATTCCACCAACAACTGGAGAAACAACTCCACCTACAACAGTTCCAACTGTACCACCTACAACATTGCCAACTGCACCAAGTGTTCCTCCAACTAAATCACCGACAAATCGTTTAGCTCTATGTTTTATTTCGTTTACCCATTCATAGTTTTCGTCTTCGTTTGCGTTAGGTATTTTGTCAAACGGTTGTGCTCCCAATACACCACAAAACAGTGTAATCGAACAGACTAATATAAACCACTTCATTACCTAAAACAAATTATAAATTAAAAACAAATAATAGTGATTTTTAAATTTATATGAATAATTTTATTAAGTATTAAAATATATCCGTATTGTAAAACTAAGCTTTTCAAATTAAATTTATAATATCAACATTTATTATACTTTTTATAGTTGTAGTGTTTTTACTTATGTATGACCTAAAAATCTAGATAAACGTAATAAAAACTGTTGCAATTTATACAAGTAAAAATAAAATTTTTGTGCATTTTGTACCTACACTATAATTAGTCTACTTACATACCTATAATGCCTATAAAAAAATTATAAATTTATTAAAATACTTGACAATAGATTATTTGTAATTTTTTAAAATTAAATTTTAATAAATACACAATTTATCAAATGATACGTTCTACATTCAATTATAGTCCATTTGTAACACATGTGCGTAATAGTTTTATTACGCACGGAGTTTGCTGTGCGTAATAAAACAATAAAAATAGCAACGTGTCCTTACTAATAACAGCTACATAAATGACATGTTAAACAAAGATAATTTAAATTTACTTACTATTTAATATTTCGACTAAGTACAAGTAACAACTGGTTGATTATAACACTCTAACGGAATTGTTTATTTTTATGTATTTTGGTTATTGCGTCAATTTGAAAACTTGAGCAATTTGTATTAGATATTCATTTTTATCTAGTATAATGTATTTAAATAACTTGTATCTATTCATAATTTGCAATAATTTGTATTGCAAAATTTATACTGTGTATATTATTGTTGTTCTCTCATCCAATCAGTTATTTTTTATAACATTATATATAAACGTTTGTTTCTTGACTTTTGGCCACGAAAATCATATAACTTAATATAACATTTACCATATAACTTAGTTCAATACTTAAATAATATATAATCTTAATAACCCTAAACTCTTTTATTAATTAAGTATTTATCAGTTTTGTTTAAATTTTTTGTCTTTTTGTTGTTACCGCCGTTTCATTTTTTTTTCCATTTTTTTAGTACCTCATTTCTTCTCATTTGTACTTCTCTCATCTCATTGCATTCTTTAAGGGTGTGGTGTTTTCCCTAGCATCTTCACACGTCCTACACTTTTTTATTCTTCTTCATCTAAAATTCCACATTTGCAATCATTATTTTTTTATTTTTCCATAACCTAAACGTTCTACGTACTTAGCTCGTGCATCAGCTATAATATATACATAATTTGCATTGTACCTACATCCATTTATTTGTGTTTTTTACTTTTGCAATTAAGTTATATTTCTTTGCTTGTTTTCATTTTCACATCTTTTTTATAAGGCACTATTGTTTACATTTATTTGTTCTTTTTTTTCTTATACTATCTTCATACCTAATTGCACGCTTTCCTGCTTCTTATCAATTTTAATTTCTTCCATTACAATGTATACTGGTGTTTCTTTGTTTACTCTAAATACTTATATCCAATATTTTATTTGATAAGCTGTTAATTTTTCAACAAACAAACTTTTAAAACCAAAAACCAAATGATCAAGATTTGATCAAAATTTAAACAAAAATTTAATAAAATGTTGTTAAAAAATAATGATTGGTGCTTAGTGCCTAAACTCCAGTCAATTTATGCTGTCCTTTTATTAATATCTGTAACATTTTTATTAATTTGAATCCAATTTGGTTTAAACCAAAAAAAAAAAAAAAATTATCAAATTTTGTAAATTTTATAAAAAAAGTAATGCCCAAACAAATTAAATCTAAACTACTGATTTGTTATCATATTATGAAGTGTTCCACCCACCCACCCAAACGTTTGTTATTAAGAGATTTATTGTTTGACCTCTCTGCAAACTTCAAAAGTCACTTAATCAAACAAGACGGATGTGATCAAACCTCTTGATAACTAATACTTGGTTGGGTAGGTGGGGCACTCTAGGTATAAGAACGTGTCAATAGTTTGAAGTAGAGTGGCTTACTTACCTACCCAAGTATTCGTCATCAAGAAATTAGTCATTTGACCTCTGTCCGGACGTCAGAAGTTATTTTGTCACAAGAGAAGGTCGTGATCCAACCTCTCGATAACTAACACTTGGGCGGATAAGTGGGCCTTTGCAATCTAAATTATTGACATGTTTTCATGCTCTAGAGTGGAAGTTGAAACATAACTGGCTTGAATGAGATCAAACATTAAACACTTGGGTGGGTAGGTGGAAACCTCAAAACCAAACTATTGACAAGTTTTTATGCTTTGGAGTGGCCCACCCACCCACCCAAGTGTTACTTAATATTAAGTTGGATCATGACCGTCTCTTGTGATTAAGTGACTTTTGAAGTTTGCAGCAGAGAAGTCAAACATTAAACCTCTTGATAACAAACACTTGGGTGGGTGAGTGGACTGACCACTTTTTATTATAATAATAAGACAGTAGTTTAGATTAGATTGGCTCATCTACCCACCCAAGTGTTTGTTATCAAATCGTTGGATTACGACCGTTTCTTAAAATTAAGTGACTTTTGACGTTTGCAAAGAGGTCAAACATTAAACTTCTTAATAACAAATTCTTGGCTGGATGGGTGGACTACTCCGACTTAAACTATTGACTCGTTATCATAATATGGAGTGTTTCACCCACCCACCCACAAGTGTTTGTTCTAAAAAGGTTGGATCACAACCGTCTCTTGCGATTAAGTAATTTGTGACGTTTGCAGAGAAGTCAAACATTAAACCTTTTGATAACGAACACTTGGATGGGTAGGTGAGCCACTCCAATCCAAACTACTGACTTGTTATAAGCAGACCATAAACAGCGCCAAACATTTTTGTAAAAAAATCTTTAACTGGCGTTTGTTACCGTGAGATGATAAACAACTTCTTTTTCTGATCTCAAATTACTAAAATAGAACTTGTCGACTTGTGATTTCAACAAAATAATGCAACTTGTCACAAAACAAACAAAACATTACACTATACCAAAATTTTGTCAAAAGCACCAACGTGAGCCAGCAGTTACGAGGCGGCCTTTTATCTTATATTGTGTTCCATACATAATCACTATGTCTACTCTTTTTAGTACAATAAAAACATCAAAACTTTTCAAATTAACCCCGGGACACCTTTTATTAACAGATTTAAAATAAATCCAATCTCAACATGTTTCAAAATGCTATGCAGATTTACATTTTTTCTCAAAATAATAGTTACAATACGATAACAATAAATATAGATTTGAAGGTGCATTTGTAACCATTGTACTCATACTTGGTCGTTCAACAACTCAAATAAAAAATAATATAATTTAAATAATTAAAAAAAATTGAAAAATGTGTGTAATATAAAAGATTTGATATCCAAAACGCAGAAGCGTAAAAAACAAGTATACTCAAAACTTGAAACTATTTTTAAAAATAAATTAAAATTAAGCAATAGGTTTTATACGTCAAAATAAAATAAATTCTAATCTAAAATTAACTTTAACTCTTAAATCTAATTATTTTTAACCAGCAATTTTTGCAGTCGATTACAAACACATATTTTCATTTATTGTAAAATGTTAGTACAAGTAGTGTTTTCAGCCACCATCACTAGACTAGATGCAATACCGCAAATTATAGCAACCACCAACTTAAAAACTTTCAGCAACAAAATTAAAAATAAGATATCACACGTTACTATATCTACATCAAATTGATATGCTATAAATCTTTCAGCTCTAGAGTCCCATTGGAACAGTTGTTTTTACTAACAGTATAGAAACCTTTAAAGTTTTGTTTGCCAACAACATTATTGTTATAAAAGACTTTAGTGCTTAGTTTTTGGGACTTGATCAATATAATTTATTTAAAAATAAGTATGGTTGCATTTTTAATTTAGTTTGTACGTTAAAAAATAATATGTGTTTTGGATTCTGAATTTAAATAAGAGGGTAAAACGTTTTTTACTGCACTTAAGCCTCATCAGGTTTTTGTATTTTCTCCAGTAGTAAACACAATTCCTCCGACCCAACACACCTAACTTATGTAGTTGGTGTATGCTAAGACATTGCTTGAAGGGGTCTCCTTTATGCTGGCCATGTAAAGCCAGCAATTTCCTAACACGGATTTGTGTAGGTACATAGTACATGCTTGGTCGTCTTGTCTTTTAACTTTTTAACACATTCTGCATATCGGGCTGTCTACAATGCCTATAGTATGCATGTGTTTTCTTAAATAATTTTTTTTTGTTATAATTTGCAGGTTCTTTTTGGACAGTCACAAGTAGTAGTTGGCCGTTGAGTAATTTAGAACAATAATTGCCTCGTTTTCATGTTTACAGCCCGGGTTGTTACCATATTATCGTGTTTTAAACGCATTGTATGTATTTGCTTTTAGTATGATGTTAAAAATAATAAAATCCAGAACTGGCATGCATCTACGTCGGTTTCAATGTCAGATCATAGATAAATAAAATTTCACTTTGAGTACACACTAAATAAAACATAAATCCTACCAAAACCCAAAGCTAACCAATTGGGTTGCCTTTGGAGACAACCTGGCGCAGCGTTCATGTGATTAAATCGTTTTATGTTAACCTTAAGTGTTGTAAGACGTTGTGATTACACTCTGGCAAAATACTATCGCCTAATAAGTTTCACGCCTTTCTTCTGAAGACACTTGAGAAAAAAACGGCACTTTACTACTACGCCCATACATTCAAACTAACACGCATACACTCATGGAAGACGGAATCGTCTTAACACAGAAAAGATTATTATATTTAACAAAACCACCTCCCATAAAATAAAAAAAGCATTCCTAATACATGGTGTTAATCCAACAATAATTAGATGGATAAAATACATGTTAAAAAACAAAATCAAAACAGTCACTCTAAGCGACACAATACTCATAAAAGTGGTTAACAAAAGCTGTCCTCAAGGTAAGAAAACTATCACCACTACTATAAAATATACTAGTAGATTGCATATTTCATCGATTTAATGACCGTAGTTTTTACACAATTAGCTCAGCAAATAACATCACAAAATTAAAGGACATACTCTGCAGCCTAATGCAAAAAGCCCTAAAAGTAATGAAAAATTACACAAATAAGTAGACAGAATTATAAACAGTTTAAAAATTATATATTTATAAAGCTTATTGATAAAATTTCTGGCAAACTATAAAAAACCTTCTTTAAAAAATGTTTTTTTAACTTCAGTTTTATATTATTAAAAGATTTTTTTATAGTATATAACTTTTTACATCTAGTAGTAATGTATTTATAAGAATAAATTTGTGATAAAAAAACATAGTAAATTGTTTTATTATTTTATAAATATGAACTATCACGTAGTAGAGGTCACAACCATCAATTATACTATTAAAAATTGTAAATTGTAAAAGGTATACCAAGTATATGCTCTGTTCAATGCTAATACTAAGTAAAAAAAGTATTTGGTGCGACATAGTTTAAAATTTATTATCTAAACAAAACAGTCAACATAATGTATGCAAGGCGTTTGATTTAAAAATAGGTATCATATCTGGAACAAACGTAGAAAATTTTCATAATTATAACATTATGACGTTGTTTGCTTATGTTATGTTATTTATTTTAATAAATTTAACAAGGATATTGGTGTAAATAGATTTACATACGTAGTTAATATGTATATTTTATGCTATATTGTCGTCATTATTCATAAATTTATAATAATATTTGTAAATGGTAATGTATTATAAATTAGCAACTGTCAAAATAACTACATCTTAAAGTTCATGTATAGAAAGCTGACAAATAAGCGCGATTATTGCTTATAATATAAGTTGCTTAAGGGTACGAACACGTAGAAAGCGAGTTGTAAGTTGCGACTAGCAAGTTGCGATAATAATAATAACAATAATAATAATAATAAGTATTTATTGCCCTACAGGAAACAATTCCCAATTACAAGACAACATACAAAAAAAAGTACCTACCATATACAAATAAAATAAAATAATGAAAATACATATAAAAACTAAACAATTTAAACTAAGATTAACATTTGCAAAAAATAAAAAAAAAATAAAATTTAGTAACTTGTTCAATTAAATACTTAATACTATCATTAAATATATCACAGCAGGGTGGCATATTATTTAAATTACTACAAACATTATCGATTGGCGACTTAAGACTATAACTAGTACGTATTGTTGGTAAACTAAAGATTGGTTTTTGTCGACTGTTAAAAGATAGTATATGCAATTTAATAAGTTGTATAATTTCAGGAGAATCGACAATATTGTGCAAGAATTTATACACAAAAATAACACTTGCCTTAAAACGTCTAAGCTCTAGTGATTCAAAATTAAACTTGTTGAGTAAACTGAGGTGATCAAAGCCTGTGATAGAATATTGTCCTTCAATTTTAAAAAATAAATATTTTAAAAACCTGCGCTGCACACTTTCAATTTGTTGTGTTTGATGTTGGTTCTGTGGATACCAAATTAAAGAAGCGTTTTCCAGTTTAGAACGCACAAAAGAATTATATAAAGCCTTTAAGGCACTAAGATTTTGAAAACTATTGGTGTTACGATGAATAAATCCTAAAGCTATTATAGAACTCTATACCACGTTTTCAATGTGATAATTAAACGATAGTTTAGTATTAAAGTGAACACCAAGGTCTTTAAAAGTACTAACATACTCAACTGAACGGCTATTGATAAGATAATCAAACTTTATGGCATTAGTAAATGACATAAACTTACACTTGTTAATGTTTAAATCTAATCGATTAGCAATACACCATGTGAAAATTTGGTTTAACATGTTCTGCAACTGAAAACAGTCATTGATGCTGTTGATCTTTGAATATATTTTAAGATCATCTGCATATAGCACCTAGTGATGTGAAAAGGTCATTAATAAATAAATTGAACAGCATGGGCCCCAATATTGATCTTTTCGAAACACCAGATGTTGGAAAATAAGAATTAGATTTATAGTAATTGAAAGTGACATACGACTCACGCTTTTTGAGATAAAATGACACCAGTACAATGGATGAACTGCAAAAACTAAAATCTTTAAGTTTAGCTAAGAGAATATTATGTTTAACTCTATCAAAAACCTTTAACATATCTGTATAAATAACGTCCATTTGCCCAGAAGTGTCAAGAGTTCTAGCTATTTTGTGTGTAATAACACACAGATTTGTTACAGTTGAACGCCCTGGAACAAAACCATGTTGATTAGTGGAGATATATGGTTTAACATAGTTGTATATTTGATTATAGAGGATACGCTCAAAGACTTTGGCAATGTGTGGTAAGATTGCAATAGGGCAATAGTTATCAATGTTGTAAAAATTAATATTAGTTTTAGGTATAAATATATATAGTTTTTAGATTATTAGGGAAAGTAGAAGTAGTAATGGATAAATTGAATAAAATTGTGAGAGGATGACAAAACAGAATAGCGCAATCTTTCAATAAAAAAGCAGGTAAATTATCATTGCCAGCAGAATTTTTATTTGGAAAGGTTTTAAGAATCTTTAACACAGCATCTTCTGAAACATGAGAAAATGTAAAATTATGTATATAAAGAAGAAGGATTTCTAGATTAGTTGGATTTCTTAGAGTTCATGTATGTCCAAAACTGTTTTGGGTTAGAGACAACTTCATTTTCAATTGAGGATATATAAATACTGTAAGCAGATTTAGTTTTAAGTTTAATTAAAGTTCTAAATCGTTTAAACTCCGTTGTTATTGTGGTAGAGTTAAACTTAAGTTTTAGTCTGACTGAAGTTTTTTGTTTAATAAGCTTAATAATTTCTATATTATACCAAGGTGGATATTTTCTTTTTTGTTTAATTTTGCAAGATAGAATAAACTAATGCAGCGCACTGTTTAATATATTATAAAATTCAACAAAAGCTAAATTTAAAAGTATACTCCACTCAATATTGCTCAGATACGCATACAGTGCCGGGTAGTTTAGTACCTCTTTTATAGTTAAGTTGGACAGCATCCTTATTAACTGGAGACAAATCCGGAAAACATTGTAAAGCAAAAGTAAGTGCAGGATGGTGAATATCTTCAGAAACTAGAAGAAATGTTTCTCTAAATACTTGACATTCGATGTTAGAGTATACTAAGTCCAGAATATTATTTAAAGAATTTTTAATTGAATTATTTTGCCTAAGACCCAAGAAAGAACAAAAATTTGATATAATATAAACTTGGCTAGATAAACTATTATGTGTAAGAGTTATTTCTGAACAGTTAAAATCACTTACAAAAATAATTTTATTATCTCCAAAGTTAATTTAAGTTAGCAAATCAAAAAATAATTTATAATAATTAGTTAATGCGCTAGTTGAAATATAAACAAGAACAATAAATAACCAACTGGATTTGATTTTACATTCACATATTAAAAGATCAATTAACGGAACTTGTTGGTTAATAAAATCTGTGGAAACAATTTCTATTTTAAAAGAGTTGCGAACAGCAATTAGATCTCCACTACCTTTCGATTTTCTAGAGAGTATTCGATTGCGATCAGTTTGAAAAACTTGAAACGATTTGTCGAATAATTCACGGCTGCCCACACTAGGTGTTATCCACGATTCAGTTATTAGCACTACATCATAGTCACAATCACTGATATTATTAAAAAAGGTCTCAATTTTAGTATTCAGTCCACGAACGTTTTGGTAAAAGACGGTGATGTTTCCAGAGGGCATGCAGAGTTTGTAATAACACGAGGGAAGCCATTAATAAATTTAATTGTTAAATTGGTTTCACCGTTCTGCTGTTTATTTCTCAATTCAGTTCGAGCATTATTTAAAATTTTACATTGCTTCGGAGTACGATCGGGTTCCATACGAATATTATTTAAGTTGAGATTCTTGCAAATTTTTAAAAAAATAATAGCGTCGTGTTTGTTATTAAAATGAACTTTGATGGGTCTAGGTCGTGCTCCAAGTTTTTTAACTCTAAACAAAGAAATACCAGATAGTGCATTAGCGTTGTTACCACCAAGAGTATTTTTTAAAAAATCAATGTCGTCTTGCTGTCTCATCTTAGAATCATGGTTTTGAGATTCCGAAACATTGTAAATCATGGCGTTAGACAATCTTTTTTCTCTTTCCTCAATCTCTTAAATAATATCTTCTGATGTGAGATTGGTACCATTGAAAGCTGCAATCTGAGATTTAAGGACAGAATTTTCAGTTTTTAAGACAGCAACTTGTTCAGTAAGAGCTGTTATTGCATTAGTACAAGTAGTTACTTGTTCTCTAATTTCATCAGAAAAAGGTGTGAAGTAAGTTTTAAACATATCATTCATTGCAGCAATAATTTCTACTTTAAATGACGTTTGTTGGTCTGCAGAAGTGCTATCATCTAACGGGTAACAAGTAGTGCAAGTTCATTTACCATCAGATTTCAAACAGTTTTGAAAGGTTGTTAGGAGCTATGAATTGCTTACATAGCTTGCAATTAGGCATGTTGGATAATAAACAAAACATTTAAAAAATAATAATAACAGAAACAAACAAAAAGTAAAACAGGGACACTCGCTTCACACTGCAGGGCCAGTTACAGCTCAGGAAGACCACGGATTTACATAAATTACATAAAAAGATAGGATATCAAAAAGATAATAAAGAATCAAATTAAATTGCAAAAAGATAATATGAATGTAAATTGTTTAAGTTACGCCACTGCTTACAATGCTTTTAGACACGCAAGCGCAGTAGGTAAATAAAACTTTTGACAGAATAGGTTAAGTTGTTTATACAGAAACAATTAATTTAAAATAGACTTATCTGACTTAATATCACTAACAGGTAACGGTAAAACACTATGGCACACAAAATTACAACTTAGATTGAATTAAAAGAACTTATTTTTATCACAGATATTAGTTAAACAATTTGGTACTGTCACAATACACCAGTGGCGTAGTATTTATAATCGACTTTAAGCTAGAGTAAATGTTACCATATATTCAAATGGTTCCGAACACGTAGCAAGATTGTTGCAACTTGTCGCGACTTACAAGTCGCGCTTATAAACAGCAAGTATGAACAAACCATTATTTTTCAGCTTCTCTCGTACGACTTTCGTTTGCGAAGTGAAGTAGATGTATGTGTTCAGACTTCTTACTTTATCCACTGAATTATTTTGAATCGATATAATGATCATTAATATAGGTTTTAATTTTTTGTCTTAAAAAAAAAATTATATTTTGTAATATATTATTTGTGGTCATTTGAGTTTATTGCATACTAATTTATTGAATTGCATCATGACTGATTCCGTTGATACCAAACAGTTATATTTACAACTGGTCACAGCGTCAAAACATGCATTATACTCTATACTAGCGCTCGCTTTCAGCTTTTTACGTGTTCGTGCCCATACTTGTAAGCGCTTACAACAAGCAACTTATATTATAAGCAACAATCTTGCTTATTTTTCAGCTTTCTACGTATTCGTACCCTAATATAAGCGCTTAGAAGCATGAGCACAAATACGTAGAAAGCTGAAAGCGAGCGATAGTATAGAGAGTGTACTGCATGTTTTGACGGACTGTGGCCAGATGTAAATATTACTATTTGGTATCAATTGCATCAGTCATAATGCAATTCAATAAATTAGTATGCAATAAACTCAAATGACCATAAACAATATATTGCAAAATATAAACTTAAAAAAAAAAAAGAAAATACAATATCAATAATGATTATACCAAGTCAAAATAGTTAGCGAGATTCAGTGGATATAGTAAACAGACTAAACACACACATCTACTTCACTTCTCAAAAGAAAGTCGTACGAGAAAAGCTAAAAAATAATGTTTTGCTCATACTTGCTGCTTATAAGCGCGACTTGTAACAATCTTTCTACGTGTTCGGGTTCATTTAAATGTATGGTAACATTTACTCTAGTTTAAAGTCGATTATCGAAGCTAGCTAGTCGCAACTTACAACTTGCTTTCAACTTGTTTGTACTCTTAAACCGCAAACTTGAAACATTTTTAACATTATATCAGTTTTAAAACTTATTTTTTATATTCTAAAAATCCACCTAAAATTATTTAAAAAGTTATTAATAAGTTTGTACAATTTTCTGTTATTAAATCAAAACAATTCAGGCAATATAATCAAGATAAAAGCCAGTAACCATTGCAACAATTTAAAACAAACTGAAAAACCAGAATTGGCGTAAACAAAGTCAATAAAATTTAGTTTTAAAATAATCAAAACAAACTAGTTACTAATCCAACAAAAAAAACAAATATTTTTGCAAAACATTACAATCTGTTAGCTTATTAGTTGACTTTCAAATCATCCCGGTGGAGCAAGTTGGTATTTTACTCATATTTTGGGAATCAAACCCCGGGCTGTTAGAGTGTTACGTTAACGTTCTATAACTGAGCTATCTCACTTTTTAAACACCAACAAATATAACATTTTAAAATTACTAGGTTAAAATTTTTCATCTATAAACAAGGATTTTCTACTAATATTTGACTAAAATAAATACAGAAAATGGTTTGTGTTGTGAAAGTATTTATAATTCAATCAATCTCATAATATATTATGGTAGTAATACCAAAAGGTTAATAACTTTTAATCATAACAAAAGCAAATAATAATTATCATATATTTGTAGTCATTACACAATAAAATAAAAGTGTTATTAAGCTGTTTTAAGTAAGTAGAATCTTTAGCAAAGTCGAGTTTAAAAAACGTATAATTTTTGTAACTTTGTAATCTCTAGGTTTTGAATAAACATTACAAGGTCCCTTGTCAAGGGTCACTAAACAACAGTGATCAGATTTAGTTCTTGAGATTAAAGAACAAAACACTTTTTGGACAGAGCAGGCCTACTTGGCAAAATCAGAAGCAAAAGAAAATTATTCAATAATATTGTATTATCTTATGCAAGTATCATGTTACAAGTCAATCATTTTTGCACTTTACTCAAAAACTTTCTACTTTGCTTTCATAAACTTTTATAGCTACGTAAATCTACATTAAAATACGCATCTTTAAACATACATTTGATTTTAAAAAACCCAAATTTTGATTTGTCAATAAAACGTTGAAACAGGAAATTTCTAACAAACATTTGGTTTTCTGGCAGTTTTTAGCATTTTACTCAAAAACTATAAAGGAATCACGTAAATTTTTATTAATTTACGCAAAAAACTAAAAGCGTAGCTATTGTTTTTAGGCTTTACCGTCAAATATTGAGACGGTTTTAAAAAAGTTTTTATTCTGTTATAAACTTTTCACGTGCAAAATTTTATAACGTAATAAAAACAACAAAATTTGGTCATGAAACATTCAAATATTGTTAAGCATCAAAGTCTGGCCATAAATAGTTGAATTAAAAAGTGTAAAACTTTTATAAAATCTCAAATGATTTACTGAATTACATGTACTGCCAACTGTAAAAATTGCATTAAATTTGATACGATAAAACTGACGTAACCTTGACTGATAAGCATAAACTAAGCTTTCTTTTGCAATAAAACCCTTGGAATTGAATAAAATTTTGTTTAATTGACAAGCATGAACTAAATAGTTGCAATAAAAAAAAAATGAATAGCTCACAAGTTATAGATTGGAATTAAATAAAATTGTGTCTTAGTTTTTGCAATCATAAATACTATCAACTGCATTAATTTAGTACAATAAAATTGACATAACTTTATTTTTATTGACAAGCATAAACTTTAGATGTTGCAATAGAACTATTTTCGGTTTTTCTGCAAACACAAAATAATAATTTTACAATAATAATTTAAGTTATGCTTTACAAAAATAAATTCATTTTTTTTACAACATAATTTTTATTAAAAATTAAATCATTCATAAATTTTTTTAAATGTTTTTTTATGTTTTGGATCCCATTAAAAATAATTTAGTTAATATCAATGAGTTGAATATGTGTTTTGTTTGTGATTGAAAAAAAAACTTGCAAGCACACAAAACCCCGTCCCAATATAAACCAAGAACGCCACTGTGTTCACAGAAAAACCGACAATATTTGGCTCGACAAAAGCAGCTTGTGTCATTTTCTAAAAGCCGTCGCAATATGCAAGCCGAGCGGTTCACGAACGGCTCGGCTCGCAAATTGAAACGCAATTACACACCAACTTACCAGCGGCTTGCAAACCGTTCGGCTTGCATATTTATACGCACCATTACAATTTACTCAATTAAAAATACTACAAATTGTGTAAACTGCATTAAATTTTATACAATAAAATTCACATAACATCAATTTAGTTGACAAGCAAAAACTAAGTTACAAAACTAAGCCATAAAATATTAAAAATAGTGCAAAAAAAATCAAAATTTGGCCTAACGTGTGAAAATGTTATTAGAAACTACCAAATTTAGTCAGTTACTTTTTAAAAGTTTAAAACTCTGTTTATAAAAAGTTTAAAATAGCTAAATCAGGTTATAAAACATTAAAACGATTTTAGTTAGAATCAAAATCTGGCCAATAACATCAAAAACTGCAACATTTTATTCAGAAAATGTAAAATATAACAAACTTGGCCATAAACTGATAAAAAAATTTAAAATGTTCAAGAAAAAAACAAAATTTGGTTATGAAACAACTAAATTTGGTCAAAAAGTTAAAACTGTTAAAACGTGTTTTTGATATAAAATAGCAAAACTCAACTAAAAAATATATTGTTAGAAAGAACAAAATCTGGCAAAAACTGTAGAAAAGTGAACAATTTTATTTATAGAACTTCAAAAATAGCAAAACCCGACTCAAGTTTTAACCCTTAATTACGCGTAAGCGTTTCCAATTAATCGATTTTTGTAAATTTTTACTACTTACGCGCTTAAGCGTTTATGTACCTTCTCAATGATTAGTATAATCACGTTAACCAAAGTGTGCGTAGTGTTGTGTGAAAACCCTATGTTTAATAACAGTTTTAAAATCGCTATCGGTAAAAGTTACCGGACGTCTGTGGTTTTGTAAGTATTATTTTATTCTTATTATGTAAAACTAGGAACTAAATGTCTGTAAATGTAAGTTTTTCTATTATTACTTTATGTTTAATTAGGGTAAAAAAATTGATGTAATTCTTAGACATCTTCAAAAAAAGTTAAAAAACTTGATGTTGATATAAGCAATTTAGAATCAGATACCCGTTATGTACCATTAGACCATGACGGTGTGTCTAGCCAAAAAAGGAAGGAAGCGGGGGTCTGTTATTACGTTTTAATAATAGGTTGTCTGTAGTTAAGACCATACCGACCGCTTGACCTTGATTTGTAGTATTTTTACAAAAACGGCAACTTTGGCTTCATCGCTGCTTCTAAAAATAATTTAATAATCGATTTATTTTTTTACCAGTACATTTAGAAAAAAATAAACTATAATATGCCAAAGTCTTTTTTGTGAAATTATATTTGCAAACAGCAACAAAATGCATTTAAAAATACAAAAAAACGCATTTATTTATATATTTTATGGGTTTTTTCGGATATTTCCTAAAGTTACCAGAGCAGTATCCAAATAACACTGATACACCTTTTGTAGAGCACAGAAGGTTTTACTAACAATCCTTGCAGTTTTACGTTTTCCTCGCCCATCTTCAATCAGCGATATAATTCTTGCCACAACAAAAGAGCCTAAAAGCATTATGATCTGTTAAGTAGAGTACACCGTGTGAATGACAAGTTTCGCAGAACAAATCAACACTAAGTAAAAAAACTAAAACGAGATGTAGGTTTTCAATTAGAGCAAATGCAAAACATTTTTCAGGAAATAAATTATTAAATGCCTACTTTAGTTTACAATTTGCAAACATAAAGTTAAAACGGCAAACATAAAGTTATAACAAAAAATTCCAAAAATATTTTTTGCTTGCCAATCTTTAATTTTATTATAACATAATAATTAAAATAAATTATATATATATTTGACAACATTTTAAAACAAATCTGTAACAAAATGACAAAGCAATACATATTCTTTACAAATTTTATTTCCATTTTTATATATTATATAATGCCATCTTTTAAAGCTTAGTTATACTATAAAATTCTTTGCTCAGATTTATTGGATTCTACCACTAGTCTTGTAAATTCTTAATAGATGGCGCGTGTATTCATTTTCTCTTAGAAAATAAATTAATACTTTGTAGATTAAATATGTTGTAATATTAAAATAAAATCAAATAATATACATAATTAAATTATTAATATTATCTATGAGCATATTCTACTATATTTAATTTCATTATTTCCAAAAAAGTAGATAGAATATAAGCTAATTTATAAATTAGTTCGATTTATCTAGTAATAAACTAAGGAATGAGATAAAATAATAATTTAAGAACATTGCATTGTTCTTTGGTACAATCACTACTAAAATATAGTATTTGGTGCCCACAATATAACATTTAGGGCCGGTATTATAAACGTTAATTTAATCTTAAATTAATTAATTGAGAAATAAATTTAATTGTCAGCTAAATAGGCAGAGATAACTTTAAAATATGATGCATTTAAACGTCAATTAAATTTTAATAGCATTATTTGAAACACAAAATACAGACAAAAAATGATTTTATTCCAAGCATTGGTACACATTTTTTTAAGTAAGTTTAACCAATGTTGACTATTGAAACAATCCTTTGTTGCGTATATTATCATTGTTAGTTAGTTTACTTGATTCATTTAATGTTTGATTATTTTTTTATAATACTGAAATTTTCAGCTAAATTAGTTTAGTTGCTAAGTAAATTTTAATCATAGATTAATTTGTTTTATAATACCGGCCCTTATATAAACAAACTAGAACGTCTACAAACAAGGTTTTTAAACAAATGTAAATGTATAGGTAATTATTTAAATCTTCATCTTCTCACTGCGTCACTATATTAAGTAAACATATGTGTAGTTAGTACAAGAAGTAAAAATATGTTTTGTCAACCAAATTCTAGTTCCAATTACTACAGTTATAGTCCACAATAAATTTAATACTACAGGATCATCATTAAGTAATTTTAAGATCAAATTAAATTTGTACATATTTTAGTGTTATGCTTGTTTGTTATATTTATTTTTATATATTATTGTAATTACTTACTACAACTGTGCAAATTATTGTAAATTTGTTGTTTCTAAAAAAGGTAAAAACGTCAATAAATATTATTATTATTATTAATATTTCTGCATCAAGTACAATGCAAGAAGCGACCCGATTATTATTTAGTAACTAAATAATAATGCCTCAGCATTTCATATCTCACAAAAAACGTGTTTTTAACAATAATTTTATTTTATATTTTCTATTTTTATTTTATAAAATCCTTTTATATTATTCATATTAATGAAGTAATGATTTTATTTTATTTATTTATTTTATTTTATTTTTACAGACATGTTTCGATGAGTTATATCATCATTATCAATGTATATATATATATATTATATTTCAAACTGATTGAATATTTAAAAATAAAATAAAATAAATAAATAAAATAAAATCATTACTTCATTAATATGAATAATAATTTTATTTACAACAATTATGATTAACAAAATATTAAGCGTCGCAACCTTGACCTTGTTTAAGAATGCTGTTTGTTTATTACAATAAAATTTGCAAAATTCTTTTTAACGATACAGGAAGACAACAATTATACTTAAAAGTTTGTTAATTAAAATAATATTTATAAACATAAATTGTACAAAAAAAGTTGCATTAGTTTTTAGTATAATAATGTTTTTGTTATTTATTGACATTTATTTATTTAATTTACAACTCACATTAAAAGCGATATAAATTTTAATGCTCTCTCTGCTATATACTTTTTTGTATTTTCAGGATCTAAAAAATATTATCAAATAATAAATAAATAAAATATAAAAGTAGTAATAATAAAAAAAATAAACTATTATTTGTTATTTTGCCGTAAAGTGTGATCCATTTAGAAGTACTTTTTTTAAATAAAAAAAAAACAAAAAATCAAATTTATCGTGTAATCTTTATGATCATACAAAAGATCTATTTTGTACATTTATTTTTTAAAGATTCTTCTTCTTCTTTTTCTTTGAGCTCTACAACCTTAAGTGTGTTTTGGCTTCCTCTGCAACTTTGTTTCAGTTTTTTCGGTTTAGGGCGACTCTCCCCCAGTTGTTAATGTCCATCTTTTTAACGTCTTCTTCTACTGCAAATATCAATTTTCTGCGAGGTCTCCTTCTAGGTCTTGCCTCCATTGGTATTCATTCTGTTATTACTTTGGCGCTTCTTTCCTCATCCATTCTGATGACGTTTCCTAACCAACGAATCCTTTGGGCTTTAATAAACCTAACTATATCTACTTTGTTGATTAATTGTTACAACTTGTAATTTGCCCATAGGTTTTTAGCAAAAATTTTCTTTGAAATATTTTGATGGAATTTTCTCTTTTTTAATTTAGCGTCTAAGTTTTACTAGCGTAAGTGACTACAGGTCTAATGAGAGTCTTGTAGATTTCAAGCTTGCGTCTTCTGCTCAGGATCTTTGAGTTTAGTAAGGATCTGTTGGCAAAATAACACCGCGTGCTTTTTATTATCCTTATCTCAATCTCTTCTTCTTGTTTGCATTTTTTTCGTTCAGTTGCATCCATAGGTATGTGAAGTTTTTAACTGACAGCTGCTGCTGGTTCTGACCATTTCTAGTGAAATTCATAACTTTGGTCTTGTTTCATTTATTCGAAGCCCTGCTTTTATGCTCTCGTCATTCGTGATTCAGTTCTTAGAACGTCTTGGCAAGTGTATTTTTAGACCTACTTATAATTACTATGTTGTCGGCGTAAGCGCATACTTGCTGTAGTTTTCTGTTTATCGCTCATTTGCAGTTAACTTTTGCTATTGCAGAGTGTAGTACAAGATTAAATAATAGAGACAACAGCGTTTCCTCTTGACGCACTCTGGCGTTTAGTTCAAAATATTCAAATTAACTTTCTTGTACTATCACCGCTGACTTAGTTTTGTCTTGCGTCATATTGACAAGATTGGCTAATTTTCTGAGTATACCCATTATGACTAGACTTTCGTAAAGCTTTCCTTTGTTTACTTTATCAAAGGCTTGTTTAAAATCAATAAATAAATTATATATATCTATGTTATGTTCATAGCAATTTTTTGCTATTTGCTGCAGCATATGGATGTGGTATGTCGTAGATCGGTTAGAACGGAAGCCACATTGATAGTCCTCCAATAAGTCTTTAGAGTATACTGAGATTCTGTTGTATATGAGAATCGATAGTATTTTATACGCTACGTTCAGAAGCGTAATCCTCCTAAAATTATCACAAACAATTTTGTCGCTTTTCTTATGTATTGGGTAAATCAATCCTTGATTCTATTTGTCGGACATTTCTTTTTTTTGCCAAATCATCTTCTTTAAGAGTTCTGCTGTAATTGTATCGGAACCGGGAGCTTTGTTGTTTTTTAGTTTTCGCATTATTACCATAAAATCTTCTTTTGTTGGTTCCTTCTATTCTGGATCTGCAGATTGATACGTTAGGCCATCTTCCGCGCTATCATCCGTCTCTTAATGTAGCAATCCATAAAAGCATTCTTGCCACCGGTTAAGAATATCTGTTGTCTCGGTTAGTAGTTTGCCGTCTTTGCTTTTACGGCCCCAGTGTCTGGGTTTAAATTTTTTGGTAAGTTTGGCGGCATCTTTGTAGAATTTTCTGCTGCCTATAACGTTGTTGTAACTTTCCAACTCTTTAATCTGCTTATTTAACAAGTCTCTTTTCTTTCTACAACTTAGTTTGGTGGTTTTCTTTCTCGATTTCGTATATTTGTTATGTTTAGCCCTCGTGTTTCTATGTAGGTATCATAGTCCTGCTTTGTTTTTTATTCTTATGGCTATCCAACACTCTTTGTCGAACCACTCTTTATTTCTATAGTACTTCATCTTGCCAACGGTTTCTTCTGCCGCTTCCAGAATGCTGTTTTTGATGTTTGTCCATTCTAGTAAAATGTTGTTGTCTGGGTTTCTGTCTTTTTAAAGTTTTTTTTTTCAAATGTTGGCTGTAACTACGGTAAACATGGTTCATTCAAAAGTTTTAATTTTTTATGGCGCTTTCAAGCATTTTGAGTGGTATTTGACAAATGACAAAAATAAAGTTAGTCTCCAATTCTCTAATTGTAGTCGGCTTATCCATGCAGCCTTAGTCCTAAAAGAAAAATTTTAGAAGTGCAATATTACATGATCTAAGCGAGCAATTCACCGGTCCGTAGCGTAAATTTAACTGTTCAATGAATTGTTAGTGCAATAAAGCTTATGATTTCACAGGCTTTGAGGCAAGTAGCATTTTTTTGTTAGAACTAAATGTCGTCGAGATTAGTGGTTTTAATTGTATGCAGCAAATAGTCTGTTATTATGCGATAACAAGCGCCATTCACATATACGTTCCAGTCTGCCTTATTTTTAAAGAAATGTTGCACTAGTTTATAAACTACACTAAACCGTTATTCTGTATGAATATAATGGCAATTCTTGAATCTCTTCTAGTTGCTCTTTAACTCAAATGAGGAAATTTTGCATATTAACGTAACCATTAACCCAAAAATGGGTCTCATTGCTGAACCAAATTTTGGTCAAAAACAATAGAATTTTTTAAAGCTTTTTGAGAACCCAAAGCCTGAATGATGACAATTCGGAAGGTCGGCTGGCTTCAATGCTTGCATGAGTTAAATTTTGTATGCTTTTAAACCAAGATTCTTGTTCTATACAACAAGCCAAACTGTTGAGAATGACATTGCGTACACTCTCAGCTGCCGCCGATATATTTTCTTTACTACGTGCTGGATGTAGTCTATTTGGTCGCGTATTCAAATTAAAAATTGCGTAATGTTGGTTCATTCAACAAACAGTGCTATTTTTTAAAAGAACAAAGTCGGTTTCTACTCCTAAAGCAAAAAATAAAATTCTAGCACGTATAGAGCATAACCCGGGAACAAGTGTGCGGAGAATATCAGCTCCTTTTTTTGAAAAACTTTCCATAAGCAGCTGCTTTATCTGTACCAAGTACAACAAGTACAGGCTTTAAATCGGGATTTTAGTCAAAAGAAAGAATAAAAAACGGACAAAAAAACAAAAGATAGTCTATCTTTTGACTACTAGAAAATAAAGACAAAAACAAAAAAAAAGAAATGGTTGAAGAGAATGAGTAGGACATATTAAACAAAATTATAGAAGAAGATGAAGATAGCAAATATACCTACATAGGAGTAAAGAGACAATCGGTAGTTAAATGAGTAATGGTTAATAAAAAAGCGTAGCAAGAGATTGACAAATTTAAGATTAGAGAAAAAGTAGAGTCGGATCATCAGCAACTAGAAGTGTATATAAATAAAAGTATAAACAAAGAACCAAGAAAATAGTAACAAAAATAGTGTAAACACAAGAAAGCGTAGAAATTAACAAAAAACAATTATATAAAAGACATTTTCAAGAGAAAGGCGTGAAACAACAAACGGCAGAATTAAAAAACACAGTCGCAGACGTAACAATAAAAAAAAAAAAAGTTTATACAAACAGAAAAAACATTTGAAAAATGCAAATGGTGGAACACAGAATGCACACAGAAAAAAAGAGAAGCTAAAAAAGTACAATATTGAAAAAATGATAAAGCAACTAAACAATAATATCAACTAGGCGCAAAAAGTATACCTAAAAAAAACAGATAAATTTAAGCATCTTATAAAAAAAATTAGAGATAAAAAACACGTTCTAAGGAAAAAGCATAAAAATACATGAACAAAAAAAGAAAATAAAGAGAAAACAAACAAATTTCAATAAAAAACTAAAGGATGCACTATTTAAAATTGTATGAAAGATCGAACAAAAAAAAACGATAGACAACCAATGACAACACAACAACTGAAACAAGATGTAGATGAAATAACAAAAGAAATGATATGGAAGCAAATAAAAAAACTAAAAAAAAAGCGCCAGTTGTGGATAATATACAAAATAAAGCATAGATGTATGGTACAAAAGATCTGATTGAGAGACTGGGTGAGATAATAAATAAAATATGAAAGGAAAAAGAATTTCCTAGTCAGTGGAGAATAGATCAAAAATTTTAGAGGTATAACGGTACTAAGTACAGCATACAAAATCTACTGCATGCTACTAAATGAAAAACTGAGTGAAAGAGATTAATTGGATTTTGCCAGACAAACAGGCCGGGTTTAGATAAGGAAGAAGGATCAAGGATAATGTATACATACTTGCTACAGTTCAAAACATCGGATGCGCCTAAAATTACAAATACAAATATTAATACGTTTTAAACCATATAACTATGTACTTATCTTATCATCGTATACTATATCAGACACCAATGCTGAAACACAAAATATTATAATTAAGAAACTAAATACTACAATTGTCAACAATGTCAGAATGCATTGTTTTTATTTTTTAATTTTATGAGATATTAGTAACGTTTATTGACTTACCATTTTAATGTTAATCCATGTACACTGATTGCAATTAATTTAATTATTTTACTTCTTAATTAATTGCACACTTCACTTCTATCTGCATAGCCATTTTTCTACGTCACGAGGCGGCGTTGCCAACTGTACTTTTCTACTGTAACTTTAATGATTTATTTCGACTCGTTAATACTACTTAATGAGGATGGTTCTTAAAAATAAATCTTATGTGTTTATCCTTGCTATCTCCTGTTTAGTCATTTCCTTATCACTAGTTGATTTCCCGTTTATTGAAACAAACTTACTTAGTGGGACATGCGCGGGGCAATTTTACGAGTATTCCCCAGAGGGAACATAAGATCGTTCGGTCCTTTTTTGACAAGACTTTGCTTTAACCACTTCGTTCGACGGAATGGCGGTTAGGTTCAATTCGTATTCAATTGCCTATTGAGGTCCAGGGCAGGACAACATTTTTTAATGTATTTGTAGTCCCAGAATTACAGCACAGTTTGGTCCTGGGTATCAGTTTTTGGGTGGGTATAAATATTATTCCAAACTTGCGTTCGGGGGAGTGGCATTTTGGGAGAGACGATGATAAGGTGGAAAAGGAAAACTGGCAATAAATTCGGTAATGGGGTGCAGCGATTTGAGTTCGCAAGAGATGGCTGAGCTGCAAAGAATTGTGAGGAAGTTTTTCGAGAGTACCAAGGAGGTGAGGTTAGGGTGTACTAGCAAGGTTGAGCATAGTATCGCGACGGACAGTCTGCCAATTAAGACCAGATACTACTCGGTAAGTCCGTATATGCAACAAAAAATTGATGAGGAAGTCACTAATATGTTGGACTTGAGGGTCATTGAGAGGAGTTCTAGTGGGTGGAGCTCTCCCATTCTAATGATCCCCAAGAAAAACGATACTCATCAGTTCTGCGTGGATTTCCGAAAATTAAACGCGGTGTCTCAGCCCTGCGCGTATTCCCTGCCTTACATTAACTCTATTTTAACTAAGTTGAGTAGCGCACAATATCTGAGCAGCTTAGATATTCAGTCCGCGTACTGGCAGATTCCGATGGCCGACGATTGTAAAGCTTTAACAGCAATTACTATTCCTGGTCGGGGTCTGTTTCAGTTTCGAAGAATGCCATTTGGACTAAATGGTGCTCCGGGCACGTTTCAAGCCTTGGTTGATCAAATTTTCGGGCCAGAGTTAGAGCCGTATCTTTTTATATATTTGGACGACATCATCATCGTCACTCCTGCTTTTGCCACTCATATTAACATTTTGTCAGAAGTGTTTAGAAGATTGTTGTCAGCGGGGTTGTCTCTTAACAAGAAAAAATGTATATTTTGTCGGGAAGAGCTTATTTATTTAGGGTATTTAGTAAACAGGGGGGGTTTAAATGTCGATCCCGGCAAAGTACGGGCAATTGTAGAGATGCCGGCTCTAAAAACGATCCGAGAGGTTAGGAGGTTTATGGGGATGGTGTCCTGGTACCGACGGATTATTCCTAGGTATTTGGAAGCATCAGAACCATTAACTAACTTAACCAGAAAAGGTCGAAAGTTCGTGTGGAGCGAAGAGTGTGAAAGAGTGGTCAGTGTGCTGAAAGAAGCACTAGTAAGTCGTCCGGTGTTAGCCTGTCCTGACTTTGCAAAGCCTTATACAGTGCAGTGTGATGCAAGCGATGTGGGGTTGGGAACAGTGCTAACACAAGAAATCAGAGGTGAGAAGAGAGTAATTTTGTATCTCTCGAGGTCTCTCACTAGTGCTGAACGGAAATATTATCCAACAGAGAAGGAATGTTTGGCGGTCTTGTGGAGTATTGACAAGCTGCGTTGCTATCTGGAGGGAGGCTGGTTTACAGTCATAACGGACCATTATAGTCTGTTATGGCTGGACCACCTGAAAGACCCGCAGGGTAAGCTAAGCCGATAGAGCTTAAAAATGCAGCAGTTCAATTTTACCGTCGTCCACAGGAAGGGAAAGGACCACGTAGTCCCTGATTGCCTTTCCCGGGCCATTCCTCAAAATTCCGTTCAAAGACCGTCACATTCGGTCAATACAATTGTGGCACCGCCAATCAAGAACAAGTGGTTTTGGTCCATGCTGCAAAGAGTTAAAGACGGTGTTAATTGAAGGGTGGTAGATGGGGATTTGTATCACTTTGTAGAGAACTCATTGGGGCAGGGGGTTTAGATGCTTACAGATAGAGAAAGGTAGTGCCGAAAGAGGAACGGAAAGAGGTAATTACTAAGTGCCATGATGACCCCACTGCGGAGCACATTGGTATTTACAAGTCCTTCAGCCGGATCTCTGTTCAATATTTTTGGCCTAAAATGAAGGCTGATGTCATCAGACACATAAATGTGTATCAGGTCTGTGCCACCCACAAGCCACAGCAATGCAAACCTACAGGGTTAATGGGATCCCGGCCAAAGGTGTCACGCTGCTGGCAAATGATCAGCATGGACTTGATCGGCAAATGATTAGCATGGACTTGATCGGCCCATTTCCCCGTAGCACTAAAGGGAACACGTTTGTGCTGGTCATTGCGGATTATTTAAGCAAATTCTTGCTGTTGTTTCTTCTTCGGAAGGCCACCACTCAAAACGTGTGCAAGGTAGTAGAAGAAAATGTTTTTTTAATGTTTAGGGTGCCGGAATTGCTCCTCACGGATAATGAGGTGCAGTTTTGTAGTAATGAGTTTTCCCGTTTAATGAGCGACTATCATGTGAAAGTTATGCTTTGCGAACAGCGCGACATAAAGTTACTGGGAAAACACTTTATTATGTAAATTATGGATGCGAGTTATTTTTGAGTGGTAACCTGTATGAAGAGAGAAGGATTAAGCAAGGCTTTGAAGCGAGTGATGGCAAAATAGAGTTAAGTAGTAAAAGGGAGTTCTTGAAAGAGTTGACAAGACTTTGCTTTAACCACTTCGTTTGACGGAATGGCCGTTAGGTTCAATTTTTAATTATTTAAATTCGTTTATACGAACCTAAAACCTAGCGAGTCTTTATTAATGAATCCTTAAGTGCTACCACCTAAGTTAGTTAAATTTTTTTTTCTTATTCCTCCTTCATCCTTCTCAATTTTAACTGCAGATTTGTATCAATTATTTGAGCCATGAGTTGGTTTAAAATTTAAATTATTAATGTGTATATGCTTATATTATAATTGGAGTACCACGTTACCAATATTATTAATATACAATTAATCACTTCTATTAATCGCTGGAAGCCGCAGCGCTACGTGGGAAGAAGTTCCACCCCTTTATCTCCGTTTCTTGTTTGTTCTTTTTGCCCCTCTGTTATTTGTTTTTTTTTGCGTTATCATTGCTTCATCATCATTATATCATTGCAATTGTAAGTCATTAAAATTAGTGTAATATTTTAAGAGATTTATTTGGTTTAAACTAGTGATAGTTAATGGAGAATTATTTGTGCAGTACTCTCCAATCACGCATTTTTGTGGGTACCCCGTTATTGTAAGACTTAATTGGACATTACTTTGGTTATTTGTAATATTGGTATATGTACCATTTATTTTTATTTATTTTTTTTAATATACTTTTCGTTTCGATAATTTAAATTTGAGTGAATCCTTCCCACCTTCTTCTTTTAGATAAACTTTGTTTTATTGCTTTTTTTTTTGGTCGTGTGGATTCCTCAAGAAATCATTGTGCAGTCGGACGTTAAATAAAAGCAATTGGAGCCTGACAATCTGGTGAGTGTTTTATAATTGTTTTTTCTGTGTTTTGGTAACTGTGTTTTGTGGATCTCAGCCCGTCTCCGCGAGTTAAGCCAGGCTAGCCCTGTAAAACGCCAAAAGGCTAAAGGGCGCGTATCATACTACACTATAAGCAGAAAAGAAAATTGCAGAAAAAGGAGAAAAGTTGTATGTATTATTCTTGAACCTAAAAGCGGCAGTTGAAAGTGTGAATAGAGAAAAATTGCAAATGTATTTAAAAAAAAAGGAATAGATGAACATTTAGTAAAAAGAATAGAAGAAGTATACGTAGAAATAGTTAGCAGAGTCTATATGAACGACAAAATAAATGATAAACTTTAAACTTCAAAAGGTGTGACAGGGATGCCCACTCAGCTCTAGTTTGTTTTTGGCATACATTGCAGATGTAGAAAAAATGCTGTGTAGGGCGCAGACGGGTGGGGTGGTGGTCAGAAAAAAAGTGTGGTTGCTGGCTTATTCAGACGACATGATGATTGTAGCAAAACAAGCAAATTAAATGAACAAAATGATTAGATGTCTGGATAAGTATTAAAAAAAAGAGTTAGAAGTAAATGTAAATAAAACAAAATATTGACGTTTAGAAAGGGGGGAGAAAAAGACGCTGAGTAGAAAACGAAATAAGATGGAAAATAATTGAAGAAGTAAAAACATTTAAATATCTAGGATTTCTTTTTTGTACAAACAATAATAAAAATAAACACATAAATATATGTGTATTATAAAGTGGTAGGACAAGTATAAGGAATTAATTGGTGATAGAAAATTTATGAAAATGTATGAGAATAAAAGAAATGATGTTTGATAGTTTAGTCAAAAGTTTGTTATTATACGGAACGTAAATTTGGGGGTAGAAAGAGCAGGAAAAATTAGAGGCTATTCAACCAAATACTGGAGATAAATATTAGTAAACAAAGAGACCACAGCATACATTCTAGTAGAAAACAATAGATAAATTAAGAGTAGAAGCAGGAAAGCGTGCAATGAAGAAGAAGATATGAAGAAAAAATGAAAGAATAAAATGAATGTAAAATATTACAAGAGTGCCTAAAAGAGAATATAAAAGAAAAATGCGGATAATAAAAACATGCAGAAAAAAAATAATTTAGTAAGAATGCATATGTTAGTAAAAAAATAGATATATTGAGAATAGATAAAAGTATGTGGAATGAAATTATGATGAGAGATAGAGACTTGTATTGTATACAAGTGCAAGAGCGTAGAACACGGATAATTGAATCTAGGTACAATTCAAATTATGTACGCATTATATCGGATGCACTACCAAAGTACCTAAAAAGTATAAAGAATAAAAAAATAAAAAAAAAATGATTGCAAGATTCAGATGTGAAAATGAAGAGAAAGTGTGCAAATTTTAGATGCACGAGGAAAAGAAAATGTGTAGGATGTGTAGAGAAGCAAGGAAAAACATAAAACACAAGCTAAAATGCAATGAGATGAGAGAAGAGCAAATGAAGAAAAATGAGGTACTGAAAGAAGATAGAGAAGGAATAAAATTAATGATGGCGATAATAAAAAAAAAGAAAACAAATTGAAACGGAACTAATAAATAATTAATTAAATACAGCGTTATATACAGGGTAATTAAGATTATATGTTATATCAAAAGTGAATTAAGTTTGTATGGTAAATATAAAGTTTTTTTTTCAATGCCAAAAGGCAAGAACTAAACGTTTATTATTATTATTATTCTAAAAAAAATTATAAACCTGAGCCTATTAGGATTACTGCTATAAGATGTAACATAAAAATCGCTTGCCAAAAAACCCAATAGTGAACAAAATTGACACGCAAAAATTGCATTGTCCCATTAAGTAAGAGATGATATAAATACTTAAAATTATAATTCAGCAAAATATTTATTAAAGAATTTCATGAACCCTCCGTTATCTAATTGTCGTTCTTGTGTAGTCCGGCTCTTATCTAACATGCTTTCTATGCGGTGTGCTCCGAATACTCAAACGTATGCACGTGGATATGTGCTTGCACATCTATTGGGTGCTCCAACTCATTGATCGATTCTTATATAACACGAAGTCTCCGTTCCAGGTATATAGGTTGTAACGATTGCGATCTGCTACTAAGTGCACAGCGGCAGCTCCGGGCTATAATGTTTATCCACATAGACAACTTATTGTCATGTATGAAACGAATTGATAATCTGTATTAATTTGCTCTGCCAGTGTATGATTAATGCTATTATAATAAAAATTATGTCATTTGCAGTTTCGAACGATATTGCAACAAGACATTTAAATGAAATTTTTGTAAGTTCAAAATTACAACACACATTGCTACACTATTGTTGTATTCATAGGAAATTTAATTGAAAACTAAATTCAAATCTCATTGTGATTCTTATCTGCATATATGTGTTAGATGTGTGTCCTAACTCAACACAACAGCTGTAAATTTAAATTAAATAATATTAATAATGAAACTCTTTAGAGCTTAATCTAATTATAACTGCAATACGATATTATAAATCTATTTTTTAATTTTAACTAAATATAATTGATTTGAAAATATATACTTTTATGTGCTTGCAGAAAAATATGCATTTCTCCCTAAAATTTTTCCTCATTATATTTCAATCAATATTTTCCACTTATTTTTTCCTCGTTGGTGGAATTTCCGAGAAATTCTGCATTGGCTTATGCAACAAAATTATAAGAAGCGATGCGTTTGGTTGCCATCCCGTCCAATCCAACGACTAGTTACAGTATCGCAATGCGCGAGTTTGTAACTGTTGCAGCGTCGCGACGTCGATTGGTTCTTGAATGTAGCGAGTAGCGTCTTTATGCGCGGATAGTAAAAAGGTTGCAAAATAATACTTCAAAAATTTAATTAATAATAATTTTATGCAACACGTAATATTCTCGTAAAAATAAATCATTTAGAATATTTCACGGTCGAAATTGATTGGATTAGTTTCATACGTTTGGTATTTTAACTACTTAATTGTAGCATATATTTACATAATTTGTATATATTCAGTAAGGATGTAACATTTATCAAACATGTTTATTCAACTAAAGGTAGATTATCCAAGTTTAAAGATGTGTAAAATATTTTTTTACGTAACAATGTTCTTTTAAATAGAAAGTCAAAGAAGATCTGATTAATGATACCTAAAGATCAACTAAATTTTTTTATTGATATTACAATATTTTGTATATATGCATGTTTATAGATTTGACCCAGCTTGGTCTCAAGCAGTTGTCTTTAGTTATGTATTTATTCAAATATATTAGTTGAGAATACTACTAGATTTTTATTTTTTATTTCACTTTTATTTCACATACTTGAATTGTATTATTAATATTCCTGACTTGTAAAACACTCCCCAATATGCCGCAAAAGGCTGCGAGAATTTGATCTGAAAGTGATTTGAAAAAATGATTATAAATTCCTGAGATTCTATGCACGTTGATATTCAAATTGTCAATAATGATTGAATGAAAATGAAGAAAAAAACGTGTTGAAATGTCTATACACTATTAACGAATTACTTTGGCTAGTCATTGGATTTTATGTTCCTACAAGTGTTGTTATTACATCAAATATTATAAAATACACAAATCTAGCATGTTAAAAACAGAAAAGATTTTGTTCTCTTGTCTTTACGAACGTCCATAGGATATTTAAATAAAAATATTGCTTAAAAAATATTTAAGAAACCCTTCATTTTGTTGTAAAAAATTATTATTAATTTAATATTAATTTTATTAAATATTATAAATTAATTAGTATTTAAATCATAGGCAAAGCGTAGATTAAACTTTAAAATAACATTGGCATCGATATTTTTTACGGTTACAAGGGCCAATATTGTAGGGTACCTCACAAACTGCTTTTGAAAACTTGAAACGAAATATATACTATCGCACACGTTAATTAAGAGAATGGAGGCGCTGTAGATACTAACGAGACCTAGTATCTGGTCCAACCAAACTCATATATTAAACGTAATTATAGTTCAAATATATTAGACTATTGTACAGAATTAGTAAATAAAAAAATTTCTTAAAATTTCCTGCCAGAGCTAAGGCTCAAACCTACAAAAAATTCTGCGCCGAGATTCGAGTTAAGCCCTTCCAACTAAATTTATATTCTGGCTATTGTCTGTTTCATTGACTTTGAAAATACATTCAAGTAAAGCATTTAAATTATTTTCATATTGTACAATGCTGACCTTGACAACACTGGCTCAAAGATAACGTAAAAATCCATTACAATACAATACAGAATGTTAAACTAAAATGTGTTATTTATTTTTAATATTTAAATTATAAGTTAAGAAGTTTTACTAAAACGATTTACAAAAGAATTTAATATATAAAAATCATACGTATGCCAGCAAGCCAGCTATTATCAAAATATGTAAAAGATCTAAAACTAATGTTGCATAATAATCGTCTTACTAAGCTCACTTCTTGAAAGAAAACAAAAAGTTAGCTGTTTTTTTTAAATCTTTTTAGCGTTGGCTACTAAGGTCATTAGCTGATATAAAACAGAAAAAATGTCTCGTTAAGGACCTGAAAAAATGTTCAAAATAAATAAATAACTAGTGCACTATTTGATTAATCTACGGATGGTCTAGATATGGTATATTGAGCTAAACAGTTTGCAAAACCCAGCCTGTTCTAAAAGTTTGTAAATGTCCAGTTTTTTTTGTTAGCGGGTTTATAATAATTTTTGTTAAAAGCTTGTGTATGTGCAACAGTATGCTGATAGGTATAAAGTTTTTGATGTCTGTATTATCAACCTACCTACCAAGTAGGTATTTTTTTTTTAATGCATTTATTGAGAGTATTAGTTCTATTTATTTTTAAGATTTCTATTGATATGTTGTCTTCACTTGGTGCTTTCCCATTTTTAAACTTTTTAATGGTTTTTTTTAATTTTGGGTATGTCTTTTAAATTGATATTCTGCACTAACTCATTGTTGGTATTTAGTGTATATGGTACGTATAATCTGTATAGGTCTGCATACAAATTTCAAATAATTTTTGTTACTTCGGTACTTCGATTTTTTATATTTTTGTTGTTTTCTATTGTATTTTTTATGCGTTCTGAGTTTTGTCTTCTATTCTCCTATCTACATCCTTTGCTAATTGTTTAATTTATTTGTCTGCACTTTATTTAAGTTGGTTTTTTGTTTCATTAACTTTGATATTTTTATTTTGACGTAGTTTTGTTTTTGTGCAAACTTTCTTATCAAATGTTTGTAAGTTCTTGATAATTGTTTAATAGTTTATTTATATCCAATGCTATAAGATTTGTTTGATTTATTTTAGCTTAAATTTTTATTTTTTATGGATTGGTCTAAATTTTGTTTCGGAATTCTTATAGTTCAAAAACTTTTTTTTTCTAGCAGTTTCTTTGATTTTATTTTTGTGTTAATTTTTAGATTAGCTCTTAGTAGTCAGTGGTCACTGCCAGTGTGAAAGTTATTTAATACAAAGAAGTTTGTAATCATAGTCTTGTTGTTGGACGGTATGCAGTCTATTTTGTTTTTTAATGCTTTGTCTGTACTTAGTCATGTCCATCTGTTTTGCTTAGATTTTTCAAAAAAGCTGTTCATGCAGAAAAAAATGTTCATTTGCAGTTGATTTAGAAGAATTTCACCGCGGTCATTTCTTTCTTCCAGTTCAAAGTTTACAATGTTTGGTATATTTCTATCTTTTATAACTACTGAGTACTAGATTTTCGAGCATTTTTGATGTTTTCGTAAAATAGATCCATTTCATCTTCACTAGAATTATTTGTAAATGTGTATGTTTAAATTATTTAAAGCTTGTATTTTTTGTTAAATTTCAAAATAATGTATATGACTCTTTTGGATATAGATTTTATTTTGCAGACCAGGTGACGCATGCTTTTATATATAAGTAATCCTACTTTGGCGCGGCCGCTCTGTAAGTTTGCTTTGTTGTTATATTGATACAGTGCGTTTTTTGATTTTAAAATGGTATATTTTTCTACAAGCAAACGCGTCTTGCTTATCCCCAGAATATGCCATTTTATTTTTGATAATGCTTCCTCAAGTTGTTCTATGTATTCTGTGCTTCTCATAGTTTGTGTGTTGTATGTTGCTAACAGTAGTTTTTCTTTGTGTCAGTTTTTTAAAATATTTTTTGCATTTATTAAATTTGACAAATTTTCTACAGTATTTTAAAGCGCCAGACTGTTGCGTTGAAGAGCAAATACTAGACATTCTTCAAAAATTTGTTTTCTTTATATTTTTGCATTCAAGCTGTGTGTCACCAGTTGAAAGGTATAAAAAAGTCAAGATAGTGTGTTGTATGCGTAAGAGGCATGCTTGGTAGTGTAAGCGCAAGCCAGTCCATTGTCCGTCCTCAAACTGTTGGTCTAAATTTGTAAAAAGTTCAAATATTCTGCAATAATGTCGTAAATCTTAACCCTGTAGACGTCACGGCATTTCTCGCTTTTCTTTATTAAAGTTCTAGGTGAGTTTCTACCCCAGTTAAAAGCCAAAACCTCTCCAGAACAAACCTCAAATACTCTTAAGAGCTTTAAATTTACTGTTAGCTTGATATTGTATTTTTGTTGCTAAGCGTTGTTTGCAGTAAATTTTTTTTTGGCTTGCAATGCTGTTGCGTATGTAAGTACATAACGGTCTTTGCAGACTTTTAACGGAAGCACTCTCAACTTGCAGAAGATACTAAGTGCTGGACTTGTACGGTAGGCTAAGTGCTGGACTTGTACAGTAGGTCCTTGTGGCATACCTTATGCTTGTATGATGCATTGCGTCTAAGATTATTGTCTTGATTGGCGTGCGGAAGAGTAAACTGCGCAACTGTAATCGACCTTGGAAAAAATCGAAGCGTTGTGCAGCCGCAAGAGCACCTCCCTCAGTAGCCCAATTGATGTTGACTAAACACTTTATTAAATTGAAAAATTTTAAGTTCATTTAAAAGTTTTTGAAAGGTTAATAACCAATTAAAAGTTAGTCCCAAAAACGGACAGTTTTAACGCAGTTAATTTTTTTGCTTTTCAGAGTAAGAACGGAATCACAATGAGGTTTATAAAGATGGCGCAAATGACTGCATAAACTTTTTGGTGGAGACAATCAAAAGCCTCTTACTTCTGCGTCTTGATTTACCGCGTCTATGGTAGACTGCAAATAACGCGTTATAGCTGGGATGGTTTCTCCCGCCATGAAAATTGTACACATATACATTTTCTGACAAGAATATTGACGGATAACGCTATGCTGTTAACCGCAATAGCAAATAGCGTTACACTCATTACAAAAAACGACGATTTTACATAAAAGAAATTCCGTAACTCCAGCTTATGTAGTATGCTTATTCCAAGTGTAAAAACGTTGCAACTAAGTGTTTTCATTCTAGAACAGCATCGTTGCTCTTGAGTTGGATTAGTTGGTCAATTGTAGACTAAAATTTACAAAACAAAGTTTAATCTCCAAATCCACACCAAGCGGTTGTTGGTCATTTTTTCAGTATTTTTGTGAGACAGCTTGTAAGTGAGATAGATTGGTAGACGGATTATTGAAATCCTTGCCTGTTTTCAAAAAAACTACAAACATTGATTTTTTTCAAGTTGTTAGGTAAGTACCTTGGTCCTTTATCAAATTGTATATTAAACAATTTTGCTCTCATAATATGAAGCAGATGTTTGACCATCTAGTATAGGATAACATCTGGTCCAGATGCAAGCAAAGTTCCCGTACTATTCACTGCACTTTCTAAGTCCTTTATTGAAAAAAAAAAGAGTTGTGAAACAAAGATGTTTAGAAGTGTTTCTAAACTTGCTTTTGTACAAAGGTGGTTAATTTTGATGTGCTACTGGCAGGTTGAAAATAAAAAACCGATGCAACACCAAGAAACCTTTTTTCATCTACTGCTTTTGCCTTTTCTCATACTTCATTAACTAAAGTAGCAGGTGATATCGTCAAAACAAAGTATTCCCACGTCTTAGTTTTGTTTTCAGGAATTTTTTGGCTGCAATGGCACGCAGTTTCTTAATAGTTACCATATTTTCTAACAACTAACTTCTAAATTTGTTTAAAACGCGCTAGTTTTTAGAATAAATTTGTTTGTTAACAGTTAATTTGTTTACGGCAAACTTAGGTTTGCGCTTTCTTATAAAAGTTGCGTTAGGCTGTCTTTAAAGCTTAGCCAATCCGCTCGGTTAAGACAATAACGTTGGAAGACAGTCCCCGTTGAACGCTGGTCTTAATTACAATCAAAAAATGATGCTGTAAAGATTGTCAAAATTTTACCACTAAAAACGTGGAGCTAATCGTGTAAATAAAAAAAAACAGGTTAATTGTCAAAAAATTGAAACCTTTTGGGCTAAAATCCATATAAATTTTCGTGTTAAGAAAAATTGTATCTGAAAACTTTAGACACCGCAAGGTCCTCTGAAAACCCTTTAGAAAATTGTAGGTATTAAAGTTGTTGCATTAAATATTCTATATCTTTCAAAATCCAGCCAAACACTGGAAAATACAGATTACACACAATTACTGCTATAAGTAAAGATAGTTGTATTTCCACAGCTCCAAGTTTACTTCTAAAACAAATCATTCTAAATAAAAAGATTTAAAAAAAAATATTGCAACTCCGCCTCTAGATCTACGGGCTGGTATAATATCATTTTTGATGCACGTATAACCCCTAAGATTAAAACTTTCAGAAATTTTGAAATGGGTTTCGAAAAAGCGTGTTGTACCAGAATAATCTTCAGTTCAAAATAGTGGTGTTTGCATCCATTGCAATTCCATCAAATTATTGTTACTAATGTCATTTTTTCAGAACAAATTAAAATAAATAACATAAATAACACCAAAAATGTAGAAAGTACATAATGTCTAGACAAATACCATTTGATGTATAAGTAAACATCACAAATGATATCGGAGTTGTAAAATACTCCGATGCCAAAACAATAGAACAAATAAAATTTAAAACTAGACTTGTAGGCAATTTGAATGTTGGTAAGTAAAATAACTAATAAAGTTTATATTATTTTTTATCTGATGAAGCAGAACTAAATACGCTCTTGTTGCATCAAAGTTTCAATTTTCCAAATCCTTATTATTATATATATTATATATATATATATATCATTATTGATATATAAGGGTTTATGAGACCAAGGAATTATGAGACCATTGCCGCTGGTCTCACTAACCTTCTCGCTGGTCTCATAAGCATGCCGCTTGGTCTCATAAGCATTTGCCGCAATAATAAGCCAATATTAGAATGTTACTCTATTTTTATAATTAAAATAAATGGCTAAACCTATTCGAATGATTTCAAATAAATCAGGGTAACATGTAATAAAGGTAATAAATTAAAACAAATTAGTAACTCATACAAAAATTACGTAGTAGCCCTAAAATTTGATTTCAAACCCTTGAACTATATGAATTTTAAGTAAACTTATTTTACAAATGTACTATAGTAATCAAATAAGAACAAAATAGAAACTTGTATAAATATTTTTAGTACTTTCAAACAGTATAATTTTAATGTAATCCCCCTGCTCCTTCCTAAACATTGCACCAACCAAATATAAGCATAAGAGTACAATTATCGCACAAATGTAATATAGGTATCAAATAAAAGCAAATACTGTAACATACAATTATTGTAGAGTACCCCAAAACATTGTACCCTATCGCCCCCCCTGCTAAGCAAATTAAAGGTACAAATATTGCCTTACTGTAATATGGGTAACAATTGAAAGCAAATTTAGTAACAAAAACTTATTTTAAAGTACCCCAACACATTGTACCCCATTGTCCCCCCTGCTAAGCAAATTAAGGGTACAAATATTGCTTAAATGTAATATGGGAAACATACATTTATTGTAGAGTACCCCAAAACATTGTACCCTATCGTCCCCACTGCTAAGCAAATTAATGGTACAAATATTGCATTATTGTAATATAGATCAATTGAAAGCAAATATAGTAACAAACAATTATTTCAAAGTGCCCCAAAACATTGTACCCCATTGTCCCCTTCCTAAGCAAATTAGGGGTACAAATATTGCATATTTGTAATATGGGTATCAAATGATAGCAAATATAAAAACATACAATTAGTGTAGAATACCCTAAAATATTGTACTCTATCGTCCTCCCTGCTAACCAAATTATAAGTACAACTAACGCATAAATGTAATATGAGTATCAATTGTAAACAAATATGATAACAAACATTTATTTTAATGTACCCCAACACATTGTATTCTATCGTCCCCCCCGCTAAGCAAATTAAGGGTACCAATATTGCGTAAATGTAATATGGGTAACAAATGAAAACAAATATGGTAACATACAATTATTGTAGAGTACCCCAAAACATTGCACCCCATTGTCCCCCCTGCTAAGCAAACTAGGGGTACAATTATTACATAAATGTAATATAATATAATAATCAAATTAAAGCAAATATAAAAACATACAATTGATGTAGAATACCTCAAAACATTGTACCCTATCGTCCCCCCTGCTAAGCAAATTAAAGGTACAAATATTGCTTAAATGTAATATGGGTATCAAATAAAAGCAAATACGGTAACATACAATTATTCTAGAATACCCCAAAACATTGTACCTTATCCCCCCGCCCCTGCTAAGCAAATTAAAGGTACAAATATTGCATTACTGTAGGTATCAATTGAAAACAAATATAGTAACAAATATCTATTTCAAAGTACCCCAGAACATTATACCCTGTTGTCACCCTGCTAAGCAAATTAAGGGTACAAATATTGCTTAAATGTAATATGGGTACCAAATAAAAGCAAATATGGTAACATACATTTATTGTACAGTCCTCCAAAACATTGTACACTATCGTTTCCCCTGCTAAGCAAATTATGGTACAAATATTGCATTACTGTAGTATAGGTATCAATTGAAAGCAAATATAGTAACAAACATTTGTTTCAAAGTACCCAAAAACATTGTACTTTATTGTCCCCCCTGTTAAGCAAATTAAGGGTACCAATATTGCGTAAATGTAATATTGGTAACAAATGAAAACAAATATGGTAACATACAATTATTGTAGAGTACCCCAAAACATTGTACCCCTTTTGGCCCCCCTGCTAAGCAAACTAGGGATACAATTATTACATAAATGTAATATGGGTATCAAATAAAAGCAAATATAAAAACATACAATTGATGTAGAATACCTCAAAACATTGTACCCTATCGTCCCCCCCTGCTAAGCAAATTAAAGGTACAAATATTGCTTAAATGTAATATGGGTATCAAATAAAAGCAAATACGGTAACATACAATTATTCTAGAATACCCCAAAACATTGTACCTTATCCCCCCGCCCCTGCTAAGCAAATTAAAGGTACAAATATTGCATTACTGTAATATAGGTATCAATTGAAAACAAATATAGTAACAAATATCTATTTCAAAGTACCCTAGAACATTATACCCTGTTGTCCCCCTGCTAAGCAAATTAAGGGTACAAATATAGCTTAAATGTAATATGGGTACCAAATAAAAGCAAATATGGTAACATACATTTATTGTACAGTCCTCCAAAACATTGTACACTATCGTTTTCCCTGCTAAGCAAATTATGGTACAAATATTGCATTACTGTAGTATAGGTATCAATTGAAAGCAAATATAGTAACAAACATTTGTTTCAAAGTACCCTAAAACATTGTACTTTATTGTCCCCCCTGCTAAGCAAATTAAGGGTACCAATATTGCGTAAATGTAATATGGGTAACAAATAAAAACAAATATGGTAACATACAAATATTGTAAAGTACCCCAAAACATTGTACCATTGTCCACCCTGCTAAGCAAAATAGGGGTACTAATATTGCATAAATGTAATATGTGTATCAAATGATAGCAAATATAAAAACATACAATTGGTGTAGAATTCCCCAAAACAATGTACTCTATCGTCCCCCCTGCTAACCAAATTCTAGATACAACTATTGCATAAATGTAATATGGGTATTAATTGAGAGCAAATATGATAACAAACATTTATTTTAAAGTACCCTAGAACATTGTACTCTATCGTCCCCCCTGCTAAGCATATTAGTGGTACAAATATTGCGTAAATGTAATATGGGTAACAAATGAGAACAAATATGGTAACATACAATTATTGTAGAGTATCCCAAAACATTGTACGCCATTGTCCCCTCTGCTAAGCAAATTAGGGTTCAAATATTGCTTAAGTGTAATATGGGTATCAAATGAAAGCAAATACAAAAACATACAATTGATGTAGAATACCTCAAAATATTGTACCCTATCATCCCCTCTGCTAAGCAAATTAAGAATTGCATTATTGTAATATGGGTATCAATTGAAAACAAATATAGTAACAAACATTTATTTCAGAATACCCCAGAACATTGTACCCTATTGTCACCCCTGCTAAGCAAATTAGGGGTACAAATATTTCATAAATGTAATATGGGTATCAAATAAAAGCAAATATAAAAACATGCAATTGGTGTAGTATACTTCAAAACATTGTACCCTATCGTCCCCCCTGCTAAGCAAATTAAGGGTACAAATATTGCATTACTGTAATATGCGTATTATCAATTAAAAGCAAACATAGTAACAAACATGTATTTCAGAATACCCCAGAATATTGTACCCTATTGTTCCCCATGCTAAGCAAATTAAGGGTACAAATATTGCATAAATGTATTATGGGTACCAAATGAAAGCAAATAGCGTAACATACAATTATTGTAGTGTCCTCCAAAACATTGTACCCTATCGTTCCCCCTGCTAAGCAAATTAAAGGTACACATATTGCATTACTGTAATATGGGTATCAATTAAAAGCAAATATAGTAACAAACATTTATTTTAAAGTATCCCAAAACATTGTACCTTATTGAGTTCCTTGCTAAGCAAATTAGTGGTAGAAATATTGCATACATGTAATATGGGTATCAAATGAAAGCAAATACAAAAACATACAATTGATGTAGAATACCTCAAAACATTGTACCCTATCATCCCCTGTGCTAAACAAATTAAGAGTTCAATAATTACATAAATGTAATATGGGTACCAATTGAAAGCAAATATGATAACATACAATAATTGTAGAGTCCCCCAAAACATTGTACCCTATCGTCTCCCCTGCTAAGCAAATTAAAGGTACACATATTGCATTACTGTAATATGGGTATCAATTGAAAGCAAATATAGTAACAAACATTTATTTTAAAATACTTCAAAACATTGTACCCTATTGTGTTCCTTGCTAAGCAAATTAGGGGAAGAAATATTGCATAAATGTAATATGGGTATCAAATGCAAACAAATATAAAAACATACAATTGCTGTAGAATACCTCAAAACATTGTACCCAATTGTCCCCCCTGCTAAGCAAATTAAGGGTACAAATAAATCATTACTGTAATATGGGTATCAATTGAAAGCAAACATAGTAACAAACATTTAATTCAGAATACCTCAAAACATTGTACTCTATTGTCCCCCCTGCTAAGCAAATTATATATTGCATAAATGTAATATAATATCAAATAAAATCAAATATGAAAACAAACAATTATTGTAATGTACCTCAAAACATTGTATTCTATTGTCTTCCTGCTTAGCAAATTAAAGGTACAAATATTGCATAAATGTAATATGGGTATCAAATGAAAGAAGATATGATAACAAATATTTATATTGCTTGAATGTAATATGTGTATCAACTGAAAGTTAATATGGTAACATAGAATTATTGTAGTGTACCCCAGGACATTGTACCCTACTGATTCTCTGCTAAACAAAATAAGGGTACAAATATTAAACAAATTCAATATGAGTATCAAATAAAAGCAAATAATGTAACTTACAACTATTTCATAGTGCCCTATAACATTGTTCCATATTGTCCCCCTTGCGAAACAAATTAAGGCTACAAATATTGTATAAATTAAATATGGGTATCATATGAAAGCAAATAAGGTAACATAAAATTATTTTCAATACCGAAACACATTATACCCTGTTGTACCCCCTGCTAAGCAAATTAAGGGCACAAATTGTGCCCTCTATCCTGTTAAATAGATTAAGAGTACAAGTATAGCATCAATGTAATATGTTAAGTTATGGTAACGTACAATTAGTTTATAGTACCGTAGAACATTGTAGCTTATCATCTCCTGATAAAACAAATTAAGAGTACAATATGACACTAATGTAATATGAGTGTCAAATGAAAGCAAATGTTATCTTGTACAATTATGTTAATTTTTTTTTACCTTATTGTTTTTTGAGTTTAATTATTTAAAGGTAAATGTAACGCACAAATTTTCAAATATATATGTAAGATGAGTTTCAAATTAGAGTAAATATGTTAATTTGTACAATTTTTATAAAACTAATAACTTTGTACCCTATTGTCTTTATCTAAATTTATTAAAGGGATATTCTTATATCACCATTGTAATTTGCATACTTAAAACCAATGTTTATTAAATTTCATTTAGATCTGAAGATGTTATAACATATTATAATAAATAATTAAGCCGCCCCTAATATGAATTTACATAATTTAAAATCGTTATGTATGAAAATCTCTATTTATATTTCTTTTGTAATTGGCTTTGCTACAGTTTAGAGAGGAACAATTTTGTAAGCATTTATCTTTTTATAGATTTCTAATTAGATTAAAAAGTAAAATCATTCATGTTAAAAAATAAATTCTATTTTGAATGAAATATTTGTTGAGTGAAATAATTATAATAAAAAAAAACTCCGCCGGTCATGTCTGAATGTTTACTCATGTTCCTGGCAAAATACACTTTTTATAAGCGTTTCGACGCGATGGGTTTCGGTGTTCAAATAAAATACTGATATAAAATTTGTATATTTCTAATAAAATTGTAATTTTGTATATCTACTAAATCAATAAGTAAACAAAATGAAATTATTTTGTTCTACATATTTCTTCTATAATATAACATTTAAAATATTTCCGTAATTAGGAATGTAAGAGCGGAAAGCAATAAAAACATAAATGCGTATAAAAAAGGGTATTCTATTGATGCTTTTGTGCCTTTTAAGTGTGGCAAGGACAAGCAAGCGTACGTGCTGTATAAAACCGAAAAATATGAATGTGATAACAAAATCTTTGCTGTAAACATTCTATAGTGCTAATTCACATTTATTCTTTCAGAGTTAAAATTTAATTAATATATTTTTGATCAAATTAAGTTTATCATAACATTATCAAGTTAGTTACAGTTGTCCTAACATATAAAAACACAGGAGTGATGACTCTCAAAACTCATTTTTCACACCACAGGACTGTAGATTTCATATTGCGGGCGGCTCAATTATGATATTATTGTACTCAATCTTCATATTGATTTCGAATTATCCTAAATTTTTATGGCGGTAGGCTCAGTTAATACATTATTATACAAAACATAAAAGTCAAAATAAAATAAGTACACATATGTTTTTAAGAATGTTAATTACAATGATAATTATAAAATAAATTAATAATTTATTCAAATTCAATCTAACGATTGCAAAATGGAATCAGTCATTATTTATAATAATAATGTTAGAATCAATTGAATTGATATTTAGCTTGCTCAATTATGATGCTATTGTAGTTATAGTTATAATTTTTGTCATCTGACACCTATAATTTATTTGTGTTCTACCAGAACTCTTCATTGAATTACATGGGGGTACAGTTTGTTACTATAAAATAATTATACATACCATGTAATATGTTTGCTCTCATTTGAAGCATTATTTATATTCTGAAATTGTTTAACAAGGGGGACGATAGGGTACAGTGTTTTGGAATATTATACAGGGTTGGGTAAATGTATGGAAACACCCTATTTCTGACTGCATTTTTAATTTATTTCAAAAATGACTAATAAAAGTTTTTGTATATTTTTTAATCTATACAGTGACGTATTTTGATTTTGAATGCATGCTTTGTTTCGCGTGATATATCGTCATTATCAGTTCTTTTAAATGGAATACCCAGTATAGTTTTTTTTGTTAGAACAATTACAAATACTTACGGTTTTTGAAATATTCAATAAAATAATAAAACAAAATACAGTACGTTTTAAATGATTTTTAGTAATAATAATAAGCATATTTAATTGTAGTTGACTTTTGCTTCAAATATTCATTTATTTTTACATTTTTTTTTAATTGTATTGAGAATAACAAAATAACAATATATGTTTTTACTTGTTGCTATGGTAATAAGAACATAATCTATTACATTTATTACATTTTGTTTAATTATTTTAATAAATATTTCAAAAACCGTCAGTTGTTAACCCATACAACCTTATATCATAGTAATTGTTGAAAAATTCTCTTTCTAAAAATAAATGAAAATACAGGGTGATCCATTTAAAAAAACTGATGGTGACATTATACCTCGTAAAATAGAGCTTGTACTAACAATCAAAATACATCACTATATAGATTAAAATTTCTACAAAAACTTTTATTAATGTCATTTATTACAAAAACTAAAAATGAAACCAATAATCGAGTGTTCTCATACATTTACCCAACCTTGTATATTTATGTTACTATACTTGTTGCCATTTGATACTCAATCTGTTAGCAGGAGTGCGATAGAGTACAATGTTCTGAGGCACTATAATAATTATATAATACCTTATTTACGTTCACTTGATACCAATATTACATTTGATATGTGCACCTTTAATTTGTTTACTAAAGAGGCAATAGAGACAATGTTCTAAGACACTATAAAATAGTTGTACGTTACTTTATTTGCTTTCATTTGATACTCATATCACATTTGTGCAATACTTGTACCTTTGTTTTGTTTAGCATGGAGTAATAGGGTATAATGTACTGGGGCACTATAAATTAGTTGTAAGTTACTTTATTTGCTTTTATTTAATACCTATATTACACCTGTGCAGTATTTGTACCTCTTGTATTGTATAGCAAGGGGTACTAAGGTACAAGGTTCTAGGCCACTATAAAATAGTTGTAAGTTACTTTATGTGTTCATTTAATACCCATATTACATTTGTGCAGTAATTGTACCTTTATTTTGTTTAGCAAGAGGTAATAAAGTACAATATTCTGGAACACTATAAAATAGTTGTAAGTTACCTTATTTGCTTTTATTTGATACCCATATTACATTTGTGTGATATTTATACCGTAATTTTAGTTGGCAAGAGGGCACTATAATACATTGTTCTAGAGCACAATAAAATAAATATAAGTCCGCTTATTCACTTTCAATTAATACTTATATTACATTTGTGCAAAATGTGTGCCCTTAATTTAATTAGCAAGAAGGGCACTATAAAATAATTGTAAGTTACCTTATTAGCTTTTTATTGTTACACATGTTACTTTTGGCAATACGGTACAATCTTCTGGTCACTATAAAATAGTTGTATATTACCATATTTGCTCTCATTTGATATCCAAATTTAATTTGTGCAGTATTTTTACTTTTATTTTGTTTAGCAGTGAGGTTATAAAATACAATGTTTTAAGGCACTATAAAATAGTTGTAAGTTACCTTATTTGCTTTTATTTGACATACTACATTTGAGCAATATGTGTACCCTTAATAGGTTAACAAGAGGGCAATAAGGTACAATGTTCCTGAGGCACTATAAAATAGTTAGCTTATTTGCTTTCATTTGATACCCACATTACTATTGTGCGATATTTGTAACTTTAATTTAGGTAGCAAGAAGGCAGTAAAGTACAATGTAAAACTGTAAAATAAAAAAGTTAATTACCTTATTTGCTTTTGTTACATTTGTGCAATATTAGTACTTTTAATTTAGTTTGCAAAAGGGCACTATGGTACAATGTTCTGGGGCACTATAAAATAGTTGTAAGATACTTTATTTGCTTTCATTTAATACATATATTACATTTGAGCAATAGTTGTACCTATAAATTGGTTAGCAAGGGGGCAATAGCTACAATGTTCTGAGGCACTATAAAATATTTGTAAGTTACTTTATTTGCTTTTATTTGATACCAATATTACATTTGTGCAGTATTTGTACTTTTATTTTGATAAGCAGGGGGTAATAAGGTTAAATGTTCTGTGACACTATAAAATAGTTGTAAGTTACTTTATTTGCTTCTATTTGATACCCATATTACATTGTGCAATATGTGTACCCTTCATTTGGTAAGCAAAGGGGCAATAGAGTACAATGTTCTGCGGCACAATAAAATAGTTGTATGTTAACTTATTTGCTTTCATTTAGTACCCATATTACATTTGTGCAGTATTTGTATCTTATTTATTTTTAGCATAAGTGTAATAAGGTACATTGTTTTAGGGCACTATAAAACAGTTGTAAGATACCTTATTTGCTTTTACTTGATATCCTTATTACATTTGTGCAATATTTGTACTTTTAGTTTGGTTAGTAAAGGGGCAATAGGGTACAATCTTTTAGAGCACTATAAAATAGTTGTATGTTACTTTATTTTCTTTCATTTCATACTAATATTACATTTGTGCAGGATTTGTATCTCTACTATGTTTAGCAAGGGGGTAATAAGGCACATTGTTTTGGGGCACTATAAAATAGTTGTGTTAGCTTATTTGCTTTCGTTTGATACCCATATTACATTTGTGCAGTATTTGTATCTGTATTTTATTTAGCATAGGGGTAATATAATACAATGCTTATTTGTTTTTATTTGATACCCATATTACATTTGTGCGATATTTGTACCCTTAATTTAGTTAGCAAGGGGGCAAAATGGTATAATGTTTTGCGGCACTTTAAAATAGTTGTATGTTACCTTATTTGCTTTCATTTGATACCCATATTACAATTGTGCAGTATTTGTACCCTTAATATGGTTAGCAAGGGGGCAATAGGGTACAATGTTCTGGGGCACTATAAAACAGTTATAAGTTACCTTATTTACTTTTATTTGATACCCATATTACATTTGTATAATATTTGGACCCTTAATTTGGTTAGCAAGGGGGCAATAGGGTACAATCTTCTGTTGTAAATTAAAATAAATGTTTGTTACCGTATTTGCTTTCATTTGATATCCATATTACATTTATGCAATATTTGTACCCTTAATTTAGTTAGCAAAGGGGCAAAATGGTATAATGTTTTGCGGCACTATAAAATAGTTGTATGTTACCTTATTTGCTTTCATTTGATACTCATATTACAATTGTGCAGTATTTGTACCCTTAATATGGTTAGCAAGGGGGCATTAGGGTACAATGTTCTGGGGCACTATAAAACAGTTATAAGTTACCTTATTTACTTTTATTTGATACCCATATTACATTTGTATAATATTTGGACCCTTAATTTGGTTAGCAAGGGGGCAATAGGGTACAATCTTCTGTTGTAAATTAAAATAAATGTTTGTTACCGTATTTGCTTTCAATTGATATCCATATTACATTTATGCAATATTTGTACCCTTAATTTAGTTAGCAAAGGGGCAATATGGTATAATGTTTTGCGGCACTATAAAGAAGTTGTATGTTACCTTATTTGCTTTCATTTGATACCCATATTACAATTGTGCAGTATTTGTACCCTTAATATGGTTAGCAAGGGGGCAATAGGGTACAATGTTCTGGGGCACTATAAAACAGTTATAAGTTACCTTATTTACTTTTATTTGATACCCATATTACATTTGTATAATATTTGGACCCTTAATTTGGTTAGCAAGGGGGCAATAGGGTACAATCTTCTGTTGTAAATTAAAATAAATGTTTGTTACCGTATTTGCTTTCATTTGATATCCATATTACATTTATGCAATATTTGTACCCTTAATTTAGTTAGCAAAGGGGCAAAATGGTATAATGTTTTGCGGCACTATAAAATAGTTGTATGTTACCTTATTTGCTTTCATTTGATACTCATATTACAATTGTGCAGTATTTGTACCCTTAATATGGTTAGCAAGGGGGCATTAGGGTACAATGTTCTGGGGAACTATAAAACAGTTATAAGTTACCTTATTTACTTTTATTTGATACCCATATTACATTTGTATAATATTTGGACCCATAATTTGGTTAGCAAGGGGGCAATAGGGTACAATCTTCTGTTGTAAATTAAAATAAATGTTTGTTACCGTATTTGCTTTCATTTGATATCCATATTACATTTATGCAATATTTGTACCCTTAATTTAGTTAGCAAAGGGGCAATATGGTATAATGTTTTGCGGCACTATAAAGAAGTTGTATGTTACCTTGTTTGCTTTCATTTGATACCCATATTACAATTGTGCAGTATTTGTACCCTTAATATGGTTAGCAAGGGGGCATTAGGGTACAATGTTCTGGGGCACTATAAAACAGTAATAAGTTACCTTATTTACTTTTATTTGATACCCATATTACATTTGTATAATATTTGGACCCTTAATTTGGTTAGCAAGGGGGCAATAGGGTACAATCTTCTGTTGTAAATTAAAATAAATGTTTGTTACCGTATTTGCTTTCATTTGATATCCATATTACATTTATGCAATATTTGTACCCTTAATTTAGTTAGCAAAGGGGCAAAATGGTATAATGTTTTGCGGCACTATAAAATAGTTGTATGTTACCTTATTTGCTTTCATTTGATACCCATATTACAATTGAGCAGTATTTGTACCCTTAATATGGTTAGCAAGGGGGCAATAGGGTACAATGTTCTGGGGCACTATAAAACAGTTATAAGTTACCTTACTTTCTTTCATTTGATACCAATATTACATTTGTATAATATTTGGACCCTTAATTTGGTTAGCAAGGGGGCAATAGGGTACAATCTTCTGTTGTAAATTTAAATAAATGTTTGTTACCGTATTTGCTTTCATTTGATATCCATATTACATTTATGCAATATTTGTACCCTTAATTTAGTTAGCAAAAGGGCAAAATGGTATAATGTTTTGCGGCACTATAAAATAGTTGTATGTTACCTTATTTGCTTTCATTTGATACCCATATTACAATTGTGCAGTATTTGTACCCTTAATATGGTTAGCAAGGGGGCAATAGGGTACAATGTTCTGGGGCACTAAAAAACAGTTATAAGTTACCTTATTTGCTTTCATTTGATACCCATATTACATTTGTATAATATTTGGACCCTTAATTTGGTTAGCAAGGTGGCAATAGGGTACAATCTACTGTGGTAAATTAAAATAAATGTTTGTTACCGTATTTGCTTTCATTTGATATCCATATTACATTTATGCAATATTTGTACCCTTAATTTGCATTGCAGGGGACGATAGGGTACAATCTTCTGGGGTACTCTACAATAATTGTATGTTATTATATTTGCTCTTATTTGATACTTATATTACATTTAAGCAATATTTTATTAAAATACGATTTTATTTATTAACATTGTCATTCAAAATGCTTTTATAATTTTCTAGAGATCAAATAAATGTGTGAAAGTCACAGTCTATCGCCTGGTCTCATAATGCTAACCGCGAAATTCTTGCCGCTATGGATATACGCTTTGTCGACAACTTCACATTATTGAAATTGGTCTCACTATCCTGTGATTTGAAGCGTTGCTTATGAGACCAGGTCTCACTATCCAAAAGGTCTCACTATCCTGCGATTTGAGGCACAATTGGTCTCACAATCCTGTCGCCGGAAACATATATATATATATATATATATATATATATATATATATTATTTTATTTTAGAAAAGGCGGAGATTGTGAAATATTAATAGTTAAAATGTTATTGAAAATTTTGAATTTTACACCGTCTCTGTTTGTAGAGATACGACGTACTTCAATCACACCCTTACTTTTTAAGTTGTCCAGATTTTTTTCAATAGAACAGTTTGAAAAGTCATAGCTTGTGGGATGTAAAATAAAGATTTTTGATAGAAACATGATTTTATAGTGTTTGTAAACAATCATTATTTTTTTAAAAAGGAATAACAATCCGTAATGCGCATAGATAGTAAATACATTCTAAAATACCACCAGTGTCTCAAATGCATCAATTTGATTATGTAGTTTGTCATATGTATTATAAAAAGGATTTGTAAAAACCAAAAATGTCAGATAAGTTCAGACAAACATCTTTTAAGTTTCCAAAAAAAGCCAATACTGTGGTACTTTTATCAATTTACATTTCAAGTTTTAACTAAAAAACTATTTGAAAATATGTTTACATAAACTATATCATATCTTAGATATTCTGAATCGCACTATATAATTCTCTGTAACGTTATTATAAACTAAGATGTTCTTTACCTACATTGTTGCATTTATCACAACAATCTAAACAAACTTAAAGATTAAACGTTTGTCTAGTTTTTAGATGCCAACAATAAAGTTTTTAAAAAAATTTAGAAACATAAACTCAAAAACACTTTTGCAACAAGTAATAAAAAAAACATGATTTATAACTTCTGAAAACTAAAGGCTTCATCCCACCTTTTGCATTTTAGATTATATATTATAAATCAAATATGGGTATGTAAACGCTTGTCTATTAATACATAATTTGTCACATTAAATTAATTTATATTACAATGGATATTAACTCATTGGCTATTACATTATAATGTCATCACCCACAACAAATTTTATATATTATATAATAACTTACTACAAATACTCTAAAATAAAGAGGGTGAACTACCCTTTCCACGTATACATAGTATTTCGGGCGCTCTTTAATCGATTAATGTGTATTGCTGCGCCTTCTCCTATATTGTGGCCTACTTCGTCGGATCCATTGAAACACTTCTTTCTCGGTGGTCGCCGATAAAAATCACTGTAAATCAGGTTTCATATATGTTGACCATGGTGTACTGGTGCTGCGTTTATTGCGAAACGCATTTTTCGATCGATCGAACTGCCCATATAAGCACGTTAGGTGCACGATGCTGCCCGGTTGTGAAGGACGAGTACGCCCCGGAGATTTCGTACTAATGATTAACAATAATTAAATAATTTTACTTAAACTAAAACTATTATGCTAAGAGAGACATTTAGATAAATCACAATTTTTTTGATTGTTTCAATTGAATTACGACTTCATATCTCCCTAGAATTGAATAATCGCTCGTATTAACATAATATCGCAACACCGGTGGGCAGTACCGGTGTTGCGGTCTCACATTTGATTTTCTCATAACATTTGACCCCGATTGTATTTGATCGAGTGTAGTTTTTCTTCTTGAAGTTGTCGATACACTCCGTGCAATTTCACATAACACACGTAACCGGTGGCTCGATTCATTCGCTCCTAATCTAGATCTAAATGTTACGTGAAACATTACGAGCAGATCCTGGTGAGCATATTAATTACGACCATAATAACCAAACAGCAGGGCGGCGGAGAGGAAAAACGGGGAGAAAAGACCTTGCTCTTTCATGGAGAGCTCGTTAGTTATTCGGTTTTATTACCCAGAAATTCAAGTGTTTGTCAATCAGGTTACAAATTGGATCTGCAAATGTCGACACATCATAATTAATAATAATTTTCTGATTGATAATAGTTTTTTATTACTTGAGGTGGGCCTGAGCATAATTGCTAAATGATGTAAATCACAGAATGGTCAAAATAATACATTAAATATTATTTAAATTGGTTGTAATTATCTGTTGCTTCATTCTAATGAAGTTAAAATTACACACAGTTAAATGGAGCATATTTCTTTAATAACTTATTTATTTGTTAAAAAATACCTCATAGTTATACATATAATAATAAAATTCGTCATTCAACTATAAAATTAATCATAAATATTCATTCAATTATGTATGAATCATAATCACAAGTTTACGTTGTAATAAAAACTATTTGAAGTCGATATAAATCAACTCATCATATAAAATAGCCGATCATTAATTCTTAATCACAGTTTTACATTTTTAATTAACTATAATAACCTATGGGAGAGATTGTTGGTGTGTAAACATTAATTCATTAATTTTCGATTAAAGTAATCTTTAAATGAGAACGAAATAATGGCATTATTATATAACAAACGATACTATTGTAAGGTTAAAATTTTGATTGTCAAGGTCGGCAGTCACAATAAAATTTAACTTTCCCTTAGGTAATATGTTTAACAAGTTTTAAGGTCGCATTCACATTTTTTACGATTGTTTTTTAAGTGTAAATGACTTTCAGTCTTATGACTCAATAAATAGTAGTATTTTTCAATGATGTTGAAGAAAGAACACTTGCAAAATAAAATTAATTGATGAACTTGAAATATTAAGATTGGCAATGTTTTGTAGTAGTTTAGTATTTATTTGAAATTTGAAATTGCAAACATTAATTACATGTGAAGGTTAATATAAAAAGGTTTTTTCTGCCGATAAAAATTATTACTGTTAAAGTACCCAAATACAGATTATTCTAATGATGAGTTTTAATACCTCAAGTGTTATACTTCTCAATCAGATTTACAATTTTTATTATAAATTTAACTTAATAACATTTCAACTGTAAATTATCGTAAAAACCCACAAATTTTGATAATTATTTATAGAAGTTTTCGTTTAATATCGTTTAAAAAAAATTAATTGATAAATATATTTAAAACCACTCAAGGGCAACTTTCATAGAAATGGAAGCAAATCGGCCAACCTCTCTCGCTACTACACCTTTAAATAAACTGACTACGGTATTAAATATTTTAAAAATGTTTCATTGTATTGTATAATTTGAATTAAAAACAAGATATATTGTAAAATGATGATAAAAATAAATCAGTATTTTTTTAGTTTGTTATCAGCCTAAAATGACTATTAATATCAATTCTTTTTTCTAATTATAGAAAGTGTAGAATAATATGCTGTATAATAACATATTAAAAAAATTAAGTATAAATAAATAAATAAATAACAAAAATAATATAAACTTTCACAAACTATTAATAACAATAGCAAAAATGATTACATAATTCTTACTGTGTCTAAGATGTAATAAGTCCTAAACACGGCTGAATTTTACCATACAATAAACAATCATATCCATATACCCCGACTGCTCCGTCAAACAAATTCAACCAGACGATCAACATCAGCGATCTGATTGCCCAAAACAATTAACTAGAAGATAATTCAGACGTTGTTCCAAAAACTGCCGACAATCCAATAAGATATGACAAACTGTTAATGGATCATTACAGATATCACAAACGGAGAACATCTTAGATGAAAATAAATGCCTGTGTGTCCATCAACCGATGCAAAGCCGCATAAAGATAACCTCTTCACTACGCTTTGGTTTGCATAAAAAACTCTACGGCTTTTTGTACATCGCAGCTTGTTGTCTTCAATAGCAAACTACTCAGTTTGCCAGATAGACAACAGCTTTTGATTTAGAAAATTAAAAATATTTCTAACATAAGCTTTAGCTGTAACATATTCAGCGTTATTGCCAACTTGGCAAGCGCATTAGCTTTTTTATTGCCACTGATTCCTACGTGACTGAGAAGTAAACAAAAATATTTATTTCAGATACTTAAAGCAAAACTAAATAAATTTGCTTTGTTTAATGCACCCAAGGAGTATCTATATATAGCATAATTTGTACCTGCGTTTATTATTTTTTAGTGGGTAAGGAGCTGACAGGATGATAAGTCCAACTCCAGTCAACCTTGCCTGCACGCGGTGCCCGCTGCATGGAAACTAAAGAGGCTTTGGCAAAACACTTTTTCTTCAATCTGCGCTATAATCTGTCGACCTCTCTGGTCAAACCCTTCGGCCTACTCTAGACTATCTTTGGGTTCTCGATGCTATTAGATATCGAGAGCTAGGGAACCAAAAACTCTTTCTTTTACCCTACAGAGGGGAAAAACCTCTAAAAAGTAGTTTCTATCCCAACGTCCTATTTTCTTCCAACTCTCTCCCAAAATGAATTTCTAACGACGACCACCTTTCAGCCTAGATAGGTGTCAAACAATGGGCACGGTACTGACTTATGGCACTCTATGGATAGTACGACGCTAGATACATCGTTTACGGTGCAGTGGGGCGATACCCCAGTACCGGTCGGGGACAAGTGTGTACAAGAGGGCACACCCTGATCGTTATCTAACTACCTCAAGGCAAAAGACGACACTGGAAAGGGATCTGGTAAAGATCACGTTAACGGAAATGAAATAACAAAAGAAGAAGAAAGGGAAATTTTCAGCAGGAGAAGCTCAATACAAAAGACTCCTCCAAAAAAGAGAGCGTTCTCCCTGTCATACTTGCTTATGAATAGTGCCAGACAGACTATACCTCTAGGATATGCAACAGTAGAAACGTTGTAAAAGAAAAGAAAAATGATGAAAATCAACTCAGCAGAAAAGAACAAAAAAAAGATTCACAAAGCAATAGAGCTATTTAGAGAGATTTCAAAAAAAACACATGCAACAAAGCTAGACCAAAGACGGAACTAAAAGAAACAGCCGCCAGTCTAATATATAAAATCAAAAAACTCAAATCCTGTAAGCTTAAATACTGGTTGGACAAAAGTACAAAAAGCGCACAGACAGAAACAGAGGAATCGTTGCGCAGCGAAAACAAAGGAAAGGTTTTAACACAAAACAGCACTAACCAGTGCATAGAATGCCAATTAACTCAAATGAGAGAAATTAGGAAAAAGGACCTATCTGAAAAATAAATGTACAATATTTTCAAGAATATAACAGAAGAAGATTGGAGAGATTTTCCAAGAATTGAAGAGCAAGAAGGCTACATCTCGAAAGTTCCTGCCAAATATGACCTTACACTCCCTTGTAACAAGGAAATAGAGACAAGCAATAAGTCTGTAAGAAAGGCGATAGAAAAGTTCGGTGGCAAAAAAAGTCTTCAATTGCAAGACAAACTAATAGGAGACTTTGCCATGATGACCCATGCACTAGGTTTCCCGGACAAAGATGGAAATATTGTAGATCTTACCAGACGACTATACTATCCGATTATCACAAACGGAAATAATATAGAAAACGCTGAAGATGAAAACGTTGTTAAGGCTCTAAAATCAATTAGAATGGTCAAAAACAAATAAACAAAACTAGCGTTACCAGATAGCAAAGGCGTTATTGGAACTATATTCCCTAGAATAGCAAAACATGTATTCTACAAAACAAATATAAAAATTACTATATTTACAGCGACAAAAAACCAACCAAAAGGCCCAAAAACAACAGAAAGGAAAGCAGGTGAAAACAGAACAAAATCTGTTAAGCAGAACGCTACAACAACCAGACCAAAAAGACTAAAAGGAGATGCAATATTAATCAGCATAAAGGATATGTCCTATGCGGAATTGCTTAAGACCGTAAAAAAATTGGTAAACCCTAGTGAAATTGGAGCGGAAATCAACGACATTAAAAAGACAAAAAATGGAGATTTGCTTCTCTTGGTTCAAAACGGTGACGACAAAGCGGAAGCCTTGAGAAAGAAGATAAGCGAGAAGCTACCAGATGCAACCACATCTTGCTTGACTAATAAAAGGGTATTACACCTAAAAGACCTCGACGATAACGATATTTCAACTGAAGAAGAAATAAAACAAGCTATATCCAAAACACTAGCAGTCAAAGCTGATAGTTTTGAGGCAAGAGCATTAAGACCAGCTTATGGGCAAAAACAGAACGCTACATTAGTAATGGCCGAACTAGACTCTAGAAGACTCGTACAGATGGGACAAATTAAGATTAGCTAGATAAACTGCAGAATAATTGAGAGAACAAATGAAGTCAAGTGTTTTAGGTGTTGACAATATAGATATGAGAAAGTTTACTGCAAGGGACCAGATAGAGAGAAGCTATGCGTGAAGTGTGGCAAAGAAGAACATAAAGCAGCAGAGTGTCAAAGTAACTCTTACTGCAAGCACTATAAGGAGAAGGGACACCAATCGGAAAACGTAAGATGCCCAAATAACGGGTACAGCTGAGAACGTTATCCCAAAATGATCAAGTTTTTGCAAATTAATACCAACAGAAGTCTTCCGGCACAAGACCTTGCCATAACCACCGCTAAGAATCTGAATGCCGGAATTGTAGCAATAAGCGAGCCCAACAAAAACGCCATGAAAAACAGAAATGACTGAATATTCGACGAACAACTAGACACCGCCATAAAAGTGATAGACAGACGCATAGCGATTAAACGGCAGAGCTTTGGGATCGTTTTTTGTATATCGAAACTACCTGTTTCATATTGTTCAGCTGCTACGCGTTCCCCAACAGGGAGATAGAAAACCTGAAGGAAATATTCTTCAAAATTAGAAGGAAAATAAGAAGATGCAAAGATAAAGCTTTTGTTGTTGGAGATTTTAATGCTAAATCCGTGCAATGGAGCATGCATTTTACGGATAAGAAAAGTCGAATCGTAACCGAGTGGCTGGCAGAAAACGACCTCATATCTGTGAACAAAGGAAATAACCCAACATTCCAGAAAAATGAGTCCTTTTCAATACTAGACATAACCCTAACCGCGGAATGCCTATCAACAAAAATTGGAAGATGGGAGTGAGCAACAAGGAAACCTTGAGTAATCACAATTACATCATTTTTGAGCTAGTGGACATACAACAGAAGAGGACCCACCCAACCCAAAATAAAGGATGGAACGCAAGAAAGCTTGACAAGCAGATGGTGCAACGGGCCCTGGCCGATGCCAACATCACTTACAAGAAAAACCCGTCACCTGCAAATGATTTCTCAAAAAACCTTACACACATCTGTAACTCTACCCTGCCGAAGAAAAATTAACACATAAAAATGCAGCCAGTATATTGGTGGTCTAACGAGATTGCCAATCTGCGCAAGGAAAGCATAAAGATAAGAAAGGAGTGCACAATAAGTGCACAAAGAAATCCTGCTGTATTAAATCTGCAACTGCAAGATGCATATAAAAGCAGCAAGAAAACTTTGCAGGACAGCATTAAAACGGCAAAGAAAAAATGCTGGAAAACTATTTGTGATAAACTTGACTGTGATATATGGGGAGACGGATACAAAATTGTTATGAAACAACTGATCAGTTTTCTTCCAAGACCCAAATGACAATGCAAATGATGGAAGGAGTTGTCAAACACCTCTTTCCAAAACACAACCTAGTCAATTTTATTTGTGATATAACCGTGACCTTCACCGATTTTAGATTAGATGAGCTGCAAACAGCATGTAGTAAGCAAAAACTTAACAAAGCACCTGGACTAAGAAACATACCTGCAGAAGTGCTAAAAAAATTTGTAAATGTCAAACCTAAATATGTGTTAGAGGTGTATAATGAGTTAGCGCGCAAAGGTACATTCCCGGAAAACTGGAAACAGGCTAAACTCGTGATGCTTATAAAAGACAACAAACCGTTGGACCAGCCGGCATCATAAAAACCCATATGCCTACTAGATGTTGAAAGAAAACTATATAAGCAGCTAGTCTTGTTGCGGCTTAAAAACGGACTTGAACAAACTGGAGGTCTAGCGGACAAACAGTACGGTTTCAGGAAAAGGCGGCAAACAGTGGGCGCAATAAACAACGTAATCAAAATTGAAGAAAGAGCGGCAGCCTACGCACACTAACATAGACGATTATGCGCTGTTATTACACTGGATGTGAAAAACGCTGTTAATAAAGAGGAATAAAAGAGAGCCTAATAAATGTATTAGCATCCTACCTATCTAAGAGAAAGATAATCCTAGAAGCTGAGGACAAGACCAAGACCATCGAAGTCAATAGCGCTGTTCCGCAGGGATCAGTACTTGGTCCAACCCTGTGGAACATCCTATACGACGATCTACTCAAAATGGAACAGCCAAAAGGAGTAACGCTAATTGGGTTTGCCAATAACGTGGTTCTGACTGTGGTTGCAAAAAATAAAAAACAATATTAATTGAACAACGCAGACCTTGGTATTTGGCTGGATACTAAGCTTACTTTTGAGGAGCATGTCAAGCAAACCACCAGAAAAATTGCAAAGACAATAAAAGCCCTAACCAGCCTAATGCCCAATGTGGGTGAACTCATAGCATCAAAGAGGCAAACAATGGCAGGCGTGATCCACTCGCAGATTCTCTATGTGGCACCAGCTTGGAAATCGACAACTGGAAACAAAAAAACCATGAGGAAGCTGTCAGGACTCCAAAGACTGATGTCGATCAGGATATGTAGCGCATACAGAATCTTTTAGACAGTAGGTGTAATCGCGGGCATCCCGTTAATAGAGCTGCTGATACGGGAAAGAACCGAAAAGTACAACAACTCTTCAACAAGAGTAGACATATGCTCTAGGTGGCAGGAAAGCTGGAAAAGCGGGACTAATGGTAGATGGACATACAGGTTGATACCGAATATCCAAAAATGGGTAAGCCGCCCTTACGGAGAAGTAGATTATTTCCTTACGCAGACCCTCTTCGGGTATAGTTGCTTTAGGAAATACTTCTATGACAGACACAAAGCAGTGACTGAGGAGTGTAATCTTAATAAAATTAACACAATTAAAAAAATCTTTTCTGTTTATCTACTTTTTTTTTCGCCATCCATTCAATTTCTCTTCCTTTTCCTTTCAATATCTCTTTTTTTTAATCTGTTTTTTTCTTAATTTGTTACACTTTTTCAACATATGTTTCATAGTTTCCTTAGTCTGTCCGCAAATTCTGCACATTTTCAAATCCTCTTTTATTCAAAATCTTGTCACACGCTCATCATTGGCACATTTGAATCTTGCAATCATCTTTGTATCATCTTATCATCTTTACTATATTTATCGCCCTCTAGGCAGTTTACTTTCTATAATATGTTCATAACTTGCGTTCAGACTTTTTCACTCGTATTTTCTTTTCTTTTTTTTGTATATCTCTTTTCATAATTTCGTGCCATTTTTCTCTTCAAATTTTTCTTATTTTTTCAATTTCTTGGTAAAAATAACAATTTTCATGTCTTGCTCTCATTTTCTCTTTCATAATCTGCGCTTAGTTGGATGTAGAGAAAAACCTAATAGGTATCATACAGTTCTGTAATATAAACACTGCTAATACTAGGCAAGCCAAATGTAAAGTGCAGCTCATTTTTTAAACCATCGGTAATCCAAGTAGCATTTACGTACTCAACTTAAACTTTCGCAGGTTTAGTTTGATATTCAACTGGTAAAATTGATGTTTCGCGCTCAATTTTGTTAATTCAGTATTCAACCTAGGACGTTAAAATTTTCAAAAAGGATCAAGACAATTAGTATAGAACAGAAAATTAAAAGTACAGTTTGAAAATATACTGCAGTTTATTACAACAACTGGCTATTGCAACCTATCGTAATGTATATAAATCCTTGAGACTATTATTATGCACAACAGAATACTTTAGGTGCAAACGTTTAGCTTTTAATTTTGCTTTACAACCAAAATCGTACGTCTAAAATAAAGTAATAGTTCAGTTGCTTCCCACAAAACACTAGCACTAAGGCTAGTGCAGAATGCGCCAGTTTCTAAACAAATTACTGTATTGTAGACAGGATTAGAGCTGCGGAGACATAGATTATAGAGGCATAATCCAGTTATAAATGTATCAATGAGCAATGCAAAAATAGCATTGATTTCTAATCTTTTTTTTAGCTAATATAATAGCTAATCCAAAACATTTTTGAAGGTTTGTTAACAAAACTAGAAAATCAATTGGTTTTCCTGCTACCATGCATTATGGCCAGTAGACTAGTAATAATGAAGACGATTGTGTTAATTTATTCGTTGATTTTTTTGTTTTATTTATGATTTGCAAACTCATGTTGTACCTATGTATAAATACAACAAACAAGTACTCCATAGAAAATTTTCAATAAATTTATTAGATGTTTTTAAAGTGATTGATAGCCTCACGGGTAACTTTGTTATTAAACCCGATGGAATACTTTTATGACTATTAAAAAATTGCATTTATTCAATTTCAAAGCAAAGTTTAAAGTGTTTTCTTTTTAATGTGTCTTTGAACATAATGACTTTTTTTGTTTGATTTTTCTGCAGTTTGATCTTCCTTCATTGCAACTTTGGCACAGAAAAGCAAATCTTTCCATTATGCGTGGGCTTGTAATTTTAAAGATTGGTTGAGAAAATCTACTAAACGTTACCATTTAATGTTTTTTCAAATAATTGGCGTACTAGACAAGTGCCAATATTTAGACAGCCTACGCATTCTATAAATTATGGGTTTAATCATTCAATTAATATTGCGACGTCTGAAATTGATTTTAATCTTTATTGTTCTAAAAATAACTATAAAACCCAAATATACCAATTGTAAGTAGAATCTGTTATTCTATGTTATATTTATGCTAATTGTAGTTTTTAAATTTTTTTAATGTGTAATTATTTTTAATATTAGTATTATTTTTGTATTCATATATACTTGTTTGCCATCATTTTTTTTAATTAATTGTGTGATGCAGATGTATATGGTTTCTTATGCCGTTAATAAAGAATTATTATTATTATTAAAAATATTTTTTTAATGTCAAAAATATTAATAATGTTCCTAGTTAAAGAACATTTTTGACAAAAAAGTTTATTAAACTGTTAACAATATATTTGAACTGTTATAATGTAAAAGTGTTTCTTATTTGTCAAAAAAAAATTAAATTTGTTAACAATCTTCTTAAACTGTTATAAAACAATTCTATTAAAAATAATAAATAAATTTTCAGTGTTCTGAAATTGTCATAAAATGTTCTTTAACTGTTAAAAACGTTCAGCAACTGTCAAAAATGTTTTTCAACTGTTAGCAATGTTCTAGTTCTGTCAGAATGTGTTCCGTATTTGCTAAAATGTTTTTCAACTATCTAAAATTTTCCGAAACTTTTAACAACATTTTTGAAACGTCATAAAGTATTCCCCAACTGTCATAAATAATGTATAGGAGAGAGCGAAGGCGCATGTGGACAGTGGGTGCATGTAGACAGCATTGATTTGACAGGTATTGAATGTATTAAAAATTCAAAAAAAAAAAATCAAAAATGTTTCTACTTATAACATTAATGTTGTATTTTTAGTTGACGTAGGTTGATAGTTTAGTTTTTGTCACTAAAAAATTATTTACCACGTGCAAGCGTAATAGTTTTATGGTCCAGTATTTTTTATTCTCAAATAAGTACAGAGAATAAAATTTATATGCGACATAATTTTTATATGTACATACTATTTTGTTACCGTTTTATCCACTATTTGATTTAATAAGATTTATTGTTTGCTTGCAATTAAATAAATACCATTGTCCACATGTGCCCTGACGTTGTGGCTTTTTTTTTAAGTGCCAAAAAAGTATCCAAATATAGTTTCAACGCACAATATTAGTAATAAACTGTTAAAAAGGTCCCGTTTTAGAGAAAGAAATCATTTGTGTTTTAAATAATGTAAAAATAAAATGTATGTGCCGTTTTGAAAAAAAGTGTCCACATGCGCCTCCTTCACCCTTATATTCTAAACTGTCAACAATGTTTTTGTATTGTCATTGTTAAAAATGTTTCTAATCTAAACAATGTTTTTGAACTGGTAATAAATGTTTATTAACTGCTAAAAATATTTTGCATGGTAAAATATGTTCCTGAACTGTTAATAATGTTTTTAAGATGTTGTAAATGTTTTTAAATTGTCATAAAATGTTCTTTTACTGTTATAATGTTTTGTCAAAACTATTAACAATGTTCTTAAATTGTTTTTATTTTTTGATCTTTCATAATTTTGCAAAAAAAAGCCAACAAAAATTGAATTAGAGTAATCGAAAGGAAATTTTACTTAAAAAGCAAATTTTATGTCCGTTTTTTTAAATTATTCTAAAAAAAAAACAGAAAATTAAAGAAAATCTTTTAAAAGTAAACCATTTTTAGCAATCATGTATTATATTTTACCCTAGGGCAAGCAAATCCTTTTTTTTTATTTTTGTGGTCAAAAGTCTTATGTTTCAGGAGTATCATATTTAAATTTCAAGTCTCCAGGTGTATTTGAATCAAAAAATCATTATTTTAATAAAATGGTAATTTTCTCATTTTCCGCAAAAAATCCAAAGGCGGGATCGTGTTCTACGAAAAATTTCCTATAAGATACATCTTTTCCAGTATGAATCTTGACTATTTTTTGCTTATTTGCAGCGCAAAAACTGAAAAATCCTAAATATTTCTAAAAAATTAAAATGGCCGTATTTACACTCTAATCGGAATTATCGATGTGGGGACGATTGTCCAAATTTCAGTGGAATTACCCTTCTTCTATTTTGAACAAACAGATTTTTAACGCTTGCAAATAGAAGAACCTTCTAATTTCTTTATATCAAACTCTTGAGCAAGTAGATTAGCATTCCAGTTTAATCTACTCAATAGTAATCATAATCTAGATCTAGAATGACCCACATACCCGCTCAAGTGTTTGTCATTAAAATATTGGATATCACCTTCTTCATTTTGAACAAAAGTATAACAGAAAGCAATATTTTACTATCTTATATTTAGCAAAATAATTTCACCAAATTGAAATAAAATTAGATATCATTCCATAAACTGCATTTTCTACAGACACCGGTAATTATTAGTTCAAACAAATGTATTTTAGTTTAAAAAACAGTCCTTCAATTATCATATACTGAACTTCTTTACAAGAACAGTTAGATTAGACTTGGTACAACGTTTACAAACATTTACTTTCAGACTACAATTAGATAAATGCTAAATGTTGCTAAAATTTCAAAATTTAATTGCTAAAAAAATCCATTCTACTGCTTTTATCAATTGTTTGGTCTTGTAAATATTTATACCTTACCTTTTTGGTAAAAAATCCATTATCTAGATTTATCCACTGGGTTTGTAAATATTTTATACCTTACCTTTTTGGTAAAAAAATCCATTATCTAAATTTAACCACTGATCACAGATCTCTTATCTGTATAATTTAAAAAAACCCAACAGCAAACCCGAAGTGAGACTATAACATTATTTATAAAAAAAGATAATCTAAACACCAACGGTAAAGTTTTATTTCGTATTTAAGTACATGCTTTAGAAATTAAAAGTGTTATAAATAATCTAGAAGATGAGATATTTACAAAATTGATCAGAAAATCATTTTAAACAAAAAATTAATTAAATTCTTAGAAAATATTCAAATTTGACCTACCTTTATTGTACCACAAATTACTGAAGAAACTTAAGCTACAACTCATTCAAGTAGTAATCAAAAAAATTAAAATTATAGTATTCCAGTTAAAAAAAATATATTAATAATAAACAATTTAAACAAGCTACAAGTTTTAATTAAAAAAATTAAAAATCATTAAATCATAACATAGAGTTAATTTTTCAATATATAAAAGAATATATTACTGAAGTGAAAACTGATGATATCTATTCAATACAAAGATCAGAGGCGTAAGCGAAAGTCCGATCTTCGAACAAATTTTAGTGTTCCAGCTTATAATCGGAGCGAGGATCTCCGTTGTGTCAGCACACTAAGATTCAGATGTTGAAGTTAAACAACAATACATCAAAATGTCTTCAAGTACATAGGAATACAAAGTATTTACTTTGTATACCTATATCAAAATTCATATGCTCATCATTCCCAAATAACCTTAGTAGCATAAAGATGTGATCATAATGTTGATTTATAAAAAACATTTATTTTGGAAATAAACCCAAACTGTATCAATAAGATAAAATTATATCATCAACAAAATGTCGAAAACTAATTTACTAATTTTGAATCTTTGCCATGCAAGCACATACAATTAATACTTACAATAATTTCAAACCAATTCAATTAGACTCAATAAATTTAAATGAATTAAATAATATGAAAAGTGCTTTGAATATTCAAAATTATAATATTGACCAAATTACAAATAGAACCATAATCTACAACTCTGTTTTCTTTAAAACTATTATTTTATATGTTATACTAATAACAGTTGTCTGTCTGTTATATGCTATATAGATGTTCCAGAAAAGAAAAGTTGATGTTGATAACCAGCTCAAAAACAAAATAATTATCGAATCTTTTTTTCTTACCGTAGAAAAGGTTCTAAGGATGAGGGAGTTACGTGCTTTATCTAAAGTCTCATATACAGACATCTTACTAAGCAGAATCAACTTACAATAATAACTAGTTACGTGACTTATCCAAAGTCTTTTACTCAGCATATTAACTTATATAAATATGTTGTAAATAACATCGTGTAATGTTTTTCACTCTTATAGTATAACTCTTATAGTCTAAGCTCTTGGCAATTTATCAATAAATTAAAGAGAGAAGACACAATGATGCGTTCATATGTATACGTTTTTAATTCCAATATTTTTTTAAGTTTAGTTTCAGTCATTAGGTTGAGCACTTACCGCAGATTCCAATTTGGGTTTTTTATAAGAATGTATAAAAGATATTTGTAAATTATTTACATTTGCTTAAATTTGAAATAGAGTTTGTGCAAGAATATTAAAAGCTATACTTCTTTAAACACTATTGCAATATTTAATGAAGAATTGCAGATGATTTTTTGTATGATTAGATTGGATTATTAGTATGCACAGTATGAATTAAACACTTAATTAATTAAGTATTCCCTAAATGCACTTGTCGTATTGTAAACCCGACATATTTTACGTGTGTATGTGTGAAAAACACTTTTTATTATCACTTAAAATCAACAAAAAAGTTTTGAGTTTTGAACATTTTAAAACAAAAATAATTCACCTTGATTTATGAAATAATAATATCCAATTCATTTTAAATAGTTTACAGATAGATTTATTAGAATTTACTATATTATCAAAATTGTGCCGAAAATTATTAGAATTCCTTGCTTAATATATTTTTTAATAATAAATTAAAATATTTTTTTTAATTAACTAATGTATTTCAAATTAATGCAAATATTTTAATGAAGATGATGCTTATTTATTTACCTTTAAATGCGTCGTTTATTATCGTTTCTTGATGGAATAAATTTGCGGCAAGATTTTATTGAATTAATAAATTTATTTCGAAATGTATCTCAAGGTTGTCTGAGCTTAAAATACTTGACATTTCATAAATGTGGTAAATACACGTTACTTATATATCACTATTATCAACAGGAGAAAATTGTTTTTTCAAATTTATCACAATATTACTGTATAATTAAAATATATTCTCATTACTCCAGATATTCAATTTATGTGCATTATTATTCATACACAGTAGACACATCCATACTTACCAAATTGTGTCTGTGCTGATTATGTTATTTATTTATCAAATGGTTTCAGGCAATTGCTACCGTTTTGATCAAACTTTCTTTAATATGATTGACATATCAATTCACTTGATTGAACTGGATTGTTTCAAGATATGTCATTATCTATAATTATGACTGCTGTATTGATTTGTTTAACCTTAATAATATAATCTTTAACAGATTAGCATCTAATTGTTTCATTAATAATCTAAAATTATTCTACCAAAGAATATAAATTGACCTTGCCATATAAGGTTACTGCAGCATACTTTATGGAAAACAAATTACAGTTGAAATTATTATCTGTTTTATGACTATTTATAAATTAATTTTAAAAAGGAAAAGCAGTGACCTTTGTGCATTAAATTTAATAAGACAATTAGATATTTAAAAAAAAAACAGGAATTATGACTTTATTTTAAAAATTGAATAATTAATTTAATATTATCGATTGAAAACTATTACATTAAAATAAATTACTGGTAATTTAAAAATTGGCATGGGTATTATAAGTGAATGTTTGTCAGTTACCGATATATTTAAATAAATATCAAATGAATTATTTCACATTCAAATGCAAGTTCTTTGTTTTTCATAAATGTATAAATTTTATTATTTTTCAATTTACTATTTCCGACCGGTACTATTCAAACTACTTTTCATTAACAGTTTCTAATTTTAAATTTGACAAAGTTTTCTAATTAAATTGACAAATCCAGATTTTTTTTTATTTAATTTTTCACCTTGTTGCAGCCAGTATTGACAGTTACATGTTGAATCAGAAATTATTTCGTCATTAAAAGCTGGATGTGTTGGCATACTAGCAAAAATTACTTTTGTAAAGTTAATTTTTAATTGTAGATTTCTACTACATATTTAATGGAGCTTTAGAATTACTCCCAGTGTTGCCTTAGAGAGTGCATGTTTGATTTAACAATCGGTTTGACTCTGACTGAGCTTGCTTAGTGCAACAACAAGAAGTGGCAAAATTTTGCTAACTTATTTATATATTTATTATTATTACGTTTAGTTTTTGCCTTTTGACGTTGAAAATTACATTTATAAACATATTTATAACCCAAAATAAAAAATCATAATCCTTATAAATTTAACCACAACATAATTTATTCTTTTTTGTTATTCTACTTCTTTTCTTCGTTTTTTAACTGCCCTCATCCATTCTATTCCTCTTCCGTCTCCTTTCAATATTTCATTTTTCCCCATCTGCTCTTCTCTCATTTTGATACACAACAACACCTGTGAAAAAACAACAACACCTGTGAATAGAAAAGAAAAAACTGATGATGGCCTAACCGCCGAAACCGGTCTTAATATATAAAAATAAAATCAGCACAATAAAGTATAAAATTTTTATTAAAATACCCTAACCTCAAATATAATTGCTTGTTTTTCACATGACATAAAATTGAATAAAAGTTTATTAGTGATTCTGTTGTCTAGTTTAGATGTTGTAGTATTAAAGCATACTCCAGCTTAACAATTAAATTTATATCATTAATGATTATAGTTCATTCTTAGTTGTCATTCCACCCCAAATTGATTAGGCTCACTTGTTATTACATATAGTCATTACATAATGGTTCAATTAATTAAGCTATTTTTGAAAAAAAAGTATTGTTTGTTTTGTTAGACAGTGGAGACTATGATGCAATTAGTATATAGTAGAAGTATTGTTTACCCATCAAAACAAAAAATATTGTGCATTTGTAATAAGTTATCATTTCTATATATTGTCAATGTTTTAAAACAGGTCATTAGCATATATATAAGATTGTTTTAACTCTAAAAAAATCAAAATAATTTTAAAAACTGGACACAGAGATGATTGGAAATTGTTACTTTGCCTTGCATTTATAATATAAAATATGTTAAAAATGCCCGATATACTTTTTTTATGTAAATAACTTTTTTTGTGGTCTGAAGAGTATTTACTAAAATGTTGACTAAAATCGACATTGGGTGACAGCGTTTTTTTGAGACCTGAAAATTACAAGTTTTGAAAATCGCAAAAACATGTGCAACTTCCTGCATCAAAATAGTGGTGTATACGTATTGATTCTATAAGTTTTGTGTGATCATTTTAAAACGAGATTATACACGAAGAAATCTAGACCTCGTAGATCAAATTTTGTTAAAATTTGATAAAGTTAGAACGGTTTAAAGAAAGTTAAATTTACGGATTTTTTAGAATATTGTTTGAAGCCTTCCTGCATCAAAATAGTAGTGAATATGTATTAATTTTATAAATCTTGTGCAATCACTTTAAAGAAAGATTATTCACGAAGAAATCTAGACCTCGTGGATAAAATTTCTTTAAAATTTGACAAAGTTAAAACGGTTTAAACAAAGCATAATTTTGCAATTTTGCTAAACTTACGGTTTTTTTTGAATAATGTTTGAAGCTTGATATATCAAAACGACTGCCCCAACATTAAATAAACGAATGTGAGTCCAACTAATAAAAAATATTTTGAGCCATCTTAGACTTTCTTATCTATTTCTAAAGGCCCAAAAATTGAGATACAAAAATAGATAAATAGATAACCATTTTTTTTGTGCTCTAAAGAGTACTTACTGAAATTTTGACTAAAATCGACATAAGGCTTTTTTGGGACCTGAAAATTACAAATTTTGAAGATTGCAAAAACATCTGCAACTTCCTAGTTGGTTATTGATTTTATAAATCTTGTATAATCATTTTAAAAAGAGATTATATACAAAAAATCTAGACCACGTGGATCAAAGACAAAGTTAGAACGGTTTAAAGAAAGCAAAATTTTGCGATTTTGCTAAATTTTTTGGAATAATGTTTGAAGCTTAATATATCAAAATGATAGCCACAAAATTAAACATAAAAATATGGGTTGGAAAGTACATGTAATAAGAAATAATTTGTAAACCCTTTTATCTTTTTCCAGAAGCCCAAAAACTGAGATACAAAATAAGTTAAAAAAGACGTTTTATTGTGAAATTTCTGAGCTTCAAATGTGTGTCATTTTGAACAAGCAATATTTTAAAGTCCAAAATCTTGAGAATCTCATTTTTTTCATCCATATTTTGATCTCTGAAAATTTGAGCAAAATCAAAGAGGTCGACTTTTTTAAATTACTCGTAAAGTAATGAAATTACCCTTATATATACATGGTAAGTTGGGAGGAATGTACCAAACTCCACGAGTGTGTTCTACACGTAAAAGTAATGTAAAAAAACTAAAATGTTGTTATCCAATTTAAGTTATAGCATAATTAATTTTTTTTATCAAGTATGCCATGTTTAACGTTCTAAAACATTTGATAGCTTTTTTGTTCTGATAATGTGTCAGTGTGACGGTAATTTAACGTTTATTTTGTTTGTACGATTAATGTGTTACAAAATGCCATACACTTATTCAAATTTAAAATATGCAAATATGGTGTTTTTTTATGGTTTTTGTAATGGGAATGCTACAGCTGCTGTTGAAAAATATCGTCAACGCTTTCCACAACAGAGACATCCTATAAAAAATGTATTTATTAAAGTTTTCAACAAACTGTGCGAGACCGGAAAGTTTCCCAGTGGAACATAACATCTGAACAAGCTACTCAACAAGATTTAGAAGAGGTAAAAGATATTCTGGATGTAGTAGCAGAAGATGCAACGACAAGCTCACAAAGAATTAGTATTCAATTGGGTATTCTACAAACAAGAGTAATAAACACACTCCACGAACAAAGTTTACATCTATACCATGTACAGAGAGTACAGCACTTACAACCGGAAGATTATCCAAAACGTATAAAATTTTATCGGTGGGTAAATAATAATCCTTGTGTTGTATCGCGCATATTTATTATATAATACTCACAACTGTCATATAGTATACTCATAATAATACTCACAACTGTCATATAGTATACTCATAATAACACTCACAACTGTCATATACGGTCAGAGAAAGTAATTTTCAACATAAGTTTTCGGTAAACATGTGGTGATATGGTCGATAGTTATTTAAATGGCCCTTTCATTTTAGAGAAACGCCTTAAAATTACAAAAATAAAGACGATTATTATTATTATTATTATTATTAAAGAAACCAACTACTTAATTTTTTTACAAAATGAATTACACGGAGTACTAGAGGATGTTCCTTTGAACATCAGAATGCAAATGTACTACCGGCACGATGGAGCTCCTGCACATTTTGTTTGTCAAGTCAAGCAACATTTGGACGAAAGGTTTCCAGGGCGTTAGATTGGTTGCGCTGGTAATATTAATTGGCTTCCAAGATCTCCAGACCTCACAGCATTAGATTATTGTTTATGGGGCTGGTTTAAAGATCAAGTGTACAATGTAAAAGTGGACACTCGGGATGGACTAATTCTACGTATTAGAAATGCTGCAGCCAATCTTAAACAAAGACATGACTCCATCAGGAAAGCAACAGGCGCCCTTTGTAGACAAAGCAGAAAATGTTTAGAGATAAATATGACGGTATTTTTGAACATTTATTATAACGCTATGATAACCAAAATGTTAATGTAAAACATTTTGTTTATTTTTAATTACGCTGTAACTTGAAAACAATAAAAATCGGATAACATCATTTGAGTTTTTTTTACATTATTTTCACGAGTAGAATACACTCCTGGAGCTTGGTCCGTTCCTCCCGACCCACCGCGTATATATACTATACTAAACATTTTTCAATAAATTGAACTATTGGCTTCCAATTAACAATTTTGCCTATTGTAAGAAAAAAAGATTTGATTAAATAAAATAGATTTAATCCAAAACAGTTTAAACAGTTGTTTAGCAACACAATCATTACTTTTCTTTTTTAGGGCACCTTTAACAAATTTGATATGGTATAGCAATCAACCATCATCACCATCAGCAACCATTTGAAAAACCATATACCAAAAAATAAGACTATATTATAGAAGTTGTAAAAAAATTAAAAATATTTGACTTAAACGATTTAAACGCTGTGAAGAAATACTCACTAACTAAACCAACTAATACAATTCTCAAGAATACTGCTACACAGTTCAGCCACTTAATTTAATAATGCACATAACTTGACTCAACTACCATTAATATTAAAAACTAACAAAGTGCAGCTTATTGCTTCTTGCGCTACTCACAATAAACACTTTTTTTAATTAGTAAAAATTTAGCATCAAATCCAGAATAAACCACATTAATTGCAGCCTCTTCATCTTCAAAATAGACAAAATTTGTTAACTAGCAGACATCATAGACTTTCAAGCTACAAACAAGTTTTTCCCAGCCAACGGCAGAAGCTACCACCTAAGTTACATCCACTTACTACTTAAACTACTTTTTCTAGAAAAACCTTGTTACCTCATCTAAGATAACAAACAGCATGGACAACTTAAGACAACCTTTGTTTAAGATTAAAAATATTTACAAAGTTTGTTATTGATTATTACTATAATACATTCTATTAGCCTGTTCAGTTTTTAAATTATATATTTTGACATGCGCCAAAATAAAAACCTCAAACAAAATGTAAAACCAAACACAATTAATTAACCAGTAAGTCAAGTACGTAGCTGCATTTAATTTTCGTCCATCAATTTGGGCAATAAAATAGAATTAGCTAAAAAAAAACAGAAATAATCACTTTACATCTTTTTTTTTAATAAGATGTTCTATGTAAACAACATGATCACCGGAGCCAAGGACATTAACAATTTAAGCAAGTTTAAAAAGAGAATTACAACTATACTAAATAATACCTAAAACTAGTACTTCATAAATAGAGCTTTAATACGAAAATAGTGCTAGTACACTATTTCCCAAGCAAATAAACGGTACTCATTTTAAAGAAGTCGACTATGGTAAAAAAAGTTGGAAAACCAATAGAACATCAAAAAGAATACCTTCCGGTATAAATGCGCTAAGTTTAATAAAACCTATAATAATAAAAGCAAAAATACTTGCTTGCAAAGACTGTGGCAAGAAAAAAATCATTGAAATGAGTCCATACAGTTAACGGATGTCCATGAAATCAGCATACCAAAGAACTTGACAAATAATGAGATTAGCAATCTGAAAATGCATGCATGCCAGTAAATCGGTATATAAATGTTGCATTTACGTAAAATATGTTAACTTAGCAAAGGTTAGCTTATTATGCAATATCATACGCGCAAGTCAAGGATAGCACCAGTAAAACAATATGTATCTCTTGCCTGAAATTCTGTGCAGCACAATTAGTTAGCAAATTACGTAAAACTTTAGGTCGCAAATTAAAAAAAAAAAAACAAACAAACAATTTTGACTCAAATAATAATTTTGGCATAAATTAAGTCAATAACTAAAAGTCACGTCAATCTACACTTACCAATCTACTTTCTTACGAAAATAACATTTTAAACGCATTTGAATGCAAAACTCAAGTTGACTCTATTTACACTGACTTTTCAAAGGCCTTTGATCGTGTGAGCTACAATATTTTGATTGTTTAGCTTCGTGCTTTGGGTTTTCATAATGCAGTGGTTGCTTGGTTATCTTGCTTTTTGAAAAACCGAACGCAGTGTGTAAAGATCAATAAATTTCTTTCACAACCTATTTTAGTTCTATCAGGTGTTCCTCAGGGATCTCACTGCGGACCAATTTTATTTTTACTTTTTATCAATGTTCTTTCTGACTGTATTATTTCATCATCATTTCTATTATTTGCAGATGATTTAAAAATTTATAGAAGTATTTTATCAATCGATAATTGTAATCTTTTACAACAAGATTTAGACTCTGTTAATGATTGGTGTCTTATTAATAATCTTTTGTTTAATGTTAATAAATGTTTTGCAATCAGTTTTAATTGAACGCTAAGCAAAATTTCGTACGATTATATTATCGATAACAAGGTGCTACAACAAGTGACACAAATTAAAGACTTGGGTGTAATTTTCGATTTTAAACTTACGTTTGTTGAGCATATCAGCTACATGTGTAATCGTGCTATAAAAATGCTGGGGTTTGTATACAAGATGTCTGCTGATCTTTCTCCAAGTACTCTTAATTTACTATACTGTACCTTGGTGCGTTCTCATTTAGAGTACGTTCCGTCAGTCTGGTGCCCTTTCTATGAAATCCATAGTCAGAATATTGAACGTATTCAAAACAATTTTTTTTGCCTGTTGTCCTATAGATCTGGTATATTGTCGGTAAATTTTGATCGCAATTACATTTCTTCACTATACAATTTACCGTCACTAAAAGTTCGGCGCAAAAGATCAGTTCTGTCATTTTTGCGTGGTCTAGTGATGTCTGAAGTAGACTGTCCTAAGTTACTTGTATCTCTTCCATTCTACATTCCTATTAGTGAACGACGTACAAGGCAGACTTCATTATTTAGAGAATTTACACATTCTACTAATTATGGATTTCACAATCCTATTGGTAGAATTTGTAGATTTGCTATCAGTTTAACAAACAATTTCAATTTTTTTTGTTCTAAATCTTTGTTTAAAATTCAATTGAGTGATATTGATTAAATGTTATGTATTTTATATTATATTATGTTTTTTTATGTCAATCTTTTGCTTCTGTTTTTTATATTGATTATTTTATATATGTATTATATTGTTTATATTCATTGTATTTTTATGTAGATGTAAATGGTTTTACTTATACCGTAAATAAAGAATTATTATTAACGTATGGTACCATGTAAACACAATCAAAAATCTACCAAATTTGATATTCAGGTGAACTCAGTTTCTTTGTAAAACCAATCTTCTACCTCCGCCCAAAGTTAAATACAAAAACTTAGACATACTTGAGAAAAAAGTATTAATACTACAAACAAATCTAAGGCTAAGCGGTTTACAATGGTTGAAAAGATAATTTTTATTCACCAGGCTTGTCAGAACCACGGCATGATGCCTAAAATTTATCAACACATTCCGATCAAAAACCAAACCTATAAATGTTGTACCTACTGTCAACGAATGAGTTACAAGAAGCCACAACTCGATTAATTAAAATAATAGAAAAAATCGAGTTTGCCAAAGAGTTACAACAATTGCAGGAAAGCATAGTAAGTTGTTATGCTTGAATCCGTTTATTGAGAACAATGTGCAAATGCGTGTAGAAGAAAAAATAACATAAGCTGCATTAGCAAATGATATGCAGTTTCCAATAGTAATACCATTAAAATATCTTTTTACAAAACTGGTCATACAATACAAACAGAAAAAAACTTGCATACTGCAAAAATGTACTAGGTTAAGATTTTATTTGCAAGGTCACCAAAGAAGTACACATAGAATTACAGGAAACTTAACTACCAAAACGTTTTAAAAACCCTGAGAAAATTTGTGTCCAGAAGAAAGCTAATCAAAGAAATATTTTCCGACAACGCTACAAATTTTTGTATGTGCCAATAACAAATTAGATGAGTTGCAGCGCTTATTTTGTGATGTAATAATGTAATAATCTGCGGCTATAAAACAAATTGATAGAAGAAAGTGGCACTTAATTTCTCCCGGTACAACTCATTTTGAAAGACTATGGGAGGCTGCAGTTAACTCAGTCAAGCGGTTTCTGAAGAAAGTATTTAGAGAAATAACATTAAATTATATAAAATCGTATTCTTTGTTTTATAACAATATTTTTAAAAGTTTGACCGGATTTTGACATTTTATGAACAGAACTTTGCTGCCTTGAACCCTTTATGGTAGGATTTTTGTTCTTTTTAAAAATATTTGTTAACCGGAGTTTGAGATTTTTATTTTTATGAATAGAAATTTGCATTTTTAAACAGTTTATGGCCAAATTTTGGACTTTTTTTATATTTTATAAATTGAAATTTGTGCTTTTTAACAGATTTTGTCCGTTTGTGTTTGTTTGACATTTTATAAACAGTGCAAATCTTTTTGAAAAAATGTAACATTCTATAACTAGATACTAAAAATTACCAAATATCATTCAGTATCTGATCAAATTTTGGTGTTTTCAATTTTTTTTCATATTTTGTGCCTGGATTTTTGTGCTTTCTGGCAATATTTTAATGTTTTAAGGCGGGATTGTGTTGTTTTTAACATTCCATGAATAAAATTTTGCACTTTTCAATAGCTTATGTCTGGGTTTTGGTTTTTTTTTTAAGAAAATTTTGATCTTTTAAGGCCGGATTTTATTAACAACATATTGATATTTTGAAGCTTAATTTTGCTGTTTTTGACATTTTAATTAAAAAACTATGGTTATTTCTTACAATACTTTATGAGAGATTTTTAATATTTTTAGCTTTTAAAATTCAGTGCTGAATTTTGCTATTTTTGAAGTTCTATCACTAAAATTTTGCATCTTTTGTCTGCTCATATGGGCCAGTAAGGTCAATTTTTCTGGTTGGTGAGCTTTAAATAAATTTTGGGCTAGGCACATACCAAACACGCTTTGACTAAAACACATACGTCAAACTTTAGGCTAATGTTATGTTTGGAAGATAGTTGCGTGATCTTGGTCAAGTGGGTTGCAGTTTTGGTGTTGTATCTTTTGGTAGTGTCAAATGATTTCTTGGATTTGTGTACATTTTAGCTGAGATCTTGTTACCAGTTTTGCTGGATTTATTCTTCTAGTAAGTGTATAGTGAAGCATTTTTTTGGATCTGTTTGTTTAAGTTTAACTTGCTGGATTTCATGACATCTACTTAGCTATTTAGAAAAGCTGTCCAAAGCAATGATAACCAACTTGGTTATCTAGAACAAAAAAGATTACTGGGTTTGGCAGGTAAACGAAGGACAAGCTTGGCTTTTGCTCTCTAAAGGCATCAAACAGTCAATGTCAACATTTGATGATTTAATCTCTTTTTTGCGATTTCTAAAGAGTGCATCTGGCAATTGTTGTAGCACCACATCTTTTAAACTTGGTCTTGGCATTTGTGAAATTTGCATGCTGCACCAAGGCTTAAATGTCTGTCTTGTGAATGGATTGTTTCCTTAGTACTGCCTAGAATATGGTCATGATCTTTTTAGTAAAGCACTACTTTTGTCTGTGGATTGAAATGGAGGCTTGGCCAAGATTTTCCTAATGTCAAAAGCATGTTGGATTGTCTTCCAAGTAGGCTTGATAGCGTTTTGTCGTATACAAGGATAGCTCAAGTAGAATCGATATTAAACTCAAGTCCGTTGATTCCTCTCTTAGAAAATCCAAACAATCTATATGTTCTAATACTGAGCCATTCTTTAATTAGAATACTATTGAATGTTGTGGCAGAATTTGATTTGCATGAGAAAAAAATTAAGTCAATTATCTTGATAGCAATACGTACAAAAATTATCATTATTATCATTTTTGAAATTGCTGGAAAAGAAAATATTTATCAGAATTGCAAAAAAAGTTAAGTAGGTGGTAAGCAAGAGTACAATCCTAAAAATGAGCCAAATAGCAGTTATCCAAACAGACAGCAGTCAGCCACTACAATGGAAATTGGCCAATTTTGTCAGAAATTGCATCAGAAAAAGGATGAAATTACTAAAACGACTACATTAAAAACTTCAAGTAATAAAATAGGCTATTCATAAACTCTGCATTCATCTTAATTTGAAGCAAGGGCTTTTAATGGCGCTGGCTACCTTATTACATGACATGGTGCTTTTTTTAATATATTATTCTTTATTTTTAAATTTCACATTATACATTATAGTTGATAGTACATGGTTGAATATCGTCAACGACTTTTGGAAACTGCTAATACTCTATATAGTTTCTTGGCGATAAATTAGACTACAGATTCTTTACTACTTTCGTACTATATTTCACTATTTATTAACTACTTTGATTGAACATTTAAATCAATTATTTAAACTTCTCCTTCAGCATCAAGCAACCAGCGAGATAAATTGACAAGAATTTGAGAAAACTGAACCAACTATCTGTATTTGTTTTTTCTCCTTGGAGTAGGATTGATTTTAATATTTTGAAGAATAGTTTAGAAGCCGTTTTTTATTGAAGCTGAGTTAGTCATATATTTGTTAATTTAGTTATAAAAAAATTAAAACACAAGACTTTTATGTAATTTAATTTAATATTATTAATTATTATTTTAATAATATATTTCATATTAACATATTACATATGATACACAGACCAAAAACTAGATAAAAATAAGGTCGAGGGAAATTGCTAAAACGTGACCGGGAGTGTGATGAGCTTTTTATGATTATTAAATTTAGTAGTACTGTCTAGCATTTTTATTTAGTTGTGATAACTTGACCTTTTTTATTATGCTTTATAAAAATGTACTTAATTAAGACTAATTAAGATAATGAAAAAGATAAATATATTAAAATATAATTATTTACGACCCCAGTTGCTTTTACTTTGAATCTAACATATTTAAATGTTACAACACAATGTGGTAAGAAAGTAATCTTATACCCACCTATTCATTATTATCGGTAATTATATTTTTATTGGTTAAAAACAAACTATATAAATAATGTATAATTTATTAGCAATATGTAACCTATTTGATTTATTTTTATACATAATTACAATAGCTAATTTGAAATTAGCATAAACCAAATTTGGATTAATTTAATGTAATTATTATATATAATTTAGATGCAGATATTAATTTCATATAATATTTCATAAACAGAACTGGAATGTTGTTTCAAAACTTCCTTATATATGAAGATTGTAGGCAATTAAATTTGCAAAACAATCCATAAATAGTTTACATAATTGAATTAATAAAAACGTAATGTGGTGTTGAATATTGAAAATTGTAAATTGATATCTGATACGAATTTGTGACATTAAAAAAATGCATCTGCTTTATTAACGAAATAATTATGCACATGATGTTTGTACTGACATTTAAAGAGTAATTTTAGAAGGGTTCCCAACCTCGTTAATCAAAATTTAATACGGCAAGGTTGTTAAATTTCCTTCGACCAGTTCGGAATTATTTAAAACAATGTCACGGTTGCGTAATTTCACGCGCACTTGCTCCACATTTCGGATTCATCAAAATGGAATTTTCTAGCGAAAGTTCCATCGCAATAGATTTTTTCGGGCCGCTCCTCCTCCGATTAGTTATTCAAACAGACGATTTTTTATTCAACCGGTTGTAATTAATTATGCTTATGTCATCATTGATGTGGTTTTAAATCGATACATGTGTAGCTTACGAGAAATTCGATTTCATTCATACGCGCGCGATCGAGTTCTGGAAATAGAAAAAAAAGTAAACGAAGGAAATGTAACTGTGGCAAGAGAAAATTGCAATAAATGGGCGTCATTTGTATGGCCGTCATGTATCTCGGGCTCGGGAGAATATTGTAAAAAAATGTAATGTAATAAATTGCGCATTCGTTCATTGTGAAGGGATAACCCAGTAAACTGTTTATTATTATTATTACCGTGGGTTATTGCAATACGCGATTAGGCAAATGCTTCCACCTGGTGGATTGGAAATATGGTTTATCATAAATCGTTTGCACAATGTCTAATTGTTTGGTAGCAATTATTCTAGTCCGCACGTTGATACAGCATTTATAGCTACCGATATCACGAAAACTGCAATGCGCTATTGTTATAAAATTATAAAAAAAGCATTATGTAGCCACCGTAAATTGATTTTATCTACAATTTATTTAATGGCGTATAAAACATTAGTTTTATTATAATAATTCTTTCATAAACAAATATCTAATAATATAATTGACATCACAATTAAATGTTCAATAGATAATCAAATAAAATAACAATTTTATGAAAAATTGCACGTGTGAATGATGCTATGAATATGAAATACTATGTGGTAATCAAATACTTTATTGATATTTATTGAAATATATATTACTAAAAAATATATATCAATAACTTTTGATAATGGCCTTTATGTATGTGTAATTAAATAAAATACATAATAAAATAAAATCTTTCATTTTAATAACATGAATACAATTAAAAGATTTTATAATATAAATAAAGAAAATATAATATATATGTATTTATATCAACAGAGTATTTGTAGAAAAAACTTATTACTTGTCATTTTATTTCACGTTATGAAATAACTAAGTTTACTACTACAAATAATACACTCTAAGCTTTGAGATGCACCATTTCAGTTGTCAAAAATACTTGGTTGCATCATTTGATTCGAGGTGTTAGTTCACCAAAGCGATTTTGTGTATGAATAGTAAATTTTTTAACTTGTAAATATTATTAAATGTTATTTACTAATAATAATAATATTAGTTATTTAATTGTATCGTATCCTTATTTAATATTACTGATTTATTATTATATAAACTTGGGCTTTTTTCATCAATTAAAACTAATAAACATGGATTAATTGAATAATAGTTTGAAGCTAAAATCGGCTAGTCGGGATTAATTATTTTTCACGTATTAAATAAGACGCCGATCTGAACGTTGGTTGATGCAACTGAAAACAGTCAATAATTTTAAAATAACTTAATGCAAACCTCGACTGTTGTTGGTGCAACTTTAGAAATAAATATATATTTTTATTCTATTTGCTACAAACAAAAAAATTAACTGAAACTCATATTATAATATAATAATATAATAAATTCCTTCTTCTTAAGTTAGCTGAATTAGATTTGCTGAATGAATTTAACATTATTCCTAAAATAAATAGTGCTACTCGTTTGAACAACTGCATTGATAATATTTGTGTATATTATCAATCTGTTAACTGTGTTGGTAAGGTGGTAATTAATGGATTATCTGATCATCATGCTCAGCAATTGAAATTGTATGAACAAATTAAACCAGAAATTAAAAGTATTATTAAAGTAAGACAATTAAGTAATCCGAAAAATTTTCCGAAATTATAAAAATTGAAAATTGGCAAAATGTAATGAACAATAATGACCTTGATAAAATCTTTGAATATTTACATAATATAATATATTACAATTTTGATTGTTCATTTCCAAAAACTCCAATAAATAATAAAACTGATACAAAAAAACTGTGGATAACAAAAGGGATATTAAAGTCTTCACAGAAATTAAAAGATCTTTATCAGTTAACTTTAAATGGAAATACTGATGTCTTAGATTATTATAAAACATATAAAAAAATATACAAAGCCGTTATAAACAACGCCAAACAGATATACAATTCTAAAATATTAAATAAATTACAAAACATTACAAAAACTGCTTGGAAAATAATAAATAAAAATACAAGACAAACGCCGAAGACTGTCGATTATCATATAAAAACAGAAAATGATGATATAAGTAACCTATCAGATGTAGTTCAATATTTTAACAATTATTTTAATAAGATGGCTGACAAAATTGTTATTAACAAATTAAATATGAATTATATTAATATAATAGAAAATACTAAAACCTTTTATTTTGAATCAGTGACAGACTGAAGTGCATAATGTAATACAATCATTAAAAAATACCAAATTATCAGGCTATAATAAAATTAATTCAATCATATTAAAAGCATGTTTCTTGTCGATATCAAAACCATTGGCAGTACTTATTAACAATTTTGTCAGTCAAGAAATATTCCCGAGTAAGTTAAAGTTGTCAAAAATTGTACCAATATTCAAAAATCATGGGAGCAAGAACGATCCAAATAACTATAGGCTACTGTTTATTTGCAGTACATATTCAAAGATTATTGAGAAAATAGTTGCTAATAGACTAGTACAATTCTTTGATAAATATAAATTATTTAATAATAGGCAATTTGGATTTCGAGAAGGTGAATCGACAGCAAACGCAATTATAGAGTTTTTAAACAGTTTGTATACAAACCTAGACAAAGGAGAACAAAACCTTGGTATATTTCTTGATCTGACCAAGGCTTTTGATCTGGTACATCATGACAGATTAATCTTAAAACTGAATAAATATGGTGTGCGTGGTGTTATTTCTGATTGGTTTAGAAGTTACCTAAAATCTCGATTATTATTTAGAAATAAACAATGAAGTATCTGATATTTTAGTTTTAAATAAAGTCATACTACAAGGGTCAGTATTTGGGTCTTTAATGTTTATTATATATCAATGACATTTCTAGTGAAAATGCTATCTTATTTGCAGATGATACGTCTCTATTAATAAATGATAAATGTAAACATCATTTAGTTGAAAAAACAAATGATCAATTAAATGGGCTGACACAGTGGTTTACAAATAATGGATTAGTTATCAACACCACAAAATCATTTGTTATAAGATTCAATATATCCAATAAAAAATTTGATGACAGTCTTTTAGTTAAATAAAATAATAGAATCTAATAACACAAAATTTCTAGGATTATACATTGACACATCTTGCAAATGGGATGTGCACATTGATCAATTGTCTAAAAAAATAACTACATACAGTTACATCATCAAACAACTTAGACCAGTAGTAGATCTTTTTATTTTAAATTTTTTAAATTTGGAAAAATAGAATCCTTATTGGCATATAGCATATTAGCGTGGGGTCTATCCACAGAAGTTGTACGTTTATTTAGAATACCAAAAAGAGCCATTCGATATATTTTAAACAAAACAAGTACAACCCATTGCGGTAATTTATTTAAACAACAAAACATCCTTACTCTGCTATCACTTTTCATATATAAAGTCACCTAATAAGCCGTTGGTCCCATCAACCCCCTTCAAACGCAAAATAAAGAAGAAAAAAGAAAATTGTACTAAAATGCAGAGGTTAAACAGCACCCATACATATAATACACGTTATGGATTGATGTTAGAAACGCCGATACATAGACTAACAAAGTATGAGAAAAGTTTTAAATATGCAGCCATACAATGTTTTCTATAAATTGCCTGAATGTATTAGAAATCTTAATATAAAACTTTTTGAAAACAACATTAAATCTACATTACTGCAAAAATGTTACTATACATACAACGATTTTTTGAATGATGATTGGTAATGTGATAGTGATGTGATACCATATTATATATATATTTTTTTTAATATTCTGTTCTATATGTACTGTTTGTTTTATGACTGACACTAGTTTTATGTAATTTTTAGTTTGTAATTTATTTTATTTTATTTTTAATTTAAATGTTTTTTAATTGTAAATTAATTTTTAGTATAACCTGACTGTACCTATACCTTGCTAAAAGGTCAACTGGAATAAAGAATTATTAATATTGTTATTATTATTAAGTCATCAATCACGTGAATGGTTAGAAATAGCACGTCATTCTACTTCGTTGAGGGGTAACGTCTTAATTTCTTGAAAACTGTTTATTCTTATCTCTTCTCTGACCTCGTTTGTTTACTCCAATCTTGGTCTTTCTTTGCATGTTTTTCCTTTTGCTTTGCCTTCTATAATCCGATGCATAATCCTAAAAATATAGCTTACCATTGTGATGAAAATTATCGTTTTTTTTAACTAGTTTTAATACTTTATGTGTTACTTTATTCTTACAGCTATTTATTAGTACTACTACCAAATTTCAAAAACTTCCACTTTTATTTTTTTTAATTTCCTGCTCGGGCCACTTTGGAAATGCATCAACTCCGCGGGCCGCATGTAAAATTATAAATTAGTCCCTTCAAATTAGACAAAAAATTGACGATTTAGAAAAATTTTAAACACAGTTTAGCAACCTGTATTCATACTTTGGTGTATTTGACTGTCTGAAGGCTATTTTTACCTGGCGCACGTATGAAAAAAAGTAGTATACATCATTTGAATTTTTAATTTTTGTACATAGATCCAAAACTATGCATTGTAGTAAAAAGTTACAGAAGATCAAAGTAGTAGAGCAAAAATATATATTGGCCACTTGGATTTCCCGATAGTGAGCGCATTTTCCGCTAAAGAGCGTTGACGAATTTTGCAAATTGTGACTTTCTGCTGATTTTTGGATTTTCAGCCAAAATTATGCATTTTCTAGAAAAATTATACTGAAGTTGTATAGCGGAAAAGGTACGATAGATATTATATCGTTTTCGACATCTCCAGTAATGCGTGCATTGCCCGCCAGAAAAAATAAAACCATATATATATACTTTATTTTCCGCGCTATCTAGCGGAAAAACGAAAAATTATAGAAAAAATGACCTATGTCAATTAGAAATTTTCCGCTCTACAACTTTTTATAAAAGTAATTTTTGCCCAAAATGCACAGTTTTTGCTAAAAATGCAAAAAACCAACTTTTAGGGTATCTTTTGCACATATAAAAGCACGTTTTTATCCATATTAAAAAAAAATACCCGTAATCTTTTTTTAAGAAAAAATGTGTTTTAAAGTTAAGCGAAATTTTTAAAATTTATGGAAATAAAATTAATTCTTTGAACAATTTTGAAATAAAACATGGCCATATGTATCTACTACTCTAAAACCACCCTTTTTCATGCGTGCGCTAGGTGAAAATAGTCTTCAGACAGTCCAAATACACCTAAGTGTACAAGTCGCTAAGTTGTGGGTAAAATTCTAATTTGAAAGGACTATATCTATATATTAGATTTAGACCCTCTATAGACATTTTTTTTAGAGTGAAGAATAAAACATAATGAGTTATTATTATTATATTTATTATTATTTTGAAGCTGAGAGTATTTTGGGATAGTCACTGCGGCACTGAGGTCATTTGAGAATGAAACATAGAACCTGTTATATTAAATTTAATGTTCCAATTCATGAAATTTCAGAATATAATTCAATTGTTCTGCGAGCTCATAACTGTAAACTCATAAATAAAACAGGCAATATCTTCATCATTTCTACAGTTAATTTTTGAATACATGGGCGCACAAATAATGTATTTTTTATACATTGTTTTTTACTACTTTGGTCATTTAAAAATAAATATATTTTGTAAAAGTGTAATAAATCTCGCGGGCCGCAAAAATATTTAAGGCGGCCGCAAGTTGGCCACCCCTGCTCTAGACGTATGTCTTTAATAGTTTTTTTTTTTCAAATTCTTAAGTCATCATTAGACTGTATCTTTATTGCAAATGCTTTTTTATTTTAAGATATGCTGCTTATTTTTGTTGTTTGTTATTCTGTTTCTTAAATAACAGAAATCTCCTCACCTCTTCTAGTGTCTTGTTTCCTATTTTAATATTTAATTATTTGTTAAGACTTTTTGCATTGTTAACAAATTTAAACAAACCTAATAGTTTTTCATAAATTTTTTCCTTTAAACTATTTTTATTTTAGTATTTATTGCATCTTCTATATATTTATAAGTATAACAGTAAATAAATTTCTATTTTCATGGTCTTTTGGGGTTTCATTTAAAATCCTAAAAATTTTATTTTAATCTAGATTATCAACAGCATTTTCAAAATAATTGTTCTAAAGTTTTCGCATTAAGTAGCACACCTTTTTTTCCTATTGGCACTATTATAGTATTCTGAAAATCTTTAAATATTTATTCTTTGTTATATATTTAGTTAACAGACAAATGTCTAAACGCAACACACAAAAAAAGAAAAGTTGTACAACTGCTGATACATTCATATACAAAAGAATAACAAAATTACAGGGGATATACGGCGTAATTGCCCGTCTCCTTTAATATAATTTTACTTATATATTATATAAAAAGTATTATTATAAATTTGTTCTTTTGAATGAAAAAAATTATAGAAATTAAAATATGGAGTTTTACAATAAAAGGTTTCATTTTAATATAAAAAAAAGTATTTAAAAAAAAAATCAATAAATGTTTATTTTGTTGTAAAGAGAAAGGTATGCCATTATCATTTGAAAACAATATTAGTCAAATGACCGCCACGGTTACGGTTGCAGTACTACATTCCTTTCATGAAATTTTCCATGACCAATTCGCACATTTGCGGCTGTATGTTCTCGATAACTTCGCGAATTCTATCTTTAAGGTCTTGAATCGATTGTGGAGCATTGGCATAGACCTTATCTTTCACGTGGCCCTAAAGAAAAAAGTCTAAAGGTGTTAAACCACAAAATCTCGGTGACCAATTGTGATCACCTCTTTGAGAAATAACACGGTCAGGAAACTTTTATTGCAAAATTGCGACTGGTTCGTTGCTTGTGTAGCGCCGTCTTGCTGAAAATAAACGTCGTCCACATCAATATCTTTTAATTCTGGGCATAAAACATCATTAATCATAGCTAGGTAGCGCCATCCATTCACCGTAACAGTTGCACTAGCCTCATTTTCAAAAAAAAGTAGGGTCCAATCACACCGCCAGCCCAAAAACCGCACCAAACAGTGACACGTTGATGATGCAAAGACTTTTCAACAATCATTCTTGAATATTCTGAGCCCCAAATGCGACAATTCTGCATATTAACGTAGCCTCCGAGGTAAAAATGGGCCTCATCACTAAAGATGATTTTTCGATAAAATTTGGGATCATTGATGCATTTGAAAGACACAATCAGCAAAGATACGACGTATATGGTGATCGACCGGCTTGAGTTCTTGTGTTAATTGAACTTTAAAAGCGTTAAAACTTAAGTCTTTATGCAAAATACGGTGTGATGTCGTTTGTGGAATGTCTACTTCCAAAGATCGACGAGGAATCGACAAATTGGGTTTTCTTCAACACTACGGACTACATCATATTCTCATGTGTTCTTGAGCGATGCACACGGTTTCAATTCTTCACATCACAAACGTGTTTCAATAACTCAAATTGTTCCACTAGGTTTACGATTGCCCTTTTATAACATAATTATTTTTATAGAAAATGTGTTTTATAAGTTTCCGCTTTCCTGAAAAAGACTCACATGTTTGTTAAAACGTTTAGAAAAAAAGCAACAAAATTTGATATTAAAAAAAAAATTATGCACGATTAAAACCATCATTATTTCAAAAATCATATTTTCACTAATGCAAAACTAAACTTCAGTCAAAAAGCAATTAGGAATATATTAAACTTTATTATACTTTAAAATATATATTCACAAATAGCACAACACATAGAACCAAAGACATGTTTAGCCAAAAATAATAATATAATAAAACATTCTTTTACAAATTATTTATATATATATATATAAGCAGAGCTGTAAGGATTCAAAATGCTTAAATTATTTTTTTTATTTAAATCATTTTATTGACTTAAATCTTTTGATTTATATCATTTTTTTTTTTAATTATGACTTAAGACTTGTGATTTAAATTATTTTATAAACGATGATTTGTTTTTTTGTACTTATTTAAAATATTCAAAAGACTTAAATCAAAAATAATGTTTTAATTCAAAAATATCAATGATTTAAAACAAAAATAATGATTTAAATCAAAAATAATAATTTAAATCAAAAATAAAGATTTAAATCAATTAAAATGGTTTAAATCAAATAGTCAAGAAATTGACTCTAGACCAGGTGTGGCCAACCCAAACGATCTTGCGGGCCACTTTAGAAATGCATTATAACTCCGCGGGCCGCATATCAAAATATATCTATATGCATATTAGATTTAGACCTACTATAAACATTTTTTTGAAGTACTAATTAAATACACTCAGATTAAAAAAACCGGGTTATTGGGTAATTTTTTGCAAAAAAAACCTGATAAGTACCGTATGTTGTTTTGTTCTACATCCTGATGGTCTCTTTGATTGAAAAACACTAAAAGTTTTCTACAAAAAATTACCCAATGACTCGGGTTTTTTGCATCTGAGTGTATATTTTGTAAAAATCTGATAAATCTCGCGGGTCAGAAAAATGTTTGGGCCGGGCCGCGGGTTGGCCACCTCTGCTCTAGACAGTCGAGTCAGTAGCGGTTTCTAAGGGGGGGGGGGGGTAATCGGGTAATTACCCTTAAAAAATTTTTGTTTATCAATTTTTATTGTTAAAAATTACCGATATTCCATATTCGAAACAAATAACATACTCTCTTCTTAAGACTAGTTGTCTGAAAACGCCCTTGAGTCGAGTTGAGTTAGTTGTGGCAAAGCAAGTGCGGGCGGCATGTTCCGATGTTGTGACAGGTTTTGGTACACTCCGCGCGCCCGCCCGCAGTTTGCTATTGCGATGCCTGTTTGTTTACATCTAGACACGAATAGTATGGCCAGTATGATAGGCAACTTTTTCTTTAGTTTATCTCTACAAACAAGTAGCTAATAATATATTATATGCAATATTATTCTTAAGTTTTTAAAATTAATAATAATAATTATTATTGTATATGTAAACAATAAGGCCCCTTTCATACGTAGATTCAGTCGCCCAGATTCTAAATGCGAGACTCTGAACCTTTTTAAAGAAACTTAAATTATTAAAAAAAACTTAAAACTTAAGATTTAAATCATTGAAAAAAAAAAGGAATTAAAACTTAAATCATTTCTATTTTAAAGTAAAGTTTGACTTATGATTTAAATCATTTATATTTAAAACTAAAGCTTATGACTTATGATTTCTATCATTTATATTTAGAACTAAAGCTTATGACTTATGATTTAAATCATTTTTACACAAAAAAATGATTTATGACTTATGATTTAAATTTTTTTTAAAATGATTTGTTACAGCTCTGTATATAAGTAAAAAAATCATTAAAAAAAAACTCAAAACGTCAATCAGACTAGATGTCCTATAAAAACGTTTAAAACATTTATCGGAAACATTAAGAACTTTCTGAAAATATTAAAAATACCTCCATAGCCGCAAAGCTAAAAAAAACCTTATCAAAAAACTTCCATTAACAACTTGGCATACACACAGCTATCGGAAGCAGCCAAGATACTTTAAAAAAAAAAATTTACAGGCAGATACTAGTATAACTTAAGCAAATTAAAATTTCTCACCATACACACAAGGCTCCCTTTTGAGATAAAGATATCATTTTGGCTCACCTGGTAAAAATTTATAGAGTTTTTGCTACATCTCCATAGAGCAGAGGTAAGTTAATATTGTATTTATACCAAAGTCAAGACGATGTGATTACACCTTGGCAAAATCTTATCGCCCAATAAATTCCAAGTTTTTTTCTTCTGACGACTCTTAGAGTCTGTGCAAGATTAAAAAACGGCGCTTATTACTACGCTGACACACTCAAACCAACACAGATATACTCAATAGAATTAAATGTATGTATCAGTTATTGTTGACAACACAATAGGTAAAAAAGTAATTGACAATAGCTGCTCTTATAGTGGGGTACTATCATCACATAACTCAATAGCTGTGGTTTCTATACAATTGACTACTCTGATGATATAACAATTCTGCTAAGTGTCAAATTTAGGGGCATACACTGCAGCCTAATGCAAGAAGTAATAAAAAATTTAGCAAATTGGCCAATTCTACCAAAATTTCTAAACATCTTATTAACGCTGTCAACTAAGGTAAAATATATAGGTTTGATTTTTGATACCAAATTCACAAAGGGATCACACCTTAACACAAGATGTAAAAAGGTGTAGAAGTCATTTTAGCAATATTGCAATGTAGCTAATAGCAAGACATAAGGATTGTCTCCAAAGATAATAATTTTGTTATATAAAACTGTTGTAAGTCTTATAGGGAATTAGTCTAGTGTCTAAAAAGTAATTAAAAAATGCTAGCAAACAAACTAAATGAGTTGCAACAAATAATATACCAAAGTGTAACAAGCGGCATCGAAACAACGTTAACTGCAGCAATGAAAGCAATGTTTTGTCTGACACCCCTTTACATATACAAGGAAGTAACCACATCAACAACACTGCGCTTCAATGTAACCAAACTTTGGCACACTGCTGAAAAGGCCGAATATTAGTTCCTGAAAAAGACTTAAAAAAGCGCCTCTGTTATAAAGAATAAAATGTATAACAATTGAAACGCTTACGCAAGTGAAGGTTTGCGTTAGAATTTGGTTTTATTTGTAGAATGGCTCACTGGTGCGGCGTATACTTCTGTTACTTTCTAACGCACTAGTTAAAAAGAAACTCCGATACACGCCGTAACATCTTTTTTCTTTAACAAGCAAGACCGGCATACATATATGAGCGTAAGTGTTCCATTTTAATGGTTATGAGATATCATGCCATTCTACTTTATTTTAAAAACCCTTCAGTGTCCACATGAACAACAAGAAAAAAAAGTAGATAAGAACAAACTTGTTCAAATCTACACTGATGGCTCAAAAACTCTACGATGCTCTAGAGCGGGAATTTACTCCCAACATCTAGACGATTTAATATTGTTACCACTAGAAACACATACGACTGCTGTCCTCTGGACAAAGATAACCGAAATAACCCATAGGGTTATAAACATAATCACCTAAGAAATATCTGGTAAAAAAGTCACATTGGCAGCACACGCAAATAGCATTAGGTTGTGCTAGGTCAAAAAACACTCCAACACAATAGGTAACGTTAAGGCTAATGAATTGGCGCACAGAAGATCAATCTTTAAGATGTGTAAACCTAATCATTGAACCGCACTACCATTAAATATTTCAACACGATACTACAACCAAATATATACAATGCATTTAAAGTATTATAGTGTAACAACTTAAACTGTAGCCAGGATTAGGTCTCCTAAAGCCTAAAAGGAGTAAAAATAATTTTGACTCAAACTCAAAATACATGACGTCACAATAAGTAAACAAACTAAAACTCATACCAAAATAATTACATAATAACAAAATATCAAATTGGAATAAAATTATGTAACTTTTTTTAATATTTTTTTTTTAACATTATCTATACAAAGTTCTACTTTATATTCAGCACACTAAGTTGTAACATACTTCTGTTTTTTTTCAGCTTGGTCAGTAGTTAACAATATAAGAATTTTTTTTTGCTCTTTTTGTCTACTTCCAATCGGTGATACATTTGCAAAAAAATGTTTTTTTTTTATAAAATTCACTGCAGCTAAGTAATCTATTATTTCCATACCTTGTCTTGCCGGTTTAGCAGCAGTCATATTCTCATGTTTTTTTAAAGTTTGTTGCACGACTTTTCTTATAAATATGTTCAATTATATTGTTCAACATTCAACATGTTTTACAAAAAAACATATATAAGAATATAACATAGCAACGACCAGATAAAAAAATTGTTTTTATTTCAGCGCAATTTTTAGTTAATTTCACACAATAAGAGAATGAAATTTCTTTTAATCTTTAATAATTGTATAAAATAAAAATAAATTTTGACAAATTTCAAGGAATAAATTAACCACAAAATGGTTTAACTAAGTTTTATTATAATATAATAAGGTAAACTAGTTTCTTAGGTAATTTTTATTTAATTTCTTATATAAATTAATATTTTAAATAAAATTTGTGTTTCAAGTGACAAATAGTTATTTTGTGTAAACTATACCCAAAATCCTGAAATCGAATTTTGTTTAAATACAACATAATTAGTTAATACATCAAAATTTGGTAGTTGAATAAATTAAATCAGCTATTATTTGTCTTCTTTAATCAGATATTTCTGTTTTATTATTATCTTTTAATAATTCTTTTTTTCGTATCGGAAAATTTCAAAATTTGATATTTAAAAATTACCTAATATGTCACAACAACATAAAAATACCTTTGAATTTGAACGAGTAAAACTACACTTGTTAAAACTATCACATTGAAGACAAAATTTAGGCAGTATGAACATTGACTTTTGAATATTATTATTGTTCAGTAATTTTCTTTGTCCTTATGTTTTTATATTTTTTAACTTTTTTCTATTAAATATCATGTTAATTATTTCATGTAATATTCATTTTTCTTTAATTCCCCATTTTTGTTCTCAATAAATTAAATTTTTTGAAGCTACAATTAAAGTTGTTTTAAATTCATTTTATTTGTTTTATGTTCTGATCTTTCTATAAACATTAGTTGCTATAATCAATATCTACATCTGCCACAGGGTACTTTTTGCAGTTCTTAACGTAATTTCCAAATCACCCTTTCACTAATATGTAATAAGTTTGGTAATATACGTTTAAATATTGTGTTTATAATAATTAATTCGCTTTTTAAAACAAAATTTTACCATTCTCTGTTACTCCGATGGTCTAATCTATGTTCTCACATCACCCACTATTGCATTTTAATCTTATAATATAATGAAGACTTCTGGGGCTGTTTAAAATAGCTGTAAAACGCACAATAAAAGAAAAAAAATTATAAGTGTCATAAAACTTCAAACACAATTTGCGCAATTTATTTTCTTTTTCAATAAAAAAATATTCAAAAATCTAAAAACATCATTTATTTGTTAAATATTGAAATTTAATTGTAATTTTTTTGTAGAAATATTTGTCTAAACTTCAAGTATAATTTTGTAGCTCAGCAAATTTAGTAGACTTTTTATTGTGGCTTAAGTTATATTTCTAAAATGACAATTGCTAGTTTTGCTCAAAGTTGTAAATGTAGAATATAATGTAAAATTTGACACTTGTCCTTGTTTCCAATGTTGCTGTAGCATGCAGTAGCTTTGACACTTCCCAGAAACATGGCTTTCCAGGCACATCAACATTTGGCAGATTGCAAAAACTTGCTTATCCCTACCAGTTTTTGATCAATTAAGATAGTTTCTATCTTAGTTTTTACCGTTTAATTAGTTTTTTTAGCATTGCGCACTAATACATTATACGTTATTAATTAATGCGGAAAGCTTTGTCAGGGATATTTAGATACTGACTTGTACGGTACAGCACCGGATATTTTGTTCTTGTACCTATCATCGCCACTGTAAACTACCCACCGGTCGCTCTGGCTTGACACTTTTTGCTTAAGATACTTTAAGACACCTTTCCTTGCTAATGCCATTTGCCGCTATTGCTAAATTGGTTTATAAAAAAAAAGATAGCTTAAATGCTTTATTTTATTAAAAAAAAGCACCAATTTTGCTACTTTCTATCACGCAAGGGTTTTTTAGATTTACCTTACCTAACAAGTTTTGCTATTGCTTTCACAGTTTCGCCAGCTTGAGTAAAAGATTACAACTATACTTATTATTTTGTCAATCAAAGCCGCACTGCAAAATATTGAAATTACGTATCTTTAAATAGGCTTAAATATGATTTTATCATATTTAAGCATAAATTTAGTAATTCGAATCAGAATAGTTATTTATAAAAAAACAATGCTTTGTCATTTGACGGATTTTGATTAATTTAAATAAATACATATTTAAAGAATGACATTTTTTATTCATAAAAAACGCACTTCAAATTCTATCATTAATTAATTGAAGAAATGTATAGCACACTTAAGTACGAAAACCAGCAGCAAAATATGTTGCCTTTTATTAAATTAATCAAAATACCAATTCCTTTAATTACCAATTTAACAACTTAATTGAATTTGCTTATAGTATTCATATTATTACTGAAAAGTGAAACATTGTATAAAAAAATTCTCGGCACTTGCTTAATGTCATAAAAACTAATTTTATCTATATTTTATACTTTTTTATGTTTACTATTAAAAAATTTACGTGTTTCTGAGGTCATCTTGTTTCAATTAGTAAAAAAATAAAATATTAATAAAAATTAATGAAATGTGATATGATCTCAGTTTTATTGATTTTATTAATTATTTGACATAAATCAATCACATCAATGTAGTTATAGTATTTGTATTTTATGTATTTGTTATTGAAAAAGTTAAAATATTAACAAGACATGTTTTCATTAAATTATTTTTTTTGTCTAATGATATTTAAGAATTAATATTATAATAACTTAAAATTTCAAAAAAAATAATAAAAAAAGAGATTATGATAAGTTCAAAATTTCTTATAGAACACTTTCATGACATAATTCCAATGAGCAAATAAAATCACTTTTCAATTTTATTTGATCACATAAATTTGGGACAAAATTTTATTTTTGTTGTAAATGTATCTTTTTGCTTATTATTTATAATACTTTTAGTTTTAAACATAATAAATAATTAATTTTTTTTTCGGCATTTTAGTTCTTATTTAAAAATATAATTAATTTGAAACTACTGTTACTTTTGAACTACTTAGTTAGAAATAAATTAAGTATGACATTTATTTTCATAACATATGAATACAATATTAGTGTTGGTTTTTATCCAAAACTTACATTAAATGACATTCACGCTAGATATAATATTTCAACTTAATGTGCCATTGCAGAATTATGATCAATGTAAAATTAAATATTTATTTAAACTTTAGATCAGCAGATTAGTACCTTTGTGCAAAACCTTCTGTCAGAAGTACCACAAAAACAAAATCAAAAACCGACAAATTGCTTTGGCCATACTCTAACCCATTCTTTTTTGCTTTGATATAGCAAGTTTTGCAAAACACTTTTATAATTTACGCATCTGGAGTAAACTTGATTACAGTTTAGAGGCTTCATTTTTTTTTGCAAAATTTGATATTATAACAACTATGCAAAAAAAAAACACCAAGCCGTAGATATTGCAAAAATCCAATTGTCCCCGTTTCCTCTGTCATAGTAAAAAAAAGAGAACGGCAAAATTTAACCATGGAAAACGGATTTGGGTGCTGCCAGCAAATCTAACTTTAGTTTTTCCGGTCTTTCCAGACTAAATCTCACCATATTTTTTTCCAAACCGCAATCGCTTTAGCAAAAACGGAGCGTTTTTGGTAAAAACGTCAACTTGATGTTAGGGCAAATTTTGACTCAACTGCCGGAAAAAAAATTACCAGATTTGTTGAAAAGACCCGATGATGACTAACGGTACCGGTGCCGACATGGTTTACTTAGAAAAATTAATATAGTCATGGCCCCCTTAAAAATCAATGCAAAAATATCATCCACACTTTCTTATGCCATCATTAAATTGCAACAAAGTTGTACATATTACATCTTTATTGCAAATAAAAAATATAATTCTACTTTTTTTTTTTTTAGTTTTTTGTTTTTGCATTAAGATAGCGTCAACGTTAAAACAATCATTTTTAACTAAAATTTTTTTATTGTCAAAAAAACTATTGATAAAATTCACAGCCAAAGATTAAGACTTATAAAATAGAGCTTTTTAATACAATTAGGATGCCATGCCCTATCAAAAGTTTTGTATTGATTAAAATCCACATAAAGTATTTGAGTTTTTTGATCTTGACAAAATGTAGAAATTTATATATTTTTCAAGAATTGGTCTATAATTTGAAAAATCAAACTTGTCTCCTTTTTTAGGTATAAGTTAAACATTTGCAACTTTCTAACAATTTGAGAATGTTTCTTTTTTGTATGATTAAGCAAATTTTTTAGTCAAAATAGGAGCTAACTCATTGGCAAATGTTTTAAGAATAATAAGTAGAATTTTATTTTATTGTTAATATATCACAAATACAAAAATAAAACATCCAAAACTTATAATAATAATAATAATAATAATAATAATCGAAGGTGTTGACGCAATGTTACCGATTAGGAGAAACGTTGAACTGTTTGTGTATATTTAGATACATTTACATATATTTACATAAAATACATCATTTATTAATTTTAAATAATAATAATAATGTTTATTGATGCAATCTATCTAAAATATACATATTAATTAAAAGTATTTAAAAAGTTATGATTTACATATTCTTCAATATGGTTCTAATTTCAACAATATTTTACATAGATGAGAAAACGTTTGAATGGCAGCATTTTTACATTTGTGGGAAAGACATTAAATAGCTTTTGACAAATAAATAAATAAATAAATAAATAAATAAATAAAAAAATAAATAAATAAATAAATAAATAAATAAATAAATAAATAAATAATATAAATATGAAAATTCCACGTGAGCCCGGGATCTATTTGAACCCGAGAAACTTTACTATCTTTACGTTTAGATCCTTGTCGACTAGTCGCAGCAAAAATATCGTATTATAAATAAATATATAGTATTTAAAGCATTAAGAAATTAGCCAAAAACTATTAAAAAAGCAGTAATTGTGTATTCACCACGTCCCGCACTAACTCGTTCAGTATGTTGTAATAATAATAATAATAATAATAATAATAATAATAATAATAAGTTTATTTCCCAACAGTACATACATACTAATAACAGGGAAAATGTATAATAATATATTAAAGATTAAATAATAAATGACAAATTAATAGATATATAACATACATATAGTGCGCACTCTAACAAATAAAAAGAAAAAAAAAATAGTCAAATTTGGAAAACTAACATTATAACAATATAACTATAAAATAATAATAAAAAAGAAATAACAAGTTACAGTAATTCTGAAATTGTCTTTACAAATACAGACTGGCTACAATTAAATATATCAATGCAATATTGAGCACTAGCATAAAGTCTACACATTGAATTAATCGGCGAATTATAGTGATGAGTGGTGTTGCAACGGTTAACAAAAAATGTTACTGCGGTTCTACTTGTAATTCGGGGGACGTAGATATTAATTAATGCCAACAAATTAGAATCATCAATTTTATTGTTTACTATCTGATGCAAATGTTTAAGTATAATGACATTTCGCATTGTTGTTAGAGATTTTGCATTAAACATTGATAACATGTCATTATACTTCACAGATTCATCTGGATAACAACCGTTGGTTTTATAATACGGATATCTCATAAAATATTTTTGAACCCTTTCAAGTTTATGTATGTGAACAACATACGATGGAAACCAAACCACTGCACCGTATTCTAACTTTGATCTAACATATGATTCGTACAATCTTTGGATTACAGCAGTCTTACTAAAAGACTCACATGTTCTTCGAATAAAACCTAACATTTTAATTGCATCTTTACGCACATAATCGCAATGCGGTACAAACGACAATGTTTGAGCAAATAACACACCTAGGTCTTTAATAACTGCGACTCGCTCTAAACTAACGCTATCTAAAACATAATCATAAAGAATAGGTTGTAGCTTACGATGAAAAGACATACATTTACATTTACTAATATTAAGTTTAAGACAGTTAATTTTGCTCCATTGTTGAATTTGTCTCAAATCTTCATGTAGAGCCAAACAATCATTTGTAGTATTAATGGATCTAAATATTTTAACATCATCTGCGTATATAAGAACTTGAGAAGAGATGTTGGTTACTATATCATTCACAAATAACAAAAATAATAGAAGTCCTAGGTTTGACCCCTGAGGCACCCCACTAGAAGGGCAAAATGCTTCAGACCGGTAACTATTATACTCAACGTATTGAGATCTGTCTGATAAGTAATTATGTACTAGGCTAACTAAGCTTTTACTAAAGCCCCAGCAATGTAACTTTAAAATAAGTATATCATGGTCTATTGAGTCAAACGCTTTACAAAAATCGGTATATATTACATCAACCTGAAGACGCCGATCAAGTTGCTGAGATATATATTCTGTAAAGTTTAGAAGATTTGTCGAGGTAGAACGTTTTTTCATAAAACCGTGCTGTTTTGTAGATATCTTAGACTCAACATTGTAGTAAATTTTGTTAGCTAAAATGGGTTCAAAAATCTTGTTGTTGTGTTTATTTGTTCTAACAGTATCGTTGGCTTTTGATATTGCATTTAGTAAACTATTAATATAGATCAAAAACGGGATAAGGCTCAGTACGTAACCTTGAGGTACACTATGTTTACCGCTTAAACTTTCTGTTATTTTTGCAGCATATTATGTTTATTTTGTTACTCAAATATGACATAATCACTGATTGTAGAGTAAAGTTATAGTGTAACATTTGCTTTTCTAGAATTTGGTAGAATACACAATTAAATGCCTTGCTTAGGTCACAAAAAATGACTCCTGTTTACTGTCGTTTTTCAAATTTATTTGCAATTAAGTCAGTCAATTCACTTACTGCCATTGCAGTAGAGTGGTTGGTACAAACCCAAACTATCTAGAAGTATATTAAGAATGCACTTCCATATATTCAGCAATTTTATTTTTCAATATAGCTTCAAAAATTTTACTAATGATAGGTATGGTAGAGATTGGCATAAAGTTTGTCAAATCTTCCACATTACCTTTTTTGAAAATTGGATTTACTTTTGAAAATATGCCAGCATTTATACTAATATTTATCAATTTAGCAAGAGGTAAGATAATTAAATTTATTATAGCTTTAACAAGTTTTGCACTTAATCTGTACACATCTTTACTAGGTTTGTTTTTAATTCGGTTGTCGGCGTTTTTGATTTTGCAATGTGATACGTCACCAAACTCGTTTTTGATTTTGCAATGTGATACGTCACCAAACTTTAATTCTATGTCGGTATTTATTTGGACAGAGGACATATATTCTGAAGACTTTTTTGAGCTCTATATCAAGTAGAATGTTGTTAAAATAATTTGAAAACTATAATAAAGAGAAATTGTTAGCTTGTGAACAGCGATTAATCTTATTTAAATTATTATTTACTATATTCCACATATTTCTCTTAAAGTATTTATAGAATCAGTTACTTTCTTATCGATAATTGTGTTTTTGTTTTTTTGATTTCTGACCTGTAATAGCTTCTGTGATTGTAAAAAGCTGTTTTATTTACTTCATTGGGGTATTGTTTATAAATATCAAGCAATAAGTTTACATTATCGGAAATATAAGCTAATCTACCGTTAAACCAACCAGGAGCAAATCGAGAAAAATAAGTTTGATGTTTTTGAGGAAACGCTTCTGTATGTATATCTATTAATATATTTGTAAAATTGTTCCATTTCTCTTTCACATTAGCAGAACAATTTACAAAAATCCTGTCAATATTTTCAGTTAACTTGTATAAATTATATAAGCCTGATTTAGTAATAGATCCACTTAATACCTTTTCTGATTTGTAATCATTATTTGTACTAATCTGTGCATTTATGATAACAGCTTTATGATCTGAGAGTTTCGTGTCTACTGCAAAAAAGTATAGTGATCAAGATTGATTAATATGTTGCCTGTGCAATTGTTAAGACGCGTATTATACTTTATAGTGACAAATAAATTAAACATATTTAATAAGTCCATAAAGCTGTCTGTTTAAGAATTTCTTTGCCCAAATTCAATGTTAAAATTACCATTAATTATAATATTTAGATAAGATACTTTTGCTAGCAAAAGAACATTATTAAATGTATTCCTAAACTCGGTAAAATTGCCGTTTAAAGTTCTATATATTGTTAAACTAAAATAAAGAATTATAACTAGATATTTAAACCACCGCACCGCCACTTTGCAGTGTATTTCCTGGGATAAATTCATATCATGTCTATCATATCATGTTAGATCTGGTAAAAAAAGACTGACTTATTATTTTTTCTATTATTTACTTTAAATCCTTCGAAGTCTACACTCTTAATTTTATTGTTTACGTTTATAGTATTATTTATATTATTGTTTGGCGTTGTGTTTCCTATTTTTTGTCTTTCTCTGATAGTTTCTTCAGTGTCGAACTAAAAGTTGTTGTTGATTGCGTCTTATCGTCATTTGCATTTTTTCTAGATTTTGTTTTATTTTTTTTGTTTGTTGCTACAGATGCCGTGTGTTTCAGATGTAACAAGAGGTACAATAAACATAAAATTTTCGAATTTTAAAATGGCTTTTGGGCATCAAGTCCTGCTTAATGTAAAACTAAGATATACCAAACTTGAGTAGATTCGGTCTTATAGACGATGTTTTATGAGCAATTTTGTAAAAACATCAAGAAGAAAATACCTTTATTTTTCAATATACAAAAAAAATTTACTAAGGCCCTGTATTATAAACGTTAATTTAATCATCAATTAATTAATCGAGAAATAAATTTATTTGTCAGTTAAATAGACAGATACTCTTAAAATATTTTGCATATAAACAAACGTCAATTAAATTTTAAAGATAAAATATAATTATTATTCCAAGCATTAGTACACATTTTTTTACTTAAGACAAAAACCAATGATTGCACGATTGAAATTATCATTTATCATCATTGTTAGTTAATTTACTTGGTTAATTTAATGTTTGATTAATTAACGTTTATAATACCAAAATCAGCCAAGTAAAATAATTTTCTTGGTTACTAAATAAAATCTACTGATTTTAATGGTTTATAATACCGCCTGTAAGAAAAGATGTTTAAAATGTAATTTTATAAAATCATACCAAATTTCAGAATCATCAAAAACAACAATAAAAAATTGTACATAAATAAATTGATAATAAATGCAAATTGTTCTTCCCAACCAGTGGTCTCAAAACTCTCATCAGTACACAATTAGTCGGAAAAAGACAATTTGCGTGCTGTTCGGTGATCTCTAAAATCAATAGTAATTAAAAATGCCAGTCTTTTATTTAATTAAATAAATTGTATTTTATTTAGAACGTTACAACAAAAACAATAATTAATACATTTTGTTTAATTAAGTACTTATTTGATGTAATTACCACCTACATCTGCACATCTGTTGATCCTTTGCTTAAATTCCCTAAAACAGTTTTGAATGTGTTGTAATGGTATAGAGTTTATAGTATTTATAATTGTCAGTATTAATATTTCAGCATTGTTTGGAAGTGGTTCAGCGTAAACCAACTGCTTGACGCAACCCCATAAAAAGAATTCCGAAGAAGGTGTAAATAAGTGTGCTGTCATCTCTCAATAAAATACGCACGAATAATAGCGGCATACTAAAGTCTCAACTTCAGCCCACGCTCAGATAAGTCTTTTTTCACGCAATCTATAGTATGCACAAGTCCAGGGTTTAGGCATTTTATGCTCCCAGAAATGAACAAGAATAAGTCCATAGAGCAAATAACAACGTTGTTATGGAAGGAAGTTGCCTCTATATTAATGAAAAAGCAGATTCAATCCAAACATGGACTTGAGCGGTTTTTGCATCGGGGGGTTTATTTATAAACAATTTTAAACGTACGTTTAAGTAATAAAAACTATAATATTTTAGTAATTTTTTAATTAATTTATAGTTCAATTTTAAATGTTTAACTTTTAGTATTAGACCAGTTAATAATAAACAACAAACTTTATGATATTTATAGAATAACAAAAAAACTTAATAATTACAACAATAATAAGATTTTCTTAACTTGTTAGAAATAGGTACTATTATTTCAGTTAAAAAAAATGTAAATGTTTATTTTTTTTTTTTTAAATCTTATAGTTTAACAAAAACGTTTCAAGATTAAAATGTCTTCACTTGCAACGTATAAATTTTGTATACAAATCTAAGATTCTAACTAACAAAAATAATTGCTTGAGAAAATATATGGAAAGATTTTTTAATAAGCCATGTAAGCACTGCACCGGTGACTTTATTTTATTAAGAGCGCAACATAAGCACCGCAACCCCCCTCTTCTTTAATAATCAAACCAGACTAAGCGCAACTTTCCAAACTAAAAAACAAAAAGTAAAAAAAAACTGCATTTCTGTAATAAACCACACGGAAATATTGCAAAAAATAACAAATAAAAAACAAATCTTTTATTCAGAGACACCGCAAAAAAAATCTTAAAATACACAAATTACAAATACTCTATAGCATTAAAGTTTTACTTCAGTGTTTTTAGACAAACGTTACCGGTATCTACTAATACAAATAAAAATAAATAAATAATTTCTTCCAAAACCCAAGCGTGATAAGCCGCTTCCTGCTGTTGGTGGTTTTAGCGTTTTTTCTTATTTCCAGACTAAACCGCACCAAGTCCGTCGACCAAGACTGGCTTGTTGGACAAGAAGTTTGATCGCTAGTATTATTAATCATTAGCAAACTTTTAAACTAATATAGTCTGGGTTTTTCAAAACTTTAGTGCACAATATTGCAATCGACTTATACATATTACATATTTGTATCAAGTAAAAAAAAAAAAACTTTTTGTCTATTATGATGCCTAAGAATTTAATTGTAAACCATTCATTCAAACTTTTTATTATATTATTTTCTACGGTTATTGATTTCATATAGTTTGAGCCCCTCAACAAAGAGTTTGTGTCGTCGGCGTAATTTACTAAGGGCTCATTATTAGAAATACTCATTTGTAAGTTGTAAGTAAATTACAAACAAAAGAGGACCTAAAATGCTTTCCTGTGGAGTTACCATTTTCATATTTGCAGTATTAGATGTTACATCTCGGCCGCTAACTGGGTATTTTTTACGGAATAAGTTCTATAACTTAAGTATGACAATATCCATTTATATGCTAAATTTTGTATTTCGTAATGCTGCAGTTTTATTAATAATATTTTATAATCAATAGTATCAAAAGCTTTAGATAAATCTAAGAGGATACCACAGGTCGGGACATTTAAATCTAGTGCCGTATTTAGAGATTGTTAATAGTCAAAGATGGATGGATGTACATGATTGGATCAAACAGCGTCACATAATATGTGAATTATGTTTTCAATATTATCAAATATATAGAACTAACATAACGTATTTTAAAACAACGCTCTAAATAAGTTTTTCCAAATTTCTTAAGAATAAAATTAATTAAAAAAATATTAATTTTTCGTAAGTTACATAAAACAATGAACCTTACCAACTTGGATCGAAACATTCTTCCGAGTATGAGATATATGAGGTAAGTAGTATGTTAGTAAATATTGTTAGTCGCTGAAGCCATGAAACCCGAGGCGGTTACAGCGTTGAACAAATTCACAAATAATTTTGGCAAAGTAGAATTGAAACTTAATTTGAGAACTAAACAACTAATCCATGCTGGCATATAAATGATAACAATTTTACTAAATTGTACATTACTTTTTGAACGCACCATTACTCCATTAGATTGATTTATTTGCTGCATAAATTAAATTAAAATATCCATTACAATCCATCCATTTTAATTTATGTTCTTTGATCATTAAACGTATTCATTACTTCATTAGAAAGAAGTACCGATCAAAGCATCTTGTCCTCGGTTGGCAATAGTAAATCCTACGCTGTCGCTCAAAAGCAAATTGTTTATTTTGCATATTTCACCCAATGACGAATAATAAGCGCAATATATCAAATTTATTCTAACGGAGTACACAATACAAATTCTCTACAATAGGTTTTATTTAATTTGCATTCAGTTAATATTCAGTTTCATTCGTTGTGCAATAAAATTTTTAGGAGTATGGAAATTGCTTTTAATTAATCGTCGGTTTTGTGGGCTGGGAAATTTGGCAATTTAGAGGATTTGCATTTTCGAGTCGGATAGCGATTGTATGTAAAGTAATAGCGAGTCAATGCGGTCGCCTAATTGTAACCGGCCGCAAAGTTCAGCTCGATCCGGACGCCGCCCATTGTCTACCCGCAATCCCACGCTTGTGCCGGCCTCATTTGCATCCGTTGTGCAAGCAAGATTAATAAAATCCTAGTTTTCGAGGGTTGCCATTTATTATTTCACATGAATCGAGTTGATATGACGGCCATCACATCGGCTGGACGACTGATGGCACTAGACGATGGTCATCCACGTCCATAGGAATATAATCGCCTCATTGTTTCTGACACAATACGCGCGAAACGTCGCTGTCAATGCCAATGAATCAACACTCTGTCAGCGAGGCGGAATGGGGTGCCTGCGCCCAGGTACGGGGCCGGCGCCCCATTGTGTTTTGTCCGGCCGACTTCTGCCAGGTGCTAAACTCGGCTAAAGAGTTATCGCACGCGATGACATAACGCGGCGTAAAAATGGAAAGTGGTCCTCGATGCGGCCTTGACTGCGACAGCTCGATGTAGAGCAGAATATAGGAGAGCACACATACGCACTCGTTGCATACGTGGGGGGCGCGAATTCGTCCCGGTGGCTTGCCGCAATCTCTTCGACCTCTCTTAAACTCGCGGCTTGCAGTGAAAGGACTCCACCCGATAATGCACATTTACGGACATTTCATTAATCCTATTTTGAGCTACATCACAAATTCTAAGTAGATCTGTATCCATAGGTGTGGTGAGTCAACACAATTACGATACGAAATAATAAATATTTTTGCAATTTTTTTTTTCAAAGGAAGTTATAAATTTAGTACTTCAGCTATTCGGCACACAATCCGTATTCAAAATAATTTAGCCTTTAGCCTTTATTTGGTACAAATATTTAATATAATGTTAAAACCAAATTACATATTCGTATATTTATTTATATATTATGACAAATATAGGATTTTATGTTCTTTAATATGGTATGAGTACATAAGCATTAATAGTACCGATTTATATTATCCATTTAATGACAGTTATCGCACTACCAGTAATCCATGAACTTAAGAGAAAATGTAAGTAATAATGACGACATACATACAAGGTGTTTGGCAAGTATGTATATTAATACACATTTGCGGATAGCCAATTCATTACTACTCTATATAGGAAAATGCGTAATCCATTAAGTGTGGAAAGTTATAAAACTTTTACGGAGTTTTTATTGTGGTGTTATTTTTAAAATTACCTTATACACCTTTAAATACTATATAAACAGATATACAATTACAAAATAATCCAAAAATCTGTTTTAATTTCCTTTCAAGATAAATAAGCAAAACGATGTATGAAGTGTGATATTGATATAATTTGTGTTATGAGTAATCATTTTTCAGTTCTCAAAATTGGTTGCTGTAGATACGGATGCTTGGGGATAAATCATCAAATGTTAGTGCTTGTCTATACCGCACACGAAAATTAATGTTTAAGATCATAGTAAAATTAAATTTTTACCGCCTAAAAATTGTCACCGCAGTAAAGTGTTACTAAACGGATAAAAATGTGAATATAAATTTAGTTTTTAACAAAAAACTAATCAGAAGATGTTGTATGGTAAAAAAATGGTTATAAAATATATTGGAGTGTAGGTTGTAGGTTGATGGTGCAAGCGTAAAAGGGTTTCAGTTATTTGATGAATCAGAATGACAAGTTTTTGAAATAATGTAAAATTAGTAACTATTCTACAATAAGCTACAACAATTATAGTAATTGTTGAATAGGTTAGTTGTTAATGTCTATGCCTCTTATGGCATAGAACTCAAACTTCACTTAATTGCAAACTATTAGTGAATAATTTGTTCAACGGTGTAATGGCATAAATAAAATGAGTTGCTTAAACTAAGGAACAAATAAACAGTTTCTTGAGCGCTTTTAAGATTGTTTCCACTCAACGCCCGTTTATTAGTGTTTTAATAATTTTATAAACTTCTTATGAAACTTGCAGATTATTTTAATAAGCTACCAAACACTTTTAATAAGTTCTCTTTTTACTCAGGTAGTGCAATGGTTAGCATACGACTGCTGCTCCAGGGATCTTGAGTTCAAATCCTTTATTTAGACAACCAATTTCTCTGGTTATTCGGTACTATTTGAAAAAAATCTATCCAGTATTGATGATATTCCGTATGAAATATTAGAATGAAAATATCTATAGTAATTATTATTAGCGCTGTTTGAGGCAAAAAATGTATTAACTGTCTAAGTAAAAACATAATTTTGTTTTAATTTGCAAAGATATCGTGCGAGTACAAATTTAGTTTGATGTCAAGATTTAACCCTGTAAATTGAACAAGAACATTAAATGTGTTTTTAGTTCTCAGAAAAAAAATCAAAGTCTCTGTCTTGCTATCATTTAGTGTTTTCTAAAGATTTATGGCTGTTAAACTGCTGTTGACATACCTCCAGAATGATGTATAAAAGTAGATTACTCACATATAAAAAAAATAGCAAAAGGATTAAGAATTGAACCTTGAGGTACTTCAGTAGTTGATACAATATTTTTGCCGCTTCTCACTCAGCCATAAAATAAACAAGCGGCATGTTTGCTGGTGAGAGTTATAGAAATATAATTTCCAATAAAGAATGTCATAAGACACGCAGTCAGACGCCTTACTAAGATTAAGAAATGATGCTAATGTGCAAACTCCAGCATCAAAATCCTGCAAAACTTAATCTGTAAGGGCCAAAACTGCGTTCTCAGTTGACTTACCTTTACGGAAACCATATTGATGTTTTTTAATCATGTTATGTAGTGTCGAAATAACTACAGATCTGCTTAAACAATAATTTTTCAATCATTTTAGAGATGACATGCAACAAAAATATTGGCCTATAATTATTTGTTTTGAATTATTATTTTTAAGCAGGTACAACACACTCTTGTTTTAGTACATAAAGAAAACTTGCTGATGTTATGCAATAATTAATTATATAAGTCAATGGAAAGATAATGACATCTAAAACATTTTTAAACAATTTGTTTGTCATTCCATAAATATCACGAGCGTGGAAACTGTTTAGGTTTTTAACCACAACTCTAACCTCGTTATAACTGACTTATATATATATATATATATATATATATATATATATATATATATATACAGGGTGTCCGGAAAATACGTGTACAACGTTTGACGACAGACTCCTGACGTCAAAATAGGTCAATCTAAGCCGACTTAGTTATATCCAAAATTGTCTCGTTTAGCCGGTAGAGGGCGTCAAAAATTTGTATTTATATTATTTTTTGTTGAGTTTCGCTGCAATATATCTGTCATCGTGCTCTATTGTAATATAATAAATGTGTTTGCTATTTCAGTTGAAAGCCTTTTCAATTCGAATTCTTTGTCCACAAATGTTTTGTTGTAATAAATGCGACCTTAAGCCATTTTTATAGTAGAATCATTTTGATTAATTTAAAAACTTTGCGGTACATAATTAAATAAATGTAATAATAATAAAAATAAGTTTTGTTTATATTTTTACTCATAGAAAATTTAGTAACATTCGTAGTCGTACTATTCTTAATACAATTGCAAGTAAATTTAATAGAACAGATGTAGTTTGTTAAGTTTAAAAATTATCAGCACTTAATAAAATTTGGAAAACATCAGCAATCAACAAAATTGCCAAATACGTTTAAAATTGCCAAAAAGGCTTAAATTTTAAGTATTTCTGTGGATACATTGCAAGAGCGTAGTGCACGGCACATCCTAAAATTTTTAGAGTATCTTTTGCACATAAAATTTATCATTATTCGTAAATAACTAACTCAAAAAATTTGAAAAAATTCACATGATCAGGATTCATGTAAAGAAAGCCTTTTTCAGTAGATTGTGCAAAACAAAATTTTTATTTCATACACTTGACTCATGCATGACAATTTTATTTTTGTTTAATTTATAATTAAGTATTAAATAATAATTAATAAATAAGTAAAAGTTGCTCAAAAATTAATTTATAACGTAAAGAATTTTGTATACTTTTATTGTTTAAACATAGTATTACAAAGTGCATTTAAATGTACAATAATAAAAAAATAACCATTTATTTACGTAAAATTTTAAATGTTGTAGGCTTAAACATTTCAAACTATTTGTATCAATATACATTTGCCATTATAACCTAAAATTTTAATAACATAACTAGGTAGTGTAGTAGTTTAGTAGTTTAGTAGTTTAGTAGTTTAGTAGTTTAGTAGTTTAGTAGTTTAGTAGTTTAGTAGTTTAGTAGTTTAGTAGTTTAGTAGTTTAGTAGTTTAGTAGTTTAGTAGTTTAGTAGTTTAGTAGTTTAGTAGTTTAGTAGTTTAGTAGTTTAGTAGTTTAGTAGTTTAGTAGTTTAGTAGTTTAGTAGTTTAGTAGTTTAGTAGTTTAGTAGTTTAGTAGTTTAGTAGTTTAGTAGTTTAGTAGTTTAGTAGTTTAGTAGTTTAGTAGTTTAGTAGTTTAGTAGTTTAGTAGTTTAGTAGTTTAGTAGTTTAGTAGTTTAGTAGTTTAGTAGTTTAGTAGTTTAGTAGTTTAGTAGTTTAGTAGTTTAGTAGTTTAGTAGTTTAGTAGTTTAGTAGTTTAGTAGTTTAGTAGTTTAGTAGTTTAGTAGTTTAGTAGTTTAGTAGTTTAGTAGTTTAGTAGTTTAGTAGTTTAGTAGTTTAGTAGTTTAGTAGTTTAGTAGTTTAGTAGTTTAGTAGTTTAGTAGTTTAGTAGTTTAGTAGTTTAGTAGTTTAGTAATTTAGTAGTTTAGTAGTTTAGTAAATGTTGTTTATTAGTTGGTTAGTAGTTGTTTAGTAATTGTGCAGTAGTTGTTTAGTAGTTGTTAAGTAGTTGTTTAGTAGTTGTTTAGTAGTTGTTTAGTAGTTGTTTTCTAGTTGTTTAGTAGTTGTTTAGTAGTTGTTTAGTAGTTGTTTAGTAGTTGTTTAGTAGTTGTTTAGTAGTTGTTTAGTAGTTGTTTAGTAGTTGTTTAGTAGTTGTTTAATAGTTGTTTAGTAGTTGTTAAAGAGTTGTTTAGTAGTTGTTTAGTAGTTGTTAAGTAGTTGTTTAGTAGTTGTTTAGTAGTTGTTTAGTAGTTGTTTAATAGTTGTTTTGTAGTTGTTTAGTTGTAGTTTAGTAGTTAATTAGTAGTTGTTTAGTAGTTGTTTTGTAGTTGTTTAGTAGTTGTTTAGTAGATGTTTAGTAGTTGTGTAGTAGTTAATTAGTAGTTGTTTAGTAGTTGTTTAGTAGTTGTTTAGTAGTTGTTTAGTAGTTGTTTAGTAGTTGTTTAGTAGTTGTTTAGTAGTTGTTTAGTAGTTGTTTAGGAGTTGTTTAGTAGTTGTTTAGTAGTTGTTAAGTAGTTGTTTAGTAGTTGTTTAGTTGTTGTTAAGTAGTTGTTTAGTAGTTGTTTAGTAGTTGTTTAGTAGTTGTTTAGTAGTTGTTTAGTAGTTGTTAAATAGTTGTTTTGTAGTTGTTTAGTAGTAGTTTAGTAGTTAATTAGTAGTTGTTTAGTAGTTGTTTTGTAGTTATTTAGTAGTTGTTTAGTAGATGTTTAGTAGTTGTGTAGTAGTTAATTAGTAGTTGTTTAGTAGATGTTTAGTAGTTGTGTAGTAGTTAATTAGTAGTTGTTTAGTAGTTCTTTAGTAGTTGATTATTAGTTGATTAGTAGTTGTTTAGTAGTTGTTTAGTAGTTAAATAGTAATTGTTTAGTAGTTGTTTAATAGTTGCTTAGTAGTTGTTTAGTAGCTGTTTAATAGATGTTTAGTTGTTGTTGTTCAAAAGTTGTTAAGTAGTTGTTTAGTAGTTGTTCAGTAGTTGTTTAGTAGTTGTTTAGCAGTTATTCAGTAATTGTTTAGTAGTTGTTTAATAGTTGTTTAGTAGTTGTTCAGTTGTTTTATTAATTGTTTATTTAGTTGTTTTTTTATACAGATTAAAAAAAAATGATACTATTATTTATAAAGCCTGTTTTATTTAACTAACTATAGAATTTATAGAATTAATTAGTTCTAAAAACATGTTATAAAAAATAACTTTTTTTAAATTCTCAAAAATTACGTAAATTAAGATAATAGATTTTAAAAGAGAAAAATTTGAATACGTTTCTGGGGAAATATAATTATTATTTGATAATTTGTATTCCAAGGTGAATGTTCAGCCAACCTAATTATTTAGAGTATAGTAAATGTTTAATAATTATGCAATGGTTTATATTAATTATTGATAATGATTCGAGAAAAAATGTTGTCATTTGATAAAGTATAAAAACAAACTGAAAAATGACAAGCCATATGATTGAAGATTGAACACAAATTATAATTTATAGCCCTACAATAATCTTTTTCACTTGATCTTATTAAAAAGACATTTTATTTTAATCTGATTATGTTTTTCCCACATTTTTTCTACTTTCTTAAGTCGGCTTTTGTTAGTCTAGCCAAATAGTTATCGATTACCGGATTAGTGCGGTATTCTCAGTAATGTTTAATAAAATTAATTCTTTTGTATTATATTATTGGGCACCAGTAAATTAAAACTCGATTATTCAGAAACTTCAGTGTTGTACGTATTTTAGCGCTGTATGTACTTTTTGAGTTTAGTTTTTGGTTATTCTTATTATTATTATTGATACATTTTTTTTAAGTGATATTGTTATTGTTGTTACATTTTTTGTTTTTAAAGTGATATTGTAAAGAGTTAGCAAAGTTTTGGAATTCAATGTCGTCGAGAACGAAACACCTGTTCAAACTGGCACATGCTGTGCAGAGGTAAGTTACTTTAATATTATTTGATATATGTATTTGTTTTTAATATCATAGTTTTGGATCAGTTTATGTTAAAATAAATCACTCCAATATGATTTAAAAGTACTTCTTTTGCATTTTTGTCATGTAATTAATATTGATTCAATTTATTATTATGAATAATACTACAACTTCTGTGTAACCAAATATAACCATTTATTTATAACTTTTTTTAGAAATTACAGATATTTTAATTTGCTACAATAATATTGCAATCTCAAATGATTTAATTTAGAGTTTTTGTGTAGTTCAGTTATATAAATTGCTCGAATAATAGCTTTAAACCTTCAATATTGTTATTTTACATATTAAAATTAAAACTGAATTAAAATAAGCTTGATATGATCTGCATATATTTGATGTACAAGTATAATAATTATGTTTTTTAAAAATATACTGTAATCTGCTAATTGTTGATTTAATGTACAGACCGGTCTGTATATTTTTTAATAAACAAACCTAACTATAACTATTTATAAATAAATCAAGTACCTAATTATATTATAAACATATTAGGTTATAATGGCAAATGTATATTGATACAAATAATTCAGTTTTAATATAAAAATTAACAATATTTAAGGTTTAATGCTATTTTTAGAGCAATTTATATAACTTGAACTACACAAAAACCCTAAATCAAAACATTTGTATTGGCAATATTAATGTAGCAAATTAAAATATCTGTGATTTCTAAAAACAATGTCAAAAAAGTTATAAATGAATGATTATACTTGGTTATACAGAAATTGTAATATTATCCATAATAATAAATATAAATTGAATCATTATTAATAATATGACAAAAATGCAAATCAAGTACTTTTAAATCATAATGAAGTGATTTATTTTAACCCAAACAGATCCAAAAACATGATATTAAAAACAAATTAAAAATATATCAAAATAAATAATATTAAAATAACTTACCTCTGCACGGCATGTGCCAGTTTTACAGGTGTTTCGTTCTCGATGACATTGTCCAAAACTTTTATAACACTTAACAATGTCACTTTAAAAGCAAAACATGAAACAATAATAACAATATCACACAAAAAATAACAATAATAACAACAATAACAATAAGAATAACCAAAATCTGAACTCAAAAATTCAAAATGTGCATTCAACGCTAAAATACGTGCAACACGACTGACGTTTCTGAATAATCTAGTTTTACTTTGCTGGTGCCGAATAATATAATACAAAAAGATTAATTTTATTAAACCTTACTGAGTATTAATACTGGAACCGCTACTAATACGGTAATCGATAAGTATTTGGCTAGACTAACAAAAGCCGACTTAAGGAAGTAGAAAAAATGTGGGGAAAACATAATCAGATTAAAATAAAATGTTTAAAAAAAAAAAGATTATTGTAGAGCTATAAATTATAATTTGTCTTCAATCATATGGCTTGTCATTTTTTAGTTTGTTTTTATACTTTATCAAATGACAACTTTTTTTCTCAAATATTTTATCAATAGTTAATATAAAACATTGCATATTTATTAAACATTTACTATAATGTAAATAATTAGGTTGGCTGAACATTCAACATAGAATACAAATTATCAAATAATAATTATATTTCCTCAAAAACCTGTTCAAATAGTTTTCTTTCAGAATCTAATATCTTAGTTACTTAGTACTTGGTTTTTGAGAACTCAAAAACGATATTTTTTATATCATGTTTTTAAAACTATTTATTGCTATAAATTCTAAAGTTAGATAAATAAAACAGGCTTTATAAATAACCGTAACATTTCTTTTAATTATATTTGAAAAAAAAAAACAACTAAATTAACAATTTTAATAAATCAACTGATCAACTACTAAACAATAACTAAACAACTACTGAAAAACAATTACTGAACAACTACTAAACAACTATGAACAACTACTCAACAACTACTTAACATCTACTAAACAACTACTAAACAACTATTATCAACTACTAAACAACTATTAAACAACTACTAAACAACTACTAAACAACTACTAAACAACTACTAAACAACTACTAAACAACTACTTAACAACTACTAAACAACTACTAAACAACTACTAAACAACTACTAAACAACTACTAAACAACTACTAAACAACTACTAAACAACTACTAAACAACTACTAAACAACTACTAAACAACTACTAAACAACTACTAAACAACTACTAAACAACTACTAAACAACTACTAAACAACTACTAAACAACTACTAAACAACTACTAAACAACTACTAAACAACTACTAAACAACTACTAAACAACTACTAAACAACTACTAAACAACTACTAAACAACTACTAAACAACTACTAAACAACTACTAAACAACTACTAAACAACTACTAAACAACTACTAAACAACTACTAAACAACTACTAAACAACTACTAAACAACTACTAAACAACTACTAAACAACTATTAAACAACTACTAAACAACTACTAAACAACTACTAAACAACTACTAAACAACTACTAAACAACTACTAAACAACTATTAAACAACTACTAAACAACTACTAATCAACTACTAAACAACTACTAAACAACTACTAAATAACTACTAAATAACTATTAAACAACTACTAAACAAATACTAAACAACTACTAAACAAACACTAAACAATTATTAAACACATAAACTAAACAACTACTACACATAAACTAAACAACTACAAAAAACTACTAAACAACTACTGAACAACTACTGAACAACTATTAAACAACTACTAAACATCTATTAAACAACAATTGTTGAGTACAACAACTACTGAACATCTACTAAAAAACTACTACACAACTGTTAAACAACTACTTAACAATTACTGAGCAACTACTGAACAACTACTGAACAACCACTAAACAACTACCAAACAAATACTGAACAACTACTCAACAACTACTAAACAACTACTGTACAACTACTAAACAACTACTGAGCAACTACTAAACAACTACAATACAACTACTAAACAACTACTGAACAACAACTGAACAACAACTGAACAACAACTAAACAACAACTACTAAACAACTATTAAACAACTACCAAACAACAACTAAACAACTACTAAACAACTACTAAACAACTACTCAACAACTTCTGAACAACTGCTGAACAACTACTGAAGAATTAGTGAACAACTACTAAACAACTACCAAACAACTACTGAACAACTACTGAACAATTACTAAACAACTACTGAAAAATTACTGAACAATTTCTAAATATCTACTAAACAACTATTAAACAATTACAGTACAACTATTGAGCAACAACTACTAAATAACAAGTACTAAACAACTACTAAACAATTACTGAACTGCTACTGAACAACAACTACTAAGCAACTACTGAACAGCTATTGAACAACTCATAAACAATTACTGAAAAACTACTAAACATTTACTAAACAAGTACTAAACAACTATTGAGCAACTACTAAACAACTACTGAACAACTTCTGAATTACTACTACACAACTACTGAACAACTACTAAAAAACTATTGCACAATTACTAAACAACTACTATATAACTATTGAACAACTACTGAGCAACTACTGAACAACTACTACACATAAACTAAACAACTGCTACACATTAACTAAACAACTCCTACATATTAACTAAACAATTACTAAGCAACTACTGAGCAACTACTAAACAACTATTATACAACTACTAAACAACTACTGAACAACAACTGAACAACAACCACTGAACAACTATTAAACAACTACTGAACAACTATCAAACAACTAGTTAAGAATTACTCAACAACTACTCAACAACTACTAAACAACTACTGAACAACTATTGAAAAACTACTAAACAATTTCTAAACAACTATTAAACTACTACTGAACAACTACTAAACAACAACTAAACTACTACTAAATAACTAATCATTTATGCCCATATTAATAGTCAGAGATTAAAAATCCTGGATTTATCCTAGATTTATGAATCCGAAATTTATTTTGATAGTCGTTGATTGGCTCTAAGGTAATTCACGGATATTGTGACGGTGCAGAACGAGTTGAAAACTATGCAACCGTCAATATAATTCTAGACTTAAATAATCTTGGGACCACCCAAGATTATTTGCATATTGATGGTTGTATAGTTTTCAACTCGATCCGAGAATTAAGCGAGGAATACATTGGCTCAATGCAACTAAAGTTGCCGTCACAATATCCGTGTATTGGCTTAGAGCTAATCAAAGAACAGCAAAATAAATCTCGGATTTATGAATCCACTCTGACTATTAGTACGTGCATTAAACAATTAAACATGTAAACAACTACTAAACTACTAAACAACTATTGTATTCTCACGTAATTACTAATATTAAAACACAATTGAAGTTATTGCTAATGTCTATTAATTAGATTATTTATAAGATAAGCCAACTATTGTCACATTAATTTATTATTTAAAACTTCAATCTGAATTATTATTTGATTTATTTTGTATCAATAATAATATTTGTGAGGTATATTCATAATTAACATTATAATAGCTAGTTACAATAATTATGTTATACAAAATTCATAATTTTATATAAAAATAGTTGTAAGTATTAATTAATTATATCTCTATGTCCTCTTTTTTGTTATTATTGTATATTTTTAGGCCTGATGATGTTAGTAATCACTAACGAAACGTTGCATCGTATTTAAATATATTAAAATATATGTTTTTTGTATTTTACTAAATTTAAATTTTATTTGACTTAATCCCGTTAATTTTTTAATAAATACCTACAAGTCGTTACAACTTCAAAAATATATATATATATATATATATATATATATACATACATTATCTATTTGGTTTGTTTGGTAACTGGCATATTTGTATTTAGTTTGGTAAAAAAAAAAATAATTGTTTAATTTTGTAGGAAGATTTTTCTAACCTCCAGGTAACATTTGTTAGCTTCTCAAATAAGTTTTGCGCGTATGCCTTAATTTGTTGTTAAACCACTTTACAATTTGAGTTTGACAAAGGTTTTATAGTTTCTGACAATTTTATTTGTATGTCAAAAACATTAGATCGATAAAAGCAAAATTTGTTTGATAAAAAAAAACTTGATTCTAATTCTTTGATTGGTCTTATTGTGCAAAGTTTAGTATTTGTTTGGGGATTGTGACACTAAATGTGACAGGTTTGTTTCGGCATTGCAAGTAAAGTTTAATTTAAATAAATAATTATTTATTTCTATATTACACATCACAAAACAGGATACATACAATTATAAAACTAACACAATAATAATCATACTTTAAATTACTTACAAGTAATTTCAAAAAGTCAGACGTAAGGCTTGCGTATAATAAATGAAATGACACAAATGCAAAACAAAAATCACACAAAAAAAAACATTGATACCGATACAAAAACAAAAAAAAGATCAATAAAAACAGTATAAATAATACAAATTCTTAACAACAATTAAACATATTTCTTAACAACAATTAAACATATAAAAATACTTATCTAATCAATTCTAACTCTTACTTTACTATTAATTAATTCTGCGCAATATTATGTATATGTTTTGCTACAGGGTCCATTACAATATTTACTCAAACACGTACTCCAACATGATCGGACAGACTTGTTTCTGCTGAATATATAAAAAACTCAATCTATGTTTGAAAAAACGTCATCAAGGCAGTTGTCATATCTAGTAACAAACTTAACTAACTCAACTTCTATTCTTGTGAGCGTAGGTCGTTAAGAAACTAGTCTAAAGAGTTTGTATAGATTTGATATTGCTGGGTAATTTATCATAAAATTTTAGACAACTATACACTATCACAGTTATGTTCGATAACTGAAAGTCTATTAATAGGATACTGATAACTTTTTGCGTTTTTTGTTTTATATTGATGATTATTTTTATGTTTAAAGAACAAATCTGGGTTTTTTTAATGTGTAGAATGTATTTAAAGACTGTAGACTGCAGGCACTGTTAAAAGATTATTGCTTCAAAACATACCTCTACAACTTTGATTAAATTTAAGTTTAAAAATTATTCTCATAACGTGTTTTTGACAAATAAAGACATTATTGAGAGCTGTTGAAATACCCAAACAATAATGCAATACTGAATGTGGCTACATATATTAGCATAGTATAACATTATTAGTGCATCTATGTCAAGTGTATTTGCTAGTGTTCTTAAAGCAAACGTTATAGAGCTTATTTTTTATATAAATCTTCAATATGATTAAACCACTTCAGACGTTCATCAATTATAACACCAAGAAATTTAGAGCATCTCATTACGTTACATGAAAAACATCTAAGTTCCAGAGTGGGCTGTTGTAGTACATTAGAATTATCAGTTTTAAAGAATTTTTTTCAAAATTCTGTACACAATTCTCAACAACAAGATTGATCGTTTCAGTTAATTCTGTATTATTTTGAGCATGAACAGTTAAGTTGAAATCATCTGCATAGTTAATAAGATTTGAATTATTTCTAAATGGAACATCATTTAGGTCGTTCAAGTATATAATAAATAGTAACGGTCCTTGGGTACTACCCTGAGGTACACCTATATAGTTATTTAACTATTGATGATTGAATTTTTTTATTATTAGTTGTTAGTATAACTGTTTGCTCACGATTAGCTAAGTATGAGTTTATAAATTTACCGGCAAGTCCTCTTACTCCAGCTCTATTTAATTTATCAACAAGTAGATTGTGGTCTAGGAAGTCAAAACCCTAGACAAATTCACAAATAACCAACAATCTATTTCTTTCTTCTCCAAAGAGTCCACAATTACTTGCACAAAATCAACAATTGCTAATTTTGTCAAATTTCTATTTGTAAATCCATGTTGAAAATGATTAAAAAAAATATTTTTAATCAAAAATGAATTTAAACGTGAAGCAATTATATTTTAAATTATTTTAGAAAAAAACTGACAAAAGACTGATTGGCCTATAATTGTTAAATTGATTTAATTTGTTTTTTTTGTAGATAGGTTTTATTAAAGCAGTTTTAAGAATTGATAATAATATCCTGGAACTTAATGATTTATTTATGAGAAAGCATAATAGGTCAGCAATTGTTTCAGTTATATTTTTTAGCAATTTAGAAGAGATTTCATCTATTTCAGATGAATTTTTGTTTTTAAATGATTGTACAGTTTCCATAATTTCTTGCCTACTTGTTGGATACAAATAAATCGTATTCAAGTTTATTTGCTTATTGTGATTGAACGTCACACTATTGTGTGGTTTCATATTGCCTAATGCATTAACAAAATAATTATTAAACTCATCAGCAAGGGCTGAGTAGTTATTGGTTTCAGGTAAAGTAGTTCCTTTTTTGCCGTTATTTGTTAACTGCTTGACTGCATTCCATATACTTTTGCTTTGATTCTCAGAATTATTTATGTAGTTTCTTTACTATTTACATTTACTATCTTTTAAAGATAACGTGTACTTGACTCATAGTCAGGTTTAAATATAGGGTTAAATTTACAAAGGTCGGCGATTAGTTTGACACACTCTTTCATTAGTAATTCATTTTCATTTTGCTTTATTTGCTGGTTGCTTAATGTTAGTTATAGGAATGTGAGTGTTAAGATTTTTAAAACAAATATTAATTACACTTACAACTTACAAAACGCAGCATATACATCATCGGTGTTATTTACCCAAGACTCATTTGTAAGTGATTGACAAAAGATTTTAATATTTTTGGCTGAGTAGATACGGGTATAGTTTTCGTTAATTTGATCTACAATAGAATTTGATTTTGCAGATGTGAATGTGAACTGAATAGCATAATGGTCTGCTATTGCAATGTCGATAACATTAGAGAGTGTGCATGTCTGTGACTTATCAGTTACTCTTGTATAATCTTTTCTTAATATTTTACAGTTATAACTGTCTAAGATTAATGTAAGTTCTGAGGCTTATTTAGACTTTTTCAAAATATCTATGTTAAAATTTCCTGTTATTATTATTTGTTTCTTGTCTTCATGTAATACATGTTTCTAAAATAATAGTTAAAATATCAATAAACAAATTAACACCTTCATCAAAAGGACAATACATACATATAACTATAGATACTAAATTACAAATTTCTGCTTCAATTGCTGCACATTTAACATGGTTCTCAATTGATAATTGATTTTATCATTTCTAGGTTTCCATTTCAGTTTATGATACGTGTAGATAACAGCACCTCTATGGGTACTTGATGTTCTGTACCATACTGATGCAAGATTATAGCCATCTGTTGATGGTGAGTCTCAGTGTATAAGCCAATACACGCTGATACATCTAACAATATTTGTCAGCAAGTAGTTTAAGTTGGTTTATTTAGTTACAAAGACACTGCACATTTTGGTGGACAATATTAAAATTATCCTGATATAGTGGCTATAATACCGTTTTCTCTTGTTTTTGTTTTGTTGTTAAAGTAATAACGCTGTACTCTAGATCCCTTGGAACATTTTTCTGGTTTCATAAGTATTTCTTTGTACTATCAATCTGCTCCAATCCTATAGGTTATAAAAGGTTTTCCAATAAGAAGTTTTATTTTAAATAGCAGTCTATTTAAGCAGCTGTCAATTTTGAAGCTATTTTCTTTTGACATTTAACAAGTAAAAACTACGCTATTATTAAAAATGGAACGACACACGCTTCAACAACGCATTGAAATTATTAAAATTTACTACAAAAATGGTGAAAATTTTTCATTCACATTTCGCAAAACTAAAGTACTTTTTGGTCGTCGTAAAGCACCTTCTTGGCTGGCAATAGTAAACCTGGAGGAAAAAGCCGGTTGATCACCATAAACGTCGTATCTTTGCTGATTGGGTTCTTCAAATGCATCAAAATAATCCGGAATTTGATCGAAAAACCATCTTCAGTGGTGAGGCTCATTTTCACCTCAAAAGCTACGTTAATAAACAGAACTGTCGCATTTGACGCTCAGAAAATCCAAGAATAATTGTTGAAAAGTCTTTGCATCTTCAACATGTTACTGTTTGATGCGGTTTTTGGGCTGATGGTATGATTGTACCCTACTTTTTTGAAAATGAGGCTGGTGCAACTGTTACGGTGAATGGATGGCGCTACCGAGCTATGATTATTGATTTTTTATGATCAGAATTAAAAGATATTGATGTGGATAACGTTTATTTTTAGGAAGACGGCGCTACAAGAAACACAAGCAACAAAACAATTGCAATTTTGCAAGAAAAGTTTCCTGACCGTGTTTTTTCTCAAAGAGGTGATTACAACTGGCCACCGAGATCTTGTAATTTAATCCCTTTAAACTTTTTCCTTTGGGGCCACGTAAAAGATAAAGTGCCAATGCTCCACAATCAATTCAAGACCTTAAAGATAAAATTCGTGAAGTTATCAAGGACATACAGCCGCAAATGTGCAAGTTGATCATGGAAAATTTTATGAAAAGAATGTGGTATTAAATGTTAATGGCATACCTTGCGCTTTACAATGAAATAAACATTTAATGATTTCTCTTAAAAATACCCTTTTTTTAATATCAAAATGAAACCTCTTATTGGAAAACCTTATATTATATTTTGATTCTTATACTTGATTAATTATTTTAGTTGAATTTTTACAGATATTGTTAATATGACTAGTTAGGTTTTGAATAGAAATATCAGGGCATACTCGACTTAACGCCAACTACGCATTTTCTTCCTTTGCTGCAAGTTCGGATTTGCACGGCGCCAAACCAAATATAATTTTACGAGGTGCTTTTACTATGTTTTTTAAGGATTCACTATAGTGTAGTGTATCAAAGGCCAGAAATAGGTTTTAGCAGCTCGTTGCTTTTAGTAGCACAAACAAGCAAAGCGAGTGAGGGCTGCTAAAGCAAAACATTTGTTTTACTGCATTAGACAATCCTTTTTGTATATGTTTATTCTTATTTGTTTTGATGGACGTCTATGTTGTTGGCGTTTCTTGCGTAGTTATATTTTGAGTAGGCATGTTAGCTGTGAATCAATTAAACTAAAATGATTCTAATTTATTAAATTTAGATGCCTGGTTTACCGGCACTTGTTTATTTAATTGTGTTATTTTATTCTCAAGCAAGACTTTATTCTCCTCTAAAATGCGATTTTTAAACTCAAGGGTGCTAATTACCTTAGATTGAAGTTGTTGAATTATTTTGGCTTTTCCATCAAATATAAATAATTTTTAAAAGAAAATCACCATTATCAGTGTGCCAGTGTAGAACCAGTTTGAACGTCCTCATAGTATATTGTTGAATTTGTTAAAGGTGTGTTTAACCGTGATCAGGTAATTTCCCTCAAAAAGACAGACCCTAGTTAAGGTACCTAGTATTTTGTAGCATAAACCCCAGTTTTTTTTGTTAGGTTTCTTCTTGTATTCCAGAAAAAGCATTTTTTTTCAGATTTGATATTGAATCAGATGTATAAATGATTAGACATTAAAAGCTCTCCCAACATACTAATTTTGTTTGTTTTGTCTATTTTTTTTTCTATTCTTTAAAAAAAAATAATCCCAAACGGTTATTGTAAAAAAACCAATTTTACAACTTTTTCCCAAGCGCTCTTGTCTATAAGCTAAACAACCTTTGGGATTCGGTTTTAAATTGACAACTTGATAAGTTGTTTTTGGTCACTGTACTGAAAAATTACTTTTTAGTTGGCTTGTCGGTACATGTAGTTTTTAAATTTTCAAAAAAATTTCTTTTAAGAAGCATTTAAAAAAATGGAGTTATGTCTGCTTTTTTTTAGTTTATCAATCTTTTTCAAAATGATAGTTTTAATAGTATTTGATTAAACAAAGTTGAGGTAGCAATTAGTGTACCCTTTTAAGATTATTGTTAATGCAATGATAGTCCACCACTGTCTTTTTACCGTTTGATTTTGGCGTGCTGAACAGGTTTTGTTTTTGAATTTCTGATGTACCAGGGCAAAAAATTAGTACGAAAGTTTGATAAAGTAGATATAGACACTTTAAAAAAGCAAACGCAAAAAATATAGCAAATATTGTCTCATGAGCCATATGAGCCATGCGTTAAAAATATTCTTCTTTAAATATGGAAAAAAAAATGGACTAAAAGTAGTAAAAGAAGGTGCGCGCTAGGGCACCTCCCACCACTTTTTTCAAGGTCAAGGCCATTGCCATGGCCACGCCTCCTCAAGCCATCACGCCCCTCCAAGGTCAAGGCCATTGCCATAACCACGCCTCCTCAAGCCATCACGCCCCTCCAAGCTCAAGGCCATTGCCATGGCCACGCCTCCTCAGTGCCATTACACTCCTCTAAGACCATGACCACACCCTTCCAAGGTCAAAAGCACTTTTTTCAAGGCCAACCCCATTTTTCATGGTCACACGTGTTCAATTTTACTTATATAATGTTACTCAGCTGCATTTTAACTATTGAATGTAACTTCAATTATAAAAGGTAGTAGTAGTAATGGATGTCATTAATTATTTTTATAAAATTAATATAAAATTAATATCTAAATTAATAAACATTAATGTAATTAAGAATGAAGATATAAATATTTTAAATCAAGTTCTTAAATTAATGAAGTGTGTATCCGGGTACTGGTGTATTTGTGGAGGATTTGCATCATATTTATTAAACCGAACAAATTCCTATAAAGATATTGATATATTTACTAACACAAAAGAAGCACATTTAGTTATACAAAATGCAAAGAGTATAGGATTTAACTTTACACCAATTGAAAAAGAATATTATTCTGGAGAAGATCAAATGAATAACTTTTATTTACAATGCAATGGACACATCGTATTTAATATAATAGTTAAAACAAATATGGAGTTTGGATCACGTGAATCATTTTCAAATTCAATTATACGAGAATTTGATATGGGTATATGTATGAGTGCTATATATTTTGAAAATCGGAAATGGTGGTCCATATGTCGTAAAAATTTGTTACACAACAACAAATTTATTAAGAAAAGGCGCATTCAGAAATATCATAATAGGATGATTGAGAAACAATTCCAACCACTTTCCCTTCGTATGTTGTGTTTAGACAAAATTATTATGTGATTTTTGTGTGAAACACATTATTCTTGTAATCCAACCTTTTACAAACCAATCGGTTAGAACTCCTATAAGTTTTAAAGTAAATTTTACTATTCAGTTCAACGTTAAGCATCACTACATCAATGTCTTTCGAAGAAGTTGCATATTTACCTCTTGTAGAGGTTCTTATTATAAACAATGGTGTAGAAATTCCAATGCTCCCCAATATTGCAACGGAATATTTTCAACAAAAAGCATACATTTTGCTTGGTATGATGAACGTGGATTTACAAGCCTACGAAGAAATTATTGTAGAATTTACTGATGAAGACTTGAACAATTTGGAACTAGACCCTAATCTTATTGTGTATAATCATAATTTAAAAATGTTACGATTAAAACTGTATGATGAGTGTTATAAAATCCACATTGTAATAATATTAGATGATTTTGAGAAAGATATATTAAATGAATATATTTAAGAATAAATAGTTTTATTTTTATTATTAGATCTATAAACCATATTGTAAAATGAAACGTGTACACTTTGTAGACAAAAACAAAATAAAATATATGTATGTTTGGAACTTTGCACATCAACAAGCCAGAAAGGGGGTTTGGATGCTTAAAGCAATAGATAGAAGTAGATTTGCACAACGTATTGAAAAAAATGATAAAATCATATCATCTGTTTTGGATGAAGGACACAGGAACAGAATTTACCTTGAACGATGTAGTGGTAGTGAAAAGTGTAATTAACGTTTTGATGGTGGGGGAATATAGATATAAATGAGTAGTATTACCTGAATTTCTAGAGTTTCAACCATGTGGGCTGCATACGCTGAGATAAACTTACCAACACCAACAGATTTAAAAAGTGCTATAGAAACTTTACATAATCGGTTTTACATTTTCTGTATGGATGCTTGTCGCCCAGTTTAATGTCAGAAACGGATTTGGTATAAAAAATACAGTGTTTTCAATACTTGTTTTAACCCAAAAACGCTATGCCAAAGCATTCAAAAACATTAAAAAAATATTTAAATGCTTAAAAGACTTAACATTGACAATAAAAACATCCTTAATAAAAGTAAACGAAAAGTAAATAACATCAGATACGCATATAATTCTGTAATCACTATTCAAAGACCTCAAGTGCACAAAGCTAACTTGGATTATAGATTCAATGTAATCTAAATTAATTATTATTAGCAAGAAAAACGTCGCAAACAATGCTGCACTAGCTATTGAAACAATTTAATAGGCTTAAAGATTTACGTATTTGGACAGCTAGCTCAACAAACACTGGAATTTCAGATTTTCAGAAAACAAACATTGAAATGACCAAAAGCATCTTCCAAAAATGTGCTTAGTATGTAACAGAAATGTTTTGTTAAAAGTCAGGTAAAGAACCGTTTAAAGTTGTGTCTTCTCTATCGATGAATGTACATTAAAAGTATCTTCCATAAATATACTCAAAACCTTCAAAAAGTTTTAATGTGAAAATTTTTTGGACAGATAAAGTAACAAACAACAAAGTACTCAAGCAAATAGACAAAGATACAGAATTGTTCATGACAGCCAAACGCAGAAAAACAAAATAACAAATACCAATTCCTGCAATTAATTATGGAAGAGAAAATTAAAAAAAACAAAGAAAAATTATTCTAGTTACAGATCTATTGACATTGGTTCAGAATCAAGAATGCTTCTACATTATTGCAGTTTGCACAAGATTGGGACAAGTTCAAACATATAGTTAATAACTTTCTTTGAGAAGAAAGCACTGGAAGCAGAAAAATACATTCTTAGCTATTAAAAAATCAAGTTTCTATCTAGAAGAACCCCAATGTATCCTATTAGTCTGATCAATTAGATGATTAAGTTAGTATTTGTCTTAAAATTCAACTATTTCTAAAATTTTGAAGTATATATAAGGTTTGATTTGCTCTATTTAAATTATATAACTATGCATTTCGTAAAACCATTAGTTACAAAAATGATTTTATATAACGTTAATTACTCATCAATGAAAAATTTGCAACGGTATTTCCTGTCCAATAATTGCAGAATAAAATTTCTATGCACTAATCAAATTGAATCAAAAAAATATTGCCATTGGCACATTTCAACAAATTATTATTAAGAACAATTTCGTTAATTAATCGATCACATTACCAAACACAAACGTCAATCATGTGGAAATTGATAGTTGTGGATATATAATTTTTATATATACTCATGATCAATTGCGTAAAGAGATCGTAAGAAATGGAGTACTTCACTTGTGTAGCTAAAAAGAGATTAAATAAAGAGAGTTAGAAGGAAAGAGAATATTTTATAGATTAATTAATCGCACGCCAGAAACACCAGTTACGTCAATCGCGCCAATTAATGCATAAAAATTATTGCGAAGCGGAGTATTGAGATCAATAAATTAAACGATTCATTTCGAGGACGGCTATTGCTGAATACATTAAAATGTTTCTATATGTGTTATAATATTTATATAAATAAATAAATGGTTACATTTTATAATGATTTAAATGTTACAGTTTTGTTTTGAAATGTTTTGCAATTATAAATAAAATGTTGTTCTTGTCATGAATGTTATATATCTATCATTAATTCCATCGATGTAATCTTCAAATGTGATGTATTCAGATATTTTAGAGAAAATAATGTATGCATCAAATGAAGCATGTTATTAATTTATAGAAGATAGTTTGTAATAAACCTTGATACTTAATTAGTAATCTATGTATATACATTAAGTTTTTAAATTAAACTGGTAGTATTTTATTATAATAAAAAAAGTTATATATAACAAAAGTGTGAATGTTATATTAAAAAATTCACCGAACATTTGGAATAATAAACAATTATTGACAGTTACATACTTATTCCAACCCATTAATTGATTGTTGCTTAGTTCGTGCGTAATGCACCCTCTAATTCGTGATTTTCTGAACGTTATTGTGGTCGTATATTCACTTCAATTTGTTGATTGTTTATTTGTAGACATCCCAGTTATTGTAATCCATTTTTGCATAGACACAACGTCCACGATAACCATGGCCATAACATTTCCCGCTGGGAATTGAATCTTGAGTGTTGAAGAGCCAAAATTTCTTTTTAATTATTATGTATAACTAAGACTGATAACCCTATTTATCCATAATAATATTCATAAACGGATCAATATTCTACATTCAAATAATCAATAAGTGTAATCAATCAATTTGCAATTTGATTTTTTAACACCTTTTTTGGGGTCAAAACAGTTGTATTTTTGTAGCGTAAAATAGTAATAGCACCAATATCAGAAATATTTACATGTTTTTTTTTAAACAATAGTATTTACCAATTTTTAGAATTTTTTAGAAAGTATTTCTATTTATCAAAATATGTATGCATTTTTGAAAACTATTCGGTATTGCATTTGTTTTAAAAGACAATACAAATATCAGAAATTCGTGTAAAATAAAATAAATTATAATTCACTACCCAAATATATTATATTAAATTATTAATGCTGAACGATAAAGATAAATATATTATTTAGGTTAATTCCAATATTATATATGAATTTAATTAATTAATACATAATGTGAATGCAGTATTATTATATTGTTATATGAATTAAATAAATCATAATAATAATATTCAATATTATATGTGATTACATTATTTACAATGCAAATGAGCGTAGGTTGTTAGTAAATATTCGATCAAAATTTAATTTGCATTTGATTATAGTACTATATATTTACACTACATTGAGATTATGGATAGACAAGTATTTATTAATACTAACGTGTTAAAATAAAATAATTACTATTGTAACTTGTTTATATTTATTATATGTTGGAAAAGTAAACATTTCAGGTCAATGCACTATTATTTATATTATTTTATCATATGTCAACTATTTTTGCATAAAAACCGGAATTATTTTATTAATTTAAAACTGATTGTGAGAATACAGGTAGTATTTTATTAATAGAATATAATTTACTGACATATTAAGTGTATGTTATTAGAGCATTGTAAAACTATGCCATAATATAAATCATAATTTTATTGGCTGATTTGTTATATTATGCTATATCACATCGCGATATTTACAAACTTTTTAGCGTTTTCAATCTGGTGAGGTTGTCCGGAAAAAGTCGGTCATCGTATTTTGATGATAAAACCATACTTGTTGATATTTACTGTTTTGAAGAAAGCTATGTTATTTTTATGTAATGTTTTAATTTTAGATTGACAACTCACTTACAGATATGCAACAAAACTGATTATGTAAAATAAAAATATTTGTTATTGTTATTATTAATGAAACTTACAAATTTGTGATTATGGTCTATACAATAAAACATGTTAATAAAATTAAAATGCCATATCTTTTTAATAAACATAAATAAGTTACTGACAAATTTTCTCAATGCTTGTGCAAAATAGAATTCAATTTGTAACTAATTTTTGTCAAAAAATTTGTTGTTAAACTTTTTGGTAAGATTTTTATTCTGAATGCTTGATTTTAATACAAAATAAAACAGTTACAAATAAATATAACTAAATTAAAAAATGTTCTGTTAGCTACCTCAACATCCTCCTCCGTTAAGAAATTTTATTGTGTAGTAGACAATGGTTATACACCATCGTTGATTTTTTTAGGCAAATGTGCTAATTTCCTTATGTTTCGCTTAAATACTCAGATGTTTCTACAGTAACTACACGTACAACTCCGTCTGACCTAGGATGAATTTTAATGTCCCACTCCTTATTTATGCCACCGTTCTTAAAAGTCTTGCATCTTTTGCATATGTTGAATTATTATTGTATTGAACTCTTCAAATCAAAAGGTAGACCATTTATTCTCAGCAACTCGTACAGTATTTCACCAAAATGTCGACAGAAAGCTGGTATGTGCTCATAGTTTGCCTCTTGAGAGACTTTTAGTTTTACTTCTAGTTTTACTTCTAGTTTTAGTTCTAGTTTTACTTCTAGTATTACTTTTAGTTTTACTTTTAGTTTTACTAGTTGATTTGCTTTCACTTCTTGAATGGCTTCTAGATGGACTTGATTTGCTTTTGCTCTTACTTCTTGATTTGCTCACACTTGAGTTGCTATCAATGCTGCAGCTGCTTTTACGTTTCTTTTGCTGTTGTTTTTTATTTACTTATATATTAGAACGCGTTCTTTTAATGTTCTTATTTGAAGAAGAAAGACTTTTCAATTTGCTTGTTGCTTCTTGTTTATCAACTCCTAATCTAACGCTTTTTTTTTATTAGATTAATTAAATTGCCAGCCCTGGATCGCTTCTTTTTGGTAACTTTATTACTATTTTCCGGTAGAGAAGATTTCAGTTTCCTTTTTTTTTCTTTATTAGGAAACACGCTTCTTTTTCTCTTCTCAACACTTTTTTTATTTTCTACCCTTTTTATTTTTTCCATTTTTTTTTTGTCCACGCTTTTTCTAAATTCGTTGACAATACCGTTGGTTAGTGATTTAAGACGCATCTTTTGTTTACTCTTATCAACATTCTGCTTTTTCTGTTTTTCTAAATTTGTTTTACGTTTTTGATGTTTTTAAGATATGTTCTAATTTCAAATTTTCTTTTTTGTTCATCTGCTAATGTTCGCCATTTTCGAGCTCCTTCAACGGCAATTCTATTTTATTAGTTGCTGTACCAGCCTTGCATCTATCTAAAATCCAATAACGTCGTTTTGTTGCGTAAAGCGTTGCTTGACCACTGTCATGTAGATTATGTTTGTGTGACTGCTTGATTAACAAAGTTGTGATGTGGTAATTTTTTTGTAATAAAACTTAATGTTGTTTATTAAGAGAGAGATTACATTTCTAAAATCTATATCTAACAAGTATTAAGTCTTCTTTATCGATGCATAGATTACCTTTGCAAATATTTCTCGTTGCACAATAGTTTAACAACTTGAAATAAACCTCTTGGAATTAGTTTGTTTTGTAAAGCATATGTATATCGATCAAAAAGTAATTTTTTTGAATAACAATTTGATTTTGTTTTTAATTGTCTGGTATAATTTTGCAAGTAGTTGGGCTCCGCATAGTTATAGTCGTATAAGCAATATTTGAGTGATGTTGTTAGAGTAATGTTGTTGAAGTTTATATATTGTCTTTTAAGGGGATGTTACCATCTAGGAGGCCGATTTCAAGCTGTTTTTACAACTTTTTTTGTCTTAATACAAATTTTCACGGTCAACATGACTTTGATCTTCATAAGATTCTTTAGCAAATGTACCACTTTCATGTCAAAATGTTGATAACTAACAAAATGGCGGCCATACAAAAAAAGTGGTCAATTTTTGCCACTTTTTTTCCGACTTTACAGCGCTCAAAAAAATATTAAATATTAATATATTAAAACGACAGTAGTTCATCTGTCAAACAAAACAATTTAGAACATATTCCTAAAAGTTTGAATCAATATCTTTTATAGTTACTCAAAAAAATTATTGGCCAGCACAAAAAATGTAGTTTAAAAAAAAACGCAGATCCATCAACCCGCAGAACAAGTTCTCCTTGCTATTCAACTCCAAGAAGACGCATGACAAACATGAAGCGACTTTGTACGCTTTGTCAATTAGAGCGCAAGAATGCACAAATCTCAAAAGGAACTTACATCCAATCTTAAACTTAAATCCAAAGCATCGATCTGCAGCCCGCAAGAAAGTGACGTCCACATCACAAATTTTGCTTTTCAACGTTGTCGAGTAAAAGTTTAAAACCGTTTAAAACCATCAAGAAGTTCAGTAACACGTAGCAACTATTAGGGTCCGTCAAAATGTCTTCAACGCCGTCGCTCATTTTTTTGGCCGACGTGCTCACTCCCGCGGTATCCTTTTCTATAGCGTGCTGATTGGCCGAGAACCGTTTTTTTTTTTAATATAATTCGATATTATTTTTTTTTTCTTTATCTTTCAAAGTCGGCATATTCGCGAGTAAAGTTATATTTATGCGGCATAAAACTTGCGTGAAAACTGATTCCAACCGTAAAAACACAAGTCTCAGACTGCCAACCACACAGAATTAACAAAAATGCGCTATTACTGCCCTCTATGGGTCCAAACAAGACTCAATTTATTGGTAAACCTATTATACAGGGAGTTTATAAATGAATGGGATTATGTAATCACTTTAAATATGCCGCCTTTTTAAAATCGTCCACTATACTACATATGTTTTCATATGTTTGCTTGACAGCTGTCAAAGTTGATCTGTCAAAACAAATAGTTTAGTAAACAATTTAAAAAAAGCGGCACATTTAAAGTGATTTCATAATCCCATTCATTTATAAACTCTCTGTACCTGCGGCGTATTGTTAAACCGGACCACACAGCTGCGCGCAGGAAGCCAGTTTTCGGCGCGCTGTCATTACTTCATTCAACAAGCAAAAAAGTGGTTACCGAGTTTGCGGATTGAAAATCGGCTTAGAGGGATAAAAGTATATAGTATAAGTTACAAAAAAAAACAATTTTTTCAAAATTATAAACGGTAACACTCCAAAATTTGTTCTTGCGTTTTCAAAAAATATTTTTTGAAAAAATACAAAATCAATGATGTTGTTTTAGTTCCGTATGTTTTGTGTAATTTTTCTTTATTATGATGTATTGAAATGTATATACAATGGAATTTGTACGCGTAAACTTACTACATCGTGCCGTAATAAATTATGTTTTGCGTTGCATTTTTTGCAGTTTTCTCACTTGCAATCTGTTGTTTGATAATTTCCAACTAATAAACAATTAATACATTAAGCAAATATTTTTAATAATTTTAATCGCTGTGGGATTGACGTAGCCAAAAACTTATTGCATCTGTATAGAGAATGGTTTTCTTCATTGCAAGCCACACAAGTGTATTTTTTGTTGTAGCAAAATTTTAAACTTTCAATCAGGTTAAGTACTGGGTTTTTGTCTTTAATTCGATTGACCATACTAACTTGAGAAAGATTCCTTCCTGTAATATTTCATCCCAAGCGTTTATTGTATTTTGGTGTAATTGTGTTGGGAATCTTAACTTACAGGGCGGCAAGCAACTCTTGGTGTCATCTAATAATTTTAGTTAAATTCTCTGCACTTTCTGGTTCTTGCATAGAAAGATTCACCAATAGATAAAATTTTTTTAGTAGATCCCAAGTGCAAATATAATTATATCCACTACCATTATTTTTATTTTTGCTTTAAAATTGTCACGTTGTATTTTGAAACGTTAGAAAAAAAAAATGTATCAACCTTTGCAGTTGATCTTTGTTTTCAGTTTTTATGACGCGTCGTCTGCAATGCACAAGATTAAAATATTTTCTTTATGGGTTTTATATTCAAATCTTAGAATCCATAACAAAGTTAAACAGTAGCGGTCTTAGAAAGTCTCTTTGCTTGTCGATAATAGTATGTTGTTAGTCGAGATGTTGTTGACAAATATTTGAATCGTGCGTCGTGCCTTAGTTTTAAGCTTTTTTTTCCTTCAATTTGTCTATAACGTCGTTAAGCTTAACCTGGTCAAATGCTTTAATTAGTTCTATAAAACACATGTATGCCGCCTTAGCAAATTGAATTGGTTTTTCTGCAATTTCACAAATATGACGTCTTCCAACATTCTTGTTGTTTTTCACTTAGTAGGACAGTATCTGATAGAATAGATGCTTTCAAGTTTTGATGTTGTTGTTTGTCGTACAGTTGCCGTAAATAGTTCTTTTATTTGTCTTTTGAAATAGTTTGGGTCTTGCTGTACTTGTTTACTTCTTGTTTTCAACAGTTTGATTTTTATTTTTTTTATTTCTGTTTTTGTTTTGCTTCTTGCTTTTTTATATTTTTGGAGTTTTTGTTTTTCTTTTTGCCGTTGTAAACTATGTCGTGATGCGTTGTTTTTATTTTTAATTCTTATTTACCTCCTTTTTTTAAGGCTTTGCTAGAGGTGGTGTTCATATTGTGTTTAATTTTATTTTAGCTAGTTTCCACTTCATTTTTGACGTTGATGCTGTGTTTTCTAAGTTTCTGAGATAGTCAGTTTTCCTAGAGGTTTTTTACAGTTTATGGATTCTATATTGACTTTTTCTTGATACACAGATTGTGATTTTTTTTTAGCTGCGCGGTTAGTCAAATTTTTGCCAGTACTAGTATATGATCCAAACCAGTGTTAGCAAAAATTAACGAGCATACGTACAGTATTTGTGTGAGCTGTTCTGTTTATGATGTGACTTGTAGTCAAAGTTTGTATTGCCGTGTTGCCAATTCTTAAATTCGAATCCCTCAGAATCAAGATTTTGTGCTCAATAAAAATTCCGTCTAATTTGTTATGGAAATGTTCATAGTTGTCCGTTTTTTCAATTTTTTTTGTCAATTTGTGTCCGGTGCGCAGACGCTAATAATGTTAATCTTTGTCGGTGTTTGTGTCTTATTTGTTTTGTTAGTATTTATCTTATATTAGTATTCCTACTTCAGCCGTTGCTCTTTTGTGTTCTTTGTTTATACTGTACTTGAGTATGTAACTAAGGCACTTCATCTTTTCCTCTGCGTTTTGTCAAGGATATACCGCATATGTCAATTTTGCGTTTTGCCATTTTTAATAAGATCTCTTTGTTCTCCTCCGTTCTAATTTGTTCTAGCATGCACAGGAGTGTATGATCTTTCTCCAAAAGTTTTTTTAATGATTTGCTTTGTCTTTTTAGTCTTAGAAATAACTAAGGTTGCTTCTGTTTGATTAGTCTATTTGCAATGCTTATTGTTGGTTTTGTGAGCTTTGTTTTTTTTTAGGCCCTACTCCTTTGACAGGGCTTAAGACCGGCAATGACAGCTATTGAGTTATTCGATTCATTCATCAGCTGCCCCAAACGGAGTTTTCTTTAAGGTAATTATAAAAAAGACAATTTTTGTGTACATAATACTAAATGATAAGTTATTAAAAAAGCTATGATTCAAACTGCTTCACCTAATCTTACTCAACTTATTCAGCAACCAATTTATTTTCCTTGTGGTAGATTTCTTAGTAAACCAATGTTATTAGATTTGTATATTTCAGCTATTCTATATTGTATGACAAAAAAATAAAAAATTATGTGTGTGCGAATGCAAATATTAAAAAAGGTTTTTGAAATATATGCAGTACCGAGATTGTTATGGGATATAGATTTTAAAGTTTGTAAAATTATAAGTACATAATATCTTTATAGCTTGTTTGTGGTTCAAACTTGCGTAGAATTTTCATGCAAACTAAGATTATCATATGCGCGTCTTTGATGTTAAAGTGCAGATGGCCTGTCCAAATCTGAAAATAAAAAAATCTTTCAAGGTAATATTGTCCTAGAGTACTTTGTATAACTTTAAAGACAAACACACACAAATTTTGTTTGTTTTTATAATGTAAACAACGTGTAGATACGCAAGATAGACTACAGTAGTTGTATTTAAAAAACAGGTTTTAGTGCAGATCCAATAGACCAAATAGTGTAGAATCGGCGTTGATAGTAGCAGAGTATCAAACAATACGACGAGATAGACGTAAGAGGCGTTATTCCGGCCGTAGTCGTCAATTTAGTTGTTGTGACTAACTAGCATACAAAATTCCGGTTTTAAGTCGTTGTAAGTTTTTTTTTTAAGTTTTGATAAAATGTTCACGTTTGAAATTTCTGCTTGACTTTATGCGTTGTAACAATCTCGCCAATTTCCAAAGAGCAAATTTGTAGCACTTATTTTTAATGGCAATATTGCCCAAGTTTGCAGTAGTGCTGAGAGCATAACCAAACTCAAGAGCAGGTATTTCCTGTTAGTATGTGCAAATGAATTCAAAACGTTTTGCCTGTTTTGGCTCTTAATAAAGAATGCAAAAGAAGAATATCATAAGGCAAACAATGATAATAGAATATTAGGTAAAGATACTGAGATTAACTAAGCTTAGTACACGGGATCTGTCAAAGAAAATGATGCAAATGAATAAGAAGGCAATAAAAACATCTTAAAGAGTTTGAAAAGATTTACAACTTAACTTTAACGCAGTGAGCTAAAAGTATTTTATCAAGATGTAAAAAAAACTTATTAAAAAAAACAATTTCTGAAAATAAACAACCCAAAAAAAAAAGTAAAAAACAGACAGAAGAATCCGTAAAGAAAATCCCGTTTGAACACGAACAGGATTTGGAGTATTTAAACAAACTAAAAGATGCATAGAAAATAGTGTGAAACCAACTAACTTAATTTAAAAAGCACGTTAATACAAAAACATTGAGGAATCCAATTGACTATTAACTGGTCAAGATCAAAATTGATAAACAGCAAAAATAAACAAAATAATTAAAATTGAGAAATAAAATTGCTCTAGCTAAAACAGCAAACAATGAGCAAGAAAAAAAAATTAATAGAGTATACAAAATTTAAGTAACTAGAAAAAACATTTCAAATAAAGTTTTCACATTTTAAAAATATTAACATTTATAAAATATATACCTTTTTTATCAATTTGTAAAAATCAATAAACGTTTATGAAAAATAATTACTTCTATAATTATTATTTAACACCCAAAATAATGAAAAGCTCTGTATTTCCGAAGCTAGTACAACAGCGTACAGAAAAAAGTTCTACTTTAATGATGCAAACTACATAATCATTTTCCGTTAGCTTTAAAACAAATATATTTAAATAAAATGCTCAACAATTATTACTGCAGCATTTGATATATTCACTGAGTGAAAGTTATTTAATGAAATTTTAATATAGCATTTTTTTGTTTCCATATTTGTCTCTCTATATGTTATTTAAATTTGATTTTTGTATTGATTATTTATGTATGTCTTTTGTGTGTTTACATATTTGTGAAATAGACATTATTATTGTTATTATATGATACAATTTTTAGCCATTGTATAATAATAAATCCTTTTATATGTGTTTATTTAATCATATATGATGTGTACTTAAAATATGATCTCATTTAATTAACATATATGAAAAGCGCAACTATTAATGATAGATAAAATTTCTTTTTAATTTTCTTAAACAATGCATTAATTCTATAAATTCCCATAGACGGATAATTTTTTTTTTAAATCAGTTTCCCTCATTAAAATTTACTTAGAAACAACAATCTTTTATATAAAATTGTTTAACCCTTAGTTTTGTTATATTCCATAAGTTTCTGTAATATAAATTGAACAAAATTGTTGAAAATATTTATTGAATTGATCTCATGCTCATAAAACGTATAATAGTATGTATATTTCATAACAGCACTGAATTAATTCTTATGTTATTCAAACAGTTTGTATATTTTTATTAAATATTTTCAATGCATTAGAATGTTAAATTCTGCGTCTTTGTTGTTTGATAAATCAGGCATATAATATAGTTAAGATTCTTCTAGTAAAAGTGTGTTGACCTATACATAATGCTACACATATGAACACAAGAAATATGTATAGTTTAACAATAAAAAAGTTAATGCAATCCGTGCATTCTCCGCAAGCATATCAAAAAGTAATAGTTATTCAATTCCTGATTATTTTAGTATGTAGATGTAAATATAAATAATACAAATAACAATTTGACGTTTATGTTAACAGCGTTTCTAATTTACTATATACTGATATAATAAAATTTATGTAAATCTAGACTTAATTAGTATTAAGTAATTAAATGCAATAATCATCAATTACTAAATAGTAGTGGTGTGAGTAGTTTGTTTTAATATATTAAAAAAGAAATTACGACTAAAAATAGATACGGCTATTTAACCTAATACAGACAGGTTATGGGTGACTATATTTAATTAATATTGTTTTGTAAATTGGGTTTGGCCGCAACCTCCACTCAAATTGGTCTAATTGCAGGGCCGACCACAAAGAGGTCCTGCGGATGCAAAGCATCCAAAAATATTATAATTGTGAAGTTACTGATAAAAAGGTTTTTTGTAAATACTTATAAAAAATCATAGATGGCATCTGTATTTTAAAGCGTCATTTTAAAATTTATTTTGTGTTTTAAGTCTAATTTTCTAAAATTTATTTAAAGTTTTACTATCTTATTTTTTAGTATATTATGCATTTCATCAACATCTTTTTAGAACTTTTACTGTAAACTTACTTAAAAAAAACGACAAAACTCTCTATAAGTAAATTATAGAGATTTTTGTCGTTATTTTAAGTTTTTTATCTTACTGTCTCACAGATCAGTCATATCAGCTTTTTTATATAAACTAACAACTGTTAAAAAAAACTGTCATCTATTACACAAACCATGTGAATTAAAAACTACCAATTTTATAAACTAATAACTGTTCCAGTTATGTAAACCGTGTAACAAATAAACTGTCAACTTTAATTTTTGACAAATCAGTAATATAAAATGTTGATTTGACAAAACATCTGTTATCTGTTTCACAAATTAATCTATCATTTGCTTTACAAATTTGTTATATGATAGGTCATTTCAATATGTTTATTGTATTACAAATCAATAAACTATCTGTCATATAAATTGTAAACTTTATTCTTAATAAATTTGTGATTTAAACTTCTATTTTGTAATGTTGACGTCTAATAACAACTAGATTTACAATAAATTCGCATTATGATATGTCAACTATCAATTTAACAAAACTGCTAACTAAACTATTTTACAAATTTGTCATACAAAATCTGGTACGTGTGCTGTTTATTAAATAAACTGTCAATTTAACAAAACAACTGTCAATTTATCATGTAAACATTATTTTTGACAAATCTGTTATATTAACTTTTATTTTAAAAAGTATTTGCCGAGAGTGGCACAATTTTGTTATATAAATTGTAAACATTTTTGCCAACATATCTTTTATGTAACCTTTAACTTTTACAAACCAATTTATCAACTGTCTGACATATGTATAAGCAGTCTGACTTATACACATGATCTTAAAAAATCTGATATATAAACTGTCAACTGTTGGTTTAGGAAATCTCTTGTCTGAAATAAACTGCGTCATATATAAAGTATTAAGTTATTGGAAAAACTATTGGAAAAGTTTGTTGTATGAACTGTTTACTACCACTTTGACAAATCAACTGCAACATTCTAACATGTCGTATGAATATCTGACTAACATATAAACTATCCAATTTTTTTTTAATAAAATTGTTGTACAAACTGTCAGTTTCACAAATCAATTGTAAGTTAAAAAAAAAAACTTTTGTCTAACCAAATCATTCTTTACGTCTTCATATTAGTACATTTTTAGTGGCCTTCAAAAATATTTTGCAACTAAGTTCCTTTATAATCAAAAGCAACCCTGCCAACTTGTAATAACTTGTAATAATATTTTAATAATAATAATAATAGTACGATCGTTTTTAAAACAACTCATCTAATACATGTACATATTAGACTTGGTAGTATTTAACCGTCTACAGATAAACCAGGTTAACTTGTAAAAAAAAAAAAATTGTTTTATGATACATACATATAATAATAATGTGTAAAACTATCAAGAAAAAAATATAAAAAACACAAAAAATGTAATAAAAAAAAAAATAAGTAAAAAAAAATAACTAAATTGTAACATATAAATAACATTTAAAAAACATTTAAAAAAATACATATTAAAAATTGCCAAGTAATATACTCGTTTACGGTGTATGATTCAATTGTGCAAATGTGGTTAAATAAAATTTGATTAACTTTTTTTTTTTAGTTTTTTAATAATAAATGCATTTATACTTAACATAAAACAATAAATTAATTTATAATAAAAATTACAAAATATAATTTTCGTTGATTAAAATGTTGTCTTCTAAAAAATATATCTAACTTTTACTATAAGTATACTTCTAGTTTACTGCTATAGTATGTCAAAATTTAATCATAGGTCTTATTGCCAAAGAGAAATTATGAAAAAACTAAATAAACAACTTTGTTGCCAATAATAGTATAAAACAGATTATTGAAACTGCTGTAACGCTACGTTATGCTTGTAGAAAAATTGTTTAATAAAAAAATTGTCCAAAAAATAAGTTTTCACAGCCAAAAATTTTGTTTATTATATTTTTTAAATTTTATAGATTTAAAAAAAACAGTTTTTCTTAAAAAAAGTTATCGGGTATTTTCTCTTTTTTCAAATATAGATTTAACGTGCTTTTATATTTGCAGAAGATACCCTAAAAATTGTTGTGCTACCCTTTGAGATATCTTAGAATGTATCCACAGAAGTACTTAAAAACTTGAAATTTAAGCCCATTTCATTTTTTAATCGTTTGTAATTTCTAAGGATTGCATTTTTAGAAACTATCAAGTTCTTTTTTCTTTAGAATTACTTAAAGAATAAATTTCATAGCTAAATTTTTTTTTCCTTAAATTTTGAAAAACTTGCTGAAATTTAAAAGAGTTTTTCATAAAAATAAGATGACGGATATTTTTGTTTTTTTCTTAAATATGAATAAGAACGTGTTTTTATATGTGCAAAAGATATCTTAAACATTTTAGGAAGTTCAGTGCACTACGCTCCAAGGTATCTTAGAATGTATCTACAATAAATTTGAAAATTAAGCTTTTTTCACATTTTTTTTTTGTAAAAACTTATTTTTTGGACAATTTTGAAGAAAAAATATGTAATAATTTTCAATCAAAACGTTTGACAACAGATCTTCTGACTAATGTTAGTTACAATTGACATTCTACTTTAGACAAACATAGAGATAATCTTTTACTAGCTTTAGACATTTTCAAAGCATTCAATAGAGTATGCCATTCTAATCTTGTCAATAAGCTTCATTATATAAGATTTGATCATTTATCGCAAATTTTATCAATAGTTTTCTTGACAATAAATAAATTATAGTTAAAATTGATGGTTTTAACTGCTGGAAATACTTAAACGTCTGCTCTTTCACCAACTTTATTTTTAATTTACATTAATAAACTTCTTCAAATAACTAAAAGTTCTATTTATAGTTTTGAGATGATAGTTCCCCTTTATATATCATACTTTCCAAAAACCATATTAACAAATATGACAGAGCGTTTTAAAATTTCTAGGTTAAAATTTATAAACAAAAACTTCATAATAATATCTGGATAGAGTATTCCCAACATGATCAATTTTAACTCTAAAAAACTCAACTTCTTACTTACTTAAAATCAAAATCCGAGTTATAAGTACCAAATATTAAATTAAACAACAAATCTTTATCCTAATCCTTTTTAATTTGTATTCTAAGGGTTGCATTCTTACATGATCTTTTTTGGAATAGCAATGTTGTTGACATAACTTCAAAAGTATCTAGAAAACTAAGATTTCTTAATAGACGTAAACAGTTTTTTACTTCAGTTCAATTTTTGCATATGTATATAAATTAAATTTTCATCATTGTATTAAAAATTGTTCTCAAGTATGGAAAAAAATATCCAAAACTACAAAATCTTTCCTAAAATTTATTTAAAAACAAGTTTTTTGGATCATTAATAACTCAAAATTGATTGATGACTTAGATATTTACACATATATAAAACCGGCGTAATGTTGCAGATCTTCGCATTTTCTATAGATTTATTTATTTATTACTTAACGGATGCCATTACAAGTATGAATATATACAGTTTAAAAATACAATAATTAACATATAAAATGACTAATAAGTACTAAAATTAAAAATAAAAACAAACATTTAATATACATAAAGATCACAATTGTGTGTTAAGGGCACGACGCAGAGTATTAAGAGAATCTCTAAAAAAAAATCTACATTTATCTTATTAGCATGCCGCAAATTACGTGTAGACGCAAAATGTTGTACATAATCAGTACGTCTATATGGGACATGAAAGAAAAGGTCACTGCGTAAGACACGAGCAGCACATAAATACCAATTGCAGTAAGCAATTCAGGACAATCAATAATTCCATGAAGCACTTTAAAAACTAACGTTACGTCAAAGTTAAAACGTCTTTTCTCAAAACTGCTCAAATAAAAAGTAGACAACAGTTTTTCGTAGTTGCCAACAATGTTCCATTTATATGCTAAGAAACGAACAAAGTTTTTTTGAATCTGTTCAACTTTTTCCTTACCTATTGAGGTATATGGAGACCACACATTAGAGCAATATTTGAGGTGTGGGCGTACTAAGGCGTTGTAAAGAATAATAATGGTTTTAAGATTACGAAACTCCTTGAAATTGCGCTTGACAAAGCCTAACAGCTGATATGCTTTAGCCACAATGATATTGATATGCAAAGTAAATGATAAGTTAGAGTCAAACGTCACACCTAAATTACAAATAGTGTTAACGGTTTATCCATTAGGGAGTATCTATAAACTACCGTAGACTTACGTCTACAAAATGTCATTACTTTGCACTTATTCAAGTTAAGTGATAGATAATTAGTCTGACACTAACTAGAAAAAGTCTGCACTTCCTTATCAAGTAGGGAAGCATCGTCTAATGTATAAATTCTCATAAAAAAATTTATGTCGTCAGCAAACAATAAACAGCGCGCAATTGTAAAACAGTTCACTACATTGTTAATCCCTAAAGAACCCCTGACATAACGTGAATACTACTCAAAACGCATTGACCAATGCGAACAAGTTGGGATCTGTCCAATAATTTAGATTGAATCCACTGAATAAGATGCCATTAATGCCAATACAACGCAATTTACTAATTAGTATTTTGTGATTAACGGTATCAAAAGCTTTAAAAAGTCAGTATAAATTGAATCTACCTGAAATCGGTCTTCAAGCGCATCAGTAATACAAGCTTCATACAATAAGAGGTTGGAAGATGTTGACTTACCAGTTCAAAAACCGTGTTGATTAAAGGAAACTTCTGATTGCAGACCCGTAGACAAGTGTCTTGTAACTAGCTTTTCAAAAACTTTTGGCACAACCAATAAAATGAAGTTTTTAACATCATTTTTGGCACCAGTTTATCTATTGGAGTGATAAAAGCTGGTTTCCAGCAAGTAGGAAAAGAACCAGTAGTTAGAGATAAATTAAATAAAAGCCACAAAGGTCGGCTTAGAGCAAGTGCACACTTGTTAAGAAAAGAAGCAGTCAATCTATCAGTCCCTGGACAGTTGTTGGATTTCAATGCTGATAGTTCATTAAGTACGTCAGATATTTTTAGAACAAGATGCAATTCATTTATATGAGTATGAATAAGTTGGAAGGTATAGTTATTGGGCAAACCCGTTAATGTACATAGCGATCTATAAACAAATCCAAAAAAATGTGCAAAGAGATCTACTATACCATCACTAGTGACTATTAGAGAAACACCATCCATAAAAGTAAAAGGAATGTGATTGCTACTACGTTTAGATTTGACGTATCCCCAAAAAGCATTAGGATTAGATTTAATCGAATCTTTCACCTTTTTAATGTGATTAGAATAACACGTATCAGGTAGCACTGAATTTGTAGTAGTCAGTTACTGAACGAGATATCACATATTATTTGTGTAACTTTTTTTAGTAAATACGAGGTCTTTCAGTTCTCTAGAAAACCATATAGGAAATTTAAATGTTTTTTTACAAGTCCTACTAATTTTTGAAACACAGAGGTCAACTATGTCAAAAATTAAAAAAATTAAAAACGAGAACATGCTTCATCAATGTTACAATATACAAACATTTCATCCCACATTGTATTGATGAAAACATCATTTAAAGAATTGTAATCAGCATCTTTAAAGTTATATACAGGTGCGTCATCGTTGTTGCACCAAGAGTTGTCCAATGTAGAGTAAAGTTTTAAAACAAGATCTAATGCAGGATGTTGAGGATCGCATCGTACAATAGGAAACTGAGATTCAGAAATGGTTATGTTTGAAAAAAGTGACGAAGGCGCAAATAATAAATCCAGCAGTACTGAATTGATGTTTAATATGTGATTCAGCTGATAGGAATTACTATAGCCAAACGTGTTAGCAACTAATGTGGCTTTATAGCAAGTAGACTCGGTTCTTTCAACGCTGATTCAACGTTTACACAGTGGCGTTGTAAAACCGAGTAGTCTGAGCCAAGAGTAATATATACTGTTCCAAAGACCAATTTAATACTGCCAATATAAAAGCAGACATATATTATAGAGGTCCGCAATTTTGGCTCAGCCCGGCCCAAAACCCGGCCCGGCCCGGCCCATCCGGCTTCAGGGCCGGGCCGGGCTTTGCATTTTGGGCCGGGTCGGGCTTTGGGCTGGGCCGGGCTTTGCATTTTGGGCCGGGTCGGGCTTTGGGCCGGGCCGGGTTTTTCATTTTTGGCCGGGTCGGGCTTTGGGCCGGGCCGGGCTTTTGTATTTTGGGCCGGGCCGGGCCGGGTTGGGCTTTTGCATTTTGGGCCGGGCTTTGGGTTAGGTTTTAAAGAGGGCCAGATAATAAACGTATTAAAAAATTATTTAGTATATATATATATATTAATGGGAGCTTATGACAACCGATATGCTCTTAGATGGGAGCATGTAGCGGCCAAAAGGTAACGTCGCGGCCGGCGTCATATGACTCTCCTTCTAAGTGAGCATCTCGCAGCCACGTTTGCGTTGCCTATGTTATTTTTTGTTGAGTTTCGCTGCAATATATCTGTCATCGTGCTCTATTGTAATATAATAAATGTGTTTGCTGTTTAAGTTGAAAGCCTTTTCAATTCGAATTCTTTGTCCACAAATGTTTTGTTATAATAAATGCGACCTTAAGCCATTTTTATAGTAGAATAATTTTGATTAATTTAAAAATTTTGCGGTACATAATTAAATAAATGTAATAATAATAAAAATAAGTTTTGTTTATATTTTTTCTCATAGAAAATTTAGTAACAATCGTAGTCGTACTATTTATAATACAATTGCAAGTAAATTTAATAGAACAGATGTAGTTTGTTAAGTTTAAAATTTATCAGCACTTAATAAAATTTGGAAAACATTAGCAATCAACAAAATTGCCAAATACGTTTAAAAGTTGCCAAAAAGGCTTAAATTTTAAGTATTTCTGTGGATACATTGCAAGATATCTCGGAGCGTAGTGCACGGCACATCCTAAAATTTTTAGAGTATCTTTTGCACATAAAATTTATCATTATTCGTAAATAACTAACTCAAAAAATTTGAAAAAATTCACATGATCAGGATTCATGTAAAGAAAGCCATTTTCAGTAGTTTGTGCAAAACAAAATTTTTATTTCATACACTTGACTCATGCATGACATTTTATTTTTGTTTAATTTATAATTATGTTTTAAATAATAATTAATAAATAAGTAAAAGTTGCTCAAAAATTAATTTATAACGTAAAGAATTTTGTATACTTTTATTGTTTAAACATTGTATTACAAAGTGCATTTAAATGTACAATAATAAAAAAATAACCATTTATTTACGTAAAGTTTTAAATGTTGTAGGCTTAAACATTTCAAACTATTTGTATCAATATACATTTGCCATTGTAACCTAAAATTTTAATAATATAACTAGGTAGTTTAGTAGTTTTGTAGTTTAGTAGTTTAGTAGTTTAGTAGTTTAGTAGTTTAGTAGTTTAGTAGTTTAGTAGTATAGTAGTATAGTAGTTTAGTAGTTTAGTAGTTTAGTAGTTTAGTAATTTAGTAGTTTAGTAGTTTAGTAGTTTAGTAGTTTAGTAGTTTAGTAGTTTAGTAGTTTAGTAGTTTAGTAGTTTAGTAGTTTAGTAGTTTAGTAGTTTAGTAGTTTAGTAGTTTAGTAGTTCAGTAGTATAGTAGTATAGTAGTTTAGTAGTTTAGTAGTTTAGTAGTTTAGTAGTTTATTAGTTTAGTAGTTTAGTAGTTTAGTAGTTTAGTAGTTTAGTAGTTTAGTAGTTTAGTAGTTTAGTAGTTTAGTAGTTTAGTAGTTTAGTAGTTTAGTAGTTTAGTAGTTTAGTAGTTTAGTAGTTTAGTAGTTTAGTAGTTTAGTAGTTTAGTAGTTTAGTAGTTTAGTAGTTTAGTAGTTTAGTAGTTTAGTAGTTTAGTAATTTAGTAGTTTAGTAGTTTAGTAGTTTAGTAGTTTAGTAGTTTAGTAGATTAGTAGTTTAGTAGTTTAGTAGTTTAGTAGTTTAGTAGTTTAGTAGTTTAGTAGTTTAGTAGTTTAGTAGTTTAGTAGTTTAGTAGTTTAGTAGTTTAGTAGTTTAGTAGTTTAGTAGTTTAGTAGCTTAGTAGTTTAGTAGTTTAGTAAATGTTGTTTATTAGTTGGTTAGTAGTTGTCCAAAAGTTGTTAAATAGTTGATAAGTAGGTGTTTAATAATTGTTTAGTAATTGTTCAGTAGTTTTTCAGTAGTTTTTCAATAGTTGTTTAGTAGTTGTTTAGTTACTGTGCAGTAGTTTTTCAGTAGTTGTTCAGTAGTTTTTCAGTAGTTATTTAGTAGTTCTTGTTTAGTAGTTTTTGTTCAAAAGTTGTTCAATAATTGTTTAGTAGTTGTTTAATATTTGTTTAGTAATTGTTCAGTAGTTTTTCAGTAGTTGTTTAATAGTTGTTTAGTAGTTGTTTAGTAGTTGTTTAGTAGTTGTTTAGTAGTTGTTTAGTAGTTGTTTAGTAATTGTGCAGTAGTTTTTTAGTAATTGTTAAGTAGTTCTTGTTCAGTAGATGTCTAGTAGTTGTTGAATAGTTGTTTAGTAGTTGCTTAATAGTTGTTTAGTAATTGTTCAATAGTTTTTTAGTAGTAGTTAAATAATTGTTTAGTTAATGTTTAGTAGTTGTTTAGTAGTTGTTTAGTAATTGTGCAGTAGTTTTTTAGTAGTTGTTTAGTAATTGTTAATTAGATGTTAATTAGTTGTTTAGTAGTTCTTGTTCAGTAGTTATTTAGTAGTTGTTTAATAGTGTTTTGTAAGTGTTTAGTAGTTTTTTAGTAGTTGTTCAATAGCTGTTTAGTAGTTTTTTAGTAGTTGTTTAGTAAGTGTTTAGTAGTTTTTTAATAGTTGTTCTATAGCTTATCAGTAGTTGTTTACTACTTGTTTAGTACTGGTTTCGAAGTTGTTCAACAGTTGTTTAGTAGTTGTTTAGTAATTGTTTAGTAGTTGTTTAGTAGTTGTTAAGTAGTTGTTTAGTAGTTGTTTAGTAGTTAATTAGTAGTTGTTTAGTAGTTGTTTTGTAGTTGTTTAGTAGTTGTTTAGTAGTTGTTTAGTAGTTGTTTAGTAGTTGTTTAGTAGTTGTTTAGTAGTTGTTAAAGAGTTGTTTAGTAATTGTTTAGTAGTTGTTAAGTAGTTGTTTAGTAGTTGTTTAGTAGTTGTTTAGTAGTTGTTTAGTAGTTGTTTAGTAGTTGTTTAATAGTTGTTTTTTAGTTGTTTTGTAGTAGTTTAGTAGTTAATTAGTAGTTGTTTAGTAGTTGTTTTGTAGTTGTTTAGTAGTTGTTTAGTAGATGTTTAGTAGTTGTGTAGTAGTTAATTAGTAGTTGTTTAGTAGTTGTTTAGTAGTTGTTTAGTAGTTGTTTAAAAGTTGTTTAGTAGTTGTTTAGTAGTTGTTAAAGAGTTGTTTAGTAATTGTTTAGTAGTTGTTAAGTAGTTGTTTAGTAGTTGTTTAGTAGTTGTTTAGTAGTTGTTAAGTAGTTGTTTAGTAGTTGTTTAGTTGTTGTTTAGTAGTTGTTTAGTAGTTGTTTAGTAGTTGTTTAGTAGTTGTTTAGTAGTTGTTTAGTAGTTGTTTAGTAGTTGTTAAAGAGTTGTTTAGTAATTGTTTAGTAGTTGTTAAGTAGTTGTTTAGTAGTTGTTTAGTAGTTGTTTAGTAGTTGTTTAGTAGTTGTTTAATAGTTGTTTTTTAGTTGTTTTGTAGTAGTTTAGTAGTTAATTAGTAGTTGTTTAGTAGTTGTTTTGTAGTTGTTTAGTAGTTGTTTTGTAGTTGTTTAGTAGTTGTTTAGTAGATGTTTAGTATTTGTGTAGTAGTTAATTAGTAGTTGTTTAGTAGTTGTTTAGTAGTTGTTTAGTAGTTGTTTAGTAGTTGTTTAGTAGTTGTTTAGTCTGGGGAAATATGGGGAAATATAATTATTATTTGATAATTCCAAGGTGAATGTTCAGCCAACCTAATTATTTAGAGTATAGTAAATGTTTAATAATTATGCAATGGTATATATTAATTATTGATAATGATTCGAGAAAAAAAGTTGTCATTTGATAAAGTATAAAAACAAACTGAAAAATGACAAGCCATATGATTGAAGATTGAACACAAATTATAATTTATAGCCCTACAATAATCTTTTTTACTTGATCTTATTAAAAAGACATTTTATTTTAATCTGATTATGTTTTTCCCACATTTTTTCTACTTTCTTAAGTCGGCTTTTGTTAGTCTAGCCAAATAGTTATCGATTACCGGATTAGTGCGGTATTCTCAGTAATGTTTAATAAAATTAATTCTTTTGTATTATATTATTGGGCACCAGTAAATTAAAACTCGATTATTCAGAAACTTTAGTCGTGTTGTACGTATTTTAGCGCTGTATGTACTTTTGAGTTTAGTTCTTGGTTATTCTTATTATTATTATTGTTACATTTTTTTTAAGTGATATTGTTATTGTTGTTACATTTTTTGTTTTTAAAGTTTTTGAGTTAGCAAAGTTTTGGAATTCAATGTCGTCGAAAACGAAACACCTGTTCAAACTGGCACATGCTGTGCAGAGGTAAGTTACTTTAATATTATTTGATATGTGTATTTGTTTTTAATATCATAGTTTTGGATCAGTTTATGTTAAAATAAATCACTTCAATATGATTTAAAAGTATTTCTTTTGCATTTTTGTCATGTAATTAATAATGATTCAATTTATTATTATGAATAATACTACAACTTCTGTATAACCAAATATAACCATTTATTTATAACTTTTTTTAGGAATTACAGATATTTTAATTTGCTACAATAATATTGCCATCACAAATGATTTAATTTAGAGTTTTTGTGTAGTTCAGTTATATAAATTGCTCGAATAATAGCTTTAAACCTTCAATATTGTTATTTTACATATTAAAACTGAATTAAAATAAGCTTGATATGATCTGCATATATTTGATGTACAAGTATAATAATTATGTTTTTTAAAAATATACTGTAATCTGCTAATTGTTGATTTAATGTACAGACCGGTCTGTATATTTTTTAATAAACAAACCTAACTATAACTATTTATATTTAAATCAAGTACCTAATTATATTATAAACATTTTAAGTTATAATGGCAAATGTATATTGATACAAATAATTCAGTTTTAATATATAAATTAACAATATTTAAGGTTTAATGCTATTTTTAGAGCAATTTATATAACTTAAACTACACAAAAACCCTAAATCAAAACATTTGTATTTTCAATATTATTGTAGCAAATTAAAATATCTGTGATTTCTAAAAACAATGTCAAAAAAGTTATAAATGAATGATTATACTTGGTAATTGTAATATTATCCATAATAATAAATATAAATTGCATCATTATTAATAATATGACAAAAATGCAAATCAAGTACTTTTAAATCATAATGAAGTGATTTATTTTAACCCAAACAGATCCAAAAACATGATATTAAAAACAAATTGAAAATATATCAAAATAAATAATATTAAAATAACTTACCTCTGCACGGCATGTGCCAGTTTTACAGGTGTTTCGTTCTCGATGACATTGTCCAAAACTTTTATAACACTTAACAATGTCACTTTAAAAGCAAAACATGAAACAATAATAACAATATCACTTATCACAAAAAAAATAACAATAATAACAACAATAACAATAAGAATAACCAAAATCTGAACTCAAAAATTCAAAATGTGCATTCAACGCTAAAATACGTGCAACACGACTGACGTTTCTGAATAATCTAGTTTTACTTTGCTGGTGCCGAATAATATAATACAAAAAGATTATTATAGATTATTAATATTGGAACCGCTACTAATACGGTAATCGATAAGTATTTGGCTAGACTAACAAAAGCCGACTTAAGGAAATAGAAAAAATGTGGGGAAAACATAATCAGATTAAAATAAAATGTTTAAAAAAAAAAAGATTATTGTAGAGCTATAAATTATAATTTGTCTTCAATCATATGGCTTGTCATTTTTTAGTTTGTTTTTATACTTTATCAAATGACAACTTTTTTTCTCAAATATTTTATCAATAGTTAATATAAAACATTGCATATTTATTAAACATTTACTATAATGTAAATAATTAGGTTGGCTGAACATTCAACATAGAATACAAATTATCAAATAATAATTATATTTCCCCAAAAACCTGTTCAAATGGTTTTCTTTCAGAATCTAATATCTTAGTTACTTAGTACTTGGTTTTTGAGAACTCAAAAACGATATTTTTTATATCATGTTTTTAAAACTATTTATTGCTATAAATTCTAAAGTTAGATAAATAAAACAGGCTTTATAAATAACCGTAACATTTCTTTTAATTATATATGAAAAAAAAAAACAACTAAATTAACAATTTTAATAAATCAACTGATCAACTACTAAACAATAACTAAACAACTACTTAAAAACAATTACTGAACAACTACTAAACAACTATGAACAACTACTAAACAACTACTAAACAACTACTAAACAACTACTAAACAACTACTAAACAACTACTAAACAACTACTAAACAACTACTAAACAACTACTAAACAACTACTAAACAACTACTAAACAACTACTAAACAACTACTAAACAACTACTAAACAACTACTAAACAACTACTAAACAACTACTAAACAACTACTAAACAACTACTAAACAACTACTAAACAACTACTAAACAACTACTAAACAACTACTAAACAACTACTAAACAACTACTAAACAACTACTAAACAACTACTAAACAACTACTAAACAACTACTAAACAACTACTAAATAACTACTAAATAACTATTAAACAACTACTAAACAAATACTAAACAAATACTAAACAACTACTAAACAAACACTAAACAATTATTAAACACATAAACTAAACATCTACTACACATTAACTAAACAACTACTAAAAACTACTAAACAACTACTGAACAACTACTGAACAACTATTAAACAACTACTAAACATCTATTAAACAACAATTGTTGAGTACAACAACTACTGAACATCTACTGAAAAACTACTACACAACTGTTAAACAACTACTTAACAATTACTGAGCAACTACTGAACAACCACTAAACAACTACCAAACAAATACTGAACAACTACTCAACAACTACTAAACAACTACTGTACAACTACTGAACAACTACTGAGCAACTACTAAACAACTACAATACAACTACTAAACAACTACTGAACAACAACTGAACAACAACTAAACAACAACTACTAAACAACTATTAAACAACTACTGAACAACAACCAAACAACAACTAAACTACTACTACTAAACAACTACTCAACAACTACTGAACAACTACTGAACAACTACTGAAGAATTAGTGAACAACTACAAAACAACTACCAAACAACTACTGAACAACTACTGAACAATTACTAAACAATTACTAAAAAACTACTGAACAATTTCTAAATATCTACTAAACAACTATTAAGCAATTACAGTACAACTATTGAGTAACAACTACTAAATAACAAGTACTAAACAACTACTAAACAATTACTGAACTGCTACTGAACAACAACTACTAAGCAACTACTGAACAGTTATTGAACAACTCATAAACAATTACTGAAAAACTACTAAACATTTACTAAACAACTACTAAACAAATATTGAGCAACTACTAAACAACTATTGAGCAACTACTAAACAACTACTGAACAACTTCTGAATTACTACTACACAACTACTGAACAACTACTAAACAACTACTAAACAACTACTAAATAACTACTAAATAACTATTAAACAACTACTAAACAAATACTAAACAAATACTAAACAACTACTAAACAAACACTAAACAATTATTAAACACATAAACTAAACATCTACTACACATTAACTAAACAACTACTAAAAACTACTAAACAACTACTGAACAACTACTAAACAACTATTAAACAACTACTAAACATCTATTAAACAACAATTGTTGAGTACAACAACTACTGAACATCTACTGAAAAACTACTACACAACTGTTAAACAACTACTTAACAATTACTGAGCAACTACTGAACAACCACTAAACAACTACCAAACAAATACTGAACAACTACTCAACAACTACTAAACAACTACTGTACAACTACTGAACAACTACTGAGCAACTACTAAACAACTACAATACAACTACTAAACAACTACTGAACAACAACTGAACAACAACTAAACAACAACTACTAAACAACTATTAAACAACTACTGAACAACAACCAAACAACAACTAAACTACTACTACTAAACAACTACTCAACAACTACTGAACAACTACTGAACAACTACTGAAGAATTAGTGAACAACTACAAAACAACTACCAAACAACTACTGAACAACTACTGAACAATTACTAAACAACTACTAAAAAACTACTGAACAATTTCTAAATATCTACTAAACAACTATTAAGCAATTACAGTACAACTATTGAGTAACAACTACTAAATAACAAGTACTAAACAACTACTAAACAATTACTGAACTGCTACTGAACAACAACTACTAAGCAACTACTGAACAGTTATTGAACAACTCATAAACAATTACTGAAAAACTACTAAACATTTACTAAACAACTACTAAACAAATATTGAGCAACTACTAAACAACTATTGAGCAACTACTAAACAACTACTGAACAACTTCTGAATTACTACTACACAACTACTGAACAACTACTAAAAAACTATTGCACAATTACTAAACAACTACTATATAACTATTGAACAACTACTGAGCAACTACTGAACAACTACTACACATAAACTAAACAACTGCTACACATTAACTAAACAACTCCTACATATTAACTAAACAATTACTAAGCAACTACTGAGCAACTACTAAACAACTATTATACAACTACTAAACAACAACTGAACAACAACCACTGAACAACTATTAAACAACTACTGAACAACTATCAAACAACTAGTTAAGAATTACTCAACAACTACTAATCAACTACTGAACAACTATTGAAAAACTACTAAACAATTTCTAAACAACTATTAAACTACTACTGAACAACTACTAAACAACAACTAAACAACTACTAAATAACTAAACATTTATGCCCATATTAATAGTCAGAGATTAAAAATCTCGGATTGATCCTGGATTTATGAATCCGAAATTTATTTTGATAGTCGTTGATTGGCTCTAAGGTAATTCACGGATATTGTGACTGTGCAGAACGAGTTGAAAACTATGCAACCGTCAATATAATTCTAGACTTAAATAATCTTGGGACCACCCAAGATTATTTGCATATTGATGGTTGTATAGTTTTCAACTCGATCCGAGAATTAAGCGAGGAATACATTGGCTCAATGCAACTAAAGTTGTCGTCACAATATCCGTGTATTGGCTTAGAGCTAATCAAAGAACAGCAAAATGAATCTCGGATTTATGAATCCACTCTGACTATTAGTACGTGCAATAAACAATTAAACATGTAAACAACTACTAAACTACTAAACAACTATTGTATTCTCACGTAATTACTTATAATATTAAAACACAATTGAAGTTATTGCTAATGTCTATTAATTAGATTATTTATTCAATCAAGTTGTAAAACCCATTAATATCTCAGTTTTTGAAATAAATATTTTTCTAAATAATAATTACATCTGTTAGTCTTTAAACAAGCTTCTAAAATCCATTTGTTTTTAAGAAATCTGTTATGATATGTTGCATCTAAATTTAAGTGTAACTACAAAAAAAAATGTAGGCAAGCAATAATATTCTGTAAAACAACTACACTGTCTAGCTTGTGCTATTAAAGCATACAATAGAGACCTTTTCTTATTTATAGACCAAACTGTAAAATGCAATGAAAAATACACTAAATACAAAAATGATTTATCACACAAATAAAGTTGTTGTTGATTGATTTAATTAATCTATTTATTTAATCAAGTTGGAAACAGTATTGATATTTTACTTTTTTTAAATAAAGATGTTACTAATTTTAATTATATCCGTAAGTTAATAACGAGAATCTTTAAAATTCATCTTTATAAAATGATAATTAATATTTTGACATTTAAATTTAACTGCAATCACAAACAAATTTGATTAAGGAAGAAATAATATTTTGTAAATCGAAATAATAATAAAAATAAATAATTATGTCTAGCTTGTGCCATTAAAGCAATACAATGGAGACCTTTTCTTATTTACAGATCGTAAAACCCGGCGGGCGGTCTGCCGTGTGCATGCGCCACAAGCTCCCATACAAGCCCGGCCGCGATATGCTCCCCAACAGATATATATATATATATATATATATATATATATATATTAATACTCAAATTTCACACTATACATTATTATTTAAAAATTAGATAAAATTTAATTTAATTAAATACTCACAATCCAGCGGCTTTTTAGTATAAAAACAATTACACTTTGTTTATTTATTTAAATTATAAATATGAGGAGCATTCACGCAAAAGTTAATATGTCCATTTTTCGATATTTTCAATAAGTTAATTTTATTAATGGCATCTAAATGTTTTAATAATTTTTTGTGAATAAACTCTAAAATGTTGTTATATTGAACCTTTTTTTAAATGTACAAACCTTTTGTTAGTAGTACATTTGACAAAAGACGAACAAGGCTTTCACTAAGTAGACTACAAAAAATAATGTATTTGACAATTAACAGTAAATAAATTCTTTTTAAATATTTTCTGCATTTATACTTATTAATTTTTTTATTTTTTATTAATTTAAACTTCAGATAGGTAAGTAGTACAAATATTTTATTTAAATCAAGGTTAACATTGCCGTTTACTGATACAAAATAACTGAAGTTTACACAAATAAGAAAAACATTATTGTGTATTATTAAATTGTTAGCAACAAACAAGTCACGTTTAAAACGGACCTGGTAACGGTTTAGATCGAGCAGGGCCGGGCCGGACTGGGCTTTGGGCCGGGCCGGGCCGATTTGTTCCGGGCTGGGCTTTGGGCCGGGCCGGGTTTTGGGCTTTAATTTTGGTCCGGGCTTCGGACCGAGTTTGCGGTTGGGTTTTGGGCCTGGGCCGGGCCGGGCTTTAAAAAAATTTAAAACGCCGACCTCTAAGTCATATAACTCCTCATAGTCAGAGCAATGATTAAATATTTTGTAAGAATTGTACTTATTCGAAACTGCAATAAGGACACTTCTACCACGTAGTTTGGATGTTAAAATATAATCGCGATCGCATCGGTATACCTTATAATTAGAAAACCCAAATTTCAAATTATTAATTGAGCTAGTTAGCCACGTTTCAGTCAATATAAAAATGTCGTGCCCCATAATAGGTATAGTCGAATTGAGTACAGCAAGTTTAGTCCGCAATCCGCGCACATTCTGGTAAAAAATAGCCAAATTTTTCAATTCATCACATCTTGCGTATTTAACAGATGTACGTCTTGTAGTTGATGCCGTTACTGCAATGTTGGAAGGTTGGCTGTCGTTGTCAATAAAAAATTTGCCATTCTTGGCGCAATATGTTTGCGGCGTCGATTGGTAAATAAACGAACAGATACTGCTTGAGGCCATTTGTCTATATTCATTATATGATTGGTATCGCTATCGTTTCCATTTTCAGTAAGCACTATACCAATTTTAAATGAACTGTATAAGTAATTTTTGGTTAGCGGAATGCATGTAAGGTCACTTAATCCCATATTCAGTTCCAAATACTTTTAAATATCTTCAACACAGGTAGTAGGAGCGCAGTTGTTAATATGGTAAAAAATTCGACGTTTGGCAGCTTGAATGGTTTGATTTATGGCTGTTTCACGAACAACAGCAGGTTATGCTTTAGTTATTGTATCATTAGTGTTAGTCAACACGGCTTGATATTTAGGCTTAGATGTAAGCGTTGTACTTTTAGTAATAGGCAGGTCACTATTAGTTGAAAAAGTACTGGCAAGATAAACAATAGGAGTGTCATTGTAGTTTTTTTAATTTAAATCAGTTATTCAATTTTTTAAAACCTTAATTTCAATGTTGCAATTACATTTTAATTTAAACTCTTTGTATTGCTTTTCCATTCAAATCCACCCACATTCCTCGTATTTTGAAAATGCAACTTGGATGATATTGCTTTGCACATTTACAACAGGTGATATTTCCATGGACATTATTCAAACGCAACACAAGACATATTGCCATCTAAAGAAATATTTAATTGTAGTCCATGACTTGCTAGGAATTCTAACAGAGATGTGAAACCAAAACTTTTAAAAGCGATTTTTTAACCGTGTTATCGACACATGGAATAAACTTTCAAGTTTAATATTTCTTGAGATTTATAAGCCAAAAATATTCAAGGTTTTGACTGCTTAAACGACGGTGGTAAACTCGGTAAAAAGCAAGTATTTTTATGATAAGACATATTAAGCAATTCCTAAATATTACATTTAAATAAAAAAAAACATTGTGATACTTTTATGTTGATTTCACTTTATAATTATATATTCAAAAATATTTTTATGATGTTATGACTTATTAAGTAATTTTTAATCCCTACATTTTGAAATAATTATAATTTATTAACAGCCATAAAACATATAACACATATCAATTAAAAAAATAACAATATTATTTATCTAAATATTACCCCATTAATAAGTAATTTTTAACTCAATAGTGCCTGCAAAAATAAAAACTGATAACGCTGCGCAACAAGCTTTAGTTTTAGAATAAATTTGATTATTTCTAACAGAAAGGTTTATTTGTAACAAATTTTAGTATCTTACTAATTGTAGGCTAAAACTTGTCAATTTTGATATATTGCTTCAAATCTTTTTTTTATTTTGAGTAATAAAATACAAACATAAGCAATACTCTAAACTTTTTGACAGTTTTAGTGTAACTTTTTTCATAGCTAACAGAGTAGACTTTGACAGATTTCGGTTATTTACCGGTTCCAACTTTAATATTTTAGTTGCTTTTTGTTGCTTTGTAGTTTTTTAAAAGTTTCAATTAACAATCTAACAGTTTTGCCAACAGTTATACAGTAACACAATTGTAACAACAATAACAAAATATTGTAGTCAGAAAGCAAAGTAACCAATTTTTGATATTTAAAACTTGTACATTTTTTTGTTTGCAAACTTGTATTTACATTAAACAAAAATTATTTGGCAATTTTGGCAACTTTTTACAAGTGAAATATTTTTTTGATAAGTGTGACAGTCTAAAATACAAGTTGATAAATTTTGTGCAGATCTGCAAACTAATATTTTTATACGTTATTACTAACAGTTTATGCAAAACTATAATATTCTTGTAAACTGTTTAAAAGTTTAAATAACTTTTTGATAGTTGTAGTAACGTTTTTGACAATTTTGAATACAATTTGACACATCTGACAGATTGTATGCGTTATAACGTTTTTTTTTTACAAATTTAGTAACAATACTGACAGTTTGTAATACGATTCAACATATTATATAGGGTGTTTCCTAACTTATTACAAAAAATAAAATTTTAAGTGTATTTTTTAATTTCAAACAGTAAATCTAAATAATTTTTTTGTTTATCTTGCTTCGTTTCCAAGATAATAAAAAAAACTTTTTATTTAGAAAAAGAAAACAAAATAACATTACTTTAACAAGTGTACGTTAGTGCAAGCTACGTTTTCTTTGGTTCGGTTAGTGAAATTTGATAAAAATGCTGTTCAACAACGGAGAATACGCAGATATAATTTTTGTTTACGGATTCTGTAATTGTAATGCCTTAGCAGCATGTTGCAAGTATCAATTAAGATTTTCCGACAGAAGACAACTTTCTTGTCGTGTATTTTCAGACGCATTTCAAAAGCTACGTGAATTTATAATTAGAAATTGCCGTAGTGGAGCTCCACATCAACAGCACACAGAAGAGGAACAAATAGTTGACGTAGTTTTTGATAAACCCGAGGTCAACGTTAAGCGACTTTCCGCCCGTTTGCAGCTATGTAAAAATTTTGTCTGGAAAACCTTAAATAGGAAAATATTTCACCTATATCATTATCAAAAAGTATAACACCTACAACCAGACAACGCAGCATAACGACATTTTCTCAATGGCTTCATAAACGACATCAACAAAATCCTAACTTTTTTAGTTCAAATTGCGGAGCAATAAATTTATGTTTACAAGAGATAGCATTAACAATACACATAATGAGTATATCTGGTCAAAAGAAAATCCATACGCAGTTACGGTACGAGTTTTCCAACAAAACTATTTCAGATAACACATGGTTTGGAGTTGTTTTTAATGGGCAACTACTGCCAGTTCAAATCCTACCATTTTGTTTAAACACAGAGTTTCTCAAAAATCAAATAGAAAATTTGCTGGATAACCATCTCCTTTATGTCTTACGTAACGGGATGTGGTACCAGCACGATGAAACACCGCCCCATGTTGGGCAATATGTAGTTCGGTGGCTCAACGATAATTTTAATAGGTGGATAGTAAAACAGGTCCATTAAACTGGCTTGCAAGATCTCCTGATCTAAATCCATTGGACTTTTATGTGTGGGAACACATAAAACAATTGGTTTATGCGGAGTCATAAACAACGTGATGAGCTACAAGAGATAATTGCAAATGCTGCATTGCACATTCAAAACACAACAGATTTTAAAACAGTTTATTATTCTCTTTTAGTGCGTTGCCAAACTTCCACCAACGCTCATGGTGCCCATTTTAAGAACTTATTAAAGTATTATTGTTTTGTTTCTTGTTACCATTGTTACAAATGTTTTTTTTTTATTTAAATTTTCCAAATAAAAAGTTTTCTAAATAATGTGTATTTTTCAATTATCTCAAAAACAAAGCGAGATAGACAAAAAAGTTGTTTAGATTTTATGTTTGAAATTAAAAAAATGTAAATGTTTCAGTTTCACACACCCTGTATTTCTGTAAACTATTTTATAGTTTTTTTTTTAATAGATTTCTGACATTTTAAAAAATAATTTGGCAAATTTTTATTTTAAATTAATGTTATCACTTCGCAAGAGACAATTTAGTAATTTTTATGTAGATTTACCTACATTTTTTGACAGTATAAAACACAGTTTTTAACAGATGTACATATCGTTAACTATTTCTCAGTCACAATATTTAAAAAAAACGAAGTAACTTTTTATTGATAGTTTAGTATACTGAATATTTGACAAATCTGCTATATTTCTGTCAATACAATTTATTACAATACTTTTCTAACTTTTTGGTAAACCTGGTAAGTTTTTGACAGATTAGAATACAATTTGACTAATTTAGTACAGATTTGACAATCTATTAGATTTCTACACATATCTGTAAATGCGTTGAGTTTTGCTTTTACATCTCTGAACTGTCATTGAGTATTTTTAGCAAACCTGGCACTACAAACAAATATTTATTGGTAGTGCAAAGTAGTTGTAGCTCCATCATGTTACTTCAACGAAAGAATTGAAATCATCAATAAAACTTCAGTATCACAACTGGCAACCAAGTTGCAATGTCTAAATAAATATTTGTTTAGTTAGCAGTACGTCTTGTGTTTTGTTTAAAAAATGTTTATCAACATATTTATAAAAAATGCAAAAATCTGCAACATTACGCCAATAGTTATTAGTCAATTTTGAATTGGCAATAATTCAAACAGCTTGTTTTTTAATAAAAGTTAGAAAACATACTGTACTTTCATACTTATAAATAATATTCAATACAAAGACGTATGTAAATATTATATACCTCAAATTTTGTTTTTAAAACAGTAAAAAGATAAGTTTTTTTAGAGTTAAAATCAACCAAATTAATAATTAGACATTGTTTCAAGGTTTTTGTTTATTGACGCTACAGATTTGAACATGGTATTTAAAAAGTTAAAGAATAAAAAGTGCTATAATGTGCAAAACTATGAATAGAACTTGGTTATTTAAAAAAGTTTAATAAAGCCCAATATATTAAGGGTTAAAAAAATAAAACTTTGAGCACGACTTGAGTAATTTAACTCATATTTAAAATAATTTTTTTGCAACGCAGAGAATAAAATTTTTAGTGACATGAAAAATATAAGATAACAAAATTGTCAATTGTTTATTAAATTTTGAAACTTAATTGTAATTTTGTTGTTAAAATTATCTGCTTTATTATGATTTTAAATGCTGGCACAATCATTGTGTCTGTTAGTTTTGTATATATCTTTCTTGTATTCTATCACTCCTTTTGAATTATTATAAAATCTACTCATGTGTTTTCATAATCTGTCCTTGTCCGTGTTCATGTTTATTATCCTATATTTTTCTAACCCAAAACATCACATTCTAGAAATTTTTTTCCACATTGGCGTAATGTCGGAAATCTTTGCATTTTCCATAGACATTTCAATGGTTTAAAACAAATAAAAGACATTGCCATCTAAACAAATACATACACTTAGTATAAGGCTTCTTAGATAAGTTAACAATTATTTACTGACAGCTCAAAAATGAAGGTCTAAAATTTTAAGAAAGATTTTTTAACCAAACTATCAACAAATAGATTAAGCTATAAATTTTAGCAGATGTGGATTCACCGGTTAAAATTCAAAAGTATTTTAGAAATAATAGAAACTTAATAAGTTATATGAGTAAGAATATATTTGTGATAAAAACATAGTAAATTGTTTTATTATTTCATAAACATGAATTATCACGTAGTAGAGGTCACAACCATCAATTATATTAAGCTAACATCCAAATCTACAAGCACATTACTATCCGCCACTTGTTATCCCACTAGTAACCTGCAGCTCAGTAGCCTAATTTAAAGCAATAAAAATAAAACACAAAATTGTATACTTACAAACTACATATTTTTGTTTATTGCAAAAAATTAACAACAGTTTGTTTTTTAAGAAAATAACTGGTAATTTTACCCGATGTGAAAGAAAATATTTTTACACTTACTTATGTAGTGGCTTAGTTGGCGCAGTTAAATTATTATTATTAATTCTGAAACGTAAAAATTAGAAAATATCTACTTAATTGCAAATATATTTTTTACTCAAATAAAGAATTTGATTTATATTTTGTATCATTGCCTTGTTTCCGTATGACTATACTCTAGTACTCAACCCCATTTCTAATCATAGTTCATAGAAATCATACGGTGAGTAACGCAGTAGTAGCAAGAGGTAGAAAGAAGTATTACATCATAGTATTAAGAAATTTTCAAAGCGATTGTAATCATTTCAAACATTAAAAATGTTAAAAATTGTATTATTGTAATCAAGTTTATTACGTACTAAAATTATTTTATTCTAATTTATTAATTTATTTGCAGTAATAACATCAAGTTGAAAAATATAAAATAATATTAAATTTAATACCTATGATTTATAAATAGTTCAAATAAGTAAAGGTTGTGAATGAATGAAATTATTAATAAACCAACATAATGTTATTATTACGTAAAGAAATATAACAATATTCCAAACACTTAACCATTTGTTACCAAACAGAATAAATGAATATCAACACGTGGGAGATGTTGAACTTGATTTCTTCAATTAAACTTAATGCGAGTCAATTATACTGAATGTGTTTAATATTATAACATTAATTTGAATTGCAGGCTAATTGTTCATAATATTTAGTTGACAATAAAGATTGATGTTATATTATTATTATTAAAAGCAATAGTATTTTAATATTATTTTATTGACATTTATCTGTTAACATTAACCATTTGATAATGGGAACACTTTCTTAAATAATCTGTACTATGCACTTATCTAAAAATATGTAACATTAAACTAACACCGCGTTATAATTTATTATATATAATGCATGTAATTCAACATTTACACCATTTTATTAAATAAATAGTTGGTAGTTACCGTTAACATCGATTCAACATAACTACTAACAAAAAACATCTATTAAAGACATAGTCTGTCATAATTGAATGGATATATTAAATGCTACAATTTTACTGGAAACTGCACTGCAATTCACCTCACAAGACAATTTTTTTTCATTCAATCGCGATTATAGATCGAAACAAAATGCTGCAATAATTGCGGTCGTTAAATGCGATAAATCAATATTTCTTCACGCCGTCGATCCGCGATATCTTTTATATGCTTTGTGATCAATAATAAAAAAATTATAATATCTTAAGCGAGTGAACTTGATGCGACTCTGCAAGGATCAACTGTGTGGTAATTTGCGGCGCATGTGTATGTTTTTGTCCTGCATGTGTTTGGAAGCCTAGTGAAAGGCCCAAACTGCGCCCGGGCTGGAGGACCACACCTTGCCACAGTTTAGTATATATACCCGCTGTATGCTCTGGAACAATCAGACTCATTCGCCTCTCACATCCAATAACATGGCATTCAAAGTGAGTAAATAGTAATTGAGTGATAATATTTATATTAATAAAATGTTTTTCATTTTTCAGTTCGTCGCTTTCGCCACCCTCTTGGCCGTAGCTCGTGCCGGAGATATCGGCTATGCTTCTCCATTAGCTACATACGCTCATGCCGCTCCAGTAGCAACCTACGCTCATGCCGCCCCAGTAGCACACTACTCTGCCGCCCCAGCTGTATCCTACGCTTCATACGCCCCAGCTGTAGCTAAAGTAGCCACATATGCCGCCCCAGTAGCAAGTTATGCTCATGCTGCTCCAGTAGCCACATACGCTCATGCCGCTCCAGTTGCCACTTATGCACATGCTGCCCCAGTAGCCCACTACGCTCAAGCCGCTCCAATCGCTTATGCCGCCCCAGTAGCTAAAGTAGCTTATGCTGCCCCAATCACCAAGACCATCGTAGCTGAAGCCCCAGCCGCTTATGATTTCGGATATGCCGTAAACGACCCACACACCGGAGATAGCAAGAGCCAACAAGAATCTCGTCGTGGAGATGTTGTTCATGGCAGCTACTCTCTCATCGATTCCGATGGAACAAAGAGAACCGTAGAATACACCGCTGATGCCCACAACGGATTCAACGCTGTAGTACACAAAGAACCACTTGCCGTCAAAGCCGTAGCTCCAGTTGCTAAAGTAGCTTACGCTGCCGCTCCAGTAGCTCACTATGCTCATGCCGCCCCAGTAGCCACCTACGCTCATGCCGCTCCAGTAGCTACCTATGCTCATGCCGCTCCAGTCGCCTATGCTGCCCCAGTAGCTAAAGTAGCTTACTCTGCCGCCCCATCAGTATCTTACGCTTCATACGCACCAGCCGTAGCTAAAGTAGCCGCTCCATTGGCTTATGCTTCCCCAGCTTACGCTCATGCTGCCCCAGCTTACGCTCATGCTGCTCCAGCTTACTACCACTAAGTTCTCCCTTACATATTTGAATGTCTGAATGCTGTGCTGTGCACTATTATTACATATTAGTTATCAGACAGTATGTTTATTGTAAAGATGTATAATATTTATTATTATTTTTATTTCCATAAAATTGGCCCTATCGGGTCATAAACAAAAAATAATTCTTATAATATTTATTTACCTCCAACTATTTATATTCACAGTACATGGACACAAACATACACTGAAGTGACTAATTTAAAGTGCAATATATTTTATAACTAATATGGGTATGATTAAATTTATCGAGATCTGCCTATATTTCATAATGGTTTGTAAACTGATTCATATATTGATGAACTGCTAAATGCATTTTATATATTTTGAAATAATATTCATTTCATAATCTATTGAATTAAGTTTACAAATCTAAAATTAAATTAAAATTAAAAATATAAATATAAAAGAATAAATGTCAAATTAAATACACTCTAAGGCCCTTATTGTTCAATATGGTTTTGTTTTTATTAATTATGTGTTGATATGTAGGATATTATTTCAATCATGATTAAATTAAAATTATACATTTTAATGTTTTTGTGTCAATTACTCATTTATTTGCAATTTGAATACCAAACAATATTCCACATATTTAGCACATAATAAAATAATAAGCAATAAGTCCATTAAATTAGTCATTTATTTGCTTAAATTATTGCAGTCGCTTTAATTAGAATGAAGGCTAATAAGGACCAAAGTGCAAAGAGTAAAACAAAGCAAGAAAATATTAATTTGTTATAACTATAAACAAAACTTTATTTAAAATGGCAAAATTAATAATTCAAATAATACTTATGAATAAAGTTATATTATTTTAATGTTGCAGCCAAAAATATAGCTCCAGATTATTTAATGTGTTGCTAATTGATTACTGTTGATAATAATGGAAATGAGTAAAAATTACTTTTGCAACTAATTATCAAATGAAATTACATGTATATTAATTAATTAAGTTAATGTTAACATTTAATTTGTGTAAAATGTTCAAACAATTCCTCTTTTTGATTGTAGAACAAAATTGCAATTTTTAAATGTAATTTAAATAATTAGTATATGGGTATTCCATTACTTATCGACTAATTTGAAAAAGTCGACCTCTTTGATTTTGCTCAAATTTTCAGGAATCAAAATATAGATGAACAAAATGAGATTCCCAAAATGTTGGATCTTAGAATATTGTCTGTTCAAAATGACACACATTTGAAGGTCAGAAATTTCACAATAAAACGTCTTTTTTAAGTTATTTTGTATCTCAATTTGTGGGCTTTTGAAAAACGATAAAAAGGTCCACGACGACTCAAATTATTCCTTATTACATGTACTTTAAAACACATATTTTTATGTTTAATAACGTGGCAGTTATTTTGATATATTAAGTTTCAAACATTATTCCAAAAAACCTGCAAATTTAGCAAAACTCGATTTATGGTCCTTCAAAGTTGGAAAACGACAATAATATTTTTTTTTAATTTTTAATGTTAGTTTCTTGTTTTTGGTATTCAACTTAGTCAATAAACTAATTTTTATCACAATTGATGAGAGTTAAAAACACCACCCAGTTATGCCGTTAAACATCACAATTTTGGAACATTTTGCATTAAAAAATCAAAATTCAAAAACGATTAGTATTAGAAACACCATACAAACTTTATTATCTTTTGAAAGGTGTAATCTATCTAATTAAGGGTTCAATTTTTTTTAATTTTTACTCTTGTTTTTAATATAAAAACTTAAATTTACATAATTGGCTGCCAGGCAAAAAACACTATCCATATGCGACTTAAAATTGGAAAACATTACCTGACAATCTTGCAGGTACTGAAAAATAATTCAAAAACAATCCAACAATCCAGCCCCACAGGAACAGGCAAAAAATACTATCCATATGCAACGCAATGCTAACACTTTTGTGCGCATATGCCAGTTTCCTTTGAATCTTGGAAATCTTCCCCAAGATTTAACTCAACTAAATATTTTTGTTTAAAATTAATTTTGACAATTAACAGCCTTAGTACCAAAAAAGGATAAAAAACAATAAATAAGTTAAAATAAACTTAACACTATCCTTAATTAAACATTTCATTTGATTTGTACTCTAATATATCTATGCAAACATTGCTATTAGTAAAGATAAAGTTAAACAGTTAAAAAAAGTTTGGTTTTGTGCCATATAAAAAAAATATTTTTAGTAGTTACAAAAAACTGCTGTCTATTTTTATTACGATTAGTCTCTGTATCTCTGCACTAAGGGTTTTTGATGTCATTGTTCACCTCTCGTTGTTATTCCTTTAGTAGTGTTGTTTTTTAAATAAAATTCTGGAACTTTGCCTAAAAGTCTTAAGATCCATTTTAGATAGCCTGTACTTGCCAAAAAAGACACCGTATTACATATTGTAAACTTCAGCTCAACAAATGTAGCAAATTGTTTTTGTCTTCCAGATATTTGCAGTTTGTGTTTGTTTACGCCTGTAAGCTTTTACAGTTTTGTTTGGCTCATTTGTATTACCATGGTTTAGGTTATGTGTGATGGTTTTGTTAGAAACAGTTTTGTAAGTTTTATTTACTGGTTATGCAGTCCGTTATTAGTTTAGATTTTATTATTAGCAAGCGTATCTCCTCGCAATTTCACAATTCTAAGCTTAAAAAACTAAAACATGTTTCCCTAATAATAACGTAATTGACGTCTTCTATCTCCCGTTTTTTTATACTCTGTCATTGTAATCTTTAGCCACATCTGTATACCAAACGGCTTTTTTTAATTGTGCGACGGGATTATTACATTAAAAAACTTCAGTAGTATGCAATTAGCTTTCAAAATCTCTTATTTTTAGTATTTCATTTGCATGTAACACATCTGTCATTCTTTGTCTATGAGCTCCAAGATTTACTACAGTGTGTTTATTTATATGTAGACAATTAATTGCTTCCATTCTTTCTTTTTCTTTGTTTATAGCTACTAATCACCCACCAAACTTGTCCCAGCCTCTTTCATGCTCTTCTGTTCTGCGCTACCTGGATTCAACCACTCGTTTTACATTGTCCAGCTATCTCTTCTGCGGTCTTCCTAGCCCTTTTTTAGTTTCTTTTAGGAGCCGAAAATATTAGTTTAATTAAATATTTATCTTTGTGTTGCTTAGCAACATGGCCTGTTCATTGCTATTTTAGTTTAGCTTTATTCTTAATAATATCGGTCACTTTAGTTGTCTTTTTACTGTTTTATTTTGTATCAGTTGACGTAAAGTGACTTCTAACATTGCTCTCTGGGTAGTTTTGATTTTATTTTAAAAACAAATGTGTTATAAACCTTCTATTTTTAAATTAATAAGAATATTCCGGTATTTTATGTGTCTTGGATTTTTAAAAGCTGTCCGTGCAAAACTCATTTTTTGTTTATCTTAGCGGTTAGATTTTTGTTGCCAAATGTAATATTGTGACCTAAATAAATATAATTGTCTACATGCTCTATAGTCTTGTTGTCAACTACTACCTCAATGTCACTGTCAGTTAGTGTTTTAGTTTTTTAAGACAGTCCCACAACATGAGCAGTGTCATAACATAAAATATTTTATTTATTTGTTTAATCATTTTGCTCAGTTCGCAAACCTTAGATGATTTAGTATCATTAATCTGAATGCCCCCGCTCGTTCATGTTAACTATTTGAAAACCTCTTCTAGTGCAGCGTAAATAGTTTTAAAAATATGAGGTCGCTTTGTTTGATTCTTTATTCAATTGGGATCCGCTTTGTTGTTAAATTTTTGTTTACTCTCACATAGAATGTTGCATTACCGTATGTCTATTCTACTTGTTTGAGTATCTAAAATCAGTTCTGGCTTTATCTATTGCTCTTAAAAATGGCAATGTTTTTATAGATCCAAATGCTTTGTAGTAATGGATAAATATAAAATGAAGAAAAACATTGTATTCACTAGTTTTTTCTATTACTAAACGTAGTTTGCAAATGATCTGTCGTACTTTACCCTCTGCAGAAAACTGCATGTTTTACTAGTTGGTGTACGTCTAGTTTGTTAGTTATGCAGTTAGTTGTTATTCTAGTAAAGAGTTTGTACAGTTCGGATAGTAGACTGATAATTTTTTTATAAAGTATAATTACTTCTGCTTTGTGTTACTGTTTTGGTATTTTCTCTTAAATCATGCACTTATTTAGCAGTACTAGAAGTTACAAGTGTTTCCTTTACAGATATACTACCCATTTCAAGCATTTTTGATGTTATTCTATCTTCTCTTAGGCTTATTTTGATTTTTATTTATTTCAAAGCTGCTCATAATTTTGTAGTTGTAATGTCTGGAATTTTTTCCAAACACAAAAGTGCAGTTATTGACACTTTCAGATGTTCTGGTGTCAACGTAATTTGATGCATATAGACAATTATGCCTATTGAGTTTTTTATTTGATTTATGTTTGTTCTACCAGCAGACATTTTAGATCTTAAAGTTTTCATATTCAAATTATCCTCTATAGTTAAAATTTTCTGAGTGAGAGTAGACTGTAATATTTTCTTAAGTTCATTATGATATTCTTCTTTTTTGAATTTTAGTTTTTTGTTAGTAGAAAACCTATAAATTTGTATAAACTTTTTTTAACTTTAGTTTTTATTGACATTGTTGCCATGAGTAGCTTATGATTGCTACCAATATCAAATCGGTTTAGTTAAACATTTTTGCATGTTGGTTTATTATAACTAAAGATATAGTTTATTTAATTTTATACTGTTAGTTTTGGGTTCTTCTAGGTCCATTTTTGGTTTGTAGTTTTTTCAATAAATGTATCAATAATAGTATATTTTTAAAGAAAAGTCAGTAGTATTTTACCTCACTCCAAAGCTATATGTTCTAATATGGTCAGTACCTACTGTAAAATCTTCTATTAATATAATACTGTAAATTTTTGTTGTTGTTTGGCAATAGTTATGTCTTTATATAAATTATATTACATAAAGACTATATCTTTTGTTAACGCTGACAGACGTTAATTAGTATTTGGCCACTAAATATTTGATGTTTTTATTTACCAGAAAAGCAACTCCTTCATTCTTAAAGTCAGTCTCAGAGTTATTTTGATAAAGAATACGTCCATATGTTAGCGTTTTTTTGCTCTGACAACACTTTTAAAACAATCCCTATTATATTCCAAGTATTTTATTTATTTTTATTTATTTCATTGCTTTTCTACCTTTTGGTGCAAGGCTGTATGACGTATTATTAATTTATATAATATTTACGCCATTTTTTCCTATCTTTGGCTATCTCCTTTGTTTCTTCCTAAGTGTTTTCTTTTTTGTGGCCTTTTTTTTATTGCGCTATTCCATTCTTTTCTGGTTTTTTCTTTTTTTTGTTTTCCTGTTATTTTTGTCTCATATATTTTCTTTGTGTTTTCGATCTTCCTAAAAATTCTCATCTCCATTACATTTATTTTTTCTATTTGTTTTCTTGTCATAGTCCATGTTTCACTACTATATGTTAATGTTGGTCTGATTACTTTTTTAACTATTTCTGTTTTTGTAGTTTTTGTTATTTCTTGTTTGTTGAAGAAAGTGTTTTTAGCATGCTATATATTCTTGCTGTTTTTCTATTTTGTCATCTATCTCTTTGTCGAATTTTCCGTTGCTCTTTATTATTGTTCCTAGATATCTGTATTATTTAACCTGTTTTATTACTCATCTTTTTATTTTTATTTTGTGATTCAATTTTGCTCTCGCAATTATCATGGTTTTTGTTTTTTCATAATTTATATTTATGTTGTTCTTTAGTTGCTCCTCTATTATTTCTATGTTGTGTTGTAGCTCTTCTTGTGTCTCTGCAATCACTGCCATATCGTCTGCAAATTGTAGTTCTGCTTGTTATTTCCATCTTCCAATATCCTATTTTCATTGTTTTTATATTTTTCTTTGCTTGTTTTATCGCTTTATCTAAAACAATTGAAAATAGCAATGCGCTTAACACGCATCCTTTTTTTGTTATAAATTCTTTTGATTCCTCGTTGTTCAATCTTACTATGCTTTTGTTGTTCTGTGTACATGTTTTTAATTACGTTTATTATTTTTTTATCATCTTCTTACTTAGCTGGTTTATTATAAATTTCAGGTCTTGTGTGCTTCCTCTTCTTCTAAATCCACATTGGCTGTCCTTTATTCTATTTTCTAATTTGTCTCTCATCCTTTTCTCTATGATTCTTGTAAATATCTTGCTTGGGATGGTTGTTAGTGTTATTCCTCTGTAATTTTCACCTTTTTTTATCTCTTTTTTTATGTATGGTTAGGATTATTCTTTTATTCTATTCTCTTGGCGTTTTCCCAACTGTGATGATGTCATTTATTAGTTCCGTTATTTGTGCAACTCCTTGTTTGTTGTATCATCTGTTTTTGGTGCCTTCCCGTTTTTTAATTTTTTAATTTCTTAATTGCTTCTATTACTTCATCTTTTTTAATTTCTTTTATTTTTTCCGTTCTTCTCAACTGTATCACTCCTTCATCTCTTGTATCGTTTTCTTCTACTTTTTGTTCTGTTAATTAAAACCTTATCTTGTTTTTATTTATTTATTGCTCTAGTCATTTTTGTAACTGCATCTGTTATTATGTCCGGTCTAAACTGTAAATGCAAAATTGTTGCAGAATCCGGTGCAATTGTGGCGTTATCTTTCATAACACAAGAAACAAAAAATGTAATTGCGGTAATTTATTTGAATTGGATGATTCCGAACTACCTAAACTTTATAAAGAAAATATTACTCTTTACCAAGTTTTATGTGATGAGTTGAGGTCGAGTCAATAAATTACTCTTAGATAAAATTACTTATCTTGAAGAGAAGATTACCGAAAAAGATAAAACTATTTTTCAATACGAAGCTCGCAGTAAACAACTAACTGCTCCTACTACTGCGCCGCTTACTAATGATACGGTGCAATTGATTCAACCTGTAGTTTTTCCTTCTTTGGCAAGCTCTGTTGTTAAGGGGAAAACTAATCAAAAAACCAAGAACTCAAACTATCTTTGGTTGTGGCCCAACCAATGACAAACTGCAGGCTTATGTGACTACTTCTTACGTACATGTTTCTAAACTACGTGGAACTAAAAAAACTTATATCAGTTTTATATTGATTAAATCATATTAAATCTAAGTTTTCCACGATATCAGTTGATGTTGTTGAGTTAAAAGTAAAATCTGAAAACTACAGCAGCTATAAAGTTTCTGTTCCAGCAAATCTTTGTAAAGATTTTTGGCCTGCAAATATAGCGGTCAAGAAATTTATAAATTATGGGCGAATTAATAATGTTCTTGCTTCATCTTTGGTGGATTTTCGAAATCTGGATCTAGCCAACAATCTAAACCCGTTACCAAAAGCACCAGCGGTATCTTCATCTATTACCAGAATGTCGGGGTATAAAAACTAAACTCAAAGAACTTATACTGGCTGTAGCTGTATCTAACTACGATATTATTGTACTGACCGAAACCTGGCTAAATCAGGACATCAGCAATGCGGAGCTACAATTAATTAGTTACAGTTTGTTTAGATGTGATCGCTCTTTATTAACAAGCCCTAAGCTTGACGGAGGAGGTGTTTTAATTGCAACTAAAACTTGTTTTGATTGTACTTTATTACAGCCTACATTTTTAAATGTTGAACATTTGTTTGTAATTGTTAAGTTTAAGTTTGTATCATATATTATCAGTGCAGTCTACTTACCACCTAACCCGGCATGTGATAAATATTTAGATCATTGTTATTCCGTTGAATCTATCGCTGACAAATATTCAGACAGTAAACTAATTTCACTAGGCGATTATAATCTACCCGCAGCGGTATAGGTAAATGATGAGTTAGGCATAAGTGTTATTTGTAATGATAGTTATTCTGCTTATTTTGTTTCCAACTGTTATGGATTTCTAAACTGCGCTCAATGTATTTCTATACTTAATGATGATGGTGTGTTCTTAGATTTATGTATTTCTAACATCTGTGATATTTCTGTGACTAAAGCTGTGGATGTTTTGTTAAAACTTTGCCAACATCATATTGCTTATGTGATTGATGTAAAATGTGATACTAGTCGCGATATTTTAATGTGTAATTTTGTTTTAATGATTTTAAATATGCCGACATTAACGCAATCAATAATTTTTTGTTAAATGTTGATTGGTCCGCTCTTTTTTATAATTGTGATGTTAATAATTGTGTTAATTTTTTTTACTCTGTGTTGCATTTTGCTATTGACTATTTTATTCCCAAAAAACTATTGCAAAAAACATTTTTCCAGTTTGGTTTAATAAAGAATTGATTTCACTTACTAGACTCAAAAAAACTGTTCATAAACGTTATAAATCTTCAAGACTATTGTCTGATTATAAGGAGTTTCAATCAATTCGTACTTCGTGTAAAAATCTCAGTACATGTCTATACAAGCAATATATTACTCGAACTGAAATCAACATTCAAAGTAACCCTAACCACCTTTGGAAATTTGTTAGCGACTCTAGAAAAACTAATAATTTTCCAGCTACAATGTATTATTAACAAAAAACTTGCAGTAATGGAGATGACTATGTTAATAGTTTTGCTGAATTCTTTTCTTCTGTTTAAAATATACAAACTCATCCAACTCCTTTGTTTGACTTTAAGAAAAACGTATTACATTAAGCATTTTCAATTAGTTTGTTGGATGTATTTAAAGGGATTGAGAACTTCAAATGTAACTTTAGCACTGGACCGGACGGTGTTCCATCTATGCTGTTAAAACAATGTATTTATTCAATTTCTACGCCATTGCACTTACTTTTTGAGACTTCTCTTAATAAAACCAAGTTTTCTTTAGTTTGGAAACAAAGCTACATTATGCCTTTACATAAATCTGGAGCTAAAGAGAATATTATTAATTATAGAGGTATATGCATTCAGTCTGCTATTCCTAAGTTGTTTGATCAAATTGTAACTGGTCAAACACAATGAATGTGCAAAAGCATTTAAATGGAACAGCAACATGGGTTTTGAGAGGGTCGTTCTACTCATACAAATCTTCTATGTTACAAAAATGATCTTTTGAATGCCTTTCAATCAAGAGTTCAAGTAGATTCTATTTACACAGGTTTTTCAAAGGCTTTTGATTGCGTTAATCATAGTATTTTGATTGCTAAGCTTTGGGCTTTGGGTTTTCATAAATCTGTTGTTGCGTGGTTGTCGAGCTTTTTGGAAAATCGTACACAGTGTGTGAAAATTAATAACTTTTTATCACAACCAATTGTTGTTCCTTCTGGGGTTTCTCAAGGATCTCATTGTGGACCTATTCTGTTTTTACTCTTTATTAATGATCTTGTTTATTCTATTAATTCTTTGTCTTATCTTTTATTTGCTGACGATCTTAAAATGTATAAAAGAAAAATCTATCATGGACTGCATTAGTTTGCAAAATGATTTAAATTCTGTTTATTCATGGTGTATTATTAATAACTTGTTGTTTAACGCAAATAAATGTTTTTCGATAAGCTTCAACAAAACTTTAAGTAAAGTATCATATGACTGTACTATCGATAATTATGTTTTGGAACATGTTACACAAATAAAAGATTTGGGCGTAATTTTTGATTCAAAACTAACTTTTGTTGAGCATATAAACTATATGTGCAACCGTGCTATGAAAATGTTGGATTTGTTTACAGAATGTCTACTGACCTATCTCCTAGCACACTCAAATTACTTTATTGCGCTTTAGTACGTTCTCATTCAGAGTACGCTCCGTCAGTTTGGTGTCCATTCTACAACGTTCATATATGCAATATAGAATGTATTCAAAACAATTTTTTTTGTTTATTATTGTACAAATTAGGCATTTTATTTAAAAATTACGATTTTAACCTCATTGCATTGCAATATAATCTTCCACCGCTGAAAATTCGGCGCAAAAGAGCCGATTTATCATTTTTACGTGGACGAATGATGTCTGAGATTGATTGCCAAGAGCTACTAGTAACTCTTCCATTTTAAGTCCTCAACAATAATCGCCGAACCAGACAATCTCCATTATTTAGAGAGTCTATACATTCTACCAATTATGGATTTAATAATCCAATTGGTAGAATGTGTAGAATTGCAAATAGTTTCTCTAATAATATCGATTTATATTGTGTTTCAAAATGTAGTTTTAAGTGTCAATTAAAATGTGTTGATTAATAATTTTATATTTTGTTTTTATTTATGTATACTTTTTTTCATGCTTTTATTATTCAATATTCTTTTATATATTTTTACCGTGAATAAAGTATTATTATTATTATTATTATTCTTAGAAGTATTGTTTCCATCTTTCCATTATCTTGTCTTCTTCCGTTATTATATTGCTATTTTAATTTTTTATGTTCATCATATTGTGTTCTTTCTTTTTTCTTAGATGTTTTATTTATTTATTTATTTATTTATTTATTTATTTATTTACTAGTCAACGGAAGCCATTACAAAATAAATATATATTTACAACTTAAAAAACATATAAATTAAACATAAAACAACTAATACTAAAAATAAGAATAAAACTTAAATAGTTACAAAAAATATAAATATTAAAAGGTTACGTATGGTTGAAAAAATCCACTTTAACCTCGTTGGAATGCCGCAAAATACGTGTAGATGCAGTGTGCTGCGCATATAGAATGTTTTAACTGTCCGTAAAGTAGTTTTTGGTTCCGGTTGAAGTTCTCATTCATTTCTATTCTAAATTTTGTCCATGATTTTATCTTTTTTTCATTTATTATTTTTTTTGTTTCATTTCTTTTTTCTTTATATTTTTCATATTTTTTTTTTGTAGGTATCTTTTCCATTTTTCTTTTTTTTTTTTATCTTTTTCTTGGCTTCCTCTGACCACCAACTGGTTTTTTTTATATCTTTGTTTACAATTTTTGTTGTTTCACAGCTCTCTTTTGCAGTTTCTTGTATGATTTGTTTGAACCTTTCCCATTTTTCTTCTATGCACAATCTTATATCTTTCTCATTAATTTTTTTTTTGTAGCATTTCTTGGTATTTTGCTTGTATCTGTTCTTCTTTTAGTTTGTATGTTTTTGTCTGGTTTAACTTTTTTGTCCATTTCATGTCCATTAGTAGTAAATGGTGGTAACTTCTTAATTACGCCTGTCTTGTTACTCTTACATTCTTTACCTTGTTTCAGTTCTTTTTGTTAACTAAGCAGTAGTCAATCATTGATTTCTCATTCCTGGTTTGTTGTGTTCTTGTGTATTTGTAAATTTTCTTGTGTGTGAATTTGGTGTTTCTTACTACCAGATTATTTTCAATGCATAGTTGAATAATTCTTTTTTCATTTTTATTTTTTATTTCTGCTCCTTCATTTTCCATTACCTCTCTAGTCCGTTATTTTGTTTTCCTACTCTCCCATTTAGGTCTCCTAGTATCATTATGTTTTCTGTTTCCTCGTCTATTTCTTGTTGTAAATTATTGTACAAACTGTCCTTCTCTTCTTTCTTTGCGTCTTTATTCGGTCCGTACGGTACTATCATGGTCTATGTTTCATTATCAACTAGCTTCATTTCTACTGTCATAATTCTTTTATTTATGTGTTTTTCTCTTATTGTATCTTTTATTCTTTTCGGAGCTACTATCATTCCTACTCCTCATTTTGATATTTCCTTTTCCTCTACTCATCTCCACATTAACCAGTATCCTCTATGTATTCATACTATCCCTTGCTTTTTCTTTTTTGTTTCCATTATTCCTAGTATTTCTATTTTTTAGTTCATCATTTCTTCCACCAGTTCAGCTTCTTTTTCCATGTATCTTCTTATATTCCATGTTTCTATTCTTTTTTCTTTTTTTTTTCTTTTCTGTTTTTTTTTCTAGTATTTCTTGTACCATTTCTTCGCCATGTCTTTTTCTTTTTTTTTTTTCTGTTTTTTTGTCAGTTTTTTGGAACTTCCACTTTTCTAAATTTTTTAACTCTTTATTTCATCTATATTTCTCTCCGTTAATTATTAACTTTCAGTAACCTAACCTAACCTTCTTTCCATTTGCTTTTTCTTCTTTTGCTATGTCTTTAATTTGTTTTTGTGCGCATCTTTCTTCGTTCCAAGTAATGTGTTTTAGTTTTTTTTTTCTTACTCTAAATATTTTTCAGTTTTCATCGTTTTAATGTAAGTCAAGATAAAAAAGTTTTATTTTATTTTATTACTTATTAAATTTTTGCTTTCCCCTAAGTCCATAAATCCAATTTACGTATGGTAAGTAGTGATCGCATTGAGACTGTGAACGCCATCGTTGACATTAATTCTGAGCCAAACGGTAAAGCCGCTTTTTAGGGGCCATTTAATACCTCTTGGACATAGATGTAGATTTTGCACTTGCTCATCCGCTTTTCAAAACCGTTGCCACTTAGTAGAAAAGTAACCTATTCTTCTGTAAGTCGCTCAGTTCTCTAACACTAACGAGAAGAATGGTTGACATTTGAATCTGTATTATGAAGTGTTTGTTGCAGTCACCCCTTACCCTCGCTTCTATTATCACAACTAAAATGCAATATAGTAGCAAAAGAAGTGTTTTTAAGGCGGCCAAAAGAGTTGCTTTCATACTTTAGTTTGGTTAGTACTCTTGAAAGTTGTTTTTCATTTTATACGAGCTCTTTGTGATAATAGGTCTGACAGGGCCGTTGCAACATATTGTGCGGTGTGTGCTGTGCACACAGCGGCCATATGAATAAAGCAGCAAAAAATTTATTTGAATTGATTATTGAGTTATGAAAAATTTGTAAATTTGTATCTGTGATCAAGTTATTGTTTTTGTGGCATAGATAGTTGCTTTATCAAAATATTATTTCTGCTATTTTAGACTTGTTTTGTCGTTGATAGCTCTCTGGCTCAATGGTGGTTAGACTTTGTTGTTAATTTTTTGTTTAATGTTTTGTAGTCGAACATTAAGAGCACATTTGGTGATCTGTATTCTGAAGATAACTGGACAAAGCCAGAATCTATAAAACTTGTGTGCGGCCAATCCTAACTTACGCCGCTAAAATCAATGCAGAAACATTTAAAATTAAAAGACTAATGAGGAGCATGGAAATAAAATGTCTTAGAACAATGAAAACAGTAAACTACTTGATAAAATTAGAAGCGTTATCAAAGATAAACTAATTACTGAATAAATAGCTAGACTGTTCAAATCACAAAGATGACAATAGAGACCGAATTGCTAAATGATTAATTAAGACCAAAGATTACAAAGTAGAAAACTTCTAAGCAGACTATCTAAAAGATGAATAGAGAGCCGGGCGTCAGCATCAATGGAAGGCTAGAAGGCATATAACAAAATTTAATCGCAAACAAAAAGAAGAATCTTGATGCGGACTAACAAATAAAAAACTACAAAAATGCTTAATCGACCTGAACCTGCTTTGATAACTAGGGTAATGCATTTACCAAAAAAAACAATTTTAAAAGATTATCAGAAAATGACATTTTTGACTAAAAACCATATAGAACATGCTTTTTAGATCAAAAATTAATAAAATAAAGTGATTTTTTGCAAGAAATTTAAAGAAAACTCAACAAAAATACTATTTTAAAATAAAAATTAAACAAAAGAAGCAATTTTGGATAAATTTTTTAGAAAACGTTGTTTTTGACTACAAATTTAATAAAAAACGCTTTCTAGACCAAAAAGTAATTAAAAAATGTGATTTTATACAAGAAAGCTACAAAAAAATTATTAGAAACTACTGTTTTAAACTCAAAACTAAACAAAAGAAACAATTTTGGACTAAACTGTGTGTAAAACGTTGTTTTTGACAAAAAAACTTGCTATCTAAACAAAAAATTAATGAAATAATGTGATTTTGTGCTAGAAAGTTAAAAATAGCTTATCAGAAATAATGTTTTGAACTAGGAATTAAATAAAAAAAAAGCAATTTTGAACTAAAGTGTTTAGAAAACGATGTTTTTGACTAAAAATTTAATAGAAAATGCTTTCTAGACCAAAAATAATTAAAAATGTGATTTTGTACCAAAAAACTTATAAAAAATACTGTTTTGACTTATGAAATAAAGATAAAAAACAAATTTGAATTAAAGTGTTCAGAACATGCTGTTTCTGAATAAAAACTTAAAAACAAATGCTTTTTAGATCAACAAGTAATGAAAAATACGATTTTGTTTTCAACTAAAAATTAAAAAAAACAAGAAATTTTGGACTAAAGTGATAAGAATTGTGATTTGGTGCAAAAACAGTTATAGATAACTTCTGGAAAATACTGCTTTTGGACTAAAAATTAAACTTAAAACGCAATCTTTTACTAAAACTTGTTAAAAAAATGCTGTTTCTGTATAAAAATTTAATAAAAATTGCATTTTATAACAAAAAGTAACCAAAAATGTGATTTTGTGCAAAAATGTTACAGGAAACTCATAAAAATACTGTTTCGGCTTCAAAATTAAACAAAATACAGTTTTAGACTAAAAAGTGATAAAAATGCCGTTTTTGACAAAATACTTAATAGAAAATGCCTTTTAATCCAAAAAGTAATAAAAAATGTAATTTTTTCAAAAAAAAAAAAAAAAGAAAATACACTAGAAGATATTGTATTAGACTAACATTTAAACAAAAAAAGCAATTTTGGATTAAAGTTTTCAAAAAAGGCTGTTTTTTAGACAAAAAAGTAATAAAAATGACTGAAAGTTTTAGCTGTTTTTAGGGACAGCTTCTCTAACTTGTTAATATAGATCCTACGCATTTTTTCAATAAGTGTGGGCTAGGCATCAAGTATCTTGATTTGTTACCGTATAAACCATATTTGCCAACATAACTGAAACTTTGTATATGATCTGGTGATTACATCTTGCTTGAAACATATATTTTGTTAGTTTGTATATAAGCATTTTTTGAATTTTTAGGTTTTCTCATGCGGTGAGTCACAAAAATTCCAAAATAGTTTTAAATTATCTTATCAACACCCATGAGTTTTACTTTATATGTCTGATTACCTCAGTATTTTGCCTAATCGGGTTTTAATGCGTAGGTAAGTGTAAGCACCCGGATAACCGCCGCAGTCATATTAACCAGAAAAGTATAAAAGATTAGTTTGGTATCGAGCGTAAGAGTAGCTCCATATATTTTCAGATGTTTTAATTCGTTAGTGTTTAATAAGAAAACTAGTATTTTGTGGAATTATTAATTATCTTGACTTTTGATCAGCTCAATTAATATTCGTGCTTTTTACGTAATAACTTTTTATTTCATACAATGTACAAACGTACAAATTATGCACAGCACTCTACCACTAAATATATTCTGAGACATGACAATAAAATTACAGTAACTTTTTAAGTATTATTTTAATGCACTGTACGATGTACTTTTTAACTATTGTAATTATAATTATTTTGATTTAATTGTAATTTTTAGTATTAGTAGTTTTATGTTCAACTACTAAATATCATTTTGTAGTGGCCATTGTTGACTAACAATTAAATAAATATTGATAATTTGAATAAGATTGTAATATTTTATAAGTCAGCCAAAGTTTCGGCAACAACGTTGACTTTATATTATTTTCAACTTAATTTCTATCCCTCAATACCGATAACTTGAGATGGGATTAAAAGCTCAAACCTCAAGTGATGATAGAGGGAAGAATCTATTTTTATTTTTATTATTATTTATTATACATTCAGTATTGTTTTGTATTATATAAATTTTATTAATAAATATATATATATATTATATTAATTGAAAATATTCCATATTAGCAGTCGACAGAAAAAAAAATCCTTTTTTAAACATGCATTTATTGGATGTTTGTGTGGTCACTATCATATCTTCTGCACTTGACACAAGATATAATTAATCATATTCACAGACTCAGATATAATTAGTTTTTTTTATAAATTGGTGCCTGATATTTGTTATTAATTTTTGACTAATTTTAAAATAATTCATGTAAATAGTTTTTTTAAATGTCAATGTCAAATTGTTGCTTCTTTTAAAATGAATGATTTAATTATATTTTCATTTTTGTTAATTAGATGTGTAGCAGTTCTTCAAAATTGTTGCAATATAATATTTGCATGCGTAATTAGTGATATAATATTTTAAAGTAGTTAATTTTATATATGCCTTGACTTAATTTGTTATAATTATATTATATATTTATTTATTTAGTCCTAATATGCATTGTGTATGCAAGTCAATTCTGCTTTTATCATTAATTTATATAAATTATAAAATAGATAAAATGCTGGTTCAACAAGTTGTTGTAACTTTTCACATACCATAGTATAATAAATCTAGAAAATTAATTGCGGCAACTTAGTTATAATGACATAAATTAATCTAAAAATTGTTAAAATTTCAGATGTAATATCATATTTTATTAAAAAAAGTAAATAAAAGGTTAACTGTTCCAAAACGCCCTCATATCGAATCGAATTACTTGTTGGAAATGTCATTCTGCGCTCGCAATAACTAATTTAAAATAATCAATAAAGTCCTCACAATATTATATAAACATAAATTGAGTTATTTATAATGTTAAATATTTGGTTTTGTCACTGTCCTTCAACGCTTCCGGGAGGATCAAATTAAATGTTACAAGTGGGTTTTATCATAACTTAAAAGTGTGAGTGATCTATTTTCATAACGATAATTAAATGACAAGCAATATTTATCGTACATTAACTATTACAAAATAAATGAGTGAATTACCTAGTATTATGACTACTACTATTGATATTTAGTTGTAATTGTAAAATAGGCTGCACGTTACCTCCCATTAAAAATTATGTAAAATTCGAAGAAATATTTTTATAATTATGCTAACCTTTGAAATCAGACTTGATTTTATACGATACAAAAACTTTATTTATTCACACAGAGTAATAATGGATATAAATATAGTTAATTATTAAAATAAATGATTGACCTTAGTTTTTAGCCTTGCAATATTTCATTTTTGATTAATAATTATAATAATGATACCAATTGTTGCAATAAGAATAGGCCTCTGCACTAATAATTATATTACTTTAGTTAAAGCAAATGCAATTTAAAAAATGCAATGATTTTATATAATAATAGCAATGGAAAAGGCCATAGAAATACTGAATCTAAATATTCTGAAATTAAAAATAATAAAATTTAATTATATTATTTAATTAATTCTTGGGAGAAAACTGTCTTTTATAAAATAAAAACATTAAATAAAAAATAAACCATATATATTTCAAAGTTATAATTTGTCGTGATTAAATAAAATAAAATATCTGTTTTCACTCAAGAATTAATAACATAATTATAATAACATAATAGTCAATAAACAAACAAATAAATACAATAAAATTTATTGTTAAAATATAATAAATTAAAAATCATTATCAAATTATTGACATTTTAAATGCAATCGTTATAATCAATCATTATACAAAAGAATAAAATATATTATCATCAATCAGAGTCTACAGATATGCATTCAAGGTTAATTGTTAAATTAACTCTTAAGGGCATGCAGTACAATAACATGAACTTTAAAGAAAGAAAATGCAATGTCGTTGCGCGAATTTGCAAATTTGGGGAGCACATTGTGAAAGGCCCGGGCTGGAGGACCACACCTTGCCACAGTTTAGTATATATAGCCGATGTGTGCTCTGGAACAATCAGACTCAATCAACTCTCATATCCAGTAACATGGCATTCAAAGTGAGTATGAGCGCTAATATATATTATGAAAATATAATATAGTTTAATTAGTTTCTGCAGTGTGCTACGTATTATAAGCAACCTTGCAAACTTTAAAATTTATGATGTTTTGTACATTTAAAATAATTTGCAATAGAGGAAGTAATTAATTGATGATGTTATTTAAATTTTAACATTTCCTATTTGTTTTATTAATAAATATTTTTAATTACAGTTCGTCGCTTTCGCCGCTCTTTTGGCTGTAGCTCGTGCCGGACAAATCGGCTATGCTGCTCCAGTAGCAACATATGCTCATGCCGCTCCAGTAGCCACCTACGCTCATGCCGCTCCAGTAGCACACTACTCTGCCGCCCCAGCTGTATCTTATGCTTCATACGCCCCAGCTGTAGCTAAAGTAGCCACATACGCCGCCCCAGTAGCAAGTTATGCTCATGCCGCTCCAGTAGCCACATACGCTCATGCCGCTCCAGTTGCCACTTATGCTCATGCTGCCCCAGTAGCCCACTACGCTCATGCCGCTCCAGTAGCTTATGCCGCCCCAGTAGCTAAAGTAGCTTATGCTGCCCCAATCACCAAAACCATTGTAGCTGAAGCCCCAGCCGCTTACGATTTTGGATATGCCGTAAACGATCCACACACCGGAGACAGCAAGAGCCAACACGAATCTCGTCGTGGAGATACCGTCCAAGGCAGTTACTCCCTCATTGATGCCGATGGCACCAAGAGGACCGTAGATTACACCGCTGATCCACACAACGGATTCAACGCTGTAGTACACAAAGAACCAGCCCAAGTTGCCGTTAAAGCTGTTGCCCCAATCGCTAAAGTAGCTTACGCCGCCGCTCCAGTTGCTCACTATGCTCATGCTGCCCCAGTAGCCACCTATGCTCATGCTGCTCCAGTAGCCACCTATGCTCATGCCGCTCCAGTAGCCACTTATGCTCATGCCGCTCCAGTAGCCGCCTACGCTAAAGTAGCCGCTCCAGTAGCTTATGGTCATGCTGCCCCAGCTTACTACCACTAAATTGTCTCCTAAATATTGAATGCCTGATCAATACTGCATTGTGTTATATAAACATCAATTAATATTAGTTATTATGCAGTATGAAAATTGTAAAGATGTATAATATTTATTATTATTTTATTGCCATAAAGTGGACCCTATTGGGTCTTAACCAAACACGATTCTTTTTATTTAACATTTTCCCTTTCTCAATACGTTCAAACTGATAAATTTAAATTATTACAAAAACATATTACAACCCATTTTAATTGCATAGATGTTACGACAAACATTAGTTATAAAATTATTTATAACTTATAATTTAATTCTGGATCTTCTGCAACTATTGTTCTATATATTCTAATTGGGTTAATAAAAAAATTCCATATTTTTTATTAAAACTTTTTTTTTATCTAGATCTAGTAATCTTAAAAAGTATTTGAATGCAGCCAGAGTTGCATATGTGCCAATACACATAATTGTAGTGCTTTATGTTAGTTACCGGGTATGGATTATTATACATCCAGTTTTTTTTTTATTTAAATAAAATATACTGTATCTGTAAACTGTATATAATAACGACAAATAACTGAATGACATCAATATATCAATAGATCACTTATGCTCTCAAAGTATAAAGAGTCATCAAGAATAATTTAGAGTAATGTACATTTAATACTAAAGTTTACTACCAAAAAGACCATCACTACTGTCATTATAAAAACAAGCAAATTCTGAAATATAAATTATGATACTACCAACAAGCAGGTAAAAATTCTATGAAACAAGCTACATCAATTCTAGATACAAAACTACTTGACATTTTACATAAACTTTATAGAAGTAATACCACTATTTAAAAAAAATACTGTCAAGTTCAAGAATCTAATAAATTAGTTTAAAAAAAAAACAAAAAATACAATGTTCATTTCAAAAGGATATGAAAAAAATTATACAAAAAAAGTGGATGTACCAAAAATAAAGTATACAAACCAAATCTTTGGTGTTTGAATTAATTTGGTTCACTAAAGACCAGGAAAAACCGACAGAAAACCCGGCACAAAATAAAACTTTTGCCAATTTAGAATTCCAAGCGACACGCTGAAATCCATCGACTAACCGGCTACGCTCCATGCCGACCGACCTGTTTGGTGCGTTGACTATTTTTGCAACATGCGTCAGGAATGACACTTCATCCTGAGAAAAAAATGTCAAAACTGTCCAAACACAGAAAATCAGACCAATAATATGTTATGTACTAAGTACTGTTGTACAAAATCAAATTTTAAAATTAAACAAAACCTATTCAAATTTTAAAAAATAATAATTTTTACAAAAAAAAATTATATCAAAAAAATCCGAAAAGTAAGAATACGTCGTGGTTGAAGAATCTACGTACGTAATATAATTCAATTATAGTAAAATAAATTTTACAAAGCCACAGCATACAAAAAAATGATTGCAATGATGAATACCTACTTCCAAATTCAGACAGAAACTAGTTGCAAATAAATGATCCTGATTATAAATATTGATATAAAAGCATTTCTCCAACTAAGGAATAACACGTTCGTATACCAGCATGTATTATGCTCATTAAACAGAACTTTTATATCAAATATTATATCATTTTAATATCTGCACACTATGTTAATGTGGGTTTCTTCTCTAGTTGTCTATTGAGTTTGTATTTGATATAATAATAAATACATTATATTAAATAAAATCTACCAGATTTATTTAATTTAGCGATATTAAAAGAAATAATTATTCAATTAGAAAATAGTAATGTATTTTAACCAATTAACTATCAAACATGTTGTAATGTCGAATTTTAGAACACTTTGACCGCTAGCTCTAACAGATTTAAAAAAAAATAAAGTTTAAAGTTGAAAATAGAGGTAACAAGATAAGAAATGAAAAGGTACATTAGTTACATTACTTGTCTGCTCAATAATCCAGCCGGCATAAATGACCTTGCTAAGAGTTTATTAGCAGAGAGACAATGTTCACAATGTACCTCATTCTTTTGTCGATATGACTCAAGCGCCTCAAACAGAAAATACTCTTCTCCACAACAAACTAGTGTAAACAAAACTTTACGTTTTGAATAATAACATACATGTTGTTAATTTATGGTGAATAAAAACTTTGCAAACAGGATTCTGATACCTTGTCTAAGGTACCAGTAAAAATTGTTTAACAACTCCAAAAATAGAAGAAGACTTAAGAGTCTCAACAACAAAGAAAGCGGAAGAACCACAAAGCTTGCCAACACGCACATCAAGCGTGGCATTTTAATGCTAAAACCTTCTAAATATGACTATGTCAAGTTTTAAAGCAAATATTATACTCCACTTAAGTGAAGCCTAAAGCTTGGAACCTCAAACTAATAAATAAGTAGGTCTCATGGATTATAAAAAAGACATAAACTCAAAAAAAATCAAAACCAATTAAACATTCAAACAACAAAAAACACTCTATATAGCAACCTAGAACATCGGAACAATGAGAACTGAAGAAAACTTTAGTTAAGACAGAAACTTTTACACATCAAATAGAATGTTGTCCGTATATAAAAAAAACTCGTCAAAAAAGAGAAAAAAAATATTTAAATTTTGGCATGTCCTATGCCAAAACAACTCGGACCTCAAACACTATATTAGTGCCTTAGTCATTTTTGTCAACAAAAACATCAAACAACTTGTAACTAATTACAAAACAAAATCAAACAGGGTTATACATATATAGTGGTCAGAATATGAAAAAATATTTACTACAAACTATCTATGCGTATGCACCAACAAGCAAAACTGAAAACAAAAAAGCCAAAAAAGTATACAAAAAAATCACAGTACAAACATTAGTCATCGATAATTTAAACGCAAAGATTGATCACAAAACACCAGGAGACACAGAGTGCATTGAAAGATTTTAACTGGCAATCAAAAATTATAGAGATTAATTTTTTAAGAAGTGAAAACGTGTACTGTATGAATACTTTCTTTGACAAACCAAAGCAGAAAAAGTAAAAGTGAAAAACCCCTACAGAAACCAAAAACAAAATAGACTACATAATTTCGAATAACAAAAGATAAGCAAGAACGTCTTAGTACTAAACCAATTTAGCACAGGCAGAAATCATAGGCTAGTTAGGGCAAAAATACAAATAAAAACATGATAAGACAGAAATAGACTCATAAAAAACACACAAATTCTTACGAGTAAAAAAATATTAAATAGTAACAAACCTGAACAAGATTATAAAAATGCAAATTCAAACACACGCGCCTACAACAAGAAGATGATAATGAATAATAGTAATAATTATTATTATCTCGGTAATCTATAGCAAAGCCAACGCAAACATAAAAACCTTAAAATCTGAAATAACTATAGGAAATTAAATAATTAATATAATTAAAAAGATTAGAAAGTATAATTGTTTCGGATAAAAATTAAAAATTTACAAAACTCTCTATACATCAAAGAAAATAACCTCAAACTACTGAAAAAGGTAATGTAGGATCACAAGATATTCAAAAAATCATAGTAACAAAAATAAATAAAACAATGAGGCAAATAAAAAGTAGAAAAACTCTCTGGGAAGATCACATAACATCAGACATGCTAAAACTAGGAGAAAAACCGGTAGAAAATGCAATTCAAATTCTTTTAAACAATTGTATGTATAAGAAAAAGAAATAAAAAAGTGGTATAATGCAGAAGTTATAATTACAAGTATCACAAATGTAAAAAACTACTGACTGATTCAGTTATTGTCATAACTCTGTAAACTATACACCAGAATAAATTTAAACTGTTTTACAAACAAATTAAATAACTACCAGCCCATAGAACAAGCAGTGTTTTAAAAAATATACGTAGGTAATTTTTAAGAATAATCTAATATTTAAAGGAATTGATATACAAGATACAAATGAAAAGGTTATGGACATAATAGTCAAAGTAACACATGGAATGGGATTAAAAATTAATAAAAGTAATATAAAAAATTGCAGCCAGGAGATATTGTTGCTGAGATGGGAACCGAAAAGATAAAAAAACAAATTATAGAAAAAAAGAAAAGAAATTAAAACCATCAAAATTGAAGACTGTGAATTAAAAGGAAAGAATAATAATAATATCTACATAAACGAACAACTCACTATTTACAACAGTAAACTGTATTTTGAATGTAGACAATTAAAAAAAGCAAAAGCATACAAGTATGTATGGACAAAAAACGGTAAAATATTTGCTAGAAAATCTAAAAAAGATAAAATCATACAAATTCATTGCTTAGAAGACATAAAAAAACTAATACAGTAAATATTTAAAAAATCATATACACTACTCTATATAAACAGTAAACCATCAAAATGGATCCCTTAACATTATATTTTCACAATATTAGAAGCGTTAAACAAAAACTAAACGAACTAGAGATTATTCCTAAATTATACAATGAACCGTCTATAATATCGATTGCAGAAATGAAGAGATATGAAGAACAAGAAGACTATTATCAATTAAAAAACTACTACAGCGTACAAAACTCAAGGAAAACGAAAGGAGGCGGTGTAAACACATACATTAAGAAAAATATAAAATATAAAATAATAACAAACAAAACAATTAACTATATAGAATTAATTACAATACTTCTAACCGAGCAAAACATCTATATCACATCAATTTATAAGCCACCAGAAATATCAAATACGGAACTGTTAAATGTTCTTGAAAATATCATCCTTAACACAAGAAAAACACACATTATCATGGGAGATATAAATATAAACCTAGCAGAAAACTCAAACAAAACCAGCACATATAAAATGATGATAACAGAACAAGGATATCAATTAATGAATACGGCTGAAAGTACAAGAACAAGCAAAAAGAACAAAATATCAATAATAGACCATATCATTACAAATAAACCTCTACTAATGAAAAAATTTGAAATAAAATATGCCCCTTACTCTGATCACCATGCAATACTGACGACATGGAACATTAAAGACAAAACAAATAAATATACAATAACAAAAAAATATAAAATAAATTACGACAATATTAAATTTCTTTTTACTAAAAGTGCTAGAGAATACCAAATTGAAACGTTTGATAAGCTTATTGAAATAATGACAAGTCAAATAGAAACTAATACTAGAGAAGTACAACTTAAATATAAACAAGGAGATGACTGGATTAATACCGAAATACTTAACGACATAAAAAAACGAAACGATCTATATAAAAGACACAAACAAAACCAAACACACGCCATAATCAAACAAAACTACATTAAAATGAAAAATTACGTTGATAAAAAAGTAAATGAAAAGAAAAAAACGTACTATCAGAACAGAATAGAACGTGTACAAGATTATCCTAAAAAGAGATGGAATGAAATAAATCAAATTATAAAAACTATAAAAAGAAATAAAGATATAACAACAATCACCCAAGAAAATGGAACAATACTTACACATCCGGAAGACATTTCAAACACAATAAACACATATTTTGCAAATGTTGGAAGAAACTTTGCAAATAAACTAACAACATCAAACATAATCTCATTACAAAAAAATATAGAATCAAACGTAACATTTGATCAAACCACCGAAACAGAAATTGAAGACATTGTTAATAAACTTAAAGATGGAAAAGCGCCCGGAAAAGATATGATAACAACCGAAGTCATTAAAACCATAAAAGATGACCTAATACCATTACTCATAAAACTGATCAACACCACAATACAACAAGGTATATACCCAGAATGTCTAAAACCAACAATTATCATACCCATATTTAAAAAAGGAAATAAACATCTGCCGGAAAACTATAGACCAATAGCATTACTGTCTATTATAACTAAGATAGTTGATAAAATTATTTATAAACGGATACTCAAGCATGTGGAATCACATAATATTATAAATACTAGACAATATGCATTTCAAAAACAAACTGGTACAAGTTCCGCACTTACGGACATAATCCACAACATCAACAATGCTCTCGACTCAAGAAAAGAATGTCTTACAGTATTTATAGACATGCAAAAAGCATTTGATACTGTATGTAAACAAAAGTTATTACAAAAACTAGAAAAAATGGGAATTCGTGGAAAAGAAATAGATCTAATCAAAAGTTTTCTAAAATACAGACCTTTACAAACAAAGATTAAAAACACACTAAGTTCAATAAAATATAGCGAATATGGTATCCCACAAGGTGGTGTACTTGCACCACTTCTATATATCTTATATATTAATGATATATTTGAATTAAAACTAAATGGAAAGCTATACATATACGCAGATGATACAACTCTGATACATACAGAAATAAACAAAACAAAATTGCAACACGAAGTACAAAAAGACTTAAATAAAATTAATGATTGGTACAATAACAATCTTCTAACGATTAATGAAAACAAAACAAACTTTATGCTAATATTACGAAAAAAAAAGATTCAACAACATTAGGCTATATATAAATAAAAAACAATTAAGTGAAGTTTCACATAATAACTATCTTGGAATTACAATTACAAATAATGAATAAAAACACAATAGCTATAGGAGCCAAATACAAACTTACCAACTTAACTACACAAAAAACAAGAAACATTATTTATAATGCAATTTTTAGCTCGCAAACCAACTACATGATGACCATATAGTCACAAACCAATATAAAAAACATAGAAAAATTACAACGACAACAAAATAAGGCAATAAAAACACTATATCAAATGGACAAATTAACACCTACGATCGAAGTTCATGAAAAAACAAACCAACTAACAATAAAAAACAAAATTTTACAACAATGTATTATTTTAATAAAAAAAATACAACTTGGGCTAACTAAAACAGAACTAAAATTAACAACTAGAAAAGAAATTCATACACATAACACACAAAAAAAAGGACACCTTAACATGGAAGTTAACCGAACAACTTCAAAAAATCAAAGTTTAACTGTCAAAGGCGTTAAAGAATTTAACAATATACCGGAAGAAATCAAAAGTATATGCACAATAAATAATTTTAAAATTAAATTAAAACAATATTTAATGAAAAAACAAATATAAAAATTAAAATATAAAACTAATGCACATCACAACATTACAGGATAATTAAATAAATTTCCAATACCAGGCCCCGGGAATCCTCACGGATAGATGGCGGTACTGCTGGAATATTACAAAATATATTTTTTTTTTTTTTTTTATAAAATAAAATGAATGTATAAATGTATGTATATTATGTATAAATAAATGTATTAAATTTGAAAAAAAAAAAAAAAAAAAAAAAAAGAGAAATCAATTAATGTTTAATTTATTGTAAAGAGGAAGGTATGCTATTAACAGTTGAAAACAATATCAGTCAAATCGCCGCCACAATTACGGTTGCAGTACATGAAATTTTCCATGACCAATTTGCACATTTGCGGCTGTAAGTCTTTGATAACTTCACAAATTCCATCTTTAAGATCTTCGATTGTGGAGCATTGGCATAGACCTTATCTTTCTCGTAGCCCTAAAGAAAAATGTCTAAAGGTGTTATATCAAAAGATCTCGGTGGCCAATTGTGATCACCTCTTTGAGAAATAACACGGTCAAGAAACTTTTCTTGCAAAATTGCGATTGTTTCGTTGCTTGTGTGGCACGTAGCGCCGTTTTGCTGAAATTAAACGTTGTCCACATCAATATCTTTTAATTCTGGCCATAAAAAATCATTAATCCATTCACCGTAAGAGTTGCACCCTCATTGTCAAAAAAGTAAGAAACAATCATTCTTGGATTTTCTGAGCCTTAAATGCGACAATTCTGCTTATTAACGTAGCTTCCGAGGTGAAAATGGGCCTCATCACTGAACATGATTTTTTGATGAAATTCCGGATCATTTTGATGCATTTGAAGCACCCAATCAGCGAAGATACGACGTTTATGGTAATTGACCGGCTTGAGTTCTTGTGTTAACTAAACTTTAAAAGTTTTAAGACTTAAATCTTAAAGTGTAATGTCGTTAGTGGAATGTCTTATTTCAAAGATCGACAAGGAATTGACAAACCTGGGTTTTCTTCAACAGTACGGGCTACATCAGCAATATTCTCATGTGTTCTTGAGCGATGCACACGGTTTCAATTTTTTACATCACAAACTTATTCCAACAGCTCAAATTGTTTCACTAGGTTTACTATTGCCGGCCGAGACAGCGCTTTACGACAACCAAAAAGTGCTTTAGTTTTGCATACTGTGACTAAAAAATGTTTACCATTTTTGTAGTGAATTTTAATAATTTCAATGCGTTGTTGAAGCATGTATTGTTCTATTTTTAATAATGGCGTAGTTTTTACTTGTCAAATATCAAAAGATAATAGCTTCAAAATTGACAGCTGCCCAAATAGCCTGTTATTTAAATTGAAACTTCTTATTGAAAAACCCTTAACATCTCTTTTATAGACTTGTACAAAAAGTTTATTTTCATTTTTAAAATCAATGGACGAAACACAAATCATTTCCAAATACTTCAACATCTTAGAAATCATCTACAAAAACAAATACTGACATGTCAAAATAAATGAAAAACTGAAAACAAAAAAGATTTTATATCCCTAAAATTGTCCACTCTGGCAATAGAAGACGTATAATGAAAACGTAGACAATTGAAAGCGTTAAGATAGATGGTAGTTAATTAAACCACCTACGATTTGCCGACAATATTGTGCTCATCAGCAGTGATATTACAGAACAAAAAACTATGCTCATACAAACAAATAACTCATCTAAAGTTATAGGTTTAAAATGTACTTGAAAAAACCAAAAATATAAGTGGCAGCAAAATAGAGGTTCTAGTTGATCACCAAATAATCAATTAAGTGACAAATGTGTTTTTTTCAATTTCAGACACAACATCATGCTAGGGAAAGATAACCAAACCGTTGAAATCACAAAACGGATTATGTTTGCTTGAGTTGCATTTAAAATTTTAAAAGAGCAACTGAGCAAGCAAAGAAAATCAGACAACAGAACTGAAGTAACTTACATCAACACGAGTGGCAAAGCTGAAATGACAACGGGTAGGTCATGTTGCAAAGATAACATAAATTCAGATGAATGACAAAAATAACAACTTGACGATCAATATAATAATAACAACAATAATAATAATAATAATAATAATAACTTTATTCCATAAAATCTTTACAAAATATTGGCATATTCACAAAGCAAATTACTAAAAAATATAAAATTTAAACTAAATATTAATAACATAACAAAATATTCAAAATATGATACAATGTTAATTATTATTAGGAACACAACATACACATTAAAATAACTTTGGTAGTATTACACTATAACACTATAACAATTACATACATAATACATCTAAAAAACGATTAAAAACTGTGCCATTACCAAGAATCTTTCAAAAATTCGTTGTACGTATAATAACATTTTTTAATTAAAATTGTTTTAACTGACTTTTTAAAACATTTCAAGATAAGGTTTCTGTATATTTTTGGCAATTTATTAAAACACTTAATAGCTACTTGAACTTTTTCAAAAAAAGCTGTATTATGTTTGGGTACCTCTAATATTGATCCATGTCGGATATTATAATCATGCTAATTGTTCAGTTTTTATTTAAATGTAAATAATTTTGTTTTGTGTAAATTAATGCTGCTTATATAAATAATGATAGCAAAGTTTTCTGAATAAATCAGCACAATGAGTTTGATTAGATTTATTTAACATATATTGTATTGCTCGTCTTTGAAGTCTGAATAACCTGATTGCATTTGCAGATAATCCCCAGGCTAATATCGCATACAATATTGTTGATTTTATTTTTGCGTAAAAAAATGTTTTTAAAATAAACATTCACAATCTTGACAAAGATTTTTATAATATAACAATGCGATACTATTTTTTCGCATACATTATTTATGTGCTCATCCCATTTGCAGTACATATCAATTGTTACTCCTAAAAATTGTGTATGCTTCTGCTAACGTATATTCACTGCATTACATTTAATCAGCAAGGAGTCATCTATGTTTTTACTTTTAAGATTAAACTTTACTATTGCAGTCTTGGAAGTGTTAATAGCAAGTATGTTTTCCTTAAACCAGTAGTGTACATCTTTTATTATGTTATTGGATTTAGTTACTAGTTCAATCCTAACATTTTGACTGATTAACAATGAAGTGTCGTCAGCAAATAAAAATGTGTTCTTCTCAGGAATGTCGTTAATATATATAATAAAATGTAGCAGACCCAATACTGAGCCTTGAGGTATACCTGTAGTCATAACTAAAGTATTCAATTTAGCATTGGTTAATTCTACATAGTGAGTTTGTCCTGCTAGATAACTTCTTATCCACTGAGAAACAATGCCGCGGATGCCATATTTGTGTAACTTAAAAATTAACCGCTTGTGATTAACTAGATCAAACGCTTTTGTAAGATCTAAAAATATACCTAAACTTTGTTCACCATTGTTAGTACTTTTATATAAATTATTTAAAAACTCTACTATTGCCGATGTTGTTGACTTTCCTTCTCGAACACCAAATTGAGAAAGAGAAACAAAGAAAAACTTAGAAAGACCGCAAAAAATGGATTGATGACATTTTACAAATAGCAGAAAAAGAGTAGTCACAAATCCAAAAAACAAAGACAAACAGAAAAAGCCTAGGAGTAGATACCTAGTAAACAAAGTTACGTTTAAAATACATTTATTTTTGGTATTACATCTAAGTGTAATATTTGTTTATTTGTTAAGTAAATTATACAAAAAAATGTCCGGCGACTAACGGATATATCTTGTATATTTAGTGTTTAATATACGTACCCGTTATATGTATTTTAAACGTGTATATTCAATGTAAAAAATGCGTAAATATATAATACAAATATTTGTATATTCTTCAATTAATACACGTGTATTATAGGTTAAATTTTATCTAGCAATAAAATAAATTTATCATTCTAACATAAAATACAAAGTATTACATATAAATAAATAAAACGTTATAATATTTAATATAGATATTTAAAAAAATTACAATTAAATTGAAGATCCATTTTGCTTTTTCTTTTGGTGACATCTGAAAAATTTACTGTGTGTATTTCCACAGCCTCATATGAAACACATACGGTAATCTTTATTTCCAATACCTTGACTAGTATGCTAATTGTATTTATAATACTATATATAACAATAGCAATAATTAATATTTAATTTAAATTGAAAAAAAAATCCATAAATCAATATTAATGTTACTGTAATAGCTATAATTGCATTATACAAAGAAAAAAATGGTGCACCTGACAAGTGATTTGAAACAAAGATGTTATTGCATATTTTCAGATTTAACACTTACCACAATTAGAAATTTCATCTTGGTACTCCTAAATCTGCACTTCCAGTCCAATTAAACTACACTTCAACACTGTTGTATAACAACAAACAACTTAAAACTGTATTGATTAACGGAGCTAATAGCACGTGCACATTAAAGTTGATAAATAAATAAATAAAATGAATAAAATGATGAATCATGCATCTCAACATACACTTTGCAAACTATATTCACGCGTTCGGGTAGCCTTGGGCGTACAAACATCAAAAACAGAATTGGTCGGCAAACCAAACCCAGAAATAATAAACGTTAAATATCCGTAGATATATACAGGTATTTATACAAGTATTCTAATAGTTAATATACGTGTATCAATCAACGGTAAAAAAAATAAGAAATATTAACGTATAATATACGAATATACATACTTTACGTGTACAAGAAATGTATATTATACAAATACACATATACCATATACGTTTTTTACACCATGTATACGTGTTATAAAGTTATATGATCTAAACTTGTGTTTACTGGGTAGTAAACAGCTGATAAAGAAGAAACAAACGCCTATCTTTGAAAATAATTATCAGTTTTTCAAACTGCTAGGCTTTACATTTACTTTAACGCAAATTGATAGCATATTTAAACACATATGTGATGTTTTTTATAAAAATAAAAGCTATCCTTGATTTTTGATAACAGAATCTTATTTATGTTTATCAATAAATATTTCGTTAACAAAACATTTTAAGACAAATAAAATATAAACTTTTATAAATTTTGAACTTAAAAAGTTTTTAGAATAATCTGTAAAATATTGAATCACTCAGTATAAGTAGTACGTATTTTGATAAAATTATTGCAAAAGTAAAATCATTTTCACGGTATTATTTTGTTATTGTTTTTAATACCATCAAATTAGCATAACTATCAATGATTACTATTTTGACATACGTTTTATTTAAAAACAAAATTTGTGCAATAATTAACAAACATTGATAGCTATAAATAGTAAAAGAAAATTAAAAGTATCAGTTCACATACAATTTACAAAACTAAAATAATACAGTAAGTAGACACAGTTATTTATTTTATTCAAACATTACATTTAAAATTAAAAAAAATTAAACATTAAAAAATAATTAATTTTTAGGAATGAAAATAGTATTTATATTCACCTTAATTGGACTTTTGTCTGGTAGCTTGGAAGCGATAGAAAATGAAAGTAATCTAAATTATGCAAACGACCGTGCCGTAGACCAACTTACCATGTATGTTGGACAACATAGAGCTAAACGTTTTTCAGATGTTTTGGGCGATGGGCTTGAAAATGTTGTTGATATTACTACAGAAGTAGTAAAAACCACTGCTACGACATTGATTCCAAACCCTATAAAATACTTTATTATAATTCTTTTAGCATTAATAATAATATTCATAATTTTATAACCATATAAGTTTATATAAAATTCTTTAAATAAGAAAGTAAAATTAGTTATTAATCTATTAAAATACAATATTAAATTGGTAAAGGTACATTTAAATAAAATATATAAAAAACATACAAACATATTATTTATAAACTAAACCAATTGCTTGAAATGTAAATTACATAAACAACTTATTCAAATGTATAACATCTTGAAGCAATTGTAGATTTTCTAGTTGTATTCTTCTTCTTGTCTCTTTTTTTAGTTACTTCCTTCTAGTGTTATTTTCTGTCCAAAGTATATATATTCTAGTCTAGTATTTTATCATAATTTGGAAAAATACTACGTCTTAAATCTTTTATATTAATGTTTTGATAATAAAACTAATGCTTTGTCTGGTGTAAATGCTGTAAATGAAGTAGATAGATAAATTTATTGGCAGTTCTAGTAATGACTTTTTTTAAACTCTCACACAAATCTCGCAAATCTTATTAAAAAGTTTTTTTGGACGTCCACTACGTGATTGATTTGAAGGCCTTGGTATATCTTCTACCCTATCAAGTTGTACAGAACTTATAATGATATCAAAAGAATTCTGCAATCATTTCTAATTTTTATTAAAAAATGTTTTTTATTTGTAGCAGCCGCTTTTTACCTTTCTATGTATTTGGGCAGGAAATTTTGATTCAATTCCATGTATTTTTTTTCATAATTGTCTTTTTGAAGTTTAAAATGAAACGTTTAATATTGTCCTTCACCTCACAACTGCGCAAAAGTATAAAATAGTAAAACTTTGGTTTATAAAATATTATTACTTTTTTCTGAATTAGATAAATTTAAATAAAATAGACAACATTAAATTACTTATTTTATAGTACATAATTAGTAGCACTGATAAGATAATTACCCACGTTAGTACAATGTACAATAACAAGATTATTAGTTCTGGGTTTAAGTGAAAACGTGAAATCATTTATATTGCACTTAGGGCCGATTTATTCACCTTTCTATAAAGTGCTCTGTAGCATTACTGATAAGATTGCCATGAATTAATGTTTATTCATCTGTCAATAGTGACAACCTGTCATCATATTAAATTTACAAGACAGATAAATTATATAGATCACTTTGGCCCGTTTGTAAAAAAATTATTAAAAGAACATAACCTTATGCCATTTTGTTTCACATGAATGTAACCACAAACAAATAACAACACGCAGTAGTACCACACTCGTTTTCTTTTTAGTAAGTCTATCTCTGTCTTTCTTACAGATATGTATATAGATATCTTTTTCTATTAAGTTGTACTAGCCGTATAAAAACTTTATAAACGTTTAGTAATTATTTGTTATATAAAATGGGATCAATACACCCAAATTTTATATAAGTGACCTATAAATTTATTGAACACGTAACTAATCAATAACTTACAGAACAGATGAATAAACCGGCCCTTAGGCTTTAATAGGCTATACCTCCTCCAGTGACAAACTTTAATTTTTTGTCCTAACACAAAGCAAATTTATGTGGTTGATGTATGTTAAATCATTGCTTAAAGAAATTTTCCTTATGCTAGCCATGTCAAACCCGCTATTCTCTGTAAAAATTCCTTTTATAATTTGCAAGTTTTTATAGATAGTTTTACGTAGTAATCGTCCGAATTAAGATTTGGGGAATCATTTTTCTTTTGCCTGTCTACAAACCAAGTTATTAAAATATTTCTTGTAATTGAGTTAGTTGGTTTGCTGACGTTTTCTGCATATTTCGTGACCACCAGACTAGTGCACTACAGTTTTATAACAAGCGTGTATAACCAGAGTATTATTTTTAAAGACAGTCCCCTTGTTTTGCCAACAGCGCATTTACATTGCCAAAACGACATATACACCTTTTTACATCTTATGTTTAGGTGTCAAAATCACACATAGGTATTTTACCTTAGTAAACAGCGTTAATAAAGTGTTTAAAATTTTTGTAGATTTAGTTGACCAAGTTTTTTTTTTTTGTGAAAACAACCAGTTTAATTCTTTGTGGGTCACTTGCCTTAGGCTGCTTAATTTTGCTATTTAGCAGAATCGTTATATCAGCTGCGTGTAGAAAACACGGTCATAGAGTAGTTAAATGCCTAATTCTACTATGTTTTATGGAAGTAGTGATAATACTCTATCTGAAGAGCAAGTTCTATCAACCACTTTCCTGACTATTGTGTTGCCTACAGTAACTATTGTAGATTTTTCTCTAGCATGTGTTTGTGCTGTTTTTATTTTAAGAAGGGTGGTTTTGCCAAATGCATCTTTGATGTCTATGAATACTCCAAAGGTAGACATCTTGTCCTGTGATGATTTTTTAATTCGATCTGTTGGGCTGTGTAAAACCGATTTTGTAGACCTTCCTTGAGTGCGGTTTTCCAAATTGATTTTTTGCACATACACACTCTTTTTGTGTTAATAAATAAGTAATACTAACATTAACCTACTAATGACTTCAAAACATGTTAATGAGTACAAAGATTCTCTAGCAGAAAAAGGCTTTGCCTCTAGAATAAATATGGCTGCCACAGAATAATTTAGACTAAATCAACTAAAACAATCATGTCTAAACCACATATTTTTCAGAGACTACCAAGATAAAATAAAATGCACTATTATTAAAACTATAATTTTGGACCATTACTTAATTGGAGGATGTTACAAATTACAACAAAGTAAGCCAAAACCAAATGTTAAATTTTGCACAACATCAATAATACAATCTATAGCCAACTAAAAACTATAATGCATTAAAACTCAAACAAAACTGATTGGAATGCAATGAATGACCCGCGGAATATATCTGAAAAACTTGCACAAATCTTTAAGCAAGCAAGACTATCATCAATCAAGAAAAATCTCGTACTACTCGTATCTGGAAGAAACACCAATCCCGAGCTTAAAAATAAAACAAAAAAGAAATACAATAAAAAAAAATAACAAACTTGATTAAGAAATGCAAACAAAACTATTATTGCAGAGTATTTTAAAAATATAATAATTATATACAAAATACATAGAAAACTATCAATAAAGCGTTGGAAAAAAAGACAATATTAGCAATTAAGATTTCTCACAATTTTTTAAAGAGAGTGAACAATACACAGCTACTAAAGTTGCAGATACACTTTACAACAGGTACAAGACACGCAGCATGATTTTGATATAAAGTTATTTCCAATCTACACCTATACCTCAATAACAAATAAGTACCAGACGATTTAAAAAAGTCGTCGATCATTCCAATATACTAAAGCGGTACCAAAAGTGAAAAACTACAGACCAATATCCCTTCTTCCCTGCATTGACAAAATTACGGAAAAATATATCAAGATGTATAACTTTTTAAAACTAAATAATACTATTGACCCAAACCAATTTGGATTTGCAGAAGGAAGGGACACAAGCAACCTTCTAGAAAATTTGGGAATAAAGTCAACTTGCAGTTACACAAAGGGATGCACGTATTTTGTGTATTTGTCGACATTACCCAAGCTTTTGGCACTATTAACCACAACCGGTTAATTAATATATTTAAAATAGAAGAATAAAGTTAGATTAGTTTATAAACTCCAAATCTTATAAAACAAAAGTAAGGAACTGCTTTAGTAGTGCAAAGAAAATAAGTATTGTGGTGCCACAAAGCAGCGTACTTGGTCACTTCGTTATATATTATATGTAAATTACATCAAATTGCTTTAAAACTAACTTTATAAAAAAATTAAAAAATTTCAAATGTAGGCGCATGATAAAAGATTAGTTATTAACTTTGACAAAACTTAGATCATGCACATCAAATTACCGCACAATAAAAAATAGCTATTACCAATCTTTAATTTTACTCAAACAAATGTCTTAAAACTACTGAAATCACTTATAAATGCACTCAAAAATTTGAATAGGTAACTCAAAGTAAATATTTGAATATTATAATTAATTACCATTTTTTTATGGAAACCTCAAATAATGGCTTTTAACGCCAAAATGAGGCACTTTGAAAGCAGAAAGATTGTACCACCTTTGCCTTTTTCTTCTAGTATCTGTATTGAAAACCATATATACTGCACTAGTAAAATCTGAGCTAATGTATGAAGACATACTAAGCAGAAATAAAAAAAAAAATTAAAAAAATTTAGATACCAACAAGTAATGTTATGTATGTGGACAACCTTTTTAAATATAGATGTATGTATTAAATATTACTTTAAAACTAATAAATTTACTTATTACAAAATAAGTACGAGTATCATACAAGAAATCATAGTCAACAAAAAAGTAATTTCTTTCAATAATAAATACGGAGATAGATCAGAAGCAAAAGCAATTCCAAAATTATTTAACAATAAAACTTTAAAACTATACATATACGTAGATGACACAACTAATAATCATACATACAAAAATAAACAAAACTGCAACATGAAGTACAAGAAGACTTAAATAAAATTAATATTTGGTGCAATAACAATCTACTAACAATTAATGAACACAAAACAAATTTTATGTTAAAAGCACAAACAAAATAAATGAACAATATTACTCTATATATAAATAGTAACAAAAATTAGGTAAAGTTTTACATACTAACTATTTTGGAATTACAATTACCAATAACAACGTAAAATGAGATAAACACGTGCAAAACCTTTGAAAAACCCTATACAAACTTACCAACCTATCTAAACAAAAACAGATACATTTATAATGCAATTTTTAGTTTACAAACTAATTACATGATAACCATATAGTCACAAATCAAATTAAGAGATATAAACAAATTACAATGACAACACTCTACGGAATTGTCATGTAACTTCATTGGAGACCAGAAACAAACTCCGTGAAGTTTGTGGTACACCTGTGAGTGCGTGGACAGTTTGTCGCAGGTTGCAAAAAACTGGCTTAAAATCCTGTAGACCAGCAGCTGGACCAAAATTACTCCCACGTCACCGAGTAGTCAGACTCCAGTTTTTTTGCAAACATTTGAATTAGACATTGGCACAATAAAGGACTGTACTGTTTACTGACCAGCCTAGATTTTGCCTACATTTGCCAGATGGAAGAGAATAAGTATAGAAACAAACGGGAGAACGATTTGCGGAGTGCACCTTTAAGCCCCGGCTAAGTCATGGTAGAGGTTCCCTGATTATATAGGCAGGAATATCAATAAATGCTTGCACCAAAGAGATTGTGATAGATGGAGGATTGCTGACTGCACAACGATATATTGAAGAGATTTTAGAACATTACGTAGTCCCATTTGCTCCATGCAGGATAACGCAAAACCGCATTCTACAAGGTACGTCACAGAATTCTTGGTTGCAATTGGAATAAGAAATTACAACTGGCTTTCATGTACCACAGATAGAAATCTTATAGAACATGTTTGGGACATGCTGGGCTGGCGTGTTAGAGAAGATGCAGTTGCACCAACCACAATAAACAAGCTTTGTGTGGCACTTCAAGAAGAATGGCAGAATATTTCACAAAATGATATTCGTAAGCTCATTAATGGCATGGGCCGCCGTATGCAGGCAATTGTTAGGGTTCGAAGAAGCAATACAAAGTATTGAAATCTTATTTAACTGAAATTTTTATTATTAATCTATGTTAAGTTTATTTTGCAGAAATGTATCTTCTTTTGTGTACACATATATTATAGTTTTCGCTTATTAATGTTTTATTAAAAAATTACCAACATTTTTTTGCAAAAAAATACCCAATGACCTGACCCGGTTTTTTGCATCTGAGTGTATAAACAAACTCAAATGTTGTTATCCGATTTTCTATTGTTTTGAAGCTATAGCGTACATTAATGTGTTGGTAATAATAGCCTTCTTATAATAAATGTTCAAAATTATTGTCATTTACCTTTAAACAGTTTTTGCTTTGTCTACAAAAGGCGCCTGTTGTTTCTCTAATTGAGTTATGTCTTTGTTTAAGATCGGTTGTAACATTTCTAATACGCTTACACTTTTACTTTGTACGCTTACTCTTTGAACCAGTCCCATAAACAATAATTTAGTGCTAAAAGATCTGGAGATGTTAGAGACAACTAAAAAAAGTTGCAAATTTAATGCAATAATATTTTAGATAATAATTATACCAATATGGATACAGTTACTGTAAAAATCTTAAACTTTTTAGATAATTTATCTATAATCTTTATTAGAAAAAAGAAATGCATCACTTCACGGCCTCAAACAAATGAAAGATTTTGTTATTTAAAATATGTTGTAAGACGCAAACAGCATTTTTATATTAAACAATTTTATATTATTATTGGCGTAATAAACGTAACATTTCCAGAAATATCTGAAGTATTAAGCTCAAAGAAATTTATTTGATCTTAGATACAAATAGATAGCAGATTAATATGCAATAAAATATTTCTTATGTCTTCAAAAAAATATCATATTATTTATTTCTTAAAAGAATCCTTAAACAGATTTTCTTAAAACAATCTATGTTGACTTTCACTTTATTATTTCATACGGTATTTTGAATTGAGAGCTAGCTGCCACTTAAAAGATTAAATTTAGTTTAAATAAGTATTAGTTTATTTATTTTATATTTATTATTTATTACAGGTAAGTTAACCCATAGATATATATATATATATATATATATATACAGGGTGTCCGGAAAATACGTGTACAACGTTTGACGACAGACTCCTGACGTCAAAATAGGTCGATCTAAGCCGACTTAGTTATATCCAAAATTGTCTCGTTTAGCCGGTAGAGGGCGTCAAAAAAAACAAATGTATAACAAAGTTGAAAGTATCTATTGTAAGAAACTAAGTAAAACAAAAACATTACTTAAGCAAATGTGTAAAATGACCGCCATCTTGCTGAATACACTTATTAACACTCTTTAAAAAATGATATTGGACCCTATCTAATGTCTCGGGATTATTAAAATGGTTGCCTGCATTTAAAATCCGCTGCAATAAATCATCACGTGTGTTTACCGGAGTCTTGTAAACTTCTGTTTTAATAGCGCCCCACAAAAAGAAGTCACACATATTTAACTCAGGAGAACGTGGTGGCCATTTTACTGGTGCATCATTGCCTCTTCCAATCCATTGGTTGGGATATTGATGATGTAAGTATTGCCGAACGGCAACGGAAAAATGGGGCGGGGCACCATCATGCATATACCACATTTCCCTCCGAAGTAACAGGGACAAATTCTCCAGAAGAATTGGTAATGTGTCTTGCAAAAAATTTAAATAAATATTTCCATCTAACCTGTCTGGAATAACAATGGGACCAATAAGGTAGTGATTAATAATACCTGCCCAAATATTAATTTTAAATTGATGCTGATGATGTGCAACTTTAATGGCATGTGGATTTTCATCGGAATAAATATGTTCGTTGTGCAGATTGGTTACCCCAGATCTTGTATAGCATGCCTCGTCAGTAAACATAATTTTTCTACAAAAATTTGGAACAAGGATTCTTTTGTTTCTAATAAATTGAAAAAATGTAAACCGCATTGGGGGATCAGTCGGTAAAAGTTCCTGGACTTTTTGTATGTGGTAAGGATGTAACAACTGTTCTCTTAAAACCTTATTGACAATCGTTTTAGGAACATTTAACTCACGTTCTAAGAGACGGGTACTGGTACTTGGTTCTTCTTCAACTCTTTCCAGAATCATCTCTTTTGTTTCCACAGTTCGAGTTGTTCGCATACGACCCCTGCCTTCAAACTTTTTCTCAAAACTGCCCGTTTTCCGAAGATGTCGCTCAATATTGGCAAATGTTTAGTGGTTTGGTATTCGACGGTTAGGAAACCTCTTCATGTAAACCCTAACACTCTGACGCCCATTTCCTTGACAAAACCCGTATACCAGGAGCATGTCAACTTTCTGAGAGTTTGTATAATTTTCCATTTTTAATGGTAAAATGAACTTGTAATTCAAGAATGTTGATCGTATACTTGAGTAAATTTCATAGACTGGTGACAATTTGTCAATAATTGTCAAATTATTAAACGCCATAGCAACAAGGTCACTTAAAAAATTATTGTTACAGGTAATTTCTTTTTAATATTTACAAATTTTTGACGCCCTCTACCGGCTAAACGAGACAATTTTGTATATAACTAAGTCGGCTTAGATCGACCTATTTTGACGTCAGGAGTCTGTCGTCAAACGTTGTACACGTATTTTCCGGACACCCTGTATATATATATATATATATATATATTATAACTGGATACCTGATTCCCTATGTTGATGCGTTTCTATAGTGAAGCAAATTATATTACCGCGGCCAGTTTATGTGTAACAAGTAATACAATGTAAATATTAAAAACATCTTACATTTTATTATTTTAGAGTTCTATATATTTAAAACATACATTATATGTTACTAACAGTAACAAGAAACCATGTAAATTTTCCGGACAAAAATTGGTTAATTGGATCCGAAGATATGACAAAAAAGGTTTTTTTAATAAACAAATAATATCTTTTAAATTGACTTACCAACTTAATCCAAATTTTTGGACAACATTATTACACGTATTACTGACGTATCTTTATTATAATCAAATTTTGTATATGCAGTGGTTTTTGCAGTACAGTAACAGTTAAAAAAAACACTTAAAATTCTTAAATAATGTAAACCTGTTCAGCTTTTTCATGATCAATAGTTTAAAAACCGGCAACAATGTAAATTAGCACCAAATATAAACCATTTACATGGTGTAGTTACCCAGTAAACACAGTTACTTTTAAGATATGTTTATTTTTGGTATTATATTTGTTTATTTGTTAAGTATATTATACGGAAAAATGTCCGCCAACTAAACGGATATATCTCGTATATTTAGTGTGTAATATACGTACCGGCTATATGTATTTTAAAAGTGTAATTTACACGTATTATCAACGTAAAAATTGCGTCAATATATAATAAAAATATTTGAATATTATTCAATTAAAATACGCGTGTATTTATTATAGGTTAAACTTCGGCCTTGAAGACATGATATGTTTGAATGCCTATACGAGGTAACGGACTCATATTAGGAAGAACTCATACGCTTGGCATCACTTTTTAGGTCACCCATCCAAATCGTGACCGGAGCGGACGTTGCTTAACTTTTGTTAACGTGGTTGACGATTTTTTATCAAAATATATAGAATAAAGTTTTTTTAATGAGATTAGGATGCCTTTTTTAATGAAATGATTTAGAAAACTATTGCAAGATTTAATCTACGTTTATGCAAAGTAAAATTCTATGTATATTATGAAATAAGATCTGTTGTTAAAACTTACATTATTCTTTATTGTGCGTTTTACAGCTTTACAAAGCCCCAGAAATTTTACGGCTTGTTTGGAAAGGTTTGTTGGGACCAACAACTTATTGAATAACTTCCAATTTCTCCGGTAGATAAAGAGCAAGTTATTATTTAGTCATATTTTGAGAATCAAACCTGAGCTATCTCACTCAAATTTATTTTGTAATAAGAATTTGACAATTTGAAAACTAATACATTTTTCAACAGTTTTAGTAATATAATCCTTTCTGTAAATGAAACATATACCTACACCACCTTTTTGTTTCCGCTTTCTGCTAATTAAACTAAAATTATCAATTTTGAGAATATTCTTATCAATTTAAAAAGGTTTAGAAAGTCTAATTATATCATAATAGTTATTATTTATAATTTCTAAGCAATCCAATATCAGCTACAAGTAGTCTTACTATACTTAAATATAAATTTAATAACAAATAATTAACTACTAAATCAACTACACCGTAGTAATAACTATTGTATACATAATCATCATAATCATCGTAAATATTTGTTGAATTCCTAATTGAGTTTTAATAAAATTATTACCATATCTAGTCATACATTTTTTTCTCCATATTTAGACATTCCATAACAACGCGACTCTAATTTTAGTAAAATCTTTTTAAATCCTAATTTTTGTGTTTTTAGCATATAACTACAGTACTGTACTCAGTATTTTTATTTGTTCCATTAGCAAAATATTAAGAATAATATTTGTTGCTTCCAACAACACAATTTACTACTCGTATTTAAAGGCTTGTTTTAGTCGATACTTTGTATTGCTAACAATTGACTTGATAGTTTATTTGTAAAATATGATAATCATGTGTTTAATCACATCCTTTAGAAGGGGACGAAGACAAATCTTAAGCTGAAAGAGATATTGAAAAATCACCCTCACATATTATTTTTTTTTCTTGCTTGGACAGTCAGCAGATTATTGGAAACTGAGCACAGACTTGGTCAGCATCAATCGGAGGAAGGGTGCAAGTGGTTTATGCGGCCATGAATTAACCCTGTATCTGTCGCCGACAGCGGAAATAAAAATGCGGCAGTGGACAGTGGATAGTTGTGATGCGGTAGCAGTGGTAACCTAACCAGCAACCACCGACGCCTCGGACATTATAAATCTGGACGTGCATGTAGATATTTCAGAGGATGTGTGCATGTGAGTGACGCAGCTCCAGGGCCGGCAGTATTGTCCGGCCGCCTCACACCCCAGCCACACCGTTACCACATCCATTATTCCATCCGCGCTGCGATAAGCGATTGTATATTATGATATTTATAGCGCGACACACAAAGAATCGCCGTTGGATGGACCTTTATTATTTTTAATATTATAAATATTCCAGATAAATAGGAAAAAGTGTGAGCGAGATGAATTGCCCGCCCGCTAAATGAATAGCAGTGTTAATTTATTGTATGGGGTTGGGATATCTAAATTGACATAACATCAACTTAAAATAATTTTATTGGGTACTCTTTTCTTTCCCTTTTTATAAAAAATCATAAATTTCATAAAATTGGTGTGTTTTTTATTCATGCAAATGATGATTTATAAATATACGCTAAATCAATAAGTAATTCAACTAAAGTTAATATGTTAAAATATAACGAGAGAACAATACGATAAATTCTTCATTATATTTTTGAATAATATTCTAATTTCTATTCAAATCCATTATTTATTACACACTCCCCTTAATAGAATACTTATAAATGTCATTAGAAGACCCTCTTAGAGTGAGCTAAAATTTAAAAAAAAAAAACTCATTCCTACATTGTAATGAGATTTATCTCATTGACACAGTTTTAATTATTAAACAACTCTCTAATTTTGCTAGTGTATTAATTTTATAAAGATTTCATTAACATTATTACAACATAAATTGATGTATTATAATCTTCATTAACGTAGGTTTCAAGGCCCAAATTTTGTCATATATTCATTCAAGGAATAATTAATTTCTTTTAAAATTTTATCTGAATTATTTATTGAAATTGAAAAGTTATTACTAATTTAATTATATAAGCTACACGTTCTATGCCTTATAAGTCAAGATTTTTTTTTTTTTTTAATATACCTAGTCTTTTCTGCAATCAGTTATTTGTCATGTAGCTGACAAATAACTGATTGCAGAAACTGATTTCCTAGCTAAAATTAAAGTAGGTTTTAAATCAAGTGGTATCCTAAATCACGCAATTAAATATTACCGTTATTTGAATAAAAAAAGTTAAAACTACGTTATCAAAGATTAGAAAAACTAAAATATTTATACATGTATACCAGTCTTAAAGGTGTGTAGTGTGCATAAAAGTAGATGAGTATCACTACATTTAAGCAACATTTATAACCTGGCTCAAGTCAGGTTTTGTAAAATCAAATGTAGCAAAAAATATTTGAAAATTTTTTTTTTAATTATATCATAGTTTACATTAGAATTACCATAAAACTTTTTTCAGATTTACCAACTTAATTTTACAAATATTTTTTTTATGTTACAAGCAAAAAGTTACAGTACCAACAACATTTTATTTTTTAACGTAAAAATTATTACCACTAATCTACTTATTCCAATGTTTTTTTAATAACGCTATGTCTTAATTTTTTTTGCAAAATACAAAAAAACATTTTCTTAGTCTTGCAATTGATAAATAGCAATGCTTCAATTAATATTTGAGATTTGAAACAGATAATAGTCATAAAGAGAAACGTCGGGACTGTAACATGGATGTAATTCTTTAAAACCGTATTTATTAACAACTGTTTGAATAGTTAGTGTTTAATACACTCTGCAGTTGTCATGCAGAAGCAGAGATTTTCAAGTTTTCTTTCCCACTCTTGAGGTGGTTTGTCCACCGTCCCTGCACTTTGGTTTTTGGTCCTATTGTGCACCTCTGGTTGTTACTCCTCTAGAAGTTTTTTAATAAAATCCATAAATTTTGCAAAGGGATAGTCTTGAGCTTCTTTATAAGCTTTTGTTTTTGTGTTTTCCACAAAAGACACTGCGTTTCTCATTTGCTCTTTGCTTAGCAAATTTGGTAGAGTTTTTTTTTATCTTTTAGATACACGCGGCATAGAGAGTTCTTTATATGTATGTGTTTGTTATAAGTTCTGTAAACTTTTGGAGTCTTGTTCAACTCATTTGCATTATCATAGTTTGAGTAGTATATAATAACCCCGTTTGCTTTATTGCCTGGCAGTTTTGCCAAAGGTTGCTTCATTTTAAAATTTTCTATAGATTATTTGTTTATAGTTCTCGTATAATATTCCAAAAACATTCCAGTTTTCTTTTTAGCAGGCTGGTTTGCTTTAAAATTTTCTTGTATGCCCTGATTTTTTGGCATGCCCTGCTGTTCTAAATTATTTATTTATTTATTTATTTATTTATTTATTAACGGAGTTACTCAATTTTTATTTAAATTACAAATAACAAGATGATTATATCATATCATTTGAGTTGCAACAACTCAATCTAAACATTTAAATAATATTAATACAATAACAGATAAATACAAAAAAAAAACAATATTAATAAAAATTACTCATTAAAGATATCAAGATCAGATTAATTTATAAATCGACACATACGCTGCAATTGAAAGTCCTTAAAATATTTTGACCTACAAAATTCGGAAAAAAATGTTTATACATTTCTAGTATGTCTTCTAGGACATTAAAATTTACTAGACACAAAAGACTAGGACAATCAATAATGCCATTTGCTATTTTTACAATACAACATCAAATTTTTTTCTTCTATCACAGAGTGTTTCCAGTTGGATTAGTTCTCTCATTTCAGTACAAGAAAAGTTAAATGAATTATCTCCTCTTTTAAATGACAAATAATTAAGAAATTTGTTTTGGACTTTTTCAATTTGATCAATATGAATTCCATAGGATGGAGACTATACCACAGAACCGAATTCCAAGATAGAGCAAACCAGGCCACAGAATAGCGGTCAAAGAGCTGTTAGCAACGTAAAATGCTTTGTATGGCGTTTGATAAAACCTAATATTCTTAAAGCTTTGTTGGTAACATAATTAAAATGTTTAACAAACGTCAATTTGGTATTCATAAATACACCAAGATCTTTAAAAAAATCGACTCTTTCTAATATCTGTCAGTTTAAACTATAGTCGTATGCAAAATTAGATTTTAATCTATTAAATGTCATTACTTTACGTTTTTTTACATTTAAGTCCATACCATTATTAGTACACTATTTTTCAACATTTTTGATGTCATTATCAAGTAAAAATGCATCTTCTGCTGTTGTTACTGCTCTAAAGAGTTTTAAATCTGCGGCAAAGAGAAGGAATTTACGATTTTATTGACTAAGAAATATCATTGATAAAAAATAGAAATAAAAGCGCCTCCAGATGATTGCCTTGTGGAACAACTGAGGTTACTGCTATTGTATCAGAAATAAAACTATTAACAGTGACATATTGTGATCTATTATTAAGATAGTTATTTAACCAGTTTAAAAGATTTCCTGATACGCCTATATTTTCCAGTTTTTTTTATTAACACGTTGTGATTAATTCTATCAAATGCCTTGGATAGATCAGTATATACAACATCTACTTGATACCTATTATTGAAAGCATTCAGAATATATTGTTCAAATATAAAAAGATTAGAAGAAGTAAATCTTCCTTTGCAAAAACCATGCTGTTAATCATTTAAAATATTTTTTAAATACCACATTTATAATAATATATAATAGAAATTGGTCTATAATTTTGTATATTAGATTTATCTTCCAACTTATATATTGGTACAACTTAACTAGACTTCCATATAGATGGAAAATAACCTGTATTTAGACTAAGATTGAAGATGTAATTTAAAGAGGTGGCAATTTCATTTTTACGTTGCTTAAGTATAGATGCTGGTATACCATCAACACCAGGTCTAATGTCCGATTTAAGTCCAAATATTTTGTTTTAACTTCTTTCAAAGTGATGTTACAAGAGTTAATGTCGATAGCAGAGTTAACTGTGAGTGGCTCAGGCTCTAGTAATTTAGTGGAAGAGTATACTGATGAAAAATATGAAGAAAATAAGTTAAAAATATCTTCTTCTGTGGATGCCGTCACATTATCATTATGCATAATGTTAGGAATACTATGATTAGAATTTTTAGATTTGACATATCTCCAAAAACTCTTTGAGTTAGTATGAACATTTCTTTCCAGATTGTTGATGTACTCTTTATAACATAAATCATTTTTTAACTTGCATTTATTTCGAATGTTTGTAAAATGTAAATAGTCTTTAAATCGATCAGAATCTTTATAGGTTTTATGTGCAATTTTTTTAGATGTTTAAATGGGATAACTAAGAGACAAATTTGTGGTAAATTTAAGAACAAATAACTTGATGCAAGTATACAGTGTATCATAAAATACGTGAGTGCAGTCTTCAAGGTTTAAACCCTCAAAAAGAAAATTCAATCCACTAAATGTAGGTAATTCTGAATTCCCACTTAATTGGCTTTTTTAAAGTTATATGAATGGACTCTAAAATGATTTAATGCTTGGAGTTCTATATTAGATTTAATAATTGTATGTAAAGCCGGATAATATTTATCGCAAGAAAGTAAATGATTGTCAGAAGTACTAAAAAGCATGTTCTTGTTAGTGGTTTACTATTTCTTATCGTATTAACCTGATGCATATTTAGATACAAAATATTTTTATTTATAAAATGTCCTGGCAAGTTTAAGGCTCTGTTTTCTGATTCAATTACACCATTTGCCCAGTTAAACCCTGGAACGTTATAATCTCCAATTATATAAATATTGGCATCTACGTGATTGTCCACAATATTTTGAACAGCTAACCAGTGATCCATATATTTTAAAGTATTACTTGATGATGGTATATAAACTGCGCCAAAAATGTAGCAGTTTGTTTGGAGCTTAATTTTAACAAAAACATGTTTGACTGTATTAAAAGAAGTAGCTACTTCACTTAAAATCAAATCTGAACGCACAGCAATTAAAACACCACCTCCGCTCTTTTTAACACTACTTTTTGTACTTCTATCTTTCCTATAAACACAAAATGATGTTAATCCTAGTTCAGAAGATTAAAATATTCTTATAAAGATTGGTTTCACTAAAAATTAAAATATCAAAATGACAAAGTCTTATCTTATTTGACAAATTTTCTAACTTGGTTCTTAACCCATTAACATTCTGATAATAAATAGCTAATGTCCGTTTTTTGAATTATTTGAAACTTTATTTTTCACTATCTTTGGAACTCCTTAAATAAACCGCAAGCTGATGTTCTGCTGACCTTCTAGTTTGCGACGATTTAATTCACTGCAAACTTTCTTGAATTCTGCCTGTTGTTTGGGAGTGTTATCCATACCCACACAAACATCTCCAAGTTCCTTTCCTCTACAATGTTTAATTATAGCTTTAGCTGATTCCTCACTATTAAAAATTACCTTCATCGGGCAAGATAATGATTTATTAGAGCCAACACGCACCACTTTTTTAATTGTATGATTGGATATAATTTTATTTCCCATTAATTTAATAACATTTGTTTTATCTTCAGATTGACGTTGAGTTGGATTTGATGAACAAGATTCGGGAAAATTAAAAACCATGACTTTTACTGCTTTTCGTTGACGGTCCTGAATCTCAAATATATAGCTTCATCCAAACATTGTAGTTGGTTTTCTTTAAAAATTACTATATCAGCTTTGAGTTTCATGTTTCTTCCTCAAAACTTTTAACTTTTTCACCAATATCATTAATAAGTGCGGTACATAGGGCAAGTTGCAATAATTTTTTTTCGGAAAATGCATTAAATTGTTCTATAAACAACGCTTTTGAAAGGTAATCTTTTCCTGAATCGACTACATTTTTGCTAGTAGAACTACGACTATCTTCTTTTTGTGTTTTCATAGATTTTGTGCAAGAAGGACATATTTAATCTTTATCATTTATCTTAGTAAAATTTGCAAAATGATGGATTTGTAAATCATTCTGACAATTTAAACACTTAACCATATTGATTAATACAAATAGTTAAGTTAAGGAATTAAAAACAAAATTAAAACAAATTAAGGATTAAATGATATAAACTGGAACACTTTTCACACTGGTGTTGGGTCGTTTGCCAAGTGCCTTACTAAAACACATACTATAAATGGAAGACCACGGAAATGGTAACAAAAATAAAAACAAAGGAAAAATATAAAATATGTTAAATAACAAATAAATAATAACAGAATAAAACCCAGCTGTTACGCCACTGGTAAAAATTACACCAAGCAGGTACGGTAGGTAGCGTTCATGCGCTTATTGGCGGAAAAATTACATACAGGCTAACTACTTATAAACTCCAATTACTTTACTTAACAAAGATAAAATCACAATCGTAGTATACTATATTGGAGACTAGACTATACACAATATCACAGCAATCTTTATATTAATTAAATACAACTAAATCATTAAAACTTTAATCTTACAAACGTAAACAATAAAACACGTCTCATAAGCGTAGACAATATTTTTCATATTGCAGGCAATTGCCAGTTTGGATTTTATGATTAGCAAGCCTGTAGTGCTGCCTATCTGCCGGACATAAAAGCTTTCAGTTTTCAATAGTGTTTTTAACGCACTATTCAATAGCAACTATCTGCGTTTGAAAAATTGATGCATGTTTGCCCGACGTATCTTCACTTTGTGGCATGAATTATCTCTGGTAGGTTAATGGAAGATTTCGGGCTCTGAAGTGCAAAGTTAAATAAAATTAAACACGTCTTTATATTTCTTATTTTCATGTATTTGTATAAATATCGTCTCATTTATAATTAAATGAGTCTAAACATATAGCAAAAATCCTACAAATAGGAATACAAAATTAATTAAATTGCACAACCAAACATTTAATAACACGATTTACCAGCAGGTAATAATTATTAATCCTTTGAAGCTCGATGATGCTACGCATTTAGAGGCACATGTAAAATAGGCCCGGATAGGCTCAAGATGAAACTAAATGCGCGCAGGTAACACGTGATATACTTAAGTCATGCGCGGGAATCCGAAAAAATACGCGATTACTTTTGCATTATATATTCTAATTCTGGTGCCACCAGATGGTTCCTTTGATATTGCCCGAGCATTTTTTGTATCTACTTTTTTAAGACGGCATTATCACAACAAACGACTTCTGTATGCAATAATCTATCTATCTATTCCCAATTTATGAATCTTGATATTTACAGTGTGTTTATTAATCAGTAGTTGGTACGCTGTTTGTCTCGCCTCCATGATCACAACTAAGTGGATTAATACTAGTGATACTAGTGTACATGGCAACTGTAGAACTTTTTCTCATTGTTTTTGTTATAAGATAACATGCTAAACATTACTTAGTTTAGACGTCATAATTTTAAGGATAGGTGTTTCACCTCTTCAAATGCTCTGTACGTGATGATGGGTCTAATCACTACAATGTATAATCATCTGATCATATTGGATGTTAATCTTTATGTTTGTCTGACTACGCTTTGGTTGCAAAGAGCACCCGTACAGCCTTTGTTATCACATTTTTCAAATTTGTATAAAAGTTTAGTTTCTGGTCTAGCGTGAGCGCCAAATAGATTATTTCCTTTATTATACAGAATATTTCTCCATATATTTCTATGTTTTTTAACTTTTTGGTTTTTCGTCATATTGTAAAAGAGACAATAGCTATTTTGGTTGAATTCGCTGATAGTCCTTCCTTCTTGCACTACCGTTCGACAGTATTCAGTAGATAATTTTCCGCTTACCAAGATAGGTAAAGTTATTGGCCAAGCTTAAAGCAAGGATGACTACGTTATTCAATATGTGTTTGTTACAGTTCGGTGCTTGAACATAGAGTTTACCTAGTATTAAACCAGAAGTGTCATTTCAATGTCTAAAAAGGCTTTCAAAGCAATTTCTTTGCAGTGTTTAGTGTTTTAACGTTTGTTAAGGCTGGAGAATAGTTACGCTATTATAAGGGTTTAAAGGAGAAAACACAGCAAGAGAACGCCTAAATATAATTGAATAAAATTTTTACACAATATAGAAGAAAGTCTAACCTGTGTCCTCAAACTTTTAAAAATATAATCCGATAAGTTGTTTCTTTTCAATTAATTTTTAAAAAGGAAAGTTATTATTTAATGCTTCATTATTTTTTTACTCGTTAAATATAACTGCAAATCTTTAAGTCAAAGCATAAAGACATAGAGTATTGTATGTAGTTCAACATATAAAATATGTGATGACAGAAATCGTGTCGTTTGGATATTGAGTTGGATGGCGTTTTGTCCCATAAGAACCAATGTTAGTTTAAAAATGGCGCCGCAATGTAGTTTATTTTTCTTGACTAAGAAGTTCAACGTTATTGTAGTAGATGTCGCACCCCTAGAAACGGTATGATAGATAGACATTCATTAATACAATTACGCACACATTATTTCATTCGGATGGTGAAGTGACCCCTGTAGGAGATAGCTAGCGTTCCAACAAGGACAAGTGCTGTCTAATTTTAATATCTCGTATCTGCACTGTGCACATATATCAAAATGATTTTTACGTTTGGCTGCTTCGTGCGGCGCGCAGCGGGTCGAGGCGCTGAAAGTGATAGGAATTCTCAAGAGGGGAATCTTTGGCAAACTATAATCGAGGGCCTAAACTATAAAAGTTATAAAAAATGTTTTAATTATTTAAAAAACATAATCTATCAAAGTTGATAACAACATTTTTTAATAAGGTAGATAAATAACAAAGGGTAATTTAAAAGCCAAAATCTTTATTTTGTTTTATTTTATAATTTAAAAACATTTATATTAAAAAATGTTGATTAAATTAGTATTAAATACGTTATTGCATTTATAAGATAATAAAATCGTCCGTATTTAATTTTTAAATTTTTCCTTTTATTCTAAATCTGATCGACGTATTGCAATATAGTATTTTTTTAATATAATTGATAGTTGTGTTCTACGTGATAATTCATGTTTATGAAAATAATAAAACAATTTACTATATTTTTTACACAAATTTAATCTTACGAATTATAATAGTAAGAATAAATTTGTGATTAATTACATAGTAAATTGTTTTATTATTTTTATGCTTTATGCTTTATGCTAATTGAATTCTAGATTCTGTTTTTGCAAATACAGATCAAATAAAAAAACAATAATTGTCGCAACATTTTAGTGTCTTGAGACGAGTCATCTCTGAAAACCGTTTTTGTTTATATTTCTTTTGATGTTTAAATGCAAAATAAAGAGGTATAAATAATAAGATTATGTACACCAAAAAAAATATGTTTTATAAATTAATATGTATATTCACTATTTATTATTCTTTTTTTTTCTTGGTTGTTCTTTTAATACATTTTTTGATTCATTGATAAATACTACAAAATAACACATTTTCTTATTTGCAACTATTATATATCAATTAACTGTTATTTTTTGACAAATCATTAAAATAAAAATGAAATAATTACAAAGTCTTTATCAGGCTAGCTGATGTATAGTCTGTAGTATAAATATCGGTATTGGTGCAAACGCTTAATCCATTAATGCTCCGTCCCGTATATACTTATCAACTATTTTTTTAATAATTTTAACACAAATGATGTTAGATTAATTAGTCTGTAAGATTAAACCAAGACATAAATAAGTTGCACTGGCTTTGGTATATATACATACTAAGTTAACTATTCTCCAGCAGCTAATAAATTCATCGCGCAGACACTTTCCTAACCGTCATGTAAAATTTTAATAACTATAACTTTTAATAGATGGTCATAAAACTAAATCTTCAATTTTGTTGATGATTTTGTCAGTTCGTGCTTATAGAAATCTTTCACTCTTTGAACTAACATGAATAGATTTCTTGTCCCATTTAAACTGCTTACATCAATATTTGACTTGAAAATAAGACGGCTTATTTTCTCCATGCACTACTACTATTTTTTCTTAATTATTTCTTGGGCAGCTGCCTTCTTATTGCCACCACAGTTCTGTGATATATAAAGTCTTTAGTGTATATAGAAGACTCAAAATAAAATTACAAATTTTACAATTGATTTATTTCTTAAACAAAACGTTAACGTTAAACATTTTCAAACAAAAACTTATTTTTCAAAATTGACAATATTTTATCAGCAGCAGACCTTTTATCATTAATGCTGTTTGTCATCAAACGTCTTAATATTTTATTCAACCTGCTTAGTGCTTTTCGTTAGTCTAATCAAATAAAAAGTTAAAAGCAATTAAATTTTATCTGTTATAACACAATCATAACAGTTCTAAAAAAAGCATTGTAATAGTATAATAATACTTAATACACTATACACTATAGTATGTATTGTTGTATACGTTCAAATAGAGTGCTTGAGATTCTGTTAAGAGTAATGTGCTAGTAATAGATTGTTATAATATTTGTTGATAAAAATTATTATTAAGATTTCCTAGGTCAAGTCAAACAAAAAAAGTAAAGTAAGTCAAAACGGTGCAAAAATCCAAGAAAATACTAAGTGGCGCAAAAGTTGTCACCCGATGTTGTTTGACTGTAATATTTTTAATAAATAAAAAACTTTAGTTTTGCTTTTGGAATGTGTTTAATTGATGTCTTATTTTTTTTTATTATGTAGAAAAAATGATATTGGGCAAGTGGCCGACGCCAGAATTGATGACCATACGAGCTCGATTTGTGGCATTTTCCATCACTCTTGCCAGAACTTCCGGCCATAGGTTCCCGCATTCCTGACGGATATTTTCTTTGAGGGCTTTAAGTGTCTGAGGCTTGTTGGCATAAACTCGTGATTTCAAGAAACCCCATAAAAAAGTCTAGAACGGTTAAATTGGGCCAATCACCAAAACGAGAGATTAGGCAAACCAAAAATGCAGCCCTCAGAAATTTGGTTTTGAGTCGTGCAGTATGCGCCGTTGCTTTTTCTTGTTAGAGCCACATGTTCTCCAGTCACAATTCGTCCAGTTGAGGTAGAAGAAAGTCGTTGAGCATGGTTCACATTTCCTATCAACGTAAAAAAAGCTTTAATAGCCTTGCAGTTAGGACATATATTCTAGTGCCAAAGCGTTGCTTTGAATGTCAAATATTTAGTCACACAGACGCTCGTTGCTACAAAAAACTTTGCGCATGTAAAAACCTTTGCATGGAGGTAGCAAATACAAACAGCCAACTACGTGCATTAATTGCTGAGAAAAATACTTTGTAAGATCAAGTAATTGTACAAAACACTAAAAAAAATTGGTATTAAAAAATAATGACAAAAAACAAACAAAAGTATTTTGAAACATGCAAATTAGTATAAGTGTCTACATTAATTGCTAGAATAATTTCGCCAAAACTGCGATTGCATCAAAAAGCTTAGTGGAAGTAAATAAACTAATAAATAAACTTTTACCGCCTCTTGTTGCTGCACTAAGCAAACATAATCAGCTACTACCGTTCACTAAAATCTATACCCAACCGCTAAATCTTCCAAAGCAACAACGGTTGATAAGAACTAAAAACGAAAAGTAAACATACCTACAACTTTCTTTACTACTTTGATGTCACCTGTAATATTAGATTTAAGTTTTGTAATATTAGTGTTAAGTTGAATGACTGTAATGTCATTTTTGATGTATTGTTCAAGCAGCACGTGTTTATTCCAAAATCCATAGAACATTTGACCAATTTATCAGTTCCTTAGTAAAACAACAAAACTTGTGAAGGTTGTAAAAAAAAAAAAAACTTTGTATATGTTTTAAAAAAACTTCAAAGCAAAAAATTATGATCGTTATCAAAAAATAAAAGTTTTCTACTGTTCTCATCTTAATCGTCAAAAAATGCTAAAACAACAAAACAGCCCTACTTGCAGATACATTGGCAACTTAGTTTGCGTTTGTTAGTAGTTCTCAAAATTATAGTCTAAAATTTCTGCGTCAAAGAAAAAAATTAGAAACTTTGTTAAAACCGTCTGACAAGACTGATTTCAATACTTATGTCTGCACAAGAATTTTGCGCGCCAATTTTTTAAATATTTGGCAAGCTTTTAAGCAGAAAATTAAAACAGGTTCTAATTTCTTGGATAAAATCTTACTAAATAATTGACACAAAAATCCGTCAATGTATACACAGGGTGTTAGATAAACATGTAGCAAAAACTCAACGGGTCATTCTTTAGCTTATTTTAACAATATTTCTATGATAATTTCTGAAAAATCCTTTTGTTTTGAAGACACAGAGTAAACATAATTTGCGACAACCATATTCGATAATTGTTGAAATTATTAATGTACATAAAAGTATAGCGTACGCCAATGAGTATATCTACAAAAAAATTATGAGTTTATCAAGTACAAAATATTGTTAACGATAACTTGAAACGGCTGTTTTATCTACTAATGTACAAGTGGATTTCATTTGAATACGTCATGTCATTGGTCATCACATGTATCGGTCAAATTTTTTTAAATTGAGTTACGTTTGGTTGTAATATCCCCGACCAAAAAATCTTCAAAAACATTCATCAACGTTTTTGTAAAACGGCATATTAAAACAAAATAGAGGGCCAGGAAGATCCATGACAGTAAAAACGGTACAACTGAAACAGAATGTGCTGGACATGATAGAAAAAGATACAAGTAGTTCTACGCAAAGAAATGCCAATACTTTGAATGTAAGTTATTAGACAGTTTGGAAAGTTCTTTAAAACAATTTGTTGTATCCATACCACATTCAACGTGTTCAGGCATTACTACCTGCTGATTTTTTTTCACGTATTCCGTTATGTCAATGGCTTTTGCAAACATTTGTTCTAATCCTTCAATTCCTGACACATATTCTTATTACCAATGAAACCAGTTTTTCAAGAAATGCAATAAAGATTGTCACAACAACCATGTGTAGGCAGATAAGAATCTGCATCAGGTATGTGAAAATCGTTTTCAACAATGTGCCTACTTACTGGCAAGGAGTATTGCAACTTTTTGGAATATATGCTATCTCAGTTTCTAGATGATGTACTATTGGCAACAAAAATTACAATGAACCCTGGTGTGTTTGAAAGAGTTTGGCACTCAATGATAAAAAGATTGAATGCTTGTATTCAGACTGAAGATAGTCATTTCAAACATGTATTGTAGATTTAGCAACTTTACATGTACTTTTTGATATAAAATGTTGTAACTGTCGCAAATTTTGTTCACCCCGTATCTTTAAAACAAAGTGGTTTTTCAGAAATCATTATGAGACAAAATATTTTTAGAAAAAGCTAAGGCATAACCCCTTAAATGTTTGCTGCATGTTTACCTAACACCCTGTATACGTCCCAAGAACATAATCATTTTTTTTTTAATATTTGGCGCCCAAAACAATTGTTTTAAAATAAGCACTAAAATCAATTTTGTGTCAGACGTACATGGACAGTTCAAAAACAAATCGAAGAGTAGGAAATGCCTTTGTCTTGTTGGTACAGACCGTTTATAGTCTTTCCCTAAAATAGCACCGCAAAATAATATGCCTTACATAAAACTCTGCTAAACTGTAAGACATTATATTACAGATATCTAGCTACTACTCAACTAACCTAATATTACAGGTTATTTATAGCTAAATGCCGTTAACTGTAAAACCATATAAAGGGGTTTTTAATAAGAAGTTTTATTTTGAATAGCAGACTGTTTAGGCAGCTGTCAATTTTAAAACTATTATCTTTTAACATTTAACAAGTAAAAACTACTCCATTATTAAAAATGTAACGATACACGTTTCAACAACGCATTGAAATTATTAAATTAAATTTTTTAGTCACAGTTTGCAAAACTAAAGCACTTTTTGGTCGCCGTAAAGCACCTTCTTGACCGGCAGTAGTAAGCCTGGTGGAAAATTTTGAGCTGTTGGGACAAATTTGTAATGTGAAGAATTGAAAGCGTGTGCATCGCTTAAGAACACATAAAAATATTGCTGATGTAGCCCGCAGTGCTAAAGAAAGCCAAGGTTTGTCGATTCCTCGTCGATCTTTAGAATTAGACATTCCACAAACGACATTACACCGTATTTTGCATGAAAACTTAAGTTTTAAAGCTTTTAAAGTTTAGTTAACACAAGAATTCAAGCCGGTTAATCACCATAAACGTCGTATTTTTCATTATTGGGTCCTTCAAATGCATCAAAATGATCCAAAATTTCATTGAAAAATTATCTTCAGTAATAAGGCCCATTTTCACCTTGGAGGCTACGTTAATAAGCAGAATTGTAGCAATTGGGGCTCAAAAAATCCAAGAATGATTGTTGAAAAGTCTTTGCATCTTCAACGTGTCACTGTTTAGTGCGGTTTTTGGGCTGACGGTGTAATTGGACCCTACTTTTTTGAAAATAAGGTTGGTGCAACTGTTACGGTAAATGGATGGCGCTACCGAGCTATGATTAAAAAAATTTTATAGCCAAAATTGAAAGATATTAATGTGGACAACGTTTATTTTTAGCAAAGCGGTGCTACGTGCCACAGAAGCAACAAAACAATTGCAATTTTGCAAGAAAAGTTTCCTGACCGTGTTATTTCTCGAAAAGGTGATCACAATTGGCCACCGAAATCTTGTGATTTAACACCAAGTTATCAAGAACATACAGCCACAAATGTGCAAACTGGTCGTGAAAAATTTTATAAAAAGAATATAGCACTGCCACGGGCAGCCATTTGACTGATATAGTTTTCAAATGTTAATGGCATACCTTCAGCTTTACAATAAAATAAATATTTATTAAATTGTCTTAAAAAATACCCGATTTTTTTAAATATCAAAATGAAACCTCTTATTGGAAAACCCTATAGAAACAATAACAACTTCCATAGATATGAAAAAAAACTATAGTTTACAAATATGCTTCATAACTAGATCATTGTCATGTTTGGTATTCTATTACTTGTAATGAGTATTTTGTTGAATTTAGTAATAAAACTTCTCACTAAAACAGCTCTAAACCAGTAATTATGTTTCAAAAATGACAGATTGTTAAGTGGCGTTTGCCATTTTATTCTGCAAAGATTAACGTCAGATCTACGATTGCAAATTGTGAAAATTTGATGATGTCGTCTCACAGCTCCTTCCTTTTATGTTTTGATTGGCTGAGTAATATGCTGAGGCAGCAGACAAAAAATAAGTCATTTTAAAGGTTCAATAAGTATGTTGCCAATCTTTGATAAAAAGCTTTGTAAACAAATGATAAGAAATCAAGCTCTTCATAACAGCATTAAAGACCTCAGTAGGGAAAAAGAGGTTGTCCTATGTCCTATGAGTTTTGTGTTGTCTTTTAATGATTTTTCTTTGATTACTCAAGTTTAGTTAGTTTTTAAAGTTTAGCATCAAAGCATTTTCAGTTTTAGTATCATCTGTAATAATAGGTTAGGTTATGTTAGGTTGTAATATAGGTTAGGTTTATGTGTAGGTACTAGCATCAAAGTCATTTAAAACTTTGTTGTTAGCTGTTATAGTAGGTTAAGTTTAAGTTTTAAATTTTGACAACTGTTGCATTAGGTTTAGTATTAATTAATTTATTTATTTAATCATTTTAATGTGTACTAATATGTATAAATAAACTACGTTCGGCTAGGCTAACTTAGCAAAAATCTGTAGATTAAATTTGACAGTTGGCACAATGACCAATAGGTACTTTAAATGTATAAAAAAAGCTAAAAGAAAAAAATCATTGTATAAGAAGACAAATAAGTCTTAGAAAATGTAAACTAAAGCTTGGCAATTTGTGAGTTCGTTAATAATATATAAAAGTAGTAACTTCATAAAAAATAACTAAAAAAGTTTTTCCGATTTGGATTTTAGAGCAATATTAGTTATACGGAGATAATTTAAAACTAAAGTAAAAACGTAAAAAGTAGTAGCTGCCTTAAATTAACTTATTGTAGTCATAGTATAGCCTATGTACACTATTTTCAAGAGTGGTAAGTGAAGTCAATCTGGTTATAAAAAAATTGTACGACAATAGTCACGCCGTTCTCTTTCGGAGTAGGAAATAAAGGTGTCGGGCACACCAAGCCACATAAAAGACATGTGTATGTTTGGATGCTTTGTTAAGAAGACCCATTCAACTCGTCCGCTCAAACCGTTGCTTAACTTTTGTTAGCGCTGTTAATCATTCAGTCTTATCTGACGTATAGACAATTTTAATATTATGCATTTTATTGTGCTCTACCAAATTGCTACATAAAAAAAATAGTTAACTAATTATTTCTGCTATTAGACTATATTTTTTTTTTAATTTATACAAGTGTGTGAACTTAACCAAACTACAGCATTAGTCTTACCTACGGACATGTGCAATGCACACTAACAAATTATTACCCTAATCAATATATAAAACTACTAGATTGGTAATTCAAGTTGTTTGTTTTCATTAATATCTTAAAAAACACTCATTAGTTTCTTATGGTTTTCCCCGAGAATCTTATTTCATTAAAAAGATAACAAATAGTGGCAAGTGTGTAAATATGAGAGATTTTTTTTTAATTTTTTATTATTTATTATATACATATTTACATTTTATTTTATTTTATTATAAAGTGGTTATTCCAGCAGTGCCGCCATCCATCTGTAGAACGATTCGAGGGGCCTGATATTGGAAATTTCTTTCTTATGTAATTATTTTTATGTTTGATTGTTCATTAAGTAATTTTTTAGTTTAGTTTTGAATTGTAGTATGTCTTCTATATTGTATTTAATATTTTTGGGAATTTTATTGTAGTCTTGTATTCCTTTAACAGCTAGACTTCGGTTTTTTGTAGTTGTTCTGTTCAGTTCTATGTTAAAATCATTCTTCTTTCTAGTGTTATAGGTGTGTATTTTTTTTCTTCGTTTTATTTTAAATTCTGTTTTGACTTGGCCAAGTTTAATCTTTTGAATAAAGATTATATTTTGCTGTTTAATTTTGTTTTTTATTGTTAGTTGCTGAGATATTTTATGTATATCTTTAGTAGGCGTTAATTTTTCCAGTTGGTAAATAGTTTTTATAGCTTTATTTTGCTGTTTTTGTAATTTTTCTATGTTTCCTTGTTTAGTGTTTGCCTATATTTTCATTAGATAATTTGTTTGTGAATTAAATAATGCATTATAAATTACTTTTTTTGTATTTATATTAATTATATTTGTAAGTTTATATAGTGCGCCAATTGCCTTTGTGTTTTTCATAGTTAGATGTTGTATGTGATTATCCCATTTTAGATTGTTGTTTATTGTTAGTCCTAGATATTTTGTATTCATTACTTCTTTTTGTTTACATTGTTAATTTGTAAGGTAATATTGGTTATTCTTTTTTTACGTGTTATTAACATGTAATTTGATTTACTTTCATTAATGGTAAGTAAGTTATTGTAGTACCAGTCATTTATTTGATCTAAATCTTTTTGCATTTCTTTTTGGAGTTTTAATTTATTTTTATCGCTATGTATTAGGCATGTATCATCAGCGTAAATGTATAATTTTCCATGTAATTTAAATATATCGTTGATGTACAATATATACAAGAGAGGTGCAAGTACGTCTCCTTGTGGTATCCCAAAATCACTGAACGTTTGTGTACTTAGTACGTTGTTAATTTTTGTTTGTTGATATCTCGTTTTTAAGAAAGTTGATATTAATTGTAATTCTTTACCTTTCACTCCCATTTGCTCTAGTTTTTTTGTCAATTTTGTTTTGGATATTGTGTCAAATGCTTTCTTCATATTAATGAAAACTACCAAACAATCTTTTTGTAGTTCCAGACTATTTTGAATGTTGTGTATTAGATCTATAGCTGCAGATTCAGTTCCAGTGTATTTTTGAAATGCGTATTGCCTTTCATGTATAATTTTATGATGTTCAATGAGTTTAAGTAGTTTGTTATGTATTACTCTATCTACTATTTTAGCTATTGTGGATACTAAAGCTATTGGTCGGTAATTTTCTGAAAGTTGTTTATTTCCATTTTTGTGTATTGGTTTTATGATTGTGTTTTTTAAACATTCTGGATATTTGCCGTCTTTGATAGTTATATTTATCAGTTTGGTCAAGATTGGTGTGATTTCTTCTTTAATTAGTTTGACTATTTCTGTTGTTATTTTATCTTTTCCAGGCGCTTTTCCATCCTTAAGTTTGTTAATTATTTGTAAAATTTTTTTATGTGTTGTTTCATCAAAAATTGCATTTGTTTTAATTTTCCTTTGAAGGATATTTACTGTTGGTATTTGATGGGTGTTTAGTTGTTGCTGTGCAAGTTTTTTTCCAATATTTGAAAAATAATCATTTATTTCATTTGCTATGTCTTTGGATTTTGTTAGTATGGTTCCATCTTCCTTTATCATTTCAGCAATGTCATCTTTCTTTTATTTTTTTTATTAGTTGATTTATTTCATTCCAGGTTTTTTTTTGAGTTATCTTGAATTCGATCAAATCTGTTTTGGTAGTAACTTTTTTTTCTTTCTGCTACTTGTTTGTCTACTTCTTTTTTCACTTTATAATAGTTTTGTTTTAATATATTATTTTGTTGGTTTTGTGTATACCGTTTATATAGTTCGTTTCGTTTTTTAATGTTTTCAATTATTTCTGTATTTATCCAGTGGTTGCCTTCTTTATACTTTAAAGTAATTTCTTTCGTATTGGTTTCTATAATATTTGTTAGTGTCTTTGTTAGTGTTTCAAAAGTATTTATTTCAGTTTGAGTAATTTTGTTTTTGAAAGTTTTTTTTATGTCATCATAGTTTGTTATATATTTTGTTATTGTTGTATATGTATTTTTTTATCCTTAATGTTCCAAGTTGTTATTATAGCATTATGATCTGAATATGGTATATAATCGACTTGAATTGTTTTCATTAATGTTGGTTGATTTGTAAGTACGTGATCAATAATCGATTTTTTGTTATTTTTGCTGTTACGCGTGTTATCGCTTTTGTTTATTATTTTGTATCCTTGTTTGTTTATAATCATTTTGTAGTCTCTTGTTTTACTATTGTCTTCGGCTATATTAATGTTTAAGTCTCCTATAACTATATGGTTTTTTTTTGTGTTTAGTATATTATTTTCGAGTACGTTTAATATGTCTGTGTTTGTTATTTCTGGCGGTTTGTAAATTGTAGTTAAATATATATTGTGTTCAATTAAATATACGGTTATTAGTTCAACTGCGTTTATTGTTTTATTTCCAATTAGTTTGTATTTAATGTTGTTTTTTATATACGTGTTTATGTCTCCATCTCTACGTTTTCTTGAGTTTTGTATGCTGGTGTAGTTTTTTAGTTGGTAGTAATCTTCCTATTTTTCGTAAAGCCATGTTTCTGCTATAGTTATTATAGATGGGTTATTATATAGTTTTGGCACAATTTCAAGTTCGTTTATTTTTTTCTTCAGGCTTCTAATGTTGTGATAATATATAGTTAATAGATCCATAATGTTAATACTGTGTTGGATAAGTTATTGTATAATAAAATTATTTAATCAGTTTTTGAATATCCTCCATCGATTGGATTTGTGTGATTTTATCTATGTCAGATTTCCTCACAAATATCTACATGCAATAGATACATTGAGAACAACGGCATGCACAAAAACGCAGAACTATATTATATTTTAAAACTAACAAACAAAATTTTACTTAATATTTAAATAAAAATAGAAAATTTGATGCAAAAATCAGTAAGTGCGGTATTAAAATATATAAAACCAAACATGTAATGTTTGCCAGTGCGTTTACAAAAGAACAAAATAAACCAAAAACATTATTTGTGGAGATAAGCAGATTATGTGATTCGGAAGTCACCTAATAAGCCGTTGGTCCCATCAACCCCCTTCAAACAAGTCGTAAGACTTCAGGGGCGATGTAAAATAGCTATAAAACGCGAAATAAAGAAGATGTGGATAGGACAGAAAAATAATTCGATTTTGTTGAAACAAAGTCAGACATAAGGTTTATGTAAATTTATTAATGGGCTCAATTGGCTAGCAAAACTAAATTTTGGAAAGTATTTTAGTCAATTGACGTATCTGTATTCTTTTAAACAACATGATATTTATTGTAAGTAAAATTGGTTTTAATCACACCAAACACCAAAAAAAAAAAAGATATATACAAAGCAGCTCCAGCGACGAAAACAAGCTACTAAAAAAACTAAATAGCCATATTAGTTTGTAGTAAAAAAAAATAAACAAATTGATTTGGAACAAAGCGGACACCTATTGCAGTGTAAACGGGTTTCTTTGTCGCAGATCGCGCAGTGAATTGAGTCTGGGATGACAAAATCAACAAATAAAAACCGAGAGCAAAAGCTGTGTTTACAAAACTAAAACTATAGACACCTATTATACAAAGAATTAAAAAAAAAACAGAACAATTCAAGAAAGCGGGCATTCAGGGCAACGGAGCCATTGCAAATCGCACGTTGAATTAACTAGTTGTATTGTGTGACTAAATTGATTGACAAAAAACCTAAAGACAATGCAAAAATTGATATATTATGTCGTAAACTGCATTAGTTCTTTTAAGTTTTGGCACAGAAATTGGCCATCTCGGTCTTTTCTTATCTTTATCAAAAGTTTATCTCTTTTTTTTTTAAACAAGCTATCCAATTTTTCACATACAAAAACATTAATTACCAAGTATATCAAGCATATCTTCAAAATTTAAATACAATTACTTAATGATTAAACAGTACTCTAATTTCTCGATGCCTGACAAGTTTTTTTTAATTATTTTATTGCACAACTGTTCTTAAACTCTTTCGGGTTCAGTGTAATAAACACTTCTAACAAGTTGTTGTTTGTTGCTATAGTAACGCAATTTGATTTTTTCAAGAGAAGTCGCAAACAATATATCAATACCACTTATGTATTTACATAATCATCTCACTTTAAAAACATTATATTTCATTAAAGTGACATAGTATTATGATGCTATAATACTAGTATATTTCAGATTATTATTTATTAAATAAAAAAAGCATTGAACTAATCGTTATTGAACTATTATTGCATCTATGTAGATAATAAATTAATTTTGCATAACGAAAATATATAATTTCAGCCAGTTTTTAAATATTTTTAATAAATTACTTAATGTTACCCAATCGCTTGTATACATATATAATAAATTAATGAAATACAAACATCGATAATAGATTAATACCAATGTTAGGTTTCAATATAAAGCAATGCCGATACGTGTCCTATAACTTCAACAGCAATAACATATTTTAGAACGACTAAGATATTAATTGAAACTTACATAAATTATGTTTGTTCCTTTAACATATTCATACATAGCAAGCAATATTTAATGTCCGCAATTATCTCGAGCAAAATAACTTACATACACTTTCGATAGAAAGGAGAAATTCACGATTCACACGAGTAATTATATTGATTGATGAGACAAGTACGTCGGCGTAAGTGAATCATTGAACCTGAAAATATTTCTAATGTCTATATCATGTGTATGATGATATAATAATATAATTGCACGGATGTAATTTTAATAGCAATCAATCATAACAGATGAATTTGTAATGGATATTTAGTTTAGCATGTATTGCTACTATATAATTACAATAAAAATTCAATGGTACTTATATAAAAAAAATGTAATTCAAGATTAAGAAGCGTCGAGAAAGAAAGTTCTTCATAACCATGAAATTGTTAATTAATTTGTCAATTTTTAAACAAATAACAATTATTATTTCAATATTTAATAAAAAAATGAATTAAAAAAAATATTACATCAATATCTTAATATTTAGTACACTTGTAATATTACGCACTGGGTTCACTGGTACATATGTAAAAAACATGTACGTAATAAAAGTTGGTCTACAGGAGAAAAGTTTATAAAACAACGTAATTGTAAAATATACTATAAATTATACAATTAAAACCAACAAAATCTAGTAAAATGTTGAGCCACATATTTATTTCTTATACATTGTGCTGAACAGCTTTGTGTATCTTCATGAAGCGGGAATTTAAACACACGACGCTCAACATCTCAATAATAATCATGCTTTTTAGGTATAATAAACTTGAAAATCTTGCAAGTATGTACATATTTAAACTCGGACTTGTTGCGGCAATGCAGACTACTAAGGATTGAAAACATTGATGAAAGAAACTGTGCATAACTCTAAAAATGTTTTTTTAATTAAACTCTTTTGCATCCAATTAAAAATTATTGTCTTTATTTGAATAGTTGATGATGTTGTTTAAATATATCAATATTTTGAGATATACTCTCACAAATTATTGGTCTAATAGACAATTTAAACAATTTTGCTCTAAAAATTAGTTTAAGTTGACAAAAACTTTGATCGTTATTTTTACTTTCATAAAAACTATATTAAGTTTTTTGAAAGCTAAACATACTATATAAAACAAAACAAAATCTATTTATAATAACCGATGTGAAAACACCAACAAATCCCACCAAAAAAACTAAGTTGACTAAAAATGCATTTGCTCGATTAATATTAAAAAAAAAAAAACACTATATATATATATATATATATATATAACAAGTATAGTTAAAAAAAATTGTAATAGATGGCTTAATTAACAAACTTAATTAGACCTAATTAGCAAACGGTCACTTCAAAATTGATATTTTTTGTAAAAATATACCTTATAACAAATAAAAACGATCTACAAAAAAAAATTGTCTGACCACCGATTGCGTACGTACTACAGCTATTTGAAAGTTGATTAAAAAATTAATCAAAAATTAATTACTCAATAACCGTGCGTCGGAGAAAACTGATAAATACACCAAAATATAACAAATTAAAATCCGCGTTTAGTCATATATAACATGTCCTTTTTTAAATCAAATAGTTAAGTATATAATTAATCACCGGATCAGAATTTTCAAGAGCTATCGAATAGTGTATTTATTTTTTTGATCAATAATAATCGAGCAAATGCACTTTTAGTAAACCTAGTTTTGTTGGTGGAGATTTTCCAACAACAACAAAAGTTGCAAACAAAAGAACGATTTACAGAGTGCGCCTTTAAGCCCGGGCTTAGCCATAGTAGAGATTCCTTGTTGGTGTGGGCAGGAATATCAATGGATGCCTGCACGGAATTGATTGTCATTGATGGAGGATCGCTGATTGCAAAGCGGTATATTGTGGAAGTTTTGAAAAATGACGTAGTCCCATTTATTGGCAATGCCTTTATTTTGATGCAGGATAACGCGAGACCGCATTCTGCGTCACAGACTACTTAGTTGCAGTTGAAATAAAAAAAATTAAGTGGTCTGCATGTACCCCAAATAGAAATTCTATAGAACATGTTTGAGACATGCCAAGCAAGCCTGTTTTTTTTTTAGACGTAGGGAGGTTTGGCCTCAACAAATGACCCATAAGAATAACTTACGCATGGCAATACCTTTCGGTTTTTTTTTTCTGCGTAAATCCTGTTGTTATATGTCCTTGTCAAACTATTCTAGATTTTGCAGTAGTTTGAGGTAGGCTGTTTATTGCCTCGCGGAATATCACACAGAATCTGTGGCACGCATGCTGTCCTCGGCCTTTCTCTTTCCTTATAGCCCCTACTTTTTTTCTATCTCTTTTGTCTTTTTTTTTAATCCTTTTTATCCAGTTTTACATTCTTTTCTTTCTCCAATCCGTGTGTTATTTATTTTAATTATTTGGTTTGTCTTCAGATGCGTTCTTAGTTTTATTAGGTCTCCGTTCACTTCTTCTTTATTGTGTTCTTTTTCCTTCATGAATAGTTTATGAAGTTCCATTAGCTGTATTCCTTTTGGCAGTCCTAAATTTGTTAGTTTTACCTCCAGTGATATCCTTGTATCTCCATCTGGGATTACTTCTTTGTGTCTTCTTGTTGCCAGGTGTATTCTGACCATCTCAAAAGTTGCGTTATCCGTCAACCTCGAGATAGCGTACCTACCATTTGGTATTTGTCTCGTTATTTCTGTTATTCTGCATTTCGTAAGCATTTCTTTTCTCCTTTTCCTTGTATTTGCAATTTTGTTGGGTATCATAGTTTCTGTAAATGTTGTTTTATTTTCTTCTGTTTCTTGGTATGCATAACTGTCCTGACCTTTCTTATTTCTTTCTGTTTGATCTTTTTCTCTGTTTTGATGTTTCCATTTTGCTTCTCTCGTTTCTCTCCTTTTTCTTCTTTGGCTTTTATTTTGTGTGTTTGTTTCCATTGTTTGTTTGTTTTCTTTCTATATTCTTCTATTGTCAAACTCCTCATTTTTTTTTGCTTAGTATTCTTGTTGCAAAGTTTCTTAGCGCCCTCCATATATCCGCAATAATCTCTACTGCCTTTTGTGACACCGTTCTGTAAGCCCTGCAGATCCTTAACGAACTGGTTTTTGTAGCTCCTCTTATTAAATTTTTGTTTTTTTTTATCTTCATGGCTTCTCTCCATGTTTCTGCGGCGTATAACAATTTGCTTCTTGCTGCTGTTGCTATTAACCTTCTGGCTTCTTCTCCTAGACCTCCGTTGTTTGGCATGAGTGTACCGCTTTCTCTTTATTTTCTTTGTACTCATGACTGCTTCTTTAACCTGTTAATTCCATCCCTTTGCTTCAAGTGTCACCCCGAGGTATTTGATTTTTTTCCCTATGGTTATCACTTGGGCTCCTACCTGTATCATACCTCTTCCTCTATTAGTCCTCTTAGTCGATAACCAGGCCGCTTTTGTTTTTTGTGTTGCTAATTCTAAACCCTTATTTCTCTACCTCTAGTCTTCCTTTTAGTATATCCATTTCTACGTCCCTACCTACTAGTGCCGTTATTGTCACGCCTTCCGGCAACCTCATTTGAAGTAACTCATTATAAACAAGGTTCTATAGTTTTGGTCCTAGTGCTGAGCACTGTGGTATCCCTCTTATAAGTTTGAATCGTCCGTTCTTGGTCACTAGGTTTCTACCTTGTAAGTAGCTTCATATGATTTTGATTGTTTTCTTCTTTAGTTCTCGTTTCTTTGCCGCCTCTATAATTGCTTCCCATAACACGCTATTAAACGCGTTTTGTCCAACGCTATCGTTACACAGTGTTTGTCTTTTCCTCTGCGTTCCACTGTTTGCTTCTTTTGCTATTGCTTTTATTTTGTCTATAGCTTTTAAGGTTGTTCTTCCCTTGGTAAATCCGTATTGTTCCTTTTTTCATCCTCTTTTTTTTTCTATTTCTTGTTCTATTCTCCGTACAATGACAATTTTCATTATTTTAGCTAGTGTGTTTATTAAGCATATTGGCCTGTATGCAGTCGCTTTTCCTACTTCTTTCTTTTTGTCAATCAGTACTAGGGTGGCTTCTGTCCAACATTTTGGAAAAATTTCGTCTTTCAGGCATCTCTTGATTATTTGAGTTATTTCTTCCTCATTCCCGTCTAGAGCTGCTTTAACAATCTCTGTTGTTAACCAAATTAAAGAGCGTCTGAATAAAAGTACAAGGCAATTTTAGTATTTCATTATAAATTTACAAATCTATTTGTTCATTTATGTATACATTTAATTCTTCTAGCAGCAATAAAACCCAGAATATCTATCACAAAAAGCTTTTCATGCTTATATAAAATATTTCATTCTTCTAACAGAAATAATAATCCATAAAATCCATAACAAAAGGCTTTCCATGTATATATTTGAAATTAAATAATATTGATAAAATTGGTGTGTCCAAATAAATCTTTTTTAAATTGATTAATTCACATTACTAGGGTAACGGATCAAATTAAATACTTTTGTCACACCTGCCTGCTTACCTTTTTTTTTTTAACCAAACAGTAAAGTTTTTTTTAATAGAATAACTCAAAATATAACCCAGATTTGCACCTGTATAGAAACACATGTATAAGTAAATTAAAAAAAAAAACAAATTTTAAATAAATACAAGTTCCAGTAGAACTAATAGCTATTGTTACCAAACCAAAAAAAGTTAGACGGCCCAATTCTATTGAGCTTATTTATAAACAAAATATTAAAAAAAAATAAAAAATGTCATTAAAGGTTAGGTTAGGTTACTGACAACGCAATATTGATAGCCAAATATAAAAATTAAATTCCCAAATTCAAAATATACTAATTAATTAACAAGCAGTATCAAAAATGTAAAACCACTTAATAATTTGAAGATATATAACTCTGTTATCATGCCTGTCAAATTTAACTGCAATATTTGTAATAAATTATACGTAGAAATACTGGACTTGTCATTTAAAACCAAGATTCTAGCGTACCAAAACTCCCATGTCCCGGGTCCAAAATACCTTATTCCTACCTATTCTAAACGCACAGAAGCTAAATCTAGCTTTCGAGGACTGGTGACCTCGCTTTCTGGCTTGGAAGAAATTACATAATAATAATATTAATAATATTAATAATAATAATAATACTTTATTTACGGTACAATCTTACCATTTACAACTACATCAAATATACATAAATAATAATGTTTTACAATACAAAAATAAAGAATACAAAAAATAACATACGTAAATGCGCACATATTAAACAAAACATTAGTCAGCATGACTCAACTGACTTCTGAACGTAGATTTAGAAACACAAAATACATTAAAATTAGTTGGTAAATTATTTGCAAATCTACACATTCTACTCACGGAATAAGGAAGAATGCCTGCTGTGTCTATTATTAGGAGCCACATGGAATGGAAGTGTACCAAGTAGTTCAGGACTATCTATCTCAGACATAATTAAATTACGCAAGAACGACAAATTGGCTCTTTTACGGTAGGTTATAAAATTTTTCGATTATGTAACCATCTAATGTACGTTTGTACCACTCTAGTGAAATAGTGTTTTCATATTTATAACTTTACTTGACAGCTGAAGTTAAACTGTCAAAACAAAATAAATAGTATGATGCATATTTAAAAAAAACGGCATATTGAAAGTGATTACATAATCCCAAACATTTATAGAGATCCTGTACAATAAAACAATGTAACAGTAATCATAATTTACAGGTATAGTGCCCAATTTATAAGACAATAAACTACAAAATTTCTTTTGAATTTGTTCAATACTGCGGTTATGAATTTCATAAACAGGACTAAATACTGACAAAGCATACTCTATAAAAAAAACAAAAATTAAATTGGTCTACAATGAGATCCTTAAAAAACACCTGATAAAAGAAGAATAGGCTGTAACAAAAAGTTATTAATTTTTACACATTTTTTTACCATGATAAAAACCCAGAGCACTGAGCTTAGCTATCAAAATATTATGGCTCACACGATCAAACGCTTTTGAAAAATTAGTGTAGATAGAATGAACTCGTACTTTAGATTTAAATGCATTTAAAATATCGTTTTCATAACAGAGTAAATTAGTAAGTGTGGAACGCCCTTCACAAAATCCATGCTGCTCTTCCACTAAGATGCTTTTGCACATCCATTGTAACTATTTAACCTTAACATCAAAAAAGACATTAAAGTTAACGGAAACTGGATAAAAAACATTCGATATGCGGGCGACACAATATTGATAGCCAAATGCATAGAAGATCTACAACAATTAGTTAATAGCGTAGGAATACATAGTAGACAAATGGAATTGAACATCAACACTGAAAAAACAAGGTTTATGGTAATTATCAGAGACCCAGATGCAACAAGGAATGACAGATTAACATTTGACGAGTTACTAATTAAACGGGTAAACAAATTTAAATATCTGGGTACATGACTCACTGAGGAATGGACATCGGATATCGAAATAAAATGCAGAATTGAAAATGCACGTAGCGCATTTATAAAGTTAATAAAAAAGTTTTAACCAACACTGACTTTGATATCAGCCTCAAACTACGGCTCGTCAAGTGTTATATATGGTCTATTAACCTTTACGGTATGGAGGGATGGACAATGAAAACAACATCATTGAACAAACTTAAAGCCTTTGAGATGTGGCTGTACTGCAGAATACTTAAGATCCTATGAACAACAAGAGTCACAAAGAAAAAAGTACTTAGACAAATTAAGAAAAACCGCAAATTATTAATTACAATAAAAAGAAGAAAAACTGCGTACCTGGGTCACCTAATGCGCAACCAAAAGTACCACATACTGCAATTAATAATTGAAGGCAAGATTGATGGAAAAAGGGAAATAGGAAGGAAAAAGATGTCCTGGTTGCGGAACATAAAGCAATGGACGGGACTCCAAACTGTAGAAAGTTTGATCTATACAGCTAAGGATTGAGTAGAAATGGAACATCCATTAATGGATATGCGCAGGACAAGAAGAAGAAGAACCTTTAACTAAAAAAAAAAAAATTTGATTTTTCAAATTGTAGACCAATTGCATTATTGTGGAATATGTAAAAACAATTGAAAAATGTATTAATTTCTACATTATCAAGTTTTTAGAATAAAATAACTTTATCTCAGATACTCAATATGCATTTTGATAAAAGCTGTTAACAACAGATCACAAATATAATTCTACTTTAGAGAAACATAGAAAAAATTTTGCAGTAGCTCATCCCAATTCTATCAACAAACTCATTATATAAGTCTTGATTACTATCATGTAAATCTTATCAACAGTTTTCTTTTATTGAATATGGTTCCTAAGTATAAAAAAAAATATCCAAAACTACACTATCTCTTCTAAATTTTATTTAAAAACAAGCTATTTAGATCATTGCCAAAATTGACTAATAACTTAGATATTTTACAACACCGGCGTAATGTTGCAAATCTTTGCATTTTTTATAGATATTTTCAATCAAAATACAAGACATATTGCCATTTATATAAATATTTACTAATTGTATAAGGTTTGCTAAAAATTCTAACAAATATTCATTGACAGTTCAGAGATGTAGTATTAAAAACTTTTAACCGTTCTATCAATACATGGAATAAACTTCCAAATTCAGTATTTTCCAAGACCTCAAATACCAGTTCTCAATATTCCACTTCAGATGAGTTTATTAGATTGTACTTCTGCTTTTTTAAAACATATCCAAGGTAGCTAGTTTTTTATATGGTGATCAAAAGTAGCTCACACTGTGCATTTACTCATCTATGCAGCCACATCTCAAATGCTTCAAAGCGGTTCATTGTACCTATCTTGAAAGTCCACGCATTCATATAATAAAATAAACTATACATAGCATTTGAGTGAAGTAGTTTCAAAAAGTACTCTATTTTTTTAAATTATTGAGTTAGTGATGCCATCTTGTAGCAAATTACGCACTCTATAACGTAATACTAAATTATTTTTTTATACAATACAATAAATTTGAGTTTTGATTATTTATTTTTCTAATTTAGTTTTTATTTAAGAAAAGATTTTAGCCAGATTTAGTTTAAAAAGTCATTATACAACCTGTAATTTGATTTATTTTGATAATTTATTGATTAAATTAATTTATAACAATGTTAACAAATATTTTGTAAATAACTCAAAACGCACAGAAATCAGTTTTAAGAATTACTGTAGTTAGTTGTGACAGTTTTTTGAAGTTTCTAAAAAATTGATTACGGTGGAGATTGTACCACTTTATTTGACCATTCTTTGTCGCAATTTAAGGTTAATTTTAACTATGATTGCTTAAAAAAAATTGTTAATGTGCCGCACTTTTACATTTTTTCTCCTTTTAGACGTGTTTCAAATATGAGCGTTTAAGGATATTCCTTATTGTTAATAAATGGAACCACTATATTATTCAACAACATTATTTTTAGCAATTGTTCAGTTGTTATTGAGCTTTAAAAAGCAATTTTCACATTTGCGGTGTGTTTGCCACTACGTGACCTACGATGTAATTATGATTTTTGTGAAACTTTTGTTTTAATTAGCATGTTTGGTTTCCAATATAACTTTACTATGGTATCAAAAGTACCTAAAAATTAAAAACTTCTAATATTTCTTTTAACTATGCACTGCACATCTGAAAAAAAACAAACAAACTAAAGCGTAGTCGAGTTGACCAAATGTGTGCAACCTATAACACTTCTCAAATTAAAAAACGTTGACAGTTGGTTCTTTTTTAAATCAACAAAAATTAGTTTGATTCAGACAAAAATGTTTGCAAAAGACAGTCAAACAATTATTTAATGTAAAACCTGTGGCCACAAGTAACAAATGGAGTTTATTTTTGAATGTTTACTCATTTTTAATATTACATTAAAGCTTATTAAGTTAAATAAATATTATTCTTTTTTTATGTTATAATGATGTAACACAAATATTAATAGTTTTTATAAACCTTAAATTCATTAAAACGTTTAATTCATAATTGCGGCAGAGGGCCTACTCGTTAAGAAACAAACTCTTCTTAAAAAAATTTATTGCTGGTGACAAATCTCAAATTTTGACTTCTACTTGTTGATGCCAGTAAAGATTTTTAATTATTTAGCCAATTAAAGCCAAAAAGTGCCTCGCGTGTTCTAAAGACCTTCCTGAAACCAAATTGTGTGTTGTCTAGGTCTATCTCACACTTTAGTCTTATCCGAACATAAATTATTTGAAAAAAAAAAAATAATCACTGCATTTTTTTGGATGTTGTTTCTTTGAAATTTCTAAAAATGTTACTACAAAGTCAAAGTTGTCCTTATTTATAAGCTTTTTATTTTCTATAAATTTTCATCTGAGTCTACAATTTTTTTATTTTTGCGACTAATGAACAAAGTAACCGCCTAACCAAGAAATCAAGCACTTATAAAAAACATATTTGATTATTTTTCATTATAATCACTTAATTAGTAATTCTTCATACAAATATTCTAAAAATTTGTAGTCAAAATGCTTCAAAACAGCAGTTTTCACGTTTTTATCGTCGACTCCAAAAGTTCTTTTTTTTTTAATTTTAAAAACAGATAGTAGTCAATAACGGCCAAGTCTGGACTATCGGAGAAAGATTGTTGTTTTAAAAACCGCATTCTGTTGTAGCAAGAATGACTCCTTTTGTTAATTTATTATCTTTCAATTTATGTGAAAAGGTATTATAATAAGAGCCATTCATTTTAGTATTTCTTAAAAAAATGGTGACTATAATTTTTTAGATAGAGTCATCTTCTAAAGACTCATAGCTTATATCTTAAACCTTTGGTCCATTCTTTTATGGTAGAATAAAAAATTAAATTTTTAGCGTATACGCCATTCAATCATTGTTTAATTTGATTAGAAAAAAAAACCCTTCAATGTGAAAAGTTTGATAACCACTCTGTACTCATTTTTTTTGCAAATCTGGTATAACCTAACGTAACCTAACAATATCTGTCTGGATATCACTACAAAACTAATTAAAGTACAGTTTTTAGAAACGTAGTAGGCCAGGAATTTATGGAAGTTACCTCGTGTGTAGTACCTGTGATGCTAAAATATCTGACTCTTTCAGATTATCCTTAGTTACATTGTTTTTAGCTCTAAAAAATTAGGTGACTTAAGTTTCCTAAGCACATTTAATCTTTTTTTTGTCCAATGTCATCTTGTTTGAATCGTTAAGAAACGTCATGGGTACTTGTTTTTTTATATGAAGCAACCCTTCGTTAACCTGCCTGCGCATGTTCAATGTATTGTGTTTTCAAATTAATTCTTTATCTCTTCACATTTTTTGGCTATCGGCTCTACACTTTTGCATTAATCTTTTTTTTTAAATTTTACACTGAAGCTTTTTATATTCTTGTTGTTTAACAGTGTCTGCATAATGATAAAAAAAAAATAATAGTGGCTGTTACTAGGTAATAGTTTATTATAAATTAAATAAAAAACGTATTTGCAAATACAAATCATATACAAAAATTTTTAAGTACAAGAACCAATATTTAAGGGCTTATGCTTAAACAAGCTGTCTTTGTGTATATACCTGTAAATTAATTACATAATTTATACTTCAGAACCCATTAATTACTCCAATAAAACCTTTTCTCCTTTTTTAAAATCCTCATCGGCAAACTAGAAAAGTTTGCATATAATACTAGGATTCAAACACGTGACAAAAATCCATTGAATTCACAAACACCAAAACAATAAGCAAACAATATTTGCTCACATTTAGTTACTAGTTGAAACAAATGCAGATAACCTACGGATACTATCTGGACTTATAATTTAATCTAATCTCAACCAAACGCGTTAAAGCAATCATAGCCAGCCAATCACAGGTTTAATTTTTATTATATATAAATTTTATATTTTATAAAGATTGTAGCCAATAAAATTGTACTATGCCGATATCAGCGGGCGCTAAATTCAATTCTGATATGGCACTTTTTTTATTAGTTTGTCATTTAAAATTGACCGCCGATGTAGCTCAATTATATTTTTTTTTGATAAATTACTAAAAAATCCTAAAAAACTAAATAAAATGACAATAGTTTTATATTTTGTTTATAATGTAAAGTAAAGATGATTTTAAACGGAAGGTTGCACATGAGAGGGAAGTTCACAACAGTAGGTAAATACAAAGTGGAAACCAACGTGATTGTTTCGCTGTTGAAGGGCCACATGAGTGCATTTGAAAGAAGGAACTGATAGCGAGATGTCTCAACATCTTTCTACAGTTCTCTCTTTCTCTTTCATACATTCCCGAGGCAGTTTCAAACAAGTCCCACAAAACACACATACAAAACACCAAGAATACGTTCGCGGTTACATAGACACAATTAACTTCGTACAAAAGTAATTGTTCAAAGGGCGAGCAGACATGCGGAGATAAGAACAGCGGCAGTCGGCACGGTGGAAATGGTTGATAATTTCCACAAGACGTTGCGGCCTTTTATCCTTTTAATTACTGTGATACGGAGACGGAAACAGAGCTGGATATCAGAACGCGAAACTAGTCGGGAATTTTATGTGGAACGCGGGATTAATTGTGAATAGAGGGGGATGCGCGGACCAGGGGGTCCTTCGGATTCAGGGTGTCAATAGCGCTGTTTCCATTGGAATTTAATTAAATTAGCATTAAGGCGAGACAGGATACAACGTGTAAGCTATATTTGCAATATTATCCCTTATCCACCCGTCCTTAATTCAATAAGGGACGTGAGGTGAACTTTATTAACTTGCTACTTGTGTGTGAGTGCGTATATAATAAATGACATTTTCTACCCTCTAGTATTGTATCCGTTGCTACATGTTCATCCGCAGGGCAGGATCAATTTGTATTCATTATTTAATACGGCTCGTCAAATTTAAATATGCGGCAAGGGTTGAATAGCTCTTTACCCTAGCGATGATGATTATGTTATGACATGCATATTAATCGGTTATAAACATAAAATTAACAAACATTATATTGTACCGTATAGCCATTTAATATAATTTAATTAAAATTTACAATAGTAAATATTAATGCTGTATAATATCAATTATACGCAATCGTGAATAAATTAATTTCAGTAGAGGTATTATTAATTTAAATAAGCCATGTTAAATTATATTTATAGCATGCATTAGCATATTATGGATTAAGTGGTAGTTTAGCTTATACTATCAATTTTATGTAACATGCTTTTATACGCCCTAAACTTCTCTAAAAATAAATAAACAAGAATTGATTATTTGCATTATTTTTATGGAAATTGTGGTATTATGTATATAAATTGATACCAATTAAAACTGCTTCTTAAGCAGATCTGAGCCTTATTGCTGATAATTCTTAATATGATGACTATGATAGCTGTTTGGGTGTTTTATTTATTAATCTTAACAAATTAATAATAGTTTGAGTAATTACTACAACAAAATAGCATATTAATACTGCTAGATAAACAATGGACACTTTTACAAATATCTTACGACTCAAAACTCACACCATTGGAGCTAAAAGATAATTTGCGATATTATTACTAAACATAATAAATAACTTTATAAATTAATGTTGAGTTGAGATAATTATGCTAGATTAGTGTTATTATATTTATTGTCTACTAAACAATCATTCTTCAATTGCATTAATAAATGTGCTTTTGTTAAAGTTTAAAACTGTACTGTCTTTATTTTACAAATAATATTACTTTATATACTTGCTGCCACACCCCGGCAGCATTAGGGTAGTTATAAAACTCTAATTACCTATAATAAAAATAAAATACATTTATTTAATATGTTACCAGAAATGATGATTAAAAAGATGGTTATTCCAAAGATTAATATTATCTGAAAATAATATGATCTTACATTTAATGAGTTTATAACATAATTATGCTAAACGTAATAAAATAAAATAATGCGTTGTGGCATATGGTCGCAACATTCTGCCTTCTTTGAAATTATTTAATTTCAAATTTAAAAAAAAAAGTAATTATTAAACAATATATACAATTTGACTTAAAACTACTCAATGTCTTTTTTGTGAAGAAACCTACATAATTTTACACACGGACAAACCATTACACTATTTGTAGTTTTTACAGAAACTGTTCGCACTATATTATCCTTTCCTGGATGTGTTGCTTCAATACGGCCGGTACGCCATCGAGACGGTAGTATATTGTCTTCTCAAATGAGCACCAATTGACCAACTTTAAGTGGTTTTCCTTTTGACTGCTTTCATTGACGTCTGACTTGTAGCTCTTGCAAGTACTCGACATGCCATCGTTTCCAAAAGTGTTGTTGTAACAACTGTAGGTGTTGCCATCGTAAAATGGTTCCAATTTTAAAGTGCTGTAGTCCGGGTTCTGGGAGTGCTCTTAAACTGTCTCCTATAAGGAAATGGCCAGGAGATAAAAAGGATAGGTCATTTGGGTCACTGAGTAATGAACAAAGTGGACTAGAGTTTAAAATCGCTTCAATTTGAACAAAAAACGTTTGAAACTCTTCATATGACAAATGAGCGCAGTTTGCAATTTTATATAAATGCCGTTTTGCACTTTTTTATAATGGCATGATGTGGAAGAAAATATCCTGGTGTGTTCAATAACCTGAATACTTGTTTCATATGTCCTAATTGAATATATTTCTTTATAAATGATTGATATTGTTTACTTAGTTCTAAATTTTTATGTAACTTACGTTCTAAATTTAAAAATCTATTTTTTGCAAGATGTTACAATGAACCTAACGTTGTAGGATCCTCTCTGAAAGGTAAAGCTACTATAAAATGACTGGTATTATCTTCACAAAATGTGTCATTGAATTGATCTTTGCATTTGCGTTCCTCCATTGATTTTGAAGATATAATTAGTTTAGCTTGTTCACTTTCCCAAAACTTTTGAAAGTTTTCGTTAATTTGATTAAATGTTACTGAATTGCATGTGACTATGTTAGAAGGTCCTGGAACTGGTCCCGTAACAACTCACCCAAATTCTGTATGTTGCAGAATTAATTTTGTATTTTGAACAAATTCACGTATAGTGCCTAATATGCGGTATGCTAGTTCTGCTCCTATTAACACATCTACATTTGCTAGACTATAAAATTCAGGATCGGCAAGAATAATGTCATTTGGCAAATCAATAAGTTTTAAATCAATATTATAAGATGGTTATCGGTTTGTGACATAGTCAAAAACAAATAAAGATAAATTACATTTGAAGTTTAAATTTTTTTACGTTAAATTTGTTTCCACATATGATTGTGAATCTACTGATTGAGATCCTACGCATGATATCCCTACCGTCGCAACGTTTTTGGTTAATTTAAGTTTTTTAACGGTATGAGTGCTAATTAAATTATTTGTGATCCTGTATCTAAAACAGCCCTAATACTGTGGAATTTTCTAGTAATATCTTCTATATTAATTAGACAGGTAGCTAACAGAACTTCATGTGATTGTGCTTTGTTAAACACGTAAAAACTACTAGATGTAGATGGTAGATGTAGATTCGTTAACTCGTTTTGGAAAATGAAGCATTGAATGGTGATGTTTCAGACAATGTCTACATCGTTGCGCCAAATTACAATCTAATGTATTATGAATTGCTCTTAAACAATTTAAGCAAAGCCGTTTTTGTTTACACGTTTCACTCCGTTTTATGGGTTCTGATAATTTAAACTTTTCACATTGATGTATTAAATGTCCAAAGTTATTACACATTGAACAAGCGCGCCTAGCACTTTGTATAATAGTTTTATTAACTTTATTTTGAGCAATTACAACATTTTGACAAGTTTCTATTGTCTGATTTTTCTGGCATAAAAACTCGTTTCAACTCGTTAAATGTAGGCATTGTCGTCCGCGAACATTTATTTTCCCATTCAACCCGCGTATTTTTAGGAATCTTTGAAATATGTAAGTGAATAATTAAATCATCCCATGTATCTACCGGTCGTTTTAATGATTGCAACAAGCGTAAATGTTGTGAAGCCGTATTAACTAAGTTCCGGTAATCATTACTGCCGTCCTCTTTAATTATAGACGAATATAACAGCGCTTGAATATGACTTTGAATGATAAGACGCGAGTTTTCAAAATTGTCTTTTAAAAGCTGTCTAGCAATTAAATAGTTTGCGTTTGTGACTTCTAAACAATTAATTGATTTAGCCGCATCACCCTTTAGCGATGATTTCAGATATTGCAACTTTTGCAAGTTAGATAATACGTTATTGTTACCGATTATAGAATTAAAAGTGTCAAAGAAAAAATACCACTCACGATAACTACCATTAAACAAAGCTAAATCAATTGATGGTAACTTGACTTCCATATTTGACTTTACAATATTTTTTAATATGTGGAATTTATTTAATAAATTTTGACTAGCAACAAACTGTTCCGTAAAGTCGGAATCAAAAGAATTTCTTTCAGTCTGAATATAATCTTCAATTAATTTGTAAATATTTTTTTAGAATTGGACCGGCATTAATATTGTCAACAACATTTGGTTCTAACTGCTTTTCTAAAACGCTAAATCTACTAGTAATGTACGCATGATCTTTATTCAGCGTAGCAATAGCTTTTTTAGTTTCTTTCAACATTGTGGGTTCACTTGATGCGTCTTCAGGCATGATAATATCAATAAAAAAAGAAAACAGGGTAAAAAAAAGGAGAGCTTACTAGTGATTCCTCGTCTGAGTACTTTTGATTTGGTTCGTCTGGATGTGCTCCGGCGATGCTTAATTTAATAAGTCCTCTCCGGCTGCTTGTAGCTCGAAGTGGTTCGACTCACCGACGTAGATGTCCACAACTGGGAAGAGCTGGTTGATGATCGTCTGGATGTGCCCCGGCGATGCTTAAATCAATAAGTCCTCTCCGGCTGCTTGTAGCTCAAAGTGGTTCGACTCACTGACGTAAATGTCCACAACTGGGTGGAGCTGGTTGATGATCGTCCGGATGTGCCCCGGCGATGTTTAATTTAATAAGTCCTCTCTGGCTGCTTGTAGCTCGAAGTGGTTCACCTCACCGACGTAGATGTCCACAACTGGGTGGAGCTGGTTGATAATCGTCCGGATGTGCCCCGGCGATGATTAATCAGATAAGTCTTCTCTGGCTGCTTCTGGCTCAAAGTGGTTCGACTTACTGACGTAGACAATATTACTCTGCACAAATGTCTGATTTTATTCAAAAAACTCTTTGAATATACGATTCAAAGGACCATAAAATATGTTTAATAATATTGATGAAAGTTTGTTTAAGGTGAATAGGTTTCATAAATAAATGTGTTTTTGTTCAAGTTTAAAACTGTACTGTCTTTATTTTACAAATAATATTACTTTATATACTTGCTGCCACACCCCGGCAGCATTAGGGTAGTTACAAAACTCTAATTACCTATTATAAAAATAAAATACATTTATTAATTATGTTACCGAAAATGAAGATTAAACATATGGTTATTCCAAGGATTAATATTATCTGAAAATATTATGATCTTACATCTAATGAGTTTATAACATAATTATGCTAAATGTAATAAAATAAAATAATGCGGCATAGGGGGCATAAAATTTTTAGAAAGGCTTAGTGGGACACGGCACAAAAAAGGTTAGGAAACACTGATCTACACCCTTTTTATACGCGGCAAAACCTAAAAAACCAATATTTTAGTCTCATTGGTTTGGACAAAATGGAGCATTATTATATATATATATATATTAGAATATATAAATTAGTTTTGTGTATTTGGGTTTTATCTGCAAAAATAGGCCTATTTTCGACAACTCTTACAAATACACATTTAGCAGTTTTTAAACAAAAAATACGATTTTGTAAATAGAAACCTTAAGCAGTAAATTGTACTTGAGGTAAACTTAATAATCCTTAAAGCGCTGTCACATCATCAAGAAATGACAACAAATCAAAAGAAACGCGTTCAATCAAAAAAGCAAGAAAAGAATAGTTTACCAATAAATGACAAAAATACTAATGGTAAGTAAAAACGTTGAAAGAAATACAAATCAAAGTACACCACTGCAAAGCACCGTCAGTGGTCTTAAAAGCGTATATTATAAAACACGACCCCAAAAAACTTTAACATGCCCTACTTATAAACAAGGGAGTCTGGAGGAAAATAGAAACTGTAAGCAGTAAATTGTACCTAAAGTAAACCAAACAAATCCTTACGGCGCTGTCACATCTTCAAAATGTTAACAAACCAAAATAAACGCGTCTAGTCAAAAAGGCAAAAAAAAAGTTTACCAAAAATATGACAAAAAAAACAATAGTAAGTACAAATCAATGTACATCACTACAAAGCAACCTCCGTGGCCCTAAAAGCGCACATTATAAAACACAACATCAACATCGTCGTAAATTTATAAAAGAAAAAGAAAAAAAGAAAAGTTCTGAGCAAATAAGAGACATCTGCTCAGAACTTTTATTTTCAGCCAAACCCTAATAAATCACTTTACATCATGTACTAAATCTAATGCCATTATAGAATATTAATTCCAGAGACTAAAAAACAGTCAAGATAGCCATAGTAAGAAAGGAAATAAGGTAAAAACTATGTTTGGCTTCAAATACCTTTTATACGATTAGCAGAATTGTTAACCACTAGTAAAAACCCAAAGGTTACCCAATACACAATATACAATTCTTAAATGCAATGCCAATGTACACCATACTGCTGGAGAAGCACCAGATACCAACACAAAAATATAATTTAAAAGCTAAAAACATTATTATAAATAAAAGTAATGGGTAAATTAGCACTGTCAAATATACCATTAACAAATGTTCTTGGTGTGCTGTTTAACAATCAAAAAAACTATTGACTGAGCCTAATTCAGAACCAGCATTACTCCATAAAAATGCTATAAAAATAACAAAAAAACTCCTAAAGAAAATATTGTAAAGACGTTTAGAACAAACCCATAAGTTAAGATCGCATTCCAAATATTAGATTCATGCTGACAAAAAAAAAATTCGTAGAGAAAATATAGTAAAAACATTTAAAACAAACCCATAAGTTGAGATCGCATTCCAAAAATTGGATTCATGCTGACAAAAAAAATTACACAAAGTTGGTCACTGGAACTCTAAAAGAGCTACTGCACTTTTTCAAGCTCTACCCTGACATAAACTTAAAAAAAAATAAGCAAAAAAGGTTAAACAGAGAACGCCATAGTAAACAACAATATTTTAGAACAGAAAGCGGCGGCACGTTTAAAACATTTAAGTCACAAAAAGCTTTCAATGGAATCTATAGTATCAAATTACAAAAAGAACTTCTATGAAATCCTCAGAACCTCAGATTTGTCTAAACCCTACAATCAATTTTTTATACAACATACACCGATATCAATAAACAAAATCCTGCAAATTGACTATACATCAGCTAGTCAAGAAGTGCAAAAAGCCTGGACGCTGCCAAACAATTGATCTGGAAGTTATTTATATATTAAAAGACTTTTCACTACACTACCATTGCCATAACAATGGTAAACACAAGCATGTCAGTTCTTCTTAAATATTGGGGAAACTCTATGCTCAAGATTCAAACTATAACAATTACATTATATGGTAAAACTGTAAAAACTAAAATAGCTGGCAAATGCTTACAAGGCGGTGTGTTATTACCTCTACTGTAGTGCCTTGTCAGTAACTTTACCTTAAGCTAAGCCAATAATCTCATCATCCTGGTAAACAAAAAGTTTGCAACAACTGAACCTAATATGATATAATAACACCGTAGAAAAGTAGTGTACATATCTACACTCTGCAACCTGAACAAATATAAGCATAAAATAAAAATCCAGACAAATTTATGGAAAACAAAAACTCATAATGCCTTTTTGGCAAGAAAAAAAAGCTCAAAACAGTCTCTTAAAAAAATTTCAAACTTAACCACTAGAAGAAAAACAACCAAAAGTAAACAATCGGACCAAGATACCGCAGTGCAACAACTCTAGATGTACCATTTCCAGAAAAAATTTAATTGCTATAATAATAGATACATAAATAGCAAATTATGTAATAGCAATAGTAGAAAGCTATTATCAAAATAATTTTATAAATTATTTAAAAAGAAAAGAAACAATTATTTTTGAATAAAAACACAGTTTTACGTTACAGATAAAATGTTTCAAATGTTATAGTTTTAAAACTGTACATTGGATTTTGATGAAATGGTAATATTGTAGTTAAATATTATCACTACTAACTGTATTAAATTGATTAAAATTAACACGACAATTTTAACATACCCTCTAATTTAGAGACGCGCTACGGCTGAACACTGGTTGCATTTAGAACAACTCATCATTGCCAATCATGCAAACTGAACGACGATGCTGACTACATATAGGTCATTGTTTGCTGACAAGCGTTTATCATTTTACTCATACTATTTTTAGGTACGTACGTTTGCTTTGGTTTAGTTTTATTTATTTCCAAACGAATCGAATATATTTTGAAAATGCACAAAAACTGCTCAAAATGACCATCATTATTTTGACTGCATTTTGCTGGTGTGATTTTTAGACCATATATACTTAGAACATCAGTCATTCCTCCAATTATGTCCTTTAATAAACAATCTCTTTTCAATGCATGCCCTATCCATCCTTTCTTTTCATTTATAATTATACCTACTAGCGCTTTTTTCTCCCATGTTCTTCTCAACATTTCTTCATTCCGGATTTTGTCTGAACACTTAATGCCTATTAATCTCCTCCAAAACCACATTTTAAATGCTTCTATGCGTTTTTTATCTTTTCATAAATCACACTCTATACAAAACATTACACAATTCTTTTTGTAAATTTATATCTAAGAAGTAGGTAGACTTCTCCGTAGGGAAAAAATAGTATTTTTTTACACCTTTTCTCCGTTGATAATTGTATCTTTGCCGTAGTTATGGGGTTTGCGTGTTCCAATAAACCCTCAAGGAGTAACCAGTGGTGTTAGTCAGAAGATTGACAAACTTCCAGACTAATAATAACCACCCCACAGCGTAGTAGACAAGTTGCAGGTCCGTAAAAAGACCCGCGTGTTTGTGCCCTGCGTTGAAACCTGCAAAGGAAGATCAAAAAAACCTGGAAGTTGAGTTACCAGCACTTTACTTTGGATCTGAGTTCTTTTTAAACAGATAGTCAAAACTAGCTTACTTCAATCAATTAGCTGCGTTATCCTATTAGATAGCCAACAAAGTGAGCCCTTGATAGTAGCGGGGTGCGCAACAAACTTAATACTTAATCATTTTTGTATGTAGTATTCGTTTGTGTATAACCCACTTTTGGGGACTATAATTCTTTATAAGCCCTGGCAGTTGATTTTCAATGTCCCCACTGTTGCAAACTCCAAAGAAAGTGGAGAACCAGAGAAATAAAAATGATACTCACAAACATAGAAAATAAAAACTAAGAAAAAACCAAGTGCGTCTTCAAATACTTCAAAACCAATAGCGGCATGTGAGTTTTTGGATACCCTGTCAACTGCTAAAAACAGCACAGGCGCATCCTAGTTAGACACCCCACTCAAAACGTCTGCAATGCAAGCCCCGTAAACCCATTTCAAAAAACGACTTTGCGGTACCAAACTCAAAAGACGAAAGAAAGCTGTTGCAAATCAAGCAAATCTCCTTTCAAACAAAACAAACACTTTTTGTGCTGGAATAGCAACCCTCAATAATCCTATATATATATATAAAACCCAAACAAGCCAAGTTGTAGCCTCTGAAACAAAAAAGCTTTTTGGAACGGAAAAATCAAAAACAAAAAGGTGTCTTTTATCCATATCCAAACCCTCAACTAGACAACCTAAGAAAAATGCAAAAAAGTTCAAGTTAAACCTCTCTTTTAACAAAAAAAAAGTAAAAGTCAGCTACAAAGAGACTGTACTCAAACACCATCAACTTGACTCATCCGTTAGGCAAAACCACCAAGCCATAGGCGTTAATCAACGCTACCCTAACACTAGAGCTAGATAAAACTTTGTTCATTTCCAAAGAAGCATTTCCTATCTTTAGATGATGGTCACAAACAGGAAAGACCACTTGTTATTCATACCACCCATTAAAGTAGCAACCAAAGATATGCAACAGGGCAAATACCTGAAAGTGAAAGAAGAAATCAATCCATTTGGACAAAACCGGGACGGAAAGCAACTTGATCAAAGCCGGGACTGATGACTACCTAGACAAAATCGGAAAAAAAAGACTCCAAACTTATCTGTGACAGCTAATTTGACAGTTCTCTGTTGTTTTGAGGTTAGTTTAGTTTGACAAATTATTATTAATAAACTCACGCCGGAGCAACATTTGCAAATTGATCAAATATATTTTGAAAAACATTCAGTTAAAGAAATCGGGCATTACGTTGTATGTTGGTCATAACCGTGCATCACAGCAATTAATTTGAGGAATTGTGCATCGTTTTTGCAGTACGCTTAATCTAAACAAACGATAATGAGCATCCAGTACGACGTCGTACAGTGCGCACACAAAAAGCAATTGATAGTTTGCAGCGTAGTATTAATGATCATCAAAATGTGTCAATTTGTTATTGTGCTCAATAATTAAACTTATATCCATGCACTTTATAAAAAAGTTTGCTAAAAGATCTTGGTTCACGAGCTTACAAGATTTAATTTGTACAGAAATTGAAGCCACACGATTATCGTATGCGCCGTACATTTAGTAAATGGGTTAAAGTAAACATCCACAATTTCATTTAAAAATTTTGTTCAGTGATGAAGCACAATTTTAATTAAATGGCTATGTCAACAAACAACATTGTCGCATTTAAAGCAATAATAATCTACAAGCCATTGTCGAAACACCATAACATCCAGAAAAAAATACCGTTTGGTGCGCTTTATCTTTAAAAATGGTGATGATCAGAACGTTACAGTCAACGGTGAGCGGTACAGTGACATGGTTTCTAACTTTTTTGTGCCTCAATTGAACAGCATTAATATGGTTTCAGCAGGACGGAGCCACATGCTGCACAGAACGCAATACAATTAATTTACTAAAATAAAACATTTTACAAACGATTAATTTCACAAAATGGAAATGTTAACTGCCCATCTCGTTTGTGCGATTTGACGTCATTAAATTATTTTTTCTGAGGATATGTTAAGTCCCATGCCTAAAGAAATTGAAAACTACGTAGGTGAGATACTAAACTTTTTATTACAAGCACACAAAAACTTTTGCTCGCTAAAGTTGGTGTCTGGTTTTGACAGTACTATAGATAGATAGCTCAAAAAACTTTCAACAACAATTTAGTTACCTGAAACGTTACCAGATTGTAGCACCCCAAGGTAGTCTGATGCTGCAACTCCACCTTCATCAAGAATACACTGAAACGCTGCACACCACCAAGGTAAAATATACGCGTATAACCAGGGCAATCAAAAACTTTTCACCGTACAAAGCAACAGAATTGAAAAAATAAAAAATAATGCAATAATATTATTCTAACCTACCTGGTAAGAATCTATAAAGCATGTATTGCCTTCCGCTACATTTCTATAACATAGAGAAAAGTAAAAGCTGTGTTTATATCAAAATCAAAATCCAATAATTGCACTCCAGCAGAATCTTGTTGCTCAATAAGTCTTAAATCTTTTCTTATTTTCACTTGAAAAACTGTGCAAAATATCAATTTGGAAAACAGCACTAAAAAAATTATTACGGAACATGATGATCACCCTAGTATTCATAGACATCAAAAGTTGACAAATCATTTTTTATAAAATAAAAACAGCACTCTTGACACTAGGTGTTAATCTAACAATCACTGGATGAATAACACACATTTTATAGAAAAGAACCGTCCGAACAATCACTGTGAGCGACACAATAGTCAAGAAAATAGTTGGCAGAGGCTGCCTTCAAGAACTTGAAATTAACATAATTGTTGGTTCTGACCTTCATTATGTGATAATTCATATTTATGAAATAATAAAACAATTTACTATGTTTTTTATCACAAATTTATTTTTACGAATACACAACTAGTTCTACTACAAAATCTCATTGTTTTTATTATGTAAAGAAAAGACCTGTAAAAATACAAATTCTCTCTTAACCTTTCCAAGATTATGTTTAATGGTAAACTAAAAACGTCCCCGTTATACAAGGTAGGCCTACGTAGTCGGAAAAAGTGAAGAGCGGCCTCCTTAAATGAAGTGAAATCTTGGTTATTCGTTTCCTGCGATACGGCAGCTCTCCTGTCGCAGAGTGGGTCGTAGTTCTTAAACTTAATTAATAATAAAAAAATACATATGGGCTCTAGTCACAATAAGTGACACATGTAAAAATAAGTATTGGTTGTAGGTATCGGTTTTATGAATTAGGCACGAGGTTCCTATTAATGAAATATATATTCATATTAATCTTAAAAAAAGACACGTACAAGTATGTAGGTTCAGCGCAACACAACAATTAATTTGTTATGATAGAAATTTATCACTTAATCATATTAGACTTAGATAGTACCTCGGCCGATAAGCTTATCATCCCGTAACATAATTAATGCTAACCTTAGTTGTACAATATTTAAAGAAAATTAGCTCTTGTAAAGCGAAAACATACACAAACATATAGCTTAATATTTTGTACCCCCTAATGGGTACCTGGCGTTATTTTCAGGTTTATAACCCTTTTAAGTTAAATTTCAGATGCACGAAAATGTTAATCTGATGGATTAAACATTTGAAAATTGACAAATGAAGTTAAATGTTCAAAAGTACAAAGAAAAATATACGCAAACATCCACTTAGCTGAGATTTTTTAACACGCCCTAAGCAACTCTTGATTCATCATTCCAAGACAAATATGGGCTGCACTACGCTTCTTGGCAGATTGACTAGTAATCATCGAGGCTTTGATTGAATCGGAAGCAGGATGACTTCGATACTTAAAGATTCTTGATTCGACCATGTGTAAATAAATTAAACCACAAGGTCCTAAAAGCCTGTACATAAAATTTATAAGTTGTATATCTTTCTTTATGTAGTTTAAATATTAAATCAATTAAACAATTAAACCAAATTTGATATTTATTTAATAGTTTACCTGATGGTCTGGCTTTTGATGTTTTGCTTTTTTCGATTGACCGCATGGTGGAGTAAATTATTCTAAATACCCATGATTATATAGGTTCAAATAATTCAATGGTACTTTACAAGAATTATTCAAATAATTATTAGCTGAACATGAAGAAATTACTCCTCCTCACAAAAAGACACTTAATTAAGACACAGCACACTGCATGGCTTACTCCACCAAGTCGCGATCAGAAAAGAAAGAATTAATCTTTTACGTTTTAACTTTCAAATTTTATCAAAACCTTGATGTATACTTTGATAATATATGCGCGCACCTTGCCCTTAATTCAAACCAACCAATAAAACCAAACTGCGTTAAGTTTAATATACTAGCAGCGCCATCTAATGTATTTTGCATAAACTTCCAACTAACCGCATTTACAGGATCCTACAATACCACAGGACTCTGCGCATCGCAAACAACTTAGCTAAACACGTGCGTCTGACAGTATCTGACGTTTCATTCAATGTCTGGAAAACAAACGTAACCTCACTAAACAGGTTCGTTTGTTTACAATAACATTTAAATTAAATTATTGTTAAGTGTTGTTTGATAATGTTTGATGCTAGTGCAAGTGAACTAAAAGGGGCAAGATGGTAAATAACAGGCAAGTACATTAATTAAAAGAAGTTATAGGTTGTGTGGTAGTTGAGAGAATATTATTTAATTATCTGGTTCAGTCAGCGCTAACTGAACTTATTTAAGTTTGTATTATGAAGGATTATTGTCTGGTTTTGGCCGAACCAAAAGTAATGATAAATATTGTTCAATATTTATTTTAATATGTATACTCTTGACGTATGTAAAACTTCTTGTATATTACATGAATAAAATGAATTGAATTGAATTGAATTGAATTAGTAACTTCCCAACGACTACACATATCGGCTACATGTTTAATTAGAAAATCCACACCGTTACAAAGGTAAAGTGGGATGTTTTTGTTTCTGTTTCGCCCAGTCAAAACAATAGTTGGTAGAAGGACGCTCATTTTGCGTTAAGGCCTGTTTTTCAAACCCCCACTCAATTATTGCGGTGCACAGTTTGCAGTCCTCTTGTGGTCGTGTAACTAGACAGCAATCAATTTTAAGTTGGGTAAAAGCATTTAGAACAACAGGAAATGTGTCATCAATAAGAAGAAGATAACGCAGAGAAAAATGACAACACCGGAAAACGCCAACCGAGTTCAATCAGCAGTTCAGAAATCTCCAAAACAATCTGTTTGAAAACAAGCTTTTGCTCATGATATTTCAAGACGTTCTCTTCACCGGATTTTGCATAATGTACTTCATCTGCATTTGTATAAAATGGTTATAGTCCAACAACTGTCAGCACACGATTATGTAACGCAACGAACACGTAGTAAAACATTCCCCAAGACGCAAATGTGTTTTTTTTTTTCTGATAAAACACATTTCCACCTCAGTGGTTGCGTCAGCAAACAAAATATGCAATATTGGAGGAACACAAACTCCAAGGAACTTTACTAGAGGCCCTTTCACTCAGATCAAGTCACTGTGTGGTGCGCCATTTTAAGAGTAAGTATTATGGGCCCGTAATTTTTTTAGCATATTGGTCGTGTGTAACCGTAAACTTAAAATGTTACTTGATTATGCTCTAAAAGTTTTTTCAGTCTGCTTTTGAAGCAATGCTGTTAAAGGATACTTGGTTTCAACAAGATGGTGCCACAGCGCATACATCGAAAGTTTTGATAAACTTTTTAAGACAAATTTTTCTTGAACGTCTCATCTTTCTCAGAGGAAATCTCAACTGGCTTATTATATAATGTAAAGTGAACTCTCAATATGCTGTTTACAGTATATTAATTTCATGACTAGTTTCAGTAATTATTAATTGTTGCGACCATATGCCACAACATAATATTAATCCTTGAAATAACCATCTTTTTAATCTTCATTTGTCGTAACATATTAAATAAATGTATTTTATTTTTATTATAGGTAATTAGAGTTTTGTAACTACCCTAATGCTGCCGGGGTGAGGCAGCAAGTATATAAAGTAATATTATTTGTAAAATAAAGACAGTACAGTTTTAAACTTTAACAAAAGCACATTTATTTCTGAAACCTATTCACCTTAAACAAACTTTCATCAATATTATTAAACATATTTTATAGTCCTTCGAATCGTATATTCAAAGAGTTTTTTGAATAAAATCAGACAAAGTAACATTGTCTACGTCAGTAAGTTGAACCACTTTGAGCCAAAAGCAGCCAGAGAGGACTTATTTGATTAAGCATCGTCGGGGCACATCCGGACGATCATCAACCAGCTCCACCCAGTTGTGGACATCTACGTCAATGAGTCGAATCACTTTGAGCAACAAGCAGCCGGAGAGGACTTATTTATTAAGCATTGCCGGAGCACATCCAAACAAACCAAATCAAAGGTACTCAGACAAGGAATCACTAGTAAGCTCTCCTTTTTTTAACCTTTTTTCCTTTTTTATTGATATTATCATGCCTGAAGACGAATCAAGTGAACCCACAATATCGAAAGAAACTAAAAAAGCTATTGCTACGCTGAATAAAGATCATGCGTACATTACTAGTACATTTAGCGTTTTAGAAAAGCAGTTAGAATCAAATGTTGTTGACAATATTAATGCCGGTCAAATTCTAGAAAATATTTACAAATTAATTAAAGATTATATTTAGACTGAAATTTTTTTTTTATTCCGACTTTACAAAATAGTTTGATGCTAGTCAAAACGTATTAAATAAATTTTACATATTAAAATAGTACATTAAGTACCAAGGGCAGGAAAGCACTGTTTGCAGTACGCCGCTGTTTGTCCGCCCGAGTAAGCAAGAGCGGCAAACGACGAAGTGCTGCAAACGCTTTCTTGCCCGTGGTGCTTACGACTGTTTTTTGCTTGTCCCTGTAAGAAAACAAAAACATGTTACAACTTCATTATATTATTAAAAAAAAATTTGTTTAATACTTCAAGTGTCAATGTTTTTTTTTTAAAGGTTAATGTTTAAATTGTCAAATATTGTTATGACGTAACCAAGAAGTCTTGTAAAACAATCACTCCACACTAAATGTCAATAGTTCTGTCTTTTGTATATAATATTATCAAATCAAGCAAATATTAAAAAATATTATTACTAAATCATGTAATAAATTAATTTAATTTTAATTTTTAATTAATAATATTTACTGTTAATTTAGTATAATTAAAATTAAGAATTATATTTAATAAAAATATTTTTTTTAACTAGCGCCATCAGTGTTTTAAACGCAAAACCCTTAGCGGTAGACAAAGGTTTTTACCTCCCTAGGGAAGAAAAGCTCACTTCCCTCTCTAAAATACGGGCAGAAAAACTGTTTTTCAGAGTGGGCATGCAAAAAAATAATGTAAAGTCAACTCATCAACAAAATAATGTAAAGTCAAATATGGAAGTCAAGTTACCATAAATTGATTTACCTTCGTTTAATGATAGTTATTGTAAGTGGTATTCTTTCTTTGACACTTTTAATTCTATAATCGGTAACAATAACGTATTATCTAACTTGCAAAAGTTGCTATATCTGAAATCATCGCTAAAAGGTGATGCGGCTAAATCAATTAATTGTTTAGAAGTCACAAACGCAAACTATTCATTTGCTATACAGCTTTTAAAGACAATTTTGAAAACCCGCGTCTTATCATTCAAAGTCATATTCAGGCGCTGTTTGATTTGTCTATAATTAAAGCGGACGGCAATAAAGACTACCGGAACTTAGGTAATACGGCTTCACAACATTTACGCTCGTTGCAATAATTAAAACAACCGGTAGATACATAAGATGATTTAATCATCATCACTTAATCATTTCAAAGATTCCTAAAAATACGCGGGTTGAATGGGAAAATAAATATTCGCGGACGACAATGCCTACATTTAACGAGTTGAAAGAGTTTTTATGACAGAAAAATCAGACAAAAGAGGCTTGTCACAATGTCGTAATTGATCAAAATACAGTTAATAAAACTATTATACAAAGTGATAGGCGCGCTTGTTCAATGTGTAATAATTTTGGACATTTAATACATCAATGTGAAAAGTTTAAATTATTAGATCCTATAAAACGGAGTGAAACGTGTAAACAAAAACGGCTTTGCTTAAATTGTTTAAGAGCAAATCATAATACATTAGATTGTAATTCGGCGCAACGATGTAGACATTGGCAGAAACATCACCATTCAATACTTTATTTTCCAAAACGAGTTAACGAATCTTAACCATCCACATCTAGTAGTTTTTACGTGTTTAAGAAAGCACAATCACATGAAGTTTTGTTAGCTACCTGTGTAATTAATATGGGAGATATTACTAGAAAATTACACAGTATTAGGGCTGTTTAAGATAAGGATCACAAATAAATTTAATTAGCACTCATGCCGTTAAAAAACTTAAATTAACCAAAAACGTTGCGACGGTAGGGATATCATGCGTAGGATCTCAATCAGTAGATTCACAATCACATGTGGAAACAATTTTTGTGTGTATGGCGACAAAAGCAATTCACATAGAGGTTGTTAGTGACTTAACAACTGAATCATTTTTAGCTGCATTACGCCGATTTACTGCTCGTCGTGGTATGGTTTTGAGATGTATACAGCGATAATGCCACTAATTTTATAGGAGCTAATCGTGAATTAAAATATTTATATAGTTTTTTAAAAACCCAACTAAATGAAATAAATAGCAATTTAGCTTTAGATCAAATAAAGTGGCATTTTATACGCCTCAAAGCTCCACATTTTGGTGGTTTATGGGAGGCTGCAGTAAAGAGTGCAAAACGGCATTTATATAAAATTGCAAACAGCGCTCATTTATCATATGAAGAGTTTCAAACATTGTTGGTTTAAATTGAAGCGATTTTAAACTCTAGAGCACTTTGTCCAATATCCAGTGACCCAAATGACCTATCCTTTCTATCTCCTGGCCATTTCCTTATAGGAGACAGTTTAAGAGCACTCCCCGAACCCGGACTACAGCACCTTAAAATTGGAACCCTTTCACAATGGCAGCACCTACAGTTGTTTCAACAACACTTTTGGAAACAATGGCATGTTGGTCAATTGGTGCTCATTCGAAAAGACGATATACCACGTCTCGATGGCGTACCGGCCGTATTGAAGCAACACATCCAGGAAAAGATAATATAGTGCGAACAGTTTCTGTAAAAAACTACAATTGGTGTAATGGTTTGTCCATGTGTAAAATTATGTAGGTTTTCCAACGAAAAAGACATTGAGTAGTTTTAAGTCAAATTGTATATATTGTTTAATAATTACTTATTTTTTTTATTTTGAAATTAAGTAATTTCAAAAGAGGCAGAATGTTGCGACCATATGCCACAACGCATTATTTTATTTTATTACATTTAGCATAATTATGTTATAAACTCATTAGATGTAAGATCATATTATTTTCAGATAATATTAATCCTTGGAATAACCATCTTTTTAATCTTCATTTCCGGTAACATATTAAATAAATGTATTTTATTTTTATTATAGGTAATTAGAATTTTGTAACTACTCTAATGCTGCCGGGGTGTGGCAGCAAGTATATAAAGTAATATTATTTGTAAAATAAAGATAGTACTGTTTAAAACTTTAACAAAAGCACATTTATTTCTGAAACCTATTCACCTTAAACAAACTTTCATCAATATTATTAAACATTACTCTTAAAAATAACTTAAACTAACATATTTTAATGATGTTGTTGACAATTATTTTATATATTTGTGAAGATCTGCATAAAAACCTGAAAAAAAATTAGGCAAATGTTAACATTGTATTAGTTTATTGAAACTTATAAATAAGCAAGGGCTTTTAGTCATTATAATCTATTTAAACAATATTTACTTATTATTGACAATTGCGTGTACAGCACATAATACGCTAAAGCTGCAACATTATTTAACCTGCTATTTTATTGTCTATTTTATGTGTATAGGGATGGTTATTCTTATCATTATCCGTATCTTCTCGCCCGCAATAGAACATGCCCTAGTGTCGATCGATACCCACGGTAATCAGAGAACTTTTCACTGCCCGAACAGACACAAAGTATCAAATCAAAAAAGAGAGAAGTATATCAGATTGCCGGTGGGCTTGTTTGCACTGATAGGGATCGAAGTTTACATTTCGGTTGCCAACAATGCGGTGAACAAACACAAAAAAATCGACAAGCAAGAAGATAACATCGCGGCCGTCAACAGGTGTCTGGGGTGCGGAGGCCCCATGATGAGATGTGTCACTTCGCAATTAGAAGGGTCTTCCCACGCAGGACTTCTCCCTGCGGCCAGGACCACTCCACTTCATCAACCTTGTTTATTTTCATTAAGGATCACAGTGGGTTAATTTTGCAATGAAAGACACCATGAGAATTTTAAGAATCGTACATAGTTTTAGCGTAATGCAATCTCCAGTTACACTTGGTGCGATCTAAATTAATCTCGCACAATGGACCGCGGAGAATACAACTGTTTAAATGTTTTTGTGTTCTTCTTTCATTTTCCATTGAATTGAATTTCTATTAATTCAATACGTATGATATTTAATGGATCACAATGGCAGGCCCTTTGTTAATATAATGCACAAGACCGAAGTGAAAGAGGAAACTCGAAGAAACAATTCTCAGTGCTAGTGCGTCTTCTCTTCCCATCTCTATTTCCACTCGATTGTTAGATCTTAAGCTACCTGAACTCGCTTCTGTTTGTTTATTATACCCTCTATTCTTTTACTCTCCTTTTATTTGACTATCGTGTATCGTACGGGGTGTATAGAGTATCGTATCGATCCGAATTTAGTCAAGTTGTGTTTTTATCCTTCTCCTCGTTTCAGGCTCTACACATTCACGACACGTACGGCCTGTTTTATTCAGCCGCTTTTATTAAAATTTCCAAATGCGGGGGCGCCCTTTTAAGTTACATATTTCGCACACTATATATATGCTGAATGTGTTTGAATTAAATACTCTCGTGTGACCTGAATTCATTAAAACCAGACTTCACAATGATGAAAATTATACAATGCTGCACGTACTCGAATTAAAATTATTTCAGTTAATAAAATAACATATCATTCGAAACATAAATATAAGCATGTCCCGTGGATATTTAATTAATTAAATCCCGGAGAGGAAAATTATAATTAACAATTTTCAAACGCCGCTTATAATTTTATAATTTAGACACTTGTTTGTCGAGCTTACAAATAATACATTTTCAATAGTAATAAATATTTCAATTTATTGAATATATAAAAAGCTATTAACCATGTTAATTTTGTGCATTTTTTTTTATTGATTGGTTTTACATTATAAAAGTTAACACCCGCAGAAAGTGCGTGAAGCAAGTAAAACAATCCACTTTTCGATCACCAGATTACTGACCGTTTTAGTCAATACGCTACTTCTTACTCACTATTACTTTCCAACGGCAGTATGTCGCAGATTTTTAAAATTTTCTATAAATGTATCTATCTCACTATTTAAAATTAACATATTGTCAACTAACCAAATAATAAATAGATATGCTCATAGGTTCCAGCAATTTTTGGGAAATTTTAAGTCCAGAACAAATTAAGCTAGGATACGGACTACCCGTATTACAAAATACTCATTTAGGATAGGTTGTATCAGGCAAATTTCACAACCCAGTTACAAAACAGAGAACTTGTCACGTATCAGTTGATATTAGCAATCAAATAAGTCAATTTTGAAAAATAAAAGATTATTCACCAAAAATTTATCATTCAACGAAAGAAAAGGCAAGTAAATCTCATTACAACAACACAACGGCTAGAGAAAAGTCAGGTTGATTTATAGTACAATTTCCTTTCAAAGACAATTTACAAGACTTGGGAGATTCATATAATTCCGCATTAAAACGTTTCGAAAATACCGAGAAAAGGTTACAAAAGAACAATAAATTAAAACAACAATATATAGAATTTTTGGACAAATACAAACGATTATGGCATATGGTATTAGATACGGAACCGCAAGAAATCTCAATTAATCAAGGATATTTTTTTACCTCACCACCCAGTAGTTAAAAATTCAAGATTAACCACCAAAGCACAGATTTATTACACAATAATGTTTTAATGATAGGACCAATTATCCAAGATAATTTAATTTCAATTTTGATTAAATTCAGATAGCACAGATTTGTTATTACAGCCGATATAGAGAAAATGTATCGTCAAATACAAATGCACGATGATGATATTAAATACCAAAAAATACTATAGCAAGAAAATGTTAACAAACCCGTAAAAACATACAAACTAAAAACAGTAACTTACGGTTCATCTTCGGCAAGTTATTTAGCCACCCGTTGTATTTAACAATTAGCAATAGATTAAGAAATTAAATTTAAATCAACCGCAGAAATTATCCAAAGAGATTTTTATATAAAAATGGATGATTTATAAACTGGCGCTAACACAATTACTGAACTCAAAACCTTAAGAGATGAAAAAAATCAATTACTTATTACTACAGAATTTAATTTAAGAAAAAAAAATAATTATTTGAATCTATTGATAATCCAACAAAGGATCTACTATTATTACTAAAACCTACGCAACCAATAAAAACATTAAGGATACAATAAAACTCTTGTCAAGATTCAATATTGTACTAAAACATTAGGTGACATTGCTACAACAAAACGACAAATACTAGCTCTAATAGCAAAATTGTTTGATCCATTAGGATTGCTAGGTCCAATTATTGTCAACGCCAAAATAATTATGCAAGGTTTATGGCAGTTGAAAAGTGGTTGGGACGATCTAGTTCCTCAACAGCTTGCGGAAAAATGAAATCAAATTGCACAAGAACATTTATTTTAAAGTTTCAGCATACCCAGGAAATTGATAATCGATGAACCAATAGAATTACTTACTATATAAGCACAATAACCACCAAATGGTATTGATAAATTCAAAGTTAATGATCGCTCCTTTCAAAAAGGTTAGTTTACCGAGACTTGAGCTTTGTGCAGCAGTTATTTTAGCCAATTTATACCAAGCTACTATACAAGCATTAGACTTTCAGTTTGATAACATTTAGTTTTGGTCAGATTCCAGCATTACTTTAAGCTGAATCAATATATTATATCATCTGCTCAAAACGTTTATCGCTAACAGAGTTTTAAAAATTCAATTCGCAACCAATACTGCAGATTGGAGACATATATGTTCTGAAAACAATCCAGCCTATGTTATAAGCAGAAGACAATTACCTAGTCAAATAATACATAATAAATTATGATAGACAGGACCAACTTGGATGAAACAAAATTAATCTACTTGGCCACTTGGAAAGTTTAATATTGAAAATGTATCTGTTGAAGAAATTAAATTGAAGCTACAAACTCTCCTAAACTATCATAATTCAATAAATTTTGAGAAGATACAATTCAACGGTTCTCTTCATTACCCGACTTCAAAGAACGATGGCATATTGTTTTCGATTCATTTCAATAAATTGTCTAAAAATGAAAGAAATTGCGGAGCTTTATCTGTAGTTGAATTGAACAACGCTTTTTAATATCTCATAAAATCTTCTTAGCAGGAAACGTTTAGTTAAGAAATATTAAAATTAAGTCAAGAAAAGTGAACAAATAAGCAAAGTCAATTAAAAAAGTTGCATCCCTTCCTTGATAAAAACGGTTTATTACAAGTAGGAGGTAGATTAGTAATTGCATTAATACTTTACTTCCAAAGGCATCAGATAATATTGCCAAGTAGTCATAAAGTTACGAAGCTAATTATACAATGCAAGAAGCGTTGTTAGTAAAATAGTACATGCGTGTCACATCTGCTTTAGATATAAAGTCATCGTTCAAAATCAACTAATGAAAAATTTGCCCGCATGCAGAGTAACACAAGCAAGACCATTATTAACCCTTTAGCTACTAGTATATATTTGCAAATATGTCTGTCTAAACGCAAAACAAAAATAAATGAAAAGTTTTACAAATGCCAATACATTTACTTCTTATTTGTATGTGATGATTTATGTACATAAGAATGGCAAATTAGAGGGGATAAACAGAGTAATTAACTCCCTCTTCTTTTAATATTATTTCACTTATTTATTAATTAAAACATACGTTTGCTAAGAAAATTAGTTCTTCTAAGCTTGTTGTCTGTTTTTATTTATTACAATAGAAACATCTTTTTTTTTAAATGTTGTTTTTTAGATGGAGTTGAATGTAACAAAAATACAAAATTCAAACTATACTTCTAAAGGATGGGCCATTTTTAAGTTAAATTTTAATCATATGGGATAAAGAACAAACGGCTTGTTTTTAAATTATTTTAATTTTATTTTAAACAGTGAATATTCCGATTAAGTATGGAATACGATTTTATTTAAATGGCCGCCGCGGCAGGCCATTCTTGAGGTCCAATTATTAAGTATTTGCGCCAGTATTTTTAGCGGTATTTCGGCGATAGCTTCGCAAATGTTTTGAAGAAGAACGTTCGCGAAGTGGTCAATTGTCTGTGGATTGTCAGCATACACCTTTTCCTTCAATGCGCCCAAAAAAATCCAGCAAAGTCCAGTAGCAGCTGCAAGGTGGTCAGTTCACATCGCTGAAACGGCTGGTAACGCGTTTGTTGAATTTGATGCGCAGAAGATTGATCGCGGCATGTGCAGTGTGGGTGGGTGGTCGTTTGTTTCAACAAAGTGGGGCGACCATCTTGTTGAAACAAACGACCTCCGGTAACAGTAACATTGGCTTCGTCATCGTTTTTGAAGAAAAACAAGTTTTATACATTAGAACGATTAGAACCATCAATATCTTAGAAGTCATATTTCTGCTGATGCAAAACTAAAACTTAGTATTTCAAATAACATGTTAAGGCAATTAGAAAAATATTGAACTTTATTATACTCCAAAATGAATACCTACAAATAACACAATACTTAGAATAAAATACCAAAACTATTTACTAAGTATAAACATGAGAAAAATTTTCAATAAAGCAAAAAACTCAAAACAACAATTAGAGTGGATGTTCTATAAAAACATTCAAATTATACATGGAAAACTATTTGCAAAGATGTTGAAAATACCTCCCATACCGCAAGGCTAAAAATCAAAAGACCGCCAACATCCAACTCGGTTGCGAAAAATACTCAAACGGTATATACACAGCCATCTTATCAAAAACAACCAAGATACTTTTGGAAATTCAATTCTCAAGCTATACCACTTTGACACAAGATTGGTTTGACGCAACAACCCTGCTTCTATTAGGGGATAATTAGAACGCTGCACACAACCTTGTCAAATACTCACATATAACCTAAGCAATTAGAAATTTCTTAGTATGCAAGGCACCAGGACAAGACGGAATTTTTCTGGTTTTTTTGCAATAAGAATATCAATCTAGCTCACTTGGTAAAAATCTATAAGCATGTATTGTTTTTTGCTACATTTCCATAGCACAAAAAATAAGTAAAAATTGTATTTATACCAAAATCAAGTGGTTGTGAGTGACACTCTGACAAAATTCTATTGCCTGATAAATTTTACGTCTTTTCTTCTAAAAACATTTGAGAAACTGTGCAAAAAAATAATTCAGGAAAAGGCACGCATGGTGTTAATCCAACAATTAGTGGATAGATAAAACTACTTCTAAGAAATAGACCTCTCAATATCTTTACCACTAGAGACACTTACGACTAGCCTGCATGACAAGATAGCTAGATTAACTGAAGGGATAATGATAAAAGTAGCCCAACAAATATATGATAAAAACGAGCAAATTTTAACGGAAAGCAAAGCAGTAAATTTAGCTATAAGATGCCTAAAATTACATCAAGGCAAATACTAGAATGCTATAGAACCCTCACATTGACCGCTTATGCAAATAGCATTAAATTGTGCTGGGTAAAAGGACACTCTAACATAATAAGTAACATTAAGCTAATAGATTGGTATACAAAGAATCAACCCTAAAATGTGTGGAGTTAAACCCCAAACCGCACTACAACTAAAAAGCCTTAATACTATACTAAAAACATAAAACGCATAAAATACGATTGTATAACAACCCGGGCTGTAGGCAAAAGAAGCAATAATTGCTTCAAATCCCAAACCAGCCGACTACTACTTGTAACTGTTTAGAAAGAACCTGCAAACAAGAATCTTGACAGGTCACACTCAATTAAGAAAACACATACATACAATGGGCATTGGAAACAGACTGATGTGTAAAAGATGTGAATGGACAACAAAATTACCAAGCTGTCTTATGTATCAGCCTGGTGCTCTCTTACGCAAGAAAGTTCATGTTAGAGAATTGCTGGCTTGGCATGGCCAGCATAAAAAACTCTTTTATGCAACATTTTAGCATACATAAAGTACATAAGTTGGCTGTCCGCTTGGACAAAAGAGTGAAGTTAATTACTAAAAGCGATACAAAAGGCATAATTAGCCCTAAGTGAAATGAAAATGGTTTTACATTTCTATTCAAATTTAAAATCTAAAACATACCTATAAATAAATAAACAAAAACTCATACCTAAATAAATTTATAATAACAAAATATAAAATATCAAATAGAAACAAAATTATGTACATTTTTTTTATCAAAATGTTTTTCTGATGTGATAAATTTTGTAGCATTCACCTATACAGAGTCTTACTTTACACTTAGCACACCAAGTTGTAACATACTTCCGTTTTTTTTTTTCATCTCGGTTAGTATTTAAAGATACGTGGCAAATTCTTTGCCCCTATCGTCTACTCCCAGTAGGTGAAACATTTGCAAAGAAATGTCTTTTTATGAAATTCACTGCAGCTAACTGATCTATTAATTCTATACTTTGTCTCCCCGGTCTAGCAGCAGTCAGAGTTCCATGTTTTTTAAAATTTGTTGCACAACTTTTTTTATGAATATATTCAAGCGTATTGAAGTTTTTTCTGTTTTTACAAGGAACATAATAAAAGAATTTAGCATGGTAACATCAACTAGGTGAAAAAATAGTTTTTTATACCACTTGATTGATTTTCAGACACATTCTACTGTAGCTAAATTCATGTCACATTTATCAATCATGCGCATGTTTTGTGTATAACCTAATACACAGTCTGGTTTCCAAATATGCTCACCAGTCTTATGATCAAATTTTTCGCTATTCTTTATTACTCATTGATGAATTGTTGAAAGCATCAACACATTACGATTATCTTTCTATCTAAAAGCCATAACATTTCCGCACTTTTTGCGTTCGCAGGTTCCGCGTGCCACCCGATGTAAAAAAATCGGAAATCATAGTTGACCATTCGTTTTTTATTACTGCACCTGAAACACCTAACGGATCATTTCGAGAAATGTCCATTTCAGATCTGGTGTACACTAACAATTTCAAAACAATTCCCGTCTTGCAATCACACAACACAAAATTTTTAATTCCAAATCAATGTCTTTTTGATGGGATAAATTGCTTGAAGTGCAGCCTGCCTTTGAACAACATCAGGGATTCATCGATGACCAAATTTAAAAAAGATTGAAAAATGTTGAACATTTTTTATTCCATTTTTCAAATATAGTTCGTATTTTCCACAAATTATCATTGTTGCCTGCAGGCGAAATGTTGTTATTATTAGCAAAATGTATATAACTCAACAGTTGTATAAATCTGTCCCTTGTCATGTACTTGCTAATAAAATGACTAGCAATAATGAGATCTATTGACCAATAATCAAAAATTTTGTTTTTTTTTATAAGAGGCATCAATAAAATTATTGTTAAAAAGTTATACATTTTATTTACATTAGTGGGTGGGTACCCATGGTTTTCTTTTTGAAGCATGATTGTTTTTAGCACTGTACTCGTCATATCTATTAGTTTCGTCTACAATTGTCATCATATATCATATGTTACTTGTATATGGTACTTTTTTGTGTGTTGTCTTGTAATTGGGAATTGTTTCCTGTAGGACAATAAATACTTATTTTTATTATTATCATATGTTCATTTTCTAATTCAAACGCTCCTGAAATGCCAGAATTTTTATCGTCAAAGGGTACATTGTGGGATTAAAAATATTACAATTTTGCCAACGTAAATCTCCTACAACAGTTTCTTCATCACTATCACTATTTGAATAATTGTCTCTTTCACTATCATCATTTGGGCTATCCTGGCTACTAAGTGAAAGAATTTCTTCTTCATTACTATACAGGGTGTCCGGAAAATACGTGTACAACGTTTGACGACAGACTCCTGACGTCAAAATAGGTCGATCTAAGCCGACTTAGTTATATCCAAAATTGTCTCGTTTAGCCGGTAGAGGGCGTCAAAAATTTGTAAATATTAAAAAGAAATTACCTGTAACAATAATTTTTTAAGTGACCTTGTTGCTATGGCGTTTAATAATTTGACAATTATTGGCAAATAGTCACCAGTCTATGAAATTTACTCAAGTATACGATCAACATTCTTGAATTACAAGTTCATTTTACCATTAAAAATGGAAAATTATACAAACTCTCAGAAAGTTGACATGCTCCTGGTATACGGGTTTTGTCAAGGAAATGGGCGTCAGAGTGTTAGGGTTTACATGGAGAGGTTTCCTAACCGTCGAATACCAAACCACCAAACATTTGCCAATATTGAGCGTCATCTTCGGGAAACGGTCGTATGCGAACAACTCGAACTGTGGAAACAGAAGAGATGATTCTGGAAAGAGTTGAAGAAGAACCAAGTACCAGTACCCGTCACTTAGAACGTGAGTTAAATGTTCCTAAAACGATTGTCAATGAGGTTTTAAGAGAACAGTTGTTACATTCTTACCACATACAAAAAGTCCAGGAACTTTTACCGACTGATCCCCTCATGCGGCTTACATTTTGTCAATTTATTAGAAACAAAAGAATCCTTGTTCCAAAGTTTTGTAGAAAATTTATGTTTACTGACGAGGCATGCTTTACAAGATCTGGGGTAACCAATCTGCACAACGAACATATTTATTCCGATGAAAATCCACATGCCATTAAAGTTGCACATCATCAGCATCAATTTAAAATTAATATTTGGGCAGGTATTATTGATCACTACCTTATTGGTCCCATTGTTATTCCAGACAGGTTAGATGGAAATATTTATTTAAATTTTTTGCAAGACACATTACCAATTCTTCTGGAGAATTTGCCCCTTTTACTTCGGAGGGAAATGTGGTATATGCATGATGGTGCCCCGCCCCATTTTTCCGTTGCCGTTCGGCAATACTTACATCATCAATATCCCAACCGATGGATTGGAAGAGGCAATGATGCACCAGTAAAATGGCCACCACGTTCTCCTGAGTTAAATATGTGTGACTTCTTTTTGTGGGGCGCTATTAAAACAGAAGTTTACAAGACTCCGGTAAACACACGCGATGATTTATTGCAGCGGATTTTAAATGCAGGCAACCATTTTAATAATCCCGAGACATTAGATAGGGTCCAATATCATTTTTTAAAGAGTGTTAATAAGTGTGTTCAGCAAGATGGCGGACATTTTACACATTTGCTTAAGTAATGTTTTTGTTTTACTTAGTTTCTTACAATAGATACTTTCAACTTTGTTATACTTTTGTTTTTTTTGACGCCCTCTACCGGCTAAACGAGACAATTTTGGATATAACTAAGTCGGCTTAGATTGACCTATTTTGACGTCAGGAGTCTGTCGTCAAACGTTATACACGTATTTTCCGGACACCCTGTATATCATTGTAGTTCAATACTGATCTTGAACGCTTTGAACCGCAAGTACAACGAGATGTTGACGGTAAATCCATTTTCAATAATACAATGCGGCAAATAAAAAAATATTTTAGATAATCAAATATAAAATGCAGCTAAACTCACGAAATATTACTGCTAAACTTCAGTGATGCCCGTTCTAAATACCCGTGTAGACTACAGCGGACCTTACTTAATCAGACAAAAGTACTATAATAAAAAAAACAAAACCAAAGGCCTACATTTTTTTATTTGTATGCATGGCAACAAAGGCAATTCACTTAGAATTGGTTTCAGTTTTAAATATAGATGCATTTTTGTCTGCTCTCCGACGATTTATTAGTGTACATACATATATAGTAATAACAGCACAAATTTCAATGGCGCCAATAATGAATTGAACGCAATTCAATCCTTTCTTAGCAATGAAGCTAACAAAACTCAAATTATTGATTCCGCTGCTAACAATGGAATTCAACGGCATTTTACACCCCCGAATTTACTTCACATGGGCGGACTATGGGAGTAGGAATTAAAAGTGTAAAATATCATCTAAAACAAATCATAGAAGAAACCACTTTAACCTACCAAGAGTTTAATACGGTTTTAATTCAAATAGAAGCGTGTCTTAATTCCCGTTTATTATGACCTATCTATGACAAACCAAATAAATTTGAAACCTTAACACCTGTAATTTCTTAGTTGAAAGATCATTAACTCAAATACCAAATAATGATTTAACTGACTTACCTGATAATCGCTTAAGTAAATATCAGTTAACGCAAAAAACATATTAACAATTTTAGAAGCGTTGGTCCAATGATTATTTGCTTGATTCTTTTGCGTGATTCAGATTCTGGTTATTCTGATTTCATGAACAAAGTATATGTATTTGTAGACTAGATCCAATTTCGGGTTTTTGATATTGATTTATTCACTCATAAAACAGGGGTAAAAATTTGTTATTAAATGTGTTTTCAAAAAATTGATCTCTTGTTCAACCTTTAATCATATATTATAAAGTTTTTTTAGCATCTGTCTTAGCTTTTCTAGGTTATCAGCGATAAAAAACTATGTTAAGTTTTTGACCATCAATAGTAATGCATTTTGTGTACCAATTAAGTTTTTTGAGAACATACTCCAAAACAATTATAAAAAGTTTTGGATATACAGTATCCCGGGAGGTCTTACTTCTCTTTCGCATTTAATAAGATTATTCTTTTCATGTAATTTTATTAATATAGCGTATTAGTAGATGTTATAAATTAGTTTTGCGTATCTATAATCTTTGTAACGTTCTCTCTTAGCCTCAATAATGGTATTTAACTCAACTGTGTCAAAAACTTTATAGATGTCTATAAATGCAATAAACAGTGGTCTTTTGTACTTTGTTTTTTTCAACAAGAATCTTGATGCTATTAGGTCTATTGTTCCAAATCTTGAGTAAAATCCGGCTTTGCTTGTTTGGTTAATAAAAACGCAGTTTCTTCTCAAGTCTTTATGTTATAATTTTTGTAAACAATTTGTTAGCTCAAAAATGTCATGGATTAATAATTTTGCAAATCAGTTTTGTCCCTTTTTTTAAAGAATAAAATAGTAATTGCATTGTGCACTAGTATTAAACTATTGTGCAGGCAGAGTTTAAATAATGGTTTTATCTTCTCTATTAAAAACGTGCATCCTGTTCGTGTTGCTTATTTGACTATATTGTCTTTTCCAGGCCATTTGCTTTTTTTTTACTCCTGGGATCCTTAGTTGACAATAAATTCTTTTGATGTTGGTGTATTTGAGTTCAAATTTTCTACGTGGCAACTTTTGTATAGTTAATAATTTCAGTTTTATTCGTTGTGTTGTTCATTTGCATATTCTTTAATTTTGTTATTTCTAATTTCTTTCATTAAGGTTTATGCGTAATACCTTTATGTTCTTGTTATGTACTATTGTTTGCTAGATACGATCTTGCTTAATCATTTTGAAAATGTCTTTGCTTATTTCTCATAGTTAATTTTAAAACAAAACAAAAAATTTAAGTGGGTACAGCTTAAAAAAAGTCTGCATCAAGTATAAAAAAGCAAAAACTTGCTTTCATAGTCTAAAACTTAACATCGCAATCTTAAAAAGAACAGTAAGCGACAAAACTTAGAAATCGCAACTACAATACACTAATATTCATAGACACTGAACTTAAACTAAAATGGAGAAAAGCAACGATATTGGTATTAAGAAAGTTAGAAGACGCATTGAAGATCTTTTAAAACTAAAATCGGGACAGCTTTTTTGCTATGCTGGAGAAACCGACAAATAAAAAAAATCGGTTTTATAATCTACAGACAATTGAATTATTTTATTTTATTATTTAATATTATTAATACTAATTAAAAGAATAGCTTCCTTAATACTAAACTTATATGAAAGACACACTATTAAGATAGTACAAACACAATATATGTCTAACGTTCGGTGTTTTCAAAACTAATTATATCATAGTTTGAAGAGATTTTAACGGCAAAATCATTCTTAAAACAAATAGATCCAAAACATGTCTAAGAAAAAAATTTGGATTAGTGAAATAATGCTGAACTATCTCCTACTAATCAATCTATATCAAATAAATAGTTTCTTTTATACAAAACCAAATCATAAATAAACTTGGAAAAACCTAGACAATAAAGCCAAACTGTGCTTTCTAGATTATTTCTCTTAGCTTTCTAGTATTGTCTGTTTTCTTCTTAGTGCATTTTTATCTTCCTGAAACTCATTTTTTTCAGTTGCAAGCGCTAATATTTAAAGGCTTATGTTTCTGTTGCTACCTCACACTGCCTTTTTAATATGTACCTGTAAATTAATTAAATAAATATATCTACCAAAAACCGTTAATTGAGACGAGACCTAGTATCTGGTTCACCCACACTCTCATATTAAATATAATTTTAGTTTATATGGACACTATAATATTTTCAAAAATAATATACCTTTAATGCACATCTTTGTACTGTACATACCTCCCAACTATAGCGTAAATCTTTTTAATGAAAAAATTAGCAGCTTTATAAACTTACTAAATAAACCATTGTTGGTAATAGGCGATACTAACATTGACCTTCTCACAACAGTCCCACATGTTACGGAATATAAAAGCATCTTGTCCGAAAAAGGTTTCATTTCTAGAATTAACAGTTTTACTAGAGAAGAAATTCTACTCAACCAACTCAAACAACCTTGCATTGATCATATATATTTTAAAAAAATACAAGACAGTTTAAATCGCTCAATAAATAAAACAAAAATATCAGACGTTATTGCAGGTTGCTATAAATTGGCCAAACAAAACTCACCACAACTTACTAATCACAAAAATAAACTATGATCAACTAAAAGAACAAGTTAGAGAAGACTTGAGCAAAGTAGAAAGGCGTAATATAGGTAACCCGGAAAAAATAACAACAGAAATTTTGTCTGTTTTTGAACAAGCAAAAGCATTGTCAACTAAGACAATTATAGGAAAAAAAAGAATATACTGCGACTATAGATTACACAAAATATACTCAACAAAATGAAAAAGAGGGATGTCCTTTTTAAAAGATGAAAAAATTTTATAGACAGAAATAGTGATCAGGGAACTGTCAAATAAGAAAGAAACGCGTACAAAGAAATGAGAAACAGAGTGACAAATTACGTCAGAAAATCAAAACAAGAATAGTAGTACAATTAATAACGCCCTAGAAAAGAAGAAAAACAGTGGTAACAACAATGAATTTTAAAATTATTCAAAGACTGCGACCAACGCATTGCCGATAACTTTGCCGCTACTCTATCTAACCAGGTCCAACAAATAAAACACGTGTGGTAAAAAATTCTTATCATATAAAAAAAATATTCTACAAAACTTAATGTATCTACCTTTAAGAACAAAAAAAATAGTTAAAAAAATTATCATGACACTCAACAAAATTAAAAGCTTTTGTCTACCAATAACTACCATGATAAATAGATCTATTATGAAAGAAAAAGTACCAGATTCTCTAAAAAAAGCTATAATAAAACCAATTCATAAAAAAAAGCCAAAAATCTCTACAAAAGTTATAGACCAATATCGCTGCTTACCTGCAGATTAGGTAAAAACCAATATGGTTTTGTGGAAGGACTTTAATCCACAACTGAACAAAGGCATGCACCTCGGCATGCACCTATTTTGTGTTTTTATTTATTTTACCAAGACCTTTGACACCATCAACTAAGGCCAACTTATTGACACATTAGAAGAATATGACATCCAAGAACGGGTACTGGTCTGGTTTACGAGGTATCTAACCGGAAGAAAATATAAAGTCAGCATAGAAAAGTGCCGCAGTAACTATAACAAAGTGGATGTAAGTGTTCTTGGACCGCTATTTTATATACTATACGTGAATGATATCAAACATTGTTTTAAAAACTGTAAATATCTGATGTCTAATAATACAATCATAGTGTCCACACATAGAGATCCATATATAGCCAAAAAAAGATTAAATGCAGATTTTAGAAGTTTTCAAATATTGCTCATGATAAAAAACTAATCATTAACCAAACAAATACAAAACTTATGCACATCAAATCACCGCATAACAAAGAAATGGAAAACCTTAAACTAACTGCAATTGTACTAAAAGAATTGAATTGGTAACTCAGAAGAGATATCTGGATATATTTATTAATTACCGATTCCTATTGAAAAAACATACTACGGCATTAAACCATAAACTGCAATATTTTGCAGAAAGATTTTATTATTTGAAACAGTTCTTGCCTATATCTGTACTGCGGACAATCTACACAGCTTTGATGGAATCTAGCATCACCCGTATAAGGACATGCGTCTCACTATCTAATAGAATCACTTTAAAAAAGCTAAAGAAGAACATTTAACAACTTAGATCCCAATCCTTGCAAGTGGGAATTCTCTTCAAATACAAACAATTTCTCAAATATTATTTCAAAGTAAATATCTTTAACACAGAACGACATAGATATAATACAAAAGGGCAAAGAAGCAACTACATAGATGTTATAATAAGCACCAATAAATACGAAGGTAGATTAGAAGCCAGAGCCATTCTCAGCCTATTTAATAACATGCCAGAACAGTACAAAAACGCTAAAACACTGAATACCGTAAAAACAGCTCACTTTTTTAACCAGGACTATAATAAGATGTAAAACTTTTAAACTTTAATTGATATTACCCAATCATTTAATTGCAGCAAAAGATTATGAACAAATAAACAAGCAAAATAAATTAATGATATACACCACTGATAAGCCTTAGTGGCAAAATTCGTTTGCAATCTCAGACTTTTTATCACTACACTACTGTTATTCTTACAAAGCTTTAAGTTATTTGGGAGTGGTTTAATGGGTAGAACATTTTTTGACGAAAAGAAGGTAAGTCCCGATCACGGCACCTATCAAAAAATTTTACCTCTAGCAGAAAACAAATTATGTATTAGACTAATGTCCTAAATAAATAAATGCCGCATTTTCTTAAAAATGATCTGACAAAGCTGGAACTGAATCTGCAACAATTTATGCGCCAAGATTCAAATTAAGCGTTTCACCTAACTGAGCCATTCTCCGGATGAATTATCTTCTGTTCAATAAACTTCTTAATTTTGAGATCTTTTGATTTTTCATTAGCACTTCTGATGGTAGTTTAAATAGTGTAGTAGTTATTCTCTAGACGTCATCAACATACTTGTATCATTTTACATCGCAATCTTGCTCTGGTGCGGTTCAGTCACTCTATTTGTCCAATTGCCCTGGAAAGCTCCGTTGTAATTATGCATTGAACAATTTTCTTCTTTTCACAATACTTTTTAAACCTATTGCTTGTGAATCTGATATAATCCGCAGTAAATTTGCCAAAATGTTTCTTCTAAAAATTCAATTTATTAAGTCGTGGTTGTGGTTTTTGTTATATTCTTTAGAAAATGTATTTAATAACCCTTCTGCCTTTCCTCCTTTTCTGTTTATCAAAATGCCCAAAATACAAAATATTCTAAAACAAGAAAAAAGTACCAAAAATGCTAAATCTTACCAAACATTCAATTTCCTGCTTTTGAACACAAATAAGAATTTTAAAAACAATATATTTAACCACCAATCACCAGTTTAGATTCAGTGACAAAAGACATTGTAGTCTGTCGTTGTGCAAAAATTTCATGATCCTTGGCCAAACTCATTAATCTACTCCAGACTACTTTTTAATTTTAATTAGGTATCAAAAACTAGAAAATCAAAAATTTTATATCATATTTTTTATGCCACTTCATCCCATCTCATATTACTACTTCAACCTGATTAGATTCACGTTGATGAACCCAAACCTGGTAAAAGGTAAAAAATGTAAGAACATGACTCTAGAACTATGGATATTACAACGTTTACGGTGCAGAGGAGCGATACTTTAATACCGGTTGAGGAAAAGTGTAACCAATCGTCATCCAATAACCGCAAAACATATAACGCAAACAATGACGACAATTTGGCTACGACAACTGACAACAAACTAGAAAAAACTGTAGATCTTATTAAAAAAAAATGATAAAATGTTCAAATAAAAATAACAAAGCACGCTACAACCCCTAATGAAATAAAACTACAAGTAATCTATTAGAATGCAAAAATCCAAAAAGAATAAAGGTTTACCAACTAAAACAAAAAACACACAACAAATCAGCTATCTACAAAAAGTAAAAAATGAACATAATTTGCTGAAGGAACTAACCTTAAAATCAACAAAAGAGATAAGTCCTTAGAAGTCTAATAAATAAGATACCTACCACACACAAAAATATAAAACATGCAAAAATGCCAATTGCTACAAAATTCATAGCAAAAATCTTATAGAATTACCTAGAAGTGCAATAGAACAACAAAGATAAACATAGTATAAAAGCAAATAACAATAAGAGCATAAATGTTTAACTACTATAATTGAAAATACGCTACACAATAAACATAATGGTGATAACCTAAAAAAAATAATAAAGCTTAAGCAACCCAAAAAATATACAAAAACTGTCAGTTGCGGAAAGCCAAAGCAACCACTTAGTTATTATTATAAAAGCAGAAAAAAAATTGATGATTAAACAAAAACTATTAAAAAAAAAACACAAGAAAGTACAAATTGTTGACGAGTACAAAGTATCAAATAGCATCGACAAGTGCAAATACCTAATCATGTTAGAAAGCAAGGAAAAGTCCAAAATCAATAAAAAACTTAATATAAAACTTCAAAAAAATTATAAAAAAGAAAAAAAAAAAAAAAGAAAATTAATACAAACAAACCTAGGCAAAAAAAAACAAGGAAAGGCCTGCTCAAACATAAATACAATTTAGAGAACATTAATGTTGCGCTTGTGGCAAAACCAAACAAAAAATTGAAAAAAAAAAAACAAAGAAAAAAAAATAATTTTGTATGACTTAAAAAATATCATATGGTTTTGTGTTCGTGCTAAATCTTATCAGCAATATACATAAAAAAATTCCAACAATTTTTTTCGAGCTTAGCACAAGCAAAAGGTAGCAAGAAAGAGATTTTCATAAAAGGTAATTTCAACGCCAAAGCATATAACTGGGGTTTGCCAAAACAAGACTAAAAAACGGCGCACTTGCAGAATAAACAAATTAAAATCACTACATATTTCTAAACAGTAGTGAAAACTGACATTTAGAAAAAGTAGAATCTTTGTACATAAACATTACTACAAGGTGCGGCAGTATAACATGCTGATTTGAGCGAGCCGTGATCAGAAAGGAGCAGAAAAGGTCTCATTCAAATAAAGAAGTCTTAAAGTTTTGTTACCGCTTAAGCCAGTTGTCGTCATGCGTTGGACAAAAGAGGAACATGCGTTTGCCGTCGAAGCTTACTTTTCCAATGACCGTTTGGTGGTAGCTACCCAACGTGCATTCCAAACTCGGTTCAATATTCATCCTACTGGTCCCGTTCCTAGCCGGAAATTAATTGTGTTGTGGGTAGACGCATTCAGAGAAAGTAGTAGTGTGGCAAAAAAAGAGCCTGAAAGTTAACGGATTTCCAGAACCCCAGAATACGAAAGGGTGAGTCTGCCCTTTTTGCTCTGGGAATTTTTAATCACGTGTAAGACAAATTCTTCACAACAAACTCAAGTTTCATCCTTACAAACCTGCTGTGGTAAAAGAGCTCAGTAAACTCAATTTTGTTTCTTGCCAAACTGCATGTAACTCCTTAATTTGCCCCACAACGCCCTGGTGTTTTTCAGTAATGAGGCCCATTTCCATCTTTCTACGAGCGCCTAATCTCCTTGAGGTGTGACGTACTGTGGCCGGCCCGTTTACCCAATTTGGTTCCCTGTGACTCCTATTTATGGGGATATTTCAATTCCACAAACCACAGACTCTGCAAAACCTGAAGGACAACATTTGCCAAGTCATTGCCAAAACATTCCCGTCAATATGCTCGAAAGAGTGGAGCAAAATGAGGGCCGCCATTTGTCCAATGTCATTTTTGAAACCACTTGAAACAAAAATTCAAGATGTGTACAATACGATAAAAAAGAATTAAATCGATATGTAAAATACTTTTATTGTATTGACTTTTCAAATCAACAAGTTTCCCTGCCGCACCCTGTATGTGCTAACTAAGGCTATCAAAACACCGTTTCTAAAAAATATAGAAGTAAAAGCCTTACGACCAAACTATCCCCACACAAAACAAAAAAATTACTAAAAGATGCTTAAAAAAAAAACATTAAAAAAAGTATGCCCACAATAGGCAAGCAAATACCTACTGGTGGAACCAAAAATAGCAAAGTTCAGTCACAAGTGTCTTAAAGCAAAAAGGGTAGTGACTAGAGCTAATGGCAAAACAAGCCTCAGCAGAAATATTATTAAAAAGCTCACTCACTCAAAAAGACAATTCAAAAAGCGTGATTCATGCAACCTAATTTGTAAAAAAGTAGATTTTAATATCTGCGGCACCAGCTATACAATAATAACAAAAAAAAATTAAACTGCGCTCTCCCATAGAAATCACTGACTCTGAATAAATTCAAATAGCCCCAGATTTAGTCTAAAAATACAAACCAACTAAATGGCATAAGCAATAATTGGCAAAAACAACATATCAGCGTGCACAAAAAAAAACGAATACAAAACAGGTAAAGCAGCAGAACCAGACGGTATACTACCAGAAATAAAAAAACAACTGCCAAACAACTGCGTAAGCTCTTATATGACACTATAAACCATATATGCAAAAAAGACCTTTGTGTTTGGTCAACACAATTTCCAAATTACTTGAACAAATTATAAATCAAAAACTTATGAAAGACATTGAAAAAAAAAAGATAAGTTGAAGTAGACTCAATTTAGCTTCAGGAATAGGTTTTTGACTGTGGATGCAATACAAGTTTTGCATTTCAAATAAAATGAGCAAATATTCCAACAAATTTGTGGTCATGGTAATACTGGTCAAAATGCCTTTAACTAAAATAATCGAAAATAACTCAAAAGCTCAAGCGTAGACAAATAACACCATACTTGACATGGCTAATCTGTAGCTATCCAAAAAACAGCAAAATTTTGATTGATAAAACTCAATACATAAACATGACGTGTTCCGTTCTGGGTACAACAACGTTCTGGATACAACAATATGAAACCTATGCTATAATGGCGTACTCAAACTTACATTCTTAAAAAAACCTTTATTATAAGCTACGCAGATGATCTAGCTCTAATAGTATGCAGTAAAAACAAAAAAAGACATAGTTGGAATACACATATATCTATACACAAAAAAAACTTGCAACTAGCCCCATATAAAAGCGGTGGTCTTGGTGTGTAGAAGAACTTTAAAGAAAATATCAGAAAATCTCCTTATTAAATCCAAAAATTGCCTAAAATACTTTGGCATAGTAAAAGAACATAACATTCATATAGAGGCGCATATAAAAAGAGTGGTTGCAAAAGCATGTAGAACGACAGCAACCCGCAGATTAATTATAACATAGGCGGTCCAAAAACAAACAAAGAAAACCTTCAGTAGCGTGATAAATTCTATTGTACTCCATGGAAAAAAATGACAAAATAAGCAACACACAAAAAGGCAAGTTTCTAAATAACAACGTCAACTAATACAATACAAGTGTTATTATGTGACAACAGAACTAAAGCCAATATAAACTAAACACTAGTCCCGCTATAGATACCACGCAAACATGAAAAGGTTGGGTACTACCTCGCGCAATTTATATACGGCTAGAGACGTTTTAAAACGTAACTGCTACGTTTTATGGTAACATAAACTGACAATTGCAGCTACTACAAAGAACATAATACACCAGTGCAAAACAATCTTAAAATTAACCAGATAAACAAAAATAAAAAATTAAGCCACAAAAGAGGTCGGAGCGCTGCTAACCGCCAATAATCGCACAGCATGTGTGCCAAGTAATGAGCAATCAAAAAACAGAAATCAAGATTTTTACAAAACAAAAAAAAAATTAAAGTTCTTTAAGAATCGTTTCACACGTATACGGTTCCATTCGGTTCGGTTCGTTTTCGGTTCGTTTTCAATTCGTTTTGTTTTTGGTTCATTTTCGGTTTCTATTTGGAACCTAATAGAAACAGTATAGCACCAAATACTCCCTTGTAAAGTGATAAGAGAGGGCTCCCAATGAATACCTTCTTTGGTTTTTTTAATTTTTCTATAGAGAAACAACATGGCAACAACTTGACTTCTCTCCATTATGATTACTACTGAGCCTGTGTACGAAAAAAACACAAAATCTGATACAAACCGTGTATGTGTGTTGCATTTGGTTGCAACCGAAAACAAACCGAACCGAATGGATACCGTATACGTGTGAAACGAGCCTAACTGTGTAATCCAATCAAAAAAGGATGCAGTAAAGCAAAACTGCAAGCTCAATTCCGCTGCATACCTATAAAACAATACAAAAATTTAGTCAGTGACTGTATAACATACCCCATACAAATAAAAAGAGGGTTTCCCTTCTTCCCCAAGAAAAAACCTTAACGCTACACTTTACAATATTTTACCTAAATTATCAAACACCGCAAAACTACTCTTGTTCCGATTGAAGTGATACTGCTCTTCAAATGTCCCGAAATAACTATCAATAAGTATCCTGAGATGACTACCAACTTATTTATAAATGATAATTTTGAGTTCTCTAAAAATACTCACTCAACGTAAATATATTGATTTTAAGTTACAACTTTAAACGACGTTAATTAATTATAACTATATATAGATCAGATACCTTTGATTACTCACTACAATAGCATCTAGTTAACTAACCAGTTTCAACAGTTCTTGACAAAACCAAATATACCTTAAACGTTGGTCTTCTAACAATTCGATTTTGTAATTATTTTCCTAAATATTACGTCGTAAAATACCTTCTATGTGAAATTATAATAAATTGCTTTGATAGCAATATTTCTTGAATACTCAATAATTGCATTCTAAGCACGTCTTTGTAAAACCACTCTAAAGTGCATAAATTGCAAGTTAAAATATAAAATAGAATATTATCTCACTATATAAAAAGCATTACCCTGTATATAAACCATAAAATGTAATGGCAAAAAGAACCTGCACTCATGCAATATATTCTTAAAGTAATATACTGTTTGTCAGTTAAAAATTCAAATCCCAAAGCTAAATAGAAGATGAAACTAATCATCTATACAAAAAAGTTGTTGCATTGTACTATTTGATTGCAAATGATTTAGGGAAGTTATATTTGTGAACATAAATTTATTTTTATTTTTACAAATATAAAGTGGTTTTAATGATTGATTATTGTTTTTAAATGTTTTATAATAAATTAAATTTTAATAACGTTATTGTAATATTTAATAATATGTTTTATTGCTAAAATAACTCTTAATTGGCGCATGACCTATGTCAATCGATACTGAACTGTTGCAGACTTTAAAACAAGAAAAGTTAAAAAAAAATTCTATTGTTTGTTTGTTTTTAAATATCAACCCAATTAATTGTAATAATTTAATTTAAATATTATTTCATACAAAATGTTTTAATATTATCTATATAAAACGATTGATTTCCTAATTGAAGCATTAGCTTCCGGCAATTAATAAAATCCCTGCCTGATATTGTAAATGTTCACAAAGCCCTAATTTGTAAAACCCCGGGCATCCACCCTGTTTGAAATTTCATCCCCTACTCATAAGTTTGTTATTCTTGGGGATAAATTACCTGCACCCCCATACACATATTGACAGCTTAAGTGCATTATTACCTTTTTAGCTTGCATCATACCTACGAAAAAATATTCTTTAGTTTGTGCTCATGGATTACAAATACCTTTTTAATAATGTTTTGGCATTTCTTCACGTTAAAAATTCAAGTATCGAATTATAATTCTTTTTTGTAAATATGAATAATTTTGACTGATGAAACTCAGCATTCATAATTTCTTGAATGAAAAGTACTTGAATTATTATTGTATTATTTTGGAAATATAATAGAATAAGAAAAAAATACCGTAGTTATATTTCTATAGATATTGGAATTTGTATTATATTCCTAACCACAAGAATATCATACTGGCATTCATTCATCCAACTTACTACAAATCAAATCATGTTGCATAACTTAGTAAATAAAATAAAATTTCAATAGATAGTTATTATTAATAATATATTATTGGATTTTTTTATCAATCTGTAAAACACTTTCAAATTAAAAGAATACAGTCGGTTAATCTGTATTTCATATGAGAAAAATATTACTTTAGTTGTTAATACTTTCCGAACCTATTTAGATTGTTAAACTTATTAACAAATAAGTTAAATAAAAACTATTCTTATATTAGTTGTCAAATAAAATTTCAATAACTAATGCGACAAAAATATTGCGTAACATGAGATTTTCTTAGTACATTAATAGTAGTATAATATTAGCTACTATTATCCATGTTAAATTTCTAAAGAATTTTTACTGTAAATAGAAGTAGTGTTTCGTAAATGCACCCGTAATATGAGTAGTATTTACAAACTCTCCAATTTAAGCGTCACCGGAAAGCAAAGAAAATGTTTCGTTTTTAAGAGTCTGAAAAAGATCTGTTTACTATTTGCAGACCGGTGAAATTTAAAATTGTATAACGTTATTCATTACTAGATATATTAAATTCAAATAGTTATGAAATGTTAAAGGTTAAGCAGGTGGGTTCATATCATTTAATAAGGGGATTCACCCTTCATTCATTTTAAATAAATATGTAAGTATTATTGTAAATGTGGTCAAACACATTATCCTGTTTAACTTATCATTGGTTATACCTATACATAAATATTGTATTCATATTCAGAAGATTAAGAAAACTTGTTATTTTAGTTCCATTCTCATTATTAGAGACCGGATTAAAAAGCATTAAAAATACGAAAAAAGGCGCTTAAAAAGGCATGAAAATATAACTAAAAAAGCATTAAAAATGCACTAAAAATGTAAAAAAGCATTAAAAAGGCATGAAACAATTGAAAAAAAAAGAAAACTTAAAAAATCCAAAACTATAAAATATTTGAATAAAAGTTTTATAACATTTATATTTACAACAGTTTGAATGATGATATTTTTCACAAACATTTTAAATAATATAAAAAAAACTTTTAAATAACTAAAAGAAACTATCTACGAAAACAGTTAATAATTAAATGTTGCTCTAAGTGTTCAACTGTAAAATTCTGTCTTCAATCACTTAAAATGTTTTTGAAGGGGAAAGATTTCATTCGACATGCACACTTGCATACTTGCATATTGGTGCATGTTTAAATTTTGCTTTAAAGCTGGATTCATATCAAAATCTGAAACATTCTCTCCACTCAAAATACAGTTTATTTAATTTAATGTAGACATATCTCTATTTTTCAAAAATACATATTCGGATTTTGATTTCACTGTTTGCCTAATACAGCCTAGTACTTTTAAAATTGCATTTTTGAAATCTCTAATTATACTTAGACATCTTTTTAACGTATTTTCCTGTTTTCCTAGCAATTTTATGGCATGACTCACAAAACTGAAAACTAAATTATATTGAAGTTTCTTATTTTTTAAAACTGCTTAGAAGTTTTTTACTGACTTACTTGCAGGATCCAAAAATTGTATTACAACGATTTTAATTTTTTTAAAATTGAGAGAATCTACGACTTACTGGTCATATTCGGTTAGGAATTATAAAATTCAGTTATTTGACTTGCTTGAAGAGGTGGCATTAAAATACGCTATGAGCTCAGTCGGGATTTACAGAATTATATTAAACTTGTCTAAATAATATTATAAAAAGTATGCAAGATCTTGATACGTAAATTTTGCTCTACGTTTTCTAAATAATAAAATAATATACGCTTTTTTTATTTACATTTCAATCCACTAAATTTCATAAAAGAACAGATTTCTCAAAAAAAAATGTACCAAAACTGAAAAAAAAAGCTTAAAAATAAGCACAAAATCTTAAAATAAGCACCAAATTCAAAAAAAGTACTAAAAAAGCAAAAAAGCGTAAAAAAATTTTTTCGATGCTTTAACTATTTGGTGTAAGCATAATAGCTAGGAATCCGGTCTCTACTCATTATACTTAATGTATAATAATTCTATTTATTGTTATGACAATGGTAAACATTTAATAACAAAAATCAAACTTCTTGTTTCTTTTGAAAAAAATATATTAAAAAAATACATAAATTATCTTTTTTAGCTCCATTAATAATGTTATATTTCTGTTTTCGTAAAAAAATCAAAAATTCTTTGATCTAATCATGTTTTGTTCTCCAAAAATTAAATTCAATGATCTGACTATATGAGTTACATAAAAATTATGCAAAAAAATCCTGATCGCTGAGGAGTTAATACTCATATGTAGATAGAATTGATTTAAACACTACTTACTATTAATTTAAACTTTAAAGTGACGCATTATTTATGTGGTTTTATGTTCTGTTGCTATTGATATACAGTTTTAATTTTTAAAATGATTGTAAATAAAGTAATCATTTTTTTATTTGCAAATGTTCAAAATATGCACCTGTAGCCAAACAAAAAGCTTTCAATCAACACGTATTAGATTGCCAAACCCTTTTAAAAATAGTAATATTGCAAATATCATTAGTACCTATACTTGCAATGCACTTTTAAAAACTTTTAAAATTTTTGATTTAGATTGTGTAAACAAGTAATTTCTAGTATCCTTACACAAAAAGATAATAATATGTTTTTGTTACTTTTGGCATTAAAAGTTACATCACTTTTACAAATATATCTATCTCCAAAATATTAAATCATAATCCTTATTTATTAACACAATTTTTTTTGCATTTTTGTTTGCTTACTTCTATTCTTTGTTTTTAGCTGCTCTCGTCCCTTTTCCGTCTTTTTATAATATCTTGTTTTTTTTTCTATCTGCTTACATTTTTTTTAACATAGTTTCCGTAGTTTATCCACATATTCTACACATTTTCAACTCATTTTCAATCAAACATGTTATCATTTGCTCTTCATTACCACATTTGAATCATGCAATCATCTTTACTATAATTATCGCTCTCTGGGTACATTAATAGTTCACTTTAATATAATCATAACTTGCGTTAGTTGCGTTGTACCTAGACTCTTTCTTGCTTTTGTATATCTCTATCTTTCATAATTTTGTGCCATGTCTATCTCCCAGTTTCTTTCATCCTTTCAATTTCTTGGCTAGCATAACCATTTTTATTGTAACACTTTTCCAAGATCTCCCTTTCTTGCTCTCATTTCTCATTTCTATTCCATGTATTTTTGTAGGATTTTACTATTACTTTCTTGACTTCTTCTAACACAATATATGCTGATGTTTCTTTATTTAAACCTAGAGATGAGTGACTTCTAATATTTTGCATGTATTGCTTCTAATTTTCACTCAAAAATCATTTTGGAACAGATACAATTTACAGATGTAAAAAAAAAATGGCCGATACCAGTTTAGACCTCAAAAAATACAAGCTGACCGCAATATGCTGCTAAAAGTCAAATTTTGCCGATGGTTATTGAACTGTACTAATCATAATCCACATTTCATTAGAAGTATTCTGTGGAGTGGTGAAACTTTTGCAGAAGTGGGCATCATCAATACTCATAATCTATATAAATAAAAAGAAGAAAACCTTCATATAATCCGTTGATAATCATTTCAACAAAGATGGTCAATGAACATTTAGTGTCGGTTAGCAGACAAAATAAATGTTTGGTACCAGCATGATGGCGCACCGTCACATTATTGTATACAAGTAAGAAATAGTAAGTAAGTAAGAAATATAAACTATTGTAAGATGAAGATTAAAAAAGGTGAATTTCTTCTTTTGGAGTTATTTAAAAAAAAAAAATTACCACATACTTGTTTTTAGACCAGAAAATGTCATAGCGGTTTCGTTAATTACAAAGATATACTGTAGAGTGTTTATCCTTCAATATTAAATCGTGCCAGTGCGTGCTTTTGTAGCGTGTTTTTATTTATACATTATTTTTGTATTTATTTGATTAGCAATCGTAGTTATTAGAATGGGTAACTAAGTAAAAAGATAATTTTTTTTTAATATTAAATAACTTATTATTTGATCAAAGTAAGTAATATTGTTACCAAATATTACTTTACATTAGTGACCCCGACGAAAAAAAAAGAGGATTTTCAGGTGATTAAATGAAAAGAATTTTTAATCCGAATGCCCGCATATCTTTGGATCATCAAGCCCTGGGTAATCAGATTGCAGAGAAACTCGAGCAACAAGAGGAGGAACGTAAACACGACAATCAGCAGCAACAGCAAGAACAGAATCAGCTAATTGCCAAAGCGCTCGAAGAGAGGGAAAAGGAGGATTTGCGGAGCCCGACGGATATAGGACTGAATAACGACCAAAAATTGCAGAAACTTTTCCAGATAAAAATTATTAGGACTCAATAAAACTTTCATAAATACTTATCCTAATTGGTGAAGTATCATTATTATTTTATTTTATTAAAAATCAATGACATATGTCATTTGATTAATTTTTATTTATACATTATTTTTGTTACCACGCCTCACTATTTTTTTTTTGCTCATTTTTATTAATGATACTCCAGACACACATAACGCACCGACAAAAATTTTAGACATTCAAACGATTAATTTTAAAATTCCACGGTTTTGGGTTGCTGACCCAGAATTGTAGTTTGCGCAACTTGAAACTACTTTTTCTCGGCATTGAGTTTTGTCCGAAAAACAAAATTCGATTTAGTAGTTTCATCTTTGGCTTCAAAAATTGCTACTGAAATTTGCAATATAATTATTAAGTCTCCTTTTGAGAAACTTAAAACTGAGTTAATTTTGCAAACTTCAATTTTCGAACAAAAAACATTAAAACAACTTTTGACTGACAAAGAAATTGGTGATAAAACACCATCAGAGTTTCTTTGTAAATTAATGCAACTTCTCGGTAGCAAAAGAATAGACTGTAACATTTAAAAAAAACTTTTTTTACAAAAGTTACCAACTGATGTAAGAAAAGTTTTAATAACATCTGACAATCTTTCTCTTGCTGATTTAGCAAAATTAGCTGATAAAATTGTTGAAATTTCAACAACTAATTCTATAAATACAATTTCAAAAGAGACCAAACAAAATTAATTGGAGATACAAATTTCGAGATTGGAACAACAAGTTAGTAAATTAACAAAAATTGTTTGAACGATTTTTAGGTCTTGTTCTCCTTCAAGAACAAGATCATTTTCTAATTTAAACAAAAGCAACAATCAAAATTCGTACATGTGTTGGTATTATTACAATTTCGCTAACAAAGCAAAAACATGTGTAGAACCATGTTCCTTTAAATCAAAAAACCCGTAATTCCAATTGAAGTTGTGTCTGCTTCATTGGAGGTTTTACCTAGTCGCTTATTTTATCTTTTTGATATAGATACAAGATACAAATTTTTATCGACACAGGTGCAGCAGTTAATATTATAGCTATCAAAAACAATTCGTGATTTTTTTAGCAGCGAATGGTTCACATATCCAAACTTATAGATATCAAACTATTAAAATTAACTTAGGTTTAAATAAAATTTTGTCTTGGCGTTTTATCTTAGCAAAAATAGAAAATTCAATGATTGGTGCGGATTTCCTGAGACACTATCACTTGAAAGTTGATCTAAATAATAACAAGTTAATAGATTCCAGATCTTTTGGTACTTGCAGTAGTGTATCATCGAATATTTCTAAAATGCCTCCAATTTTACTTAATAGGAATTTAGATCCTTATAACAAACTATTAAAACTTTTTCCAAATTTAACTTTACCATTGCAATTAAATGTTAAAGTTAAACACAATATAACTCACTGCATCACAGCTGAAGGATCACCTATATTTTTTAGACCTAGACTCCAAGAACACAAGAAAAAATTGAAATAGCAAAGTTGTCAGTATTTTATTAAAGTAATATTGTTACTTACTATTACTTTACACCTTCAAATAAAAATGTTCTTAAGTTAAATTTTTTCTTGTTTTCTTAATTACTCGTCAACAAGCGACAATTGGAAAAATGTTCAATCTAAATTTCTAATTTATTTTGGCCTACTTATCGAATTTTAATACAACTTTTGAGACAACCTTTATACAAAAATTGTATTGTTTATTATTTTATTTTATTTTTTTATTGTGTTATATTTGTGAGTTTACATCCAGTTTATACAAATTATAAATGAGGGGTGTAGTTTTAAAACGTACAATCTCCACCGTTATCATTTTTTCAGAAACTTTAAAAACTGTCACAACTAAAGTAATTTTTAAAATTGATTTCTGTGCATTTTGAGTTATTTACAACACATTTGTTAACATTGTTATAAATTTAAATTAATTTGATCAATAAATTATCAAAATAAATCAAATTACAGGTTGCATAATGTCTTTTTAAACTGAATCTTGCCAAAATCTTTTTTTAAGTAAAAACTGAATTAAAAAAATAAATAAACAATTTTATTGTATTGTATAAAAAAAAGGATCCCGTTGTAGAGTGCGTAATTTGCTACAAGATGACATCATTAGCTCAATAATTCCAAAAAGTGGAGATTGTACCTTTTAAAAATACACCCCTCAAATATAAAAACATCTTAATTTATTTTTTTAAGTATACATAACTTGTTCGCTTAACCGCTGATGACTGCTGTGTTGCTTTGATAGCAAGCAAGCGTACCTAAAAGTATGATGATGACTTAGCCATAGAACAGATAGTCAGCAGCGGAGTTTAGTTTGCACGATTGGAAGTGATAAGTTGTAACCAATTATTTTGTTTATTTTGATCAAAAATATGCAAATCCAGTTGATAACGTAAACTACATTCTCCTACATATAAGTAACAGGATTCTATCATTATACAAAATTAGTATAAACTAATATAATTGACATATTAAATATAAAAGATGTTCCAAATGTGACGCACTTAAAAATGAGATACGGCCAGCTAAAAGTAATTATAGTGTGTATCCACGGATTAAGTTACAAAGAGATATAATTGACAAACAAACTTAAAATTTGCTATTCTTGATGGTATTAAGAGCATACCGACCGCTACCATGATTTGTAGTATTTTAACAAAAACTTTGGCTTCATCGCTGCTTCTACAAATAATTTGATAATCGATTTATTTTTTTAACAGTATATATAGAAAAGATTAAACTACAATATGTCAAAGTTTTGCAATCGTATATTGTTTATATAGTTAAGTAAATATCATAAAAAATCTACTCGTGTAATAATAATAATAATAATAAAAAATAGTTAAGTCTAAAACTTTAAGATAAATGTAAATAAAAATAGTACATTGCTTTTATAGCTAAAAAAATATCATAAAAAATCGGCTCGTATCATAATAATAATAAATAATAATAATAGATGGTTTCGGTAGAGACAAGCAAAAAACATTAAGGCAGCTAGATTAAAAATAAAAAAAATTCTGAAAATTTATAAAAAACGTCCTAGCTTACGTTGTTAGAATTGTAAATACTATAACAATAAAAAAAAATTATATTAAATATGTAGACAATAAAAAATTCTGTAAACTATAGACCAGATGGAATACCCAGCACTGTTTTTAAACATTGCGTTTGCTAAACCACAAATCCGTTTTACTGCCTACTCAAAAAATAATTAAAAACTAAGTTTTTTCTTCATTTTGAAAGAAGGCTTTATTGTGTCTATCCATAAATCACGCAACAGAAACAACATCAACAACCAAAAAAGTATATTTATGCAGTCTGTAATATCTTATACACGGCCATATACATGCTATATACACGGATTAACAATTCTAGAATCCAAATTGAAATCACTTAAGTTGAATCATCAGATAATAGAATTTATACTTTTTTTTTTGTAAGACTCAATCCGAAAAGTTATAAAACTACATTTCAAAGTTTGTTCAAAGATCTCACTATAGACTTATTCTATTTTTATTGTATATTAATGATTTTTGTAACATTTTAACTAACTGTAAATGTTTTTGTCGCTCCAAAGTAATTTGAACAAGATAGATGCATAATGTAACAACACTGTATTATTTTTAAATCTTAGTAAGTTTAATTATATATTAGAAGGCCAAACCAATCAAATTTGTTTTTTTTTCTTCTTATGTTGCCGTGCTTTGCTACAAGCATATGTTTGTAGTGTGTGTAGTGTAATAGTTCTGCACAAACCTGCGGGTTCTATAGTTTAACGTTTAATACAAACCACCCACTAGAAAAGTTTAGTAGTGATGCGGATGCCAGAAAGAGTGACAATAACGGCATTTGCGGATGACGTGGTTCTAGTAGGTAAAAATATAAACATAGAAGTATTAAAGGAAAAGTTGGAGTAAGCAATAGATATGATAAAGAGCTGGATGAGAAATAAAGAGTTAGACTTGACACCGCAAAAAACTAAGGCTATCAAAAAAAAGAACTAATAGGAGAAATTAGAAAATACAGGTAAAGGGAACAAATAATAACCATAAGAAAAAAATTAAATACTTCGGAGTTACATTTGAAGCAAAGGAATGAAGGGTTAAGAAAACAGTAAAAGAAACAAAGAAAATGGAAAGAATGCTTAGTAGGCTTATGCCAAACAAGGGAGGACCAGGAGCAAGATTTAGGGCCGCTTTTACAATCGTCGGATAAACTAATCCACAGTTATACCTGGTATAACGCGCATCCATTTTACAATTGCTAAGTTAGTTTATTCTCTAGAATAACCTATTGAAACGTCAATGGCGCCGTAAGTTGTTTATAAGCAAATTTTGATTGTCTCCTCTATAATATTACAAAACGTAAATGTGTTTAAATCAGGTAGTGACAACAAAAAGACGAAAATTGGAGCAACAAATCCTACTTTTTTCCTTATTAATTTTTACAAATATGATATGTGCGGCGCTTACGAGGTTATGTGCATTATACTAGGTATAACTACTGGTCCGAGGATCGGATAAGTTAACCCGGGTTTATCTTTCTCCAAACCCTAACTATGTTTTAACTGGGAATTGTAAAAGCGGCCCTAAGGAGGCTAATAGCCCCGGCAGTTAGAAGTAAACTATTGTTGCCTTGAAGACAAAAAAACAGAAAATAAAGAAGAGCAAGTTTGTTAAAGATCTGAAGGGCATACAAGACAAAGTCACAGGAAACACTAGAAATAATTGCGGCAACACAATCCGCAGATTCAATAATAAAAGAAAAATTAGACATAAAGAAATCGGTAAATGAAGAAACTAGTAATTAAGAGACAAAAAGACGAGCAAAAGAGAATACTATGGAAAGATGGCAAAACCAATGAAAAGAAGGAGAAAAAAAAGAATGGACAACAGAACTAATACCAAAAATATAAAAATAGGTAGAAAATAAAACAGCGACGTGCTACTATACAACACAACTATTCACCGAAAATAGAAACTTTAGTAAGTATTTACAGAAACTATAGGTCTGTTGCAACATACGATTTGGACAGTTTGCAAACCGTTCAAACTGTGCACACAAACAAATGTTTGTCATCTTTATGTCATCTTTTATACACAGTAATTTGTTTGTGTGCATAGTTTGAACGGTTTGCAAACTGTCCAAATCGTATGTTGGAACAGACATAAAATAAGAAAAATGTATATTCTGTCAAGAAGTCACGTATAACAACGCAGAACATACACTTGTAGAATGCAAAGCGTGAGAGGAAAATAAGAAAGAGTTAGAAAAAGTATTGAAAACAAACGAGTAATGAAAACAAATAGAAAGCACTAAGAAACTACGTAACAACAGTACTGAGAAAATAAAATAGAGAAGTTTGAAGCTTTAAGATGTAGATCAACCAAAATAAAAGAAAACACACAAATCAAAAACCACAGAAGACAAGAAAACAAAAAGTGAGAAACTAAATAGAACAAAAAAAAAAGCCAAGACAATTATGCCTACCAAGGAATGGACGTTAAAAAGATAGACAAAAGAAGAACATTTACTGAAACATAAATACCAACCACAATTGCAAAGATAATAAGAAGAAAAATAACTGTTCAAAAAAAGTAAACTGAATTAATTAACTAAGCAATTTCCATACGACAGAGACGCCATCTCAAAGTTGACAGAAAATGCAACAAATTGTCAAAGTATAACTGGCAACCAAGAGACACAAAAAACTAATTCCAAATGGTGGTTCTAGAATCTCACTAGAAATAAAACTGGCAAATCAAGGACTACCAAAAAAATATATTTAATGAAGCTACACAAAATATTTATAAAAAAAAGAGAATTCAACAAAAAAAAGTTAATGAAGATATAAAAACACTAAAGAGATACCTAAAGACAAAGCAAATATCTAAACTGAATAAAGCAAGAATGGAAAAAAGGAGATGAATGTCAGTTTAGGAAATAATACAGAAAAAGAGAGCATAGGGAGAGATGAGACTAGGACAACATGTGTTGCCGCAGCAAACTGTGTGAATTCCGCGAAGCCAAAACCAGCCCACACAGACAAATTAACACAGAACCAACGCAGAGAAGAATACCGAAAGGTATTGCAATGCGCTAGTCATTCTCAAGGGCTACTTGTTGAGGCAAACACCTCACTACGTAAGTAAGTAAGTGTAATGTGTCACTCAAATCTAACATTTAGTGCTCATTGTGATATGATGTGGAAACTAGAAAAATCACAATCAAAAACTTTAGTGTAGATGTCTATTTAGTTTTATATCGTTTGATCAATATTAAAATGTGGGTAAACAATATGGTTCGCCTTATCTTATTATTTATACGTAATAACCAACTACACATTCAAAATTTTAAAAAATGCATTTTTTATCTGTAACATTGTTAACAAACATTCTCATCGTTTTATAGTCCTGTATCATAAAACAAATGATCTATATTACAGTCCTCTTGCTCGGATGGATGCGTCAATGTAACATTTTACAGAACATTTGTTATTTTAATTTATTTGTTGCATAACTTTTTTAAATAAAATTGTAAAAATATAAACAATGTATATGTTTGTATTATAATATATATTTATTTATATAATTATTATTATATAAAAACGTGTAGTAAATAAATCTATTTATTATTATTATAATAAATAAGCTTTGACAGCTTTTAATAACAATACTGCTACTGCTAAAACAATACATAGTTAAAACAAACAATCAATAAATTAAAAATAAACTTTAGTCATGATAAAAGTGCAATTGTTACAGGGTGACATTACACTTACACGGCTTTATTTCTTTGGTAAACTGAATAAAAAGTTGAACAAAGGTTTTATTAAATATGAAACTTTTTTGTGACACTGATTTACTTCAAACTCATTCTATCCTTTTTAAACAATACCGTAACTTACTGCATACAGTAATACAGCTTTGATTATACAACAACTTTTTTAGCCAATAAATTTAATTGTATATTTGAACACATTATGTAAAGTTATTAAATAATATTATTTCAATAATTCAACTCTTTTATTAATTAATCAATAAAGTATAATTCCATTTTTTAAACAGCTAAAATCTGCTATTACTATCACAACATTTGAAAATAATTATACTTCTTTTTACTGGTACCTTATATGTACTAAATAGTTTACATAACAATTAAAATATAAACTAAGATCTAATGAGTGTAATAATTTATATTTTTTACTAAATTGTGTCTATTATCAAAAGTCTTATTTAATTACCATAAAAAAAATAATCAAACTTATCTTTACAAAGCAGCTCTTTACAGTAAAAAAATATTTATTTATTCATAGCAAATTACAATACACACAATTTAATACAACACAATAGAGCGCACCAAAGATATTATGCTCTTATGGTTTTAACGTAGTTTTAACTATAAAGCTTTTTCTGAAATAATTAAGCTTATATTTTTACAGCATAATATAGTTTCTTCTGAAATAATTAAGCTTATATTTTTACAGCATAATATAGTTTCTCTATATAGATGCGATTATAAATTTTGAAATAAAAAAGTTTATTTCAATAGCGTATTTAATTTCATTTAATTGGTCGATATTCATATAAATAATATTTTATTATGAATGGGACTTCAAGAGCTCGATGCTGTAATTGCATCGTTTATTTGTTTCAACCGCAGCTTTCGAATAAGTACTGTAGAATGTGTATGGAAAATTATTGTAAATTAATATAAATTTATTTTCATGTGCCAATTATGTATTAATTTCAGCATTGTTTTGAATGTGGGAGGACATAAATAAAAACAGATTGCGGTTTAATCCGTGCACAATGGCCGTTATCGTAACATAATAATTTGTAACTGTGCAGCAGATTAAAAAGCAGCGTGATGTTAAATTTGGCAGTAATTTTAGACAAATACAATGGATAGAATAGAGCAATAGAGTGCGTATATGTGGTGCTGTATATTTATACAATGATAATAATAATATAATTACAATGGCTGGGGGGTAGGTAGGGGGTATTAACATACGATATATGTCTGCTAGCTGAATGGGGTGGGACGGTGGCTTTCATAATAGCTTTATAATATACTTGTGTATGTGCGGGGTGAAGAGAAAACAGGGGGTAGATAGAGTTAAAGCGGGCTAAAGGCTACCCCCACTACGTAGTCCCGGCGGGTGTCACTTCTAATACTGTATTCTTGTATCGGGGCGGCGCCACCGTTCTTCCCTGTGCTCGGCGTCCTCAAGCGTCGGTTACGTCACGTCCGCCGATGGGAGGAGCTCATCCAGCTACCGAATCGCGATTGGTGCACTGTAGCAACGCGCCGCCAACAGTTGCTATCCGGCGTTACAGCGTTTAGTTACTGTCATACTCGGGCATCCGGAACTAAACCGTCCGCACGTTGAATACGCCTGGTTCCTCCACCAGAATTAACCGATCCGTTAAAGTAACCAAAATAGTGCAGTTCTAACCGTCGCGAGACATGAGTCTACCAGGGAGCGGTGTAGACATGTCCACCTTGATGTCACAACACCCGGTGCTCGGAGCCATCCCTCCAGCTTTCTTCTTAAGAGCTTCAGAACGTTATCAGCGTACCCCCAAGTGTGCTAGGTGCCGTAATCATGGGGTCGTCAGCGCGCTTAAGGGACACAAAAGATACTGTAGGTGGAGAGATTGTGCATGTGCTAAGTGCACCCTTATCGCCGAGCGTCAGAGAGTTATGGCAGCACAAGTTGCCCTCCGCAGACAACAAGCACAAGAAGAAAACGAAGCCCGAGAACTAGGTCTCCTGTTTCCACAACCTCATCAAGAAGCAGGTCCTGTAGTATCATCGCAACAAACAGACATCCACCAAAGAGGTCCTAATAACACATTCACCACTACTCCAAACAGCAGCAATGAAGCATCCGCACCAAACAGTCCCAGTAAGTAAAACCGCACTAATGAGGATTCATTTAACCGTATCATAAAAACAAATAATTCGCGCATGATTGAGCACCGTTCGAACACTCAAAATAATCATCTACGTACAGCAGCTTAGCTCTGGCGCTCTCTCCCCACGGATTTTCAATATAATCGACCGTCTTTTTCTCCGCTCTCGAGTGGAGCACACTATACACACGCCACGGCTTAACAGTAATGACTTTAATTGATCCCTCGGTATACACTTCATTCCTTCCGCTAATGACTCTTGAAATGATACACTAACAACCGCTTCCCCCTAAATTTACTTTAATTAAATTAAGACCCGCCAAATTTCTCAACAAGTGACAAATTTAATTGTATCGAATAGGTAATCCAAGATATATTTATTAAATATTTAATTAAGAACCGTTTTGCTTTCTCTTTGTATTAATTGAAATAAAACAAGTAAACAAACACTGTTAATGGTTTACAAATACAGTGAACACATTTTAATCAAATATTTAGTTTTAAGCCACTCATAATATTTAAACTATTCTGATAGGTTACATTAAAATTTCTTCATGGAATTTATACAAACATTAGAAAGGTTAAATAATTTTAGTATAGTATTTCAGCTTCCTTAAAATAATAAGATTAAGTACAACAATATAGTATTAACAAGTTCAATTAACTACAATTAAAGTGATATTATAAATAATGATATTGTGAGTTTGTTGCATTGACTATACAAAAAGGATATAATTTGACATAATATTAAATGTTGTTTCATTTTTAATAGTATAATTTGTTTATAAAATATTTCCAATTTCTCAAAGATCTTGTTATAATTTTCAAATAACAGAGGTAACAAATAGGTTAAAGATTCATAATGTTGTTAGCATAACTTGGACGAAACATTCAAAATTCATTGAATAGTATGCAGATAAAATTTCTTTGCATTTGCTACTATTAAAGATTTTAAATTTGTTGCAAAAGAGCTAACTACTTCACAGTATAGTACAAATACATTACGTAGCTACATATTTGTAACCATAGTAATAACTTTGTGTCACATCCAGAATTTTTTTAATTTGTGGTTCCAATTTACCAATTTATCTGAAAATTCTACATTTAATTTGTTCTGTGTCCAAATTTTTTACTTTTTCCGTCTATGAAATATTCAAAACTATAATAAATTTATAAGTATATTATAAACCAAATTTTCATATAAAAAGCTATATAACTCATCATTTTTTGACATTAATCTTAGATACAGAATGATAATACGTAAAACCTTCTTGTACAATTACCTTGAACAAATTTCTGTTAACACTTATGACGTTATTTTACATCACCAACCTTCCTGCATATTCAACTAACTCATAAAACAAAAAAATTAGAACAACACATATTGGTACACCTAGTATACTTTGTAAATTTAAATCAAAGTAACATAGTTTCCAAATTTATAAATAAGAAAAAATATTTGAGCAAAAAGCAAAACAACGCATCAATTGGATTAAAATAAACTCAACTGTACTGCCTACATAGCTTCAAATGACAACTTGTTAGAACAGAACCGTTGGCCTGATTAAAACCAGGTTGGGTATATTATAAAGCACTAATTAATTTGGATTTTTAGGATTGCTGAGCATGTGCCTATTCAGATGTAAGTAGATAAAAATAAGAAAAAAATCTTTTGGTTTAAATTTAATTACAGATTCTAATAAAAGTTTATATGAACGGCAATAATAAACTATTAAAATTACTCCTTAGTTATATTGTACGTAGTTAAAACACTGCAGGCCCCACTATACAAAAGGACCCCAAAAAAGGGCCCTGCGACGTGTTTATCATTAGAAAGTATAAAACACACGCCTTTTTTTAAACCAACTCAATATTTTGCTTCAAATCCTAGCTACGCCACTAATATTGTCTAGGTGCGCAAGTTCAAATTATTAACTGTTCCATACATGGTCAACTACAGCCTAAGATATTAATGTTAAAAACAATTGTTTTGAATTATATTTTATATCCTGTTTTAAAATATATAATAAACTTTATACTTTAAAATTAGATTCATATTGGTTTGCTTCTAAATTTTGATGTAACTTTGTATTGCAAGATTATGGATTATAAGTTAAAGGAAATGTTAATATTTGGGTTACATCTTGAAACAAATATGTGTGGTTTTTAAATAATTTGTACAATTTAACGTTTTAAAAGCGCAAACTGAACATTTTGTTAAAATTTGCTTGGTGTTATAAAACACAAACTTGATTTTCAAAAATGTCATAATTTTACATTTATTCAAGATCGGTTCTAAACATTTTTTAAACTCAACATAAAACTAAATATTTCTTTCAATTCAATCCCATTATATTGATAATAATTTGTACACACAATTATCTATTTGAAAATTTCTATAAGTAGAAAACATACCAAAAGATCAAGAGTCTAAGCCTGTTTGGTTCTCTTGTTAGAAGTCTCAAAACCAAGTCTCTTACCGTAACTAGTTTTATGCGCAACAAGAATTAATCATCTTGCTTCATTTTTACAACAAATACTCAAAAAGCTTTTGCCTTGATTGAACTAGATTGGTTAAGATTAATAGTGTATAAAAAAGCCAAGTAATTTTTTTTATAATTTTAAATAAATATTTATTAAATATGCTTTTAGTACAATTCATACTTGACTGAGCTCGTAACTTCTAAAAAAAGTCCAATTTTCATGTTTAATGAAACAGGCCAAGTAATGATATTTTCAAACCTAATTTTTAAAATTTAAGAATTGATTATATTCTAATGTTAGCAAAAATGTTAGTTAACACAAAACAAAATGTTATTATTTTTTTAATTTATTTATTTAACGTCGGTCTATTTTTGCTACGTGGCTAATCACCGACGACAGAGGTTAAAACTACCATATCTGGGAGTATTGCTTAAACTATTGAGTTCTTTATTGTGCACGCAATATCTAGGCAGTACTCGAAACCCAAGTTTTTCTTTTTATCCAAAAAAAAACGAAACTTTCTAAATAAGGGAGATATAAACCCAAGAACCTCGGTGTAGTAGTTTAGCACTCTTACCACTAAACAACCTGTGCGGTTAAAAATGTTATTATTATACTATATTCTTAAAGTCCTCACTAGAAACGCAATATCAAAGATTATTTAATTATTTTATGGTTTGTTTTAGAAATTTATTCTGCACTGCTCAGCAAGTTGTTAAGGAAAAACATTGCGTCATTGTTAAGCATTTTTTCCACTCACTAAAAACAATCTTTATTCAATAGATTGTTAAAGTTTAAAAAAAAACGCGCAAAAACTTGGACCAAAGTGATTTGTATTGCAAATCGTACATAATATAATATAGCTAGAGAGCAAATTATTTTACTTGGAAGCTATTTAACACTTCGGCAATTATACACTACCTTGGGTTCCAGAGATATAGTACAAACATAATTGCTTGGTAATAAAATAATTCGCTAAGGTAATTTGAGCCTAAAGACACTATAATTATGACCATACACATACACATAAATTTATTTGTCACTTAAAGCAACAAAAATTGCACACACAAATTTATTAAAAATTACATAAAAATAACATTATTTTAACATGTTATCGTAAAATTGACAAAAAACCCATTTCATAAAATTCCTAACTACAAAATTGTATTTAAAACCAATTTGTTAAAATTTCTTCAATTCAACTAAAAAAACTTAACCCATTTATTGCAATTAAAATATTAAAAATTGTAAAATAAAGTGCATAAAATTTTTCAAAATCTGCGCAGACACTTAAATGTCAAAAAAAATTTAATCATTGTGCAGAAAACTTTCGATAAAACTTATTGAAAGCATAAAATAAAAAAAAAATATAGCTCATAGTTTATTTTCAGTAATTATTTGGAAATTGCAGAAAAGTTTAATTAAAAAAAAAACTCTTTAAAAAACTAGCAAAAATAATGTTTATAAAAATACAATACTCATAAAAAAACGGTCATAAGTGCAAAGTAAACAAATTCTTTATAAAAAACATATTTCTTAAACTAGGCAGCATTTGAGGGTTTACGAAAAATTGGACAAAAAACTCATTTGTTGAAAAAAAAGTGATTCAGTTTGCACTTCCACATAAATGTATTCAAAATTTTTTTTTTGCAAAATTCAGTATTTTATGTCGATTCATTACAATCACACATCAAAAATAACATTTTAATCCGGCTGTCATAATTTTTGATAACATCGCGACATAGTGCAGGCTCGATGCCGGCAACTTTGCGTCAAATTTTTTATTTTGGTTCTGCAATAATGTTTGGTTTTTTCCTGTAAACTCTACTCTTAAAAAAAAGATATCTATAAAAGTGATATCAAACAATCTCGGCGGCCAATAGAAGTAATGCGGCATGCGTAATAAAGTTATTTGTGGCACCTTCATGTTGAAACCAAAGATCTTTGTTGTCAATATATTTAACTTGTTCTATAAAACTCTTTAACCATGCTCTAATATCATGTTCGGCATTGTTTTAAATACATTCTAATTACGCCACCAGACTACAACACACAACATACAGTCACTTTTCAAAGATGCATTTTCTTCTCAAAAGTTTTCTTAGATTTTCTAATCCCCAAATAAAGCAAGTTCTGCTTGTTTGAGTTTTAGATAAAAATGCGCCACATCACTAAACAATATCATTTGCAAACATCTGCTTTCTTGTTGCTGCATATTTTCGGCAAAAAATGCTTTAAATGATCTCTAGGTTTCTGTTGTTGAGTTATTTAAATTTTGTAAGAATGTAAATGTAAATCCTTGATCAAAAATTTGTTGCGTAGTGGAGTAAGTAAATCCCAGTTGCTGCAATCGATGACAAATTGATGTTCTTGGTTTTGCAGTTACACTTTGACCAGCATTGACAATATGCTACATACCTGTACAGCGACCGCTACAAGTATGTTGTGGTACTTTGGCGTTAGTTATAAATCCAGTTTGCTTAAAGTTTTGAATTAAATTCCAAATTGTGATCTCCAATGGTTTTGAGCACCAAAATATTCACTTTTTCTCAATCTCCCATTGTCATAATAGACTTGGACTATTTTAATGCGTTGTTCTGTCGTGTATTCGGCCATGACTAAAATTGTTTATAGTGTTAAGATACAAAACAACGTTTAACATATAACTTAGGGCTTTAAAAATATTTATCTGTGTCATGTGGAAACTCAACATGAATCACCCTTTAGCTTAGATTACCAATGCCCATTACCTCTAAAGAAACTAGATCATCATAAACCTTATAAATTATAATGTCCCAGTTGTTATAGACGTGTTTATATATTTTGTATCTAATATATTATTAACAAAGAATAGATAAGTAAATAAACGTGCAATAATTAATTAAGTATGAATCAATTTTTTGCAGAAATCATTAAAAATATCTCAAAATACTGAATTATTGTGTAGAGTATATCAATTAATATGCAAAAAACTTATTTAAAGCAGAAATAAACCAGAAAATATCAATTTATTGCGTAAAATGTATCAAACATTTTGAAAAAACAAACTGGCTTAAAAAATACAAAATTTATATTTAAACAAGTTTCAAATCTCACCAATATTTCTACGTTGCATTAACAGAATCAGTCAATACTTACAAATTAAAAACATGCAAAATTTATTGTTGCTTCTTATAGTATCTAAAATTCTTCAGAAACGTAAACATTATATTTATTTATCTAATATTTTATTATTAGTCCTAGCTAAACACTTAACACTTTATTCTAATCTTTGATCAAACTTTGTCATATTTATTTTGGCATCAGGAAATAAATGTAAATAATTATCACAATTTACCTGACGACGCGACGGTCCCGGTATTATTTTAAGGTTAAATTTATCGACAGAATAAGATAAAATAACAGATAAAAAGATTATTTGCACGACAGTAAATTTTAACTAACATCAGTTTTGCACAACACAAAAATATATTACCGACATAATAAGGACGACAAATTGCAAATTATTAATTAAACTCAAACTAAAGACAGTTTTTTTAACTGTTTCTACTTCTGTTTTTGCATAATAAAACTAATATCCTTTTTTATATGCTGAATATTTAATTATTTTTAAACCGTTTATTTATTTTAATGATCATTTATTTAATATTAGATGTGATGATGAAGAAAGCAATTGGCTATTCAATTTATCCGTTCGGTTAATTTTACCGATACACAAATATTCGTGTGAGACTTATTTGTCGTAAAATATATAATTCTGTGGTGGAATATACTTCTTTGTCGTGCCATGTATTATTCTGAGGTGCAACGTCCATTATTTGTTGTGCAATGTATACTGTCGTGCATTGCATTATTTTGGCGTCGTATATTTATTTGACTTTTTTTGTCGTTGCAACACTTTTGCTTTGTCTTTACTTAATATTATTTTGTCGTGTAGTAAACCGTAAAAAAATTAAAAAATCTGTCCGTATTGAGGCTCCCCTTTTATTAAAATCCTGTATTAACATTTGCATTTTAAGTATGTAAATTAATATTATTTTTTATGTATATGTTTTTATTTACTCGATCAGCTGTAATTAATTTAATCTAGTTTATATTCTAAATACCATTTAAATTAAACATCAAAACATTCAGGTAATATTATTGTATTCAATAAATATTACTCGCACACAGTTTTATTGATAATTAAGGACGTATTAATCATAATAAGAAATAGCACAAACCTTTAATTACATAGGACACTTTGACCTGCTTCGGCCTCCTTTAGAAAACAGTTTACCTTTTCAATCAGTCTGTCCGGGTATCACTTGCACTAATTATCCATAACTGAAAACATCACATTTCTTAATAATATAAGCGGATTTTCAGCAATAATTTTGCAAATTGACGGTCACCGGCTTATTTTAATATCACTGAGGAAACATGAATACGATAAGATGGAACTTAACGAATTGTGCCGATCGTTTACGATTGGTACAGATCATGCGTTACATATTTCTTAGTTAATTTGAATAAATGCATCAAATTGATAAATTGATTAAAGTGGTTATCTAATTATTATCTTATTCTATATTAAAGAATACCAATTTTTATTCAAAACTTATTGCAGTTTAACTTTGTTTATCTAATTAACGTAATTTTTAATATAATTAATTTTAAATCCTTTTTGAAAGAAGAAATTATTATGTAAATTATAGTCAATTTTTTGCTCTAAGGCGCAGATTATAGTTTTGTTTTATGTGAAATAAACCTCATAGTTATTCTTGTAAAGAAACAGTCATGCAATAATTAAAACTTACGTTTAGAAAAGATAAAATTATTTTATGTTAGAGTAATTAATATTTGTACTGTTAATCTGTTTTAATATCTGTTATACTTATTAAAAATGCAATCTCTTGTAAATGATAAGTACATATTGCAATTATAGTTGTTTATGCACCAAATGCAGTACAATGCTCATAACACTTGGATCACGACATGTTTTAGCTCAAGGGCCTATGATCCAAAAGATTAAAGTTACCAATAGGCATTATTATCTAGTAATGCACTTGGTGGTTATAATATTTTATATTTCACAAAAAAATGTAATACATATTTATATCTATTTTGTTTATAACAATACCATGTAATGTTGTTTTTAGTTAGAATGTTGTTAATTAATATTAATGGTTTCATATTTAATTTTGTTTATAATTGTGACATTTATATAAACAAATATTCAAGCGTTTATGAAACATCTTTAAGCTTTTATTATGAATTAGAATACGTCCATATAATGCTCAGGTATTAATAGCAAGTAATTAGCAAGTAAAATATAATAATAATAATAAATAATTGTGAAACTAAATATATAACAAATCACAGCTATTTGTTTTATTATTTAAATTATTAATTGTGTTTATAATTACACAATAATTTATTCAAATTTGTTTTTTACCATCATCGAATCTTAACAATTTGCTTGATTCTGGGCCGCTGTGTTTGTTGGATTAAGTTTGAATAATTTTTTTAGGTGTTTTATAATTAAATATGTAATATGTATTAATTTATAATTATGATTAGAAATTAAACATTTTAAATCTAAGTACCCGTCAGATAATTACGTTTAATGTTTTTAGCGACGACCGGTACACAAAAAATGAAATGTGATTCACTAAACCGTTGTTTATGTCACTTTTACAAAGATTCTTATCAATCTTTAAACATCATTTATCAAATAGTTATTTATGATTCTAGACCGGTACTAGTACATACAGCACGGGACAAGTCCGTACACAACTTGTAAACAATATTGCATACTATTTTTTGCACAATTGTTTTTACAGTTTTAACAAACATTAAATAATTTCAAAGTTTGTTTAATATAATTTAGTCACTGTATAGGTTTTGTAGCACTCATTGTTTTACTGACAAAACGTAAATTAAATTCAAACGTCAAATTAATTAAAATTGGAAAATATTAATTTAATTGAAATAGATTGGTGTAAATCAAGGGCGCTCAAACAGTCGATCGCAATCGACTGGTCGATCGCGAGAAGTTTTTAAGTCGATCGCCTTTAATCAAATATTTTAGACATATATTGTATAAAAGTACACTAAATATTTTTTTTTTTTACAATAATTTTTACCTAGTGATTATGTTTTATTAGGACTTAGTGACATAGTCGATCGCTAGCCGTCTAATACGTTTATGGTAAAACGCCGATGCTCTAAGTCTGAGCGCCCCTGGTGTAAATAATAGTTAAAATGAATAACTGCAACAAACACAGGCTGACCAGACATACTCTTTTTTAGTAACATATACTCTTTTGAAAGTTAGAATAGTCTTTACTCTTTTTAATTCAAAATAACAAAAAATATACTCTTTTTTTCAGTTGCATACTAATAATTCTAATCGTTTAAAAAGAATATTTGGCCACCAACTTGTTAAATTTTACTGCAAAATTGTTAATCCGACTTTCAAATTATAAATCTAGCTTTTAAAACTGTACATTTGGTCTTTAAATTAAAAATTCGTGTTTGGTCAAATTAAACTGTTAATTCGGCGTTGAAAAGTATAAATGCAGCATTCAAAAATAAAAATTGGGCTATCAATTTGTAAATTCTACTGCCAACGCATTTAAATCATAAATATTAATTGGTTTTTAAAACTGTAAACACGGCTTTCAAAGTGTTGAACTTACTGTCAAACTGTTAATTTGGTCTTTGAATTATAAATCTGGTTTTTAAAAGTATAATTGCAGCCTTCAAAAATGTAATTCCGGCTAGAAACGTATTAAATATTACTAGCAAAGTGATAATCAAGCCTTTAAGTTATAAATCCAGCATTTTATAAATTTGGCTTTTAAAACTAGAAATTCAGATAACAATATTTGGTTTTAATTTAAAAACTGACAGTACGCTAATGTATTTTTAAAGAAAAAGTATTTGTAGCTATAAAATTGTCAAATTTTACTGCCAGACTCTTTATACGGCTTCTAAATTATAAATTTGGTCTTTAAAATTGTAAATCTGGCTTTTAGAACTGTAATCCGTATTTGAATGTGTAAATCCGATCTAAAAAGTGTTAATTGTATCTACCAAACAGTAAATTTAACTTTTAATTTATAAATTTGCTAACTAATGTAAAACTATACTAATAAACTGCTAATCCGGATTTTAAATTATAAATCTGGTTATAAAAGTATAAATGAAGGCTCCAAAAACAAAACCCTTACTAAGAACGTGTCTAATCTACTGCTAACTGTTAATTTGGATTTTAAATTGTTGTGTCTAATCAATTATAGTGTCAATAGTTAAAACTAGACAGTGTTTTTTGCCTGTCTTTGCAAGGCAAGTTTGTTTCAATCGACGACTAGTTTTTAATATAAATTAGGATTACTGCCACCTAATTCAGCTGTACGCAGTTATTAAGACGGTTTTAGAAAGTTTTATTGTTGACACTTTCGTAATTTTTTTTTTTAATGTTATTAAAGTTTAAGCACAATTTTATTCATATAAAGTCAAAAATAACAAAATCCGGTCATGAAATATTAAAAATGTTTTCAAAAAGAATCTGGACAAAAACGGTTAAAAAGTGTAAAATTCTATTTATTAAATGTTAAAAACAAAAAAATTCTGTCTTGAAACATTAAAATATTGTCAGAAAGCACCAAAATCTTGCCATAAACTGTTGAAAAGTGTAAAATTCTATTCATTAAATGTCAAAAATAGCAAAACTCCGCCCCAAATTGTTAATAAGTGCTAAATTCTATTCACGAGATATTAAAAATAAAAAAGAAAAAACTTTAATCTGCTGAGAATTGTAAACTTCTATTCATACAATGTCAATGTGCTATCAAGTATAAAAATGTTGTCAGAAAAAACCAAAAATCCGGCCATAAAAGGTTAAAAAGTGCAAAATTCTATTTATGAAGTGTCAAAAATTAGAAATATCTAAAATACATAAAAATCAAAATTAGCACAATTTGGCTATGAAATATAAAAATATTGCCAAAAAATTTAAAAAGTGCAAAACTTTATTTATGAAATAACAAAAATAAGTCAAAAATAAGAAAATTAAAACCAAACAAGTATTAAAATCCAGACAAAAATTACAATATTTGTTTACAATACAATACAAAAATTGACAACAAAAAAATCCGGACAAAAACTTTAATAACCTGCTTAAAATTGCTAAAATTTGTACTCTCAATATCAATATTAAGACTTAATCCGACCTAAGACAATTGAAATATGCTTATAAAAAACATAATCTTAAAAATCCGGCCGTTAAATACAAAATCCGGGTTAAGAAAGATAGATTTTAGACATTAAGTAATTAAATCCGGTCAAAAACTATAATAATCTTCTTTATATTGGTAAAATATGTACATAGTTTTAAAAGTCTAACTCTAAAATACAAATTTTTGTCTTAAAAAATTAAAATCCGGTCATAAAGTATTGAAATCCGAGTAAAAAACAAAAAATCTGCTTAAAATTAGCAAAATTTTGTCATACGCTTAAAAATCTAGTCATAAAATACAAAATACGACGCAAGAGAATTAAAATCAGTTCATAAAGTAAGTCCACCCAAAACAATAGTAATCAGATTAAAACTAGTAAAATACGAACATAATTTTAAAAAATTTGCCATAAAATATCAAAATATTGTCCAAAAATACTAAAAGCCGGACATTAAAGATTGAAAAGTGAAAAATTCTACTCATAAAAAGCCAAAATTTGAAAAATTAAGATATAAACTGTTAAAAATATTCAATATTCTGTTCTTGAAATGTCAAAAAAGCAAAATCCGGCTATAAGTTGTTGAAAAGTAAAATGTTCTTTTAATACAAAGTAAAAACTATTAATCCGACCATAAATTATCAAAATATTGTCAGAAAACACTAAAATTTGGCTATCAAGAGCTGAAAAGTGCAAAATTCTACTCATGAAATGTCAAAAATAGCAAAATTCAGCTATAAAATACCAAAATATTATTGAAAAGCACTATAAACCGGCTATAAACAGTTAAAAAATGCAAGATTCTATTTATAAAAACTGCAAAATCCGCTCACAAAGTATCAAAGTATTGTCAGGAAGCACCAAATTCCGGTCATAAACGGTTGAAAAGTGTAAAATTCTAATTATGAAATGAATTAGCAAAATTCAACCATAAACTGTTTAAACGAGCAAAATTTTATTTATTAAAAAAATCCAGCTATAAAATTGTTAAAAAAAAGTATAAAAATATCGTCAAAAAGCACCAAAATCTACCATAAACCGTTCAAAACTGCCAAGTTATATTTTGACACCTGCTATGTAAGATTTTGTAATTTTAGATTAATAAATGATATTATTTTTGACAGATAACATCTTAAATTAAGTATTTTTGAAAGTTGATCATTTTAGATCATGTTAAGATAGAAGAGTAGAAAGGTTAAAAACATCTTATACTCTTTATTTACTTGTAAAAATCTGGTCAACCTGAACACAATATGGACATTAGGAAAGCTTTCAAGGTTAAATATCAACAATTAATTCCAACAAAATTAAAGATAAAGTTGATTAGTTGCTTGCTTTTTATGCTGGAGGTACTGAGTTCAAATCTTACTTTGCCGTAAATTATCTGTGAATTGGTATTTAATAGTTTCAGCATTTACGGTTTCAGCAACAAACAAATTTACAAACATTAATCATCTCGCCTCATTTTATTACTCATACTCGGAAGAACCTTCAATCTGCTAGAATCAAGTTGCCGAGTTTGACAGAATAGTATATGTAGATAAAATAATAATAACAAATAAACGTACATTTTTTTTTACTTACCAACCTAGTGCTTTTGTTTAAATATTACAAAAGTATACTTGTTTGGTTTCCGGGGGCATTGTTATTAATTAACATAAAGTACTAAAAGCATAAAAAATTAAATTTTGGTATTTTACTTATGCGACTCGTACAATCCACCGGTTTTGTTGCTAAGCTAGTAAATAAAAACTACCAGAGTATTAAGCATAAATGATTTTAAACCAAAAAAAGCTTTCTCTGAGACAAAAAAAAATTTTGATAAACAAAAAAAATACTTTTTTATAAATATATATGTATTTAAATTATTGTCTAAAAACAAATAAAACAACTTAAATAGTTACAAAGATTATTAACTGTTTATTTAAAATAACACCTATTTTTTTATAAATTGTTGTTTTGTACTTGATATACTTGAAAGACTATTTTTAATTTTTACTGCTACAAATAGCAATTTATCAAACTTTGTAACATAATGCAGTTATCTGAGGCTTAGTTTGTTGTTGAGAACAAATTCCAGATTGTCCTGTGTTGTTACTAGTTTCCAACAAACGTGTATGAACTTTTTGCACAGTATTTCTAAATATTTCATATTTTATATTTCAAAACAACAAAATGCTGATTTTTTTGTTTTGTAGTTATGCAACAATAGCAGCCACTGTTTTAGGATTTACATCATACTTGTAGTGTTCTGAAATTTTTTGTATAGTACTAAATACTACACCAATAGCTAACTTTAAATTGATTTGATTTTTAGTGTACTTTATTTATCTTAAATTATATTTAGACAAGCAAGACAAGCAAGAGTGAAATTGATTTTTGGCTCCTTGTTAGCCTTAAAGATTTACAGTATATTTTATAAACTTTTAAATAAATTTTACATCAAAATTGTTATAATGTTGTTTTCAATGCTGTTGCAATCATCTATTATGAATATCATTAATCAAATTACATTAGAATATAATTACAAACTGCTTCTATGTATTAAAAGTTATTGCAATGTTATAAACAAGTCAGTCGCAGTACTATTGGCAACAATCTTTATTTGTTAAAATTAAACAAGTTTTAATACTAAATTAATCAATTGAAATTGCATCTTTCTAGTTATGCTACCTAAAATTTTGATAAAAAGTTTAGACAAAGTTTACTGCTACCAGAATAAATTTAACTAATAACCATATTTTTTATCAAACATCAGTTTTTCTTAATTATTTATTTGCAAACTTATTTAATATAAATTAATGATAAAATTTACTAGTTTTCAAAAAAAAACTTAAAAACAATGTTGAATTTTAAATGTAAGTAAGTAGGGCTGCAAAGTACACAGCACAGTCTTTAATGATATAACCGAGCATTTAATCATAACCCGTTGTAAAATTGCCTTAAATTTGCATCAAGTTTTCTAAAACATTTTTTTTTTTGCTAACACTAAACTTGCTCATTACATCAACATTGTTACTACACTTTAGATAAAACAAGTGGCCAATTTGCACACTTTTTTTAAATTTTTGCGCAAACCGTTCAAAATTTTTTTAAGGGGTATTTTTCTTTTTCTTATTTACAAACGACCAAAAGCTTTTTAGTTGGTGATGCAAAGTAGTTGTAGCTCCATCATGTTGCTTTAACCTAAGAAACCAAATAGCATCGATAAAACTTTACTATCACAACTGGCAATTAAAAAGGTAGACAATTAAATATAGTTTAATAATCAATTACTCAAACCCAATCCAACTCCAAGTGGCCAACCAAATACTGACAATTGTTTTGGTGTTTACAAATCCTCATCAGTGCATCTTGGTGGTACGGCATTGCTTGATGGTAAAGGATGAATTTGAATAACTAATTTACGTGCTCTTAAACACAAGTTAGATAATAACTGGTGATTCAAAGTAGTTGTAGCTCTATCATCTTGCTTCAACCAAAGAAACCAAATACTTTTTTTTAAAGAAAAGTTTCAAGTAAGCTTTGTATAATAAAGCAGTAAAAAGTGTTTGTAAATATTTTATTATATTATAGTTTTCAATTCTAAAATTCACTTTCACTCAAGTTTAGAAATATTCAATAAAGTCATGCGAAAACTTTGCACTTTCAATAAATAAATCCTGTATAGTTGAGAGAACGTACGGAGTACGAGTTCCGATAATATAGGTCAATCATAGATAATTTTTTTGAAATATCATTTTTAATATGAAACTATTCAGAAAGATAAGATACAAAATTTGGTATTCGTAGTATTATCCATTAAATACAACTTCATAATACTGGTTATATTATTGTGTATTACTAAAATCATTTTATTTCTATTTATATTTATTTTTAAGTAATTTTGTGATTATCAGTATTGTTTGCAACTCACTTAAATTTGTAAAATTAATAAATAATTTATTTTAAAATAATATCTCTGTAATAAACGACTACATTTCATATACAATTTAATTGTTTATTCAATTTTTTTAAGGTAACTGTAGTTTTTCGGACAGTGTAGAAAGAAAACTTTAGTTTTTGTGATGGTCTTTGAATGTGTTATTAGTGACTCAGGATTTTTTTGAAATACACAATTCAATCATTATGTTAATTTTACATATTTCTAATGAAGTAATTAGCATGAAATTAAATTATACAATTCCATAATTTTTATTCGAATGAATGAATTTATCGGGGATTTTAAGATCCAATTGAGATGAAACACATTCAAACAAAATCGTTTTAATAAAAATTATTTCACCCGCTAACGGAATGAAAAGTGCAATTAAACTAAAGCGGAAATAAAAAAAATACACACGCTAACAAACGAAAGGTCCCTTTAACATAAACTGTTCATAATTTCAGCGAATCAACAGCCAGTCAGTTAGCGTACACAAAAGAGAGTCTGTTATTTCAGGCATTGAAAACGGTACGAGTGTTTTTGGAGCAGCGCTGCTTTCAGGCCGTCCGGTTTTGTTTTCAGTTTCAGCGAGTGACCGTTCGCCTCATAATCCAACCGCAGTGGTTTCAACGCTTGACCGCTTAATAATTATTGCGGCACGGAAACTGCCCACTTGAACATTTTATAAAAGGGGTCGTTTTGTATAATTGTAAATCTCTCCCCGTGCATTTTGCGGGGGTAAGATTACAAAAGATACTATTCATTTCCTCCAGTTTAGTTCGAGTTTCTCGTATATAAATCTCGGATTACTCAGTTAATAAAAACGGGAACCTCGCAAGTTTCGAAAAAATATCCGTTTACAGCGCGATTAGTTTTGTTTGAGGGGTTGGTTAGGAAAGAAAAAAAAAGGGGATGGCTATAAATTAGATAACGGGCCGCCGCCCCGTGACTATTAAACGAAACAGATACGGGCGAAATGTCACTAGCAGGAGCAAACTCTTCGGCGACGACGTGCTGCGACAATGTCGACAATCCCCTGCGCTTTATTACGCTCCATATTACTCTCGCAATTATTCATAGCGCTATAAATCTAGGATGTGTCTGCTCCGTCGGTATTACATTGTCTGTCTGCACACTCCTGCATTGTCTTATACCGTGTCACCGTCGCGATATATGACCGCCTGTACGGGACACGATAACAATAATCCGCCCGTACGTCCATCACCAGGTATCGATTGTGGGTGACGGCTCCAAATTAAAGAGTGTTTTTTCGGTATCCGTTTCTACTTGAGGATAATTGCTTGTCAACTGCTCGATATTCGATATTCTAATGGAGCGCTGAACCGAACGCGCCGCTTCTTACCATCGATACGACCGCATTTAAATCTTCTCATGCGGACAAATTATACAACCACATACATACAACAGGGAAAATGTTTTATACAATTAATTTAAAATATCATTCATACACCAACAAAACTGAATTTGAAAACATAACTATATCATGTTAATACAATAGTGACTATAATAATAATATAATAATTGAATGCATTAAAAACTAAATTTATTGTAGTAAATTACTAATGGTATTTGGAAAGACATTGAAAGATTTATTTTTATTTATACAATTTAATTTATTGCCGTGAAAGGTACAATTATTACATATAACAGTATTTTCTTTTGGGTTTTGTAACCTAAACTGTGAGTATTTATTTTTTGTAAGTAATATTAGTATTATGAGAAGATTGGATTATTTTCTAATCTTTCTATTATTAAGATTAAGCAGTCTGCACTCTTGCCTTTGTACTTTGCAAATTTATACGTAGCAAAACTAAATTTGCAAAACTAATGGTATAATTTGTTTGAACGTTAAGTTAAACTTTGTAACTCTTAGCGTTTAGCGTTTCTTAAAACGGCATAAACTGTTTAATATTTATTAAAATCAAAATAATACATTTCTTGTAGCATTTTGCCAGATAAATTTAATTACATTTTCTTTTCCCGTTTGTTTTTATACTATATGCATAATTTTAATAACCTCAACGAATATTGATTAGAATTGTTGCCAATAACTGATATTTTTAATTTTGCAAAACTCTGTTTTCATACTTCTATGTGGGAACGTAACTAGTTACGGCTGTATTTATTGCAGACAAAAACGCAACGCTGAATTGCTAATGTATTGTTTATTCATTTGTATATATTTAAGATTGGTTTAATTTGGTTTGTTCTTTTAATATATTACATGATTCCTATTTAATATTAGCTACATAACATACACAGAACATATTTATATTTTTTGATTAATTTACATCAAAATAATTGAAAAAAAAAATAATTTAAAAAATGCTCCTTTTTGCCCAGCCCACTGAGAACAAAAACATGGTTTAATGACTTTTGCGGCTTATTGACAGGGTATAGACTTGAAATGGTACCAGATTTGGACTCTACGGAAAATTTCTGATTGATTTCATTAGTAAATTTATTTTTTTTGAGTTAGAATTGCGGTTTTTAAACAAAAAATGCGATTAAGTTAAAAAACGACATAAAAATTTTAAAAAATCGTAGAATTTTTTTTTTATAAAAAAATACATGAGCAATTTTCTCAGCTCTAGTCCGTTTGAAATGGAATTGCCCATATTATAGTTTAATAAAATATATAATAATATAACTTCCATAAAGTATTATTTAGAACTTTCAATTTTCTCTAGTTGCATTTGCATAATTATAAGATCATTTAATTAGTTTGCATTTGAGCATATGTTTACATCTTTGAATAGAACAAGGTTATTATATTATCTAAACCTTTGAAAAAATGATTTAAAAAAAAACGACGTATTAGTACTAGTTTTGTAACATTATTTTTATATTTCTAAGCTTTTTATCTTGTTTTTCTTTTTCTAGATTTGTCATCGTTGTTTATTGGCAGTTTTTATTTTTTTTGCTTATTTATTTTGGGTGTTATATACCTTTTCAGCACGTATTAGATCACTATTTTGTACTTTAATTACATTTATTTGACTTGGAAATGCATTTCACACTCTAAGCATTTTTTTTTTTTTTCGGTTTTTTCTGTTTACTCTAATAATATATACTCCGGACTGTTAATTGTTTTAAGACTTATGTCATCTACTTCCTTAGTTGCATTTTTTTTTTTATTTCAAAACTATTTTTGTTTACTCGTTTTTAATCATTTATTTTATTAGTTTCTTTGCTTTTTTTTTTCTATTTTGCTCATTTTTGGTCAAAGAACAGAATTAAGTCTCCTTCTTTGTTATCCAGAAGTACCTTCACATTTGTTAATTTGCTAGACCAGTTTTCTTCTAGCTACTTAATTTTTGTAAACTCTATTAACTGGTGGGGTTTTACGGCTAAATACCTTCTCTGAGGAGTGATAATTCTCTCCAGTGGTTCGGAATCCACTTAAAACTGTAGGTCCCTTGTAATGTAAGTTGCCAGCATACAAGCAGAGAAGAGGCTTATGTCCTGCAGTGGACGAAAACGGCTGAAAGATAAGATTAACTGGTTCAGTTCACTAGTCGTGTTTATCAGTTTTTTGATTTTTACTTTATTTACAATTTTTCTTGTTCATTGTTTGTTGTTATAGTATATTTTGATAAGATCTTGTTAGCCCACTGCGTTGAGGTTAAGTTGCAGATTATCTCAAACTTCTTGAGATTTTCTTTTTTTTTCAGTTTTGTCGTATTTGATTATTCTTACAGACCTATTTTATAAAATATCTTTCCTTAACTATAATTGTTCCTGAAATATGATTGTTCTCAAACTGTAATCGTTCCTAAGCTGTAATCGTTCTCGAGTTATAATCAAATTCCAAAATGATTTTATTATTGTCATTATTAATATAAATATGCCAAATTATCATTTTGCAACGATCGGCAAGAAAGATATCGATTGTCAACAATCATATCGTAGCGGCTTTATAGAATAGATCCGTTAGTCAACCTCAATAGCTTTATTTTATATTCTGTTAGAGTTATCTGCCTTCTAGTTGCAAGTTTTTTGCCTTCAGAATAAGCCCCAATTCACAAGCAACATTTTTTTAAAGCAAGTATGAACCGTCTTTTTGACAAATTTAATTTCCAAATAATGTAATCGTGCATAAAAAATTTCTGAATTTAAATCTACAATTGGACCTAATTCCAGTTAACAAACTAATCAGCAAAATCTTCAACTGTTATTTTAATTTGTGGATGTAGATAAGGGGCAGGCTAATGTCCCTAATCAGACTTTCCAATTCAAGAAGATATTTAATCAGTATTTTAAGTCCTAGGAACAAGTGACAAGGTATTTGAAGACAATGACAAAGATCTAGTAGTAAAAACTAATGCAAATGATCCACATTACTTTCCTTTTTTGTTTTCATTACTGTCCGTGACATACTTTATTGTTTTTTTTTTTAATTCTCTATCTCATACTATTGTTTTATTGCTTGAATGTTTCTTCAGTATCTATATTGAATGCCGAAATTTTAGGAATTCTGCATTTTTGTGCTATTCTTTTGAGGTATTTTTGTTTTTTTAACTAAATTTTCCATCATTATTCATTTTTATTTTATACTATTGGGATAAACATTTAGAAATAGAAAGAAGTTTGAAATACTATAGACAACAAAGAAGTATTATTATTTTTGGAGTAGTTGTTGGCATAGTACTCAATGCTTAAATTTTGTTTGCTAGAGTATCGCAACTTAGATCTAACTATTATTGAAATTGGCTACAACAATAAAAAAATGTACGGTTGGATTCCAGTTTCAACATCTGCCTTACTGACTAAGAAAAAGTTTGCTACGGTCTCTTGCATTTGTTAACTTTGGTTTAGATACAACAACTTTCGTAACTGTCGTCAAGCATAAAAATACCAAAAACAAACTGCTTTAAAACTCAAGTTAATCTAAATATTGCACAAAATTGTCCGACTCCATGACAATATCACCATGTGTAAAATTTTTATTTTTAAACTTGGACAGACCGTCTGCACTTGAACATCAGAAGCGAGCTTATACAAAATTTAGTTTACAGTAAACTTTATCTCAGTCAGAACCACTAAGAAGCAGTTCAAATTCTAACTACTTATAATTTAACAAACTTTAAAGTCTACTTCTTAAAACGACAAAAATACTAATGTTGGCATATGTATGTTTCAATATATTTTTTACATGTGTACCCACACACGCTACAGCTTTAAAAAACGTTAGTTAACAATCTGCCTATAGTGCGCAATAGACGTTTTTGGCAAATAATTCATTGACTACTTTTTGAACATTTTGTGCTGTATGCACTCTGCAATTTTTGTGCAAAAACAAGTTGTTGCTTTTAAAAACTTAATTGTATTTTTGTACATTTGACATTTTCTGTTGTTTTAGTTTTTTTTTTTGAGATATTTTTAAATAAAAAAAACCTTTCAGCATCTCAAACTGTAGCCATTATCTTTTTGAGTAATGCAAAATCCTTAACTAATATTCTCTCATAGATATTCTTAGTGTTACTGCCTTCTTTCGATCGATAAAAAAAATATTACGTTACTGTGCTTAAGTTGCAAATCATTTTTCGTAAACAAGTAAATCACATTATACAAGTGATATTTTTTAGAAATTTAATTTTAATTGACAAATTATTAGAATTGAGAGCAGTAGTGTTTAGATTTTTAGTTATGATCCATGGGACTCTTACATTTTAGGAATGCTAACGCTTTTTCAGTTAAACATATTAAACTTTAATAATAATTCCATGACATTATCTTAAATGTCACTCGATTATTGTTTTTTTTAATGTAAATACAGACTTTTACTTTCAATTTTCTGTATCCTAACTTACACAAAACTTTGCCTATTTATTTGTTCCATGCTCTAAAAGTTTACTTGAGACCATAAATTGATCTGTTAAGTTTTTTCTTCTTATTTTTTTCAGCCTTTGTCTGTCCACTGTTGGACATAAGCTTTTTGCAAAAATTTTTATATGTACCTATCTAGGGCAAGTTGGTGCCAGTTTTGGCCTACAGACTGTTTAATGTCGTTGAGCCATCTCTTTTGGGGTCTTTCAATGCTCTGTTTTGTTAGTTGTGGGCGCTATTTTACTACGGAATTGGACACTTCGGCGCGGCCAATTCGGCGCGGTCGATTCGGCGCGAGGACACCTCTGCGCTGGCCGTTTTGGCGCCAGCACTTTTCAAATAAAACAAAAAAATATATATACATTATAATAAAAATTGATTTGTTTTAAAAGACATAATAAATAATGATGATAAACAAAATATAGAATACATATAAATTACATAATGTTTCAAACAGAAATTACAGATAAAAAAACATAATATATGTACGTACATATTTAAATTGTCAAATATACAATATATAGTATAATAACTAAATACAAATTTGGCCCGCAAATAATTTATGGGTGATTAATTATTACTTTTTAATTGTAGGCAATGACCTGAAAAGTATAAAGGATAATAATCTATTAAAATAAGTAACAAAAAGAATTAAAAATATAAAATGTTAAAAAATACCATACTAAAGATTTTATTTATCATACATTATTTATTATGTATAAAATAAAACCAATTAATTTTTATGGTTATAATATATATATGTATATACTTATTTTATTTGAAAAGTTCTGGCGTCAAAATGGCCGGCGCCAATGTGTTCCCGAGCCAAATTAATGTCCTAGACCCTTTTACTAGACGTATTGTCCACTTTCTGGTGTCTTACCGTGCCACATGTCCCACACATCGCTACTTAAGTTCAGCTACGAGCTCAATTATGTCTTTTATCTTTGTCTTCTTCCTTATTTCTGTATTGCGTATTTTATCTCGTAGGCTTATTCTAAGCATAGACCTTTCCATGGTTCTTTGTGTTGTTTTGAGGCGTTCTGCACTTTTCTGCGTTAATGTTGCGGTTTCTAGTCCATACGTGGCTATGGGCAGAATGCATGCATCATAGACTTATAGGAATGTTTGAGTTTTTGAAGAATATGTCCTAAATTCTTGTACGCCGCTCAGCTCAGTCGTACTCTTTTGGTTATCTCTAACGTTTGATTTTCTTTACCCAATTTGATTGAGTGGCCTAGGTACACGTACTCTTTTACGGTGTCATACTTGTGGTTGCCTATTGTGATATGTAAATCGTCCCTACTCATGATCTTGGTTATGTTTAGATTCATTTTTAGTCTTACCAGTTAGGACGCTTCTTGGAGTTTTGTCATCATACGTTCTAGTTCATTGCAATCGCTGCTTATTAGAACAATATTATTGGCAAAGCGTAGATGATTAAAGTATACGCCGTCTACGTTTATACCTCTTGCTTCCTACTGCAAGCTTTTAAATGCATCTTTCAGAGCCATGGTAAATAATTTGGGTGAGATAGTATCACCTTGACAAACGCCTTTGTTAATTAGGATTCGATCTGTTACTAAATCCTTGTCAATTAAAACCCTAGTGCTGCTTTTTCATAGAAGTATTTTATGAGGTTAGAGTATCTTGTATCAATTCTGGCTGTATCCATTGCTGTTATTGCCCATGTTTCTATCAAATCAAATGCTTTGTGAAAGTCTATGATTACCATTCAAAAAAGTATATTATATTTAGCACTTTTCTCTATTAGGTTGTGAATTGTTTGTAGGAGGTCTGTTGTGCTAAAACTTTTTTGAAAACTTGCCTGTTCAACTGGTTGGTAAAAGTTAAATTTTTTTGTCAGACGGTTTATAATTATCTTTGTCAGAAGTTTGTAAAGATGCGATAGATGACTTATTGGTCAATAGTTTTCTATATTAGCGATATTTCCTTTCTTAAAAAAAAAAAACAATTTCTGCGTTCTACCATGCTTTGGGAATCTTTCCTTGGTGTAGGCATTTATTTAGAAGTATTTTGATTGCCTTTTCTAATACATCTCCACCCATTTTGATTATTTCAGTTGTTACTAGATCTTTACTAAGTGATTACCTATTTTTTATTTGGCTAAGCGTTAACCTTATTTCTGTTTTATCTATATCAGGCATATCTTCGGAGCCCTTGTTTATGATCACTTGTGGCTGGTTTTTTGGTTCTGGTATTATTGAACTGTACAGGTCTTGATAAAAGCTGTGAACCACACTTTTGATTTTGCTTTTGCTGTTTATATCAATTTGGTGTTATGTGATCGTAGGTCTTTTCGAAAATCTTTGCGAATGTTTTTTTAGTTTTTAGTTGAATTTCTGTTCATATTTCTTCAATTTTTTATTAGTTTGATCGTGTTCGGTTTAAGCTTAGATATTTTCTGACTTAATCTTATGCATATTTGTATAGTAGCTGTTTGGATGCTTTTTTTAATTTTTTGTGATAAGGAATTTATTTCCATACCGTCTAATGACGTAGTTGTTAATTTCATATTCAGTTTCTCCTGATATTTATTTTTTTTCTTCTCAATTTCTCCTATTGTTGCGTAACCGCGTTTTTGTGCTAGTTTGTTGCGTTCAATTTGGGTGTTAATTTGGCAAGTAGCTCTAACCATTCTATGGTCACTACCTGTATCAAATTTAGTTAGTTTTAATAATAAATAATTAAAACTCTAGTATGCTTTGTGGTGTTATGATTTTATTAATGCAACATGTTTCGACAATGAGCAATTGTCATCTTCAGGCTCTGCAAGGCAATACACAAAACATATAAATAAACATAAGATACAGTTGAAGTGATACATATAACTTAAAAGTTAAAATTGTAAAGAATATAAAATTATAAAAAAAAGGAAAAAAGAAAACAGAATGACTTACATTAATACATTACTTATAGACGTTTGTGACGCTGCAGCGTAACGAATATGAAGGAGGTTATGTTAGGCGTGATATTATTATAGTTGCTGCTTAGTTACTGATATTTACGTAAGTTGGCGTTAGTAGTATTGTTGGGTGGTTAATATTTATATTTAGAAATAGACAAAATAAAAAATAACCCAAATATAATCTGTCTAAATGATCAACTTAACAACAATTTTCAACATATCTACACTTTTCTAAAAACTGATAATCATAAATATAAATATTAACCACCCAACAATACTACTAACGCCAACCCACTTGAACATCAATAACTAAACAGCTACTACAATAATATCCCGCTTAACATAACCTCCTTCAGAAACGTTACGCTGCAGTGCTACAAGTTTAATTTTAAAGTGTCCAAATTGTTTACACTGAAAACATTTGACGTTTTTGTCAGTTCTGTCATTTCTGACAGTGAACTTTAACTATGATGCTCGCAATTGCTCTCTTTTTGAAGAACGCGCTACTATATCACAAATATATTTAAAAAACCGTAAAGGGTGAAACATGTAATATAGTACATACTACTAACGCCAACCCACTTGAACATCAATAACTAAACAGCTACTACAATAATATCCCGCTTAACATAACCTCCTTCAGAAACGTTACGCTGCAGTGCTACAAGTTTAATTTTAAAGTGTCCAAATTGTTTACACTGAAAACATTTGACGTTTTTGTCAGTTCTGTCATTTCTGACAGTGAACTTTAACTATGATGCTCGCAATTGCTCTCTTTTTGAAGAACGCGCTACTATATCACAAATATATTTAAAAAACCGTAAAGGGTGAAACATGTAATATAGTACATAGTTAATGTGTTTTATTAAATAATTATATACATATATCAAAAACAAATTAAAGCATTTTTTAATCTATTTTTGATTCATTCTCTTCGATTGGAAGTTGTTTCACGGTACATAACCTAAAACTGTTGCATCTTTTCTACGATTAATAGTTCTGTCACGGTACGCAAAGCCGAAATTTCAAATGTAATAAAAAGTCATGAGATAATGAGTTTTTGATCAATTAATAATGTTTGCATTATTTGGTGCTCCATTAACAATTTTTTCTTCTAAAACTTCTAAGTTCTCAAACGCTTTCTATCATTGCTTTTTTTAGCATTATTATCATAATGCTATAACAATTTATCACATTATATTTGATAAATTATTTGCAAATTAACTTATCTATATATTATAAAATATTTTTTATAAATAGAATTATTGACTTTAAATGTCAGTAAAACTAGAACAACAGAAATAAAAAATATTTACCTTAGATTTATTAAAAATATAAATATACATTAGCAATCTTATTTTAAAAATTTTTTTTCTTATTACACAAAATCATAATTTTATAATAAATTAAATTTGCAAATGTTTAATTAAATAATTGGTATTATAAGATGACAGCATTGATAAGTATATTAAAATTTTAAATGAATTGTTAATTGAAATGAAACTCTAATGCGATTTAAATATAGCTCGCGTTTATTCATGTAAACACTTCCATCGTCAATTACAAATAAGCGAAGGAGGCCTCCACTTGTTAATTAATTACAAGACCCCTAGCACGGCTTATAAAAATCGTTCAACGTTGACAAAACGTGCGGATACGAAGGTGTTAATCGTGTTCACAATTCTGGGGACGCGTTCGAGCGTTTTTTCCCCGTCTCACCTGATAATTCCTTGTAACGTAAACGTATCGACACTCGATAAATGAGTTAATGACGCGTTTTCAATTAGGGAACGCGAGAGAATCCATTAAATATTCACAGCTGGTCGCATACAACCATACATATATAATTTTTTTAAGCGCACGGTCGCTCGAGTGGACAAATATTTAAACGACGATTGGTTTAAATGGAAAATATTGAAGGTAGAGCACAAATATTAGAAAATCGTGTGTCTACTGTAACATTTGCCGAGATAATGGCTGGGCAAATATAATGTATTTTGTATGTACGCCCGGGGAATATTAATTAAGCTAGAAGCCACCAAAGTGAAGAGGTACAAAAAATAACAGATATGAAATTAAAAACTGGAGAAAAAAACGGGAGGCAATTGTCGGGTTTCACAATGATGATAATAAATAGCAATTTCGAGTGTAATTCAATTTGCAGAGCTTGTATTTCAAAACAGTAATTAATTTGATTCAGTAACAATTAACTTTTTTCTTTTCAATTGTGTTTTATTAAAAATTGGTATCCAAAACATTTATCTTATGCTATATAGATTAAATTAATATGGAAGGCAACAAGAAAGCTATAGAAATAAGTTTTATTGTGGTCGTCATTTAGGTGGGAAGGGAAAATTATGAAATTGGTTCGGATTACGGGATCGTAAAAGCGTCGCGATGAGAGGTGGATAATGGGAGCCATTATATTAAATGGTTACTCGCACGAGCCCTGGCCGCATTCCTTACTTATTGCGGATTCCTCAAGTATCATTTAGGTGGTTTTAATGAACCTTTGAAGCTCAATAATGGTATTTTTTCAGCTGGATGCACGAAACGCAGTCGAGTTGAAGACTGTGTAAAGGAGGAGTCCGATAGTTCAGACCACGAAGACCTGAAACGAGCACGGCATTCCCCACAAATCTCACACAACTCAGTGCAGACACCGTCGCCCGATCCAGTCCATACACCTGATCCAGATTTAGACGTCGAGGATGATAATAGCGGAGATGCTCCAGAAAATTTGTCTTTGAAAAAGGATGACAGTCCACCTAGTCCGCTGCAACATCAACAGGCGCCACCATTCATGCCGTATCATCCCTCCTTTGTGCCGCAATTTTCACCTTTTCAATATCCTAATACTCATCAAAGATCTCCAGTTGATGTTCTACTGAGGGTTTTTCCTGGCAGGCGCCGTTCGGATGTTGAAACCATCCTACAAAGGTAAATAACAATTATGTAGTCATATTAATTAATTTAAATATAAATTAATAAAAAAATAATTAATTAATAATTGAATAATTTAATTTCAGGTGCAAAGGTGATATATTACAAGCCATGGAAATGATGGTGAGTGGAGGGCAAGAAGATTTGGCAACTCCATCCGCCTTTTCACCCCTTGGTCCCCCAACGAACTTTCACCGCTTTTCACCAAGCCGCAGATTCCTCTCCGCACCATACGCCGGTACCGGTTTCCTCTCAACAGTGATAAGACCTCCTCAAGAATACGGTCTCCCATTAGTCCCATCACATCACGATATATATTCCGGAGGTGATAAAACCGCGGCGTCATCCCCAGCTTCAAACACGGGCTCCGATAAAACTTCTTATTCGGAATAGCCTTATAGATATCAGCAGCTTTAAAAGGGGGGAGACTTTTAGGAACAATGACGCCGGGGTCGTCGTGTTTCCAGTCGAACAATCACATCAAAATTTAATTACAAAATACATATGAATCAAGTTCATCCGTGTATTTCATTTTAGAGGGGGCGAAAGAGAAAGAGAGAGGGCGCGCACGCTCTCCCCCATTGTGCTCCTGTAGCGACCAGAGCGCGGTATAAATTATAGTTGCCCCCGCCCTATGATCGCGCACCCTCCTCACCACCCCCCTGATAAATGCTTCATATTCTGTACTACTAATTATTATGTAATAATCTGTAAATACCTGTGTATTATAGCGAATATTATTATCCTCATTGTATTACAGCTCTAGTTCTGCGATTTCGACTTAGTTGTTTAGACCAAAAAATAAGTAAAACTGTGTTGTATACGAGATTATATTATATTATAAATATAGATTAAATTATTGCTTTGATTTACCTGTCTCTACACAGCGTGCTCCATTTCCAACTTCCCTGACGAACACAGTAGCGTAAATATATTCAGATTGGCTCTGTTTTAATATACATGTAATTCCGCACTTTAATTAGAAATTATACAGTCGAACACGTTTCGAAACACGTTTATTAAATCAGGAACAACAAATATCATTCGCAGTCGTGTCGTGTGATAGTCAGAAATACTAGTACGGCTAGCAGTAATAGAAACACCACCACACTAACTGATGTGATGATTATCAGGACGCGTTCGCGTTTATCTAACTGCGACCAAACCGACATTTTAAAGTTAAATATTTTGAAAGTTCATTTGTGTCATGTGGCATTGACATTACAAACAATATAGAATAGATTTCTTTATTGAAATTATATCATAAAGTTAAAAAAAGACAATTTATTGAAAAACCATAGAGTAAAGAAAAGAAATAAGTAAAACAATTTTTCAAACATATCTTAACAAATAAGTCAATGTTGTAAAAAACATTTGTTTGTTTTAATTTTCTATTAGATTTGAGCTTAGGTTTTACTAAAAGATGTATTTTATACACTGTTAATGCTTTCAAAAATGCAAAAAGTTTTAAAAAATGAAATAAGGTTTTTTGCAAACACAATATATATTAAGTAAATAAAACAACTACTATGTTTTTACCACTAATTTATTATTGTAAAATTATATATAAGGCATATACAATTTTACAAAATACATTTCACGACTTAAGTTTCAACGTTTTACGGTCATTATCAAGTGAGGAACAAATGAATGAAACAATACATATATATATACAGAGCAATTGGTGAATTGGCAGGAGAATACAAGGAATTTTACAGGATATTAAAAAGTGGTGGATTATACTGAATTAGATCGGTTTGCTCGTTCAAAAGGTTAACGAGCGGATTATGGGAATGTTTATAAATTTCGGCGGCTTCTAAAAGATTAAGCTTAGTGCCTTTTGTACAGGTATGTAAAATTTTTAACTGATTAATGTTGGGGAATGAATGATTACAATCGAAAAAATGATTTGAAAATGAACTTGAATTTTTATTTAAACGAAAAGCGCGATAATGTTCAGCGTATCTTTTTTCAAAACTACGGCCCGTTTGACCTATGTATAGGCTATTACATTCAGGACATGACATTTTATATACACCTGACTTTTTTAAGGGGTCAACTTTATCTTTAGCATTAAAAAGGATGTTTGATAGTTTACAACTTGGTCTAAACGCGATTAGTTGATTTTGTTTGCGAAGAATGTAAGCGATTTTGTCTGTGGTTTTACCGAAATAGGTTAAAGTTGAAAATGAATTTTTATTTATATTTGAAGATTTTGGATAAATTTGAATCATTGTATTTTGATAACGTTTTTTGTTTATTAAATTTTGAATAAGATTTATTGGAAAACCATTCATTATTCCAATTGATAAAATAGTGTTTAATTCTATGGTAAGGTTATTAAATGATAATGGTATTGAAAAAGCTCTATGTACCATAGAATGAAACGCAGCTAATTTGTGTGACATTGGATGATTTGAATTGAATGGAATAGTAGAATTTGTGTTTGTTGGTTTTCTATATATATTAAATTCGATTTTGTTATTTTTATGAATTAATGTGAGATCTAAAAAGACACAATCAAAGTTCTTCAGTTTCTAAAGTGAATTTGATTTTTGGGTGTATGCTGTTAATAATATTTAAAAATTGATTAAGTTGACGTGCCGTACCATTAAAACAGGCAATTATGTCGTCCACATATCTATACCAAAATGAAATGTGTTTTTTAGTAAATTCTTTTTCAAAAATGTGTTTTTCAATTTGTGACATAAATATGTCTGCTAACAGGGGGCTTAATGGAGATCCCATTGCTAAACCAATATCTTGTTTGTAGAATTTATTATTAAATTGAAAATAATTTTGTTTCAAGCAAGTTTCAAAAGCATCAAAAATTTCTGATTTTATAATTATGTTTAAATTGTTTTTATCTAAAATATTTTGAATAATTTCAAGGCAATCATTTGTAGGTATATTAGAGAACATACTAGTGACGTCAAAAGATACAAGTTTTGAGTTTTTTGGAGTAGTTATTAATTTTAAGTGTTGAGATAAAATTAGAGAATTCTTTACTGAGTATTTTGAGCTAAAATTTGAGTATTTTTTAAAGATAGTATTTAATTTGATTGCTAACGTACGTGACGGACTATTTATATAAGAGACTACTGGTCTAATAGGGTGACCCGGTTTATGGGTTTTAATCAAACCGTAAAGTTTGGGAGCTAACGGATTCATATTACATATTTGAAATTTTTCAAAGTTGTTTACAATAATTTTAGTATTTTCCAATTAATCTTTAATTTGAGATTGATACATATTTGTAGGGTCTTTCTTTAAGAGAGTAAGGTTTTCAGTTTGAATAAATGTATAAACTTTGTTAATATAATCATTTTGATTTAAAACAACAACTGAATTTGATTTATCTGCTCGTTAACCTTTTGAACGAGCAAACCGATCTAATTCAGTATAATCCACCACTTTTTAATATCCTGTAAAATTCCTTGTATTCTCCTGCCAATTCACCAATTGCTCTGTATATATATATGTATTGTTTCATTCATTTGTTCCTCACTTGATAATGACCGTAAAACGTTGAAACTTAAGTCGTGAAATGTATTTTGTAAAATTGTATATGCCTTATATATAATTTTACAATAATAAATTAGTGGTAAAAACATAGTAGTTGTTTTATTTACTTATTAAATATGAAGTACCACATAGTAACCGTCGCAACCATCTTGATGATACAATATATATTGTGTTTAGAAAAACTGAGCAACAATATATATTTTAAAAACATGGATTTCGAAATTGAATCATATTTTTTTAAATCAAAATTTAATTTTAAGCTATTGTAAAAACATAAATTATGATAATAAATTATTTAATTTACAATGCTAGCATAAAGAATTAAAACCGTATAGGTAAGTGTTAAAATATAAACTAAAATATAATAGTCATAATACTCATAATCGATTATTTTAATAAAAGTTGTTAAAACTAAAATATTTTAACAATCAATTAAAATTCTGATTTTTTTTGTAAATTGGCTATTGAAAACTATATTACATCTAAGTTATATATTTCAAGTTTTTTATAAACATCAAGTTTTTTATAAACAAAATATTGTGGCTTCAACAAGATGCCATTGAGAATGATATGAGTAATCATTACTTTTTAGTTTTCTGCGTAAATCCTGTTGTTTTACTGTCTCTGTCAATCTAATCCAGGCACTAGTTCGAGGTGGGCTGGTTAATGCCTGACCCAACATCTGCGGTACACATGCTGTTCCTGGCCCCTTTATAGCTTCTACCTTTGTCTGTCTCTTTTGTTCTGTTGTCAAACTTTTCAATTATTTTTTTTAGTATTCTTGTTGCATTTTTAAATTATTGTTGTTTTATTTACTTTACTTTTTAGTATATTCTTTAGTATCTTTCTAAAGTATTGTTGCTACTATTAGGAATATTAACGTACTTTTGGTCTCCAAATTTTACAAGTACTAGAAAGTTAAAACTGATAAACTAGTTATAATACTGTACAATACCAGTTTAACCCTTTCGCGCCGACTTTTTTTTTGCCGCCCGTGCCAGGTTTTATGAAATAAATAGAGTTAATATGGCCTATTAAAGGTCTTTAAAGGTTTCTAATATTTTTTTTAGTTTTTTAAACTTAAATTTGATTCTGGGACATATTGTCCCACCAGTGTTTTGAATTGGGACATATATGTCCTAACAGACTTAGAATACGTTCAAAAAAAAGTTTCTTACAAACTAAAATATCTTATATATGGAACGGAGTGAAACAACTTTAGCACAATGGTATATTGCACATGGTACACAAAGTTTTTGTGCAAAATTCTTTTTTCTGCAGCGAACATCAGTGGCATCTTCTACGAGATGTTCCTTCTACCGGCAGATGATCGCCGACATTTAGAAGGTGTCTTGATGTAGCAGAAGGTCGTCCTAATCCTCTCTTTCTAATCACTTTAGCGTTTTCACTTCTTTTTTCGATCATTTCCTCCGCCAAATTGATCAGAAATGTGAGTGTAGATTCTTTCTTATGGTGAATTTCTTTTTAGAGTATGCAAGCGTTCATAATAAAAGTCATGAGTAGCTTGTAATACACCTTACGCCACCATTTTTCGGATCTACGATCAAAATCGTATAGAATGCTAAGCTGATCGGACAAATCAACTCTCCCTATAAGTTTGTTGTAATCAGCAACAGCTTGAGGACATTCTAAGGCAACTTTTTCGCAATTTTTCAATTTACGGTTTACTGAAGAAACATCGTTTTTATTGCTGAGAACTACAACTTCCTTTGTATCTTGCAAAAAACAAACCAATATTCCAGATTTATTACCAATAACTTTGCTATCTCCTCGGGCCAACTTTTCTGAGGTAAAAAATCTGTCAAACCAAACAAACACGTCTTCATTACGCGGTATAAATCCCACGAGTTTGTTTACCACCCGCTTTCCTAGCGTAGATTCTTGAGTATATGCAGCATCCTTACCGGCTTATATATCAAAGTTTTAGACAAATCCTGATTTCGAATCACAAAATACCCAATTTTTTTTTCCTCTTTTTATGGGTTTAAGCGGCAAGTATTGTTTTAGCGATGACCTGCCCTTGAACTTTACCATGGATTCGTCTATACTCATATGCAAGCACAAACTTTGGACAGATTGAAACCTTTGCTTCAAGCACTTGACCAAACCGTCAACGTAGTAAGTCTTGCTGGGGTTTTCTGGCTTTTCGGGATTAGCAAAGTACATTTTAGAAAGCAAATATGTACAACGATCACGGCTTATTGCATCTTTGATACAATTATTTCCTAGGTTCTTCATATTTGACTAATAATCATAAAATGATGGTAAGCAATTGTAACTCATTACCAACATACACCCTGTTACTATCATAATCTTGGACGTATCCGATGCAACACATTGTCTCCGATTTTTTGCATTTTTAATGTTGATTTGTTTAGTTGTATTTTCAGCAATGTACAAGAATAAACTTTTCGGAAATACTTGCAAAAAGCAATCAAGTTTGGATGAACTCATATTCAGCTTTGTCAATACAATTGCATTCCTAACTTAAGGCATAGTTTTTTGGGTTGAAAATTTTTGGTTTTGTCAATATCATACCAGTGTACCACATCATCGTTATTTTTGATATTTGGTTGGAGTTTTTTTATCCGAATTGAAAGATGAATTTGAAGAATTATTTGACAAATTTTGATTTTCATCATAATTGTTGTCATTTTTTGATCGTTTTGCTAAAATTTCTTTTTCAGAAGGCTCAAAATCTGAATCCAAGTCATCACTACAATGGAATGGATTTTCATCTCTGTTGAAAATATTCTTGATTTCTTCTTTTAACTTTTTTTGGGTAAGATGTTTTTGGCCCATTTCTGTAGAAAAATATGAACTAACGTTCTATTTATAAGCAAAAATTATCAAAAACAAACATTTTCAAGGCAGATATTCATATGTAATATCCCTAGTGCATAGAATATTGCCGATAATTTATTGGAATCTCAGGAATGCATTTTTGCGGACGGCAATCGGCACGAGCATTATAAATGTCGATGTGGGGTACCAAAAATAAACAATTTTTAAAATTTTAGCAAAAAAACTGTAAAACGCAATCTTTATGTCCGTTTTTTTTTTAATTCTCTTAAAAAAATCCAAAAAATTACGGAAAATCCAAGAAAAATCTTTTAAAAGTAACCTATTATTAGCAATTATGTGTAATATTATAGCGTAGGGCAAGCAAATCCAGTTTTTTTAATTTTTGCGATCAAAAGTATTATGTTTTAAGAGTATATATTCAAATTCAAAAGTTTCTAGGTGTAGCAAAATCAAAGATATCAAATTTTCAATAAAATTGTATTTTTCTTATTTCCCGCGGAAAACAAAGAGCAGGATCGTGTTCTACAAAAAATTTCCTATAAGATACACTTTTTTAAATATAATTTTTGACTATTTTTTTGCTTATTTACAGCACAAAACTGAAAATAGACAAAAAATTTATATAAAATTAAAATGGCCGCCATTTACACTGAATTGCACTTTGAGATCTAAAATTTTAGGAATTGTCATAATTTGGTACCCCAAACATTACACATGTTACAAATTTTGACGTTTGTCCGAACTATTGTACCCTTGTTTGATGTTGACTTTTTTTCTGTATGTTGGTAATATTGTTTTTTAATCTTATGTGTAGGTGCATTTTGCACTAGACTGGCTCATGGTCCAAACCTATGTTTGCCAAGGTGAGTGTTTTTTTTTTGTCTAAAATTGCATTGGGTGCATTTGTCTGTTTGTTATAATAAAATCTATCATTAAGAGCTATTGTGGAGGTGGTCAAAAGAGATGCTATTAATTTTTAACTTATAAAGTGCGCAAATTTAATTCAGTCTTGTTTGCTTTTGTTGAATGTTGGCTTGTTGAATACCTGTTTCATTCCTTTTATAAGCTAGTCTAAAAAAATAATTTTGTTTTGTAGTGGTATGGTGTTTAAAACTATTTAGAATTTATCATAAATATTTTCTTTTTCAGTTTTAGCTTTGTTTGTATCTAGCGCATATACCGTAATTATATTTAGTTTTGTGTCTTTACAGGTTACAGAAACGTATAGTACTCTTTTGCTTATGTACTTTGTGCCTGAGATGTTATTTGCAAATTTGATGTATAAGATTTATCTACTCCACAGTAAACATATACAATTTTTCTTGTTGTTGTTTTGCATCCTTTTTGCTTTGTTTGTTTAATGCGCATATGTTTATTTTGTGGGTTTCTGTTTTCAAAATATTTTTTTTGTTCTATGCAAAGATATTGCATGTGGCAATTCTTAGGCTTGTCTACCAACTTTCCTTTATTCGCACCGGCAGTGACACTAATGAGTTATTTGATCTACTCACCAGAAACCCCAGGCAAAACTAGACTAATTGATAATGAGCTTAATTCTTGATGTTATCCTACTATGTAATAAACCACAAACGCAAATATTTGTTAATTAGTTTTATAAACAAACCTGTTTGATGCAAAATTCTATAACTATCAAATAATAAATATTTGTTACAGTTATAATAACTTATTTAAAATGTAAAGTTCAGTCCAGTGCACTTAGTACTATTAATAAATTTATAAATAGGACGCTACAGTCAATAGATTATTTAATAAAAACTGTTTAACAACGACAAAAGAGATTGACTGTGTCTCACAGAAAACCAGCCTCATAAGATATAACACAAAAAAATCTGAAAACAATATTGTAAAACCGTTCCAAACAAACTGATATGTTATTAACTCTAAAAAGTGCTGTGAGCAAAAATCTCACTGCAAATATTGGATCTTTACTTAAAGGAACTTTGCAAAAATAACTTCAAAAACACTTTTTAGGCTTAATGCTAGCAAAAACTTTGACAAATAAGATTTTAAAACGCTTATCAAAAAACCAACAAAAGTGACTGAGAAAAAATTGCCACGTTTAAACTATTCAAGTCACCAGAAGCTTACAAGATTTATTCAATTATGATACAGAACAAGTTTTCTGCTTTGAAAATTTTCTAGCAAAATTATATACACCATATAACTAGAGATCAGTTAAGTTAAAGTAGTATAGTATGCTTATAGATATAGTGTCTTTACGACATGGACTTAAATTATTTTAACAAATTATTTCATTAGCAACCAATTATGATTGTATTATACACCTAAAACCCAAAGTAGTATGTAAAGGTAATAATCTTGTATATTTATATAATATTTTCACCGATGAACATTGAGGTGGTATAAGCTATTTATGGTATATAATACAAACATATTGTCTCCCCAATGCAATTAGTAATGAAATAATTTGTGTTGTAAGATTTGCACCTATAATCTTTTTAGCAGCAGTCGGTTACCTAGACTACTGTGCCACACTCTCTTAATATGCATATTAGTAAACAAAAACTGGTTATACATTAGCTAACTAATAAGTACAAAAAACTATACACCGCTTGTTTAGAAACTGAAGGAGTTTTTGAATACCTTTGCAGAAAAATACTAACTCTTGTTCAATATTGGGTAAATTTTATGTTTAAAAATAAATTGTAACAACTACATTATACGATAAGAGCTGAAGTTACTAGCGGATACCTTATTAATGTTTTGCAAAACGCACTAACTACAAAACACTAAAACATTAAAAAAAACTGGAAATGTATACTTATTAAAACCAAGTCAATAGTTGCACAAACATAAAGACCTTAAGTTCATATAATTAGATGATTTTATACTGTAGTAAACAGACCCGTTATTACATACGTTTTTATGAGTTAAAAAACCAACTTTTAGAGTACGATCATAAATTAACATGTTTCCTAATACCGTAAGAAGTAAAAATAACTAACATAGCAATGTGATGATGGAGGCAAAACAAACAACGTACCTTCTAGAAACAAAAAAACATACTGAAAGTCCTAGTCTTTACAAACAAAAAAACAACAAATGTGTTACATAAAGAAAAACATTAAAAATAAGATTAGACTATAAACGATCATACAAAAGTTATTTGATGTAATAATATTATCTACTTGTGGATAAATTAAAAATACTCGGGCATAATCAAAGAAACCGTCTAGTATACAGATAGTGTCAAAGATTACAATTACACCAGAACAGAAGTATTTGAAAACAAAAACTAGGAAACGTCAATTAAAAAGGCCCACCTTTTTATGGCCCTAACTTTTGAAAATTGAATCTGCTATAAAAAAAAACTAATCTACTTTTTCAAAATTATGTGTTTATAAGAAAGATTAGACTAAGAATGAAACACAATCAAATGACTGCAACGGCTGGTTTGACAGTAACCCATCCAATTAACCCAATTGTTTACTACGTTTTTGATTTTATTTTTATTGGGCTCTAATAACATAAATGTTAACTTTAATTTTGTGTTTCAAGGCATTAATCTTCCTTGGATGGTTAGCGTAACACTTATCCTTAAAGTCTCCCCACAAAAAAAATCAAACGGGTTCAAATCAAAGCTCCCAAATGACATCAGCATTTTGGCTGATTATTTGATTTTTAAAAACAGTTCGCAAAGATTGTTAGTTACGTTGGCTGTATGTCAAGTGGCCTCGTCTTGTTAAAACCAAATAATATTTTGAAAAAAAAAAGCCCAATAATGCTGCAAAAACTTCACTAAACGGTTACTCTTTATGGATGCATAGGCTGTTCAATAGTCAATAGTGTAGATTTTCTGATCCTCAAATGCAACAATTTTAAACTGAAAACGCATTGGATAGTCATGAGGCTTCATTTCTTGGACTAATTAAACTTTGTAAGCTTTCAAACCGAGGTCTTTATGCAAAATTTTTCTCTGAGAAGTGCAAGAAATGTTCAGTTCCGGAGAACGATGACAAGTTGATGTTGATGCATGTTCACGCACACTTTGAGCAACAGCATTAATTGTTATGGCTGAGCGCACTGGACAAAAACCTAAACGTGTTGTTTTATCCACTAACGATCCAGTTTTGCAAACTCGCTTCACAAACTGCGTCAAAAGCACTTCTTTTTTATCAAATTTGTTTCGTAAATTTTTTACTGATCAAGTAGAATATTTACCACTGTGAAAGTAAGTGAAAGTGACGGTATCTAGACCGTAGTCAATCATTGTTTTAGTTTTTTTAGGATTTATAAACAATCCTACAGCTTAGAATACGTTATTTTTGTTCTAACATTTCTTTCAGCTTTATGATTTTGTTAGAAATAAAAACAATGTCACCGGCAAACTTTTAGTTGATTCAGGTAAGTACTGACAGATTTAATATTAGTTATTTTAATTGTTTGAAAACCTTTTTTAGTGCTAACGTAAATAGTTTGTAAAAAATAGAGTTGCCTTGTCTGACTCTTAGTATAATTAGAATATGATTTGTTTTAAATTTCTGTGGAATGTATCTAAAATCGATGCAAATAATTTGTAGTACTACACATTTGGCAAAAACTAGCCTAATATACTAGTTGATATGCATGTAATTTTTATTTATTTTATTCTAGAAAAAAAATAGTGCAGTTAGGATAGTAAACTGATAAACTGATAGTTTTCTATACTATACAGAATACATACATATTGCAGACATTGATTCTTCCAAATGTTCTTTATCTGATATATTTTTGTTCTACCAACAGACTCTTTAGATCTCAGAGTTTTTATTTTTAAATTATCCTTAATAGTTGTTTTATATATGCATATATTCCTTAATATCTTTACAAAATTATTGGTAATTTTTTTTTAATCTTTAGTGTGTCAGGGAAAATTTTCATAAGTTTAAATTTTGGTATTTGTGCTTAATTTTTTTGTGGCAGTGTGTATGTCTGTTTTAATTTTTTGAGTAAGTTGGTTAATGACATCTTTGGAATGTAATCTTTTTCTGAGTTTATTTTGATATTATTCTTTTTTGATTTTTTGTTTAGAAAATCTATGATTTTGGACCAGCTTGTTTCTTACAAGACTAATTTTTATTGAGGTTAATACCTTGACTAGCTTATGTTTGCTACCCGTGTCAAATCGGTTTAGTACATTAACATTTTTGTATATTAGTTTATTATTAGATGTAGTCTTTTTTATTTTTTACTTTGGGCTCTTCCAAGTTTAGTACTTTTTGTAGAAATTTTATCTTTGTCATTTTTTACTTTAAAGTTCAATTTTTGCATTGTTTGGTATCATTACAAACAGTGTTTTTTTTATTGTTTGTTAATTATGTTCTTTTAAAATTTTCAGATTTTTTAAACTATATAACTCAGATATTGATTGGTATTTGGTCAATAATTAATGTTTTTATTTATCACAAAATCGACATTTTTATTTTGGAAATCAATTTAGTTATTTTAATATAATCCAGTGTTGTAATATTTTTGCGCTAGCAGCGTATTTCATAAAGCTCTATTATGTTTCAAGTAATGTGTTTTAGCTTTTGTTCTAATTTTTTAAATGTTTTTTGGTTCTTATTTTGTTGGTTTTGTTTTAATATTAATTTTGCTTTTCCCAGAACCGTCGAGGTTGACTATCGTATCAGTATAAAAAGTTGGTATCTACTCATATGAGGTATTGTGTGTTTAGTTTTGTTAGAAGGTTGTTGGTCATTTAACTACTACGCTAGTTCTACAAACTGGTGGTAAGCAGAAATATGCCTTAAGATTGTACATTGACATTAATTTGAACTATTTTCTGTTGCACTTAAATTGTTCCTCTACTTTGACTACAACAAGCTGTATGTTTGTCATGGACAGTTCTGCTTCAAAGCAACATTGTTTGTATTGTAGTTTAAATTAATGTTTGTTGTAGATTGTGCTGTTTTCTGCTTTTTAATAAATACTTTTTTTATTCTGATTTTCTTGTATTTTTTAAGTATTGTTACGGTTTGATTTTCTTTTATTAATAAATGGCGTTGTTGTATGCAACTAGACTTACTTGCGGATTAATAATAATGCCGTATTGTCGGTCTTTGATAAATACTTTTTATTGTTAAAATTATTGAAAACATTGCTAGCTAATATAAATAATATACTGTTTATTTCCGGGATATTTGAAAGAAGTGGCAACATCTACAAATAGCAATTGATAGCATGCGCTAATTTTTTTTATATTTCTTTTTGTTTATATATTAAATCGCAAACTCGAAATGACCCTTTTTAGTCCAAGTCGAGCGTGGTTATTGTTAATTTTTGATTTATGTATCGGTGTAATTGCCGAATTTTATTACCACCTAGAAACTATTCTACTAGCAAAATATTTCATAGTTATTCGTCTTAAGAATAATCCTTTGTTTTTTGTTTATTACGGATTAATTAATGAACTAGATGGTTACTTTTATGGCTACACATGTACTAAGGTGAGCTAATAAATTATTTAATTACTATTTAAAGATATACGCGTGATTTTGATGTATACAGTGTTCATTATGAAAGTAATGCGCATTTTCTATCAAAAATAGTTTTATTGATCGTATTAGTATTTTTTTCGAAAAACTCTTTCCCTGCATCAATACACTTTTGGAGACGTGTCTGCTACGCCTGGAAAGCACTGTAAAACTCATTGACATGAACGTCTTTTAACAACCTTGTAACATGTTTTTGGATGTTTTTCACGGATTCCCAATACTTTTCATTCAGCTGTCTCTTTAGTCGGAAAAATAAAAAAAAAGTCGCACAAATCCAAATCGGGACTGTATAAAAGCTGGGAAACTACCGAGGTTTTGCTTTGGACTAGAAACTTAGTAACATAACGGCTTTTTGACTGGGGGCATTGTCATGATGAAGCTTGACCGGGTTTTTGATGTCAGTACAAACGCGCGCGATTTGAATCTTTTGAGCACCTTAAGGTAAAATGTTGAGTTGACTGTTTCTCTTTGCGTTACTAACTCAAAATGGACAATTCCTTGGACGTCAAAGAAGATAATGAGCAACGTTTTGATGCAAAACTTGCTTGTTCGCGCTTTCTTGTGGCGGGGAAGATGGTTTTGTGTGTCACGCGCTGCTCTGCTTTTTTGGTTTTAAATTGTACTAGAACATCTAGGATTTGTTTCTGGTTACAACAAAATTAAGAAAGTCCGGCTCATTTTGAATCAAATCCAAAAGTTCTTGACAGCTCAAAATCGGCCGTGTTACAAAGTCAAAAACACACTTCAGGCGAAGACACGTTTTTCCGCTTAAAACATTCGGAGCAAGTTGGCGACCAGCTGCTTTAAAAGGGCAAATCCTCCAAGGAAATTACTAAGTGCATACAGGAAAGCTTCCTTGATTTGTAGTATTTTAACAAAAACGGCAACTTTGGCTTCATTGCTGCTTCTACAAATAATTTGATAATCGATTTATTTTTTTACCAGTATATTAAGAAAGGATTAAACTATGATATGTCAAAGTCTTTTTTGTGAAATTAAATTTGCAAATAGCAACAAAATGCATTTAAAAATACAGAAAAACGCATTTATTTCTATATTTGACGGGTTTTTTCGGCTATTTCCTAACTATTATTTGACTAAAAGACTTCGACATTTCATAGTATAATCCTTTCTTAATGTACTGGTAAAAAAATTAATCGATTATCAAATTATTTGTAGAAGCAGCAATAAAGCCAGAGTTACCGTTTTTGTTAAAATACTACAAATCAAGGTAGCGGTCGGTATGCTCTTAAAAGAATACAGAATTCCTACTACGTAATTTATCAATAAGTCGACAAAAACCATGAATCATTATTACAATTTGCCGACCAATGCATTGAGTTACAAAGTTTGCTGATAAGGAAAATAAACTGATGTTAACGTAGCAGTTAAAGACCGCGCTTATCTTGCTGGATTAATGCAAGTATAAGTCACCTATTACAATGTAAATTACCAAATACTAATGAAACAGCAATGTGATAGAAGAAGAAAACTTGTACCTATTTATCAATTACAACCTAAAAAGTCAGTTTACCTTCTAAACAAAATATAAATATAAATTTAAATTATCAACTAAAAGTTTGATTAAATATTGTAAGAGATATCTCTTTACGACCACAAAATAATAATTTTGGAAATACAACACTACGCTATTTAATACATTAAATAAACAAACATTAGACTTTACCAAAAATCTTATCAGTAACACAAAAATTCCAAATCTACCAACAACTTTATTTTTCATCTCGACCAATTTAAATTCAACCAAGAGCTATTACTCAAAAATTTGCAACAAGATTGTTTTTAGAAAACAAAATGTTTTTGAACTCAAAAGTATTGTAAAGTTTCAACCCAAAGCAACATCCATGTTTGAAGTAATATTTAACATGTTTAGATTAGTCTATCAACAACAAATAGAATTCTACAACTCATAATAAATATAAAACTCAATATAAAAACTAATATGAATATTAAAACAAAGTTCAGGAAACTAATGAAATTGAAACAAAGTTTCATTTGCTTATGACGTTTTATAAACAGTTTATTATTAAAAACCATTTACTGTTTCTACTTTATTTGATGAAAACAAACAAAATTATTATGCAAATATTTCAGCGTTTAATTAAGCTTTTTATTAATAAAATACAATTTAAACTTTGCAAAATTTTTATAAATTATTTGATGGTTTATTCAGCTTAGACAATCTAAAAATAATAAACGCAAAACGCAAAATCTTCAACAAAAAACAGTTGAAAAAACAAAAGTTAATTCAAAACTCTGTCCACAAAGAATGATTGTTTCCATCAAACATAAGTTATCATTCAAGACATCAAGGATAACCCAAGAATACTACCTAATCTAAAAAACAAATTTTTATTTACTATTTTGATACAAAATGTTAAAAATTATCTATCTACAATTAAAACAACATTTTAAAATTTAAAAAAAAGCCTACAAATTTGCTTTACAAATGCAATTAGAATCAGGTAAAACTTGTCTACAATCAGTAATGCTGCATCTTAAACAAACGTGGACTGTTTAACAAATCAAAATGATTTCTAAAGATATAATAAAAACTCAACTTGACAACAGATTAAAACACAGTATTTTATTATTATTACTATGTTTATTGCCATTGAAAGTGCAATTAGTTTTGCACATTTAAAACTGTTTGACCCAAATATGTTTTGTTAGAAAGATATTGAAAGCGTAATAGACACCATTAATTTACTGTATATACCTAAACAGATATCTACTTAATATAGACAAACGTCACTATTCTAAAAAACTTATCTTATTGCTCTACCTTAAGATTTTTACAAAAATATTTTTTTTTGTAATATAAGTTTAGTTGGATTTACACAACTACTTCTTCAAAATTTACAATTGATTGTATGCTTGCCACTAGAAGTATTACGCTTGTAGACATAGTACGATACGCACTGCATACACGTATTGCTAACTTTTCTACATCTTTAGTATCACATCATTTTGTCTTTTTTTTTGCCATAAGAGCCACACGCATTTTTTGGCATTAGGCAAGCTAGTAACATTAATTATTATTTTGTTTAAGATCCTTGAGTCACTCAAGAACACAGTTTTCGTTATATACACGTCTACCTCTAATTTTATTTTTTTAATTCAATTTGTGATTTGCTGTACACCATTGTTGGCAGTTGCTATCAGTGTCTCATCTGTCTTGGCCGTGACTACCACTGCTAGATTATTCGCATACCCAACTGTTGTGACATTTGGTAACATGTTCAACCGCAGAACTCCATCATAGTACAAGTTTTATAAAAAAGATTCTATAATTGACGTGTTTTTTTTTTTTTGTATAGCACCTCTCTCTAAGTTGCAAAGTTGAACGCATTTTATCATCTAAAGTAACCAACACACAAAGCTTTCTATGTTTTCTTTTTGTACTACTTTGTGTCTTGTCAAGTTATTCTAGCACTTTGTTTATTGCGTCAATTGTCAATCTGTTCTTTACAAAGCCGTACTGTGTAAAAGTTAGTTTTGTTTAGTCAGTATCCCGTCTTTCGGTATCTGTTCGAGCAGCATTCCTTTACAGTCTAAAAGACAAAGCGGCCTATATGTTGACTTGTCCTGCCCTTGCTTTTGAGCTTTTTTAATAAAACAAGTTTTACTATTTTCTAAATTTTTCAAAAATCAACGGTTTGTAACATTCTATTTATAACATTCAGACAATGTTTTGTTGCTGTCCCACCACTTTTACAACTTTGGGTAGTATTCAGTCTAAACCCGGTGTCTTAGTTTTTTCTGCCTCTATAATTATTTCTTTTTCTGTAAAGAAATGAACCTCCTGCAAATTAATTAAATTTTTAACCCAGTTGAGTTTTTAGTTTTAAAGAAACAGTTTTTTTGGTTTTTAGGGTGCTACCTCTTTGGAAATGTCGCTGCGTTCTTATACGCGGCAAATTAGTTGCAATTTGGTAACTTTTTCCCTATATATCATTCTCCACATTTTAGATGACCTTGTCTCAAGCATTTTACTTTGCTTTTATGCTAATAGCATGTTTAAGTTTATTTTCCTTATATTGCTCGTTTGCATTTAGTTTTTTTTTCATTAAACTGTTTGTAAGCTTGTTTATTGAAATCCTAATAATTTTTTTTTCCAAGCATTTTCTTCTTATTGCTCCAATTCCTAGTGTCCAATAGATTAGATTTTTATTTCCAAAAAACCTGCCTTTTTTACCAAGCTTTTCACATGTCTTACTGATAAGTTTTGTAAGCACCTACGGCGTTTTCTGCTTTGTCCCATTCTCTTAAAACTTTTGCTTTAACTTGTTTGCGTAGCTTCTATTTCTGTATAATTAATTTTCTATATTTTTTGTATTCTTAGTTTAAAACCTATTGCTGTTGCATGTTTCTGCTGGCTAACACACTTCTTGTTTGTTATGCGGCATTTAGATTATGGTCTACATACTAGTTTTATTTAATAGAAATGTTTTTGTTTGGTTTGCTTATAATTATAATATCAATTTCTTCCTCTTCTACCGTTTTAAAAAGCAGACCATGTGCCGCTTTGCACGTGCTTAAGTTTAACTGTAAAACGTTAAAATAGCGTTGTTTCAGTTTATTTTTAAGCATTTTTTTCTTTCTCCAGATTTTGACATTCACTTGCCACGTGGCCGTATTTTTGACACTTGTAGCATTTGACTGTTGCAACCCTTTCCAACACTCGACAGCTAATCTATCCTATTTTTAGGTAAGTAAGGTATAATTGATACTCTAATATGCTGTTTTGTAGTGTTAGTTTTTATTTATTTATGTAGAAACATGTTTTGACAATTAGATTGTCATTTTCTGGCTATTTATTTATAAACATGTTTACGTTGCAAACGCACAAGTGTCTATAAATAAGTAGATTGAAGATGACAATCTAATTATCAAAACATGTTGCTACATAAATAAATAAAAACTAACACTACAAAACAGCATAATAGAGTATCAATTATACCTAACTCACCTATGTTTGCAAATAATGGTTAATCAAAACAATATTTTAATTTTATTTTTCTAGTCTTAAATAGAATTTTGCTGCTTCTTTTTTTAGTTTTATTGTGGCATTTTGGTTCTCACCATACGCCGGTCGCATTGATTTGTTCTTATCGACCGCGGCTAGTACAATCGCATCCGTCTTGAACACCGTCTATTTCCATAATATGAAGTGTTTTTTTTTGTTCTTGTATTGCTTTTTATAGTATATTCCGTGTCTTCTACTTCTTTTGTATAAGCTCTTTTGCCTTTTTTGCGATTTCTTTCCCGCCATTTACTAATATTATAATGTCATCTTTGTTGCTATTATAATGTCATCTTTGTTGCTTTTTTTTTGTGTAATCTTCTTTCAGTCTGTCTCTCTACATGTATTGTAGCTTTTGTGTCGTTTCCTTTAAAAACATATTTAATTACTTTTCACTTTGTTTTTTCTACTAATGTTGTCTTAAAGTAGTAGTCTCTGATTTTTGTATCGTTTTTTTTATCAATTTTGTGGTTTGGTTGTGTTTGTCCAATTTCTTGTATCTTGTAACAGCCACTTTTTTAGCTCTTGATTTTTTAACTATTTACTTTGTGTAACCAGACTACTGGCTACATCTTCTAATTATTTTTTGGGATTATACATTTTGTTTAAAACTTTACCTAGTTTTATGATCTAACCACGTATTTTTCTATCGTGATTTTAAAGGTGCTTAATGTTTTAGTGGAATTGTCTGTACTCTTGCCTTTGGTTGATAAGATAATTGTTTCCCCCAAAACTTAAAAAGCGGGTTACCGTAGCAAGAAAAGATTGTCCGTTCTTTAAACTTCTCTGAGGTATTCTATTTTTATTATCTAGCATTTTTATTTTATTATTATATCCGTTTTTTTATTCTAGCAAGGAAGTGTCCGTTTTCATAGCCATATGGTCATCGTTTAGGTATCCAAATAAAAAATCAAATAAAAAATATATGGGATATAGTAGTCTATAGTTGGTGGCCTTATAGGTTGACCAATGAACCTTCATTGGTCAACCTATAAGGCCACCACCCAACAGTTTACAGAGAAATAAAAAGGAAAAATAAGAAAGTAGTGTTAGTCTCATTGCCATAACAAAGCTACCGTGCAATGGTATTGGTCCGCGTGAGCAAATCCTTTATCCGCCACCTGGAGACGTGCTTTGTTGAACAGTGTACTATACACAGCTATAATATATGTAGAAGATTTTTTAAGTCTCTACCAAACAAGGTCCCTTTACCAAAAGCCTATGGATATTACAGGTATTCTTATAAACTCATTCTAGAGATAAAAGAGTATTATGTTCGTTTCTATATGATTCTAGAAACTGATGACTAAGCACTGATTACGTCATACCACATCTATATAAAAGCTAGTCGTGAAAACCGTACTCACTTTTAAGTCTGTCTTGAGTTAACCCTGTTTTTTTGTTAAATTGTGTAACATTATTCATTAATATTTAGTTATAATTTTATATTGTTTAATTTGTTAAATTATGTTGTGTTTTGTAATTGAATAAAAGTTTATAAAAAGTTACTTCAATAAATAAATAACTTATTTAATTGCAAAGCAGATCAAATCAAGAGCAAACCGCCAGTATTGTAGCGGAGACTACTAAAATATCGCGGTATGCTGTTTCTACAATCAGTAGCGTAGCTTCAAATTCTGGGTCGCCCCTGAAGAATTTTCTTGGGACCTCTATCGTGTTTGCATTATACTTCAAAATAAATTTTTAACGCCTTAGACTCGTTTCACACTTATGAGGTTTTATTTGGATTGGTTTGTTTTCGGTTCTTTTTTTGTTTCTATTTGATACGTAATAGAAACAGTATAGCACCAAATATTCTCCCGTAAAGTGATAAGAGGGTGCTCTCAATGAGTTCTAGTATTCCTCCTTCGTTTTTTAATTATTCTATAGAGAAACAACATGGCCTATGTACGGAAAAAACACAAAACCCAATATGAACCGTGTATACATGTAAAACAAACCTTAAAATAAATACTAAAAATGTAGCTAATCCGATGATTGGATTGATGTGTTGATAAGTTCTTAATCTTTAATCCTTAATCCAAATATTGGGTTAATAAAATAAAATCAGATCTTTATAATTTACATTTCGGGTTCAATCCCCAAAAAATGACTAAAATAATAACTTGCTCTTTATCCACCAGGGTGGTTCGGAAGTCACCTAATAAGATGTTGGTCCCATCAAACTTCTTTAAACAAGTCGTAGACTTACTGTGGCAATGCAAAATAACCGTAAAAAGCACAATAAATAAAATGCAAAATACAGGGTGTCCGGAAAATACGTGTACAACGTTTGACGACAGACTCCTGACGTCAAAATAGGTCGATGTAAGCCGACTTAGTTATATCCAAAATTGTCTTGTTTAGCCGGTAGAGGGCGTCAAAAAAAACAAAAGTATAACAAAGTTGAAAGTATCTATTGCAAGAAACTAAGTAAAACAAAAACATTAGTTAAACAAATGTGTAAAATGACCGCCATCTTGCTGACTACACTTATTAACACTCTCTAAAAAATGATATTGGACCCTATCTAATGTCTCGGGATTATTAAAATGGTTGCCTGCATTTAAAATCCGCTGCAATAAATCATCGCGTGTGTTTACCGGAGTCTTGTAAACTTCTGTTTTAATAGCGCCCCACAAAAAGAAGTCACACATATTTAACTTAGGAGAACGTGGTGGCCATTTTACTGGTGCATCATTGCCTCTTCCAATCCATCGGTTGGGATATTGATGATGTAAGTATTGCCGAACGGCAACGGAAAAATGAGGCGGGGCACCATCATGCATATACCACATTTCCCTCCGAAGTAAAAGGGGCAAATTCTCCAGAAGAATTGGTAATGTGTCTTGCAAAAAATTTAAATAAATATTTCCATCTAACCTGTCTGGAATAACAATGGGACCAATAAGGTAGTGATCAATAATACCTGCCCAAATATTAATTTTAAATTGATGCTGATGATGTGCAACTTTAATGGCATGTGGATTTTCATCGGAATAAATATGTTCGTTGTGCAGATTGGTTACCCCAGATCTTGTAAAGCATGCCTCGTTAGTAAACATAATTTTTCTACAAAAATTTGGAACAAGGATTCTTTTGTTTCTAATAAATTGACAAAATGTAAGCCGCATGGGGGGATCAGTCGGTAAAAGTTCCTGGAATTTTTGTATGTGGTAAGGATGTAACAACTGTTCTCTTAAAACCTCATTGACAATCGTTTTAGGAACATTTAACTCACGTTCTAAGAGACGGGTACTGGTACTTGGTTCTTCTTCAACTCTTTCCAGAATCATCTCTTCTGTTTCCACAGTTCGAGTTGTTCGCATACGACCCCTGCCTTCAAACTTTTTCTCAAAACTGCCCGTTTCCCGAAGATTACGCTCAATATTGGCAAATGTTTGGTGGTTTGGTATTCGACGGTTAGGAAACCTCTCCATGTAAACCCTAACACTCTGACGCCCATTTCCTTGACAAAACCCGTATACCAGGAGCATGTCAACTTTCTGAGAGGTTGTATAATTTTCCATTTTTAATGGTAAAATGAACTTGTAATTCAAGAATGTTGATCGTATACTTGAGTAAATTTCATAGACTGGTGACAATTTGTCAATAATTGTCAAATTATTAAACGCCATAGCAACAAGGTCACTTAAAAAATTATTGTTACAGGTAATTTCTTTTTAATATTTACAAATTTTTGACGCCCTCTACCGGCTAAACGAGACAATTTTGGATATAACTAAGTCGGCTTAGATCGACCTATTTTGACGTCAGGAGTCTGTCGTCAAACGTTGTACACGTATTTTCCGGACACCCTGTATATTAACGACCAGTTTTGACCATGTGGTCATCTTAAGGTTTTTGAAAACCAAACGTTGAGTGAATGTTGTTGTTGTATTTGAAATTGATAAATTGAGCAAATATCTTTCTTAATTGACAGGAAATCAAGAACCAAATCCTCAATGATGTTTTAATACTTTCGATGTGGAGGTTAGAATATTCAAAACACGAGAATGCGAAAGCGACAGTATGAAGAAATATACAAACGCAAAACTAAAGTTATTCTAAGCTATAACATCACTTGCATTGTCACTACTGCCGGATAAATACTGCTTTATATGTATAGTAACAGCTCATTAAAGAATTGAGCGCATGTGTCTGGATCAACAGAGTTCTTCACTGGCTGAAGCATGCAAAAAAAACAACGCAACTTACGTGTAAAAACAGATACACTAAAGGCAGCCGAATAAACAACGACAACGGCGACAATCAGTCCGGCTGAAATACCTTTATACTAAATTAAACATTATTTTTTTATTTTATAAAAATTTTGAATTATTATTTTTATTAAATTACGATAGATTAATGTATTTAATTTATTCGGTTATTTAATTCTTGGAGCTTTAGGGCCCCCACGCACTGCGGGGCCTTAGCTACGGCGCTGATAACATTCAATAATACATATTCTAGCTAGATAACAATATTCTACTAGCTATGTTGTTGAAAAACTGATAGAAAATGCAATTATGCTATATTGTTTTATCAAACTTTAGTCAAATTAAATATAAACTGTTATTTTATTAAAACTATTTTACATAATAATTATAAAATACACTAAATCATGTGATGTGTCATCGCTCTGTAGAATTGTTTTGAATCAAATTATGTGAACAATGATAAAAAAGTTAGCTTTAAAACATGTATCGATGAATTAATAGTCATTAAATGGAAAATTTGCAATTATTTACAGCCGAGTTATTTATTTGCATAGAAATCCAAACAGGGCGGATCCTGCGATACATTTAACCATGTATCCTACGGTTTATGAAACTGAAATAACACATCAAATTCATAATACCCACAAATCACAACAACCCATTGTCCCATATTTCAAAATAATCGATTAGTGTATCTAAATATTATAATGTGTTGTGTATATACTTCAAACAAATGTGTGCTTATAAAGCCGCATTTTAATCCTTTGTATATTATAATGTAATTATTTATATTTTTATCTTGTTTATTAGAATAAAAATAATAATTACATTTATAAAAATTACAATTTTTTATTTTTAATCAATTTTATTTTTTTAATTTAATTTTGACCGACAATTGATCAGATGTCGTATAATTTTCATTAATTTAATGAAATTTCTTTGTGCTACCATCCCCCTACAATGAAACTTGTACACAATGACATAAACTGCAGGTACTGCATCTCTATTATACTGATATTAATTTAGTTTGGGACCCCTCCCCGTCTATGATTAAATCTGTTAATATTAATTGAGTGGGAGCAATGGGGGTGACGACTGCTTATTGAGTGATCTTGTTATGGTGGTCAGTCACCATCACCACGATCCGATGATGTCCCGATAGTTGATTGAACCCTTTCCGTTTTCCTGTTCGAATATACATACACACATACAGCAAACGTGCACACGCCGAATGCATTGTGTACAGGGTTTACTGCAGTTGACAGTGCTGTGAGCCACCCTCTCTCGCCACTCATCTATCTAATTGAATAGACGAGTAGTTCCGTGACGTGACCAACCTCAACTCGTTATTGTCGATACATGCGTGAATTTGTTCGGCGCATTGTTTGATGCATTGTATCATACTAATTATACGATGAGTGCTCTTCAAAGTTCCCGTGTCCAGATTGTCGTAACCTCTCCCCCGAATGGCAAGAATCACTATCAAATTAATTACAAACTAAATTATAGTATATATTACAACCCTATTTGTATCCATCGCTCAACTAATTTGTTTTAATTGGTTTAACTTCAATTGCGAATGTCGATTAATGAATGGGATATCGATAGATTCAATGAATATTTATTTGTTCAAAATTGCAATAATCATATAATTTAATTAAAACTATTATAAAAGGTAAATATGAAATAATTGAGTCTGAAAGTACAAATTTTGATTAATTATAAAATACATTTTGCTGCATTTTGTTTAGTTAATATTAAGTTTCGCCAAGTGCAACATAGAGGGTATGGAATGACATGCCAAACCAAATACTTTTTTAGTGTTTAATTGAACAAATTGTAAAATTGTAGCATGTTTGTTACAACCTTGCTGGTTACACTGTCAACAACAGTCTTATCCTGTACGTTGTTTCTTTTGCTGTTGTAATTTTATGCAGAATTTTGTGTCGGAATCTTAAATATTTGACAAATATGCAAAACTGTTGGCTGTGTAGTAATAAATAAAGCAACAATCTCTAATTGCTAAAGATAAAACACTTTATAGTTAGACCTAAACTGGCGTCTGATTGTCGGTGCACATTAAAATCCCAATATATTAGGTACGATAATTTTAATTTAAAAAAATGCAAAATGTCTAGGCAAAGTTAAGCAATAAATCCGTCAATAATAGATTAGGCAAATTAATATACACAAAAGCTATCTTTTGCACTCATGCCTTTGCTTGTTATAGCATCTTTTATTAGCCCATGGCCACGTTATTCTAAGATTACTATAAGTACTATCATTGTGCGTTAACTAGTAAACAATTGGCTTCATGTTATATATTTATAATTTAGGATATTTTCTAAAAAGTTGCAAGCATAATTAAAAAAGTACATAATAGAGCATGCTTTAAAGTGTCTGTGTAAATGCACACAAACATATTGAATGAAACCGTTATCCATAAATATATATCAAACAAAAGTATATAGACGCAACTTGAAACATGTTTGGTTTTTGAGATAAAACTACCACAGAAGTTTCCTAGAAAACATAAGTCCAAGAGTTTTGTCGCTTCAATGATAATATTGTGGTTGTGGTGGTTGGGAATGGTGGCTAGGAGTAATAAGAGATGACTCAACTTGTCTAAACTTGTCGTTAGTTTGACCTTGAATTAATATCATTTTAATTTTATTTTGCACTTAGTCCGTCTTAAATTCTAGTCAACTGGGGTACGCGTTTGTGTAATGATGAGTACTAGGTGTTGTTTTGCTTTTTCTTATTTTTGTTGGTGTAGTCTAGATGCAAGTATTCATTTACTATCACGTCCAGTGTATTTCTTTGTTATTATAGCTTTTGTTTTAAACAATTTAAACTATTTTTGTCCTTTTCAGATAAAACGCTTTTGTTACTTTGAACTCCATTAAGTTTATGTCGGTAAATTTGCAAGAAATACTTTGTGATGCAAAATTTTTGTTGTTGTAAACGTTGATAATTTCTACTGCTTTAATGTTTTTTTTTTGTTTTCTAAGCTAGCAAAATAGTTGAATAAAATGTCGGTAGGCTAAAGTAAATATTATTTTGTCGGTTTGCAGCATCATGAGATTAGTTCTTGACATTAATGTTTAACCAGTATTTGCAATAAAAATTAGGGCCTCTAAAAGATGTTGCAATCTTCAAGTCTTTTTGCGTAAGTGTGGCTAGCAGCGCTGTAGCTCTGTGTTTGCTAAAACCAACGTTTACATTTCTTATCTGCTTGTGAATCTAACCCATGCTTCAATGTGTGCAAAAAATTTTGTTACGTCGGTGATAGATAGTAGTGCAGGGTTAATCTGCCATCTGCGTATTAACAGAAAATTTATGGTTGAACACTTCTAGGTTGTTTTTGCTCTAAAGTGGTTATGGTTTAACTCTACAGACAATAAAGCGGTTGTGTGTTTAACTTACTTTTATAGTCCGGTTTGGGATATTTTAGATCAAATTTTATTCGCATCGTGCGGTCAAAACTTTTAAGCGCTTGCCACCTACAAGACGTCTCCACAAATCATGACTCAAAGATAGAAAACCTAAGCGTAAAAAAACAAACTAAGATTTAGTAGCTATATCTATTTAATTATAGTTCTATAAACGTAACCAGCAATGTCTTCAGTTTTATCTCTGATGCGCATGTGTTTGATCGAATCAAGTTCAATTTTAATAACTTGGAACACTTGGAAACTGAACCCAAACTTAGCAGAGGTCAACCACCATGGCAAGCTAATATGGTTTCTTTACTACTGTACGCGCATTTAAAAGGCTCATATGCCCGCGCCTGAAAAAAATTACGTTTTCTAAACTAGAAAACGTTGTCAGCAAAAATCAATGTATATAAAAAAACTGTTGTCAACAGCAACTTAGGAAGGACGCAGCATCCATAACCTAGCCCAAGCACACAGTGACAGTAAATCTGGTGTAAACTATAAGAGATCAAATCACAATTAAACGAATAGTGACAATCCAAAAATAACTCTCAAACATAACTTATTTAAACCAGAATTGAGCCACACCAACTAATCTCTTCCTGAACGTAATTCTGAAAAAGATAAACTTTTTAGGTTTTACTCCCGGATTGATGGAAAAACGTAATCAGCAAATTACATAGTTTTAAAGTCAACCAAACCGTGCCGCCGACAACTTTTACTGAAGTTTTGCAATATTCAACCACTGACTAACCTCCACGGCTGCAAATAACTAAAATTGCTTATTTTTTTTAGTCATAGTTAAGAAGAAATCTCCGACAACTTCCGCCAAGAGGAAAATAGTTTGAAAGGTAACCAATGTCTTTATCTCTTAGACCCAATTTTTTTAAAAGAACAGATTCCAAAGAGATATCAAGCTAAAACTACAAAAGACCCACTAATTTAAGTATAGCAACTAACTCTTTTTTATTACAAAGTTGATTTGCAAAGATATCACCTAAAAAGCTCCAAATGACTTTTACACTACTCTTCATAGTTACTAGCCACTGTTAAGTGCAATTTTTTATCTTGTATTTGATGATAGAAACTGTTGTTAAAGAAAAAAACAATTATTTTCGAAGCTGCTAGTGAAAATTTTGTATAGGCTCACTTTTAACTTTGATGTAGACAATTTTGCGTTTTGGCATGCTATAGGGCCGTATCTTAAAATTGCCATAAGTTATTCACACATGAACCAAAAATGGTCTTGAAGATGTATAAAACAAAGTTATATTAAACTGTACAAAATTGTTATTTATTACTCAATTAAAGTTTTATACGTAACAATCATTAAGAATATTTTGAACACTAGCATTTAAAATTGTTTGTTAAAGTTGAACTGAGATGATAAGATTGTTATTCACTAACTGGTTATAAAAGTTTTGAAATTGTGTAGTGTGCCTGAATGTTAATTTACAGATAATGTTAATTATAATGTGTTATGGCATTGATTCAAAAATACAAAATGAACCAAACTGAGTCAAAAGAAGAGTAGTAGAATTAAGCTGCGCCTTAAAAACAGTATGTAAATAGACCACAGACAATAATAAAATTTAACGATGGCTATTGAAAAGTGAATTATCATAGAACGGAGATTATGGTGAGTGATTGGAAAACAGATTCAATGTTTTCAATGGTTACAAAAATATATTTTTTAAAATAATTGATCAATAGATAAGAATCAGTGTATGGTGTTTATAAAAATAAAAATATTGTCTTTAAACCTCAGAGAAAGAAATTTAAAAGTGTTTACTAGTGCTTTCAACAAATATTGTAAAACACAGACTTGTTTCTAAACGTAATAATGTGGTTAATAAAGAGCGTTATTCAATCGGTAAAACGTATTTTTTTAACCTTTTTCTAATTATGGTTTGGTTTTTTAACGTTTTGCTTTTTTATACATTTTAAGGCGCACATTATTTTACCAAAGATTATTTTTTAGTATAGTCTGTCAAAAAAAAAATCTAACTAAAAAAAATATTATTTACATAACAGGATTGAGACTTTTTTCTAATACTTTTTTCCACTGCCAAAAACACTTTTGAAAGTTTTCTTTTAGAATAGTGTTCAATTTTGCCGTTGCGTCTGCATTATCTCTTTTCTACTTTAAAAACGAGATTTTTTCAACAACATTTTGCATTTTACAATTATTTTACAGGGTTGATGGGACCAACGGCTTATCAGGTGATTTCCAAATCACCCGGTGAATAAAGAGCAAATTATTATTTAGTCATATTTTGGAGACCAAACCCCGGACTGTACGCTTACGCTCTATAATTGAGTTATCGCACCGCATCTTTAATTTTAAAAACTATTAAAAGTTGCAAAGAGCCATGTTTGGAAAGTAGAAAGGTTGGCAAACAAATGGAATTCTATGTTTTGCCAAAAAAGTCTGTATCAGATGCAATAAATAAAAAGGAGCATTGTTGTCATACAACTGCCAATTTTTTGTCGGCAGAAAACTTTTTGATAGTACTCTTTTATTACTGTTTGTCTTTCCGGTGCGTATACGTGATGCACAATTTCACAAATATCAAAGAACACTGTTAGCATCATTTTAATTTTGCTTCTTACTTGTCACGCTTTTTTTTATCTTGGCAAGGAGAGATGCATCTGTTGCAACAACTATGTTTTTGTTTCCGAGTCGTACCCGTACACCTATGACTCATCTCCAGTTACAACGGTGTCTAGAAACTCAGGTTCAAAGTTGGTAGTAATCAGCAAGTCTAGTGCAATCGCAAGACAAAGTTTTTTTCTGTTTTGCCAACTTAAGCTTAAGCATAAACTTTGCAACCACTTTACGCATGTTCAAAAGTGTCAACTTCTTTGACAATTTCTCGTACGGTTCTTAATTTGTGTTACTTCCATAACATTGTCTAAAAACACTTGCTGATTCTTACAAATTGTTTTGCTTTGAAAATCGCCAAGATTTTGACAAAATTTTATGCAGTTCCAACTTGTTCAGTCATTTTAAGAAAAAATCAAAATCCAACAAACACGTATAACAGCATTTAGCTTTTAGACAAAGTTTATATATAATACAAGATCCGACAAAGAAATGCAACCAATAAAAAAACAACTCTTAATATAATATATTATTATTGTTAATGTGAATAAATATAGGTATAATATATTGTTATTGTATTGGTAAGACTGTATGGCAAGCGCAGCATAATCTGAGTAGGACGAATCCTCTAGTTCTTGCTGCACACTGGCACCAGACACAAAGTGTATAATTTACTGTCGACAAGCATGAGTTCCCGTTCCCAAGTATAATTTGTGAGATCCCAGTGATTGTACGACGAAAAAGTTTGTGAATGCAATAAAACTAAATGTTAAAGACTTTACGTTTTTATTTAACGTAAAGTGGCGCCCTACAAAAGGTGTTACATCTTTTAGAACCATGTCGTCTCCTTGATGGCTAGCTGAGGCAACCCATCAGCAGGGTACAACGTTATAAATTATTTAAATTTAAATTTAAATCAATTTTATTATACATTCACAACTACATATACAACTATAATAATTATCTTAAAAAAATAACTTATTGCACAATAAAAAGTCTACTAAATTTAATGTTCAATGAAATATAACTCTTTAAGTGTAAGCAAATATTTTGACAAAAAAAATATTTTAATTTTAAAATTTAATAGACAAGTGAAGGTTTTGGATTTTATTTATTTTATTAGACGGGAAGTTTCTTTTTCTTCACGTTGCAAAAAAACCGGTTTTATAAAAAGAGTTAAACTGCGTGAATTCTGTTTGTAGTTTTATGACACTCCTTAGACTGCACCCTTAATAAATTCTAAAGATTTTTGATAAAATTTAAGCTTGGGTGTTGAAGCTAGTCATTGCAAAATACAAGTGTTAATCGTGCATTAAAGTTCTCACCTACAAATAGAGCTAATAGTACGACGCAATCAACTAAACACCACTTTTGATAAACAACACCATAAACATTGTTGTAAACTTTTCCTTTGTTCTAACGTCAAATATCTATGTTCGTAGCAAAATAGTAATGGCTAAGCACACTATTTCTTAAAAGCTAAAGTAGACAAGCAGCAAGTTTAATTGACATTAATCCGTATTTTTATTAAATTTTGGAAAACGTTCAAAAACACAACTGTTGATTGTAAATCATAACGCAATTATGATACTGTAAATAACACCATAAAACTGTTTTTTTGTCGGTTTGTGGTACAAGATCTGCCATGATTCTGTCTTTCTTGCGTATTCCTTAGTTTGACAATGTTTGCTATACTGAGTGTTAAATAGTACTGTATATATTTAAGATGTATCGAATGACGAATGACGCTCATTTTTTTTGCTTGCTTGTAACCGATTGTTTGTAACTGATAATTCAAATGCTTTTTTAACACAAACAGTTTAACTGATAAAAGCTAAATGAACAGCAAATCAAGTTTTTTTAAGTTTTTCATTATTTTGTTTGTTTGCTGTATTAATAATATTTTATAAATAATGTTTTGTGTCTAGTAAAAAAAAATCTTATGATAACAGACATTTACTTCGGTGTCAACATTTTTTTGGCTACGAATGTATATTGTATTGAAAAGTAAATTTTAAATAGATCTTTAAGATTAAAATAACCAGGTAATTAATTTTAATTTAAAACATAAATAAACAAATAAAGTTCAAGTTTTTTGTATGCTGAATATGTTATTTGTGTAACGTATACAGTATACGTATAATTAAATATTGTGTATTTTAATTATTTTTTAATTAAATATATTGTATTTTAGTTATTTTTCTATTAAATATTGTGTATTCTAGTTATTTTTCTATTAAGTATTGTGCAGTTTAGTTATTTCTTTTTTAAATATTGTGTGCTTTAGTTATTTTTCAATTAAATATTGTGTATTTTAGATATTTTTTTAATTAAAAAATTAATAAAAGTAAGTAAGTATTCATTTCTAATAAAATAAACATTATTTTATGTAATTTGTTAAAAAAAATTAAAAAATTAATTAAAACATTAAATCTTATTCACCATAAAAACATTTTAATTATTTGTTTTAATTTATAATGTTATTTTTATTTAATTTATTATTAAACTTACAATTAGAAACATAAAAACATAATTTTTGATTTTGTTAGAAGACGTTTAACACAAATATTCAAAATTACATTTAAAGTTTGTACTATTGTTATTAAAAAAAAAACATTTAAATTAATATTTTTTACTTAATTTAAATTGTTATTTCACTGAGTTTTATAAGTTACAACATTAGACTTTAATTTACATATGATTAGATTTGAATGGCGTTTACAAGTTGTATATGTCAAGACATGTTAATATTTTACAATAGATCTGAATATAAACAATTTACATTACTTAATATATGCAGCGATTGACATGTTTTCGGGTTATTTGCATGGATTGAAAACACGTTTTAAAAATATACATATAAAGATAAAATGTAAATACAACCATTGCAGATTATTGCTGCTATATAAGCGTTACTCAAAGTTAATAATTCATTCAAATTAAAATAAACAATTTAATAATAACTAATAATATATTCAATAAACTATAAAATATTGTAAACTACAAAATCTAAAGTAAGTATAATTTAGTCTTTTAATTTAATTTTAGCATATTAATTAAATAGAATAATGAGTATTTTTTTATAGATGCTTAAACAACTAATTATTTGTTTCTTTATGGCAATATTGTGCTTAGTAACGGTGCATAGTTATGTTTGTTTGAATAATAGATGCGACAATGTTACATGTCCCCCATTAACTATTTGTTATGATGGTGATGAACTGCAAATAGAAGGTTGCGATTGCTGTCCTAAATGTGTTAAAGTTCTTCGTAAGTATAAAAACATAATTAAGTAAATGTTATAAAAAATACAAGTTAATTTTTTTTTTAATTTTAAAATTATATAATTAAAAAGTGTTGTAAAAGTCTACTTTTTTACTTTAACTTTATAAAAAAGAATACTACTTATGTCCCACGATGTAAACTCACAATTTTGTGTACCAAAACTAGTTAAAAATGCAATTGCAGGCTAGGTATGAAATGATTAAAAAACATAACTTTAATGTTTTCCAAACCCTTATTTGTAGTACAATAAATTGCGCAGCTACATGACAAACAGAAGTGCCAGAACTGGCTGTGTTGTCAGTTTTGGAAAAGTTAATTTTTGCGTAGGTAGTTGTCTACTTGTTTTAAACTCGTCGTTAATTTAGAAATTAATATAAAACAAATAAATCACAAATAAATATCAATGCACTTATAATTTGGTTTGTGAGATAAACCAAATTTTGTTGGTAATAAAAAGTTACAAACTGTAATGTTATTTTGTAAAGTTCTTGTAAAAATATTTTATTAGTTTTATAATGTTTATATAGTCTTCTTCTGTTAAGTGGCTATTTGCTAGTGAGCCTAGCAGAAATAAGTTTAAACCTCTACAAATTGTTTTTTAAATTTAAAAAAATAATAAGAAATTATTTAAAAAAATTGTTGTCTTTTATATAAGCACACTATGCTCTTCTTGTTTTTGTTTAAACTTTAAATTTCAAGTTGTGATATTCTGTAGTGATATTATATTATGTATGTGTAAGTTTTTTACTTTTATAAACCAATAACTGTAAACCAAAAACTTTCAGAAATTGGAGCACTTTGTCATGAAAATTTGGGTATACCTTTTCCAGCATGTGCATCGGGATTGTCATGTGTCGATGGAATATGTAGCTGCACATCAATATATTAATATACTATGTAAAAAAATTGTAAAAAAATAAGAATAAATCATATAGCAAGTTATATTCGTAAATTTAATAATAGTTATATAAAAATAATTTTAAAAAAATCATTAAATCAAAAAGTCATGTATTAGACTAATGTTCTAAATTTATAAATGCTACAACTCCTTAAAATACTTTGCAAAGCTTAAACGGAGATTAAGTTTTTTTTTCTTTATGTGCGTCATTATTACTAAAGGTTGGCGACTACTATATTATGTATCATTCTATCTCCGGCCATGAGAAACTATTTTTAGTTACGTAGTATGTGTCCAAAATATGCAGTTCTTTGAATCTTGATTGTTAACAGTAAATTCTTTTCCATTATATAATACAAAAAAAAAAAAAAAATGTTAACAGGAATGGATATGCTAGTGAGGAAGTAGATAGATTGAGAATAGATAGAAGTATGTGGAATGAAATTATGATAAGAGATAGAGATATACAAGTGCAAGAGCGTAGAATACGGATAAATAAATATAGGTACAATTGAAATATTGTACATATATATAACGGATGCACTACCAAAGTACCTAGAAAGTGTAAAGTATAAAAGGATAGAAAAAAAAAATGATTGAAGATTCGGATGTGGAAATGAGCAGAAAGTGAGTGAATTTTGGAAGGACAAAGTAAAAAAATGTGTAAGATGTGTGGAGAAGCGAGGGAAAACATAAAATACATGCTAATATGCAATAAGATGAGAAAAGAACAAATGAGAAGAAATGATATACTGAAAGAAGATAGAAGAGGAATAAAATAGATAATAATTGTAACGGAAAGAAGAAAACAAATTGAAACGGAAGTAATAAATAATTAATTAAAAACAGGTTTTAGGGTAATTAAGATTATATGTAATATTAGAAGTGAGTTATGTTCACATGGTAAATGTTATGTTAAGTTGTAGAATTTTCAAGGCTAAAAGGCAAGAAATAAACGTTTATTATTAAACCCTTTTCTATGTTCATTTTTTGTATTAACAAGACGTTTTGTAGTTTTTGGTGCCATAAAATAGTATTAAACCAGATATAACATTAAACAGTATAGTCCAGTCAAATATGAATTAAATAAAAAATTCCAAAAGTTTTAAAACTATGTACACTGATTTATAAGTACCTAATAAAGAAGTATATTAAAAGTAATGACAAATATGACACGAGCTTTAGCGGTAATGACCGAATTTTGACATTGTTTTAAATGGAGGATTACTGTTACACACAGTGGTGCAGCCCAAAAATTGCAAATCTCAACAATTTGCCAATGTTATGTCACCTATGTTCTGAAGCATTATGCCGGCAAAAACTGTACCGTTGCGTTTGATGGCTATTCAGCGGCCCCATCTAGTACGTAGACAACTAAATAAAACCAAAGTACAAACTAAAGAGGTCAGTTGACTAAACAAGATGGTTTTTTTTTCTAATAAACACAATTAATTCAGATTTATTTCATTCCTCTTAACTGCTCTTCACGACTATGGAATTAAAACAAAACAAGAATTTATTAACGCTAGTAAATTGATCATCTACACAGGAGTCATAAAATTTTAAACTAGTGACAAAGTAACAATAGTTGGCAAAGATGTTGATCTCATTGTTCTCCTTATGACTTTAACCCCATCTAAAAAACAGATATTATTTGTTAAACTAAGCCACGTCAGAGTAGATTAAGGTATATTCAAGTCAGCAATTGGAAACTATAAGAATAAAAAACTGCATACTTCTTGTGCTGAATACCTTAGCGGATGTGATACGACTTCCGCTGCATATCAAAAATAAAAACTTGTCTGTTTCAATTTGTTCAAGAAGCAACATACACTGCAAAGTATTACTGATGTAATAAAGCTGTCTTCCACAGCGCAGAGATGTTTGGTTTAGGATTCAAAACTGATTTAGTAAAAGCTTTGTAACAATGCATGTTAATGAAAGTTTGCTTGTGAGGTGCATTGTACTATGCCAGGGATATTTTGTTTCCTGCCCACAGAAGAAGCAGCAATACAGCATGCTTTTTGTGTATACCACCAAATCAAAGTTGGGTTTAAAAATAAACTTTCTCCTGAACAGTGGGGTTGGAAGTTTGAGACAGCCGGTTGTTCCCTATTAACTGCAAAAGACGCAGCAATACCAGAAGCAGTCCTTAACCTCATTTCTTGCAATGATCCAACGTATTCAAAAGGTAGGTTATAAACATTGTCAAATATTGACTTACAAATATCTAACAAATGCTAGTAAAAAGTACACTTATTTTTTTTATGTTTTGGCATCTTTAATCAATTACATATTGTGCCGTGCTTACATTTTTTTGAAAAAAACGCAATTATTAGTGCTCTATAACTCTGCAACCGCTAAGAATACTTGAAAAATGTGAATAATCATTTTTATTGCAAATTTTATCAGCTTTTACCTCCAATCTACAGTTCTTGAGATATTAACAAAAAACCGAAAAAAAATGTTCTGTTGTTTGTGATTGCCGCTAGAGCTTGTGTCATATTTGTCAGGACTATTAGTATATTCTTTACTAGGTACTTATAAATCAGTGTACAAAGTTTTAAAACTTTTGAAATTTTTTAGAGGTGTAAAGCTACTTTGACTGAATTATACTGCCTGTATCTTTAAGTTTAATTTTCTATCACAAAGTAGATTTAAACGCATAACTAACTAGTTTATTCATGTCTGACCCTGATTTTTGTTCAAGATTCCACTTTCTGTTTAAGATTGCGCTCAAATATTTAAATGTTTTTACTTATTTAATTTTGATATCGTTTAGTTTTATGTTGTTATTGTTTTGAGATGTTATGTGATTTGGTTAATTGGTTATAATTTTGGTTTTTAGTATGTTTATAATTAAATTTTATAGTGTTTTTGTATGTGTTTTAGGTCTGTCTTTTTAGTTTAAAAAATCTTTGGCAAAACATGTTATTTATTCATATAGCATATATCTTTATGCTCATTTCATTACGTCTTCAAGGTTATTTCTTTGTAGATTGTAGGTTGATTTTTTGTTTTATTTTTGATTTTCTGTTTTTTTTTTCTTTGAGTTTTGAAAGTGTTTTTTAATTTTAATAGAAGTTTTGAATGATGCACAAGTCTTTCCCATCAAGTTCTTTAGTTTTTTTACCATTTTTTTGTCAAATATATTTGGTACTCTATGAATTATATTAATTTTCTTGAAGTTGATGAGCTACTGATAAGTTCATTAACACATTTCCTACCTCAAGTGCTGTGCTTTAGATACATAATATTAACAGTAGTTTTTGTTAGCATTGTTTATAATAATTAATGTACTGCTACGTTGTTATTTACGTCCAAGTAGTGTAAGAGAATGTGTTTAAGTTATTCACACAATCAATTCAATCTTTTGGATGAGACAAAGTACAATAAAGTATTTCACAACTGTCTGAGATTATTTACATATAAACCAAAAACCCTCCTTAAACGTGTATAAAACAATGTACATTGGCATTAGAACTATTGAGATACTTGAAAGTTTTAGCATGTTAAGTACTATGTTGTAAAAGATTGTTATTCACACATTGACATTTGAGGTGTTATACGTAACAGCCGTTAAGAGCACTGACCCCTTGAAGTTGCATAATAATTGCAAAAGGTTATAAAAATTACTATGATTACTTAAAACTAGACCTAAAAATATTAAAAAATAAAGAACACAAACAAATATATATGTACAAGTATATACAAACAAAGTAAAAAAATATTTATCAACACATTTTAATTAACTAAAAATAAATTAATGTTATTAAAAAATATATGTGCAGTTCTGAATATTCAGCCAATGAGATTAGTGAATTGATAATTAATAGAACCTATAGATTCTTTGAATAATAAAGACTGCCTAGTTTGGCGATTGTTGTTGAATACTTAAAATAAATTCTTGGTATAAAAAACAGATCATCGTTAAATAAAAAAATAAAAAAAAAAAAACTGGAACAAAAAAGTTACAAGTAGCTTTTGGAAATTAATTTAGACATCATAAGTCTATTATAAATGTTAATTAGGCTTTTTTGTGCCAAAGTTTCAACGGCAAAAGATCATATTGCAATGCAATGTCATCGATAGATAATATTTTTTTATAAATTTTTAGTTTGTCAACAAATAAAAGAAAAAACAAACGTTAATAAAATTTAAAAAATCATTAATAATAAAAAACAAAATTAGTCCACAATAAAATCTTTAAGGAACCACAGATAGAACAATAATTAGTTGTATATTAAAATTGTCGATTTTAATACACTAAGTACAATTTTCTAAAAAACTACGTTACTACGCAAGAACAAAATCATAAAAAACCAGAGCTAAATCAAAATTTTATAGTTAACGCAACCAAGAGCTTTTGAAAAAATCTTTGTATTCAACTTAAACTCTTGATTGAATGGCAATTAAAAAATTATTTTTGTAACAAAGTAGATTTGTAAAAGTAGAACAATTCTTACAAAACTTATGTTGATGTTCCACTAAAATACTTTTGTACATCTATTGTATTTGAATAAATAATTAAGAAATAGCAAACTGAGTGTATATACTTCTATAATTAGTAATAATATTCTTAGATTCAGATTTATGCAAAGACATATGTAGCTTGGTTTCTAAACTTGAGAAGATTTAACTTTATTAAGAAAAAAGTAAATGCAATGGCGTATAAATAGAACAAATGTTTTACCAGCATAGATAGAACGCCGTCGGGTTCAGTGTACAAATTTTCAATTCCTATGAATATATTCAACAGACTATTTAAAAATGCTTCATGTAATACGTATAAATTTGTGTATTGTAAACAAAAGAAAAAAATTTAGCAATTCTATTATTATGGTCATATGCTAGAGAAAAATTCTATACCTGCTAATTGCATAGAATGTTATTATTTATGAACAGGTTCAATTTGTAAATGGACTTGCAGGAACAATGGCGGGCGGTAGAACAAGACAAGTGAAACATAATTATGATAGTGTAAATTTAAGCAAAATAGGAAAAAAAGTTAGTAATGCCAATTACCTTTTCTGTAATATATTAGTGATAAGTTAATTAATATAAGTTATTGTGCGGAATTATGCTGAGTTGCAGCAGACTTATCACTTCGTGGAAGTGTTGTTTGCCGGACACCCACATCGCCGGACACCTGTGCGATAGACTGCAGCGTTGCAGAATCACCGAATATAAATACGCGTGATAAACATTTATGAGTTAGTTATTAAGTATATTCAAACCTGTTACCATTAACCGTATTATAGAATTAAGTTTATAATTCTTTACAATAAAATATATAATCATTTTTAAAAATAAACTCGTAGTAACTCGTACATTAACTGGCGCAGTCAGTAGGATACGCCAGACGGGTAGTTTAGTGTAAATAAATATCCGGTTCGTTTCAACGATTTGTTGGTGTGTTAAAGAAAACAAAAAAAAATAGTGCACAAAACTTAAAGAATATAAGTTTTGTAAACAAGTGCGAATTGTTACAAAGAAATCTTCAATCAAGCCGAGCAACAGGACAGCATTGACAGACCCATCCCAGGAATTTGGATTACCAGCAACATTCCATGGAAAGAATATTGATAATTGTACTGTAAGTTGAATGTTATATAAAAAGGCTGAATTAATTAATAAACTCATCTCAAACTAATTCTAACTCCCCTGAAATTATTACCAACAACCCTAATTCAGATCCATTAACTGATACTTTAATAGATCAATTTGATAATTTAACTTAACTAAATAAAATAAAATGGCAGTTCTGAAAAAAGAATATTTAAGCATGATCCCGGAGTTTACCGGAGATGCTGAATTACTAAATAGATTTATCGAAATATGCGAGAAACTAGTCACCAAGTTTTATAATACCGCAAACCTTGCTGACTTTCAAAATGAATATTTGATGTCCAGCATCCTCGCAAAAATTAAAGGTGATGCCGCTAAGAGTATCTCTAGTTGTATTATTAATAACTGGGGTGAATTAAAAACCGCTCTACTGAAGGCATATCAGGATAAGCGGGACTGTTTTAGTTTATGTATAGAAATTACCGAATTTAAACAATCAAACAAAACTGTGTTTGAGTTTTATAACAAAATCCAGCATTTGTTAAACTTACAAATTACTTATGTAACTACTCATTTCCCTGCAAATGAATCAGCTGTTTTATCAGCATATTTTAGGAAGTATGCTTTAAGAGTTTTACTTAAAGGTTTAAAGTAACCAGTAGGTTCACTCATGAGAACGAAAAATCCTGCTGATTTATACACAGCATTGAATATGCTTACTAATGACTTTCAATTTGATTTAAAAAATAAATTGCAAAGTTTTAATCAACAGAATTTCTCAAATAATAAAAAGCAACAGTATAATAATAATAATAATTTTAAAGGGCCTCAATTACAATTGGCTAAATTCCCAGACAACAATTTTTAATTTCCAAATAATAACTTTAATAGAAATAAAAATGCTACTAATGCATTTAGACCTAATCAAAATGTGGCTCTAACTAAACCAACCCCCATGAGTATTTCTACAAAAAATACCACGCAACCTAAAAACTATCAATAGCAGAAATTTAAGCCTGCGTTGCCTAATCATGAATTGCATAATATTTCCGAACCACAAATAGAATTTCCCAAAGAGGAAGACGAACAACAAGAAGTTGTAAACCATTCTTTTTTAGAGGACGAAGCCTCGGGAATGAATTTACACTGATGAACCTTACAATAATCGATGCAAATGCACGTTTACCATATATATTACATACAGATAATAATTTAAAAATATTAGTAGATACAGGAAGTACAAAATCGTTTGTAATACCTGAAGTAGCTCATAAATTTTATAAAAATGAGATAAAAAATTATCCTTTTCAAATCGCAACGGTACTCGGAAGATCGTATGAAAATTATAGCACCAAAATTCCTTGTACTAAATTGTTTAATATGAAACAGAATTGTTTATTAAAATTTCATTTATTTAATTTTCATAGTAGCTTTGATTTGTTATTAGGTATGGATAACCTAAAAGCATTACATGCGAGTATTGATTTCAGTAAAAATATGTTAATTACTCCTTATAGTGAAACAAAAATCTTTTTCCATAACGTAATTAATAATGTTAATAATAATTTTATTAGTTCTGTTCAAATCGGAGCTGAATGTGAACAAATAATAAAAATAAAAATTAAGAATGTTAGTGATGGTGATGGTGATATAATTATCCCCGAAACTAAATTAACACATTTAGAAATTCCTGAATGTGTAACTACGGTAAAAAATTATGAAGCGTTATGTGTAATAAGAAATAATTCAGATAAGGAAAGAAATTTTAAGGTTATTAAACCAATCATAGTAGAAAACCTAGATGATAATAATTATCGTCCTTTCCCAAATTTTGATAATCTGCACAATGAAAATCTGAATCTAGACTTTTCTAACATCGAAACAAGTCAATATGAATTAAGAGGAAAAATATGAGATAACTAATTTAATTAAAGCTAATTCAGACATATTCCATAACGAAAATAAAAAGTTAAACTTTAGTAATGAAGTTAAGCATCACATAAGAACAAATGATGAATTTCCGGTTTACACAAAAACTTACAGATATCCCGAAGTTCATAGGACAAAAGTTAAGAGACAAATACAAAAAATGTTAGACAATAATATAATACGTCCTTCAAATCCTTCATGGTCCTCACCAATTTGGGTGGTGCCAAAAAAATTAGATTCTCAAGAAAATCGTAAGTGGCGCATCATCATAGACTACGGGAAATTAAACGAAAAAACCATTGATGACCGGCACCCGATTTGTAATATTACAGAACTTTTAGATAAGTTGGGAAGAAGTTTGTATTTTACAACGCTCGACTTAGCGTAGGGTTTTCACCAAATCGAGATGTTCGAAGGTGACATAGAAAAAACCGCGTTTAACACCGACGACGGGCATTATGAATTCGAACGAATGCCCTTCGGTTTAAAAAAACGCACCGGCAACGTTCCAAAGAGCGATAAATAATGTTTTAAAGGGTTTACAAAATTGTCGAGTTTACCTAGATGATATAATTGTTTTTAGTTGTAGCTTACAAGAACACATGATCAATCTAAGAGATGTCTTTGAAAGACTAAGACAAAGTAACTTCAAAATTCAGGTAGAAAAATGCGAATATTTAAAACACAAAGTCTCTTATTTAGGTCACGTAGTGACACCTGAAGGCATTAAACCAAACCCGGACAAAATCCGAGCCATCCAAAATTACCCGTTGCCAAAAACCACTAGCAAATCAAATGATTTTTAGGCCTTTTGGGATACTATTGTAAGTTCATAAAGGACTTTTCTAAATTGACTAAACCCTTAACAAATTGTTTAAAAACAAAACGCAACTATAAATTTTGAAGATGTAGAATATATAAAGTGTTTTAATCTATCAAAAAGTTTGCTCATGAACGAACCAATTCTACAATACCCAGACTTTACAAAACCTTTCATTCTCACCACTGATGCGAGTAACTATGCATTAGGAGGTATTTTGTCACAAGGCAACATAGGATCTGACCTACTCATAGCGTACGGAAGTCGTACTCTAAATACTTCAGAAACCAATTATTTCACTATCGAAAAGGAATTATTGGCTATAATTTGAGCTACCAAAAATTTTAGGCCTTACTTATATGGCCGTAGATTTAAAATTGTGACAGACCACAAACCATTACAATGGTTATTTTCTGTCAAGAAACCTAATTCCAAACTCCTGAGATGGAGGTAGAAATTAGAGTTCGATTATAAAATCGTGTATAAAAGTGGTAAAACTAACAAAAATGTCGATGCTTTAAGCAGAATAATCCATGATATAGAGATGAATATTCGAAATGAACCAGATACACCAAAACAAACAACCTCAGTAATACTTAATTATATAGAAGAATTTAATAAGTCATTAGAAAACGCAAATAAAGGAAAAAATGATGAAACAGATTCCTTAATTGTTGAAGCGGATATTACAAACCCTGACGAAATAAATGATGATAAAACTAAACACTCTAATCAAGAAAATTCAATATTGAATATCCCAATAATTGAATGCCCAGTAAACTATGGCAAAAATCAGATAATTATTTCTGAAGTTAATTTTGATGCAGTAGATCCTACCATAATTAAATGATATAAAACCAAACAAAGAATCTTAGTTCAGTTTTCAAAAAATAACTTTGATAATGACGTAATCAAATTTGTAAAACAATATGTTGTGCCGAAAGTTAAATACTATGTTTATTTTGAGGACCCAATATATGAAAAGGTTAGTAATGATCAAATGTACTAAAAAATTAGTAGATATCAGTGACGAAGATGAAATCATTCAAACTATTCAAGACTTTCATGAATTCAAAACTAATCATAGAGGCCTAGATTAAACTGAAAACAGAATAAAACAAATATATTATTGGCCAAACCAAAGGAAAAGCATTCAAACTTTTCTAAATTCATGTAAAATATGTCAACTCACAAAATATGACAGACAACCAATGAAATTAAAATTCAATATAACTCCTACGGCAATAAGACCTTTCCAAGTATTGCATATTGACAGTATTACATTAGAAAATACTAAGTTGCTAACTATTATTGACTCTTTCTCTAAATACGCGCAAGCGTACAAATTAAATTCATCTCAAGAAATAAAAGTAGCAAACAATCTAATAAAATATTTCACACACCATTGTATTCCTGAACAAATAATTTCAGACAATGATTCTGAATTCAAAAATAGTGTAATTAAAAAATTGTTAAAAACTCACAAAGTAAAAATTCACTTTATTAGTTCTCAACATTCTGAGTCTAATGGCCAAGTTGAAAGATTTCTTAGCACTCTAATAGAACACATTAGGTTTTTCAATAATCAAGAAATTTATAAAAACGAATCCATCAAAAATAAAGTAAATTATGCCTTACTAGCATGCAACAACTCAATTCACTCCATAACTAAATTAAAACCTTACGAAATTATGACAGGACACCTAGATGTCGAAACACCATTTGATATGGAAATAGATAAAAAAATGGTTAACAATTATGTCCATAAACACAGGGATAAAATAAAAATGTTGTATAAACAGATCAATGACAATCTACAACAGACTAAAGCAAATTACATTACAAAAGCTAATCAAAATCGAGAAAATATTCCAATTATATCTCCCAAGGTATTTGTCAAAAATCGACAAAAACAAAATAAAACTAAAAATAAATACAAAGTTGAAAGTATTAAAACTATTAAACAAAAAACTAAAACTGCTGAAATCAAACATAGACATCATAATACTGCGGAAAAAATACATCTGCAGAACATTACAAGACCGAGAAAATAAACTTACAAATTTAAAATGTTTTCAGGGTCTTCCACCTCGGAGAAGGATCAGAAATAAAAAATATCACCCAAAACTTAGGAATACTTCCAATCAATTTAGGTCCTGCAAAATTGCAACGCACTGAACACACTTTTGTGCATTTTTACGATTTGAACCCAATATTCGAAGAGTATAGAAATTTAAACAATCAGTATGAAACACTAAATATCGGATTAGGAAAAAGTAACGATACAAAATTTATTAAAGAACTAGAAAACTACAACAGAATAGTCATATTAACGGTTTAGGAACAATATTTAAATTATTGATAGGTACATTAGATGTCGATGACGAGAAAAAAATAAATAACATTTTGACGCATTTGCAAAAAAATGAGTCAAATTTGCAAAAGCAAATACAATCACAGTATTCAGTAAACAACCAAATTATTAAACAATATATTGATACAATCAAAGATGTTCAACACAACGAATTATTATTAAAATCTAGAATTTTGCTATTAAATGAATTAATTAAAAGAACCATGGAAATAACGGATACGTTATTTGCAAAAGATGTTTACAATCAATTATTGATGCTTTACGACACACTTTTGATTATTCTTGAGGACATAGAAAATTCAATTACATTCTGCAAACTAAAAGTCTTGCACCCTAGTATAATCAAACCAAAAGAATTATACTCTGAACTAAAAAGAATCTCATCTCATTACAAATTACAATTTCCGTTTGAACTAAAATTAGAAAATATTCTTGACTTTGAATCAGCCATAAGAGTTAATTGTAAAATCGAAGAATCCAGAATAAAATATTTTCTCTCTATCCCTATTGATTTTGAGCAAAACTTTGATCTTTACTACCTACATCCAATTCCTACAAAACACGAAATAGAATTTGTTGCAATTATACCAGATACTAAGTATTACTAAATGCCGGAAATTTGTTGAAGTCTATGAGTGACATTTGTGCTAAATGTACAATTTATCAATGCCCCCGGCATCTGCAACTAAACCAAGTTTCCCTATGCGAAAAAGAAACCCTGTTGAATAAAACTACTATCAAGTGCACATTTGTTAAAATAAACATAATGAAGAGCCACATGGAAATCATTCCAGAAATAAATCAATTTCTTGGTGTCTTTCCTAAAGAAGAAGTAATCGATATTAAATGCAAATCTGGAACCGAATCAAAATCATTAAAAAGAATATATTTAATCAAAGAAAAAGCTTGTGAAATCTAATTCAACAAACAAAAACTGATTTTCCAAGAAAAAACCTATGGTTGACCAGTAATCAGTAATTATCATCAGATTACTTTCAAAAAATCTCAAATTCCAGGAATGAAAATAGAAATGAAGAATTTAAATTTAAAAGACATGTCTGTGAATCGAATGGTGCCCATAGAAGAAACCCCGATCATACCTCACACTCCAAGTATTTGGACTATTATTTTATTTTTTGGACTTATAATCTTTTGCTGCTACATGTTGAAAAAGTGCATCAAAAGAAGGCAACAATTAAAAATGGACCCTATCGTGGACCTTCAACTAGAGACGCTCGAAGATTCCCGGGACGGTCAAGTTCAGCTTCCAGGAAAAGCTTCATTCTAACGTGGGAGGAGTTATCGTACGGAATTATGTTGAGTTGCAGCAGACTTATCACTTCGTGGAAGTGTTGTTCGCCGGACACCCACATTGCCGGACACCTGTGCGATAGACTGCAGCGTTGCAGAATCACCAAATATAAATACGCGTGATAAACATTTATGAGTTAACCATTAACCGTATTATAGAACTAAGTTTATAATTCTTTACAATAAAATAAATAATCATTTTTAAAAATAAACTCGTAGTAACTCGTACATTAACTTATATGAATAAGCGTTTGTTGCGTCAGTTATATAAAATAAAAAATTAAAAAAAGGTATTTAATTTAGTTTCTACAATGATCAAGAAAGGTTTTTTTCTAAACTCACTTTGCACGCATGACAAATTTTTATTTTTATATTAATTTTTTTATTTTGAACTTTATTACATAATATGCCACGACAATATAAAAATACTTTTGAATTTCAACTAGTAATACCACACTTGCTAAAACTATCACATTGAAAACTAGATTTAGGCTGTCTGTGAACATTGACTTTAAATATTTGTGGCTTCTGGCATCTCTGAACTGTCAGTAAATATTTGTTAGAATTCCTAGCAAGTCTTGTACTACGAGTAAATATTTGTTTAGATGGCAATATGTTTTGTATATTGTTTGAACAATGCTCATTAAAATATTTATAGAAAATGCTAAGATCTGCAACATGTACGCCTGTGTTGTAAAGTATCTAAATCATATTTTTTTTTAATGTGGTATTTAGGAATTAGTTATTATGTCACAACAACATAAAAATAGCTTTAAACTTTAACGAGTGGAACCACACTCGTTAAAACTATCACATTAAAAACTAGATCTGGGAACATTGCTCACATTTGTGGCTTATATGCAAAGTATTCTATAGCTTGAGATTCCAAGATGCCGTTTAAACAATGTATAAGCAGCGTACACTTTCAGTATCTTTGTCGTTGTTGTGAATTCAAAAGAAATTCTAAGATCTTTTCTAACCTACAATTTAAACAGTTTGCAAACCGTCCAAACTGTGCACACAAACAAACACTTGTCATTCTTAGGCAGTTTTTTATACACAGTAATTTGTTGTGTGCATAGTTTAAACGGTTTGCAAACTGTCCAAATCGTAGGTTGGAACAGACCTATTAAGTATATTTTATTTTAAATTAAACTTACAAAAAAAAATGTAAATGCGGTAGTAGAGTTTTGTGTTTTTAGCTATATTTGCATACATTCATCATTTTTATTTGTTTAATTTTAATTCAAAATAAAATAAATATAACAAGCATAGAAAACATAAGCTTAGTAAAAAAATTATATTTAAAAGATTCTCTGGTTTTAGCAAAAGAGCGGAGTTGTTTGCACAAGTCTCCTATTTACACAATCAAACAATATAATTACTTTGTTACACTAAACAAGCATTGCTATTATTTCTCCCTCTAACTCAAATTATAAAAAGGAGAGAGTAGAGTGTGCGACAAAAACAAAAATACTAAAATTGTACGGCAAAACGCTGGCTTCAAATCTCTAGTTATAAAACTCTTTGCTTATAAATCTCGAAAAATACTGTATTTAGAAGTTTATTCCATATATCAAAAATACGGTTAAAAAAATCTTTCTTAAAAGTTTTGGTCTTACATTTCTGAGCTGTTAATAAATATTTGTTACAATTCTTATCAAGCCTTGTACTACAAATAAATATTTGTTTAGATAGCAATATGTCTTTTATTTCGTTTGAACAGTAACCATAGAAACGTTTATAAAAAATGCAAACATCTGCAACATTTCGCCTGTGTTGTAAAGTATCTAAGTCAGTAGTCAATTTTGGATTGGCAATGATCCAAATAGCTCGTTTTTGAACAGAGTTTAGAAGAATAGTGTAGTGTCCAATGCTCCTTCCTATACTTGAAAACAATATTCAATACAAAGACAAATATAAGTTTTATATATGCAAAAACTGAACCAAAGTAAAAACTTTTTACATCTATTAAAAAATCTTAGTTTTCTAAATACTTTTAAAACTATGTCAACAACATGGTTGTTCCAAAAAAGGTTATGCAATATTGTAATTCCTAGAAAATAATTTGAAAAAGATTTAGATATAGAGTTTCATATTTGGTACTGATGATACCTTAGATTTTGATTTTGTAACAGTTGGAAGTTGAGTTTTTTTAGAGTTAAACCATGTTACAAATGCTCAATTTAGATAATGTTTTGAGGTCTTTGTTTATAGATGCTAAAGATTCTAACCTAAAAGATTCCAAATGTTCTGCCATATTTGTCGATATGGCTTTTGACAAGTATGAAGTATAAAAGGTGCTATCATCTGCAAAACTATAAATATGACTTTTAGTTTATTAACGTAAATCAAAAGTAAAGTTAAAAAAAGCAGAACTTTAAAAAATATTTTTGATTTTAGGATCAGAGTTATAACCATCAATTCTAACTATAATTTTTCTATTGTCAAAAAAACTATTAGATTTAGTTTTTTTATCAAGACCTATAATATGAAGCTTGTTAACAAGATTAAGTTGCCATACTCTATCAATCGCTTCAGAAATGTATAAAGTTACTGCAAGATTTTTTTTGTCTAAAGTAGAATTCCATTTGTGACTAACATAAGTCAAAAAATCTGTTGTCAAACGTTTTGATCAAAATCCATATTGAGTATCTGAGATTAAGATTTTTTGTTTTAAGAACTTGATAAGGTAAAAAATATTGTACTAAAAAATAGACATATTAGACAATAATGCAATTATTCTATAATTTGAAGAATCAGACTTTTCTTTTTTCAGGAATACGTTGAACATTTTCAAACAATTTGAAAATGTTTTATTTTTGTATGATAATGCAAATATTTTGATTAAAACGAGAATTAATTCATTTTAAGAATAATTGGACTTTCATCTATACCTGACGTTTTTCTAGTATTTAATTTAAGAAGATATGTTTTGACAACCCGTTGCCCAAATTGAATTAGACAATACTATTTTTTTTTTACTGGCCGGCATTGTAGGTACAGCAATAAAAAGATTTATAATAGTAGAGTTAAATGCAAATTGGTTTACAAAAATTTCTGCTTTTTTTAAATTAGTAACTAGATTGTTTTGATTATTTCGAAGAAAAGGTATTCAAGATTTTGTACTTCCTTGCAATAAATTTATTGTTTTATAATTTTTTTGTTGTTTATAGAAAGCTGAATCATTTAATCCTTTTTAATCTGTTCGGAACAATTACTAATGTGTTTCTTAAATATTTTTTGCTGTTTATTAACTGCTTGTTTTGTATGAATTAAAAACAAATACTTTTGTTTTGATTACATTTTGAATAGTTTTTGTTGAATTTTCTGCTGCTATAAGTATCAAAATCAAAATTATTAAAAAATTCTTTCATTTTTACTATGTTTATTTTAAAATACTGATAGATAAAGCGCAGTTAAGATTGGTAGTAATAGAAAAAAAGATTTAATAACAGAAGTAATAAGTGAATGATCAGTGAATTCCCTAAAAAAACCTCAACATTAGTTGTTGTTATCTCTAGAATAGTTAAAAGATACAAATCTAATAACTTTGGTTCACCTAAAAGTCTATCACAAAGAAAATATGTGGGTTGCTGAATAAGTTAGATAAGATTATGAGAAACAGCATTATCACTTGATAATGACCGTAAAATTTTAAAACTTAAGTCGTAAAATGTATTTTGTAAAATTGTATATGCCTTATATATGATTTTACAACAATAAATTAGTGGTAAAAACATAGTAGTTGTTTTATTTACTTATTCATCTTGATGATGAAGATACAGCAAAAATTATAGCTTGTTGTCCGGATAGTGTTGTAGAAGATAAGTAACTTAACCATTCAGTATTATGTACATTAAATTTTTTTAACAAAATTATTTTAGCATTTCGATGATTACTTTGAAGATGCTTATCATTATTTTCAAAAAAATAAAAAAGGTTTGGAATTTCTTTATTTGGAGAACGGTATATGTCAATTACAAAAATAGCCTTATTAAAAAGATTTAGTTTAGAAAATATGCTGTTATAGCCAATGCCTTTAATTTTGTACATCGCCAATCTCGAATGTGCTTGTTGTTTGTGGATGTAAGCATAAACACATTGTATGTCAGCAAATAAATGTTTAAGATGATAATCGGAATCTACTAGTTTAAAGCAATCTAGATCTTTATTGTTTACTTTGGTTTTCGTCAAAAAGATGATATTGAGTTTCCTATGTTTAAAATGCTGATGAACAGAATTTATATATTTTTTTAGACCGCAATTTAACTTTTAAGCCGCAAGCTAAATCAATGTCAATGTTTAGTTAGTAGAACAGGCAAGGCCTTGTTTCGCCTATTTAACCGTAACAATAGCTCATGTCTTTGCCAAGTCGTCAACAGCGTCCAGCTAATAAAGTAGACCAGGGTAATAATAAAAATTGGTTTATTTAGCTAATATACCACAAATGCAATTATTGCTCAGTCCTATTGTGTCAAGCAAGCTTGCACTATTCTAATCAAGCCAGTATCACTAATAGTAATATCGACTTGTAGGCCAGTATACCGTTGCCCGTGTCACTACCACTAGGAATTAAGGCAATTTAACCAGGACACACATTTTTGCTGCATTTTTGAATCTATCTATATTAGACATATGACAATGTTGACTTTGTATTTTAAAAAGCACTTGATTTGTTTTTTTTTGTATTGTGGTTTTTTATGTCTAATGTTTGTGTAAAATATTGCACATACATAGTTTTGAACTGCATGCTATTGCAGTTATCTCACGCCTTAAATGCTCTTGGATATTTTAATACAATATATTATTTTAACCTATAGTAAAACGTTTTTATAATATTTGTCAAGCATTTAGATTTTACATGGTTTTTTAACTACAAATATTGTTAGTTTTATGTTTTAAAGTTACGTTTCTAACCGTTAATTTTCCTACCGGTTAACAAAGTACTATTCTTAAACTTTTTGTTGGTTTTTTTTTTAAATTGTTAAATTTATTATTTTAAATTAAAAAAAAAAGTGTATAATAGGTTATTCATAGTTCACTAAACTATCAAGTGTTTATAGACAATTTTAATTTATTTTTGTTATGTGTATATACACTGCTTAACATTTAAACTGGTACACTTATATAGCATGCAGTAAAAGTAATAATAATAAAATAATAATAACAATAATAATAAAAACTGTATTTAGAATGCAAACAATTGCCTCAAATAATCGAATAACATTTTTGAAACAACTGTTGTTTATCTGTCATCAGTGCAGTTACTGAGTTTGCAAAGAATTTTTGCAAATATCTCAAGTAAATTTTAATTCAGAGTGGTTAACTGCATTTTAAAGATGCCATTGAAACGTTTAAGTGTTGAAGAGATGAGCCAAGCGCTAGGAATGCTTATTACTGCTGCAAGAACTGTTGCTGTTTATTTCGATGTAAACCACAATGGTATCAGAAAACTGAAACTGTCCAACATAGTCACGGCGGCTAGCAAAATTCAGTGTCAAAAGAATAATTTATCTACTGCAAAAACACTCCAAGTTCATTTATTGAATGCAACAGGTACTCAAGTATCCACTCAAAAAGTAAGAAGAAGGCTTTATGCGGTAAACTTAAGGTTTAGATCTTCTAAAAAATGTCTATTGTTAACCAGAACCCACAAAAAAATGGCTAAAGTGAGCACACTAACATGCAAATTGGAGTTGAAGATTGGGATCGTTGTTTATTTAGTGACAAGACCAGAGAGCTTCTCCATAACTCCGATGGAAGAGTGAAAGTTTGAATATACAGAGAAAAACGCTATATTTAAAACCACGTGATTTACCATCAAGCTTATAGAGGCGGTTCAATTACCGTTTGGGGAGGTATTTCTGCAACTCGTAGTACTGAATTGATTATGCTTAAAAATGTTACAATGAATAGTGCCAAGTATCTTAATGAGGTATTAGAACCTGTAGTGTTGCCATTTGCCAATAAAATAGGCAATGGTTTTGTATTTGTTGATACTAATGCGCGTCCGCATAGAACAAGGCAAATCAATGCATTTTTTAAAAAGAACAATAATACGCACATGGATTGGCTTGCAAACTCTCTAGGTATTAATTTTATAGAGAACGGATGAGATTACCTGAAAAGATTAATAAGGTCACGAGCAATGGATCCAAACAATCACTATCTGCTCCGAACTGCCGTTTTGGAAGAAAAGCTAAATATTTGTCAGCATTACATTTGAGATTTAATTTTCAGCATGCCAAGACGTTGCCAAGAGGTCTTAAAACCTAAAGAAAGTCCCACGCATTATTAATCTTTTAGTGTTTAACCAAACATTATTTCTTTCCAGAGCAAGCTTTTCTGTATTACTAAAATAAAGATTTTGTTATTTTTATACTAAAACATTTGAAATTTGTTATTTAAGTTTTATTCTTTTAATTCGTTGCTCTAAAAATGTTTCCAAAACTATATACTATCAATTAAGCAAAAAGGCGTTCGTCAAAAAGTAGTCATTTGTTTTTTATATACGTTCTTGTAAGTGTACCAGTTCAAATGTTGAGCAGTGTATTTTGTCTTTTGACAGTTTAAATATGTTTCAAAACATCCTATGTCAAGCTTTGAGCAATATAGATGTAAAAACAAGTATGTGCTTTTAACTTTAGTGTTGATTTTAATTCAAGCGACAAAACATCTTGACAACTTTTTGATATACATAATACATCTGGCCTCAAAAAAGTTGAAATTACAAAGATTTTGCACTGTATTGACAATATTTTTGTAAATCTCGATATTAATCTTAAAAAAGTTTTTTCTTTAAATGTCGGTTCATCAGATCATATTGTTATTTCTTCAGAAATATCTTTTATAGCCCAAAACTCAAACAAACGTAAAAACATTAAACAGCCGCAAACTGAACAGGGACTTTTTAAAGTTTATCATTATTTGGAGAATATAAATTAAAATTTTCTAGACACTAGCATTGAAATTAAAATAAGACAAATAAGTTTATACACATAATTAAAACATTACCTGACACCTCATTTCCAATCAAAACTAGCCAAGGCAAAAAGAAATAGTTAGAATTATATAAAAACTCAATTTTAAAAACCAAATAACAATCAAGTCTACGGGGCTTATAAATGCAATTATAAAAAACAAAAACCAGTATGGAACATAATCAACAACTATAAAAAAATAACACTTCAAGAAAGTACACCATCTAACTTAAACGCATATCATTTTAATACTTTTTTCAGCAATATTGCAATAAACATTTAATGCTCTATTCCATTAGGAACTTATCATCGAATGGTTTATAAAAAACAAAGCCTAGCAGAACTTTAAGCTTTAAGAAAGCTCATTAAATAAAGTACGTAAAACGTAATAAAAATAACTATACTAAAATAATGAAAATAAACTCGTAAAACACTTGGTTTAGAAATAGAAATATTCAGCAGAATTACCAAAACTAAAACTGATGTTTCACAATAAATGGGCGCATACACTTTTCGGAATAATTTACCGATTGAAATTAGAAATCTCCAATTAAATCAATTCAGAATTGCTATAAAATAGCCCTTACTCAATATGAATATTTTAGCAGAACTTTTAGGTTTAAGAAGTCTCATTAAATAAAGTACGCAAAACGTAATAAAAATAACTATACTAAAATAATGAAAATAAACTCGTAAAACACTTGCTGTAGAAATAGAAATATTCAGCAGAATTACCAAAACTAGAACTGGTGTTTCACAATAAATAGGCGCATACACTTTTCGGAATAAATTACCGATTGAAATTAGAAATCTCCAATTAAAACAATTCAAACTTGCTATAAAACAGCCCTTATTCAATATGAATATTTTAGTATAAATATAAATGACGACAAATGCAAACAATATGTTTTAGTCACATTTTTGTATCTTTTAACGTTTTTATGATAGTACTTATATTTATGCTTATTTATACATTTTTTATGTGTTATCTTGATTTTATCTATGACCTGTATACAAATTGTATTTATTTTAACTCTAATAAATTATCTATATATTTATCTTTACAATAAAACAATAATTAAAATGTACAGTTAAAGTTTTCTAATAACATAAATGCAAGACAAAAACTTTAAAATTCAAAATAAAGACTGGAATTGATGCATGTATGTAGAGATATTGTCGTTTGTTTCTATATTTAAAATTATTTAGCGTTGAAATTTAGATGAATAAAATATTAAATAAACCTTTTAATTCTGATTAAATCAACTACTTTTATTGAATCATTGATATTTTATTAATGACGGTTTTGCGTATGTAGGAAACCTTATTTATAGTGGACACATGTAACAAAACTAAAAATTATTATGTGCATATATTTTAGATATATTCAATTATGAGAATATAGGTAATAGTAATTAATATTCAAACTTACTTATTTATTTTTAAAATAATTCATTTACACTGTCATTTACATTAGATGTTCGTGTGTGTTTGTACGTTACGTGTTTTGCGATACAGACGTAAATAAATTATTATTAAAATGTTAGTTTATCCTGTGTTAATATCAACTGCAATATGGACCTCTACATACTTTACAATTTGTCTACTTACAAAGAAAAATATACCAGACTTCACAATCCGTATTGTAGCGTTTATTAATGGCATTGTGTCAACAATATTAGGAATAAAGGAGTGTATTGAGAGCAACTGGCCAATTTTTAATATTATATATTTACCTAATACTAACAGTGAAACGTTTCTTTTAACATCCTTGTTAGGATATTATATATTTGACACTATATGGTGTTTATACTACCAGACTGAAACAAACATGGTTATAGTACATCATTTTACGACTATAGCTGCATCATGGTTTTTATTGTATAGCGGATATTATGGAAACTATGGATGCTGCGCAACTGGAGGACTTGAAATTACTAATCCGTTACTACAAATTATATGGTTTTTTGGATTCTATAAACTTGAAAACACTAAAAGCTGTTTAATTGTTTCGTGCATATTTGGTTTTTTATTTATTATATTACGGATTTTTGTAGGATTAGCTGTAGTTTTTGCTATGGTTACACACCCGGATCAACATATCATCTTTAAAATAATTGTTACAACGCTTTATTTAATAATGTGTCCATGGGCATATGAAATTGTTAACAGATTTAAGGAAAAGATTAGTGGTACCACAAGTTCTAAAACTTATAAGTACTAATAGTATTTAATTAAAATAATATGTATTATGTATTTAAACATTGTTATGTTTTTTGTAATTAAAAATGATCTGACAATATTTTTGTATTAAACTAGAATCTACTGATATTAAAAGTTTATCAAATCATTTTTAAAACTGTAAGTTAGTTCACTGTAAGACAATAGACATTTTTAAAGTTTAATCAATAAAATATGAATAATAATTTACGACTTGTTTAAAGGAGGATTTCATTTTAACTCAACAATTTGTAAAACGTATTATAATTATAAAAAAATAATTTAAACTTTTTGTATAACACAGCAAAAGATGTGCTAAACCTAATTAAAAATGTATTAGTTTTAATTAAAAATGTATTATATTTATTAAAAAAACATGTTATTAATTTGTTTTAGTAAGCAGCTAATAAATAAATGGAAGATTATCGACTAAAAAATAATTAAAATATTATAAATATTTATTCAAAATTGTCTTCGCTATCATGCGATGCCGTGGTCGTACAAGGCATACTGACGAGGTTTGTAGAACCGAAACAATTGTCTATACTTGACCCTTGGCCGCTGTCATTCGATTGACTGATTTTGAATAAATTATTAATTCATTTCATAATTAAAATATTGTTAAAATACAACCTTTACTTTGAATAACAAACCCACATACTAAAATCTTATATGTATTTGCGAGTAGAAGGTATTTAGATTAAGATTTTTAAGTGTTTATTTGAATTTTTATTTTGTAGTATTATAAAAGACATTTTAAAAATGGTAATGTTTTTGTTTTAATATAAAGAAATTTAAATTTAAAACAGGAAATCTGGATAGCGCAAGAAACAAGTTTTTAAAAAATATCAATAAAATTATATTTGAATTTATTATTTTCTATTGAAAATGATGAGCAATCATTGAAACATGTTTGTTTAAAAATACATCATCTTTATCATTTTTAAAATGTCTACAATATAAATAGTATTATATGAGGTCTGTTCCAACATACGATTTGGACAGTTTGCAAACCGTTCAAACTATGCACACAAACAAATTACTGTGTATATAAAATTGCCTAAGTATAACTAATATTTGAGTGTGTGCACAGTCCAGGTTTGCAAACTGTCCAAATCGTATGTAGGAACAGACCTAATGAATTATAATGACAATATGATGTAAACAGATGTTTTATATCTATAGAAATATATATAATATAATATATAAATAGGCTACAAAATATTATTCAATAATTATAAATACTTGCAAAAATTAGCTTAAAGTTTAGAAAAATAGTATATTTAATTATTATTTACATTAATTTTTTAGACTCCATAATTTGGGGCCAGGGTTAGTAAAAACTTTCTTCCAGGCGTGTTTCCGGATGGCGGATAAAAGATTGCACATGAGGGCCAACGTCATTGCAGTAAAACTAAAACTTTTCCACTTTTTTTCTTTTATAAACTGTCAACCCCCTTAGCCAAACTCTTTGGTCTAGCCCAAATGCCTCTATCGGCCACCGATAATAGTAGGCAACAAGATCTAAACAACCAAAAAGTCTTTTATCTGTTTCTAAGAAGCCAGCTAGTAGGCTAAAATTTAAAAAAAAAACATCATGTTGGAGGATTAAAACAGAATATTCCAGGTGCAGCAATAATAGTGCAAAATCCCATCTTATCCCAAAACCGGACAGTTTACAGAATTTGAAAAAAGCAATTAATTGATAACACCTGAAAAGCTTAAGCTTTTGAAGAAAAAACTAAAAAAACAAAGAGCAGTCCAGGAGGTTCTATATTAGCAGCCGGTCAAACTTTTGAAGAAAGAAAAAAAATCATACGCAAGTATACACAAAGGTCGAAAAACCGACAACGCTATAGCAACACTCGACACCACATTCAGGTAGGGGAGAGTCGCAAAACTTGTTTAGCAATAGCACTCAGTGTCGCAAAATCAATTGATGATAAAAGCAAGAAAAGTAAGAAACAACAGAAAGAAACTTAAGGAACACCAATTGTAAACTTAAAACCAGACTCAACACGTCTTCCACATAGATAAAAAAAACCAGAAAGAAAATACAAACTGCACTTGAGTTTCCCTGCATAGCAAAACATAAATTAAACTTAATGCCATTATGGGATCTTTGTTTTAGAGACTAGGTTACAGATAAGGCGGTTATAATAAAGCCAAATCCAGAAAAAATCATTCTTGAATCAAGATACCTTTCTTACAATTAGCAGGGTTTTTCGCTATTAGAAAAAATCCAATAGCAAATTAGTAGCGGGCTCAAAACTCTAATTATTGTATGCAATGCAAACGCACACTACCTTACGTAAGGAAGCACTTACGTTAATCCAAGATGTGAGAAACTTTTAGAATATATTTCAGGAAGTAATATTAACATTTTAATTAATATTTTCTTCTTTTATTTTGTAGAAATTTTTTATATTTAACATATTTATTCATAAATAATAAAATATTTTACTATATAATAATATTAACATTTTAAACAAAAATAATTTGTTAACGTTCAGAAAAGCAATGCAAAGTAAAGTTATTGACCTAACATTAGCAAACAACAAAGCAAATAAAAAGATTAAAAAGTAGCATGTGTTAGATAAACTATAACTCTTAGGCCACGCGTACGTTTAATTTTACATTAAAACAGAAAATAACGATTTTACAAGCATATAAAAACAAAACAAATAAATTACTAATGTGTATATCGCAACATACTAGTTGAATTGGGGGCTATTCTAAAGCAGCCAAAACAAATTACAAAAAATAGAAAGCTTGGCAAAGCAATGGTTAACATTAAAAAGCTGTTCAACAAAGCCAAGAGAAATGCTGACTAAATATCATACAAAACACTTTTAGAAAAAATATTGTGAGGGCGTACAAAGCTTGCGTTCAGAAAGCTGTAAGCAAAGAACAAAAAAGTGATTATACAGAGTCGATTCCTTTAACGCTTAAAAACAACTAGAGACACATTTTTTAAGCTCTTTAATAATAGAAGCCTACAACCAAGAAAACTTTAATATGCCAAACAAAAAAGACTAGGCGGAGGCAAATACTATAGTAAACAAAAACAAAAGTATTTTAAAATGAAGACAGAATTTATTCTATTATGTTACATAAAAGGCTGGCTACTTTAAAGAGGCTAATAGTAAAATCTTTAGTGCCAGCATAGCACTGTCACATACACCAAGTTGCTGATGAGTAGTTAGTTAGTGTTTACACTAACTACTCTTTATTGGTAAAACTACAAAAGTTAGGGCAACCCACATATACCCCGACTAAATCCTACAGACGAACCAGTCTAACTTTATTAATGCTAAAACTATTAGAAAAATCATTAATATATGATATATACAGAACGGGCATTAAAGGCTTTGCTTCTGCATCAAAACCTATATGCATACTAATAAAGAAACTACAAACTGACTTTACATCAGCTAATTCGCAGATTTAAAAGGACCACACACTGCAAAGAAGTTGCTTTACAAACCTTTTTTGACATTGAAAAGGCCTTTGACAAACTTTCTTACTTATTTTTTGTTTAATACTCTTATTTGGTATTAGAAAATAGTTAACAGGCCAATTTGTATTTGTGTAACAAAAGTATTTTTGGGTAAATCTATTACTTTGTGACTAATTTGAAAAAGTTGACCTCATTGGTTTTGCTCAAATTTTCAGGGATCAAAATATATATGAAAAAATGAGATTCCCAAAATTTTGGACCTAAGAATATTGCTTGTATAAAATGACACACATTTGAAGGTCTAAAATTTTACAATAAAACGTCTTTTTTAGCTTATTTTGTATCTCAATTTTTGGGCTTCTGGAAAAAGATAAAAACGTCCACGATGGCTCAAATTATTCCTAATTACATGTACTTTAAAACTCATATTTTTATGTTTAATATCGTGGCAGTCATTTTGATATATTAAGCTTCAAACTGTATTCTAAAAAACCCCGTAAATTTAGCAAAATCGCAAAAATTTGCTTTCTTTAAACCTAACTTTGTCAAATCTTAACAAAATTTGATTTGCAAGGTCTAAATTTCCTTGTGTTTAATCTCATTTTAAAGTGATCACACAATACTTATAGAATTATAGTTTTTGCAATCTTCAAAACTTGTAATTTTCAGGTCCCGAAAAAGCGCTGTCACCTTATGTCGATTTTAGTCAAAATTTCAGTAAATACTTTTTAGAACACAAAAAAAAAAGGTTATCTTTATAGGAAATGGTATATCGGACATAATCAAGAATTTTTTAATATTCAAAAATTATCAAAATCGGCAAACGGCACATATATATATATATTTAATGTTGATGCAGTAATTTTGATATATCAAGCTTTAAACATTATTTTAAAAAACCGTAAATTTGAAAAATTGCAAAATTATGCTTTGTTCAAACCGTTCTAACTTTGTCAAATCTTAAAGAAATTTGATCCACAAAGTCTAGATTTTTTCGTGTTCAATCTTTCTTTAAAGTAATCAAACTAGACCTATAGAATCAATTTATATTTACCACTATTTTGATGCAGGAAGTTGCACATGTTTTCGCGATCTTCAAAACTTGTAATTTTTAAGTTCCGAAAAACGCTGTCACCTTTTGTCGATTTTTGTCAAAATTTTAGTAAATATTCTTCAGACCACAAGAAAAAAGGTTATTTATATGAAAAATAGTATATCAGGTATTATCAAGAAGCCATTGAGAAAATGCAACTCGTTGTGCTGCGTCGCCTGGTTGTAGGTGTTGTACTTTTGATAATAATATTTTCACTAAAAAAATTGCTTTCTGTCGGGAAAACTCAATTGCTAGGGCATTACAGAATCCGTAAAGCATTTTTCCAAATTTTACTGACCAAACCAAAATGTTTTAACATGTATCAAAAACTTGCATCAATGCACACTTGTAATGTATGTAATGTTGACATTAAACAATCAAATTTATGAACAAATTATCCTAAACTAAAAACATCCATAGACGCGTTTCGAGGTTTTACCTCTCATCAGAATGGTCTTATTTATTTAAACTTAATAATTAATTTGTAACTTACCTCGTCAACATCATTCACCACCACAATTCAATGTGAAAATTTTAATTTTTTATATAAGTAATGTTGTTTTGTTTGTTTTTTTGCTAAATAAAAAGTTTTTTAAATATTTTGTATTTGTTGACCATCTCAAAAACAAAGCAAGATAGACAAAAGTGATGTAGATTTTCTGAAGAACAATGCCGATTTTGACGATTTTTTAATGTAATTTTTTTTTATAATGCCCAATATACCATTTTCCATATAATTAACTTTTTTTCTTGTGGTCTAAAGAGTATTTACTAAAAATTTGACTGAAATCGACATAAGGTGACAGCGTTTTTTCGGGACCTAAAAACTACAAGTTTTAAAGATAGCAAAAACATGTGCAACTTCCTGCATCAAAATAGTGGTAAATATGTATTAATTTTATAAGTTTTGTGTAATCACTTTAAAGAAAGATTAAACACGAAAAAATCTAGACCTCGTGGATCAAATTTCATTAAAATTTTACAAAGTTAGAATGGTTTAAACAACGCATACTTTTGCAGTTTTGCAAAATTTACGGGTCTTTTTGAAATAATGTTTGAAGCTTGATATATCAAAATGACTGCCCAACATTAAATAAACAAATATGGGTATTAAAGTACATGTATTTAGGAATATTTTGAACCATCGTAGACCTTCTTATTTTTTTTAAAGGCCTAAAAATTGAGATACAAAAATGTGCGGTTTGCCAATTTTGACAATTTTTGAATATTAAAAAAATCTTGATAATGCCCGATATACCATTTATATATTTAAACTTTTTTTGTGTTCTAAAGAGTATTTACTGAAATTTTGACTAAAATCAACATAGGGTGACAGCGCTTTTTTGGAACCTGAAAATTACAAGTTTTAAAAATTGCGAAAATATGTGCAACTTCCTGCATCAAACTAAGTCTTGTGTGATCACTTTCAATAGAAATTGAACACACAGAAATCTAGACCTTGTGGATCATATTTTGTTAAGATTTGGCAAAGTTAGAACAGTTTAAAGAAAGCAAAGTTTTGCAATTCTGCTAAATATACGGGTTTTTTTGGAATAATGTTTGAAGCTTAATATATCAAAATGACTGCCACCATAATAAACATAAAAATATGGGTTTTAAAGTACATGTAATAAGAAATAGCCATCGTGGACCTTTTTATCTTTTTCCAGAAGCCCAATAATTGAGACACAAAATAAGCTAAAAAAGACATTTTATAGTGAAATTTCTGACCATCAAATGTGTGTCATTTTGAACAGGCAATATTCTAAGGTCCAAAACTTTGGGAATTTAATTTTTTTTTTTCATCAATATTTAGATCCTTAAAAGTTTGAGCAAAATCAATGAGGTCAACTTTTTCAATTAGTCGAAAAGTAATGAAATTACTCTTTTAAATAACTCCGTTACTGTGGAAATGATATAAATAGTTGGAATATTAATTCGATCCTATACAGACAAATTTATTCTTTTTGAATCTCTTTACGTTTTTAATTTATACAATTGTTGATTTGATATCTAATTTTTTATATTATTATACAAATAATGATGTTTACAAGAAGTCAAAACGAAAAGTTAATCATTTTATACAAAAAATAATAAAAAGACAAGAAGAAGATTTAAATTATCTGCATAATAAACAGGATATTAACAAGACTATTTGAAATGATCCCAAGGAGCAGACAACAACAATTTTTTTTTCAAATAGAAAGACATACAATAACCAACTAACGGAAAGCAATTAATTGTAACGTTTACAACTTAATTAAATTAAATTAAAATAAAAAAATACTGTCCATAACTATACTGAACAAATTGGTTCAGCAAACCTGGTTATTTTTATAGGTAAAATTTAAATTTACATTTGTTAGTTGGTTAGATAGAATATTTAAATAAATGAGATATTTACATTTTATTAATTTTTTTTTCATAATTTTTATTGTATCGCGTGTGGCGGGAGTAATTTTTATTAATTTGTAATTTGAATCTATTATTTTTTTATGGCTGAACCGACAACTTCCAGAAGGAAATAGTTTTTGGCTCTTATTAATAAAAGAAACCACCTGGAAAAAAACTCTAATCATGTATAAACATGATTGGAGAGCTGCCAGACGGTTGAAGTATCTTTAAGGTGAGAGTTGAAGATTTATTGTGGAGTTTAGAAATCCATGAAAATTTGTTGAATCAGTTATCTTTATTGACTTTTAGTCATAAATATTTTAATGTTGATCTCAAAAAAATGGCAACTAAATTTGAGTCTGGTTATTATTTGATAAAGTTGGAATTGATGGCTTCTCTTTTAATTCAGAATTCTTCAAAAACCAATGTGGTAGTTAAGACAAAATTACATTTACCGGAAATTAAGTTGTTGAAAAGTTTTTTTACCTGTTGGAGTATTTAGAGAGTAATGCTCTACAATTAATTAAATATCTTGCTTTTATGCCAAATAATTACCACCTTAGCATATGATCTTTTGGTAAAACAATATATAAATAAAAGAGTTATTGCAAATCATTTTCAAATATTTTGGAAATAAGTCCTGTAAAGTTTAATAACTAAAAGGGTCATGCATCTTTTGGATGTGGTACAAGCCAATAAAAGTTCCTTAAAAACATTAGGTTTGAATAATCTTTCAGATTACATTTTGTTAGAACTTTCATTAAGATTATTAGATTCTAAAATAAGAAAAAAATTGAATCTCAACATTTAGATTCCTTCTTTAAAATTTTATAGATTTTTAATCAAACAGACAACTGTTGCTAACTTGGTTTTGAAAACTTCTTCAGTTTTAATAAAATCTAATTTATCTTATTCTTATCTAAAAGAGTATTCAAAAAGAGTTCACATAGGGGTCAAAATAATTAAACTTAAAACATTTTTTTTAGGGTCCTTTGTGTAAGACTGACCATCGATTAATAAACTGTTCTGTGTTCTTAGCGGAAACTTCAACTTCCAGATATAAAATAGCTAAAGCTCATAAACGTTGTTTTGCTTGTTTGGGTCCTCATCATTCTTTAAGATGTTTTTTCAAATTTTTGTACAAAACTTGTGGTCAAAAAAATCACAACACTTTGTTGCATTTTAACCGGACATCTACTAAGATATCACATTTAATAATAAATTTAAAAAAAAAACCTGTTAAAGCAATTAATGAGTCTCCATTAAATTCTGTAATTTTGAATTTGTAAGTCCTCAATCATTGTTAAATTCTGTAGCTCTTTTAGGAACTGCACGAGCAAGAATCTGCAACATTCATGAGTTTTAAGTAGACTGCCGTTTGATAATTGATTTAGGTAATCACGTACATTTCATAACTCAAGAATTAGCTGACAGGTTTCAATTTTTAAATTTTTAAATTGTAATGTTACTTAAAGTTACAGCTAATTTGCCCACTGTTCCTATTTCTAATAAAGTTCAAAGTCAATTTTTAGATTTATCTTTAGCATATTCTTATTTTCATGTAATGTCACTAGTAGATATTTTGTTAGAAATAAAAATTGCTTTGGATATTACTCCACTTTGTCCAGCACAAATTAAGAAAAATCCAAATGCTACTTTAACAAAGTTTTGTAAAAAATAGAATTAAAAATGAACTAAACATAACAAATTTTATGTGTGTTTACTTAAATTTGATGTTGCTTGAACTGGCCCCGACCGTTGAATTATTTGATTCTATCAACCACGGGAATGCAATAGTTAGTAAGTCGTCTTATTTCAACAAGGTCTCTGACACCAACACATTTAGGGATGCAGAAAAGTACGTCCATAGGGACTCGACTTGTTTTAACAAGGTCTCTGACATCAATTTGCTGCTTTTGGAGAGACATTGTTCAAGCACTTCACCTCCGGACGAAGTTATTAAAACCAGATTGGCCTTGAATTTCTTGATCATAAAGCCAAAATTTGTTTGTCCTTTTCTTGAGCAATTAATTCGTGCTTTTTGAGAAATGGAGGAATCTCTTTCAGTTTCTTTTTTATCACCAGAAGAAAATCTGTGTGAGAATTATTTTGTAAAAACTGTTTTTAGAGATCAAAATGAGCGTTACATTACTCGGTTATCTTTTAAAGCAAATGTCCGTTTTGTTTTAGGTAATAATAGAGAACATGCTTTGAAACGTGTTTATCAATTGGAAGCTCGTTTTAAACAAAATGATTTTTTTTAATTTTTGGGGCTGCATCTAGTCCTTATTTAGCTCAAAAGTTTATTCTTCAGTCAGTTGAAAATGAAAAAAAATCATTTTTCTTTAGCAGCAAAAGCTTTGAAAATGGAATTTATGTCGATGTCATTTTATGGGGAGCTCCTGATGAAGATAAAGCTTTGGAATTAAAAACTCAATTGATAGATTTTTTGCATTGTGGTTTTGAATTGGCAAAATGGGCCAGTTCACATGGGTTTGTTATAAAATCTGTGAATCAGGTAGTTCTTAAATCTAAAAATGTCACTGATTCTATTAAATTATTGGGAATATCTTGGGATTCTTGTTAAACTTTGTTTGATAGATTTTTTGGATGCTAGTATTCGTAGAATAGAAGCAGTAATTTATTTGCGCATTGAAACTTTTGATTTTATTAAAATTAATCTGGTGGTTAAATCTCGTGTGGCTTCTCTAAAAACTTGAACGGTACCCCGTTTGGAAATACGAACTGCATAGTTGTTGTTTAAATTGTTTTTTTTTTGTTTTTGCCACTTTTGCGAATTATCCAATCAAAAAAAAATTCCGTTTTGTAAATTCAATGACGGTTTTGGCATGGATTCACACTTTTCCTTATTTGTTGCAAACTTTTGTTGCAAATCGCGTTGCACAGATCCATAAGTTGAATCCAAAAGTAATTTGGACACATGTTCCAGGAACTTAAAATCCCGCAGTTTCAGTTAGTCGAGGTTTGTTGGTTTATAAACCAACCATAAACTAATTAAATGTTTGCTTTGGTTGAAAAGTCCAGATTTTATTCGGGATCCAATGGTGGCTTGGCCTTTGGAAAAACAAAATTTGATAATACAGGATTTACCTGATTTAAAAGAAAATCATTTGTTTTCTAATGTAGTAAATCGAGATTACTCATAAATTATAAATTTGTTTAACAGAATATCGTTCTTATTAACATTGCAAAAAGTTATTGCATTTATGCTGCGTTTTATTGATACTTTACAAAAGAAGATTGCAAAGAATGAGATTGTTTGATCAATAGCTCATCATGAACATAAAAATGCAATGAAATTAATGGTAAAATTAACTCAAAATTCATGTTAAATATGAAAAAGGATCAATTGAAAAAAGGTGTAGAGTTTTTAAAATATTATAGAGGTTTGACTCAATTCTGCAGGTTTTTGTCATGGTGGAGGGTCAAATCAACCGATCTCAAACAGCACATTTAAGTTGACATCTTTATTTAATTCTAAATAAAAGTCAGTTAACAATTTTGTTAGTAGATTATTTTCATATCTTTTCGGGGCATAGTTGTCCAAAATTGATACAATCTTTACTTTTTTGTAGTTTTTGGATTCCTGGAGCACAAAGTTTAACTTGTCATTGCATATTTCAATGTTTAATTTCTTATTGTTTAAAGGCAAAGCCTATACAGCTAATTATGACAGAATTACTAATTACTAATTACAGATACCGATTAGAACCGGTAGTCATGTTGGTATCGATTATGCGTTTTTTTTTTATTATAGCATCACTTCTTAGATGTAATAAGGTAGTGAAATGTTATTTGGTGTTGTTTGTTTGTATGGTGACTAAACCAATACATTTAGAATGTGTGAACAATCTTTCATCTGAAACATAATTGAGAACTTTAGATCGATTTTTAAGTCAAAGAGGTTTACCATTGAAAGTTTGTTCAGATTGAGATAGTAATTTTTGTAGAGCAGCAAAGAAACTCAAAAAGTTGTTTAAAATTATGTAAGTTAATAATGAAGTCTTGTCTGATTATATTGCAGTTCAAAAAATTGAATGGGTAATTCAACCTCCTTATGCTTTTAATTTTGGAGGAATTTGAGAGGCTGGAGTAAAATTGTTCAAATATCATTTTTGAAAGGTAATTGGACAATAGCTTTTATCTTATGAAGAGTTTACCATTATGATTATTAAGGTTGAAGCTATCTTGAATTTGCAGCCTTCATGTAAACTCTCAAATGATCTTTAAGATGGATTCAATATTTTTAACTCTTGGGCATTTTATTGTGGGAAGATTTATTTTGTCAAGGGTAAAAGAAAACTCATTATACTAAAATCAAATCTACGCTGGACTAAAAGTAAACAAATACACGCCTTGTTCACGTGCACAACTAAATAAATAACAGGATTAAACAGCCAAGCCTCATGCTGACGACCAATTGTATACAGGCTTGCGTGGTTCACGTGCTTATCACGCGGTTTTGTTTACATACTTTTAGTCCAGCGTAGATTTGAACTTGATATAGATGTTAATATAAATCTGGTCAAACAATAGAAATTGTCTTAACATTTATTGCAATGTTTTTGGAAACGTCGAAGTCGTCGTGAATATATTCATACTCAGATTTTGCGTTCTAAGGTTAAAACAAATCATTCTTCATTTAAAAAAGTTGATTTGGTGTTTTGGTTCAGTTTTAGTTTGCTACCTTCAGAATGGCTAAAAAGACGGATGCAGAATGCAGAATGCACCGACTACTATCAAAAGGTTATGCAAGAAAGACGGACTATCAGTTAACGGAACCACAACAACAACAATTGTTTCTTTTACAAGACAGCAAAAAACCAAAGAGTTCAAAAATAGAAGGCTATTCTTATACTAAAAAAAATATTTGCAGATAACTGCAACAGCTACCAAAAAAAATCATTAATATCTTTAAGACAAAAAAAAAAAGAAATTAATAAAATAACTATTTTTTTTATTAAAACAAAAATCAACTACTATGGATATAAATCATTTTGTAGAGTTCGTAGTTTTGTAGTTCAAAGTCTTTAAGAAAAACAGTATACTGACCGTATGTTTTGTTATTTCAGCAAAGCCAACCTTTTATACATTTATTAAAAAGGCTGCTTTCTACGTTATAGATAGGATTAGTCTAGAGTTGTTGTACTTATATTTGACAGGTAGAAATCAATAAACATTTATCATAAAAATTTGTCACTTAAGCGCAAAATAAATTGTGGTATTCTACAAGGATCTGTGCTTGGGTTGTTGTTTTTAATCTATGTAAACAAAATAGTAGAAGCAATCTCAAATACATTTTGTTTTGCGGATGACTACAATTATTAATCAACATAATTATTAGAATTATACAATTAACACAAAAAAACAAGCAATATTGGTTTACAGTAAACAAGCTACACTTAAATAACATATGTATTTTACTCTAAAACATGAAAAACTTCTTAAAAGTCCTCAAGCAATCAAAATCTTCAGAGTATACATAAGTACAACTTATAAGTGGGATTACCATGTTCAACACGTGTGCCCTATCGCAAAACATATTTGTTTCACAATTGTAAATTATGCATATTACTCAATATTTAATCTGTCACATGCAAATAAAAGTGTCAAGTTTGTGTAATATTCGGTTTAAATTATAGAAATTTATTTGATCTCTATATTCTTAAATGCTTACTAGATGTAAAACGTAATAAATAACTGAACTAAAATAATGAAAATAAACTTATACAGCCTTCGCTTTGGAATGAATCTGATAACAAATTAAACTTGCTATAAAAAAACCCTTATTCCGTACAAATATTTTAGCATAAATTACTTAACATTAATAAATGAAAACAATATGTTTTAGTCACACTTTTGTATCTTTTAACGTTGTTATATTATTACATCTATTTATGCTTGTTTATACATTTTTTATGTGTTATCTTAATTATATTTATGACCTTTATACAAATTGTATTTTTTTGAACACATTTAAATATCTATCTATATTAAATTAAAAAAAATAATTAAAATTTACAGTTAAAGTTTTCCAATAACGTATTTATTGCAAGACAAAAACTTTAACATTTAAAATAACGGCTGAAATTGATGCGTGTGTGTAGATATTGTTGTTTGTTTCTAGATTTAAAATTTAGCGTTGAAATTTAGATAAATAAGATATTTAAAAAACCTTTTAATTGCATTTAAATCAACTACTTTTATTGAATCATTGATATGTTATCAATGACAATTTTGTATGTAAAAAACATTATTTAAAGTTTAGACAAGCAAGCATATCGATTGAAGTACCATTTCTTACTCGACAAGATTAAGGATGGCAACGTCATGAGTGAACACGTCTCCACAAACGAGATGATCGCCGACATCTTAACCAAGGGTCTTCATGAACCGAAACATCATCAGTTTATCCTGATGATGAAGCTGCCGCTGTCCAGAGGGGAGTTGTTGAAGCAATAAACGTTACGTCGACTGATAAGTGATGTTTTTAGAAAAATCAGTTTAGACAGAAAAAAAAATTTGAATTGGAATTATTTGTTCTACTTATTAGCATAACGTAATATCACTGTTTAACCTGCCATACACGATTAAAACCAATACACCGTGTTGTGTAACATTATTAGACTGCATCGTTGTTTGAACAGTAACAAAAATAAAAATTATCATGTGCATATATTTTAGATACATTCAATTATGAAAATATAGGTAAAAATAATTAATATTCAAACTAACTTATTTATTTTTAAAATAATTCATTTACACTGTCATTTACTTTAGATGTTCGTGTGTGTTTGTACGTTTCATGTTCTGCGATACAGACGTAAATAAATTATTATTAAAATGTTAGTTTATCCTGTGTTAATATCAACTGCAATATGGACCTCTACATACTTTACAATTTGTCTACTTACAAAGAAAAATATACCAGACTATTCAATCCGTATTTTAGCGTTGATTAATGGCATTGGGACAACAATACTAGGAATAAAAGAGTGTATTGAGAGCAACTGGCCAATTTTTAATATTATATATTTACCTAATACTGACAGTGAAAAGTTCCTTTTAACATCTTTGTTAGGATATTATATATTTGACACTATATGGTGTTTATACTACCAGACTGAAACAAACGTGGTTATATTACATCATTTTACAAGTGTAGCTGCAACATGGTTTATATTGTACAATGGACATAATGGAAATTATGGATGCTGCGTAGCTGGAGGACTTGAAATTACAAATCCGTTACTACAAATGATATGGTTTTTTGAATTCTATAAAGTTGAAAACTCTATGAGTTGTTTAATTGTTTCTTGCACATTTGGATTTGCATTTATTATAATACGGATGATCATAGGATTAGCTGTAGTTTTTACTATGGTTACACACCCGGATCAACATATCTTCTTTAAAATAATTATGACAATGCTTTATTTAATAATGTGTCCATGGGCATATGAAATTGTTAAAAAATTTAAAGAAAAGATTAGTAGTACCAAATCTTATAAAAATTAATAGTTTTTTAACAAAATATTATGTACTATGTATTTAAACATAATTATGTATTTTGTAAATAAAATTTATATGACAATATTTTTGTATTAAATTGGATTATACAGATATTAAAATTCCAACAAATTTATAAGTTTGTATACATAAAAGTAACAAATCATTTTTAAAACGGTAAACTGGCTCAGTGTAAGAAAATAGAGTTTAGCAAGCTACTAATCTGAAATTTAATCTCTAAAGTAAAAATAATAATTTACAATTTTTTAAAGAGGGTTTACTATTAACCCTTAAAAGATAACCTTTTGTAAATTTTACGAACGCTATTGAAAATTGTGCTGGCATTTTTTTTTTGGGCACTGTTCCTAAAGCTAGGCTTTGCAGTAGTTTCATCATTTGCACATAGTATGTGGTTGACATTGTTATTAAATGCTATAGACGTCTTGTGTCTTGTGTGCCAGTACTGCAATCGTAATTTTTACAAATGGTTAGTTTTTACGTAACATGTGTACATCTGTACATCACAAAAAACAAAGAGTTAGCCTTTGTGCGTGTTTATGGAATGCATAAACTAAAACAAAAGTAGAAAACAATTTATGATGGAATTAAGTCGACAGTTGACATTTTCTTGGCTAAAATCGCGGCTAAACTTTCAAACTTTGCAGCGATTTTTTCGATCTGCTTTTGTAGATATTATCAAGCAGAAACATGTAGAAAAAAAACCTATTCAAAAAATTTGTAAAAGAACAACTTGCCAAATCTGTCCATCAAAAAAAGAAAAATTTATAACAAATTTTTGCGAAGTGTGCAGACAGTGTTGTCAATAAAATTTAAAAACATATATATTATGTATTACAGCGTTTAATAAAAGTTAAATGTAATTGAAAACTTTTGTTCGTTAAATTTAAAAAAATCTGAAAAGACAGATCTTATAATTTAAAATTTTAAAATTTACAAAAAATGTGCAAAATCAAAATAAAACTGTATTTGTTTTAATTTTCTAAAGTTTATAATTTATAAATAAAATTTACGTAGTCTTATGTATTAAATTTATTTAAAAAAAACATGTAATTATTTTGTTTTGGTAAACAGCTGATAAAAAATGAGTTTAACTAACGGCTAAAAAATAATCAAATTATTGTTAAAATACAAATTCTACTTTTAAAATATATTTTTGACGCTTTTACAAGCATAAAGGACCCAAAAAAAAAACTGACAAATGTGTATATAGCAACATACTAGTTGGTCAAATTGGAGGCTGTCTTAAAGCAGCCAGAATAAATTAAGAGCTAAAAATATAATATATCTATAATAATATTTTTTATGTAACCGATCTCAATTTGTGCGCATTGGTCAGTGCGTTTCTCGTAATATTGATGTTACGTTTGGTGTTCTACAGGAATCACATCTTGGACCTCCAATGTTCAATTTTTTTTTTCAATGTTGTGGTACATTGTTTTTCTAATGCGCGTTGTTTGTTATTTGCTGACAATATAAACATCTTTAAAAAAATTCAGTTTTTGTCAGGCTAATAACTTACTACTTAATTTAAATAAGTGCAATATGATTACTTTTTCAGTCCACAATGATGTATGGTTAGTCTCTCAAGAATAAAATATTGTCAAGAATTTTGTAATTTAGGCATTACGTTTGATTTAAGCCTTTCATGATCACTACATATTGATACTGTTGTGGCTAAAGTTTATCAACTTTTAGAATTTTCCAAGCGTAACTGTAAGGAGTTTTGTGACTCTTGTACTTAAATTATCCTATATACAACGCGTATAATTGCTCTCTACATTTAACATGACTAGTTTTAAAAAAAGACGTTTTAATTTTGACGTGACACTCGTTTTTAAAGTGCTTTGTAGGGTTATTGACTTATTGACTTGCTCAGCTCAATTGGTATTCGTGTCCAAGCTCAAGTTTTGCGCAATGACTACTTATTTCATATACCGTACAAACATACAGATTATGCGTAGCACTATGCATCTACACGTATAACGCGGTATGCTAACAAGATTCCTTTAATACCGTGCGACGAGCGCTTGTCACCCATACGTGACCTTTTTAATATTTTGTACCTATTTAAATTTTATTCTTATTTTCAGTATTAGTTGTTTTATGTTTAATCTATATGTTTTTTAAATTGTATATATACTTATTTTATAATGGCTTTTGTTGACTAGTAAATAAATTAAATACATCTTTGTTAACTTCATAAAAACAGTTTTTAAAGGTGGCTGTCCAAGCACCGCCAAACATATCTCTAACAATATTACACACTTAGTGAATAGGGAGCAAGAGTTAACACTAAAAAGTTGTTCAAAAAAGCCAAGAGAAAATATGACCTAGTCTTTAACAAATTCAAACACAGCAATTATTTTTTTTAGAAAACGGGAAAAAACTAAAAAGTTAAAAAAACCTGGAAAAGTTTCATATTTATCTGGAAAATGTGACTACAAAAACCAGCAGAGTGTTATTTGTAACAAAAGTTGTGTTTGGACTAACATGGAGATTAAAACTCGATATAACCAGATAGTTATACACTGTTGTGACTAAACCTATCATCACATACAGAACATTTAAATGAGCAAAACTACTCTTAAAAGTACGTCAACTAAACTATTTAAAGTACAAAGATTAGCATGTTTGCTAATAGCAGAAGCAATAACTACAACTCCCACAGCTGCAATGGAGACACCGTTGTTACTACCACTACTGTATTTAATTGTGATAATAATAGCAAAACAAGCATCTTAAGATTTACAAATCAGGAATAACAAATGTGTTACATAAAAGATGACATTAAAGGTGAGATTAAATTTTATAAAAAAATTCTTGTTTAATGTTATTATATCGTCTTTAGAAGAGTAGATAATCTGGAACACAGGCCATTCTAGAAACACTATCTAAAAACAGAAATTTGATCTGGAGAGTCAAGAATCAGGGAAAACTTTAAGACAAATTAACTTCTCAATTTTTTTTACAAAGAAACAAACAATCCGTAGAAAACTTAAAACAAAACACTGCAACCTTTAGCAAAACTACCAATAAATAAAGCACACAAAGCTATTTTTAACAGAACTATTATACACTGCTCAAACTATAGTAATGCATATGAGCCAAACAAAACTGCAAAAAGCTTGCAGATTTAATAAATAAAAATTAAAAATCCCATTGTAAATCTTGTACTCAGGCTTATAATAAAATTGGGTATTCTAAGTCTAACTAAAAAAAAATTAAGATTTTTTGACATAAGTTTATAAATTTTATCAAAAAACGAAATTATTAAGAGAGTAACAACTAAAAGTGTCCGCTAGGAGAAAAATATGGGGTTTTTAGTCAGTAAAAACCTGACACTACTAGACAGTACAAAATACACAGATTAAAATCAATTCTGTTTTAAAATAGTGAGACCCAAGAATGCTGTTTTTCTTTACCAATTACACGTTCTATAAATTGTTGATTCAAAAAATGTCTTACACCTAATGCAAAGTGCAAAAAAGCATTATTGTAGTACTACCATGTCTAATCGCTAAAGAAATATCATCTATTTTTGGTGTGATAGCTCAATGGTAGAGCACTTGCATATCATGCGAGCAGTCCCGGGTTCGATCCCCGAAATATGGCTGAAATGATAACTTGCTCTTTATCCACCAGCGTGGTTCGGAAGTCACGTATTAAGCTGTTGGTCCCATCAAACCACTTTAAACAAGTCGTAGACTTACTGTGGCGATGTAAAATAGCCGTAAAAAGCATAATAATAATAAAAAAAAAAAAATCTAACAATCTTCACAATTTTTTTTAAATTTAAATAGTTGTTGGCGGTTAAATAATTCTTAATAATAATTGAATCAACAAATACGTTATCAATAATTCCACACCAAATATTTGACATATAAAAACAACAATGAATTTTGACATGTGTTTTTTTTTTAAACAAAAAATCTTGTAACTAAATGTGAAGAACGTTACCAATCAACTATTGAAATATAAAAATAGAATGTAAATATTCTGAGACAAAGTAAAATCTGTTAACAACATAGAAGAATTTATACAAGTTACACAAAAAATAAAAATAACATTTATACTAAAAGATTTTAATTCCAAGAATGGTTTTGGTGCTAAAGGCCATATTATAGGCAAATACAGTCTTAGTGAACAAAACTCTAAAAAAGACAAATTTCTGCACTAAAACGACTTAATAATAGTTTTCCTTACAAACATTACAAAAAAAAATATTGACTGGCAAACCAAGATCTAAAAAAATTAATAAAATTGGTTTAGACATATTCTGAAGCAGATGTAAACTTTGATTACAACTTAGATATTATTTAAAATATAACAAAAAACAGGAATATATAACATCAGAAACTTCAGTTCTAATGAAAGAGAGTAGAAGAACATAACAAACTTAAAAAAATATAAATAGCATAAAAATACAAAAAGAGTGTAGAATAGCTAAAGAACATTGAATATAGCACTAAGCTATTGTCGCTGTCTATATGAGCTAAGTTTAGTATTCATACCTAGAGTATTTGCTTGGGGTGTAATGCTCTGTTTGTGATTATATAATCTATTACTAATTCCTGTCTTCAGCTGTTTCTAAAAGTGTATTTGTATTTCATGTTGAGATTAAAAAACGTGTTATTGATTTGTAGTGCGTTCATCGCACAGAATGTTACCAGTAGATCGCCATTATTGTTTTTAAAGCTTTTATTGAATCTTTGCATAGTGGATGGTAAAATGCTGTTTCTTATTCTTGCGTTAAAATCTTCTAATATGATCAGTTTTTCTTTCATTTGACACTTTGTCTATTTCCGTTTGCAGACCTTCATAAAAAAGTTATCTTACTTTTCTTGTCTTTGTAGTATCTGAAGCATACACTATACACTACACTAATCAGATGCGTTGCTGAGTCTTCGCATGTAAGTTTGATGTGCAAGATTTTATCGTTAGTGTATCTGATATCTTTTATGTAGTTTTTGAGCATCTCTTAAAGTAGTATTCCAACCCCTGATTGTACTCAATTTTTTTTGGGATTCCACTATAGATGTATATGTAATCATTTATTTTTACATTTTTTTTGTTTTTTTTTGTTTTTAATACTGTACATGCCTGAATATTTTTTCTTTAAGTTTTTGAATTATTTCTTGGTCTCTTCTAGACCAGGACATTATATTCTATTAGCCAATTCTGAGAATGTTCTTGTTCCTTAATTCTTTTTCTCCGTTTTCTTAAGTATGTTGTCTTATTATTTATCCGTCCGGAGTCCAAAGCATTTCGTTAATTTCTGTAAGCTATCTTATTTTTTACAGAAGATAGGGTGCTAACCTGACCTTCCAACCCTCCTCCTTTATCCTTGGGACCGGCAACGGGCTTCTGTTTGTTAAACAAATGCATGTAATTTTTTTGGACATTTTACACTAGAAGAATATGGAGAAATAAAAGGTATAATAATTTGTTGTATCTAAATTTTTTGTGCATAGCAGGTAGTTGTCTAAATTCTCAAGTATAAGTAGAAGTATCTGAAACTATTTGTTTATTTGTTTTGTGATTTTTACAATAAATTTAAGATTCATTATAAAAATCTTAAAATCTTAGAATAAGGTTTGCAAGATTTAGGCCCGGTTGCACCATATGTAGTTAACTGCCAGTTTAACTAACTGGGGAGTCAACTTTGACCTTGGTTCAACGGCACTTGGGTTGTACCATCCGTCGGTTAACTAAACTAAGTTTTTTTTTTTTTTCTTAAGTTGATGGCAGGGAATCTAGTTATAACTAGGGAATTTCCTAGATTTATGGTTTGCGCACAAATGTTTAGTTATCTAAAGTTTAAAAAAATTGTGCTGTATTAATTATAAATGCGGGAAATACAAAAAAATATATTTTTTTTAAATAAATTAATCAAATATAAATATATCAAAATTAGTTGTAATAAATTAAAATAATAAAATAATTTACTAAATTTATTTAATCCTATTATACAAAAACGTAGAATGGTAAATCTATTATTATAATATATAATTTAATTAATTTAAAACTTTATAAATTAATACAGTATTATAGATGTTAAAGATCACTAAACTTCATGCATCTGAAAAAACTATTTTATTATCATTGGTAAAAAAATACCATGATCAAATTGAATGCAAATGTAATTTGTTAATTCAATTTCATATATCTCGCCATAAAAGTCAATTAAAATAATAATCAAGCGTCATGAAATATAAAATAAGTTCTCGTAAATGTCAACAAATAAATAGGGGTTATGTTTAACTGAAAAAATTTGTAGTTAACTGCCCGACGGCGTCCGTTCAACTTAACCTCGAGATGAACAAGTTCATCAAGTTGGTACAACGTAAATTTAACGCTGAACTCGTTCAAGCAATGAACTCGAGATGAACTTGGTTGGTACAACCGGCCCTTAATTGTAGCTTTTTTTTCTTTAAAGTTAAGATGTTCTAACCTTAGACTAGTTCTTAAATTTTTTTTGTCAAATTTCTTTGGGTGCACCCTCAGAAAGTGATCTTTATGCAAAAAAAATAACCAATGCCAAATTTTGCACTGCTTTTAAAGTTTTAAAAGTAAACCCTTTACATTAATCTTAACTAAAAAAACATGATTAGAATGTTACAAATCTGCCAAAATAAAAAAAAATACGTACAATACGTTTTCTAAAAAAAAAATATAGACCTAAACCTTAAATTCTAATAATGTATGTTTACGAATCTAATTTTAAGTTCAAAGCTTAAAATACAATAAAAACATGTTAATTAAAAAATAATTAAACGGAGTATATCGATGTAAAGTTTTATGTGGAACCTAATTAGCAAGTACTGAATTACTTTTTTTTGGGACCCAGGGTATGCATCTAACTCAAACCTGGAAGGTATGATACAAGTGTTTTTTTGAATCTTAAGGGCTGAAATTTGGCATAGCATGTGCACAAACAAAAATTGCAAAACAAATATTTTAAGAACCAGTCTAATGTCTATAGATGTTTTGTTAATAGGAATATGATCAAAGTTATAAAACTCAAAAGGAATTACTAAAAAATGTTTATGAAAAGCAATTATTATTAGTATGTAAAATGTTTACGAAAGCATTTGTTGCAGTTTGTTATGGATTTAAGAACTACTAACTTTATAATTATTTATAATTGCTAGTAATATTACATCTCTTTGAGAAACAGAAACTGGAACTTTGGTTACACTTTGTATTTAAATTTGATAAGTTTATTATTGGTGATTAATGTATTGGTTTTATAGTCATTGTTTTCATTTAATAATTTCAAATCAGAAGACAAAATTAAAGCGATTGCTAATCAATCAAATGACTGCAGGCTCGGAAAGCATAGTTTTATTATATTATCATCGGTACAGGTTCTAGTTAGTGATCAAATTGTGAATTTTTTCCTAAGAAATATTGATTAAAAAACATTAAAGCGGCTTTAGGTGTAATTACTGAATCAGTTGCACTATTATTAATTAATATTTTAATATTTAAATCTGGGATTATAAAATACGGTAACTTAGGAAGATTCATCAAGTTTTTTAAGTCTATTTGACAGGTTTGTAAAAGCTTGTGTCATGAAAGTTTTGATTGTAATCACAACCGCTATTTTCATAATTTTATTTTAATTGTTGATTGTTTTGTTCATCATATTTGCTTTGAAACATGCTTACCTAAGCATGATATTAATCTGGATAGTGATAATCAGACAAATAGTCATCTGTATCATGATTATTATAATTAAGATGGGTTATAATTAGAATGACCTTGTTTGATATTAAGATAATTAAATAAACTATTAGATCTTTTAGATTGGAAAGATTGTGTTGACATTGACGTAGTTTGAAAAAAAATTGAGGTGTCTGTGTTGATTATTAATATTGCAAAAAAAAATATTTTAAATATTCTATCTTGAGGGTTAAATAAATTTTGATTATTATTAAAGGAATAAATTTATGATTAAATTTTATTAAGATTTTGTTGTTGAAAGTTTTGTTTATTTAAATTTGTTTGAATTTTGCCATCAAATTGTCATAATTGGAACATTTTTTCAAACAATCTTCCAGTGTATTTGAGAACTATTGCAAAAAAGGTCTCTACAAGGTTGCAAAGTGCCTGTCTTAAACGTTATTAAAGTTTATTTGGTATACAGACGTGTTTGAGCGTTTATAAATTCATTCTTTCCTTCATTTTTTTATACGAACAAATTAAAAAAGTTTATTTAATTTTATGTTTAAATTTACTAATTAAATAAGTTTTTTATATTAAGTCAAGAACCAAACGTATCAAGATAAAATTGATTAAAATTGTTGGATATATTATCCTTTGGAAAACCGCAGTTTTTTTAGTATGTATAATAAATTAAATAAATGCAATGTGCGTTATTACTCATTGCGAACGCGTCGCGTCGTCGGAAAGAGTTGTGTAATTTTATTGACGGTTGTAATAAAATCTGTAAGATTATCTTTATTCGGGGGTGGTTTGGCAAAATAATTTAAAATTTTTATTACTAATTGTAGTCATGTTTAATTCAATTTTAATTTTTTTTTATCGTAATTAACTGACAGGCAAATTCATATAAACTTGAACAGAGATAATAAAATTATTATTTTTTATTATGTTTAAAAATCTAAATCTAAATTTGTCTTCTTTAGAAGACATAATAATGAATTGCGTCACATAGATACACAATCAAATCGTTACTGAATAATGCTAAATATTACTTTCATTGCTTCCTTGGAAATCAGATCGTACTTCTGTGTTGGTAGATTTATCCTTAATAAATGTGGTCCAACGTCTTTTCGAATATGGCTTGCTAATGGAATCTTCTCGAATTATGGTTCTTGTGTTTTCTTCGTAATTGTTGAAACAAACCGTTTCACTGATCAATCATCAAAGAATCATGTCCAAAGCGCCAATAATGGTTATTACAATAAAATCAATTTTTTATTTTAACGTAATATAATTATTTATTATAGAATTATGTTAAATCTATATAAGTATTAATTGGCGCAATAAGTCATAGCTTAATAAAGATCAATTTTTTAAATGAAGGTTATAATACATGTTACTACATTTATATAAATAATTCTGCTAAGCTAAACAGTAGGTGGCTAGAGTTATTGTGTTACAAAAATAATAGAAAATACGACTTAATTTAAAATTCAAAATAAGATTAAATTATAAATATAAACACGGCAAAAAACAACAACAAACACAAAAGACCTAACAACAGCAGTAGACGCAACAACAACAACTACAACAGCAACAACAAATAATACATTAGCAGCCGCAACAACAACATTAACAGCAGCATCAACAACAACTATTGGTTTTGTGTGCTTTGCATTTTATGGACATGGCAATTATCAGGCTTTCTAAGTCGTTCTTTTGCGTTTTGACATTTTAATTCACTTTTATGCCCGTATGACACTATTTATAATTCTTTATAGAATTATATATATAATTATGGATACAACTTAAAAAAGTTTGTAAAATGCACAAAAAATCATCAATTTTATTGCAGATTGAAATTTTCAAAATATTTTTAGTTTTTCTTTATAATTGACGCAAAAAATGTACAAATTAACAGTTTTATAAAAATAGTTAGGTTATATTATAAATGCTATTTCTCACATATGTGTTAATTATAAAGAACGCCCTAAAAATATTCTTAAAATTTCAATCTATAATAAGATTAATGATATTTTGTGCATTTTACAAACTTTTTAAGATTTAAATATTTTTATATAGATATAATTATTGACAGTGTACGGGCATTAAAACTAATGCGATTATTGTGTTGTGATTACCTACAATCACCGGCGTTTGCCAAATTTTGAGGTTAAGTCTGACGTATGTTTTGTGGTTCAAGAAAAGACATGACTTTTAAGCCTCGTTCATACTCATCCGATTTGCGTTTTGCGATTTTTTTTATTGTAACAAAATATTTCTCGGAAAATCTCGTTCATACTGATCCGATTTTTTTATTGCGATTTTTTCTAGTGACATTTTGTTTTTATTTTAGTAACTTTTATATTTATACTAATATTTGGTTTAAAAAATTAGATCTATAATATCTTTCAAAACTTGAAAATATGTTTTAATTTAAATATACTAGTTTTAAACAATAATTATTTTATTGTTTAAACATTATTTAAAAGTTTAAAAGTAAATTTTTTTTTGTATTTATATGAAAAAATTTTCACCACATATTTAAAACTAATTATTTGTGTAAACATAGTTTTATGTAATTTGTAATAATTAGTAAAATTATAATTTTTTTAAAACATAACCTATATGACATATCAACCTTTTAATGAAATGAAGTTAGGCACTTTTATTAAAAATAAAATCGCACAATGTTCAAATTGATTCAACTTTGTCCGTTCAATAAAAATACAAAATATCATCAAAAATGACTTCCAAAAGTACAATTAAAAAAAATAAATTTGATTAAAGTTAACCTCGAGAACACATAAACAAATGTAGATATGTTACAAAACGCGTAAAAAAATGTTTATATTTTTGTAATGTTGTTAGAGTTGAATTATTTTACTTTATTTGATGTTTTAATTAATAATTAACATTGGATATTGTCAGTACTTAATAAATAAATTGTTTTTAGTTTTAAATTATTGTACTTAAGTTTGGCAACAGCGCGAGTAACGTCTGTTAAACGAAGAGTATAATGAAGTGAAGTTACAAATACAAACCTAACCACAATCTGACTGTTTCATTACAGAACTGGAGTTTAATTTAATAACTGTAAAATCTCATTTAAACTTAGATAAACTTTTAATTTACAGTAATTTTAATAATAATACTTAATTACAATTCATTTAATTACATTATTAATAAAAATTCAATGACATGAAGTTAGGTACATTCTGAAAAAAAATCGCAAAATGTTAAAATAATCGCAATTTTTTAGTTTGACAGGCGGCCATTTTTAATCGCAGAAAAAAGTAAAAAATTGGATGAGTATGAACGAGGCTTTCCACTTTTTAGATTACACTAATCTAATTAAGTTATCAATAAATTTTTGAGTAATTTTCCCGAAAAATTACAGATCTATAATTTATTTCAAATATATGAAAGTTAAATTAAAATAAAATACTACAACTTTGATAAACATGTATTACAAGTTTTATCTGCATTATTATAATTAAATATTGTCTAAAACTGATATTGTTGTATTCGTCACAATGTATTAATATTTAACAACTAATTCTAAGTTACATAATACACTTACGTGCTTTAGTGTTATTTGCATAAATTATATACACATTAATAACATAAAAGTAAAAGATAAAATGTTGATAAACTTGTCCTAGACTTTTTCAACTATATATAAATAAGAGCTGTCAGTTAGATTTTATACACAGTAAAATATTATTAAGGTACGAAAATAAATATATTTTATAAAATCAAATAGAAACTATAATTGTATGTGTATTAACAATATATTTTTTTAGATGTTTAAACATTTAATTATTTGTACCTTTGTAGCAACACTTTGCTTCATAACAGTTGATAGCTATTCTTGTTTGAATAATAGATGTGACAATACTACATGTCGTCCATTAGTATTTTGCGAAAATAGAGAAGAATTGAAAATCGAAGGTTGCGATTGCTGTCCAAAATGTGTTAAAGTTCTTCGTAAGTATAATAACATAAAATAGTCTACATGGGTTTTCTTCAAATGCACTAGCATGTTTACTTTATAAAAAAATTAACTTCAATGTAAGTTTAAGATATTATTTAAAATTTAAAATTTTAGAAATTGGGGAATCTTGTAATCTTTTATTTCGCGGTATACCGCTTCCAACATGTGCGTCAGGATTAACATGTGTCAAAGGAAACTGCACTTGTAAAACAATATGTTGATTTCATACAGAATTGTAAAAATAAAATAAACTTTATTAATAAATCATATAACATAATATATTAAAATAGTAATTAATAATATTCAATCCCAAGATATGTAACAAGGGGTGTTAATGACAAATAGATTCCATAGATAATAATTTAATTAATATGCATGTGCGTGCTGCGGTGTCGGGATTTGCGATTTGCATGTGGATGGAAACAATTATGAATGTCAGTTGCAGTGTTTGCTAGGCGTGAGTCGGGTTAAAAGTCGCGTGGCGAGGATTAAAATCGAATGCGAGGCGCGACCTAGAATACAACTGACAATTGGCCGGTCCGCATTTAAAATCGCATTAACAGAAATAGAAAATAAACTTTAAAGCCCATCAAATGTGCCAGTTGCAAGGACTGTTTCCTCTATTCGAATTCATAGATACACATACAAACCATCAGCCAGTTATAATTAATATCTGGAGCAGTGATTCTATTATGTCGAGCTTTTTTAAATGATATTTAATAATATAAAAAATGGGGGGTTGCATTATGTTTATTGTGTGCAAATAAAAATGGTAATAATAAAAAGTGCGGTGGAGTGGCACGATGATACGTACGATACGATTCGGTTATTTGAAGGTGTCCGTTCAACCGGCAGAAACAACAAGCGGATCTTCAACAACACCGGGTCGATTAGGATCTGATTGTATCGCGACCTGGGAAAAACACGCGTGTTTTGTGCTTGATCAATTATTATTATAATATTGGGTTGTTGAATATTTTCCCTTTCACAGTAAAAAAATATGTTCCAACGAATAAATTTGTTTAAGCTATCTTCTGAACAGGTGTTGTTCCACATTGGCATGCTCAAACACAAGCTCAATTTGTTTGATTTGAACGGACAGCCGACTAATGGCTTAGTCAATAATCGGTCAAAGGACGTGCTTCTTGCAACAATATCCCAGCATTGGTAAATATTACTTTTTTATAAAAAGTAACACAAAAACTGTTTTGTAAAGAATATTGTTTCTTGGAATTTTGTCTACAATTTATTTGCGTTTAGTGTGTAATTATTTACATTACATATTCCAAATAATTTGTTTTGGTATTAGTTGATTAAACTAATTATACATGTAAATTATGTAAAAATTTAATTTTAATATTTGTGAAATTATATTTCTGAATGTTTTAAATAAAATTAATATTTATCGTTTTCCGTCTAATTTAATTAGTTTTATATCTTGTTTATTTAAAGATTAATGGTTTATTTTATTTTAAGTCTATTTTCTACCAGTCACTAACTTTATATTTTAATATTTTTTTGTGATTTTATTTGGTGTTTGTTTTTTATTACTTGTATGTTTAATGTTTTACAATGTTTTCTTCATTTTTGTATAACTTTTTTTTATTTATTAATACTTTGTTTTTTTTTTTAATTTTCAATAACTAGCGTATATAAGGTTTTTTTTTAATTTTTTTTAAATTTATTAGTACCTATGTACTTTGTAAATCAATTTTTAGTTAGTCTGTTAGATTTATAAAGTTGTATTTTAGCTTCTTAAATGACATTTGTTACTCTAATAGCTCCACGTGGTACTTGTCCGTGTTAAGACCATACCGACCGCTACCTAGATTTGTAGTAATTCAACGAAAACGGCATTTTTGGCATCATTGCTATGATATGTCGACTTAAAATGGAAGAAATTATTTTAATAATTGTGTCGACTCTCGAAAAAAATAGAAATATGCCTATTAAGGTCCCAACATTCATTGAAGCGGCTATTGCTAATATAAAAAATTAATAGTTTTCCTATATTAATTTGTTTTACTTCTTTCCTTTCATAATTTTAATTAATACTTGTAATAATAATAAATAAACATTATAAGTGTTTATAGTAGTAGTTCTTGGTGGCATTCACCTTACAACAACTCAACAATAATTGCGGCGTGTCAAAAACAAGCACAAAATCAGTATTCTTGTACATTAAGCAAAGCAAAATAAACAGAAATATTTTAAAGTTAAAATAAGAAGAAATTTTAATTTAAAACAGGAAATCTAGATAGCGGATAAAAACATTTTTTTTTAAATATTAATCATATTTGAATTTATAATATTATTACATTCAAAATGATCATTAAAACATGTTTGTATAAAAATACATCACATATTAAAATCAAAATTTTAAATATTTTTTTTAAATGTCCACAAAAATAGTATTTATTAATTATAAAGTTTTTCTGAATTTTTATTTAATTAAAAAAATTATTTAAAATTATATTTATCAATGTCATCAATCAATAATTATTTCTACATCTAATATTATTATAAGTTTAAATACTATCTGAAACCGCAACATTATATTTAACTGCAATAGTTTTAGATGATATAATCTAAAACCAATTATATTTGTTATTCATTCAAATTAAATAAAGCTTTAAAACCGGTTGCTTTACATAAAGCGGGCCTTCAAATGTTCCTAAAGACTTAAATCTTGTTTGCTAGTTGCTACGCCCATTACCCTGCAACTATGTATTTCATATAGTTGGCGGCACTTTATTGTGACAAAAATACGGCAAATCGCCGTTTGTAGATTTTGCTTTATTGGGTTTTGTTTACAAAGAAATGAACTAGGTTTCTATCAAAATAAAATTCTAATTTAATAGAGTCATAATTTAAACCTTTATTTACGTGTATGCAAAATTTAGTTTCTTAATTATTATTATTAACTGCTCAATTGCGTAAACCCTAAGACGTTAAAATGCATAAATTTTTGAGGCAGCACTTGCCCTCTTAACTAGGCTAATCACATTAGTACGTTTGATTTTACAAATTACTAGGCAGAAAAAAAAAACGGTTGTTATAAATTTTAAATAAAGACTTTTTTGTTTAAAAAAGCATCCAACGTCTTTCAACAATGCATGAATTATTTTTTAATAGATTTTCTAAAGATACTTGCCATTCTATTTAGATAAAAAAAAGGTTTTTTTTTTTAGACTAATGCAAGTTTTTAAAAAACAAAACTAAATATTTGAATTATTTGGTAACAAACAAAGGTATTCAATCAGACCATGCATGTCTTCAAAACGTCAAGATTGTTAATAAATTTTGTTAAATTATTGTATTGTTTACTTATTTGTCTGATATTAGAATACACGTCTACGGTGTGGTCTTCTTTCTGTGATTTCCATATAAAATGTGTTAAAAAAATTTAATAAAAATTTTGTTGTTTTTTTTTTAATTTACAATTAACGTAAGATGACTCAATTTTAGAGCATTATCTTAGCAGTACGAGGTTTGATCTTCAAAATATGACTAAATAATAACTTGCTTTTTATTCATCGAGGTGGTTCGAAAATCACCTATAGTTTGTCCGCGTTAAGACTGCAGTGATGGGAGTGGTTTATAAAGTCAGTGTCACACAACTGTAATTGCAACATGTCTTTGTTGGTATTATAAATTAGCTAACTTCACTATGTTTATTATATTATAATAATATGATTTTAAATTATTTAAAAACTTTAAAGCAGAAACAATATAGTTTATTGCTTCTTAATTAAATATTAATATGTTTAGTAGAAATGTATATTAGTCACTTTTAATACTGAAATTTATTAAAAAGAATTCCTAGAATTGCATGACGTTTACTCATATTAATTTTTTTGAGGTTATACTGTACGTTATCAACAAAAAAATGTAATTTACAGTTGAAATACATATAATTATTTACAAATGCGTTAACCTAGTTACAATAACGCAAAAAACTGATAAATATTAAATAGTAAAAATTGTTAACTAAATTTATTCAATTACAAGTAGCTTTGTTTTAATCTAGTAGTTATTCTATTGTAAATTGGGTAAGCCTCTAAACCAACCAGAGCATTGTTTCCCAGTTGCCATAACAACTACTACTGCAGTCTTAACGCGAACAAACTATAATAAGCAGTTGGTTCTATCAATGCTCTTTAATCAACTCGAATAAAACTGTTTTAAATTAGCGACCTAGCAATACTAGTTAAGGTTACAGCTTTTATAATAAACAGTCTATTATTGTTTTTTTAATTCCACTTTTACATTGATCCTTGCCGACGTACTAGATATACACTTTTGTTTCGTATGCCGTTATAGGAGTGCAATGAGTAAAATGCGTCTCAAAAATAACTTCTACTCAAATATCAAATTTTCATTTACGCGATGCAGCCTGTTGCTACTAGCAAAGCAATACCAACTTAGCGACTTTCAGGATAAAAATTCATTTTTCTATGCCAACGGTCTATTTGAAGAGTGGACAACCAAGTAGAAAACCTGTCCATTTTTTGAGTAAGGTAAAAAATTTAATTATTTGGGATCAACGGTATAAAGATAGAAAATACTAGAAGAAGGTACTTTATTAAAGACTTCATGGTATCCTAGGAACAGGTTTCTAGAAAAAACAGAGAAAAAAAAAAACAAAATAACTAATTCCTCAGTTAAATTTCTAAGAGGATATAAAATGGAGATATGTAAAATAAGAAAAAAAAAACAAAAAGAACGTAAATCAGTAAAACAAAATAAAAATGACAAAATGATGGCAAGGTTAGATAAAATAGAAAAGAGTAACAAAAGCACTAATAAAATCAATTAAACTTAAAAAAGCTAAAAAAATAGACAAAAAAATTTAAGATAAAAAGAAATAGAAGGTAGGTAAAACACACACAAAATAGTTACATAAGAGTAAAAAAACATTTATACGCTGTTATTTCTTGTCATCTGTTTTAGATTATAAGTAGCCTAGTACACATTAGTAGACATGTTGCGCAATTTTTGTTTCTGAAACGTGTCTCTCAGGTTGTCTACGTAGACATGTCTATAGACCAATCTCCGTCTACGGGCCTATTGCAAAACTAAAAATTGCAGGTCTAAAGTCTCCTGATTGGAATGGGAGACCGCATGCAACGTTAGACATGTTTTGCAACATTTTGACAGTGTGAACGTTATTTGGCGTCTAGAGGCAAGGCACGTCCCAATTTGTCTCCAGCTACCGAGTGGTGTGGTTCGACTGCTTACAGTTATTTTTCTAAGTTTTACAGTTTTTTTGAAAACATTTGGTTTAACGAAAAAGTTTTAAAACTAATTGAAGATTACCATGCATCTTATTGTTGGCGATTTTCAGTCTTAATTTATTTAATAATACATTATTGAACATAGGTCTTTTTGCAAGCACTGCGCGCGTCTACTAACGTTTACAATTTCGCATTCTTTCACTTGTAATTAGTACTCGGCAGAAACTCATTCTACACAAAACAAAGTCTTTCATGGTGAACTGCAAAGATGAGACTGAGAAATTCAGATCGTAGTGTGGACGCTAGACAAGACAAAAAACTGTGTTTCTAGCCGGTTTAAAGACCGTGTCTTTAGACGGTCTATAGACGTATTGCGCAACATGGTCTACTAGTGTCTTAGACCATAAACACTTTTAGACACGCCCTGTAGTATACCTCACTTGCATAGAAGGGAAGCCAACACCAAGCAAGTGCATGACGTGTAGCGTGGGAATGGCCAGCAGAATGTGAATGCCGTTACAAGTACAATAAGGTTTAAATCTTAAATCTAGCCATTTAATTTTACAATTTTTAATCATGCAATCATGCTGTGCATATAATTTTGTAGAACAATGGGTCTGATATATTATTTCACTTGTAAGTATTTATTTTGCTATTAATTAAAACAATTATAAGATAACTTTGATACGACCAGCCACAAATTTATATTTTGATGTTATTTATTATTGTTTGTTTTTATATTTTTATTGATTGATTTAATATAAATAATGTTGGGGATAGGATATTAAACTTGTAAAGTTATTTTAATTGGCACAATTTATTTTTTTAATTATAATTATCATTCAATAAATATTGCATATTACAGTGATTATTTGAATAAAAACTAATAATCAATTAATTTGAAGCAAAAATAAAAGCAACAAATATTATGTAGTATTATAACAGTATAAAAATTCGAACAGAGTAAGTAGTAAATTAACAAAAACAATTTTTTATGAGACAATAAATATGTCTGTCAAAATTATTATCTGATTTTTACTTTTAATATTCTTATTTGTTACACAAGCTGTAATATTGTGTTATACAAACAATATTTGTTAAATATTTATTTTACCACGTGACCTACTTGAAGCTATATATAATATTATATATTATGTTAAACTTATAAACTAATAAAATTATTTATTATTTTGTAATAATTATTAATTTCGATAGAATAAATTTGTATGTATTGCTTTAATTTTATTTTTGAATAGGATTAAGAATAAGGTAAAAAAGTAAAAATACATATATTTTAATTTGTTTATCAAATAATCAATATTGTGTAAAATAAACAATGTTAATTAACTACAGAGTAATTAGTTAGTCATAGTTAATTAAAGAATTTATCAATTTTTCAATTTGATTCATTAAATAAGTTATTTCATTCACGCTTTCAATAACAAGCCTAATGCAGCTATATCTATCTGTGCGTTTTTATCCACGCGTTACGTCACACTCCCCGGTCTTGTTGGGTACGCTGTGTCGCCAGACGGCGTGTCTATAAGTGTTTATGGTCTAAGACTAGTGTATACAAGTGCAATTTTTAGTTTTGCAACAGGTCCGTAGACGGAGATTGGTTTATAGACATGTCAACGTAAACCTGAGACACGTCTACAAATGTGTTATAATCTTTAGGCGACAGCTGCGTACATTTGCATTTATTATTTTATTTTATTGTGTAGTATTGTCTGTTATTATTATTATTACCAATGTCTTTTCAATTTTACAAATCTGTACCTGTACTTATCTGCTAATCTTGCTGCTATCATAAAATAGTCTTTTTCTTTAAATACCCTAGACCCATTTTAATTCATTATTAAACCAATCGTTACCGTAAATACATATATCTGTATATTAGCATTGTTATTGTAAATAAATATTATATTTTTAATAGCCGCGCATTTTAATTTTTGTTAAAAAAACCGCTACTACCGCGTACAAATACATACGCCAAAAAACAAACAAACTTTTTTTTAATCTGTTTGATTTTTTTTTAACTGCGGCGGTGTATAGACCGCACATTTGAACAATATTTGAGATGGGGCGTACTAGAACGTTGTAAAAAATAATTAGAGTACAAAAGTCACAAAACTCCTTAAAATTACGCTTGACAAATCCTTAAAGTTGTTTAAACACAACAGTATCGATATGTAGTGTAAATAAAAGGTTTAAATTTTAGTTATACAGGGTGTCCGGAAAATACGTGTACAACGTTTGACGACAGACTCCTGACGTCAAAATAGGTCGATCTAAGCCGAATTAGTTATATCCAAAATTGTCTCGTTTAGCCGGTAGAGGGCGTCAAAAATTTGTAAATATTAAAAAGAAATTACCTGTAACAATAATTTTTTAAGTGACCTTGTTGCTATGGCGTTTAATAATTTGACAATTATTGACAAATTGTCACCAGTCTATGAAATTTACTCAAGTATACGATCAACATTCTTGAATTACAAGTTCATTTTACCATTAAAAATGGAAAATTATACAAACTCTCAGAAAGTTGACATGCTCCTGGTATACGGGTTTTGTCAAGGAAATGGGCGTCAGAGTGTTAGGGTTTACATGGAGAGGTTTCCTAACCGTCGAATACCAAACCACCAAACATTTGCCAATATTGAGCGTCATCTTCGGGAAACGGGCAGTTTTGAGAAAAAGTTTGAAGGCAGGGGTCGTATGCGAACAACTCGAACTGTGGAAACAGAAGAGATGATTCTGGAAAGAGTTGAAGAAGAACCAAGTACCAGTACCCGTCTCTTAGAACGTGAGTTAAATGTTCCTAAAACGATTGTCAATGAGGTTTTAAGAGAACAGTTGTTACATCCTTACCACATACAAAAAGTCCAGGAACTTTTACCGACTGATCCCCCCATGCGGCTTACATTTTGTCAATTTATTAGAAACAAAAGAATCCTTGTTCCAAATTTTTGTAGAAAAATTATGTTTACTGACGAGGCATGCTTTACAAGATCTGGGGTAACCAATCTGCACAACGAACATATTTATTTCGATAAAAATCCACATGCCATTAAAGTTGCACATCATCAGCATCAATTTAAAATTAATATTTGGGCAGGTATTATTGATCACTACCTTATTGGTCCCATTGTTATTCCAGACAGGTTAGATGGAAATATTTATTTAAATTTTTTGCAAGACACATTACCAATTCTTCTGGAGAATTTGCCCCTTTTACTTCGGAGGGAAATGTGGTATATGCATGATGGTGCCCCGCCCCATTTTTCCGTTGCCGTTTGGCAATACTTACATCATCAATATTCCAACCGATGGATTGGAAGAGGCAATGATGCACCAGTAAAATGGCCACCACGTTCTCCTGAGTTAAATATGTGTGACTTCTTTTTGTGGGGCGCAATTAAAACAGAAGTTTACAAGACTCCGGTAAACACACGCGATGATTTATTGCAGCGGATTTTAAATGCAGGCAACCATTTTAATAATCCCGAGACATTAGATAGGGTCCAATATCATTTTTTAAAGAGTGTTAATAAGTGTATTCAGCAAGATGGCGGTCATTTTACACATTTGCTTAAGTAATGTTTTTGTTTTACTTAGTTTCTTACAATAGATACTTTCAACTTAGTTATTCTTTTGTTTTTTTTGACGCCCTCTACCGGCTAAACGAGACAATTTTGGATATAACTAAGTCAGCTTAGATCGACCTATTTTGACGTCAGGAGTCTGTTGTCATACGTTGTACACGTATTTTCCGGACACCCTGTATAATAAGAGACTAAATAGTGTTTTTATAATGTGTTATTTATTCGAGTACTACGCCACTAATGTATTGTGACAGTACCAAATTGATTAACTGTGATAAAAATAAGTTCTTTTAATTTAATCTAAGTTGTAATTTTGTGTGCCATAGTGTTTTACCGTTACCTGATAGTGATATCTAGTCAGATAAGTCTATTTTAAATTAACTGTTTCTGTATAAACAACTTAACCTCTTCTGTCAAGAGTTTTATTTACTTACTGCGCTTGCGTGTCTAATAGCCGTTTTCTGAACATTTTTTACAGCGATGTTAATTAACATTTTGAACGTTGCTAGGCAATATTTAAAAAACTTGATACCTGATTGGTTAAAAATCAATTTCTACAGCGATGTTAGCTAACATCGATGTTAAAATATGTTCAGAATAGACCCATTAATAGGTCTATTCTGAACATTTTTTAACATCGATGTTAGCTAACATCGCTGTAGAAATTGATTTTTAACCAATCAGGTAACGAGTTTTTTAAATATTGCCTAGCAACGTTCAAAATGTTAATTAACATCGCTGTAAAAAATGTTCAGAATACGGCTATAAAGCATTGTAAGCAGTGGCGTAACTTGAACATTTTACATTCATTTTATCCTTTTGCAATTGCAATTTAATTTGTTTTTTTGTTATCTTTTTGATATCCTATCCTTTTATGTAATTTATGTAAATTCGTGGTTTTTCTGTGCTGTATTTTAGTTAGTCACTGTAACTGGCCCTGTAGTATGAAACGAGTGTCCCTGTCTTACTTTTTGTTTGTTTCTGTTATTATTTTTACAAAACTGTTTGAAATCTGATGGTAAATGGACTTGCACTACTTGTTACCCGTTAAAAAATAGCACTTCTGCAGACCAACAAACGTCATTTAAAGTAGAAATTATTGCTGCAATTAATGATATGATTAAAACTTACTTCACACCTTTTTCTGATGAAATTAGAAAACAAGTAACTACTTATACTGAAGCAATATCAGCTCTTACTGAACAAGTTGCTGTCTTAAAAACTGAAAATTCTGTCCTTAAATCTCAGATTGCAGCTCTCAATTGTACCAATCTCACATCAGAAGATATTATTCATAAGATTAAAGAAAGAGAAAAAAGATCGTTTAACGCCATGATTTACAATATTCCGGAATCCCAAAACCATGATTCTAAGATGAGACAGCAAGACGACATTGATTTTTTAAATGCACTATCTGGGATTTCTTTGTTTAGAGTTGGAAAACTTGGAGCACGACCTAGACCCTTCAAAGTAAATTTCAATAACAAACACAACGTTATTAATTTTTTAAAAATTTGCAAGAATTTCAACTTAAATAATATTCGTATAAGACCCGATCGTACTCCGAAGCAATGTAAAATTTTAAATGATGCTCGAACTGAATTGAGAAATAAACAGCAGAACGGTGAAACCAATTTAACAATTAAATTTATTAATGGCTACCCTCGTGTTATTACAAACTCATGATATTCTCTGCCCTCTGGAAACATGACCGTCTTTTACCAAAACGTTCGTAGACTAAAATTGAGACTTTCTTTAATAATATCAGTGATAGTGACTATAATGTAGTGCTAATAACTGAATCGTCGATAACCCCTAGTGTGGGCAGCCGTAAATTATTTGACAAATTGTTTCAAGTTTTTCGAACTCATCGCAATCAAATAATCTCTGGAAAATCGAAAGGTGGTGGAGCTCTAATTGCTGTTTGCAACTCTTTTAAAATAGAAATTGCTTCCACAGATTTTATTAAGCAACAAGTTTCGTTAATTGATCTTTTATTATGTAAATGTAAACTCAAATCTAGTTGGTTATTTATTGTTCTTGTTTATATTTCAACTAGCGCATTAACTAATGATTATAAATTAATTTTTGATATGCTAACTCAAATTAACTTTGGAGATAATAAAATTATTTTTGTAGGTGATTTTAACTGTTCAGAAATAACTCTTACACAGAATAGTTTATCCAGCCAAGCTTCTATTATATCAAATTTTTGTTCTTTCTTAGGTCTTAGGCAATTTAATTCAATTAAGAATTTTTTAAATAATATTCTGGACTTAGTATACTCTAACACCAAATGTCAAGTATTTAGTGAAATATTTTCTCTAGTTTCTGAAGATATTCACCATCCTGCACTTACTTTTGTTTTACAATGTTTTCCGGATTTGTCTTCAGTTAATAAAAATGCTGTCAAACTTAACTATAAAAGAGGTAACTACCCGGCACTGTATGCGTATCTAAGCAATATTGAGTGGAGTACACTTTTAAATTTTTTTTATGTAAATTTAGCTTTTGTTGAGTTTTATAATATATTAAATAGTGCGCTGCATAAGTTTATTTCATCTTGCAAAGTTAAACAAAAAAGAAAATATTCACCTTGGTATAATATAGAAATTATAAAGCTTATTAAACAAAAAGCTTCAGTCAGACTAAAACTTAAATTCAATTTTCCGACAATAACAACGGAGTTTAAACGACTTAGGGCTGATATTTCAATCATAGTTTAACCCCTTCTTTAACTCAGTTTATGATCTGAGATTAATAAAATAAATGTATTTTTAGTTGGTAGTAAAATTTCTGAAATATCTTTTTCATTTTATTTATGACTTTTTATTCTGTAAAATGTTCGCAGTGAAATGATAAAATAAACATATTTAAACTGCATTATTACTACGTTTTTAAGAATATTGTTAATTAAAAACATGTAATGCACAACATTTTTAAACGACAATCCTATTATCACAATTTTATCAACATTTATTTTAAATTTAAATGTCCCGCATTTTTCTTACTCAAAGCATGACACATAACCTATTTACAAATAATCCATTATGACAGATTACATTGACAAACTCAGTTAAAGAGCTTAAACTCCAACTTTAGCTTAAACTCAAATGAAAGACCGGCCCTTAGAACTTTAATTAAACGTAAAACTAAATCTGCTTACAGTATTTATATATCCTCAATTAAAAATGAAGTTGTCTCTAACTCAAAACAGTTTTGGACATACATCAACTGTAAGAAATCCAACTCATCTAGAACTCTTTCTACTTTGATTAGTCATAATGAAGTATTTGATAATCCTAAGAACATTGCTAATGGCTTCTCTAAGTATTTTTAATCCGTACACACTCTTCCGTCTATTAATGTCAAACTTGATAACTGCAGCTATATACCTAACTTTACATTTTCTCATGTTTCAGAAGATGCTGTGTTAAAGATTCTTAAAACCCTTTCAAATAAAAATTCTGCTGGCAATGATATTTTTTCTGCTTTTTTATTGAAAGATTGCGCTATTCTGTTTTGTCATCCTCTCACAATTTTATTCAATTATCCATTACTACCTCTATTTTCCCTAATAATCTGAAAATAACTTCTGTTTGTCCAGTACCTAAAACTAATATCAATCTTCACAACATTGATAACTATCGCCCTATTACAATCCTACCACACATTGCCAAAGTCTTGCCTCTATAATCAAATATACAACCATGTTAAACTTTATATCTCCACTAATCAACATGGTTTTGTTCCAGGGCGTTCAACTGTAACAAATCTGTGTGTTATTACACACGAAATAGCTAAAATTCTTGACACTTCTGAGCAAATTGACGTTATTTATACAAATATGACAAAGGCTTTCGATAGAGTTGAACATAATATTCTCTTAGCTAAACTTAAAAATTTTGGTTTTTGCAGTTCATCAGAACAATGATGTCATCTTATCTCAAAAAGTGTGAGTCGTATGTCACTTTCAATTACTATAATTCTAATTTTTATTTTCCAACATATAGTGTTCCGCAAAGATCAATATTGGGGCATCTTCTATATGCAGATGATTTTAAAATATATTCAAAGATCAACAGCATCAATGACATGTTAAACCAAATTTTCACATGGTGTATTGCTAATCGATTAGATTTAAACATTAACAAGTGTAAGTTTATGTCATTTACACAAAAAATTAATGCCATAAAGTTTGATTATCTTATCAATAGCCGTTTAGTTGAGTATGTTAGTACTTTTAAAGATCTTGGTGTTCACTTTGATACTAAACTAACGATTAAGTATCACATTGAAAACGTTGTACAGAGTTCTATAAAAGCTTCAGAATTTATTCATCGTAACACCAATAGTTTTCAAAATCTTAGTGCCTTAAAGGCTTTATATAATTCTCTTGTGCGTTCTAAACTGGAATACGCTTCTATAATTTGGTATCCACAAAACCAACATCAAACTCAACAAATTGAAAATGTGCAACGCAGGTTTTAAAATTATTTATTTTTTTAAATTGAAAGAAATTATCTTATCAGAAGCTTTGATCACCTCAGTTTACTCAACAAGTTTAGTTTTGAATCGGTAGAGCTTAGACGTTTTAAGGCAAGTGTTATTTTTGTGTATAAACTCTTGCACAATATTGTCGATACTCCTGAAATTATACAACTTATTAAATTGCATCTTTTAACAGTCGACAAAAACCAACCTTTAGTTTACCAACAATACGTACTAGTCGCCAATCGATAATGTTTGTAGTAATTTAAATAATATGCTACATTGCTGTGATATTTTTAATGATAGTCTTAAGTATTTAATTGAACAAGTTACTTAGTTTTTTTTTATTATTTTTTGCAAATGTTAATCTTATTTTAATATGTTTAGTTTTTATATGTATTTTATTATTTTATTTTATTTTTATATGGTACTTTTTTGTATGTTGTCTTGTAATTGGGAATTGTTTCCTGTAGGGCAATAAATACCTATTATTATTATTATTATTATTATTATTATAACTATTATTAAAACAAAGTGCAATTTCTTTGATTATATAACTTACACATATAATTTATTTCAATAATTTATGCACTTTAACCAAGGTTCAGTTGTTAATCTGAGAATTTCCTGTGCAATTTGCAAATTACCTAGATAATTTGCTCAACGCAACTACAACTTTACACTTTAAGGTGCATGGCTAGATAGTCTGCGTATTCTATGGTTAATCTGCAGTTTATCGGACTTACGCACATTATCGATAACATATACAGCCAGACACAAATAGTGTGGCCTCTATAATAGACAACTTAGTATACACAAAAATTATGTTAAATGTGGTTAAACAAAGTTAAGCAAAAAAAAATAAGCCATGCACTACCTTTGAATTTTCAAAATTAATAAACTTAATAAGTATAATAATTTCCAGATTTGAGTCAGATGCATACCTTGGGTTCCCAAGAAATAAATACTTGTTAATTAGGTTCTACATGAAACTTTACATCAATATACTCTGTTTAATATTTTTTAAATTAACAAATTTTTATTATATTTTTAATTTTAAACATAAAATTACACTCGTAAACAAAAATTATTAGAATTGAGGCTTAGGTCTTTAATATTTTTTTTTAATTTAGAAAACCTTTAAAATGGCTTATGTGCAACATTTGTACTTGTAAAAAATAAAAATTATATTGTGCTTCTCAATATAGTATTATAATTTTTTTTTTAATTTTATTATTACATAATTGTGTGTTTTGAAAAGACCTTCTACTATTGTTTTGATGTTTTCTTTGGTATTTTGTTTTCTATTGTGAAGCAAAATATTTTAAGCATTATAATTTATTTTATTTATAACTTACACTTATTAATAATATTATTAAAATAACAAGTTTAATATGCATTTGTAACGTTTTTATCAACACAACAAACTATTATATTATTCTAAAATTAATTGACGTGATACAATAAGTAAATTAATTATAATTACTTGACTTTTGTTTCTTATCAGTCTATCTATTTAGACCAAGGCGGTTTCGGACAGTTAATTTATTATATAAATATAAATTTATATTTTCTCTATTTATTTTATAAAATCCTTTTATTTTATTCATATTATTGAAGTTAATGATTTTATTTATTTATTTATTTTATTTCATTGATAATGATGATTAATCGAAACATGTATGTTGAAATAAAATAAGTAAATAAATAAAATCATTAACTTCGATAATATGAATAATATAAATATAAATCTAAAATATCTAAAACAAAAGTTGTTGATCAATTTTAATAAAGTTTTGATAAAGCAAACAAATAATTAAAATTTAAATCTGTTTTTTGTGTGTCATTTTTCTGTTGTCACTTATTATCAATTATGTGTGTTAAACAAGCTATTGGCATGTAATAACTCTCAATTTTTTTAATAGTGTATTCACAATTGCTTTGTAAAAATTTAAAAATGTTAAAAGTTTGCAAACCTGCAAATTATCAACAACTTAATGATTTTGAACGTGGACACATTTATTCGTATTTGTATTATTTAATTGTGATGTTGTAACTGTGGGAAGATGTCCTGGATCTGGATGTCTCCGAGTAACTAAGATTAGATGAAAGATGCGGTTACAGAATGTCAATGTCATCTGTTTATCACCGGATAAAATGTTATGGACGTTTATACAGTCCAAATGATGTAGTTTTTTTCTTAATTCTCTTTAACGTACCTGCAGACCAGAATGGAGTAACAAAAAAGCAAATTTGGTTCAAGAACCACATCAAATTTTGTTTAGTGACAAATCTTAAAAAAATTTGATCTAATTGGAATGGTAAAAACATAGAAAGATGAAAAGAAATGAAAAGATATGAAAGATCAAACGCCTAAAAAGATAAGATAAAAACCATCTATTCAAGCAAAAAAATGGAAAAAGCAAAAAGGAGTATCATAACAGAAATAAGAAGAAAAATACCACAAAAAGAAATAAAGGGGCTAATGTAGCAAACGGGAAAAATAGCATACAATAGGATAAAGAAATTAAAACAAAGCTAGAAAACTTAATTCAAGAAACAGAAGAGAGAAAACTAATAGTAGGGAGAGATTTCAACAATAAGGTCGGACCAAAAAAGAAAAAAAAATCGGACAAAAACAAAAGAATAAAAAAAAACTAAAAAAAAATTATCATAGTGCTCAAAAAGTATACAAGGAAAAATGCATAGACGTTCAGGTAATGTATAAAAACAAATAGAGATAAAAAATACCTTTGGAGGAAGAAGCATGAAAATACATAAACAATCTCTTTAAAGTTTAAAATAAAAACTTTAATAGTAATTTATAGATAGAATAAAAAATTTAATATTTTATTAATTAAAGTTTACCCTTCTGCATATATTAACAATAATAATAAAAATTATATAAATAACACAAATAAAATAGAAATAAAATCCAATTTAAACAACAAATATAATTATAACAAAATTATGTTTAAACAATTAATTAGAACGTTTACGTTGTTGTTTTTCAGATTTTCCAGCTTTCTTATGGTTATTACTATGCTTTTTAGATTCTGTAGCTATCTTATGGTTATTATTATGCTTTTTAGATGTATGGTGTTGTTTATTTGCAGCTTTTCCATGAGCACTGCTATGATTTTTTGATATACGATGCCGTTCTTCCAATGTTGTCTCATCGACATTAGTTGTAATAACAGTAGTTGTATCATAGACTTTAGGTGGACATGTACATATGTTATCAACACATGTTAACCCTGATGCACAGGCTATAGTGTACAAACCACCTACAAATAGACCGCATCGGGCACCGGCTTCTAAAATAAGATAACAGAAATATAATTTTTATTATATTACAATGTAATAGCATAAACTTTAGAGTTAATTATGAATACGGGTGGTGTCTTTATTTGATAACTTGTTTGTTAATTATTAATCTATACAAAAATAGCTTGTGTTGTAGTATTGTATTAAACTTTTTCAATAAACACCAATTAATTAATACTTTCTACGTTCTCATCAAATTTTTAGATAAATTGATATAAAACTTAAAGTTTGTCAAAAGTTATAACATATTACAAATTTATATTAAAATACTTACGCAAAACGTTTACGCACGTTGGGCAGCAATTGCATCCATTTAACTTCAGTTCCTGCCAACGATTGCATTGCATTAGAGGTGGGCATGTAGTATTTCTACATTGTTCATCAAGACATACAATACCATTTACATCTGTTGAGCACAGTAGAATAATGAATAATGGAAAGAGACTGAATTTGGCTATTTCCATCTTTTATGATATAATCAGAATAAATACTATAAACTTACATTATTATTAAATTAATATAACTATATTTAATGTTATACTTACTTTAAGAATTTATGTATTTTCAGTAGTATCAGCTATCCTGTACTAAATAAATAATAATAATTCTGTCATTTTTATAGTATCAAATGACCTTATTTTGTTTTTAATTCTAATAATCACAATCGCACTTAACAATGTCTATACATTCTGTAAATGTTTAATATAAGATAGTAAAAAATAGTTATTTTGTTGTTCGGAAGTAAATAAAATTTAATAATTGATTTATTTTTACTAGTATTTAACTTTGACAAAATATAGTTTAATCTTTTCTGAATGTACTGGTAAAAAATAAAGCAATTGTTAAATTATATGTAGAAATAGGAACGACGGTAAAGTTGCTATTTTTGTTACAATTTCAAGCATTGTAACAAAAAAGTCAAATCAAGGTAGCAGTTGGGATGCTAATAAGTTGTTTATTTGCAAGATTTTTAAAGTATTTTTTTTGTTTTTACCAAAAACAATTAAGAAAGCACATTTACACTCAAACAATTTGTGAAGTTTATGAAATTTAATTTAACGTTCACAGTTAATGATATTTTTACATTTTTTATTATTTTTAAGAAAGATCTCTGGTTTTACTTGTTTTTCTCAAAAAATGTGTATTTGATCAAAATTTATCAAGAAATAGAAATGTTTTTAAATTAAATTTAACCTCTAAATAAATTTAAAAATTTTGAAACTTTTTACACTGACGGTTTCTTCAACATGTCTCAAGCCCTAACTTTTTTTTTTGTCATGTGGAAATCCTTTATGAACACTAAGAGAAATTCTTCCCTATCCCAGTGGTGTACGCACTAAAACAACTCGTCTTTCATAGAAGCCGTTTTGGAACTACCAGGTAAGCATATCATCTGAGCGGTCCGGTCAGTTTATCAGTCTATCTTCTCTTCTTCTTCTTTCTTTTTCATTAGATTACCTATGTATCTTCTAGCAGATTCGTACTGTTGTTTGCTTTCCATCATGATTTTCAGTAGGTTCTCTGCATTTAGAGCTCTTCCCATTTGTAGTTCAGCTGCCGTTCTCTCCGCTGTCCACCTGTTACATTGGAATAGTGTATGGTTGGCGTCGTCCACTGCTTCTACGCAGTATTTGCATGCATTGCTGTTATCTTTGCCAATTTTCTTTGTGTATGCCTTATAAGAACCATGTCCTGTCCAGGCTTGTGTCGGGAAGTAATCTATTAATCTAAATTTACAGTCTAGCCATCTTCGTATGTTTGGTAGGAGTTTTTTTATTCATTGTGCTACTCCTTCTGTGTTGTCCCATCCAGTTTGCCACCGATTTATTGTTTTCTCCTTTTTCTCCTTCTTGGCTGCTTTTGTTGATGCATCTTCTCTCTGGAACAGTCGATTTCTTTCTTCCACATTCAGATCAATGGCTATATATCCTGTTACCACCTGTAGCGCTTCTGCTAAAACGGTCCTGTAAGCACTTGCTACTCTCAGCAGCATTTTCCTCTGAACCCTGATCAGCCGGTTTTTGTATCTTTTTACTTTCATTGCTTTATGCTATATTGGTGATCCGTAGAGGATTGATGACTCGGTGACGCAGTTTAGCACTTTTCTTTTGTAGCTTGACGGTCCGTCTATGTTGGGCATAATTCTTGATAGGTTTGCTGCTGTTTTTTTGACATTTTTCACCGTTCTCTTTATATATTCTGAGAAGGTTAGCGCATCGTCAAGGGTTATTCTCAGGTACGTTATTGCTCGCTTTGTGCGTATGATACTGCCTCTACATACAAAAGTAATATCATTTTTTTGGAATTTTTTCTTTGGCTTTTTTAGTATAACCGCTTCTGTTTTTTTTAGGCCAGTTCTAGATAGTATTTAGTTAGCCACATATCTATCTTTTCCCATGCTTTATTGGTCTTGTTTTCTAGTTCGTAACTATCCTTGGCCACAACTACTATGGCGAGATCGTCTGCAAAAGCTACTGCCTTTACGCCGTTGGCTACTTTCTTCTTAAGACGTCATCGTATACGAGGTTCCACAGTGTTGGCCTTAATACCGACCTTTGAAGAACCTCTGTTGTAATATTGACTACCAGGTCTTTTTTTACATGTCGTTTTTGTTCAGATAGGTAGCTCGACACAATATTTTGTAGATATTGCGATACTCCTCTTCTATTCAGTTCTTTCATTATTTCGTCCCATGACATGGTATTAAAGGCATTCTTTATGTCTAGGGTGACTAATGCGCCCCATTTCTTTTTGCTGTTTTTAATAGTTTTGACTACTTCTTCGACCGCTTTTAAGGTAGATTTTCTCTTCACAAAATCATACTGTTGTTCTGACAGTCCTTCTCTAGTCTATTTCTTCTTCCAGTCTACTTTTTAACATTGACTCGTAGACCTTGCTGATGGTATTCAGAAGGCATATTAGTCTAAATTTCAGGTTTTCTGTCGAGGAGTTTCTCTTAGAAATCAATATTAATTTTGCCGTTTTCCACTCAGCCGGGAAAGTCTGCTTTATCAGCATGTGCTTCTTTTAGGGCCTCTAGTGAAATGTAGTCTAGACCAAGAGATTTTTCAGTTTTTAGAGCCTGGACGGCTCGTGACAGGTCTTCTGCTTTAAATAGTTTGATGTTTTCTACTATTTTTCCGAGCTCCTTTTGAAATGCGTTTTTAAGAAACAGCTCATCTACCACCTTCAGTTTACGCTCCGAAGTCAACTTGTATGGTGTAAAACATATCATTTTTAAATGGAAATTTTGTACTCGTTTTCCCAAACGTTGTTAATTAAATCGTCGCACAGTTGTTATTACTGTTTTCTTTTCTCAGTCTCTATTTCGATTCAAAATTGTTTTTTCACGGATATTATACTCATTTTTGGTTTAGCCAGCTTCGTGTTTGCTGTATAACTGTTTTTTTCTAATTTTTGTAAATTTTTTTCTAAGTTTGAAGCACTTCTTTTCGCTTCGGTTATCGTGTTGTTCTATCAGTATGGTAGTCTTTTATTTTTACACCAGTGCGTAGATTTCCTTCATAGGCTTTTTTCATCGTGGCTGTGTATGTCTGAAGAGTCACCTTGTTGTCATTATTCTTTTCAATGCTCCAGAACATCAGCTTTCTGAAAGATTCCCAGTCCTGGTTTTTCTGTGGTTTTAGTTCTTTTTTATTTTCAATTTGCCTTTTAATTTGGAAGTATATGTAGTTATGTTCAGTTCGGTTTTTCTGTCTAGGACTTCCCAGTTTTTGATATGTTTTCCGATACCTTGCGTTGAACAAGTAACATCTATAAAAGAGCTAGAATTCCCCCTTACAAACGTTGGTCGGTGATTTTTGTTTTGAACGATCATGTCTAAAGCTGCTTACCCACTCTACAAAGTGTGCGCCTCTCTGGTCCGCCACTGGCGATCCCCATTCGTGCGCTTTTGCGTTTATGTTGCGCAGTATGACGCATTATTTTTGGGCTCTACTACATCTTTGCATTATTGAGTCAATTTTTGCCTTATAATTGTCAGCGGTTGTATTTGAGGTAGCAGCAGTACATTGTAAATTTTTCCAGCTGTAGGACCAAGTAACCTTAATATCTTTCCACTTTATTTGCTTTTATGCGTTTGTTCATAAAGAAAACGGCTACGTTTTTCCTCTTGTCTGCTATCCAACCTGACTTCTTTATTATTTTCTTATTTGGCTCGCATACTATAATTATGTTGATGTCCATATCTGACGCCGTGGCATAGGCGACGTCGTGTGCAAGCCACGCTCTACCCAGATTTGTTAGCATGATTGTTAGATCATCTTTTCTCTCCTGCAACAAGCGTTTTGCTTTAGCTGGCATTTTTAGTTGGTGTTGTCGCCAAGTACGGGCACGTTCATGGTTGTCGGTGCTTTATTCTTTAGTACCATCCTATAGTATAGGCATTTAGTCTGGTCCGACTTATGCCCCTCCACGTTGCAGATTATGCACATGGGTGTGTCTTTGCATTTATTAGCTCGGTGTCCTGTTTTGGCACAGTTTAGGCAAGACTCTGTTCTGTCCTGTTTTTTACATTCATCTCTCATATAGCCAAAGTGGTGACATATGTAGCATCTCGTAAGGTCAACTCTTTTTTTTGCTCTGCAGTAAATCCAGCCTATTTTAGTTTTCCCTCTGTTTGTTATGCGCGTGGCTACATTTCTTTTTATGGGGACTGTAGCGGTTTGGTTTTCGGAAAAGTTTTTAGCTTTCATAAGTTCCTTTATTAGTTTGGCTTTGTCTATGTCGGTTATATATACTAGTGTGTCGTTCGTTTTTATTACTATCTCTGTGTTATTACTGCTGTTCTGGATGCTTTGATTTACGGTTACCGCTTTTCATTTACCTCCCGTTATTTTCAACTACAAATCTTCTTTTTTAGTCTTTTTTATTGTTTTAACTGATATACCAGTTTTTTCTATATTGACAGCACTTTTTACCGTTCTTAGAAGATTGGCGTAGCTTTTCCCCTCTTGTGTTTTTATTATTATTTTTTTGGTTTTGAGTCTTCTTCCTTTTGGCGTAGAGTTATGGGGCCTTTTCTTTTCTTTATTTTTGTTGATTATGGTTACTTCCAGCTCGAGATCTCCGAGAACGTATTCAGCGCATTTTCTAATGTAGTCTATATTTGTGTGTCCTACCGCAGATATCTTTAAGCGTTTTTTCCTGATTTTTTCTACCTCGTCTCTTAGTTCCGTGTATAATTTATACACTATTTCCACATCATCGACTCCGCTGCTATCTATCTTCATAGGAAAAACGTACGTACTGCGGGTGTGTTGGGTTTGCTCGTTGGTTACCTTACTACTCAAGACTCCAATGTGCATCCTCACAAATTCAAAGATTCCTTTGTTGAGGCCATCTGTTACGAGGGCAACGATATGTGGAAATTTCCTTTTAATTTCTTCTATAGCTATTTCTTGGCTTCTAATCACCGTGTCCATAAAGATCGCCGAGTCTACGTTTTTATGTTCTTCCGGCGGCTTCTCTAGTTGAATTTTTGTTACAATGTAGCATTCCTCTGGCCAATCCTCATCAATTATTTTAGTTTAGCTGCTGAAGTTTTTCTCTATACTTAATGCCGTCTTTATTTTTTCTTTTCTTTTTTTTTTTCTCTTTCTGAGTGGGTTTTGTTTTTCTTTTCTTTTCTTTTAGTTGCTTTTTGAGTTGCAGAATCTCGCGGCGCAGCTCTTGTTCTATGTCCTCTTTTTTTTATTTTTGGTTAAACATTTTTCTAACCATTCCATTTGTTTCTCTTCCTGGATCTGCTTGGCATAATAGTTTAACCTGGAGCTAATTTCCTTTAATTCTGTTTTTGGTTTGTAGGTGTCTTCAATTAGGGTTTCCAGCTTCTTGACCTGCACCAGTAGTTTTTCCAATTGATTCATGAATAACTTTCCTTCGGATCAAATGTGTATCTTGATGCTTCTGGGGTCAAGTTTACTCTTTTCTGTTTAGGGTTTTAGTCCTCCTTGACATTTAGTGTCATAGGATATTCAGTCCCTGTGTTCGTAAGTTCTTTGTCTGCACTGTTTAGTGCCGTACTTGTTGTCGCGTAGTTGTCTTTTTGTTCCTGGCCTAGATCCGGCCGATAGATAAGTGTCTTTTAGTTTTGTGGAGGCGTATGTTGCAATTCTTAGCGCCACTGGCTGAAAGTAAGAGAGTAATCAGCTACGGCTTCGGCTCCACTACCCTGAATGTCTACAAGAGTGACCAGAAAACCCCAATCCCCTCGAGGGAAGGAGAGCCTAGGTCACATTCAGACATTGAGATGTCAGACATAGGAGTCAGCAACATGCTCGGACCACTCCAACTAGGTGAGATAAGCGAAGCAGAGGAGAATCTGGCGCTAATCTCTGACACCCAAGACGACAACGACCAAACAATCGTCGAGGTGCCAGAAATACCTTTCAGCAATGGTGGGGGTTCTACAATGTAACCTTCACCACTCCAAAGCAGCTTCGGTTGCTCTGCTCCTCCAATTGACAAAGGGAGGAGTTGACATCGCCCTAATCCTAGAACCCTGGGTCGTGGAAACCAAGATCTGTGGGCTGGGCTCTGATAAGTACAGGTTACTGTACGCAAAATTCGCAGATAAGCCACGCTTGTGTATCCTGGCAGATAAAAGTATCAACGCTGTCACTGTATCAATGGGACTTTTTAACCGTAGGTTATAGATGATCTCAGGATACTTTGCCCAGGAGAAGAAAAGTTTCCCAGAGAGTTTCCATGGCATTATTAACGAAGCCAACTTAGTAGGAGCGGACGTGATCATTGGAGCCGATGCCAATGCCCACCACACCATATGGGGCAGCTCGGACACGAATAACAGAGGTGAGTCTTTACTAGAATTTATACTAACCTCCGACCTAGAAACACTCCCACCTTCACTACAGCGGCGAGAGAGGTGTTATTTGACATTACACTTGATTTCACTAAAACGACTAACCTTGTAAGCAATTGGAAAGTGTCAAAAGAACACTTCTTTTCTGATCATAGGTATATAGAATTTAAGGTAAACATACAGATACAAACAAAGCCTAGTTTTGTAGACAAACGAAAGACTGACTGGGGTAAGTATAAAACTACCCTATCGGGTCTTCTATTGGAAGAGCCGCCCCCAACACCAAAAACAGTGGATAAGCTAGACAGAACTGTAAAGCAGTTTACATTTGCCTGTAACAAGGCCATACGCACATCATGCAAAGTCGTGAGCAGGAAAGGTAACAGCATACCACGGTGGTGGACACCGTTAGTAAGCAACCTAAGAAAGGAAAACACCACTGAGTGGACTGGGTCATTCTTTGCTCGGCTTTGCAAACAGATAAAGAAAACCTTAGAAGCCACCCGACTGCAAAAGATATTATCTAAGGATCCGGCAGTTCAAAGCTTCATACAGAAGCAAGATAGAAACTGGACAACCTCATGAACAGAAACGCTGGAGCTACTCATGGATACACACTTTCCAGGCAATGGAATAAGTGTAGTGGACTACACCATAACTGCTCCACCTCGGTATTTAGCTGACAGAATTGTAGGTGGAGACAAGTTAATCTGGAGCATCAAAAGCTTTAAACCCTTTAAGTCACCTGGACCTGACGGGATCAGTCCAGTTCAGCTGCAAGAGGCCATTGATATAGTTATACCTTGGTTGGAGACTATGTTTAAGGCATGTATAAACCTCTCATACATTTCAAAAATTTGGAGAGAGGTCGAGGCGGTTTTCATCCCAAAAAGAGGAAAGACTTTACACACCTCCCCCAAAGACCTGAGACCAATCAGTTTATTACCGTTCCTGCTAAAGACGCTTGAAAGACTGATTGACTTGCACATAAAGGAGGCACTTCACCCTGAAATGCTGTCAAAGTCTCAGCACGCATACACAAAGAGGAAATCCGTAGAAACGGCACTCCACGCCTTGGTAAACCAGATTGAGAGCTCGATGAAGCATAAGGAGTTCACGATGGTTGTCTTCCTCGATATAGAAAGGGCATTTAACAACGTGAAGCCTAAAACCATAGAATCAGCCTTAACTGGACTAGCAATAGACAACGCTCTAAGTCACTTGATCGGAAAAATGCTTTGTAAAAGGAACATCAGAGCCACAATAGGAGAATCCCACATAAAAAAGAAGGTGAGTAGGAGAACCCCACAAGGAGGCCTCTTCTCGCCATTGCTTTGGAACATCACTCTCGCCTATGCGGATGACGTAGCAATAGCGGCTTTAGGAAAACACCTCAATATAATGTCGCAACTTGTCGAAGGGGCCCTATCGAAACTAGCGCAATAGTGCAAAAGGTGTGGCGTAAATGTCAACTCGGCGAAAACCAAGCTAGTCGTTTTTACAAGAAAACACAACATCCCAGAATTCAAGCTCCCAATGCAAAAGGGCACTGAACTGACAATCAAGAAGAGCGCCATAGACAAAAGAGTACGGAAAACAACGGTGGCGCTGTACTCTTGCAAGAGAGCGGTAGGAAAATCCTGGGGCCTCAACCCCAAGATTACTTTTTGGCTATACAGAGCCGAAGTTACACCAATACTCTACTACGGCGTATTCATATGGTGGCTGGCACTTAATAAAAGAGTCCATCAAATGGCGCTTACAAAAGTGCAGAGAATGGCGGCGCTCATGATAATGGAAGCTATTAGAACGACGCCTACGAAAGCCTTGGAGACAATCCTGGACATAACCCCGGTCGATCTAATGGGCAAGCAACTTGCCATTATCACAGCACTCAGACTAAAGTCGGTGCAAATGTTGACATCGGTTCATCGTGGTCACGCCGGAATGATCATTAAATTTAAAGGGGTGCCCAAAAACATAGACCGCTGTCTAGCAACACCTGTTTTTGTATTTTAATTACAACTCAACAGTGGTTTCTGACTGTCGGAGAAAGCTGAACGAGCTGGTAGCACAAACAAACTTAAGACTCATGTGGGTACCAAGCCACAGCGGGATCCCAGGTAACACAGAAGCGGATGAGCTTGCAAAGAATGGCACAAGCCTGCACTTAACCGAAGTACTACGGGATATTGGTATTCCATTTGGAAAAGAAGCACCAACATCGTCGTTCTAAAAAGAAACGATGTCAGACTAGCAGTGGGAGTCATCACGGGACACTGTCCCATTGGCAAACACGCGGAGAGACTGGGTATAGCGAAGCGAGACTACTGCAGAGGCTGCCTGGACAAGGAGGAAGAGGAGAGTGTTCATCATTACTTATGCCAATGCCCCTCTCTGTCCGCAACACAATTGCTCTTCTTAGGCAGACCTTTCTTTGATGACTTCTCTGACCTCGCATCACAAGATGCGCAGACTCTCATGAGGTTCATTCACGGCTCAAAATGGTTTGACAAAATGCCCTGAAGAGGGTTGTACTTTTAATCTCTGTGATAACACTACGGGCCCATCTAAGGCCTATGTGAGCGATAGCTGCCACTTAAACCTAACCTAACCTTTGTTGCAATTTTTTTTTTGCAAAGGGATCTCCTGCAGCGTTGAACTTTGCATATCTGTTTCATTGTTATTTGTTTCCTGGTTATCTTTATGACGTTTGTTGTTTGTGTTTATCAGAAAGTTGCTTTCCCCAGAATCCTTAGAGCAGACTGCCGTAGCAGTGGAGGAGTATCCGTTTCCGGTACCTCCCTGGAGTCATTCATTTTTGTTTGTTGATTTTTCCATATTAATCATCATCATCATTGGTAAGACTGTTATCTGTTTCGTGAATCTGGGCTAAAGGGTGGTTGTCGTTAGTGATCCATTTTAGGGAGGGGTTAAGAGAGGAGAGGATGCCGGGATAGGGACTACTTTTTTAAGAGGTTTTTTCTCTCTGTAGAGTAAGAAAATAGTGTTTTATGGTTCCCTAGCCCTAGATATCTAATAACATCGGGAACCGAAAGGTGGATTAGAGTAGCCAAAAGAGTTGACCAAGGGAGGTTGACAGATCACAGCTGAGTATGAACAAAAAGTCTTTGCCAGAGCCTCTTTAGTTTCCATGCAGCGGGCACCGCGTGCAGGTGAGGTTGACTAGAGTTGGTCATTTTGTCAGCTCCTTACCCACCCTCAAGCCCTAACTAGATCTCAAGCTAAGACTTAAGCTAAAAGCCGAGCTTATTCCGTTGCACCAAAACAAAATCTCATCTTATTTGCGTCAAGCAGAGCTCAAATAATAGATGCCGTTTTTAAGAGCTCAAGCTCTGCAACTGTTATCAAAATTATTTTGTGGGCTCTAAACAATTATTTACTACTACTTGCTTTTATATACTGTAAAGCATAATAATTTTTATTTTAATATTTTATAAATTACAGTATAATTGACTTCAAAATATTCTAATTAATGTGTTCTTTAAAAATTATAATTATTTGACACATAGAACCATAATGTAACAATTTCTGACATTTATATTTTATAATAAATTAATGTCAGTAAAAAATTTATTAAGACAAATACGTTTTTTTTTACCAATTAGAAAATAGCATTGTGAATATTGGCGACATTGCCAAATCTATCCGGATCCTAGCAAAGATATCGTTTCTAAATGCATGGTTCAACAAAAACTTGACATAAGCTGGCTTGGTCAAGTAACGTCTCAAGTGACGTTAGAAAAACCGGGCGTAAAAATCCTGACAAAGCGAGCTCTAGCGGCAATCACCAAAAACAGGACACTTTTTTTGGTTTCTTGTAAATATCTCAAGAACTGTTGGTCGGAGGTAAAAGTTAAGTATATACATAATGAAAGCTGATAAAATTTGCAATAAAAATAATCATATACATTTTGCTAGTATTTTTAACGGTTAAAGAGTTATAAAAAGCTAATTATTGTGAGACGGATTAATATTGTGACGAATTAATATATTTGTCTTTATTTATTATATTGTTTTGTGCGCCGCGGTTTTTCCTTCGCGTATTTTTATATCCGCGATAGCGAATATTTTCCAATGTCGCGCCGAATGGATGTACGGTCCTTTTATATTGAACCGTTGTGACAAACGGGTTAAATTAATTTACTTACCTTTAAGGTTTATGGTGTGTGGCAAATACTTATTTGCACTCTGGGCCTGGTTGTTTTTAGGTAATTATTCTATTATTATGTTATTATAATTTGTTACTGGTTATATAATTATTAGGTTACGTTATTAAATTTATGTTTATTTTTCTTTAAGTTAATGTAATGTTTCTATAATAATTAATTGTTTTTAGTTAACCTATTTGCTACAATAAATTGTATTATTATATTCCAATCCTGTGCCATTTTTTGTTGTCCACCACAATTGCTTTAAAAAAAATAACACGGCACAATATGTAATTTATTCATGCATCAAATTGAGCTGTGACACTTACTGCTTGAAACACATTAAGAACAAGTAGTTATAAAATAATTGAGTGAGAATACCGTCACACAAATATGAACTCTATATATCACCTGATTTCTAATTATAAGTTCAGTAAACTAAGCATTTTGATCCTCATTTACAATTTTCAGAAATATAAAGAAATCCAAATCATCAGGGTCATCAGGGTCATCAAAGTCTTTTTTAGGGGTGGAAGTAATGCCATTCAAGCATTTTTCATAGCAGTTGAGGCAAAGGTTTGTGCTCATTATTCCTGCTTTTTAGCAACCACATCTGTTTCCACATCTAGTTATAAATTTGCAAGAAATAAGATTGAGGATTGCTTCTGGTTCTGCTGCGTTTTCTGTAGTTACTAGGATCAACCGGCTGGATCAAGCTTATAACCCCACTGTTCTGGAGGAAGCTCATTTCCTAGTCAAACTTGAATTTGGTGGTATACACAAAAAGCATGCTTCATTGCTGGTCCATCTGTGGGCGACAGCGCAGAGAGGTCTGGTTTAGCATTCAAAACCGATTTGGTAAAAGCATTGTAACAATGCATGTTAAGGAAAGTTTGCTTGTGGGGTGCATTGCACAATGCCAGGAATATTTTGTTTTTATCTTTAGCTTTATTACATCAGTAATACTTTGCAGCGTAGCTCGCTTCTTAAACAAATTGAAACAGACAAGTTTCCATTTTGATATGCAGAAGAAGTCGTATCACATCTGCTAAATGCATGCACAAGAAGTATGCAGTTTTTTATTTCTATAGTTTGCAATTGCTGACTCAAATATACCTTTCTTTCTACTCTACCGTGGTTTAGTTTAACAAATAATATCTGTCCATCAGATGGGGTTAAAGCCATGAGAAGAACAATGAAATCAAAATCTTTGTTTCTAGTTAAGAATTTTATAACTTTTGTGCAAATGACCAATTTACTACGTTACTAGAAGCTTGTTCTGTTTTAATTCCATAGTCGTTAAGAGCAGTTAAGAGAAATGTTTTGTGTTCAAAGTTTATGTATATTGACCTCATTAGCTTGTATTTTGGTTTTGTTTAGCTATCTACGTACCAGATGGTGCCGTTGAATAGCCATCAAACACAACGAAACAGCTCTTGCAGGCATAATACTTGAGAACAGAGGTAACATAACATAGGCAAATTGTTGATATTAAGGATTTTTTGGGTCACACTACCTTGTGTAACAGTAATCCTCCATCCAAAACGATGTCAAAACCAAATACAGGAAAAGTATCGTATAAGACAAATTTTTTTTGTATATAGTCAACTTTTACTTATAACCTATAATTCTTAAGATATTAACAAAAAACCAACCGTGTTTTTGGTCATTACCGCTAATGCTCGTGTCATATTTATCAAGACTTTTAATATATTCTTCATTAGGTACTTATAAATTAATGTACAAAGTTTCAAAACTTTTAGATTTTTTTAGAGATGAGATTAATATTTGAGCATATTTGACTGGATTAGTTAGTTTAAACATGTTGAGAAAATGAGTGAGAATAGAATAACAAAGCAATTCTATGATGAAAATGTATTTGGATCAAAATGCATAAGTAGACCACGTAAAAGTTGGTTAAATGTTGCAAATAAATGCGTGCAAAAAAAACTATAAGAAAAACCTGATAAGCAGATGTAAGAAGCAAAGAAAGTATGTAAAAACAGAAAAATGTGAAAACAAATTGTACAAAATAAGGTTTAAGAACCAAAATAATGTGCAGTGTTATTGCTACCCCAAAAGTGAACTAAGTGACTAAGTATGTATGTAAGCATTTTCACGCTACTGCGCGTGTTTAAAAGATTCTTTTAATTTTATATCAGTTTTTTTGTTGACTACGTGTATTATTAATTGATACAATAATATATTTATTTAACTCTAAAAAATAGAAAATACTACTGAAAGTACAAAGCCATTAAAATTTCAAAGATTTTTATCTTAAAGATCCTATAAACAATGAGCTAAGTAAAGCATAAAATGTACACAGAAAGCCTTTAGCAAATTCTTTACATACCTCTACTAGTCAGTATGCAAATTGAAACATTAAAAAAAGAGAGCACTTTAAAGGATAAACTTTTAAGTTTGAAAATTAAAATATTATTTTTAAAACTTACTAGAATAAAATTGAGTTAAAGTTTTCTATAACTATAATAATAATATACCTTGTACCTGATAGTGTTTTGAATTATAGAACAAAGTATGTTTTATATATTTTATAGTTTTTTGACAAAATTAGTTTTCATTTATTTTTCTATTATAAAAATTGTTAAAAAGTTATATCAATATGTATATAAAATGCATATACATATTGATATAACTTTTTGAACAAATTACAGTTATTTTTTAATAAATATCAATTTATTGTAAAAAAAATAAAATTTAGAAAAAAAATTATTAATTAAATTTCTGCTACTATTATTAGTTCTTACTCCTCCAGGTAAAAATTCTACCAAAAAAATATTTCTTTTATTAATTAAATTGTTTATAGTTTGCTTATTCTTGTAATCCATAGGTAATTGTGCTTTTACAACCTATGCGACAAGCTACTGCACCAGAAATTTGTAGATTTGTGGAGAATAACTTGTTTTTGAGGTTTGGAGTACCTCACACCGTAATAGTGGATAATGGGCTTCAATTCATTAGTAGAACTTTTAAATATCTGCTGAAGTTGTACCAAATTCCTCGGCTACTGAATAATGTAAAATACCATCCGCAGGTTAATTTTACGAAGCGAATTAATCGGGTTATAAGTACAGCCGTACGGTGCTATATTCAAAAGCAGCAACATAATTGCTGGGATGAAGAAATTTTTAGGATAGGGAGTGCGATAAAATCTGCAGTCCATGAGGTAACTGGGTATTCTCCAAATTCCTTAGTCTTTGAAAGAAATGTACCTATTAGTGGTAAATACTATGTGGACTATAATCTACCACAAGGACCTTCCGATATAGGTAGAAAAAAATACTTTAGTAAATTATCAGATCTACCAAAAGTATATCTCGATATTAAGAATAGGCTCAGAAAAGGCTATAAACCCAACGCGCGTCATTACAATTTGAGAAAGCGTGTTCAAAAATGTTCTGTTGGTAATTTAGTTTGGAGGAAGAATATGACGCTTTCAAATGCCGCCAAAGATATATTTTCTAAGTTATTACCAAAGTACGTGCTAAATAAGGTCAAAAAAGTGAGGTCTGACATTATCTATGTCCTAGAGGCCTAGACTGAAAACCATGGATTAATAAATTCCACGGCAATATCCCCAATATAATCAGTCTAAGTGAATCTTAGGGCCCCAAAAAAAAATGAGTAAATTGGTGAATGTTGGTGAGTCAAGAAACTGATTACGAATAGAATTGAATGAATGCTATGAGTTATTAGTGTACGTAAGTGAAATTTTTTTTTGAGAAATTTTTTTTGTAAGGAGAGGGGTATTGTAACGGTTATTTTTATATGTCTGTTGAGTTTTATCCTAGTCAACTTTATGTGCGTGGAGGTTTGTCTTAGTTGTTTTGTGTGCGGAAATTATAGATGGGTTGCCTAAATTTTACTAATAATTAAATTTATTGAGAATTGGTGCAAGTGCGGAAAGCTCAACTATAATTCCACTATTTTTAATAGTATGAATCGTGTTGGAGTATTTCTGCAGTTTCTTTTTGTAAATTCTTTAATTAAAATCAATTTTTTCATTCTAATATTTTTTCATGGGAAATGTTCATGTATATTTATTTAAACATACAACAGCTCTTTAGGACTTGGGATGTATTAATTAGAACATCCAATCGATATAAAATACATTTAATATAGTGTACGTTTCGGACATACTAACGATGTCCTTCATCAGCACTGTAACATTTACATTTTTTCAATTTAAACTATTCTAGATGAAATAAAAATAAAAACTATATATTTATAATTAGCATTAAACATGGCTTACCATTAAAAGTTATTTTTACAATTAAACAGCACAACACTTTAAAATTCAATTTCCAATTACATTAAAAAAAAAATAATATATATAAATATTCTATGGTCAAGCAATTTATTTTACAATTTCTATTACTCTGTGTGAAGACGGAGGAAAAGTACATTTTTATTTATTTGCTATAAAACAACTACATTCCAATAAAACAAAATTTTTTTATTTATTTTAAAAATAATATGAAAAATACGAGGGAGTTTTAATAATTGAACTAAAATTAACAATTTAAATTTACTATTATAATTCATTAATTGAATAGAAGAATCAATCCAACACATCTCCATTCGATGCAAGAACAAACACCAATCAATCAAAGGTCTGCGACTCTCATCAACCCATCAACGACAAGGATGTTAATATGCCGGTAGCCTATTGATGAGAGTCCCAAACATTCAACCGATTGCAACATCTCACATACGAAAAGAGACAAGCCCAACACAATTCATAAACAAATTATTGAAGGAAATTATCTGCCGAGTTTAAGTTTTACAATATTATGGTAAATAACACTTAGATTATTACTATCTGTTTGGAAATGGCAAGTATGGTTATTATTTATGTGTAGCATTTCATTTATCAATCTTTTTTTAAAAACCGGTTCTATATCTAATATTTCAGTTTTATTGAAATTGAAATGATGTCCTTGTGAGATATGATGTTGTGATAGACCCGTTTTTTCGCTTTTATTTATGCAATCTCGTTTATGTTGTTTTAAGCGATCCGTCAATTTTTGACTGGATTGTCCTATGTATTTTGTTGAGCAATTGTTGCACGGAATGGAATATATTGTATTTTTTTTGTTTTCTGTTAGAGTCTTATCTTTGAGTTTGGAGTATAATGTCCCCACTGTGTTAATGGCTTTATAGGTAATTTTTGTATGTGCGTCGGTTAATATTTTTTTAATTTTGTGTGAGAGACCACTGACAAAAGGAACTGAGTACCACGTTATGGGTGTTGTTGTTTCTATTGTAGTTGTTGGCAAGTTTGTGAGCTTGTTATTATTTAAAAATTTATTAATTAATTTTATTGGGTAATTATTGCATAACAATTTGTTTTTAAGGAGGTTAAAATTCTTTTTATGAAATTTTTGATCTGATAATTTAATTATTCTATTTATTTGCATCGTTATGATATTTATTTTTTGTGATAAGGGATGATTTGAATTGAAGTTCAGCATTCTATCACTGTCCGTTGGTTTTTTATACATGTCAATTACTATATGGTTATTCTCTATAATTATCAAAAGATCAAGAAAGGGTAACTTGTTGTCAATTGACCTCTCAATTGTAAAATTTAAGTTATTATGAAAGTTGTTAAATTTATTTAATAATTGATCTATTTTAGATGTGGGTAATATAATTAATGTGTCATCCATATAGACAAACAGTGATAGAACGCTGAACTCCAACTCATTTAGACAAGTATTGATCAAGTCATCCATCACTAACATAGCCAAGATAGGACTTATAGGAACTCCCATATGTTAGTGATGGATGACTTGATCAATACTTGTCTAAATGAGTTGGAGTTCAGCGTTCTATCACTGTTTGTCTATATGGATGACACATTAATTATATTACCCACATCTAAAATAGATCAATTATTAAATAAATTTAACAACTTTCATAATAACTTAAATTTTACAATTGAGAGGTCAATTGACAACAAGTTACCCTTTCTTGATCTTTTGATAATTATAGAGAATAACCATATAGTAATTGACATGTATAAAAAACCAACGGACAGTGATAGAATGCTGAACTTCAATTCAAATCATCCCTTATCACAAAAAATAAATATCATAACGATGCAAATAAATAGAATAATTAAATTATCAGATCAAAAATTTCATAAAAAGAATTTTAACCTCCTTAAAAACAAATTGTTATGCAATAATTACCCAATAAAATTAATTAATAAATTTTTAAATAATAACAAGCTCACAAACTTGCCAACAACTACAATAGAAACAACAACACCCATAACGTGGTACTCAGTTCCTTTTGTCAGTGGTCTCTCACACAAAATTAAAAAAATATTAACCGACGCACATACAAAAATTACCTATAAAGCCATTAACACAGTGGGGACATTATACTCCAAACTCAAAGATAAGACTCTAACAGAAAACAAAAAAAATACAATATATTCCATTCCGTGCAACAATTGCTCAACAAAATACATAGGACAATCCAGTCAAAAATTGACGGATCGCTTAAAACAACATAAACGAGATTGCATAAATAAAAGCGAAAAAACGGGTCTATCACAACATCATATCTCACAAGGACATCATTTCAATTTCAATAAAACTGAAATATTAGATATAGAACCGGTTTTTAAAAAAAGATTGATAAATGAAATGCTACACATAAATAATAACCATACTTGCCATTTCCAAACAGATAGTAATAATCTAAGTGTTATTTACCATAATATTGTAAAACTTAAACTCGGCAGATAATTTCCTTCAATAATTTGTTTATGAATTGTGTTGGGCTTGTCTCTTTTCGTATGTGAGATGTTGCAATCGGTTGAATGTTTGGGACTCTCATCAATAGGCTACCGGCATATTAACATCCTTGTCGTTGATGGGTTGATGAGAGTCGCAGACCTTTGATTGATTGGTGTTTGTTCTTGCATCGAATGGAGATGTGTTGGATTGATTCTTCTATTCAATTAATGAATTATAATAGTAAATTTAAATTGTTAATTTTAGTTCAATTATTAAAACTCCCTCGTATTTTTCATATTATTTTTAAAATAAATAAAAAAATTTTGTTTTATTGGAATGTAGTTGTTTTATAGCAAATAAATAAAAATGTACTTTTCCTCCGTCTTCACACAGAGTAATAGAAATTGTAAAATAAATTGCTTGACCATAGAATATTTATATATATTATTTTTTTTTTTAATGTAATTGGAAATTGAATTTTAAAGTGTTGTGCTGTTTAATTGTAAAAATAACTTTTAATGGTAAGCCATGTTTAATGCTAATTATAAATATATAGTTTTTATTTTTATTTCATCTAGAATAGTTTAAATTGAAAAAATGTAAATGTTACAGTGCTGATGAAGGACATCGTTAGTATGTCCGAAACGTACACTATATTAAATGTATTTTATATCGATTGGATGTTCTAATTAATACATCCCAAGTCCTAAAGAGCTGTTGTATGTTTAAATAAATATACATGAACATTTCCCATGAATACATAGAAGAAGGACGTAATCTAATATCGTTTAATATTTTTTTATGTAGATTTCTTTATTTTTAGTTTTTATTACTTTTAATATTCAGTCAATTATCCTGTAAAATCAGTAAAATATCTTTATTATTTGGTTTCTAATTATTATTCTTTTAATTAAGAATATATTTTTATTCATTTAAAACTGTAGAAGTACAACTGGCAACAATGCGAATATATTGGGTGCGTTTTTGTGTGTGGAGGAATCTTCACGGGACCTTCTTTTTGATTTCGGCTGCCTTGCGAACACATCACAAGAGTGTAGAAAATAGTCGCTAGCCAGCAAGAGAATTGTGTTAAGTTCCGCATGGAACAATTGTAATTTAAGTAAGGCCTTAAGCATGAAAAGGTAATTTATTATTGTTTATTATTAATTATTATTTTTATTTTGATTTATAATAATTTTATGTCCGCGTGGGGGTTTTTTTGGCCTTTTACTTTACTCTACGTGAATTCGCCCAAAACCATCTCGGTAAATATTGCCGCATAAGCAGTATTAAATGCATGTCAGTAATTAGTGGATGTAAATCCGTGGATACTTAAAGAGTTACCACCACGTGTCTGGAATCATCCGCAAACTACCAACGAAAGGATGCACCGGAAATAAACAACCACAGGTTTTTATTGACAATATCTGAACCCTCATAATTGTTATGAAAATTAAGATTTATTTTATTGTGGGTAATTACTAATTTTTTTGTTATAGAAGTTTTGGATTTTAAATATACCTATCTTTCTTTTATTAGTTTATTCTTATTTTTGCTTTTTAATTTGTTTGCGCTTTATAATTTTTTTTATGTGTACTTATTAATTGCTAATAGAATTAAATTTTTGGTAATTAGAATTTTGATACTTTTTATTATTATTTTTCTCAAAAAATAATTGGAGCCCTGTTTTAGTCACCCATCATAAATTAGAAGTTTCTTGCAATATTATGTAATACTGCAGTTGCAACTATAACAACTATCCTGTATGTAATTTATTATAAACTATAAAAACCTGTGTAATATTTTTTTATGAAAAGTACAAACCTAGCAGTATTCTGTTATTAAATTTATTAACTTCAAATCTATTTTTTATTTAAAAACCATTAAATATTGTTACATCAACTGGTTATTTTGCAACCAAATCCAGGATTTTTTAAAAAAATTAATCTATTTTGAAAAAAAATATAAATTGTTTCTATCTATAAACAAATTCCCTTGAAAAGGCATCAATATTGAAAAACTTGGCATAATTGTCTTCTATCTAAATTTGTTTTTACTTATGTTAACAATTACAAGCTGTAGATACATGTGTTCACTAAAATCACCAATATTATTATTGTAAAGCACTTTTGTGCACACTATTTACTGTTATTAAGTTAAGGTGACGTTTAAATCGCAAAATTTAATGACAAATGTAATTGTTACTTAAGCTTTAAAGTAAATTTAATCAATTGTTTTATTATTTCATAAACATAAATTATCACGAGGTCACAATCATCAATTATGTCCTTTAAATATTCTTAAAAAAAACTTGGTGCAATGTAATAACGAATCAATAAAAGTTTCTTAAAATCATTGTAAATTTGAAAAAAAATGTTTTTATCCACTTTTTGCTCTTGTTGTTTATGTGTGTATAATGTAGGGTCTTTTAAATACAAAGTAGTATGGCATAACATCTGTTTGCGCTTTCAGTAAAAGTTTTTTTTTTTTTTTTAAGAATGAGCATTGTACCAAAATATGGTTGCATTTAGACGCAGTTTTGTTAGTTTTTTTATATAAATGTTGAAAGGTGGTATACCGCCTGTTGCATGGCGTTTGTTGCAACTGGTTTGGTTTGTTTGTGCTCTACATGTGTGCATAGGTCTTATGACAGCTGTGTATAACCAAAGTACTATCTTTAAAAACAGTCTCCATCTTGCCCTCAGCCCGTCTACATTGCCAAAACAAAATATACACTTTTTCACATGTTTGGGCGTTTGTTGACAGCGTTAATAGAGGAGTTTTGGTGTATTTAATTTGCCAACTTTTTTTTGTGAAGCATACTAATTTAGTTTTTTATGAGTTGTTTGTAAAAATGGTCTTTGCATTAATTGTTTATTTTTTAGAAATTTTTGAATTAGGCTACACAGTACCCTTTCAAATTTGCTGCTTAGCAAAATTGTTATCTCATATGCGTAGCTAATTGTGTAGATGAATTAGGTTGTGCTTTACTATATTTCATAGTAGTAGTGATAGTACCTAACCCTGAGGGTAACCTGTGTCAACTACTTTTTTGAATATTGTGCTGCCTACAGTTACAGTTACGGTTCTTTTATCTAGCATGTGTTTTATTTATCTACTGATTGTTAGATTAACACCTTGTGTTGAGAATGCTGTTTTTATTTTATAAAAACTTGTTTAGTTAAATTAAATTAAACTATATCCTGTCTTGTAATGATTTTTTGGTTTGATCTGTGTAAAGCCAATTCCATAGATCTTTCCTAAGTGTATGCGTGTTAGTTTGTGCCTTGTTGGTCAGCATCGGGTTTCGATAAAACCTATGTTTTATTTTGTGCTCTAAACAGAATTTTATTCATCTGTGATTAAACCATGAGTTTGACGTAGATACATGCCAGTTCTGAATATAACTTGAAATACTTACAAACATCATATCCAATAAGCAAGATCATATTGCCACTTATGCTATACTATACTAATTTTTTCATAGCTGTAATTAAAGATTGTGTATTATGACAGAGCTAATTTTTACAGCTGTAACGTTGCTAAAAACTAGAGCATAAAAATTAAGTTTGCCAAGTTTACAAACCTTGCGACATAGTGTGGTGAATTACATCAATGCGACACAAAACTTTCTACTGGAGTTTGTAGAAGTGCTTTTCTTTCTCGACTTTGACCGGGTGGTTTTCTTTTCCGGTTTTTTTGTAGGTATGTCGACTCTCTCTTTCTATATTTTCTTCTAATTGCATGTTTTTGGTAGTTGCTTTAATGGGTGGTTTGAAGAACACTTTCTTTATACTTAGTATAAGGTGAATAAAAAACACTCATAAAGCACTTTTAATATCATTGGATATTTTTTTTTTTTAATTATGACTTTTTTTTACAAATGTAAATTAACATTTTTAGCAAAAGACGTTACTCCTACTGTACATTCTAAAATCTTATACTACAATTTTTTTTGCAGCTTAAAACTTAAAGAGTTTAGTCAATTTTCTTCAAAGTTTACAATAAAATTTAATGGTGATAACTGATAAAGTAATCATTCATAAATAAAATAGAAGATATAATATTTTATTAATTAAAATGTACCCTTTTGCATAAAATAATAATAATAATAACAACAGTAATAAAATCACAAATAAAATAGACAAAAAACCAATTTAAACAACAAAAATAATTCATAACAAAATTATGTTTAAAGGATTAATTAGAACGTTCGTGTTTTTTAGATTCTGCAGCTGTCTTATGGTTATTACTATGCTTTTTAGATTCTCCTGCAGTCTTATGGTTATTACTATGCTTTTTAAATTCTGTTGCAGTCTTATGGTTATTACTATGTTTTTTAGATTCTGCAGCTATCTTATGGTTATTACTATGTTTTTTAGATTTATGGTGTTTAATTACAGCTTTGCCATGGGCACGAGTGTGATTTTTTGATTGACGGTGTCGTTCTTCCAATGGTGTTGTCTCATCAATAATAGTAGTAGTAGTAGTAATTGTAGTTGTATCATAAACTTGTGGTGGACATGTACATATGTTGTCAACACATGTTAACCCAGATGCACAAGCCATACTGTTAAAATCACCTACAAATTCATTGCAATGTTCACCAGCTTCTAAAATAATTTAAAAATATTAGTTATATAATAAAAGACATATACTTCTGAGTTAATTATAAATACAAGCGGTCAAAAGTTGATAAATTATTTAATAATTATTATTAATATATACAAAAATGGCTTGTGTTGTAATATACCAACATTGTTATTTACTCCACTAATATGAGAACAAAAAGTCTTATAAAATAAAAATAGTCGGCGCAGAAATAAGTAACCGCTGATACTAAATTAATTTAGCAGCGTAAGTTTCAGTTTGCCCTAATATCTAACTACGGCGTAGTTTTATATTAAGAAGTAGCCAAAGTGAGCATAAAACTGATCAAATTGATACATTATATTGATAAATTAGTTAATAAACATTTCTCAAGTTATAACATATTAAAAATTTAAATTAAGATACTTACGCAAAACGTTTACACACGTTGGGCAGCAATTGCAACCTTCTATCTTTAGTTCTTGCGAACTGTTACAACGTACTAGAGGTGGGCATGTAGTATTTCTACATTGTTCATCTAAACATGCAATTATACAGTTTACATCAATTGAGCTCAGTAGAATAAAGAAAATTGACAGGAGACTGAATTTGACCATTTCCATTTTTGAATCTTCTATATTTTATCAAAATATATAATATAAATCTATATTATTATTAAATTGGTATTATTATACGTTTAATTTTATACTTACTTTAAATATTTATGTGTGGTCAGTAGTATCAGCAGTACTATACTAATTAAATAATAATATTTCTGCCAGTTTTATAGTATCAAATGACCTTATTTTGTTATTTCCAATAAATATTTTATTTTTAATTCTATTAATCACAATCGCACTTAACAATGTCTATACATTCTGTAAATTTTTAGTATAAGATAGTAAAATATAATTATTTTGTTGTGCGGAATTTACATACACAAACTACGTGTATTATGAGTTTCATTCTTATTTTAATTAGTCATATGACATAACTTCTGAAAACTGATAATATATATTAATAGTTTTTTTGAAAACCAGTAAATAAATGATAATTTTTAAGAACTATTTAATAAACAACAAAATGTAATAAAATAGTTTGTTAGTTGTATACGTTATCAACTGATTCTCTCCACTTTCTAAACAAATGTAATAGATCCATTTCTCTGAAAAACTAATTACTTTGAGTATCATAAAATATTTATATAACTTAAGGGTTTATCCTACCCATTAAAAATATGTAAAAAACATGCTGCAACAATCACACTCTTAACTCGTTAATTGACGACGGATCAATTTAAAATTTTGAATATTTGTAGATCATACTCTACTTGTCGTTTGTAACATTTTAGAATTAAAAAATGTATATATTTTTTGTAAGTAAAGTCATTTGAAAATTGTTAAAAAACGACTAAGTATGCTATTTTTTTATGATGTTAATATATAACTAATCAAAAATTTATAAAATGGAAAACGAAGATAATTATATTGTCTTCCTTATAAATTTTGTCAAATTAGATAAAAGTTATTAATAACCAAATAATCGTGGGATTACTAAAAGCTTAAAAACACAAAATAAAGACAGTAATGTGGCGTCATCTAGTTTGGAATAAAGTAAAGACGTTCACTTCGCCGTCAGTCAATGTTATAGTACATTCTGCAAATAATTATCATGGAGAATAAACCGGATAAACGTAGAGGAAATAAGAAAAGATTGCGATTAATAGCTCGCAGAAAACGTGGTGGATTTGTTAAAAAGTGAAATGTTCGGTATGTTAGAACATTATTTTTGTATTATTAAATTTGTTAAGGTAACAATATTATTTTTGTTTTATTGAAATTAGTTGTTATTACCAAGAAATAATAATAAAAATACTATTAAACAGCATACAAGTATAAATGTATAATGTTTCTATATAAAGTTTGGTGTGATAGTAACCTAAAAACGCTTTATAAACAAGTGCAACGCAACACTAAATTAAAATAAAAAACTTCCCTGTGTATGATAGGTCGTTGTGCAAAATAATATATTTTCTTAATTCTGGTTTTGTTAGTTGTAACCATCATCATCAAATTTAATTAGATTATTGGATTAAAGTTTTTATGTGCATTTTTGTTATTTACAGGTGATAATGTTAGAATCAATTCTACATTGAAATAATATAATAGACAATATGAGCAATTCCATTTCAAACGGACCAGAGCAGAGGAAGGGGGGGGGGGGGGAGGGGGGCTGTCGAGAAACTTGCTTTATTATTTTTCTCCGTTTCTATAACTTATAAGTAGTCTTTTGATCGGTTCATGAGTATGAAACTTTTAAAAAATATTTGATTTAGTTTTTTATCGTTTTATTTTGACTTTAAAAAATAAATAGGATTATTTTTGCAGTTTTTTTGAGTTTTAGACCACTAAAACCCAAATACACAAAACAAATTTATATTTTTAAACTAATTTACATCAAAATACGTCTACATCGGCGGTTAAAAAAAAACTAAAAAATGCAAGGAGCATTTTAGATTTTGCCCAGCTCACTGAGAACAAAAAATGGTTTTATGGCTTCTGCGGCTTATAGACTTGAATTCTACATTTCTGATTGATTTTACTAATTTTTTTTTTGAGTTAAATTTATGGTTTTTAAACATAAAATGCGACTTAGTTAAAAAACGACAAAAAACTAAAAAAAGCCCCCTTTTCCTGTTCTGGTCCGTTTAAAATGGAATTGTCCGTATAAAGAAGCAATAAATTACGACGTGAGACAAGATGCTGTTGGCATAATTTTGGAGACACTGAGATACTGAATAATTTAACCAATCTTTAAAAAAATATTATGTAGACATAGTTTATAAAGCAATTTTTACTTGTTTTTGAGGATACAATCACAGCATACATTTTGACACATTTTAGCATTTATACAGGGTCTTTTTGAAGTAATGATAAATGATCTAAAAAAGTAATTCTACAATTTTGTACATAGCAAATTAAAAAAACTTATTTTTATTTCAATTAACACACAAATAACTAGGAATTAATTTAAAACAAATATGTTTATATTATTTCCAATTAATTTATTAGATAAACAATTAAATATATAAATCAAATAAACCGTACAGAGTTGATTTAGTTTTGGTATGTTTTGTGCGCCTAACTAATTTACATATGTGTTGCAGAAAATCGTTTAAAAAATTACCAGTGGAAGTTAATACTAATACAGAGACTCCCAGGTAAATACTTTGATTGTAGTAAATATTTGTACTAAATACTAAACAAAATAACATTTTTAGGGAAACCTTGACCTATTTTGACAAACAAGAAAATAATTTAGAAAATAAATATAGTTCTCCAGAAAAAATGGAAACCTTGACTTTTTTTGATAATATAGAAAATAATATTGAAAATGTTGCAAGTACAAGCGGGTTCATTAAAAATTATTATTATAGTCAATTTGATGAAACAATTACCAATGAAACAAAAAAAGAAATTAAAATAACTGGTCGCAGAATAGTTGATTTTGAATATTTCTTTAAATCATTAAAAGAAATTGCTAATCACAGTGCAAAATTTGATTGCAATTTAAATAATATGCAAATCATCGATAAAACGCGAAGTGGATTTAATTCCAACTTTCTGTTAAAGTGTAATATGTGTGGGATTACCATAAATCTTTCATCTTTAAATACTAATAATGAAAAAAATGCAATGGGAGTAAATGAAGCCGCTGTCTTGGGACTAATAAATGTTGAAGGAGGATATACTATGCTAGAAGAATTTACAGCTTCACTTGAAATTCCATGCATAAGCTTAAAAAAATACATCGAGACGCATGAAGTTGTTTGTGATAATCTTCAAATTGTTGCAATGAGTAAGATGAAACAAGCCGGCAAAGAAGAAAAGCAGTTAGCGTTAGAAGCGGGTGATGTAAATAATAATGGTGTACCATTTATAACAGTTGTATGTGATGGAGCATGGTCCAAACGTTCATATCGAACCAATTAAAACGCGTTATCAGGATTAGGAACCATTATAAAATTTAGGACAAAGAAAGTTTTAAATGTCCACATTAAAAATAAATATTGTTTAGTTTGCCAAAGAGAGTAAAATTGTGGTATTTCACCTAAAAAAAATCGCTGTTACAAAAACTGGGAAGGAAGTTCGCCTGCAATGGAAGCTGCTGCTATTGTAGATGGTTTTAACAAAAGCCAAGAAATGCATGGTTTAATATATAAACGAATGATAGCAGATGGCGACAGCTCATGTTACAAAAAAAATCTGGAATCAAACCCATATCAAAATGATACTGTAGAAAAAATTTAATGTCGAAACCATCTATTACGAAATTTTTGTAACAAGTTGAAGGATTTAAGTAACCAAAAAAATGCTGGCCCATTAAATTTAAGAAAATTGGTTAACTTAAATATTTTAAAATTAAAAGGATCAGTAACCATGGCAATACAATATCAAAAACTTGAAAAACACGATTTGGAAACAAAAATAAAACTTCTTAACGCTAGAGAATTGCCAGGTTTAGTCGCCCCGTCCTGTTGTGATGCCACTAGTAATATTGTTATGAAAAATATTAAATCCTATCACATCTACAAGAATATCAGTAAACCTTTCTCTCCAGACCAATATTGACAAGTACAGCGCCGTTTTTAAATTAAAATTGGTTGTTATGGAACAAAACGCCAACCAACTCAATAACCAAACGATAAGATTTTAGTCATCACTCTTTTTATATGTTAAACTACATACAATACTGTATGTCGTCATGTTTTTGGTTAAAAATTTGAAGTTGTATTTAACAAGTAAAAAAAATAAAAAGTGACGTTTTTAATAATTAATTGCGAAGAAACGACTTATCGCATCAAATTTCTACAAGTTTGAGGACACAGATTGGACTTTCTTCTATAAAGTGTGAAAATTTTATTCAATTATATTCAGGCGTTTTCTTGCTGAGTTTGATGGTATAAACCCTATTCTCCCCCCTTAAGAAAGATATTTTAAATAGTGCAAGTCACATTTTTAGTCAACATAAATCTTGTATAGAGTTAAATTATTTTTGCCAAAAAACTGAACCCGATGAAAAAAACTACATGGAGCAATTTATTCAATCTGGACTTTATAATAAAATAATGCAACCTATTATCAGATTATCAAATCACGCTAAAAGCCTTATTCATGATGTAGACAGTAATGTAGTAGATTAATTTAATGTTATTGTATGCAAAAAAGTTCGTGGAAAACGAATTAATTTTGCTTTACGGCAATCGTAAAGTGGAAGGTGTTATGCTGCCGTAATAGCACATAATACCAAAAAACCTTTCTATGAATTATATAAGTTTGGCAACAATAAATCTCCTACAACTATCGCAATAAAATTTGAAAATAAAAAATTGACAGTAAAGTAAGAAGACGTACAAAAAAAATTGAATTTGAAACCCAAAAAAATATTTTTTTACAAACCTTAAAAAGAACAGAATATGAACGATTTACTTTAGAAATTCGAACTCGTTCTCAGTCTGATTGTGATGAGTGGTTTTATGCTCGTAAGAATTTAGCAACAGCATCAAATTTTGGTATAGTTTGTAGGAGAAGAATGCACACAAGTTGTACAAATCTTGTTAAAAATATTTTGTATAATTCTTTGATACCAGACTTATATAAAAATTCGAAGCTTATTCAGTATGAAATAATAAATGAAAAACGCGCAAGACAGGAATTGGAGTCACTTAACAACATTAAAATTCAGAATTGCGGACTGTTTTTAGATGACAATATTCCATATTTAGGAGCTACTCCCGATGGATTGATAAATGAAGATGGAATAATAGAAATTAAGTGTTCTTACTCAGCTAGAAATGTGACACCCGAAGAAGGCGTTTCTAATAAAAATATCACATTTTGGAGGACAAATAAAATTAACAAGAAACATAAATGGTATTATCAAATTCAAGGACAATTACATATTACTAAACGAAGATACTGTTTGTTTGCTGTATGGACTCCAAAAGGCTTAAAAACAGAAATAATTACTAAAGATGATCAGTTTTGGTCAACTAATATGGAAAAACAATTAGTATTTTTTTATGAAAAATGTTTATTGTCAGAGATTATTGACCCACGGCAAGTAAGAAATGTGCCAATTAAGGATCCAACCAAAATTGTTGAAGCAATAAAGAAACAAAAGATAAAAATTTAAAACTTGTTTTTTTTTATCTTGCATCAATCAACAACTATAAGGATTTTGCTTTAACCATATTCTCAAATCAACATGCGGCCCACTATTTCTTACTACAACACGACGACCGCTATGCCTACTGACCACGGCTATGGAGTTAACCAGATTCTGACAACCGCCCAGATGCACCATCTGTCCGCACCTGGCCTGGACGGGACCTATCGGCCTGCACCCTCTGCCGTAGATCTTTTTCCAACAACTGGCTATTACCAGGGAAACCTATCCATGACAACAACTCTTATGTCTACTGTCCATAAATACTGCTACGCTTCTATAACAACGACGGAGTTTGGGGTTTGCACGCCGTGAGCCAGATCTCAACCCATAGAGATTATAAACTACGGTTTTTCACCCATAACAACACCACAACTGAGAGAGGGTTCCAAACAACCTTCTTCAACAGCACCAACTAACCAAGACAATTGTTGAGATAAAACAACAAGTTGCACAGATAACCCATCCTACATGTCTGAACAGTTCTTACTAACTACTAAAACAATTGTCAAAATTAGAAAAAGCAAGTAGTGCTAGTATTATTCAGAGAGTATTTGTAGAAGAAATTGATCGCAATTTCCAACCTAAAATCTAAGGGAGACATTTTTGTTATGCTATGTGCCGGGAGCCATTATAAGCCGGGATGAAAAAAACAGATGGGTATGAAGTACTTATGAAAAAAGAAGAAAGAGGATTTGATCTCGATCTTAGCACAAATCAAAAGTAAGCGTACTTTAGTTCAGTTCCGAATAGTTATTTGGCAAATTGGAAAAGAACATAATATATAAGTTTATGTTAAATAAAATTTTATACTTAATGTGCTGTTAGGCAATCATCAGTTATTACTAATAAAAATTTACCTCAAATATTCAACAAAAGTATGCAAAAATCAAATGCATATAAAAAAATCATTTATGTTGTTCTATTGTTATAGTATTATTTTTATATCAACTTTGTTAGATATAGATATGTATTTTATCTGATAGTTATATTTTTTATAGCATAGAATACATGTATTATTTATGAATTTTGTTATGTTTATAAATTTTAATCTTGAAAAACGAAATAATCGTTGGGCTTGTGCATACGCGTCTTACAAAGACGAAAACAAGTTACTTAGAAAATAAAAGTAACTTGCACATTACAGTTAGTACTACTAATACTGCAACATTGAAAAAATAAAATTGAAAAATGTGGTTAAAATTTAAAAAAAAAATTAAAAATAATAATAATAATAAAATTAAAATTAAACAAAAAAGAAGTATTTTGAAAATAAATTATAGATAAAGGGAAAAATGAATTGGAAATCAATTAATATCTAGACTATGCAACACTAGAACAGGTAAAACATGTTCGTATAAATGTACACACAGTGTCTCAAGTTTACTAAATGTAACCTGCAATAATGTCGAACAGTCTTGAAATTACAAAATGTAAATATTAAAATGGTCTAAAATCATCCATATACGCGTTTCGAAATTTATTTCTCATCAGTATGGCTTTACTTTAGACTTAAACATAATTCTAAATTAGATAAATTAACTTACTTAGTCAACTCGGTCTCGTAGCAACGTTTAAACTAAATTTATAAAAAAGAGGGTGAACTATTTATACTATCTGAAGGATTAATGACTTCTGAGAATGAAGGATTAAGAAATCTCACATTTTTCGGACTAATTTCTTAATCCTAAATAGTTCACCCTCTTTTTTATAAATTTAGTTTAAACGTTGCTACGAGACCGAGTTGACTAAGTAAGTTAATTTATCTAATTTAGAATTATGTTTAAGTCTAAAGTAAAGCCATACTGATGAGAAATAAATTTCAAAACGCGTATATGGATGATTTTAGACCATTTTAATATTTACATTTTGTAATTTCAAGACTGTTCGACATTGTTGCAGGTTACATTTAGTAAACTTGAGACACTGTGTGTACATTTATACGAACATGTTTTACCTGTTCTAGTGTTGCATAGTCTAGATATTAATTGATTTCCAATTCATTTTTCCCTTTATCTATAATTTATTTTCAAAATACTTCTTTTTTGTTTAATTTTAATTTTATTATTATTATTATTTTTAATTTTTTTTTTAAATTTTAACCACATTTTTCAATTTTATTTTTTCAATGTTGCAGTATTAGTAGTACTAACTGTAATGTGCAAGTTACTTTTATTTTCTAAGTAACTTGTTTTCGTCTTTGTAAGACGCGTATGCACAAGCCCAACGATTATTTCGTTTTTCAAGATTAATATTTAATCACTTGTGTCATGTATTAATGGACATTTGTTCTAATGTTTATAAATTTTATTGTATTTTATTTTTATAGTATTCAAAATACTGTGCGTCTCAGGATAAATTTTACACATAACCTTGATAAAGGAGATGACTGACTAAGGTTGGATTTTTGTCTAACTATTGGAGAAAAAATGATAGAAGACAGATCTTTTAAGAATCTGATATTTTTTTCTGATGAATCGACATTTACGACAAATGGCGTTGTTTCATCTCAGAACTGTTGGTATTGGGCTTCTGAAAACCCAATCTTCACAATTCATAATAGAAGACAATATTACATTATTATTTATTATCAATTTATTTAAGTACAATTGTTTATTGTTGATTTTAATATTCCTGAAATTTGGTATGGTGGTACATACAATTACATTCTAAACATCTTTTCTTAGTAACATTTTTTTGTATATTGAAAAATAAAGGTTCTTTATTTGTAATGATTTTTACAAAATTACTTATAAAACACTCTGTATAAGACTGAATCAAATCATTTTGGTATGTCTTAGTTTTACATTAAGCAGGATTTGATCTCCAAAAATGTTCATTATATAATACCTCTTGTTATATCTATCCTGAGACACAAGGTACCTATATAATTGTATATTATATAGATAAAGTATCTTGCCAATATTATAATAGATAATACTTTCTGTATTGCACACAAAACATGTTTTATATTTTTATATTTAATTTTTAATAATTGAAATATTAAACAAAAAAATGTTTTTGAATATTATTATAATATATATACCTGTATATGTAATCATATTTAAAAAAAAACTGTGTTTTATTATAGTGTAATAATTGTGGTGTATAATAAATAATAAGTAATACATAATATTATTGTACACAGCCTATTTATATGTACGAAATATAGTTATACACATATATGTAGTATCAAGAAGCGATCAAACAAAACAAATTAAATGAACAATTTATTTGGCAATCGCTTTCAATCATAGTCGAGACATGCATTCAATTGTAACTAAATATGTAATTATTGGAAGTTGCAGGGTTAAATTTATCATTATCATTGTTTTCTTTGCTGCTATTACAACCATTCGCTAGTAAAGATGCGTGAGTCGTGCGCTTTTTTTAAGATTGATGTTGTTAGGACGACTAATATTCTTTCGATTCCCGGCGGCGTTGGTAAATTTACAGAACGGTTTGAAACTTAACTTTATAAATTTAAAACTGTTTGGCAACATTCTACGCATCCTTAATACGATCAAACGTGTTGGTAAGAAAGGTAACTTAGAATAATGATACACGTCACAGAAAAATAAAATACAAAAATTTTATATTTACATAATAAAAAACAATCAAAACAATAGAAAACAACTAGTCATATGCAAATACAAATTGAAAAATAAAAAGAACTTACAAAGTTATTAAGCAGGACGTTTTTTTGTTATTATCTAACTTCTTCTTTTTATAGTTATCTAACAGTTAAAATATAAAAATGTATTTCACAACAAACCTAGAAAATAGTGTTAGAAAACTATAAAATATAGTCATTATTGTATGCAAATAAAGTGATGATTTTATTAAAAACAATTACAGCAATAAAAAGAATTAGTGAGAAAGTTAACAATAAGCTAATCACTGCATGTTTGCAAGAAGCAAAAAAAATGTTTTTAAATTAGTTTCAAAAATGCATAATAAATGTTTTTTAACCAGTTTAAAAAAAACTTAGTAAAGTATAAAAAATTGTTATGTATTTTAAGTTTATGACAGGTAAAAAAAAATCTAAAATAACATGCTAAAGTATCTTATAAGGACCAAAGCTGCATGCATAGGGATTCAAAAACTTTAATTTAAAGTAAGAGTAAAAACCAAAGGTCCGATTCCTTAATATTTTTGTTTCGACTCCGACTCCGACTCCAACTCCGACTCTGACACAAGTAAGTGTAGAGCTGTTATTTTCAGTTTTAAATCGGATTTAAGAGTAACCTTAAAAGAAGATATTTTAGAAGCAATTTTATATTTGCAAACAAATAGATTTTAAATGTTTTATTTATTTTATTTTTTGTAAAATTTACCTTGTTAATATGTATATTTTTTTTGTATACTATTTCTTAATTTTTGTATTGTTAAGGAGTCGGAGTCGGATTAGTTATAGTCAACTCCGACTCCGACTTCGACTCCTCAAACATTGGCAGACTCCACGACTCCAGACTCCAACTCCGGCTCCGACTCCACACCACTGGTAAAAACTACTAACTCAAAGACATAATGTACGGTGTTCTCTAGAGTCAACAATTAGCGTTACTTTTTATGCAATGGTGGTTACACTTGTACTATAATTATCATAACACGTCAACTTCAAATCAACATAGACCAAGTGGACAAAAAGGCAAAGACACAAGGTTTTTGTTTCTCTACAAAAAAAAAACTCCGTGTGTGCATTTTTGTCTTGACAAATAGACAAATATGACTCTATGAACTCTAGCGGCAATGACCAAAAACAGAGCATTTTTTTCGGTTTTTTGTTAGTATTTAGAAAACTGTATGTTGGAGATAATAAACAATAAAAGCTAATAAAATTTGCAATAAAAATGATTATCTATATTTTTCTTGTATTTTGCGCTAAAGATTGCGTTTTTTGAAAACAAAACAAAAAACAGAAAAAAGTCAGCAGAGCACAATATGTAATTTATTGAGATGCCAAAGCATGAAAAAAAATGTACTTTTTTCTATCATTTGTTACATACTTGTAAATCAATATTTGACAATGTTTTACTTACACTTTTGAATACGTTGGATCATTGTGGAGAACTTGATAAAAGAAAATAAAATTAACTTTATTAAATAATAAATTAAAAAAATTAAGAATACATAAAATACAGAAATTTTGAAGAATATAAGAATCATCAGTCAACTTTCGATCGCTTGTTTTAAAAAGAATTGCAATCTGTACATCTATTTGAACTATGACACTTGCTGCCTGAAACACAGTAAGAACATGTAGCTATAAAATAATTGTGAGAAAACCGTCACACAAATATGAATTCTATTTGTACAACAAGAAGTAAGCAAGCAAGCAGTAAAACAATGTATAAACATTACTAATTACTACTGCAAAGCTGCACGTAATCAGTAAAAAATAAAAAAGTGCAATTTCTCACCTGATTTCTGGTTATAATCCAGTAAATTCAGCATTTTAATTCTCATTTAAAAGTTTTTTTACTGATTATTCTGTTTCTTTTAGAGGTATGAAAAACTTCAAATTGTTAAAGTTTTTTTTGACGGTGGAAGTAATGCTATTTAAGAGCATACCGACCGCTACCTTGATTTGTAGTATTTTAACAAAAACGGCAACTTTCCTTTCATCGCTGCTTCTACAAATAATTTGATAATTGAATTAATTTTTTAGCAGTACATTTAGAAAAGATTAAACTATAAAATGTCGAAGTTTTTTAGTCAAATAATAGTTAGGAAATAGCCGAAAAAACCAATCAAATATAGAAATAAATGCGTTTTTCTGTATTTTTGAATGCATTTTGTTGATATTTGCAAATATAATTTTACAAAAAAGACTTCAACATATGATAGTTTAATCCTTTCTAAATGTACTGGTAAAAAAATAAATCGATTATCAAATTATTTGTAGAAACAGCGATGAAGGGGAAGTTGCCGTTTTTGATAAAATACTACAAATCAAGGTAGCGGTCGGTATGGTCTTAAGCATTCTCCATAGCAGTTGTGACAAATGTTTGTGTACATTATATCTGCTTTTTGGCAGCCACATCTGTTTCCTCGTTCAGTTATACATTTGCAAGAAATAAAGTTAAAGACTGCTTTAAGTGCTGCTGCTTTTTCTTTAGGTACTGGTATCAGCCAGCCGCATTCAAATTTCTAATCCCACTGTTCTAGAGGAAGTTTATTCTCTAACAAAAATTGGATTTGGTGGTATACTCAAAAAGCATGTGGTGTGTGGTTTAGCATTTGAAACAAATTTGGTAAAAGCATTGTAACGACGCATGTTAACGGAGGCTTGTGAGGTGCTTGTACAATGCTAAAAATATTGTGTTTCTAGTTTTAGCCACAGCCCCATGGGATGAGCTTGGGCTGTTGAAAACATCAGTAATATTTTGCTGTGTAGCTCACTTCTTAAACAAATTAAAACAGACAAGTTTTTCTTTTTGATATGCAGCGGAATCACATCCGTTGAATGTATGCACAAAAAGTATGCAGTCCTTTATTCCCATAGTTTGCAATTTTTGACTTAAATATACGTTTCTTCCTACTTTCCCGTGGCTTGGTTTAACACATAATATTTGTCTTTTAGATAAGGTTAAAGCCATGAAGAGGACAATAAGATCAACATCTTTGCCAACTATTGCTATTTTGTCACTAGTTAAGAATTTCATGATTCCTGTGTTGACGATTAATGTATTAACGTCACTAGTTGCTTGTTTTATTTTAATTTTATAGTCGTAAACAGCAGTTATGAGGAATAAAATAAGTCTGGATTTACTGTGTTCATTAGAAAAAAAAATCATCCTGTTTGACTGTTATTTGTGTTTTGTGTTTAAAGTTTATGTCAACTGATCTTTTTAACTTGTACCTTTGGTTCTGTTCAGTTTTTTTTTGTACTGGATGATGCTGCGGAATAACCATCCAACACAACAGCTTTTGCCGGCATAATGTTTGAGAACATAAGCTACATAACATTGACAAATTGTTAAGATTGAAGAATTTTTAAGCCACATTACTTTGTGTAATAGTAATATTTTATCCAAAACAATGTATAAATTGAAAAAATTGGCTTTTTTTGTAGTACAGAAAAAGTATCGTATAAAGCAGATTTTTTTGTTTTCCGCATTCCAATTTCTCAATTATAGATAAAGGGTAAAAAGCAAGCTATTGCTATAAGTAGTTCTTTATGTCCTCATCACTCTGCTTGTTGATATCCTTTAAAACATCGTTTAAAGGTTGATCACCACACTTTCTCCATAAACTTTTACTAAATTGGGCATGCTTGCCAAAGAGAATGCTAGTTCTTTCAGTGACAGCTCAACTTCTAAAAAAATCTGTTCGGCTGTTTTAGTTTTTGCTTACATGCCAGTTTTAAAAGCGTTATAGTTGTTGCTCTACTATTACCCACCACACCACTAATAATAAAAATTATGTTGTTTGTTTAAAAAAAGTAGGATAACTTTTAAACTACTGAAAAAATTTTGTATTATCAGCTGAATCTTTAGCTCTACTGGTCTTTCCAAAATCTTCATGCTGTTGACTTGTCGAAAACAAAATTTCTGTAAATTGTTTAAGTAATGTACAAATTTTATGAGTTGCAGTTATTCCTAGTACCCATCTGACTAAAACACAGTCCGTAATACCGCGGAACTTTTCCAGACACTGCAGAACGTAATTGTTTAAAGAAACGATAGCATTTGCTACTAATTTCAAACAAGTTGAAATTTTTTTCCATAGCCTCTAAAATGTAATTTGACTGAGGCCGTCCTTGTTTTCTGTCTTCGTTTAAAACTAAATAAGTAAACAATCGTTGATAGCAGTCCAAGTGGTACACTCCTTTAACAGCAACAAGATCACTAACGGCAGACATACAAAGCTTAATTTTTTTCTTTTTATTATTTTATTATTTTTTTCTGTTTGAAGCTGTTAATACAGTATTAATCATTTTTTTATTTTGAAAATAGTAAGCATCGGGCTTTAATAGCTTTCTTAAGTTGTTTTTTAAAATATTCATCATTAATAACATGTGCACAGAAAAAACAATTTGTTTTGAAATCAAATGTTTTCACGGACGACTTTGTTTAGGACACTGAGTTATCTTCGCATTCTGTTAATAAAAAGGCTTTTGCCCAGATTGCTGAATTAGGAAAGCTTGTGTAGACACTTTTTCTGTATAATGTTTTCGGCACAAAATGTTTACTGTAATTAATGCAATACCATAAAGCATAGAGTCCTTACTATATTATTGTTGCTTGCAACTTTTTTTTTGCCGGTCGCAGTAATAAATTTGACCAATTAAAAATTTGCAATAATTTGCTTTTTCTTATAATTGCTCTTGGATTGACGCACTCGCATATTTTGTAACTAATTTTTAAAATGTTTGTCAAAATTAATAACAAAATTGTAATTACTTTATTATAGAACAGAAAAAGATAATGAAAAAATTTTTTTTTAAAAAATCCACAGCTTGCTAAATCGTAAACTTTCCAACTTTTCAGATCTGGCAAAGTTTTGCTGTCTCGTAAACGCTATGTGAAAAAAAAACTAGATAGAAAAGAAGGGAAAACCTTCAATATGGGCGGAGAAAAGGAAAAAGAGGTAAGAATGTGTACAGAGAAAAAAGCGTTGCACCAAACAAAAAGCTCCTTGGCTCGTAACAATACAAAGATTTTTTTTTTTATTCTTTAGCGCTAAAAATAGGAGAAATAATTATTTTTACTGCAAAATTTGTCAGCTTTCATTGTCTATATAATCAACTTTTACCTCCGACCAACAGTTTTCAAAATATTTAAAAAAAAAACATAAAAAATGTCCCGTTTTTGGCCATTGCCCTTAAAGCTCGTGTCATATTTTTTAGGACTTTTAGTATATTCTTTATTAGGTACCTATAAATCAGTGTAAACAGTATCAAAACTTTTGAGTTTTTTCAGAAATGAGATTATGTTTTGAACATATTTGACTGGACTAACGTACGCCGCGGCAATGCAAAATCTTGCAAGTGTTTACTATAGTTGATGCAAGGGGTAACAGCAGAATAGAATAAACAAAAAATGTTCCCCCACGTCTTGAGAAGCAAGTTTCTTGATATTGCAGCCAAATACCCAAATTTTGTACGGTTGTATATTCGGACGGTTAAAAAACGGATCAGAGAAAAGAAAGTGCTTTTGACAGTACAGCGTATACACCGCAAAATAATATGCATTGCATAAAGCCTTGCTTAACTAGAAAACGTTGTCTTACAATTTGTTTCTCTTTTGTTCCGATTTGTTGAGTGTCATCTTGAGTATAAAGTATATGAAGTTGGGTAATCTGTTGGCTTAGGTCATACAAACTTTGATATTTTGCCTTGCCGGATTTAGACAAAATGTTATCTTTGTCTGGACGTCGGGTCATGTGAGTATTGAGAGCAACAAATATATAATAATAAAATTGTCCGTCAGGCGACTGACGCGGATTCTACAAACAACATTTTTGTAAGAACCTCAAAAGATACGTTAATTTAAAGGTTATCAAAAATTGGCGAAAAGTATAGAACGACTTTGAGAGCAAATAAAATAAAATCAAACTATTTGTAAAAACACAGAAAAAAAAGGCCAGCTTATGTTGTTTGCTCATATAACATACAAACATAACCATTCTAACTAAAGACAAACAACCCGCACGTTAAACGTGTCGCAACCCTATAACTGTAAAGCATATTTTAAAAGTTAGAGCTTTCTAACTACGTGGCGTCTATTTTATTAATTAAAAAATGTCCATAAAAAGTGCGTCTAATTTTTAAAAGATGCAGAATTCCTCAAACTGGTTTAATCAAGTATTTTATTATTATTATTTTATTTCTTATCTAGGTAGTAAGTTATAAAACTTACTACTATAATAGTTTGTGCTATTTCTAGGATCTGTTTAAGCAAAGTGCACATATTTTTAAATCATTCCGGCGTCAAATGTTATGATTATGATATTCCTCGTTTACATTATAGTTAGTTATCTTTATGTAAAGGGTGATCCGTTTAGAAATGCTTTTTTTTTATTAAAAAAAAAATCAAAAAAATTATTTTTATTAAGTAATCTTTATAATTATACAAAAGAACTATTTTAGACATAATGTGGAATTCCCATTTTAATATTTGCAATATTAGATGTCACATCTCGGTTGCTAACTGGATCTCTAATTTTTACGGAATGAGTTCTAAAACTTAAGTATAAAAATATCCATTTATGTGCTATGTTTTGTATTCCATAATGCTGCAGTTTTATTAATAAAATCTCATAATCAATGGTATCAAAAGCCTTAGATAAATCTAAGAGGATACCACTGGCCAAGTCACCTGAATCTAATGCCGTATTTAAGGATTGTAAATAGTCAAAGATGGCTGTCTCTATACTCCTTCCCGTTAAGAATCCATGCTAAAAATTTCCAAAATGATTGTTTTTTGTAAAATGCTGAATAATGCGTTTTGACATAAGGTTTTCAAAAATTTTTGAGAATGTGTTTAATATACTAATTGGTCTGTAGTTATTGAAGTCGTTGTGGTCACCTTTTTTATATATAGGCGTAATTGTAGCATATTTTAATTTATCGGAAAATATTTCGACTTGAAAAGATTGATTAATTATATGTAGTAGAGGTTCTAAGATTTGATGGATACATTCTTTTATCAGACCTATTGGAATTTCGTCAAAACTTGAGCTTCTTTTGTTTTCCATTTTATGAATAGTACGTAGCAGCTCATATCTGCTGACAGGCTCTATAATCATTATGTCATTACATTTTTTGATATTGCATGTATATGGAGCATTTGATTGGGGCTGTTGTAATAACAAAAGGTGTGCGGCGTTATTGAAGTGTTTGTTAAATAAGTTTGCTAAATTTAACGGGTTGTGTGTAGAAGATGGCAAAATGACATTATTTTTGTTTTTGCTGATAATATTGGATATTATTTGCCAGGATGTTTTTGACTTATTTGATGATGTTTTTAGTTTGTATTCGTATTGCTTATTTTTTTCTGTGTTTAGAAGCCTTTTGTAGATAGATTTAGCTTCTTTTAGTTTAGGTTTAAAAAGTGGATCAATCTCGGAGAGTGATTGATAGAGATTCATTTGTGTTTTACAATGTATAATTTCAGGTGTTACACAATTTACCTTTTTTTTACATATTTTGATCTTTTTAATTGGAAAATGTTTATTTACGTAAGTATGTAAGCAATTTATAAAAATATTATAATTGGTGTTAATGTCTGATATTTTAAAAGTGTCTTCAAAATGCTCATTGCAAAGGTCTGTGCAAAATTCATTAATACATGTTGCAGAAAAAGTTCTTTTATACGTATACTGGTTTGTATTTACTTTCAGCATATCAAATATAATTTCCTGAGCTTTGTGATCCGAAATACAAAATTCTATTACTTTGGCAGTGTAGTTAGTTATTGTATTGCAGACTATAATATTATCTAAGCAAGACTTGCTCTTTTTTTCAATTCTTGTATAATCTTTTATTGTTAGATGTGCATCATATGAATCTAATAAAAATATAAAATCTTTACATTTGCGTGTATCTTGCATTGTGTCAATATTGAAGTCGCCACATATAATATAGTGTGTTCCCAAGTTATGTAACTTTGATAATAAGTCATCCAATTTAACTTTTGAAAAGCTATTATCTTTCATATTAGAACAAGATGCTATCCCATAAGAATAAAAACTAGTTAAAATACTTAGTTACTACTTAAAAAAAACTTTGCCAAATTGCCAAACATTAAAAAAAACAGAATTAAGCAGTAGTGCAAAAAGTAAAACATATTTTCATATTTTATTACTTGTTTTTGCAAAAGCTACAGTACCAGTGACAATTTATAACGATTTACTGTGATATTATTTTAGCATGGAACGTAATTTTAATTGATTATGTCTCTATAATCAATAGAACTTAAAATTTACAGTTTAAGTTGTTACAAAAGTAATGTTTAAAAGGAATTAAAAAGTTGCAATGTGTCTCAAGCATATATCGCGATGGTAAATTCTCCTAATTATTTGCAAAACTTTTAATTCAGTCTAAAGTAAATTTTTTATTGCATTTTTTTTGTAGCCAGTCCGCCCAAAATGTAACACATCTCTAATTAGTGTCATGAAGGTGAATTGGGTTTAATGTTTTTATCAATTTGTAAGAACTTTCTTGTCAAAAAATATGTAATAAAACTTGTTGTTAATGCTAGTAGTATGGTTTTGGAAGCAATTGCCTAAATCAAACATGCTTTTAGAAGTAATTATTGAAGCTCAGAAAAATTGGTGTAATGATATATCTATTAACTACACCTACTTCTTAAAAAGCTTTAATAAGTAGACAAAAAATACGTGACAAGATTACTATAACTTTCAAAGATTTTTTTCTTTTATAAACAATTAGATGTCAGTTTGCTTAGCAGATTAAGATCCGGTCACTGACTAAAACCTGGAAATTTTTTTAAGAAAAATATCATTGACAATCTACTTTGTGAGTGTGGTGAAGTAAACACTTAACCACTTTTTATTGAGATGTGCACAAAAACAAAAATTTAACTAAATATAGAACAAATTTACAAGCGGCATCTGGAAATTATATACAACATCAACAATTTTGACATAATTTCTAAAAGTACTAAAATTGCAAGCAACGCAGCTATACTTAAAAAATATTAGTACCTTGAAAAACATATGATAAAAATAATGTCACTATTTATTTAGTATTTTGCAACATTCTCTATATAGATATAAGGTTTTTTTAATTTGTTCTAATAAGTAATATTCCGCTTTGTACAGCCAATCCAATTTTCTTATTGCACTCTGTATTGCAAATAAAGTATTTGGTCTTGGTAATTATTTTTATATGTTTATTCAAATTTATTAACATACATGTCAGATTAATATTTAAATGCAATCAACTATCTTACTCTTATAAGTTAGTGTTTAGATGATTGCTTTGAATGTTTACGTTGATGCTTATTAGATTTACGATGCCGTTCATTTGCAGTAGTAGTTGTAGTAGTGGTAGATTTATCATCGCTAGATCTACAAGTACATTTGCCTTCTTCACATCTCAACCCTGAAGCACAAGGTGTAAGAGGAGGACCACCATATCCTTGTATACATTGCTGACCAGCTTCTAAAATTATTATTAGTATATTAAATAACTGAATGTTATAGTTCTTAAGTAATTAATATTAATGATTGTAATACTCATTGCTACAAAATATGTTTATTTATTAATACATCTAAAGATAGTTAGATAGTTAGTTTAAAGATTAAGATAATGCCAATATCTAATGTTAGCAACATCTTAATATAACATATTAATGCTGCCAAAATAATTTAATATGTTCAAGTCCAATTATCATTCATTACATAAATTAATTTATTAATTTTACCAATGTTACACATTTGTAGCATTGGCGCGTTTTAATAAACGATTATTACAGTTGGCGCATTATTAATGCAATTCAGTGATAATATTTCTACTCTTTCAGCATACAGCAAGCAGTTGGAAACCAGATTATTTTTATAATAGATAATAATTGGACTTAAACATATAAGCTTATTTTACTTATTTTAGATTAGATTTAGTGATTAATGCAAAGTTAAATAAAAATAAAAACTTACGTAGGACCCTTACGCATGATGGACAACACGCGCATCCTTGTATCATAAGTTCTTCCTCATCGCTGCAACGCATTAGTGGTTGACATTCAACTTTTTCACACTCATTGTCTTGACAATCATCAACGTCAACACTGATTATATGTTTTAAAAATATTATAATTAAAAAAAGAAAAATAAAGTGTTTTGTCATTTCAAATTTTAGATTTTTGTAGATCAAGATTTATTTCTATAATAAAAAACATTATTGGATATTATTATCATTATTAACAACTTTGTCTACTTACCTTTAGTTTTCAGTGTGTTTCGTATTATCAATAATACCGTACTGAATAAACAATAATATGTTTATTTGTTTTATGGTTGACAAAGACAAAAAAATGCAATTTCTAGTAAATATTTTAAATTAATTTTTATTGCAAACAATAACAATAAATGCATTTTCTACATTTTTAGTGTGAGATAGTATAAAATAACGTATAATAATGAAAACAATAATAACTTAACAATAAAGATGACAAAATATTAAAGGTATTTTAATAAATTTATCAATTTATAAAACATAAAAGTTCATTTTATATTTAGTTTAAAACGTTAATAATAATAATAAAACTTTGTTGTCATTTGTGATAGTTGGTTCTGTGATATTAGTTTTAAATTTTGTTTTAAATTTTAGCAACTGTGATATTAGATTTAGTATTTATTTATTTATCTATTTATTTATTTAACCATTTTAATGTGTTGTTTTGTTTTCCTCAGGTCTATAACCTGAGGTTATTATTATTAAAAACAAAATAAATAGCCAATGACCTTAGTAGTCGACGCTAAAATACAAATAAAAAAAAATAATAATAATAAAATAAATCGTAAAGATATTAAAAATATAAATTAATCAATATAGTAATATACTTTACTTATTAAATATTGTTTTAGGTGTATTGTTATAGGTAGTATTTGTTTTTTTATTCTTAACTTCCGATAAAATTGAGTTTTTATATATTTGTATTTAGAGACCAAAATAATATTTATTGTTCAATGTTTATATATTTGGTTATTGAGGGTAGATTTTGAAAGATTATTTATTATTTTAGACAATTTAATATATACACAGTTGCAACAAAGTGCCGCAACTCAACATCCTCACGTAATATTACCTCGCAACATGGCACTTTTGTAGAGTCCCATTGCTTGTCGGATCAAAGAAATGTTACGCGGCGATGTTGCAGCTCTCTAGACAAGTTTGTACGGAATGGCACAAGAACATGGAGCAGCAACCAGCACGGCATTGTCTTGCGGGAATATGTTACGCGACCATGATTTTGGTAACAAATTAAATAAAATTATTAAAATATTGTTATATTAAATACATTGATAATTAAATCATAACTTTTTGTCAAATAAATTATACACAAAAACGTTACATTTACATTTTATAATAACCCAAATAACCAAATTTGTTTTTACAAAGAGATAACTAGTAAACTGCAAAAGAACTAAGAGGTAGGATGTAGCATCTCGCACTCAAATGTCAACCTTTTCTACACGCTGTTTAACCTGATATTACTAACGAGGCAATAGCAACCGAGCGACTTTTGAGATAAAGTTATCTTTCTACTAAGTGCCAATGGTCTCTTTGGAAAACGGACAAGAGAAAGTTTAAACACTTTTTTGTCATAAGAGTAAAAAATAGGGAGAAAGAGCAAAGTGAGAAAAAAATATGTAAAATACATAAAACAATAAAACAAACAACAATAAAAATTGGAATTTGGAACATTAAAACTTTACTGAAAAATAAACTGGACATGGTATAAATAAAACAAAGTAAAAAAAGATGGCAAAATAGGATAAAAGTGCTTGTGAGTAAAGAAGTTATACAACTGAACAAAGTGATATACGACTGCAACAGTAGTAATGCCAATAAAGATTAACACGGCACAAAATAATATAATATACTAATCACACAAAGTTTATATGCTAACAAGCAATGATAAAAATGATGCGGTAAAAAAAGAATATAACATCAAAAGAAAATTGAAGTTGCTGCAATATTGTAACAGAAGACTAGAATGCTAGTGTCAGCAAAGGTAGTGTAGAAGGAGTGGTAGGCAAGTATGAAAAATAAAAGAGGCAATAAGGTGATTAAATTCTGGAAAGAATGCATTAATTTAAAATAAAATTTCTAAGTTTGCGGCAAAACTTTCTAAGGTGATAGTCTAAACTTCTAGCGTTATTAAGACATTAATTAAATAAATTAATTAAAAAATTGTAATTTTAAACATTTTTGCAATGATTAAAATCAATATAAGCACAAATTATTGGGCTACATTCGGCCAGATTGCTCTTGTGCATTAAAAATTATTGCAGTTTTAATTTTTTTTACAACTCAGTTGCATTGTTTTAAGCAATAAACTTTAGCTATAAAAAGTTTGCAACTAATGTCACGCAAGACAACTTTGTTAAATCTATGTAATTGTTGTTAATAATTTAAAAAAAAAAAAAAAAAAAAAAAAATATGATTGAAATAATTAAAAAAAAAAGTAAATAAAGAAAAAAAATATACATAAAAATAAAAACATAATTAGACAAGGTTAAAGAAAGAATAGAGACAAAACTATCAACAACTAGATGTGTATATAAATGGAAGCATATAAAGAGAACACAAAAAATAGTAACAAAAATGGTATGGAGGCAAGAAAGCGTAGAAATGTCCAGGCAAAAAACATTTTAAAGAAAAAGACGTAGAACAAAACATAGCAGAATTAAAAAATTTAATCGCAGAATTACTAAATATATCATACAAGATCTACGCCATGGTAGTAAAAAAAAACTATAGATAACGTATACATACTACACCATACAGTAGAAAAGGAAATAACAAATATGTATAAAACCAATGATTTGATTGAAAAACTAAGTAAAATAATAAATAAAGTTTGAAAATGAACAGAGTTTCTTAGGCAGTGAAGAGTAGGTATTATATATCTTATACACAAAAAAAATAAAACAAAAATGTTGCAAAAATTACAAAAATATAACGTTACTTATTACAGCATACAAGATCAACGCCATGGTACACAAAAAACTAAAGATAACGTATACATACTACACCATACAGTAGAAAAGAAAATAACAAAAAAGAAAAAAGTTTGATGCGTTATTCTTAAACCTAAAAACGGCATTTGAGAGTGTGAATAGAGAAAAACTGAAGATGTATTAAAAAGAAGCCTTAGTTTATTTGTGGCATACTTTGCAAACGTAGAAGATATTATATGTAAGACGCAGACAAGTGGTAGGCAGACAGAAAATGTAGTTGTTGGCTTATGCAGACAACATGGCAATTGTAACAAAACAAACAAATAAAATTAACAAAAAAATTAAATATTTTTAAAGAAAAAAAAAAGAGTAAAAAAAATAATATTTGATAAGAATCACAAATAAATAGTACAGTGCAAATTATAAACATATAGCTGATACACTGTCAAAGTACAGAGAAAATGTAAATTACAGAAAAATAAAAAAAATATTGATTGCAAGATTTAGATGTGAAAATAAAAAAAAACTGAATGAACAAAAAAAAGAAAATAAGTAGGATGTGTGGAAAAGTTAGAAAAACATATGCTGAATAAACGCAATAAGATAAAAAAACAAATAAAAAGAAATGAAGTACTGAAAAAAGATTAAAAAAAAGCTTGCGGTAACAAAAAAAATGGTTTTAAACGTTGTCTGATTTTCAATTTTTTATTTTTTTTTTATAAAAGTGCACTAAATATTTATTTTTTAATAATTATTTTTACTATATTGACTAGGTTTTATTAGGACTTAGTAACCTAGTCAATTGCTTGCCGCCTAATACTTTTATGGTAGATCGCCGATGCCCTAAGTCTGAGCGCCCCTCGTCTATGGCATTACTTTCCAAAGCATTCCTCCTAGAATGTTATCGTATGCCATTCTGAGGTTGATAAAAAAAAGATGTGTTTCTTAGTTAGTATTTGTTTTTTTTTTCTTCTATGATTTGTTTAAGTGTGGAAACAATATTTGTTGTAAGTCTTTTTTGCTCTAAATCTTACTAAATATGGACCTCGGCATTGATTAAAAAAAACATTTAAAAATACTGTCGATTTTTTTCAGACGATGAACCTATATAGAAAATTTTAAAAAAAAATCGGCTAGATGTGGACTTATATAACAGTTTGAATACACCATTTGTGACGTCAATTTTATCTTATTTACCTTATAACTTAAAAATATTGACAACATGGCATGTTTTTTTTAATCATGTTTTTTGGTAATCAATATAATAAGTTTAGTTATATTTTTGCTATAATAACGTAAGTTTTTGTTTATAAAGAACGACGTATGCTACATATTAATACTCCTTTGTACAAAAGTATTTATTTTATGGAATTTTTGCATATTTAAACATACTTGTTAGAAATATAACTATAAAAACAATATTATTTTTTTCTTTGAATGTGTAATTATCATATACAAATATTTGTCGATTACTTTTTATGTCATGTTGAAAAAATGTTAATTTATTTATTTTTTATGTCACTGCACATTATGCAGGTATTTGTCATTGTCAATAACTGTATGTGTATGTAATAGATATTACATTGTTATCTAACAATTTAAATAATTTAACGTCCACTTTTGTAATTATCGACAATCTAGTGACTAAGCGGACTAACCTCTGAAATAAAAAAAAAATGTAATTCTCAAGTTTTGCTCTTAGTTAAATGCATGTTGACTAAAGGTTAGATATAAAAAGGTTAAACAAGCAAACAAAAGAGAAGAAAACATGAGATAGTACTAAAAATGTAGATTATTAGTTAGTTTTAGTTTTTTGCATATAAGCCTAAAAAAATATGATAATAAAAATTAGTATATAAATTAACTATTACAATAACAAAAAAATAAATCAAAAACCAAAGAATGTATGCATTTTTATTGTAAGAAAACAACAAAAGGTTATGATCAAACCTGTAAATGAGGTAGAATAAACAAAAAAATTGATATTTTAAGACTTATAAATAAAATAATTATTAATAAGCAAAAATAAAATATAGTGGGAAAGAATATAGTGCAATTGTATTTATGTTTGTACTACTACAAATATTACCAATATTTTTTTTTAATTATAACAGCTTTTACATAATAATATACCTTACGTACTAAGTTTTTGAAACAAAAATTATTTATTTATAAAAACATGATAAAATAAAATAATAGCAGCGTATAAAAAATCATATTTACATTAAAAAACTGTAAAATTTATTATTTTATTTTTTTAATTTAACGCCAATACTAAATAGTAGCGTTGATTGATAATTTTACTAAGATACGCAACTTGGGATAAAATACAGTTCATGAAATATAAATGTTACTGACACAAACATTTATGAACGTTAATATTGCGTAAATTTTGTTAACAATTGCAGTGATATAATGTAAATGGTGCAGATATGTATAAGTAAAATGTTTATAACAAATGCAAAATATATATTTTTGCAGTTTTATTAATAATTATATTAATACTTTGACGTGTATACGCTATCTACATGTCATAAACAATTTGGTATTCCGGGTTGCGTATCTAAATATATTTTAATGAACAATAGAAGAATACTTACTGGTTTGCAAAACAACATCATTTGTAACTATTTTCAACTAATTTTACAACGTACATAAAATTAGACAATTTTTTCACTATATCATCGCCTGAATCTTAACAACTTAGTACAACTTTTTACGTGCCCACACATTACGTAAAATCAAGTTAAAATCTTTTAATAAAAGAGTTTGACATGGATTTTGATAAGGTGATAAAGGTAACTTTATTGTGTCACTTCTTATCTAACTCAATTTAACTGTATTTTTAATATAATCTAAAATGTTTATAATATTATTTTTTACCTATTGAGGTACTGGCCCTAGCAAGCAGCCGTTGGGAATGACTTATGCATAGTAATACCTTTTAGTTTTTGTCTGTGCGTAAACCCTGTTGTTATACTTCGGACTCATTTTTTCTCTGCCTACAGCCCTTACTTTTGTTTTTTTTTTTTATTTTTGGCTTTTTGTGTTTTTTGATCTGCATTGACATTTACTCTTTTTTTTTTCTCTAATCTGTGTGCTATTTATTCTAATTATTTGCTTTGTCCTCAGATGCGATTTTAGTTTTTTTAAGCTTTTGTTCGCTTCTTCTTTCTTCTATTAGCTCTCCTTCATGAATAGTTTATGCAATCCTATTAATTTTATTTTTTTTAGTCGTTTTAAATTTGTAAGAATTACCTTTAGTAATATTTTTGTATCTTTTTCTAAGATCACTTTTTGTGTTCTCTTGTTGCCAGGTATATTCTAATTATTTCAAAAGTTGCGTGTTTGTTTTGTTATTCTGGTATTCCGTTTTTCTTCTTTTTCTAAAAAAAAATTCCTTAGGCTGGGCCCAGTCAGTATTTGTGTTGTATAATATAATTTAGGTTAATTTTTACTTATTCTTTCTCCGAAAATAGTGCTCTTTATTTTTCTTTTTTTCTTTTATTTTATTGTCTCTGCTATCTTTCTATTGATTTCTTTCTTGTTTTTATTTTTGCTTTCTTTTTACTATTTTTTTATTTCTAGCTTTTCTTCCACGCAAAAGGTATTACCACGATTATTTTTACTGAGTTTGTAGCTTTTTTATTTTTTGTTTTTGCAGCGTATAACAAATTGCTTTTTGTTATTAACCTCTAGCTTCTTATCTTAAACATTGTTTGGCATAAGTCTACTAAGCTTTCTCTCTACTTCCTTTGTTGCTATGTCCACTTCTTTAACCTGTATATTCTATCTCTTTGCATTGATTGCCACTTGATTGTTGCTAATTTTAAACTCTTATTTCTTATTCATATCTGTATCTTATCTATTGCCAGCTTTAGTCTATATTTTAAATTTTACGTTTCTACCTACTAGTGCTTTCCGGTAACTTCATATAAAATTTATAGCTGAGCCCTGGTGTACCCCTCTAGACAGTTTGAATCTTTTCTTTCTGTTCACAAAGTTTCTACCCTGTAAGTATTTTTATATAATTTTAATCGTATTCTTGTTTAACTTTTTTCTTTGTCGCCTCTATAATTTGCTACTTTTACAAATTTTATTTTTATTTTGTCTAGACTTAGTGTTTTGTTGTTAAGCAATTTTTATATAATTTCATATATCTCTTACACTGCCATATCTGGTTTTTACCGGTTTTCTTTTGAAAAACAATTTCTCAATTAAAACGTTTCCTACTTTGTCTTCTTTTAGGTAGACTCCGTTTGCTATTTCTTCCAATTTGTTTATCCACGTTTTGTACAGTTTTTTATAAAGATTCCTATTTAAAATCCTGAATGCTTTTTTCATCATTTTTTTGTCGTTTTGTACACAACATCAAAAAGATGTAATCTAGTTTTGTATTGTCTTTTACTTGATTTTATGTTAATTTGATAGTTTGTGTGGTTTTGTAGTTTAAAGCACTAAATTTTTGTACAACTTTAGTGTTATATGAAATATTAGATAAGTAATTTATTTTAGGGTCTGACTTTGGTATTTTTTGCAAGATTTTTTACAACCTAGTATAACTATTAGTTTTAAGTCATTATTTATTTAATGCAACATTAAAGTTATTTGCAGTTTTGATAATGCAAGTAAAATTATATAACATGTAGTAATACTTTAAAAACTAAAAACAACTAATAATCCTGGCAAATAAATTAACAAGGCAAAAGTAAAAAGAAACACAACTTGCTAAGAATATATACAATATACATGTGTAATTTTTTTTTCAGCCGGAGGTGTAATCTTTTGATAGACTTGCCTTGTGTTCTTTAGAAGATGTTGTAAACCTACTAAACCACTTCCCCAGATAGCTTGAAGCTTTGTAAGAAAGTATAGTGATAAAAGGTCCGAGATTGCAAGCTTATTGTTAGTATCTTGCCACTAAGCCTGGAAGCTTGTTTGTAAAATATATTTTTATTCTATTTTGCTTGTTTGTTTGTTTTTAATCTTTTGCTATAATTACAATGATTGAGTCATATTCATTAAGGTTTAAAAAATTTACATCTTATTATGATCTTGGTTTAAACAAAATAAATTTAAAGCTGCTTTTGCGGTATTCATTGTTGTAGCGTTTTTGCACTGTTCTGGCATGTTGTTAAATATGCTAGGAATGGCTCTAGTTTCTAATCAATCTCCGTATTTATTGGTGCCTATTATAACATCTATGTAGTTGCTTCTTTGTCCTCTAGTATCATATCTATGTCGTTCTGTCTCAATGATATTTACTTTGAAATAATATTTGAGAGTTAGTTTATATTTAAAGAGAGTTCCCACTTGCAAGGATTTTATATCATTTGGGATCTATGTTGTTAAGTATTCTTCTTTGGCTCTTTTAAAGTGATTGTATTTGATAGTGAGACACATGTCCTCATGTCCTCATACCTTTATGCCGTAGGTGATCCTAGATTTCACTAAGGCTGTGTAGATTGTTTGCAGTACAGATATTGGCAGGAACTGTTTCAAATGGTAAATTTTTTTATCATTTATGGTTTAATGCCGTAGTATGTTCATTCCGTAGGAATTGGTGATCAATAATTATACCTAAATATCTCATCTGAGTTGAAATTAAAAATATAATTGTGATATTAAGACAATTTTACCAATTTTAATCATATTTTTTTTAATTATAACTAAAATATAACATAACATTTTCTAAAAAAGCTAAAATTTGTTATTTTAAAATGTGTATATTTTCTTCCAGAATTGGACAATTAATAAGCATTTTTGCGCTGAAATTTTTTGGTCTCATTATTCAATTATTAGTTGCTTCATTAATTTTAGTAGTTGTGGTTTCAGTAATATTTCTTACACTACAGGTGCATATATTGCTAATACAATTTAATCCTGATGCACAAGCTGGTAAAATATTATATACATATGATGTAATTTCGCATCGTTCTCCAGATTCTAGAATAAATTAATTACAATATAAAATAAATCGATTTGCAAAACAATTGCAATTTGATAAAACACAATAATTACAAGTTTTTTTTTTAAGAAACTTGAATTTGAAATTAATTTTTATTATTAATATATTTACTTACGCGGAAGCTTAACGCACGTTGGGCAGCAGTAGCATCCTAAATATATCAATTCTTCCTTATCCTTGCAGCGTATTAATGGTGGACATGTAATATTATTACATCTATCAACTTGACATGCATATTTAAGGGGAATTATAATACTGTTAGCATTATATATAATGTATATAACTACAAAGATTGTTGCAATTATTGGTCTTGCCATTGCAATCTAAAATTTAAAAAATGTGCATTATTAAGTAATTAATATAGATTAATCTATTATATGTATATTTGTTTGTGCACTTATATTTTGATTTTATTATTATTATTATTATTCATAAAAAATAAATAAAATTATTACAAAGTATTTACTTACTTTTAGTATGTGTGCCTGTAAAATAATAGTAGTTAATAACAATATAATTACTTTTATAGTAGGTACCCAAGGACCTCATTTGCTATATTCAATAAGGTATTTGTGTATTTCTAATCAATATGTTTATACATGTCAATCTATGCATTCTTATAATTATATTTTTTGCTAAAGCTGTCGTTTCAAACGACAATTTACAATTATTTGCACAATCCTATATTACTTAAATAATTTGTATATATAAGTCCAATTTTTTTTATGAAATATAAACTAAATACATTAAAACTGTCAAAAAAAGCCGCTTAAATCAATTGTACTATTTTTCTACTTTTTTTTGCAACATATTATGTTATTTTTGACAATATACAATCTGTTTTTTTCTTTTTTGTACGAATAATACTTACATAAGCTATCAAATTTTTCTATCTCTCTGTCTCTTACGTAAACAACTTAGAAGAGTAGCATTTTAAATATTAATTAATATACACAATTAGTATTTTATCAGTTTGCTAATCATAAAGTAAAAAAAGATATAAACGCAAAATCACCGAGATAATGGGTATTTCTATTAAAAAACAATTTTATGAGGAAACATTTTAGAGAAGATGATTAAACGTTACAATTTGCAACATATGAGAAAACTCAAAATCAAAAGTCATGGAAACAAAAGAAATTACAGAAAACAAAAACAAATAAAAAAAATGCAAAAGATGCACAAGATGCAAAAGATACTCAGAAAAACTGAGAATAGCGACGGATGAAGCAATTTCCAGTTATTGGGAACAGAAACCAAAAAACCATAAAAACGCAAAAAAAAAATCGAGGATAGCAAAAAAAAAACACTAGTAAGAAATGATAGTATTTATAGTTAAGGATTTTTGGAAAAAACCGTACAAAATAGTGTCTAATTAGAAAGAAGAGCAAAAAAAGTCTAGAAAACAAAAACAAAAAAGAAGAAGTCATAATTGAAAAATTGTTTTTTAAGGGAAAACCGGTAAAACAACCAAAAACAAGAAAAAAAAAAGAATATGCTTAAACAACACACTAGCTAAAATAATAAAAAAGTCATTGTGCAAAACAAAACAAGATATAGAAAAAAATACAAGAAAAAGAACAATACAACTTTAGAAGCTATAAAAAAGTGAAAACAATAAAATTTGTCAAATTACAAAATAAATATCACTTTACAGATTAGTAAATTGATGAATACTGTACGGCTCTAGTTGAAATAATATCTGCTTTATTTGTATAATTTTTATAGGATTTGTTAAAAAGTTTCAAACATGCATAGTATAGAGCTTTTTTAAACATTTGTAACTTATGTATTAGATAAGCATAATAATGACTCTAGGAGAAATATTGCAGGTACGGTTAAAAGTTTTTTTTTTTAATATACCCTTACATGACTCTCATTAGGTAACTTGAGAAGTACACGTAGCGCTTTATTTTGCATTTTAATTTTTTTTTTGGCTATATGTATAGGCTATATATAAGATTCCCAAAATATTATGCCATATCTTACTATTGAATAGAATTCTGCATAATACAAGAGTAAAGTGTATTTAAACTTACATAGGTTCAAATTGCTTTTAGTTTATAAATTACTCTGTTAATTTAAAAATTAATTACTTAATTGCAAACTCAAAAAACTGCAATTGTTAATTAAAACAAATTTTATTTTTTAAACATTGTTTTTTTTTATTCTGTGCAGATAAGTAAGACAATATTAATTTGAAATTGTAACATCATATTCTATTAACCCATTATTAGTTTTTCAGTGTTCAGTCAGCAATCATAATTTGCCGTTTTTATGATCTGATAAAAGCACATTTGAATCATTTATTAATGTGTTAAAAACTTGCTTAACAGAAAAAGCATCAAATACAATTCAAGCATCATCTATCACGTACACAAACTATGGCATATCTTAAAAAACTATACAAGGCCAATATATAAATAAAAAAATATTAATAGAAAACCATATAAATATAATATTTGAAATACCTATGGTTAAGAAAGACTCTGTTAGCTCAGTTACATACCACATCGGCACATTCTTAAAGCACGTAATTGTTTTAGACATATTAACTAACAAGAGATACGTTATTGCTACTTCTATCAACAACTAAACTGGATGCACTCTCTAAAAACAAATGCGAAGATGTTGTCTAACATACACAAATTCTATCAGTTCAAAAATTAACCATTTTATTAAAAGAACGCTGCTAAGTCTTTGAGTTCCAAAACATCAGTTAAAGTTAAATGGCACAACTACAACAAATGCAGGCTCCAAAATCAAATTGCAAAGTCTGAGTAAGATCAAAAATAAATTTTCTTGTGTATCTGCAATCTGTATATTTTACAATTAAAAAAAATAAATTGCTTAAAATGCCAATGCTTAAGAAGGAAAACGTAGAAATTATGTAAAAAAGATAGTACGACGACAAATTGAGAGTCGCATAAGTTACGGGTACCTATATCCCTTACGTAGCATAAATTACATATAGTAAATATTATTGTCTGTCTGATTCATCTTAATTGTAAATATTTACGTCTGAATGCTTTTATCAAATGCTGAATTGACATTTTTAATATTATATAATGTAAATGTTGTTTACATATAATTTATTCTATTGTTTGATTTTGTACCATTATTAATTAATGCATTTGAATTAAAATAAAGTTAATATTATTTATTCTATGTTATTAATTTAACTCACTAAGTTAACACAGTGAATTAAATTGTGAGTTATCTAAGTGAACTATTGGCTTCTCAACTTAGTCCTGCAATTATTTCTTTCAAATTAATCGTTAAACGGTCTTCCATACTCAACCCGCCACGACTTGAGATTTCTAGAAGGCTTAGTTCATACAATAGTTTCGCAAAAACAACAATGGATTATCATTAAATAACTTCCTTCAAATTGAGTCTAAAACAGATTTATTTTTAATTTTATTTAAATTTTAAGTTTATCGTTATGTGTTTACCATCATATTAAAAATATATTGGCAAATATGAATACACAAAGATGATCAACAATGTTCGCAAATTATGTAGAAAGAAAATTTGTCACTATTATTAAAAACATATATAACTTAAAAATCGTAACATTATATTTTGCTACTCAAAATTTCAAGCAATTGGGAATTGAAAAGTAATCTAAATATTTGCCTGCTTTTGCTATTGTACATTATTATTTTTACGTAGATAACTGTATAACATAAACTGATTCAATTGCGCATTTTAAAGAGCTTTAACATCAATTAAGCCAGATGTAGATGAAAGGATGATATTATTTCCATAAGAACTGAAAAGGGTTTCCGAGTCTATGGAGAGAAGGTCTTGTATGTCCGATACACAAGAGTAGAACAAAAAATCTAGTAAATAACTACAGACATACAAGATCTACGCCATGATATTAGAGGAAAATCTGAATGAAACAATTCCAGACGGGCAAGCCGGGTTCAGAAAGGAACTAACGTATATATTTTACAACATATTGTTAAAAAAAAATAGCATAAAAAAGGGAAAAAGTATATGCGTTATTCTTAGACTTAAAAGCAGCATTTGATAGTGTGGATAGAGAAAAACTGTAAGACGAATAGTAAAAGTGTATAAGAAGACAGCAAGCAGAGTGTGGGTTAATGGAAAAATGAGTGAAAGATTTTGGACGACAAAAAAAGTAAGACAGGGTTGCCCACCTTTTTTTTTTTAGGACGTAGTGAGTTGTTGTCTCTCAACAAGTGGCCCTTAAGAATAACTTACGCAAGGTAATACCTTCCGGTTTTCTTCTCTGCGCAAATCCTGTTGTCCCTGGTCTCTGTCTAAACTAACCTACATTTGGCGCTAGTTTGAGGTGGGCTGGTTTTTGCCTTGCGGATTTTCACGCATCATCTGCGACACGCATGCTGTCCCCGGTCTTCTCTCCCTATAGCCCCTACCTTTGTCTGTCCCTTTTGTCATTTTGTCTTTTCTTATCTGCACTGGCATCTACCTCTGCATTCTCTTCTTTCTCCCATCGTTGTATCTCTGTATTCATGTTTCCATTTAGTTTCTCTCATCTCTTTCCTTTTTCTTGTATGGCTTTTAGTTTGTGTGTTTGTTTCCATTGTTTGTTTTTCTATATTCTTCTACTGTTAAACTTTTCATTTTTTTTTTCTTAGCGCCCTCCATTTATTTTCATCTTTTAAGCATTTGTTAATGATTGTTGTTTTATTCATTTTGCTTCCTAGTATATATTCTAGTTTTTTTCTATCTTCCTCCCACGCCTTGCATTCTACTAGAGTGTGTTCTGCGTTATTGTGTGTTTCTTCTTGGCAAAATGTACACCTTTCTTCTTCCTTTATTTTTTTAATTTTTTGCAAGAATTTTCCAAATGCTCCGTGCCCGGTCAGTATTTGTGTTGTATAATAGCACGTTTTGGGTTTCTTCTCTACCTATTCTTTTATCTCTGGGATTAGTTCTTTTGTATATTTTCCCTTTTCTCCTACATCTCATTTTCTCTGCCATCTTTCCATAGTCTTCTTTCTTGTTCTTATCTTTGCTTCTTTTTTACTCGTTCCTTTTTTTACAAGTTTTTTTATTTCTATTCTTTTCTCCACCATCATATTTGCGGAAGGTGTTGTCGCAATTACCTCTACTGCCTCTTGTGACACTGTTCAGTAAGCTTTACAAATCTTTAGCGAGCTTGCTCTTGTAGCTCATCTTACTTCATTTGTTTTTTTTTTTGTTTTCTAGGCTTCCCCTCATGTTTCTGCGGCATACAGCAATTTGCTTTTTGCTGCCGTTGCTATTAGCCTTTTGCTTTCTTCTCCTGGACCTCCGTTGTTTAGCATAAGTCTACCAATCTTTCTCTCCATTTCCTTTGTTTCAATGACCGCTTCCTTAACCTGTTCATTCCATCCCTTTGCTTCGTGTGTCACTCCGAGGTATTTGATTTTTTTTTCTATGGTTATCTCTTGATTTCCCACTTGTATTTGACCTGTTCCTCTATTATTCGTCTTAGTCGATAGCCATGCCGCCTTAGTTTTTTGTGTTGCTAGTTTTAAACTCTTACTTTTCATCTATGTTTGTATCATATTAATTTCCAGCTCTAATCTTCTTTTAAGTACTTCTATTTCTACGTCTCTACCTATTACTGCTATGTCGTCCGCAAATGCTGTTATTGACACGCCTTCCGGCATCTTCACTCAAAGTAACTCGTTATAGACAAGGTTCCACAGTTTTGGTCCCAGTGTTGAACCCTGCGGTACTCTTGTGGTAAGTTTGAATCTTCCTTTTTTGGTCACTAGGTTTCTGTCCTGTAAGTAGCTCCATATAATCTTGATTGTTTTTCTGTTCAGTTTTTTCTTTTTTGCCGCCTCTATGATTGCTGCCCATGATACGCTATTAAACGCCTTCTGTATGACTAACGCTATCATTACACAGTGTTGCCTTTTTCTCTGCGTTCCGCTGTTTGTTTTTTTTGCTATTGCTTTTACTTTTTCTATAGCTCCTAAGGTTGTTTTTCCTTTGGTAAATCCGTATTGTTTTTTTTTCCATCCTCTTTTTTCTTTTATTTCTTGTTCTATTCTCCGTACAATAACTTTCTCCATTATTATAGCAAGTGTGTTGGTTAAGCATATTGGTCTGTATGACGTTGCTTTTCCTACTTCTTTCTTTTTCTCAATCAGTACCAGAGTGGCTTCTTTCTATCATCCTAGAAAAGTTCTTTCTTTTAGGCACCTGTTAATTATTGTTTTTGGTTCTTCTACTGGTTCTCTTGGGAAATAGTTTTTTAATTATGACTTTTTTTTGTCTTCTTTTAAGCAGATTTCTTTTGTTCTTTCACCCAATTTGTCCATCACTATTTTGTACGGCTTTCCTCAAGGATCCCCATCTATAAATTCTATTATTTCTTTCCAGCATCTTTTTCTGCTATTCCCAATTGCCTTTTTTAAGATTTTTCTGTCGTTTTTTAGTTTCTTTTCTATTTCCTCTGTGTTCTCTCCTCTTCTTCTCTGCCTTGTGACTTTCCTCCCTGTTTGTATTGTGTTTTTCCTGTATTCTTTTATTTCCTCACACCACCAGTATGGTCCTTTTCGTCCGCCTTACCTGTACCTAGGAATTGCTTCCTCCGCCGCTTTTCTCAGTTTTTCTGAGTACCTTTCGCATTTTTTCTCATAATTTTTGTTTTCTGTCACTTCTTCTGTTTCCATGTCTCTCTTAATCTTTTCTTTGTCCAATCCTCTTACGTTCCATTTACCTTCTCTCGTGTGCTCCTGTTTTCCTTTCTCCTTTATTGTATCGTATCGTATCGTATCGATACGATAAGATACGAGTTTCGTATCGTATCGTATCGTATCGTATTGTATTGTAATGTCAATATGTGATTTTGACCTTCCTCTTACAAACGTCGGTTTGTCTCCTTTGTTGCAAATTGTAAGATTTAACCTTGCTATCATCTCCTCTAAGATTTTTCCTCTTAAATCGTTCTTGTAGCCTTCCCATCTCGGTGATTTTGCGTTAAAATCTCCTCCTACAATAATTTTTTTGTTTTTTTGTTTTCTTAAACTTCTTTCTAATTCTTCTATCCACTCTCGATAGTATTCCAGATCGCCGTTTGGACTGATATAACAGCTGTATACTGTCATGTTTTGTACATCTACTCACACTATTTTTTTCTTTTGGTGTTCTCCATCATTCCACCTTGTCCCTACACTTCCCCCTAGCTAAAATTTTGTTTTGTCTCTTATCCACTTACCATTTAGTTTGTTTTTATTAGGTTCACTCACTAGCACTAGGTCTATTTCCTCTCTTTCCACTGTTGCTATTAGTAAATCGTGAGCCTCTCTTCCTCTCCTTATGTTTATTTGTATAAACTTATACATTATGTGATACTATTTCTTCCTCGTGTTCTCTCCAGTTATCTGGGTTGTTGTCCTCCATATTCTTCTTTGTTTTTTTCATTTCTTTTTTCTTTGTAGCTGGACATCTTTTTTCTCCCGTTCTGTGTCTTAATACTTTGCATTCAATGCAGTATTCTTTGTTTCTGCATTTGGCAACCTAATGTCCTTCCTTTCCGCATTTTATACATAGCAAAGACCTGTCTTCCCCATTGCATTCTGCCGCTACATGTCCTTTCTTTCAGCATTTATAACATTTTCTTTCATTTGCTTTAACTTTCTCTACTCTGCATCTTATGAGTTCTATGTTTATTTTTCCTTCTTCTATTATCTGTTCCGCTATTTTTGTGTCTTTTTTGACTATAGCGGTTTGTTTTTCTCTATAACCTTTTTTTATGGAAATTATTGTACTTCCTTCTGTGTTCACTTTGTTCATAATTTCTTCCAGTATTTCTTCCCTCTTGATTTCCGGGCTAATATCTTTGATTATCACCAGTTCTTAAGTTTTATTGCTTTCTTTTCTTACATTGCAGCCTTTTATTCCATTTTATTTTTTCCATCTCTTTCTCCGTCTCATTACCCTTTGTAATTAGTATCAAATCCTCTTTTTTTGTTTCTTTTACCTCCTTGAACGTAGATCCTTTTATCTGGGTTTTTGCCTGTCTCAGCAAATCTGCATATGTGACACCTTGTTTGCTCACTACTATAGCACCTGTTTCCGTTCCTGGTCTTCTGTCTCTATTTGTCTCCGATACCTGTCACTGAGTTGGCACGCACAATCTTATTTTTGTGTTAGTTCTTCTTGCCATTTTCATAACTTTGTTTGCATTTCTTGCCGTAATTTTCGTTGGTATTGGCATATTTATTTCTTCAATACTTAATGTTTTTGTTTTGATAAACATTTTTTCGATAACTATTAATATCTCTTTATTTAGATTTCTAACTATTTCTATATATGGCGTTTCATCTTCTCCTTCTTCCTCCATTAGTTCAGGGTATTTTATTTTTGCTTGTTGTAAGATACCACTTTCTTTGCCTATTTCATCTTTATTTATTAAAAGTCCTGTATCCATTTCCTTTCTCATTATTGGTTTTTTTTTTCCACGTTTACATATTTATAGTCTGTATCTTTCCATTCTTTATTTATAATATTTTTTATATCCTCTTCATTAACCACTTCTAATATCTCCTCGTCCGAGATAAATTGGTTTTTACGGTTTTCTTCCCTATTATCTCTAATTTCCATTGTCTGTGTCGACATTTGTATACTATTTTTGTTTTATTTTCTTTTTCCTGTTCTTTTTTTTTGAACTTCTTTAAATTCCATTCTCTCCATATTTAATTCTAGTTAATTCGCCACCTTCTTAATTTTCAGTTTAGTGGTTGTACACTCACTGGTTAAGTATTTTAACTATCTAATTAATTTCCCCATTATTTGGATTGTTGTGGGGTAATTTGCTCTCTTTGCCTCGTTGTTACCGCCTGGCGAATCTATTTCTCTTCCTATTTTTTGATTCGTTTGACCTAATTTTTTATCTTTTTTTTTATCCGGCGGTGTTCTTTGCAACATCTCGCTTTTTAAAAATGCATCCATCTTATTGCGTTTTTTTACCCTTGTCACTGCCCACTGAATCCCACTTTGTTTGCAACCTACATATCAGATGTAGAAGAAAAACTGAGGTTGGCTCAAGCAGAAGGGGTAGTAGTTGGTAGAGAAAAAGTGTAGTCCCTAGCATATGCCGAAAACATGGTAATACTGGCATAAAAAGCCAAAGAAGTAAAAGAAATAATAAAAATTTTAAAAAAATATTTAAAAAAAAAGAATTTAGAAGTAATGTATAAAAAACAAAAATTATAATGTTCAGAAAAAGGGGTGGAAGAAAGAAAGCAGAAGACTAGAAATGGAATAGGTAAGGTCTTACAGAAATAAAATCTTTTAAACATTTGGAATATGTTTTTTGTACAAATAACAGTGAAATCGAGCACATTAAAGAGATGGCTCGAAAAGCAAATAAAGTAATGGAGCAAGTTTGAAGAATAAGTGAAAGAAAATTTGAGTAGATAAGAATAAAAGGTTTAATGTTTGATAAATTAATTAGGAGTATGATATTGTATGGATTAAAATTATGGGAATGGAAAGAACAAACAAATTAAAAGCAATACATGTAAAATATTGGAGATAGGTGCTAGGTTTAAACAAAAAAAAACTCCAGCATATATTGTACTGGAGGAAGTCAAAAAAGATAAGTTAAGAGTAGAAGCAGCAAAAAAAGCAATAAAGTATGAAGAAAAAGTGAGACAAAGACACGAATGTAAAAAATAAGAGCAAGAAATGGAAAGCTAGGGAAGATCAGGGAAAATTATTACAATAGAAATGGGTTAGCTAATCAAGAAATTGAAAGAATGAAAGAATCTGGAAAGAGACTTGGCACAAAGTTATGGAAAGAGATAGAGATATACAAAATCAAGAAAAGAGAAAAAATACAAGTGAATGAGTTTAGGTAAAACGCAAATTATAAACATATTATAGAAAGTAAACTGCTAATTTACCTAGAGAGTGATAGATATAGTAAACATATTAAAAAGATGATTGCAAGATTTAGATGTGGTAATGAAGAGCGAGTGACAAGATTTTGGATAAAAGAAGATTTAAAAATGTACTGAATGTGCGGAGAGACTAAAGAAACTATAAAACACATGTTAAAAGAGTGTAAAAAATAAAAGAAGAACAGATAAAAAATGAGATATTGAAAGGAGACGGAAGAGGGATAGAATGGATAAGGGCAGTTAAAAACAAAAAAAAGAAGTAGATAAACAGAAAAAAAAATTATGTTGTGGTTAATTTTATAAAGATTATGATTTTTTTTTTGGGTTATAAATATGTTTGTAAATGTAATTTTTAAAGCCGAAAGGCAAAAAATAAACGTATTAATAATAATAATATTTTCATAAATAAAGATCAAATAACAAACAAATCTTAAATACGATTACCGCAATTAACTCATGAACAAAACAACAGTGATGAAAATATTAAGACTGCTGCAAATTTTTTTATCGAAAATAGCACAACTGATCTATTTGGTTTGGTTGGATTATTCATAATAAATTCAAAAATAATAACGTAACGTGTTAGGCAACTAAAAATTATTTGGGACGCAGCCGTTCCAATAAATAAATGTACGTTTTTTATACGTCACATACACAAGCACAAGACAAACACCAACTAAGAAATACATGATTTTTGCGATGCATCTGAGGCGTCATATAGTTGATGTTGTATAAGACTATAATTGGCACATTTAAAACTAATCTGTTATGTGCAAAGTTTAAAGTTGCACTACAGCAAACAATATTACTGCCTCAATTAGAATTAAGTGAAGCAGTTATTCTTGGGCGCTTGGCAAAAAAGTATAGAATGCAGTAAAGTTGAACTTTGACAACAAATTCTACTATTGCTCTTGAATAGATTACCTTACCTTCTAACAAATAAAGAACATATTTGGCTAGTTGTGTAACCGAAGTGTAAAACCTAACAAATGCAAATTAGAGGCACGTACATACATACAATCGCATAATAATGCAGTTAACATCATATCTAACTTAATTCAAGGAGTCAGCGTTGCAGTGGAATGGTCCAAAGTTTCTACAATTAAACCAACAAGATTGTCCATCAATAAAAAAGGTACAACATTGTTTTCCTGAAACAAAACAAAGTATCATTTCTAATAGTTAATAAAAATAGACATATTATCACCAAATGTTGCTTGCTTTTAAAATTAAAGAAAATTGTAGCGTTTTGTCTCAGATACGTTCACAACTCTCAAAACAAAACAAAAATATACAAGGTTACAACGGCACTTTTTTAAATTTTAGACAGAAGAATTGAAAAGTGATATATACAACTTAAAACGTAATTTTTTGTTTGACAAATTAAGTAGGTTGCTGAAATTAAGCTCGTTTATGGGCAAAGACAAAATACTTAGTAGAGTAGGTGGAAAGTTAATGCACCCAAAACTATCATTCAATCAACATACTCCAATAATATTACTACGTAACCATCTTTTAACTAAGCTCATTTTAAACTACAAATACAAAAAACTAATTTATGAAGACGTTCAAACATTGTTGTCAGCAGTACGATCATCAACATGATGGCTGGCAAGAATAGAGTAAAAAAAAATCTTGCATAAATATTTACGTTCTTGTAGAATTAATCCTAGATGACTGCAACTAGTAATAGGTCAACTCTCACAACCAAAAGTGCATTCAAGTCGGGCGTTTACCAACACAGGTGTAGATTTTTTTAGTACATTTTAACATAAGGTTACAACATCTTCGAAAAAGCCGTACAACCAAAAGTTATGTCAATGTTTTTGTATGTTTTGCAACAAAAGCAGCACACTTGGAGTTAGTGAGCAGCGTGACTACATAGTCACGCTGCTCACGTGTGCTGCTTTTGTTGAAAACATTCATAAATGCACTAAAACAATTTATGTCATTTAGTGAAAAGACATTAAACCTTTACGCAGACAACAAAACAAATTTGTTTGGGGCACATCACAAGCTTGCAAAATTACAAAAATTATTGGATTCAAAAGAGCACAAAAACAAGATAAATTGGATAGATTGGAGTTTTATGGGAATGTGCGGTAAAATCAACAAGAGTGAAATAAAACAAATAGCTGGGTTAACTACTCTGACATATAAAAAATTGAATACTGGTAGTCCTAATATATATATATATATATATATATATATATATATATATACTCCGTATTTATTTGTAATACTTTTATTGAATGACTTTTCGTAGTGTTTACGTAACGCAGGTTTAAAACTTATTGCAATGCATGGATATATTAACTGGATACCTGACTCCCTATGTTGATGCGTTTCTATAGTGAAGCAAGTTATTATACGGCGGCCATTTTATGAGTGATTTGGAAACAAACAATAAATATTAAAAACATCTTACATTTTATTATTTTAAAGTTTTGTACATTTAAAACATACATTGTATGTTACCAACAGTAACAAGAAACCTTTTAAATGATCCAAACAAAAACTGGTTATTTGGATCCAAAATTAAGACAAAAAATGTGTTTTTAATAAACAAATAAGATTTTTTAAATAGACTTACCAACTTAAGCCAAATTTTTGGACAACACAATTACACGTATTACTGACGTTTTAATATCATAGTCAAACTTTGTACATGGAGTGGTTTTTGGAGTTCAGTAACTTGCAAAAAAAAAACTTTAAAATTCTTAAAAAATGTAAACCTGCACAACTTTTTTATAAGCAATAGTACAAAAACCGGCAACAATCGCAAATTAGCACAAAATATAATCTATTTACATGGTGTAATTAGATTTTTATTTGTAGACTTTCTGCGCGTGCAACCTGCAATAAAAGTGATGTTTTATATACTGAATTAATTTCTTCAGTGTAATTATTAAAAAAAAAAGTTTTAAATTTGTATATATAAATCAGTAACGTGCAAAAAAACAAAAATTGTTAATCTAAAATTTAAATCTTTTGCACACCGAGTTTCTTGAAATTTAAAAAAATAATTAAAATATAAATAAAATATTGAAACCAAATTTTGTATTTTAATTATATGGTTATTTATACTTAAAACAATTTTTAAGAAAGCTTAAAATTGTCATTTTTATTTAGCATGACTAATTTTATCAACAATACTCGTAGAACATTTAATAGCATTATTGCGCTAGTGTTATCAGTCTTCTTTAGTTGTTGTGTTGATAATATTACTAGTGGTATTTTCAGAAATACTACATATACATATATTGCTATCATCACAATGTAATCCTGATGCACAAGGCGGTGGAGGCGTATATATTGAAAATATGATTTTACATTGTTCTCCAGATTCTAAAATAAATAAATATATAAATAATTTAATTGTTTTACAAACATACATTTATCAGTTTAAATTTTATTTTATAATACAATTTTTTATTGTATACGATGGTGATACAGCTTAAGAAACATTAAAATAAATGTTATCTTGTTTTAAAAATTTGTACGTATTATTATAAAATGTATCTAAGTTGTTTGGAAAAAAAATCACAAGTATGTTAATTATTGTGCTTTATTTTTAGGTTGATTAGGTCAATAGAACATAAATACACCAATTTATAAAAAAACAAAAATAACTTTATTTCTTTTATTTTTAACTAATAAAATAACTGCAAAATTATTAAGTACTTACGTGGAAGCCTAACGCATGTTGGGCAGCAGTCACAATATAGATATAACAATTCCTCCTGATTTTTGCAGCGTAACAGTGGTGGACATGTAGTAATATTACAGTTATCAATACATTCAGATCGACTGTATACATATGTAAAATATATAACTACCAGAAAGAACGTCGCAGTTAATTGCATCGCCATATCAATCTAAAGATTATACAAAATTTTATAAAACGCACATTATTATATAAACAAACAGAAATTTCTACTGAGTAACAAAAATGTTATGTTTACAACGTCAGGTATGAGTATTCTATAAAACCGACCAATTAATATTTTTTATTATAATCTATTATCTCACATAAAACATTTCGTCCGCAATGAATAGCTAATTAATAAGTGTTTACGTTTATCAATAAAATGATGCATAAAGCATAATCAACATATTTGCTACGCCAATGAACAGACTGGCGCTAGTAGAAAAAATGTTGCTTTAGTACTCGATTGATGTTGACAGATCTTTTACTTTTATGTTTTGTCTGTGACCATAAATTTTATCATAAAAAGTATGTTTTAATATTATTATATTGTTAATTTAAATGATATTTATGTAGTACTTACATACGTTTGTGTTAATGTATGTTTGTAAAATAATGTATCATTAGAAATATAAAAACTTTTATACTTTTCAATGACCTTATATATTATACTATCTTCACAAGTTATTTGTTTACTTGTAATCACTATGTTTATATATTTGTATATGCTAAGTTATTAGTTCTATAAATTGTTTATTTGCACAAACAAACAACATAACAGGACGTTCAAAATGTGTATGCAAATTTTGTAAACTGTAAAAAGCTATTTCTACTTTAGTTTAACATTAAAGAAAATTTGTTTATTCATTAAATAGTTTCATTTTCAAGTTTATTTAAGTTAACTTGTATGTAAATTAAAATGTGCAAAGTATTAGATTTCTTTCAATATATTTATTACTAAACAGAATGATTTAATTTGCTATCACTAAGAGTGAAAGAGGTACTGCCTAAGTGTGCGGACACAACAGCAACCCAGTCACTATGTCCACAAAATAAGTGCAAATGAAATGCAAATAAATCAAAAGTGCCAATTGTAGACAAAGATTTCTTATGAGCTTCCTACGCCATCTTAAAAAAGCGACAAAAAACATTTTCACTCGGCTTTCTGACGTGATACAGAAATTGTGACCATATAACTTTTTTACTTTCTGTAATTTAGATTATATGACATTTTTACGTACTCAATTTTTGTCGAGATATCAAATTAAAAAATGTAAAGATCAAATTGTTATTTTTTGTTATTAAAACGCTTCCTGAAATTTCAGAGAAGAAGCATGTATAAAAAACTTTTTTACTGTTGCGGAACATCTTTTCGTAACATTTTAGGCAGTTGTTTCAAGCTTTTTAAAACAATTGTACGTATTTCAAAATAATTGTTTTATTTACAAACACGTTTAGGTAGCCAAGAAGAAAACTATTCACTCTTTTAGCAGAAAGCGTAAAAAAAACATGAATCAGCATATGTTAGAAATTATTAATTTAGTAAAAGTTTAAAGTCTGTGCTATAAAAAAATTATAAATAAACAAAGTACTAATAACACATTAAAATACACAAAAAAAAAATTTGTGTGCATGCACTACTTGCTAAGAAGACTAAAAAAGTACACATTTCTATATAAATATAAGTATAAGTATAAGTATCATTTGTTTATAAATGATTTGATAGAACAAATAAAAAAAATGTTTTTATGTCAAACCGTTAAACAAAATTTTTCAAAAAAAATACAATCATGAATATCAATTAACAAAGTCGCGATTGCGGAATTTTCTTTTGGAATACTTGTTAAAAGATTTTTTTGGAAAAATGATACAAACAAAAGAAATAGAGACCTTTTAAAAAAAGACTACACATTGTTTGTAAAATCAGTTGCAACAAATGTCCGAAAACATTAGAATTAAAAAAAAAACTTTCATAATTTATAAAAAATATCAAAAGGGTTGTTTTTAAGATTTTTTTTGCGCAATCATTACAAGAGATAAACGCAATATTAACAGATATTCATCTTAGTTTGTTTTTTTTTTGCTACAAATAAGTGTCAACACTTTTTTGAATAAAAACATTTAGTTCAAAAATGTTATCAACGTTTTATGGACCATAGAATTATGTGCACTGTAGTAAGAAATAACAATTTTGTGAAACATTATAAAGACATCAAATTAAATTAAATATTTAAAAAAAAATATGTTTTAGTTAAACACCAACAACAGTCATAAAAAGTTTTACGTAATAGAAAAAATACATACCGTGACTTTGAACACCGCTATTGAACGTAAAACTGTAATTTTGCAAATAGTCAAAACTAAATTGGTACCCATTTTTTTTCTGATATGATTTATTTTCATTTTTTGATACAAACGTTTAACTTTGATTATTTTTATCATAACATTATATTTGAAGAACCTATCATGAAGATATTATCTTTTTATATTTATTGTTTTATAGTATTTATTGTCCCGTTTTTTATGTATAACATTTATTTTTTTAATCAAAAATACTAAACTAAAACTTCTATTATAAAATGCAGTTATCAACCATAGAAGGCTACACAAACACACAGCATATTTTAATAGTAAAAAATTTATATGATAAAAGTTTAGCAAAAACTTTTGTGCGTGCAATTTTTGTTTGACAAGTGCATGAAATTGATTGACTGATCAAACTGGTTTGATTATACACAAAAAATTATTAGATCTTTTTTAGTTGATCCAGTAAAAATATATTGCCTTAGTATTAGTAAGAATGCAGCCACATGATTTTCCTAACAATTTTTGCCAAGCAGTTTGCAACAAATTTTAAAGTAAGATCTTCACTTGCATCTTTATTTAATTAATTCAATAACTTAAACCAGGTGATCGTGTGCAATCTCTCAACAAGATATTGAAAAAGTGACGACCTAAATTTTATTGTTTAACAAGATTATAAAATCTGTAGGGTTTTGTAAAGTTTTCTGCCTATGCTGACAAAACAACTATAATTCCAAACTAAAAAAAAAATTGACATGTTATTGGTAAAATTGAAAAAGAAATATAAAAAAATTTAATTAACAGTTTAAAAAAATAAATGTGTGTCAGCAGAGTTGTGACAACTTCTTGTTAGATATTCTATATCATAATAATAATAATTATTATTTTTATTTTTCGTTACAAGTTACAAAAAAAGTTCATCACATTGATGATCTTCCACTTAACCTTAATTTGAAAAGTTAATTTAATGCATAAAAATGAAAACTAATAAATGGATACTTCTTGATTTCTTGTGGTAGCTGGCTAACTTATTTTTTCATTTTCAAAAGTTATTTCTCATTTCTAAATGTTTATTATGCGTTGTAATCCATGTTTTGATAAAATATTTTAATATCAAAACGTTTGTCAATGTGACATAATTGTGTATATTTTATATCAAAACTTTTTAATAAATAATTTGTTTTATTAAAAAATAAATTTTGCATTAATTTTTACACTTTTTATATACAAAACAAAACAATAAAAGTTTATTACCTATTTTTGTCTAATCTAAATATTATTTTGAAAAAATGCTATTCTTATAGTAAAAAATCTAGACTAGGTTACCGCAGTTTTCTTATTTTGTTGACATTTTTCCATGTTATTGCCACCCTTTTTTTAACTTGTAGCAACTGTATAAAGCATACACAGTTCAATATTCAAATAGATAAACTAAATGCAGTCCGTCAGTTTTTTGCTTTAAAATTGGTAAATTTTTACAATAACAAGATACAAAAATTGACTTGAAAATGATTTTAATAAATAGTAGGGTATTATTATTATTTTTTTTTTAATATCATCAAAAACTGCATAATTCTATTTAGTTTACTGAGACTAGTTTTTATTCTTATAGCTTTTTATATTACAATTTATATCATCTTTTTACCTTTTTGACTTCTACAATCACCTTAATAAATATGTAATTTTAATCAAGTAAAAATTAATTAATTAATTTACAAGATGTAATATAAAATTAAGAAAATTAATCTAAATAATTACTATTTATTTAAAATGCAATAATTGCTTATATTTATCGCAAAATAGTTTTGATAGTTGTCTTGTTTTTATGTTATATTTAAAAAAATGTTAAAAACTTGTTTATTTTATGTTATTCATATTATATACATTTTTGTTTATTTACTCATGGTTGATTTTATAAGAATGCAATGAAATAGGTGCATTATTTATAATCATTTAAATAATGTATGTATTGTATACCTTTGAACAAGGTTAGACAAAATGCTATTATTACTGAAATTATCGTTTACAATTCAGTTTTGTAATTATTCGAGGTTATAGCATCAATTAGGTTAGATTAGAAAACATTGATCATTCTGTTGGTAATAGTCCAGTCAAATATGCTCAAATATTGATCTCACTTCTAAAAAATTCCAACAGGTACAGGTACCTAATGAAAAAAATACTAAAAGTCTTGACCAAAAACAGAGCACTTTTTTCGGTTTTTTGTTAATATCTCAAGAACTGTAAATTAGAGGTAAAAGTTGACTAATACATGATGAAAGCTGATAAAATTTGCAATAAAAATAATCATATACATTTTTTGAATTCACAGCGGTTACTGAGTTATAGGACGCTAAAAAAAAGAAAAAAGTTTTTGTATTGTTACGAGTCAAGAAACCGCTCTCTTTTGTTTGGTTTTCCGTTCATTTTGACAATCTTCCCCCTTTCCCCAAACTACCTTCCCTTCCTTCCACATAGCGTTCACGGTATGCATGGCAAACGCGTCAAATTGTAGTGTAAGTGCGGTCTCTCTTTTGCCTTCTTTTTTCATGGAGAAAGGTAGTAAACAACCCTTTAACAATGTACAAACTCATCAGTAATTGTTCTGAATAAACTATTCAAAACTATAAAAAAACTAAGTAAATTAACTTGCTTAACAAATCAAACCAGGCTAATTATTAGTTTACATGCAAAATTGCCAAATTTAAAGTGACAAAAACTCACATGCGTTTAATGATAAGCAAATGCGTATCAAACATGTTCCTGATTAGTGTGGATCAAGCTGACTAGAGGCATCATCAGATAGTTTTTTTAAGACGCTGCTAAAAATGAACAAACATTTAAAACAAACTATAGTAGGTAATGATTCAGTTTTTATGCTTCAACTAAATGGTACAAATCTTGAACACATGTGATTTTAACAGAGCAGTGCCACTAACCACATACCACGTAAAACAATAATATTTTTGTACAAAACAATTTCTTGTTGAGTAACTTTTAGTTTGGGCAACCAGAATTGGGGGTCTAAGTTATGCAATTCAACACTTTTTTTTTTTTTTTCTAAAATTTTTGAAGTTAAATGTCAAATCCACAACCACCCAAGTTTTGAAAGAAAAATTCAGACGCTGTATTGTTAAAATCAGTCAAAGCAATGTCAAACAGTGAAGAAATAATTTATTAGATGTGATCTTTCATATATAATTTCCCTCACATACGTAATTTGTCAATAAAATAAAATTTCGGTATTTTCTCATTATTAAATTTTAGACAACCAATATTAAACGTTACAAACTAGTTCAATATATAATAATAAAAAAATATATCTTAAAATTAACATGATATTGTGGTTCCAAAAACGTTTTGTGGTTTGACTGTACGAGCAGGTCAGTAATTTATCTCTGTCTATTAAGAGATCATTCTTCTAATTAAAAGTAAACTTGAAAAACAACATCATAAAAATACTTTAGATTTAAGCAATCTGTGAACATTGATTATCTCTGAACTGACAGTAAATATTTCTGAGAAGTCCTAGCAAGCCTTATATTATGAGTAAATAGCTGTATTTGTGGGGAGTGTTTTTAAATTATTATCTATTATTGTTGCAAAGTGTTTTTTTTTTTTTAATTATTTTCCAGTTCTGAAGTTTGTTGTAGTGATTTTAAATTATTTTCCAATACAAGAAGTTTATAAGGAAATGTTTTAAATTGTTGTTGTTGTTGTTGTTGTTGTTGTACTGGAAGTATCTGATAGTTTGTTAGAGAGTGTTTCTAAATTATTTTCTAGTACTTGAAGTTTGTTAGAGAGTGTTTTAAATTACTTTTTAATACTTAAAAGTTGTCTGTATCTTGTAATACACATGACTAAAAAAGTACGCTGATTGAGCTGTTTTGTACAACTAAAGAAATAATTAGGGTGTAGAAACTTTTTATTGTTTTTCAAAATTATTTTTAAGATCTACACATTTTTACATTTGATTATCCAAGTAAATGTTTTCAAAATGATTTTTGAATGCATTAGCAGCGACTGCTGTTTAGTATTAGGCTTATACCAATAAATTCAAAATTTGTCGCCTGTGTAGATGTTATACACTGCATTTGATGCACCATGGTTGTATTTTGTAATTATGTTCTTGCATCAACTCTCACACAAGTCTTTTTTTGATTGATTGTTAAATTGTGCAAAATCCAATGGAAAATAATTTATTTGACGGTTACATGTTTATACATCTTAAATATGTTTGTCATACCAATGCCCAGATATACCTCAATCTAACGATAAATCACATAGCAATCTTGCATTTCAGTTTGTACACAGCATCAATGTTTTCTGGCACAACAACCAATTTTGGACGGCTTTTTTTAAGTTTTTAAGTTATTTATAAAAGCTATATACTTATTAAAACATTTGTATCAAAAACCAATAAATAATATGAACAACAGGCATTAACGTTAACAACTATATCTAAGTACCAACAAATTAAAAAAAAAAAAAAAAAATTTCAGTAGTTATTTGTAAGAGATTAATAAAATTACTATATTGCATCAATTATAACAAAAAACCGTAATCATCAAACTTCTTAAATTTATTAGATTCTTGTAAAACATTGTTTGCTAACATGTTTTACTTAACTATAAATTTATTATTATTATTATTGTTGTGGTACCTAAACTAAAAAGTAATTTGAATTATAATTTGGCCAAGAAAGTTGATATAAGTGACCAAATGTCATTTTACTATACAACATTACAAACAAAATTCAAATAGTATTGCATTTGAAATTATATTTGGATTTACAATAGTCAATTTTTAGATTATGTATATCAAAGTCAACCTCCATAAAAAATTGTCATTTTAGAGTTTTTAAGAACAGTCTTTTTACTTATCTTTTTGTCCATACAACACCAAAAAAAAAAAAATTAAAAAAAAGAGATAAAGAAGAAAAATTTGACAAAAAAAAAGCAGATAAAAAGGTCACCAAAATATCACTATATTGCTTGGATTGTGATAAGATAAAACACTTGCACTATTTTCACCAAGCTTTAATAAAAGACACACCAAACAATAGTTTGTGTCATAAATTTTAATTTGAATACAATTTTATATTTTAAAGTGTGTATTTTTTTACATCCAAAATTGTGAATCCAGAGTACTTTATGTACTTGATTTATTATATTATATAATTCATAATTATTTTAATCATAATAACTTCAATGTAATTTTCCACCTCTCTGTACATTTTATATGCTTAATTTTTCTTTTGTATTCATACTTTTTTGTATCACTGTCTGATGATGGCCTTGTAGAAGGTTGAAACATGTTACGGTTTTTGAATATATTCGTGATATAGTACATAGTAAATGTGTTTAGTTTATCTTATATTTTGTTTATTTTATAAAACCTTTTAATATTTATGTTTTTAAACAAACTATAAAATATTTAAAATCATGGAATAATCTATATTGTTTTAATAACATTTATATTTGATAAAATTTAAATACTCGCACATATTTCTATGAATAAGCTTAATACTACATATTAATTTAACATACTATAACTAAATTAAGAATTAAACAATTAGTGTGTACTGTTGTGATGATGTTTTTTAGACTTATGACGACGTTCTTTTACCGTTGTTGATTCGTAGACATTGGTTGTCATATTTCTCATTGTGCAGGTACATATATTGTCCATACAATCTAATCCTGATGCACAAGCATTATGAGACATATCAGATTCGAATGTTGTGTTGCATTCTTGTCCAGCTTCTAAAATAAATTAATTACAATATAAAATCATAAAATACAGAATTAATCTACTATTAAAAACTAAGTAAAAATATAGAATATCAAAATCTAAAAAACAAAAACTAACTATTGATATTCCATATTGTTAAAATATGTTTTAAGTTACAAAAAAATAAACAAACAATAAAGATATAAGCATTTCATTAACTGACTAAGTTTTACATGAAAAGCCAACTTAAAATAAAATGTTAATAAAAAATGTTTGCGTTCTATGATTTTATATTTATTTATAAATAAACTATTTAATAACTAATGTGATTTTATATAAATTATTTCTCTGACCAGTAAAATGCTAGAATCACCAATAATTTGCAAACATCTAATACTAATGCGTATGCCTTATAATAGATAGAAAGATAATTTACATAAAATACAATCATTAAACTTAAATAATAATTAACTTACGTTGAAATCTAACGCATGTCGGGCAGCAGTTGCATTGTAGATAAACCAATTCTTCTTCACTGTCGCAGCGTATTAGTGGTGGACATGTAGTGTTATTGCATCTATCAGCACTACATTTACTATCATTTTGAGTTTTAACATTGTTTACATATATAAATAATATAACCACGAAGAACGTAGCAACTATTATTGACTTTGCCATTTCAATCTAAACAATTAGAATAAAATTTATAAATACATGCATTATCATTAAAAAAAAACAAAAAACATAAAGTGTAACTGTAGCTAAATATATATTTTAGTATAAAGCAACGTTAACATTAAAAAAGCAAGCATGAACTACTTATCATTCTATTAATTTGTACTATTTTGTTTTTTTAAATTAATTTTTAAATATATGGTTAAAAAAATTTATAAAGTTATTTATAAAGGTAATCATTTTGTTCATAACCAATCATTTCATTAATAATAAACCATAATATTAATATTAAAATAAAATAAACAATTATGTATTACTTACATTTTATGTTTGCAAACTTATAAATAGTTAATAGTATTGTGTTTGCTTTTATACCAACTAACGACCTTGTTTGCCATATTCATTATATATTGGTTTATTTCCAATCAATGTTTTTCATAAATTCCAAAGCTTTATCTGAATTATTTCGTTGAAATTATAGAAAAATTAAATGTATTAAATTTATTGCACTGATCGTTTCTTTGCCAAAATTACTGTGCAGTTTTTTTTTTTAATTTTATTAAGTAATACAGCTTAGCATAAGAACATGCGCAAAATACTCTGGTTGAGTCAAAAAAATAATTGTTTGTTTGATAGAAAATTTCTCTTTTTTCACACAAAATGTAGAATTTGCAAAAAAATAAAAAAAAGGTTGAAAGAGTGATTTACAATTTTCATTTTATTAAAAAATAATTTATTAATAAAACTAAATAAGTATATGGTGAAAACAAATTTTATCTTTTACATGGAATATGATTTATTGCAAAATAGCAAACATTTAATAATTTTCCTTTGTTATATGTAAAAAAAATTATAAACATGTTTATTGTTGTGTTAGTATAAATACATTTTGTAATACATGCTATGCGTTTATGAAACTCTTAAGAATGTTGAGCAGTTATTCTATGCAATTTTATTGTTTCTTCTGTATTGTTAGATCCTATGATAAGAGTTTTAAGAACTCAAAACACTGATGACTGGTCTGCACGTGCGGCAATTATGAATTTGCATAATTAATAATTATTTATAATTTTATAAACAAATTATAAATGTGCTAAAATGCCAATATCTATTTATATAGATTTTGTTTTAACATCATGCAAGGACATTGCGTGTCATTGATGTTCGAGGGTGTGGATGGCCTGACTATTCTTGAATAATCAAAGATAACGCAATGTCTTTACTAATAACAGATATATTGAAATACAACTGAATACAACATATATGACATATCTATATATGACACTTGACTTTTATTAAAGTCTGTTTACATGGTGTAGGTTGCGGTGAATCCACAACACTCCCCCGGAACGCAAGCCCAGATTTCGTTCTGAAATCGGCTTGTTTCTCCTTGTTTACCGCTTTGGTTAGGTAGTCCGCTATCATGTCGTTGATAGGAAGATGAATCAATTTAACATGGTTTTCGGCAACCTTTTTCTTGACATGATGATACTTGGTGTCGATGTGTTTCGATCTCTGCTTAATTGCTTCGGATTCGGCCATGCTGATCGTTGACTTATTATCGCAGAAAACAGGTGTTAATTTTATTTCTTTCGGCATGATCTCCTTCAGTAAGAGTTTCACCCAGGTCAACTCTTCTACGGCTGCTGAGAGTGCCATGTATTCGGCCTCTGCTGTGGAAACAGCGACTGTCTTTTGTAGACGGCTTTTCCAGCATATTGCACCGCTTATCAGCGTCACTATGTATCCTGTCACTGATCTGCGAGTGGATGGGTCGTTTGCCCAATCAGCGTCTGAATATACTTTTAGGTCGATATCTTCGTTTTCTCCATTTCTTTTGTAGAGTAGGTTTATCTGCGTTGTCTCCTTTAGATATTTGTAGATCCTTTTGACGGCGTTTAGGTGACATTCAAGTGGTTTCTTGGCGAATCGGCTTAAGAAAGTTGTAGCGTATGATATGTCCGGTCTGGTAATACATGCGAGGTACATCAAACAACCAATCATTTCTTGGTATAGCTGAATGTCTGCTTCTTTGGTAGATGTCTCGTCAAACTGTGTTCCTACTGGCATTGGAGTCTTCACTGGATTACAATCCGATAATCCGAAACGCTGTAGGATAGTGTTTATGTAATCAGACTGATTTAGGCTGATTGTTCCAGTCCTTGCATTCTTCATTATTGTTATGCCAAGGAATTTTTTCACTACTTCAAGATCCTTGATTTTAAATGCGTGCGTCAATTTTGACTTGCATTCTTGGATGTGATTCTCGTTTTTACAGAATATTAAAATGTCATCTACATATGTTATAATTATGACGATCTCATTTTTTGTGGTTTGGTAATAAAGACATGGGTCGGCAAAGCTTCGTTTGTAGCCCATTTTGGTTAGTTCATCATTAAGTTTGATATTCCATTCACGCCCCCCTTGCTTTAAACCATAAATTGGCTTTTTAAGTTTGCATACTTTTCCCTTCTCATTTTCATTCACAAACCCTTCTGGTTGGTGCATGTATATTTCGTCGTGTAAGTTGCCTTGCAGATATGCCGTTTCGACGTCCATTTGATGAATCTTGAAGTCCATTTTTGCAGCGAGTGCAAACAATATTCGTATAGTTTCGTGTCGAATCACAGGTGAGTATGTTTCCATGTAGTTTATGCCCTGAACCTGTGAGCAGCCTTTCGCTACTAGTCTCGCTTTGAACTTATCTGGCTTTTGTTTGTAAACCCATTTACAGTTCAAGATTTTAGCGTCCTTTGGCTTATCTACTAGTGTCCAAGTTTCGTTATTGTTCTGTGCTTGCATTTCATTTAGCATTGCTTGATGCCATTCATTTTTATTCTCCCCTTCCAATGCTTCTTTGTAGGTGAGCGGTTCTTCCGTCGATACATTACACGTGTACTCCGGCCATTTTTTTGGGCATGGTTTCCTTGTTGATCTCCTTAATGCGATTTGCTTTTCATCAGCTTCCTCGCTGGAGTATTCTTCTTCACTTGGGACGAAATGGGAGTTTTCCTTTTCTTGTAATGTGTCCTCTTCAAATACTTCAATGGAGTCGTCTTGATTTACATCATTTTGCTCTTGCTCGACTTCTTCATTTATTATTATTTCTTCTTGGGACGGTACAATTTCTTCTGGGAGGAAGTTTATGTCGATAACATGAGTTGGTACATCATTAGTGTCATTAATATCACCTTCACTACAATTTCCAAAATCTCCTTCTAGAAATTTGACATCTCTACTTACGACGATGCGTTTTTATTTTATCATCCAAACGCGATAAGCTTTGCTTTCTTCGCTATAACCAACGAATGTTCCAAGATCTGCTTTTGCTTGCAGCTTGTTTCTGTTTGGACGTTTATTTAAAACGTAAGCCTCAGATGTGTGATGACCGGTTTCTTCCCGAACCAGATCTTGTATGGTGTCTTATTGATACTTCTTGATATGCACCTATTTCGAGTATAATTAGCTGTTGCTACAGCTTCACCCCAAAAACTTGGTTGGCATTTCGCTTCAATTAGCATGCACCTTGCTGTCTCTATCAGTGTGCGGTTTTTACGCTCCGCAGTGCTGTTTTGTTGCGGCGTATATGGTGCGCTCAGCCTTCGTTGAATGCCATGAGCTTTCAAATAATCATTTGATCGGTTATCAACGAATTCTAGGCCGTTGTCAGACTGCAGATATTTTAATTTTTGCCCGGTATGTCTCTCTGTCATTTTGTGGTAATTCACGAAAGCCTCGAAAGCATCAGACTTTTTCTTCAGCATGTTTACAATAGTATAACGCGATTTTGTATCGGTGAACGTAATGACGTAAAGAGCTCCTCCATTCGAAGCTACTGGCATCGGCCCGCACAGATCTGTGTGAACTATCTCTATCTCTATCAATTCGTTTCCTCTGGTGTCACTTGATTTTGGAAATTTGGTTCGAGCCATTTTACCTTGTTGACATATTTCGCAGTTGATTTCAGTTTTCAAATTCTTCGGCAACGGATTCATTCCAAGTACGGAATTCTTTTGAATCATTTCACATAAACTTTTAGCATTTAGATGACCAAGTCTAGAATGCCACAGATCAAAGACTTTATTTTCTTGCCTTGTGTTGCATAAGTTGGCTTGTTCGTTGCTTTTTGCTTGTTTGATTACATAAAGATTGTTTTCCTTGATTGCAATTGTAGTTGGAATGTTCTTCACATTGCGAATTATTGCTTTCTCTCGGTCGAATGTAACAGAGTAACCATTTTTGGTTATTTTTCCAACGGACATTAGATTCAGTTCTAAGTTTGGAACGTACAATGTTTGTGATAGATCACATCTCCTTGTATAATTCTCAACTTCAACATCTAATTTGACAGATCCTGTTCCAACAGATGGAAAATTTGTGTGGTTAGCCATGTTTACCCATGTCTCAGATGGATTTAGGTTTGTAAATTTGTCTTTGTCATTGCACATGTGTGATGTACAACCACTATCAAGTAACCACTTGTCCTTTTTTCCTTGCGCTAGTGTGCATATTTCAGATGCAAAGTAGGATTCTTGATTATCCTTATTGAACCAGCAATCAGCTATTTGATATGCATTACGTTTGCATATTGTGCACCTAGGCGGTTTCTTACTGTTACCTTGTGTTGGCTGTTTCTGTTTCAGCTGTTGATTGAATTATTTCTTGAATGGTCTCTTCTGTTTCCAGGCTGCCAATGCTGCATCACTTGTGTAATGTCCTTGCCTGCCATACCTAGATTCACTCTCTTCCAGTATTTTCACGCGTAGATTTTCCATCGTGGGAAATTCATCTCTGCTTTCGATTGCGACGCAAAAATTGTCGTATGATTCTGGTAGACTGTAGAAAAGTATAATTGTGAGCAGGTCCTCATTAATTTCGAGTTCCATATCTCGGAGTTTGTCCACAGTTTCTTCCAGCTTCTCTAGATAAGCGTGGGTGTCCTGGCCTTCTTTCATCTTCGTGAAGAGTAGCTGCTTCAGTAGATTTGCCTTTTTGGCAGGACCCTTTGACTCATGGATTGTGGCTAGCTTTTGCCACACATCCCTGGAAGTTTTGCAGTATTTTACTTCACGCAACGCTGATACTTCAATTGATAGTATGAGGTCAGACTTAGCTGTTTGGTCATTGTGATCCCACGACGCGGCCTCTGCTACTTCGGTAGGTTTTGCTGGGTCTGCTTCTGGTCTTCTCTTTGAGCCGTTCACATATTCCCATCCTCCGGTTTTAATTAGCAATGCCTGTGCCTGAATTTTCCAGGTGTCGTAATTGGATTTGTTCAATGGCTGGATCCTCGTAGTTGCGTTCATGGTTATTCCAATCCTATCGCACTTTCTTGCTTAATATTTGCATCTATCTGTTTATTAACTCATCTGGGCCCATAACCTGATGTTCGAGGGTGTGGATGGCCTGACTAATCTTGAATAATCAAAGATAACGCAATGGCTTTACTAATAACAAATATATTGAAATACAACTGAATACAACATATATGACATATCTATATATGACACTTGACTTTTATTAAAGTCTGTTTACATGGTGTAGGTTGCGGTGAATCCACAACAGTCATCTTTCACAACTTTATTACAGCCAGACACGAATATTGTGGCCTCTATAATAGGCAACTTAGTATACACAAAAATTATGTTAAATGTAGTTAAAATAATGTCTTTGCCCGTTTTAACACTTTTCAATTGCTCTTACATTTTAAACATTCCATGAGCGACGTTGTTCTGGGATTGAAAGATGTTAAAACGGGCAAAGGCATAAGTTTAACCACATTCAACATAATTTTTGTGTATACTAAGTTGCCTATTATAGAGGCCACATTATTTGTGTCTGGCTGTAGTATTTACTATTAAAAATGCCTGTAAATAATGTTGCTGACTTTTGAACTTAAATATATTAAAAAAATATTTTTTTTATAAAAATTTAGTAATAGTTTTTAATTGTTGTAGATATTTTATTCTCAAATAGAGTCAATACAAATTTAGTTATAAATTTAATTAGTACTTGTGGGTATTTATAAATCTCTTGTAAGTTTTTAAAATGATAAATTATTTTTAAATTTTATTTTTTAAATATGTTGAAATGTACACTACAAATTGGAGAACAATAAAAGGTAAGGTTTAGCTATACATAATATACGTTCAAAAATAAATAAGTTTTTAAAAATTCTTTTCCAAACTGTTATTTAAAATAAACATCAAATATTTATTAATGTCTACCGCAAAAGTTGTTGTTTTATTTTTTTGTTCATTTAAAAAAAAACTTCACTAAAAGCCTCACCTCATTTTCTAAAAAAAATATTTTTGGTTTTATATTACATCAACCTCACCAAACTTGTTCTGGCAGGTGTTATGTTACATATCGAACATTGACCGTGAACATGTATTACATTTTAATTCACATGGTTTATATTTATGTTCTTAAAATATAATATGTTAAAATGCAATTTTACATTTATCTTCATTTCAAGAAAGATGAGCATGAACACGTGCGGCACGTGTTATGCAGCATCAGCATGAATTTTAGTATATAACATCAAGTTATTGTAAGTTTAGTTTAGTTTTAACATGTAAGTTAAACTCATAATTCAAAATAAATATTATCAATACTATTTTTGGCGCAGTCGGTAGAATATCAATTTGCGCAAAGAAAGTCAAAACTTTTATAATCAACCACGTAAATTTAATAATTCTTACAACCCCGAAAATAAGTCTAATCAATAAATAAATACGAAATCAAATTAAGCATTCCCAAAAAAACCTATTAAATTTCAACAAAGATACCAACAGCAATCTGAAAACTATTTTACTATCTTGCGTGTTTTTGGGAAACTACAAACACAAAACGTCTGGAATAAAAAGCCAAATAACCCGCAGTATCAACCAACACTCATGAGTACTTACGAACCCGCAATACAATGAACAGAGACCTAATTACAAGTCCAAAGAACTATTTAACACAGGTTGTGTTAAAATTAAGATACCTATTAGTAACGATAGATCCAACGAACAAGAATTCTGTAAACTTCAATTTATCAAAAATAAAATTAATAATAAGAAAAATTTCATTATGAACTGCAAGATGAATATAATTGTAAATCAAACAATGTAAATAGTCAAGAGGCCCCCCAAAAATACCAGCAGACGTAATCGAGTTCAATAATTCTAACAAAAGACGCGAACTTCCGTATTTAGCTATAAAAAACCCACCACTAAAATTATTAATTGATACAGGTGCAAAAAAATTGTTCATTGGCCCCAAAGTTGCATCTAAATATTTTAAAACAAAATCATTAGTGACCATTTCACAGTGTGTACAGCATTCGCATCATCATTGCATAAATATTCAATGAATATACCTCCTTTTCATGAATTTAATGATAAAACAATTTGAAATTTTACTTATACAAATTTTATAATATCTATGATGGATTGATTAGTATTGATAATATAAAATTACTTAAAGCTCATTTAGATTTTGCAATTGCTAAACTAATTACACCTAATTCAGTCAATCAAATTCTGTTTCAACCCTCTTACTTTCTCAAATTAAAATAGAACTCAACACAATAATAATTGCTAAAATTCCAGTGGATGTAAAAAACGGCAAAATAATTATTGCAGAACAAATAATACAAAACTGTAAAATCCCTAAAACATTGTTAATAGCTAATGATAACATGGCAGTAGTTGAAATACTAAATAAAAACAATGAAGAGATCAATTTCACATTGCTTTTTCCTAATAAAGTTACCCCTTATAAACTCTTCGAATGTTTTCATATGGAAGTACCCAAAGAAAAACAAAAAAATAATATCGACAAGCTGATTCGTTCATCTCACATAAATACAGAAAAAAAAAACATCAATTTTAAAATTCTGTAATAAATACATAAATATTCTCCATATGGAAAACAAAAAATTAACCTTTACTAACCAAGTAAAACATAAAATAACTACCAAAAACAACGACCCTGTATATTTTAAAACCTATCGTTATCCATTTATACACAAACCAAAAGTACAAAAGCAAATAAAAATTATGCTTAAACAAAAAATCATTTGATCCAGCTGTTCTCTATAGTCCTTACCAATCTTTTGAAAAGTAAACAAAAAAACTATAGAAAACCGTTACCTGTTGCATATTACGGATGTGCTAGATTAATTAAGACACTGCAATTACTTTACCAACATCGATCTAACAAGTGGATTCCATCAAATTGAGATAAGCCTCGAAGACATTCCAAAGACAGCATTTAACGTCGAGAATGGCCACTATGAGTTTTAAAGGATGCCATTTGGTCTTAAAAATGCACCAGCAACGTTTCAACGCCTTATAGACAACGTACTAAAACATTTACAAAACCAAATATGTTTAGTCTATTTGGACGACATGATCGTGTATTCAACATCACTTCAAGAGCACATAGTCAGTCTAACAAAAGTATTTCAAAAGCTAAAAGAGACTAAATTTAAGATCTAACTTAACAAGCCTGAATTTCTGAAAAAGGATGTAGCTTACCTGGATCACATTGTGACTATGGATGGGGTAAAGCCAAATCCCAAAAAGATTAAAGCTGTGCAAAGATATCCTATACCAAAAACAACAAGAAATTAAAGGAATTAAAGGTTTTCTTGGACTTCTTGGCAATTACCGAAAGTTCATTCAAGACTTTGCACAAATAACAAAGCCTCTTACCTTATGTTTAAAAAAAAAGGCAAGATAAAACATACCACAGAGTTCATTAAATGTTTCAAAGACTGCAAGGATTTGTTAATCAACAAACCTCTACTGCAGTACACAAACTTTCAAAAAACTTTTAATTTAACAACAGATGCAAGTAATTTTGCACTAGGTGCCGTTCTATCTCAAAAACCTATTAGGGAAGACAGTTTGTCTTCCCTAATAGGCTTTTGCATCAAGAACACTCAACGCTTCGGAGCAAAATTACGGCACCATTAAAGAAGAGTTACTAGCAATTGTTTATGCAACTCAATATTTTAGGGACGGCACTTTAAAATAATTACCGACCATAAACCACTTCAATGGTTAATTTCACTCAAACAACCAAACTCCAAACTTATAAAATGGTGACTAAAGTTAAAAAAATATGACTTTGAAATTCATTACAAAAAAAGAAAACCAAACACAAATGCGGATGCTTTTTTAAGAATTAAGATACAACATTTTAAAGATTCAGAAATTGATAACAATTTTACATGCGGCAATATTGATGAGCAACCTTTAATGGAAGATGCAGAAAAAACGACTTGCAACGTAAACACTAACGAAACAATTTATACCAACCTAGAAAAGCCAATACTACCTATACCTATTTCAGAGAAAGCATTTATTATACACAATCATCAAATTAAAATTACTTGTAAGCTACATTTTCCAGTTCCACCATTAATAGAACATATTTTTTCTACAAAATTAAGTCTACATGCTCAAATATCAATTAACAATCTTAATGAAGACTTTATTCAAATACTTAAAGAACACATTAATCCCAAATATCTTTACGTCATAAATTTATTTGATGACAAATATATACCTAAACTATCTAAAATATTAAGAACAACATTTAGGAGATCTTCTTATAAACTAGTAAAAAGTAATTTTATACTAGAAGATATAAAAAATTAAGAACGACAATCAAAAATTATTAAAATCTACACTAAAGTAAAACAAACCATCGTGGAATAATAGAAATAGAGGCACAAATAAGAAAAACGTACTATTGGCCCAATATTTAAATCGATGTAACTATAATATAATAATATAATTTTATTCCTCTCGATCTTTACAGACATGGGATACGTCAGGTACATAATATTAAGTATAAAATAAAAATATAAATAGTAAAAATAAAAATATTACAATTACAAACAAGTTAAAATATGTATATATAATTTTTTTTTATAACAATCTATCATGCAGTGCTGTATTCTTCAAAAACTCTGTAAACAAATAATAACATTTGCAAGTTAGCAGCTCTTTGAGTTTGATTTTAAAAGAATTTAAACTCAGCATTTTCAAAGATTCTAGTATTCTGTTATATGCTTTTATAGCCAGATATTGTGGACTTTTTTAGTAAATGCTCAATTTATGTTGTGGTACTTCAAAAATGCTAGAACCATACCTGGTATTGTATGTATGAGAAAAGTTTAAAGGTCTAAACTTGTCGTTTTTTTGTTTTGCATATAATAATAGCTGATAGATGAAAATGCACGGCGCAGTTAGTATGTTTAGCTGTTTAAACAATGGTCTACATGAAGTGCGGCTATTTACAGCCAACATAGAGCGCGTATTGCTCGTTTCTGCAATACCAATACTCTGACAGACTCGTTAGAACATCCCCATGCAATATTTCCATAAGACAACACTAAATGAAAATGTGCGTAATAATATTTTAAAAGTACATTTAAATCTAAAATTTGCTGTAATTGTTTTATTACATAACAGGTAGTTGATAGTTTTTTTGCAACGTAGTCTATATGAGCACTCCAGTTGCAACCCTGATCAATAATTACACCTAAAAATTTTGTGTTTGTTTTTTGTGTTATACTTAACTTATTACATAGAATAAGTAAACTACTGTCACCTTTTATATTTGTTTTGCAGAATCGAAGAAATACGGTTTTCTCCTTATTTAAATGCAAACCGCTCGCATCAAACCATTGCTTATCTTTAGCAACATGTGCGGTAGCTTTTAAAGCAATTTGGTTATCTGTAGAGTTAACTAAAAGGGTATCGTCAGCAAACATAAAAATATTTTCTAAATTTAAGTCAAATTTACAAAGATAATAAATAGTAGGGGACTAAACACCGACCCTTGTGGAACCCCTTTTGACATAGGCAACATATTTGATTTCTTGTTTGCTACTTCTACGTAGTGATATCTTCCATTTAAATAACTGTCCACGTATACCGTACATATGCAGCTTTTTCAGCAAGGTGTCATGACAAACCAAATCAAACGCCTTGCTTAAGTTCAAAAATATTCCAACACAGGTCTTACCATTGTCGAGGTATTTGTATAATTTATTTAAAAAAACAGTTATAGCATCAGAAATTGAACGACCTTTGCAAAAACCGTATTGATTGTCATTAAATAATTTGTGAGCATTAAAAGAGTTTACAATTCTTGTGGCTACTATAAATTCTATTATATTTAATATAGGACTTACCAAAGATATTGGACAAAAATCTGAAATAATTGAGCTTGAAGATTGTTTTGGTATTGGTATGATTTTTGTTATTTTTAAGTCATTTGGAAAACAACCACTTGAAAATAATAAATTAATTATTATTACTAATGGATCTATAATATCTAAGATACATTGTTTTGTTAGGTTTGCATTGATATTGTCATAACCCATAGAATAAGTTGTTTTCATTTTGACTGCAGCAGAAATAACTTTGCGTTTGTACACATTAGTGTATTAGGGACATTGACATCCTTGTATTCACTTGCTATTGCATTAAATTAGTTATTAAAGTAAACTGCTACTTGTGTTGGGTCGCTTTTGAAACATCATTAATTTGTTGAACAATTGGTTTAAGGCATTGCTGTTTTGTGGTATTATCGTTTATAATACTCCATGTTGTTTTTGATTTGTTTGTAGAATTTTCAATTAATCTGTTAAAATGCATCTTTTTTGCTATAGCTATTAGATCGCGATATATTGTCTTATATTTTTGGTAGTACATTGTCCAGAAAGCATTTCCAGTCTTTGACAAGTTTTTCAAATTTTGAGAAGAAATTATCAAACCTTTAGTTATCCAGTTATTATTCAACAATTTATGTTGTTGGTACGATTTGATCGGAAGTGCTATATTAAAATGATAACTTACAGAATCCTTGAACGAGACATATAAATCATTTACATCACTAAACTCACTAAGCGCACACCAATTTTCTTTTGAAAGAAGTTGTTTGAAGTATAATATATCTTCAGTTTTATTTAACTGTCTATATTGTGTGGTTACTTTAGTGATTTTAGAGTTATCTTGAAATAATTTTGTAATTTGACTATTGTGATCAGATAAACAATTTTCAATAACATTGCTAGAAAATTGGTTAAGCTTATTAATACAAATATTATCAATACAGTTGTTTTTTCTGGTGGGTTTACTGATAGTAGGCATTAAGTTATATAAGTCTAATATATCTGTTAGTTGCGTTAATGACTTTGATGGACAATTGAAGTTGATATTAAAATCGCCGGCTATTATAACTTCATACTTAGAAAAATGCACAGGGCATATATTAAGAGCTTCGTTTAATTTTTTAATGAAAATATTAATATCACTTGAAGGGCTTCTATATAATGCAAAAATTACATAATGTTTGTTATTTATGTCTAATTATATAAACCATTGCAAAATATGTCAAACTAACAAGTATGACAGAAATCTACCTAAATAAAAATTAATGATAACCCCAACTCCCGGAAAGCCATTTGAAATTATTCATATTGACACATTTTCAGTTAAAAAACAAAAATTTCTTACATTAATTGACACTTTTTCTAAATATTGCCAAGCATGCCCTCTAATAGGTATCAATGCGTTAAACGTAATAAAATAAATAATAATTTTTATGACACACCATGGGTTACCAAACATTATAACTATGGATAATGGATCCGAACAAAAAATAATATTTTGAAAGAGTTTACATCTGCACATAATATAGGTATTCATTATATTACACCAAGCAATCCACAATTAAACGGATATATCGAACGATTTCATTCAAATTTCATTGAACATTTAAGGATAATTGCAACAACCCATTCACAATTAGACATTCTTAACCAAATGCCATATGCAATATTAAGCTAAAACCATTCAATACATTCCACAACAGATGCTAATATATAAAATAAAGTTGTAAATGATGCCAGTCAAAGCTTAAAAATACTTCGATGCCAAACTCTAAAAAACTAACTCAACCCAATATTAGTATCACATTCTAACCTAATATTACAGATAACATTAAAGCTGTAAAATGCTTCAAAGCCAGACCCTAAAAATTAACTAAACCTAAAATTATAACCTAACCTAATATCACAGATAACATCAAAGCTGTAAAATATGCGTCTTTTAGAAACTAGACCTTTCCATAGACTCTTCTCTATTTGATCAAAAAATACTCTACATTGTTAAATAACTCAAGCCGATTACGGTGAAGATATCTTCTTGGCATTCTTCCAATATGTGTTTTATCATTAGAGAGTCGTGACATGTTTAGCATGCGGGTTGTTTGTTGCCGGTCAAAAAGTAAAAAAGGTCAAGTTGGTATGACCTACGCTCAAGCAACATAGAACAACCTTTTTTCTCCTGTTGAGATCTACTGGCGACTTCTATGCAGTTACCCAAAGCTTCTTTTTCTTTAATTTACTCTTGAAGCAGTTCCATATTCTTTGGCAAAACTCTTGATGACGTATCTTTTAAAGTCATTGGATTTTACAAAAATGTTGTCCGTAGAATAAGCGTTAGCCGCCTGACGGTGTACAGACAAAGATAACTCTCTGTCCAAACCCAAGCGGAATATCAAAGCATGTACAAGCTAGGCTAGCAGATTGACTAAGTACATAGACTGTATACTCAAGATGGCACTCAGCAAGTCTGAACAAAAAAGAAATAAGCTATATATATATTTAGCAGGGCTTTATGCAATGTATATAATTCTGCGATAAATACAGAGGCCTTTTAGATAGAGACCATAAATGGACCGTACCGTCTAAAACAAAAGCACTTTCCACTCCCCGATTTGTTTTTAAACGGTTTGTATACAAGCGCAAAAAGTTTGGGTATTTGGCAATCATCAACTAGCTTTTCAAGATGTCGGTACAAGTTTCTCGTTTGATCTGAGAAATCAGATCAAAACAAACCTCCGGCATCAGTCAACTTTGAACACGATTAGATAATTTACATTAAGACTCTTTTCAAGTTTCTGCGCTCGGGCGCACACCGGCCTAGTGATGGTAGGCTAAGTCTGTATTTACGTTGCTGCGTTTTGTTGGCAGTAAATATAAGTCGGTTGTTGTCATTTGTAACCTCTTTGCTTGCATTGCCGCGGCGTACATAAGTACACCCGGCTTGCAGAAAAACTCAGTGCAGGACTCGTCTAAAATGCTTCCGTACGTATCTGATTGACCCTTGACAAAACCACAGCCTTGTACAGTCTACCTGGAACCCCGCTAAACAAGTCCCGGTGAGGATTTCTGAAGCAGAGGTAGAATAACAAAAACCTCTTGCTTTTGCCAATCTGTCAACTTTGTCTGTGGTAATCTGGAGTTGACGTGTTATGGTAAGTATGGTATCTCCTGCCATGTAGATTACTAAATTGTTGACGTACAGGAATTTCTTTAAAGTGTAACCACAGATGCTGTAATATCATTTACCGCAATCACAAAAAATGTAACGCTAATTGGCGACCAATAAAGAACACCGTTCTCTAAATATACTGTCTTTGAGTTAATGCTTTGCACTCTTACTTTAAATGTGCAATTGCACATAAAACATTCAAAACAAAAAAGCATACGTCCTTTAAATCGCTATGCGTGCAGCTTCTGCAAAAAAATTATTGGCACATATCGCCAAGTCCTGTCATGTCTTCTCCAGGTTGAAAAACATTGCTACAAAATGTGTTTTTTAGCAAAGAAGGCGTTTTTTCTAAATAGATTAGATGTATTGTAGTTTTGTTTAAAACCCGCCTGGTATTTAGCTAAAAGACCAATATTTTTCAGCATCCACACCATACGGTTGTTGACCATTTTTTTCTAAAAGTTTACTGAGACAGCAAGTAGGTGAAGTCGGTCTATAGTTATTTACATGGTTTGAATTTTTGCCCGGTTTTAGCAATGGCTACTAGCTGCTCTTTAGCATTTTGAGTAGGCGCCGCTTTCCTGATACAGCTCCCATTTTTTTCTCACTTTGCCAACCAACGTAGTTGACATAATTGTCAACACGTAGCTCTCCCATGACCGTTGCTTTTCAAGAATTTGTTGGCAAGCAATGGCGCGCTTTTTCTAAAAAGCAATTATATTTTCCTGCGTCGGAGCTGACCGCTGAATTTTAGTATAAACACCTTTGCAATCTGTAAAAACCTGTATAGCGGTTTCAACATTCTCACCATTTAATTCTTGTAAGAACAAACTGGCTTGGAACTATTGCCAGTCTGCAAGATTAAGACACCACCTATAAGGTACAAACAGTCTGCCCTGTTTGACAATGGTTTGAATTGAGATTGGAAAGTAATCGCTGCCGTAAAAGTGCTCTAATACTGCGTGACTCAAAGTAGATTTCAGTTTTTAACACGTTATAATAACAGTATAAAAAATGTTGGAATAATTTTAATATTAAATTAAGAAAGTACAGAGATGCGGATTTCATTTTTTAAACACAATGTTGTCCAAATGTCGACCATCCTTCTCATAGCACTCCTCCAATACTGCTCTTAAATGTCAAAGATTAAAGATTTTTCAATGCCAGAACCTTAAAATAAAGAAAACAAAACAAATACACAAATGACACCGCAGTTGTAAACACTGCAGGTGCCGATACAAAACAACACTTAATAGAAAGCTTATTGTTGAGAGCATGCTCTGCTCTTTTTTTAGCCAGGATTTTTTTGTCTGACTCTGTCGGCAACAGAAAGTTCTGATGCCAAACTGAATCCGATGTCACCGTTGCTGAGAGATGACCCCCGCTTTCGTTTGCTCAAATCAGACTGATCTACATCTGTTTGTTTTAGCGTATTTGATCAGGACAGTTTTAATGCCAACCTGAGTATGTATTGGAGTGTTTTTCCCACGTTTTTGGTTAAAGAGACCAAAGTTTTCTTTAACCGTTGTTGCCCAGGAAGATTTGGCAAAAGCATATTAAGTTTAATTACCAGATTTGACAGTTTTTTATTTGCAGCGGTTTGACTGATTCCGCTAAGTGCAGCAACAAGATGCGTAAAAAACTTGTTAACTAATTCAATTAAGTCTACTGAGTTTTTTGGTGCAGTTGTAACTTTAGCATAAGATAATCCGGCAATCGGTGTAGACATTGATACCAATTTACGTGATTTGAAATAAGTTATTTAGTAATTTATTTTTGATCATAACTTTTTTGTTAGCAAATTTTTCTTAATATTTTGGACTACTACGTGATCTTGCGGAGTGTTTTTCTCTTAACTTAATTGGCTGTTCTTCATGCAGAAGTTTTTCACACGCGCAAATCTGCTTCTTAGAGCAACGAGCAGATGTGTGACCAAACATCTGACATTTAAAGCAACGCATTGGCGCCGGAATAGACGAAACCGTTTTTACAAAAAAAACCACCTCTAACTTTTTTGATAGATTTGGTGTTACCGATCAGTTAATGCAAAGCTCTACTAATGTAGAAAAAGCTAACTTTCCAAAGTTGCCATCTTCCCTAGTGACCAAGATGAACCAAGAGACAGGTCCCGTTGTTCATGATAAGAAAAATAAGGAAAGTAGCCAGAAATAGGTTTGGGTACATTTGGTTTAAAAATACTTAGTACGTGTTTTTTTTTTTCTGAGTAAATATTATTGGTGGATTTAAAGCAAAGTATACAGTTATAATAATTACTAATATATTTAAATGTGCATTTAAATCAGAACAAACAAATAAATTTGTTAGCAAATATCTACACTAATGCAAATTTTTTTTTTTTTTATTTATTATGGTATTTTTAAAGCAAAAAGAATAATTAAACCTTTTACTTGAATTATTATTAATATTTATTACATTAAATTTAAACCCTTTGTTCAGATTATTTAATCATTCTTTTTGATTATTGCATGTAGCGTGTCTTCCCACAGATTTTTATTATCTTACAATTTATTAGTTATTTTAAATGTATACTACTGTGAAACGATGGTAAATTTATAAAGTTTTTTGACAAATATCATGTTCAACAATTAAACTCAAATTAAGTAATATTTTGATTAATTGCAATTAGCACTATTTATAATAATTATTCAATTGTTAGTAAATTTACTATTCTTTATTACAAGCAGTTAGTTGCATAAAATAATTAATTGTGTCAATAATTAAAATTTATAATTAATAAAATATCAATAACTCAATTTATAGAATGATTATTTTTGCACTCATTAGTGGTGATTGTCATTGTGCTTTACGGGCTTTCGACGTTCTTGTATTACTTTTTCAGTAGTAGTAGCAGTAGTAGAAGTTTCATAATTTTCTATTGGTTTACAATTACATTTTCCGTCAATGCATCTTAATCCAGCTGCACAACGTCGGGATTCGACGCCTCTTGGGATAATAGTCGGACACGAATCACCAAATTCTAGAATATTTACAAAAAATAATAGTTTTTATAATTGACCAATAATGTTGATATGTTAACCTAGTTTATATTGTTTAAATTTTAATTTAAGCACAGTTGCATTAACAATTTAAAAATAACTAAATGTACACAGTTTATTACCAATGTACTATTTAAATTTAAAAACTAACAATATTGTTAGTATCATAACTAAAAAATACTTACGTAGTACGCTAACGCAAGTTGGACAGCACATACAGCCTTGGATCATCAATTCGTCCTGAGGATTATTACATCGTTGTAGTGCAGGACATGTAACATTTGCACATCTATTGTTGAGACAAACAATAGCATTCACATACGTTAAACATATTAGGAAAGCAACAGAGTGCACAATTATCTGCTTGGCCATTTTAGATCTACAAATTATTCAGTGAAAATATTTACATACAATTATTAAAATTAGTAACGATAAAATAAAAGTTTTTACCACAAATAATATATTTCTATAAATATATATTATAAATACAATTTGAAGACTTAAGCTTTGAGAATCATTTATCATTTTTTATTTTTATTTACAAACTAACAAAAGCAATTAAGTGAGAGAAGCATAAATTGCATTACTGATGATCTAAAAAGATTTAAGAAGTGGTGATTTATATTGTGGCAAATCTTTTCATTTATTCTACAACATTGTTTTTTTTGTGAATTTCAGCTGTTTCTAACAGATTAAACTTACATAGGTATTTTTTGTGTTACGTTTAATTTTTTTTATTTTCGAGAAAGATATGATTATAATTTATTATATTTATAAAAAATAAGCTATTAATATTTGTTTTTCTTTCATTTAATTAATAATTTGTTAACTAATTATAATAAATATCAAACAAGGTTATTTTAATTTTAAATCATGTGATATAAAATACAAAAAACAGTATTTCAAATTGTAATCAAATAGGAATTATTTGCAATATTTTAAGTGCATATACAGATTTATAAAACTAAAAAATGTTAATGAGTTAAATGATTAATTTATATATTATAATAATCAGTTTGCTAACATTTTCAATGCAGTAAGTTGATGTTATAAGCAAAAATGATTAGAAGTTTATTAAAATCTAATGTTTAATATTTAATCAAAATAAACTTAATGTTAAATTTTTAATAAGCTTAACTGTTGATCGTTTTGCCTACCAATTTCAATGTTACTATAATAGATAACTAATTTCTTACTTACGTTTTGTGTTTGTTTGTATATTATGTATGTTATTAATACATAAAATGGAACTAATGTTCACGCTTTTATATTTAGCAATAACCTTATTTATACTTTTAAATATTTATTGAATATTCTAATAATTTTGTTATGCAATAATATATCTATAAAGATTATTGCATTTTTATTCATTATCAACATTCAATAATAATAAGTAGCACAACATATTTACTGGAAAATATATTTCATATAGTAAAAAAAATATTGAATTCTCAAAAACAATTAAATTTGATTACTCAGTTTATAGAACGTAATAACTTTCAAAGCAAACTTTCCTTTCCAAATACTATAAACATACTGTAAATACATAGTTTATATTAGAAAATAACATTTTATTAAAACAAAAAACTTTTTTTTGTTTCTTATGTGTACGTAAGAAGTAAACTTTTCTTGCCGCCACAGCTCATTAAATACAGACAACATTTTACTATCAAAAAGTACATGTAAAGTTGCTAAATCTAAAATAAATGTTCAAAATGACTTCTTCTAGCCTGGATACAAGCATTCAATCTTCTCGTGCCAAATTTTTTCAAACACACAAGGATTGTTTCTAATTGAGTTTACACCCAGCAATTATCCAATTTTGCAAGTTGTCCAAATTCTCCACTGGAGTAGCCTAAACTAATGACTTCAGATAACCCCATAAGAAATCATCCAGGTGGCTCACTTTGATCAATCCAGCGATCTCCGTATGTTGCTGTTAAATAATCACGAGCAACTGGTGGTGCACCATCGTGCATAAACCACATTGCAATTCTTGTTGCAAATGGCACATCGGCCAGAAAATAAGGTTTTCTAAAAAATTACAATACACCTCGCCGATAAGTCTTCCTGGTAGAAATACTAGTCTAATTAGATAGTCGTATGCGATTGTGTCGCCCGTTACGCAGTTTTGTTATGTATTAGACTTACGTATAGGGCTGCAAGTTGTACATTAAAATTTTACCAGTCTGTGCCGTCATTTGATAATACCCTTCAATGACCACCAAGAAGTCAATGATTTCTTAGAAAACACTGACGTTGACACACCGTTACATAGAGTTTGACCTTCTCGAATCAGACAAATAATCTGAAAATTGAAAACTTGATCTGCTTTTGGACATAATACAAGACCACACAAAATCTAAAAAATTATTGATTTTCTTTTTTATTCATTATTACAAGTTTCAGACTGAAAATACTCTTGACAAGGTCTGACACAAAAGTTTACTTTTAAAACTGCACTTACTAAAACTTCCATGAGTATTCTAAAGGTGATAGCTTTATATCTAAACCGCAATACTCTAGTGTTAAACTTCTAAATAACGTTTTTATTTCGTGGTCTGATGCTGTCAAGTATCTAGATATTATCTTTAATAAAGGACTTACGTACAAATTACACGTACAGTCTATCCTAGACAAAACAAGATTTACAAAAAAACCTGCTAATTTTAATTCTTTGTTGGAACAGCGGCATGTTGTTTTAGAACAAAATCCGGATGTACACCACCATCATCAGACCAGACCAAAAATCATTTTTGAGTTTTTAATCTAGAGAACAATTGCAAACACGCATCTCAATTGTCTCTGAGTCATTTAAAATCTTACTTTACGGCTGTTTGTTAGAGCCCCATGGTATTTTCAAATAAAGAAATTTGTAATGATTTCAGTATCTCCTGCGCCAACACATCATGACGTTGACTAAAAAGTACTTTGATAACATTGTGGTTTATCCCAACTCAAATGAAACCAGACTTGCTGAGCCAGACAAATATGAATACTTTTATAAGAAACTTATGAATGTCATTACTTCCTAAAGTGGCTTACTCCGCAATCCCATCTTGCAACCTATAAGGCGTCCTAGCCAACCTTCTTTTAAAATACAATTTTCAAACAAAAGATAAATAAGCTCAAAACTTCTAAGCATGATCCGTGAGAAATTTAAGTCTGAGGCAGACTACCAGCCAAGACATCAACCAAAGTGAGAACCAGATAATGTTCAGAAAAGTCTATCACCAATGCACATATTGGTCGCATTGGCAGGCAAACTCCAGAGTAATTCTTTTACTTTCTAGCATGCCAACAGAACCAAGCAACATCTGTCTTGCAGCCCAATAAAATTAAAGTGAACCTGCGGCAACTACCCTCTAGCGCACACAGATAGATCCAAGCGTATAACTAATGCAGATGGCAAAAACAGAATGACAGACAAACCACTAGTCACAAACATGGAAACACCTCTTTAGAAAAAATTCTAAATAAAGTTTCAATTGAAAATTAAGATTAAATTGTAAAGCAACAGATCAAGTCTGCAACACAGCATCCAAACAAAATCACATCAACAACCCCTCTACTGGTTAATAAGATAAATAAAAACTACTTGCACACCAACAAACGCCCCACTCTCACGCCAAATGTGCGTTTTACCACCGTCTCAACGCCGATTCACCAACCCCAGGTTGCACATGAAAGTACTTAAAGCAAAAAGCAACTACAACAGCCTCAAAGCTTTTCTACAACTGGAGGATATCTCCAAGAAGTTGCCCAAAACCTGATAGAAAACAAAACACAAAAAATCTGAGTTTTTGCGCATAGAAACTGGGACCTATTGGCCAAATTTAGTGTAACAAAGTAAATCGTTATCAAGCAAACTAAACATTTTTTTTAACTCTGCAAAAATAACAATAAGTTACAAAAAATAATTTACAATAATATAATGCAAACGTTAATCGCGGGTCACGGCGCCCTTGACGTATTACGCCCCGAAGCGGCGCTTACCTTGCTTACCGCCTAGCGCCGTTCCTGCCGACAAGAACTCTACATTTCTTCTTCTCTAGTTGTCAGAAAATTGTCGAATTGCACCTTAAAATCGTGTCTTACAAGTTTTTTTTTAATAACTACCAACAAAAGAGTGTACCGTGCAACCAAATTTTCTAAAGTTATCAAATTATACTCTAATCATTTTTTGTAGCTTTGCAGGTCTTATAAGTGTAAGTAGACTATATATTAAGCTATCTCAGTACTACAGCAACGTTATTCTCTCAGTTAATAGATTTGGTAATATATATTATGTATTTAGTTTACTTATTCAAAAAAAGTGGTAACGCAAATAACTTGTTGTATATCTTAAATTCATTAAGTTTAATTAAAAAAAAACACTCCAAACACAACCGACTATTATTAATATGTTTAAAAATATCTACAAATTATAATAAAAGTTATGGCAAAGCCGTTGTCAACTAAAAAAACATTTACAATATAAACAAGAACCCACCTGCCTATGTAGAATGTGTGTTAACATAATTTTATTATTGCAAGTTTTATAAAAAACAAAAAATAAACATCTGATGATGTTAAATGTACTCTCTTAAAACAACAAACATCATCAAAATTTAGTAGACATATAGAAAGTAAAACGACTTTTATAATTTATTAGATGATTTATTTAACTAGTTGTAAATACAAACAACCACTTTCTAACGCTAAAAATTAGATTTAATATTTAGTTTTTTTTTTTATTTCATAAAAAAAACAACAACATAAAAATACCTTTAAATTTTAACGAGTAAAACCACACTCGTTGTTGAAACTATCACATTGAAGACCAGATGTAAGCAGTCTCAAGAAATTTTGAATTTGAAAGTTTATTCCATGTGTTGGTAGTACGATTGAAAAAATCCATCTTAAAAGTTTCGGTCCTACATCTCTGAACTATTAGTAAATATTTTTTAGAATTCTTAAGACCATACCGACATACTTGATTTGTAGTATTTTAACAAAAACAACAATTTGATAATTGATTTATTTTTTACCAGTACATTTAGAAAGAATTAAACTATGATATGTCGAAGTCTTTTTTGTGAAATTATATTTGCAAATAGCAACAAAATGCATTCAAAAATACAGAAAAACGCATGTATTTCCTTATTTGATGGGCTTTTTCGGCAATTTCCTAACTATTATTTGACTAAAAGACTTCGACATATCATAGTTTAATCCTTTCTAAATGTACTGGTAAAAAATAAATCCATTATCAAATTATTTGTAGAATAAACGATGAAGCCAAAGTTGCCGTTTTTGTTAAAATACTGCAAATCAAAGTAGCGGTCGGTATGCTCTTAACAAATCTTGAACTACAAATTAATGTTTGTTTAGATGGCAATATGTCGTGTACTTCGTTTAAACAATGTCCATAGAAATATCTATAAAAGATGCAAAGATCTGCAACATTACGGCGGTGTTGTAAAGTATATTATTCAATTTTTGAGTCGGCAATAATCCGAATAGCTTGTTTTTAAATAGAATTTAAAAGAAATAGTGTAGTTTTAAAAGCTTCTTTTCATACTTTATTTAATACAAAAACAAAAATAAGTTTTATATATATGCAAAAGCTAAACAGAAGTAAAAAAATGTTTACATCTATTAAGAAATCTTAGTTTCCTAGATACTTTTGAAGCTATGTAAACAACATAGTCATTCCAAAGAAAATCATGTTATTTTGTAACGTTGTTTAGTTTAATATTTGGTAGTAATGATGCCTCAGATTTTGATTTCCAAACAGTAAAAAGTTGAGTTTTTTAGAATTAAAATTGACCATTTTAACCTAGAAATTACAAAACAAAGGAAAAATTAAAGTACTTTTGTTTTTGTTCAATAACAGAGAATGAAACTTCTCAGAATAATAATAGATAAAACGCAGTTTAAGTTAAGTAGTAATAAGAAGTAAATCAAAAATTTTTAAAGCAGCTTTAACAGTAGTTGTTATAATCTCTGGAATAATTGAAAAATACAATTCTAATAATCTTGGTTCACCAAGAAGTCTATTACAAAAAAATAATGTAGGGTGCTGAATAAGTTTGGTAAGTTTATTACAAACGGCAAAAATTATAGCTTGTTGTTTGGATAGTGTTTAAGTTTTATCTTTATTTTAATCTTTATCCTTCGACAACTAATTGATATATCACACAAAAAAAATATTTTTTAATTATGGGTTTTTAGCTGCATGAGAAGTTTCAATGGTAGTTGTCTATCTATACTCAATGTGAATGTCAAACTGTTTTGACTTTTCTGTTCAGTTCGCGATGTTCATAGAGCACACGTCTATTTTACGGTCAACATAATCGGCCTAGTATGCAAGCAATATGTGCAGTTATTGATCGTTTTTGCTCTAAGAAATGTGCTTACCGAAGAGAATATTGCTGCTATAGCGCAAAGTGTTGAAGAAGACGCCAAAATGTCGATTTGTCGCCGTTCTCAACTTGTTGGCCTTTGTCCTTCGACTACTTGGAAAGTTTTACGTAAAGATCTAGGATTACGTGCCTATAAAATATAGCTCAAGCAACAATTAAAGCAAACTGACTATCGTTTACGTTGCATTTTTGCTGATTGGGCTAATAACTTTAATAAAATACAACTTTTTAGACATTCAATTCAATTCATTTATTTACGGAAACTCCATTTAATACAAAAAATAATAAAACAATATATGAACATTAAAAAGTAAAAAAGTGTGCACTTATAAAACATAATAATAGATAACGGCATAAATTTAACAAAAATATTAAAATTAAAAAAAAAAAAAAAATATGTAAATATATAATATAGTAAAGAAACTGGAATACTAATAAAAATATATGCATAAACATTAAAATATTAACAAAAACAAACAAGTACATACATATCAAAACAATGAAAAATCAAAAGATCTTAATTGTCTCATAAAACTCGTGTGTGGGCCAAATAAATTAAGGTTTGAATTAAAAGAAATAACGTTTGCACAGCGCATCATTCTGCATAAAGGACTATGATACCCTAAGTTAGAGTTATGTAATGGTAAGCAAAATAAAAGCGTATATCTAGTACGGCGACAAGGACCAATATAGAAGTGCAATTGAAACAACAATGATGAACTGTTTATTGTAGAAGACAAAACCTTAACTAATATTGCTAGGTCGTTAACTTTACGACGATCTTCTAATCTGCATAAGTTGAGAGAGATCAAAAAGCTAGTTTTATCGTAGTTAACATCAGCAATTCCCATTTTAAAAGACAAAAAACGACAAAACTTCCATTGGATTTTCTCAATACTATTTATATGAACATCATAGAAAAGTGACCACACCGTAGACGCATATTCTAAAATAAGACGAAGAAAAGAACAATACAATAATTTATCAGAATGCGTACTTAACGATCTTGACATTTTAAAGATAAATCCAAAAATTTTAGATGCTCTGTTGCAAATTGAATCAATGTGGTTTGTAAAACGCAACTTTGAATCAAAAATAACACCTAAATCTTTAACTTTTGTAACGTTACAAATTATACAGTTGCCAATGTTATAATCAAAACAGATAGAGGTTACTGTTACTGCACGAGAAAAGGTTACTTTTAAACATTTTGTTAAATTAAAAAATAAATTATTGATATTGCACCAGCTAGTAATAGAGTCTAAATCATCTTGCAAAGCTTTGGAATCACCAATAAATAATATAGTTTAAGATCGTCTGCATATAGAAGATAATTTGAATTATGTATGTAATTGCCTAGATTGTTAATAAAAAGAAGAAACAATATTGAGCCACAATGTGACCCTTGTAGAACCCCAGACAACACATGTATGGGCTTCAATAAAAAATTCATTATTTTTACACATTGAGAAAGGAAACTACTCAACCAGGTAACAATACTACTGTGGAATCCAAAAGCTTTTAATTTAGATATTAGTATAGAATGATTTACTCTGTCAAATGCTTTACTAATATCAGTATAAACACTATCAACTTGGAGTTTAGATTCTAAAGCATTAACTAGATGAGATAGATACATAAGCAGATTTGACAGAGTAGATCGACCTTTAAAGAAATCATGTTGTTCGTTGATAATAACTTGACAACTAAGACTATTTAGTTGACTAAAAACAATACTATCAAAAAGTTTTGCAATGCAAGACTGTATGCAAATGCCTCTATAGTTGGATATGTTGTCCTTAGCACCAGATTTATGAAGTGGCATAATATAACTTCTTTTCCATGTACTTGGAAATATACCCAAGAAAGAGAATATTTAAATAAATAATATATTGGCTACGAGATTGAGTGTAAGCAATTTTTCAAAAGAACAGATGGTATACCATTTGGGCCAAATGTATATGACGACTTTAGATTATTTATGCCATCATATACATCGGACACAGATATGGAAAACATTTTCCATGGCACTTTTTGAGCAACGTCTAATTGAGGAGCAGCACATGTAGTGTTGTCATATACTGAGGCAAAAAAATCGGCAAACAAATCAACACATTTATTACCATTTAAGAAAAATGAGTCTTTATAAAACATTTGTTCAGGAAAAGTAGAGAACAAATCTCTTGATTCATTGACAAAACTCCAAAACTGTTTGGAATTAGTTCTAATGCGCGCTTCAACTTTTCAAATATAAAAAGTATAAGCATTTTCACTTAAATTTTTGCAATGATTACGTAATGATTGAAATTCTAAATAATCGGAATAGTTGTTTGATTTTTTAAACTTTATGTGTGCTAATTTCTTACGAGTGATAGCATTAATAAAATCAGAAGTAAACCATTTAGGATAAGATGATGGGCAAATTTGTTTAAGTGGGACAAAGCGTTCGATTGCTTCATCAATGATGTTATAGAAAACATTGGCCATGTCGTCAATATGCAGATTAACAAAACGACTCTTCCAATCAATACTACATAAAAACAAATTCATAGCGTTAAAGTCGGCTTTATAAAAATCATAACTAACTTGATTATACTGAAAACCATCATCCATAGTATTCATACTCAATTCAAAACATAATGGACGATGATGTTGATTAATTTTAAGAATGAAATCTATTGCTTCTGAAATAATTAAGGAATTATCTTGAGAAAATATTAAGTCAAGAAAAACACCATTTTCATTAGGAACTTGGCATAATTGAAACATGTTGTGAAAACTGAATGTTTCAGAAATAACATTTGCTGTTAATAAAGAAAATTTAGAATTATGCAGTCCAAACTCATCATTTGTCCAAATCGCGTCTCGAAGATTATAATCACCACATACCACTAGTTTATGATCAAGATAACTAATTGCAATAAAATCTAGAGCACAACAGTGTTACTCGTACTTAGAAATTGGTGAAAACGGCGGGATGTAAACACTACCAATAATAAATTTAGAATTGCCAGATAAAACAGAGATAAATAATTGTTCAACATTATCTGTTAAACAAAGAATTCTAAAAGCAAATAAATTATTCTTGACTACAATAAGTGCGCCACCACCGCGCGTTTTTGAGCTTGTATTACACAAACGATCTGAGCGATAAAACGTAAAATTATTTAACCTAAATTCACTATTATTAAATTCAGCCAATAACCAAGTTTCAGTAATAATTAAAACATCATAGACACTATTACGGACATTTAACATAAAATGACTTTAGTACCCATGCCCCCAACGTTATGGTATTATACATTTAGTGATTTAAGTTTTTTGACTCATTAGTTTTTTTCTCACTTCCAGATCTTGAAATACTCGGGATACCGTTGTTGTAATTTATTCGTAAATTATTATCTCCATTACGTCGACGTTTGTTCAGTTCTTGCAGAGTGTGCTTTAAGTGGTTACTTTGAAAGACTGTAAGATCAGACTTTAAATTCAAACAAAAATGTTTTGTAATTCTAGATTGTTTCTAAATGTTTTGAGGAGTAATAGCATTCTCGTATATGATTTTTATAGGCCGACAGCTATTTAATTTATTGCCAACTCTAACAACCTTTAAAGGAGCCGGAAAAGTTTCAAGTTTTGAGATTTTATTGATGACAAAATTAGTATCTTCTTTTATCAGCTGCAGCAGATGATGATTCGGGCACGTTAAAAAGCATGATGTTATTACTTCCTTTGCGTCTTTCTTCTATTTCTCCAATGACGTCATTATAGTTTTAAGAAGAAACCCTTCAATTGTTGTTAAACAGATGATAAATCAGATTTTAATTTGGTATTTTCAGTCTCAAGAGTCAGCAGACGTCCTGATATAGAAACTATTTGATCCGATAACGTATCAATTTTGAGCATTAACTCATCCTGAAAAGCTTTAAAATGTTGAACTAGAAATGATTCTAATGTAATAATATAATCAGCCTTGTTCGTGTCAATATTAGAATTACATGTAGAACAAATCCACTTAGGACTTAAATTATTTTTTGCTGCACTGATAAATTTATCGATATCGTTGGATGGTATTTTAGAACATGTACCGTGATACCATTTATTGCAACACGAACAATTAATATAAGATTGACTTAAAACATTGGGACTAACCAATTTGCATTCTTGACTATTAAAAACCATAGTTGTAATAAAAACAAATACAAAAAATTGTTAAATTAAAAGGAATTAGACAAGGGATACTCTCTTCACACTAACGGGGCTCGTCGTAGTGACTAACAAACACACAACACAAGAGGTAAAACTAAGCCACAAAAAAAACAAAACATAAATAAAGGTAGAGGTGAAAAATTAATTATAAATAGGTAATAATAATAAGATATAGTAGAATATGAACTTATTATTTTAAAAAAATGATTAACTCAACTAAAATAAAAAACACACATATATTAAAAGTTAATACGTGTATAAAATAGAATAGAACAATGATAAATTAATGCAATAGCAAAATAAAATAAAATTTTGTAAATAATATAAGTGGATTAATAAGTCAACAAAAAATTGAATGTATTAAATTTAATAAAATAAAATAAATAATATAAAATAAAATAAAATGTTCTCTGTTAGTTCTTTTTCATTTATTTAGAGCTACAATCCAAATTAATTTACCTGGCATATTAAATCCAATATTCCTACCAATTAAATTATTTTACATTTTAATATTGTATTACTTATTAATATAATTATAAGCAAGATTAACCACATAAATTAAAATACATTATTATTAATAAAAAGTATATATAAAAGCTGCAAACCTAAGTAGTATTCATCTTGAGTAGTAATTTATTCATAATTATAAGTAGTAAAATAATCAACCCGCGGTTCCTTTCTTTTGCAAACACAAGTTTGCTTTACACATTTTAATCCAGACGCACAACGCTTTGCTTCATGAAGACCATATGTGTGTAAAAAGCAAGTATCTCCAACTTCTACAATATAAGTAACTATTAATACAAACATAAATTGTACAGTAAGAAATTTATAAGATAAACATGACCTGAATCAAAATAAACATGTTTATGGCGTTTTATGATATTTTTAGTCAAAGTATTAATTATGTGTACTTACGTAAAACGGCTATACATGAAGGACAACATTCACATCCTCTGAAGAGCAATTCCTCTCCATTGTAGCAGATTGTTAATGGAGGGCACGTTACATTTACACATCTATTCGTATCACAGTCAATACCGTACACATGCACACAGCATAGTACAATAAAAAAAAATTGTAAAACTATTTGTTTTGAATCCATTCTAAAAATAATAAATATCTATCAACTTAATCAACATAATATAAACATGTCGAATTTTTGGAGTATTTCTTTAGTATTAATTTAAATATATTTTTACACTATCAGTGGTCATAAAATTATTACGTACCTTTTATAATAAAGCTTCTAATAACAACTATTATAATAATATTATTGTCTACACTTATATAGTTGTAATAGTCCTCAATGACCTTATTTACATTTTGTTATCTAGCTATAAAATTTATTCGTTTTAATTTTAACAAATTTTAAAGCAGAAAAATTATTATTTTCATTGCAACAAAAAACAAATTTATTATTAAAAACTAATTTTGTTGTTTCTGGTAATCTTGAGCTTATTAATTACATTTAAAACCTTTTTTTTTAATTAACAGTCTAGCCTTCAAGTCTACATGTCATTTATCTGATTTATCCTGTAAACAACATGCTATTAGAAAAATGTTAACGTTTACAATAACAATTATTGTAATCAACAGTTTTACAGGTATTTCTGAGAAAATAAACTTATCATACATAAATGAATCATATTATATAAATATAAACCAAAAACAAACAAAAACAAAATATTGTATTCTTTTTGCTTTTGTGTTTTTCTCACAACACCATTAAAATGGTATCTTTTGTTACCGATGTGAAAACACTAACAAACCACACCAACAAAACTAAAAATAAATAAATACCCCATTGGATTGCTCTTGAAATTTCTAATCCAATGTTTTATAACATGTATAATTATTTTATTACATGACTTAATTAGCAAACTGCCACTTTAAGATTGCTATTTTTTTGTACAAATATACTTTAAGGTATATAACAAATACAAACAATCTACATAAAAAAAATCTGACCACCGATTTATACCTACTACAGCTAATTGAAATTTGATTAAAAAAATTAATCAAAAAGTAATTAATCCATAACAGTGCGTTGCAGAAAACTATTACATACACCAAAAGATTAAAATCCGCGTTTAGTGATTGTTACAGTCATACTAATAATCATTATGGTTTGGAATTAATAAGTTGTCATAGAAATATAAATAATATGATATATAAAAAATGTTGTCAAATAAAAAAGTAAACCATCCAAACCAAGAGTGTAGCAATTTATCATTGGTCCTTCGAACCACTAGATTTCTGATAGTGCTTGGAAATTGGATAAACATTGAATTGTATAATATTCATCAAATATTGCAAGATGATTGATCAAGAACATAAGAAGCTTTTCATGCAGCGATCAATAATAAAAGAAAGCTTAACTCGTTTTGAAAACTACTTTAACTCAGACAATGTTAGCGTTGTTAAGTTAGAAGAAATGTTAGTAAAATCTAAACAAAATCTACCAGATTTTGAAAAGTGTCAATATGAAATTGAACTCTTATCTGAAATTGATGATAAATAAAGATGTGTCTTTGAAACTCGCTTTTACAAAATTATTGCACAAGCAAAAACGTGCATATCATTAAGATAAAAAAAAAAGATAATATCATTCCACAAAGAACAGAATTAACATCTAGTGAAGCTCCCATACGATTACCTACAATAACACTACCTTCATTTTTTGGAAATTATAAAGAGTGATTACATTTTCACAATACATTTAATTCATTAATACACACAAATGGTTCATTAAATAATATTCAACGATTCCATTATCCAGCTTAGCCAAAGAAGCTATACATGTTTTGAATTCATTAGAAATATCAGCAGCAAACTGCAATACAGCATGGAACATTTTAATATCATAGCAAGTATCAAAGTATAAAAATAAGCAATTATTAGTTCACAACCACTTAAAATTGTTGTGCAAGCAGTCAGATATACACAAAGAAAATTATATTTAATTACATATGTTTTAGGCAAACAAACCAATTATTAGAATCGTATATTGATCTATACTATAACAAAAAAGCTTTCATATAACATGCAACGAGATTGGGAAGCTCAGTTAAAATTTACAACATTACCAAATTCAAACAACTCTGTGAATTCTTAACACAAAGATGGCATCCTTTAGAAGCTATAGAAGTTTCTCAACTTAGACAACGACAATACAATCAACAATCAACAAAAAACGACCATGCATATTGTATCTACAAAACCACGGCAACCTGCAACATGTGTTAAAAAGCAACACAATTTATACGTATGTACAAAATTTTTTGATATGACTCTAAATGACTAGCCTAGTTGAAATAAAAAAAATAAAGCTGTGTGTAAACTGCTTATATGCTGATCACACCTTAAAACAATGCAAATCTAGATATAGATGTAATAAATGTTCTAAGTAACACAACTCGCTACTTCATTTTGGTATCAATTTGAAGCCGTCAACTGATACAAAAATCCACTACCATCCAGTAATGCTTCCTTCCAAACATACCAATGCACTGACACAAACGCCAAAAACTTCATGTCCAAAGTGTGAAACGTTTACAACTAGAAAAGATAAATACATCTATATTAGTTACTGGTGTAAACAATGAAACCACACAGATATCATACAGGGTGAAACTGTAAAATCAAGAGTAAGTTTATTTCATAGTACATTAGACAACTCAAGGCAACCTCTGCACATCCCCACCTTCCAAAAAACGCATTTTGGTTAGATATTGTCTAGCAAACAAAACCCTACAGCATATAATTTATATCATCCTGTAATCTTGGTACTGAATTGGAACTCGACAAAGCAGTAACAAGGTTTTAGAATCAGAAAAAAATAATAGAAAATCAGCCACTTTTGCAAACTAAATTATTTATAGTGCAGTTGCCACTTACAGAAAAGGTGGTTTTGTTGGGAGAACCAAAAACAACGGCAGTAAAACGTTTTTATTCATTAGAACGTAGATTGGCAAAACCCATGCTTAAAAAATGACTACAAGTTATTTATAGAAGACTACATAGAACTTGGACACATGAAACTAGTTTCCAATTTTACTAATAAAACAAACGCAACCAGTTTCTATTTTTTACACTATGCAGTACTTAAGCAAACAAGCGTAACAACTAAACGAAAAGTGGTTTTTGATGGCTCTTCAAAAACTTTGTCAGGAATTTTAGTTAACGATTATATGTATACGGATATTAGACAAATGTAACGACAAATTCTTTTGCATCCGACAGATACCAAATATCAAAGAATTATATGGCGGAGTAATGAACACCTACCACTACAGATTTATGAGCTGCAAACAGTAACATATGGAATATCATCCGCGCTATATCTAGCAACAAAATGTCTGGAATAGCTTGCAAAAGATAATAAAGATACGTCTCTTATTGGGTCATACATACTAGAGCAAGACTTCTATGTTGAGACGTATTAACAGAAGCCAACAACATTAAAATGCTTATAAAAATAAAGCACGAATTAAATAATAAATAGATTACACAAAATTCATATATGTACTAAAGCAGAATAATGGCATTACGTCCGAACAGAAAATAATCCTGCAGACATTATATCTAGAAGAATAACTTGCAAGGACCTGTTACTTTTTATAATACTCTGTGTTTTATGAGCCAATCAATCGAGCAAAAAATGGCCCAAAAAAATAAACATAAGCAACGTAGGACTGTTGCCAGAAATAAAAACAAGAGCAATGATAACTACTGCGGTAGACAAATTAAATCTTTTTAAAAAATATTCCAATATTTTCAAGCTTAAAAACGTTAATGCATATTGCTTTAGATTTGCTAACAACTGCCAAAATCAGTATGCCAAGCGCAAGATAATAACAAAAATACATTTAGTCTGTTTTTAAGAAGAACTAGTCACACTATCAAAGAAACAAGAAGTTAGTCGGAACAGGAAACTTCTATCACTCGATCAGTTTCTAGATAGTGTAACATACCATATGTTACGAGTAGGAGCAAGATTGCGGCAAGTATCCATGTTATATTGTCACAGGTTTGCTATACTGCTACCTAAAAAACACCCATTTACGCAACTAGTGATAAAAGATGCATACAAAGAATTTACATTATACACAGGCCACTCAAGCAGCCCTTCAATGATAAAACTATATTTTATGCAACAGAAAAACTGTCTATGAAATAATTAAGAAATGTTTGAACTGTTATGAAGTATCTCCTAAAAGCAACACTCCGAAAATAAAAAAATTGCCTATTTATCGAACTGAGTTTATTTGTCCGTTTATAAATACTGGCGTTGATCTCTGCGGATCTATTTACATAAAAAAAGTTTCTTGCAAAAGTAAAAAGACAATTAAAGCATACATATGCATAATCATTTGTATGGCCACAAAAACAGTGCACATTGAAGTTTGATTTAACATCCAATGCATTTTTATCAGCAATGATAAGATTTGTATCAAAAAGAGGAAACGTGGCAAATATGTATTCTGACAACAACACAAATTTTATTGGAGCAGATCACAAACTGAACAAAATGTTAAACATTTGGTACAAGAAGAGATTGGGAACCCCTAACAGAAATGCTACAGGTGAACAAAATAAAATGTTTTTTATACCAGCAAGATCTCCCAATTTTGGAGCTTTATGAGAAGCTGCTGTAAAATCCACAAAATATTACCTAAAACGCATGCGTCACTTACATTTGAAGAAGTCACAACTTTATTGACGCAAATTGAAGCAATTTTAAACTCCAGATATGAACATTTCTATTAATCGATTGTTTAGATGGCAACGAGTAGAGCAATTGCGACAGCATTTTTGGCAGCAATAGAATATGTTACGGTCATACTAATAATCATTATACTTTAGAATTAATAAGTTATCATAGAAATATAAATAATATAATATATAAAAAGTAAAAAAAAGTAAGTTTGCATTATATTACTGATATTATTACATTGAATAATAAATTCTTACCCTGCGGCACATCCAAGCCAAAGGTGTCGCAATTTATCAGTGATATAGAATGCTTTTGACCACCGATTTTTAAGTTTTATATTTTAATTTATAAACTTTTAGACATTATTGCTGTTGTTTTGCTGCTCAAATAATTAGGTACTTTAAGTGTAAGTGTATCTTTGCAAAAATCATGTTCGTTTATTCTAAAAACTTCAAAACGTTTAAGTACTTTTCCAAGCCAATCTCGTATCTTCTACATCAGCACAAAAAACTTGCAATTATTTACTTATTTTTAAAACTAGGTATATATTTCAAAATTTTTGTATTATCGTATTTATAAAATTCATAACATAAATAAAAAAACAACGTTAATTATGATTATGTTTCAAATGTAACACAGAAACTATAATGTAATTTTATTTATTTAGCATATTCGAATAAATTATAACAAAGTTTTAAACTTATTTTAAAACATTGCTATAATTACTGCAAATTAATTTAAAGCTTTTTTATCGAATTGCAGCTATTGTTTTCTTGATTAGTGTATGTTTCAAAACTATAACCGTAAAAAGGTGCAGACACAATTAACATTTTATAACAATAATTTTATATAATATTGAGACTGCAGCAACGCCCCTGTAAAAAAATACTTAATATTAAATTAAAGTTAATGATTATAAATTTGATCCTCAGCAGAACGTTATAGAAAACAAAAAAATGCTTGTATTCAATTCTTAATTTTTTAGTTGAAAACTGTATTTTAGAGTAGTCAGTGGTTGTAGTTTAGAACTATAGAGACCAGCTGTTTTTTGTGTCAAATGTGTTAAAAAAAAAAGTAATATTTAGTAAGTTTGAATTTAGAAATCGCTTTTCTATATTCTATGTAGAAACGCTACGGTAGATGACATCAAAATTATTGTTAAGATTAATTCAGTACTTTGTGGCCATGTACGTTTTAACTAGGTTAGATTAATTTAATGTTAATTGTTGGGTAACCATAATTAATTAATTAACAATTAATTCTTATAGATATGTAATTTGTTTTAAATTAACTGGATCAATGAGCACTTGAGGAGAAATACGAGGGGTTCTGCCCATTTTTGTGTAAATTTTGTGTATACGTTGAGCGCGTTTCTTTCATGCTTACAACAAGGAAAACTGGATGTTTTTCCTGCGGGGTTTCAGTTCCCATTTATATATAAGGGTTGCCGAATGCTGTTAGCTGTTGAGACTTTATATTGAATCAGGGCGTTCGTTGTATATAAATAAAATTGGAAGAAGTGATATCTTGGCCAGGCTGTCACACGCAGAACCCGGCAGACACTTCTCTCTATACAACAACTTCTTATATTATTCCGTGCTCGCTCGCCGAAACTTAATTGAAATACTATTAGCATTCCCGTCCAATAATTAAATTCTCAAATTGAAAAATTCCACTTTCGACTTGTTAATAAATGAGGAGCTCGGGGGGTGGGTTCCGCGAAGACGAATATCGCGAATCGATCGATTCGCGCCCGCGATTCTATTTTACACTTTCATCATCCCCCCTGTCTGCCAATTACTGAGGGTTAATAACTCGGGGTGTGGCGGATTTATATCTTCCAAAAACACTTTTCGAAACTTTTATAGTGCGGGAGACAATCGGGGATGAACATCGGACAAAAGTCGAACGCGCGCTACGAAGGAGCTTTAATGGCCGTTTATTGTGCGGATGAACTCGAACTCGCAATTTTATCCGCCCTTCTTTATACGATCTAACTCTTAACTAATATAAATATTTTAAGTTTTCCGGCTCGCGCGCTCAACTTCCGCATTATCTTATCCGGGGTTGTGTGATTTATGGTTTCTAGACACACCGCCTTCTGCACATTCAAAGCTTTACCCCATAAAAATATCTAGAATATTATGCAATATTATCCATCTTCTGGATATTATTGTTCTCAGAACATACACCAAAAGAAACTATCCTTACAATTTATTTAAACAATATAAATAAGTAGATAATACAAAAATAAAATTAGAAGCAATCACGTATAGAATAATTTAACTGTATCCCACAGATATAAAAGTATTATTTAATAAAATTAATTGTTTTCATTTCACGTCATTTGAAATAAATTATTTTAATTTATCTTGTAAAGCATAGATGTAATATATATAATAAACAATAATACTTTGTGTTATCTGACTGTAATGTTTGTTCAATTCTATCTCAAAGGCACACAAACACTGTTTTTGTATAAAATTATAGCTCTTACTAAACTAATAAAAAGCCAAAAAAAATCAATTTTAGTATGTGCTAACATGTATAATTAATATAATTTTATAATTAAGAAATGTAAACAATAATCATTTCTGTCTTAAATATAATTTAATTTTTTTTTTTTTGCTTTAAATAATATTGCTTGGCTTAAAGTATTCATTACCTACAAATGTTTATTATATACAGGGTGATTTATATAATTCAAAAACTATTTTATATGGTTTTTTAAGTATTAACAATTTCTTTTTTAGTATAGTTGCTATGACAACCAATTTTGCTTTTTTAAATAGCAACATACATTTTTTTTTTTGGAATTTATATAATATTCTTAATACAATCATGTAAAATAATAATATACTTTTAAAACAAAAATTTTTGATAAATTTAAAAAATATAATATTTGTTTTTTATTTGAAATGATCGTAATTGAAAAGTTGGCTTTGAAAATAATTAATGTATATTTTTTTGAGTATTTTTATGTTATTATGCATAATATAGTAACTCAAAAAATAACGTTTTTAAAAGTGATTTTTTAATTTTAAATTTTAAATACGGTAATTTTTATGTAACTATATTATGCATAAAATAAAAACACCCAAAAAAATAAACAATATTTATTTTCAATGTCAACTATTCAATTTCAATCATTTTAAATAAAAAACCAAATTGTTGTATTAAAAATATAATAAAGATTTAAAAAAAAAATTTAAAACGTATCTTTCCATTTAAAAAAATAAAGTTGGTTGCCATAACAACTATACTAAAAATAAAAACGTATATGTGTGTACCTGCCTTTATAAAATTTAAAATCCATTTAAAATAGATTTTAAATCATATAAATTGGTTAAAATTCAACGGAGCTATTCAGCCGTACGTTTTTTGACTAACACCGTGTATATAATATTTTTACAACTAATAACATGCTAATATAAATTTAGCCGTAATTTAACCTTTAATCGGAAATATTACAAAATTTAGCAAAAGTAAAAGAACATGTAAATTATTCACACTAAAAGAGAATTAAAATTTCAACAATAAATCATAATAAGTGTTTTATCAATTTTTCTTAGCGTATTAAAATTTAAAAAAAAAATGTTACTTTTTTAAATTAACTGTGCAGTAACATTATAATTTGATTGTGCAAATCAAGATTACGACCTGAATGCCTTAGAAACACTTCAGAACGCAAAAACGGTCTTTTTGGCTCGTTGCTCTCCAATACCGATTTTTAACAACAAATCATTTGGTCTCAAGTGGTAACGTCCTTTTTTTGTTTGTTTTTAACTTCTTACCATACAAAATGCTGTATGAAATAGTGCAATAAAAAAATACAATGGGTCAATCAATGGAAACAAGTTATTTTTAGCAACAACTCAAGACTTTGTTTATATGCTCAGGATGGTTGTAAAATGTGAGGAGTAATCGCTTATAGAAATAAGTCTCTTTTAGTGTTTATTCCATGAACAATAAACACAAATAACTACATTAACACGGTTCTGGAACAACGTAAATGCCTTATTTTAGAAGGTTGAAAACCTTCATTTTCTAACAGGATAATGCAAAGCCATATACAATTAAGGGTACTAAAAAATTTCTGAAATTAGTTAATGTTGATTTATTTCCATGGCCTGTTCGTTCTCTAAACTTATTATCTATTAAACACGTGTGGGATGCAATCGGTAGAAAACTGAATCATTTTCAGCTACTCTCATTTACTGTACTTAATATTTGCATGCTTATTTAAGAAGTTATAGGGGTAGGAACAAACCTTTAAGATGCGTCGTGAAGCAAAAAGACGTTTTATTGACTCTTCTTCTTAACTTATTATAATCCTTCATAAGAAAAGTAAGATAATTAAGAAAAACCACAACACAAATTATAAACAAATAATAATCTATGCAAAAGACATAGTAATTATCGCGCAAAATATGTCAAGTCTGAAAGAAGTAGACAAAGAAATAGTAAAACAAACAAAACAACTTATAATAATTATACAATTTAAAATAATAATAATTTAAAACTAAATCAATTTAGATTTAACCTAGAATAAAAACTAAGAAGTGAAAAAGTTTAATTATTTAAGAACAAAAATAAATCAACCAGATTAACAACAAAATACAACAAAACAGATTAAATGCGACAACCAGAGCAATATGCTGGATGGTACTTTAATCTAAGCTAGTATTAAACAAAACAAAAATACAGTTATACAAAGGAAACATTAGGCAAGTATTAACTTATGCTTGCAAAAAACGACTAATGATCGCAAAACAAAAAATAGTAAAAATGATATTTGAACCCACGCAAGATAGAGGAGAGTGTAAAACAAGCTAAACCAATAAATTGGAAGTGAAAATGTAGTACAATTTTTAAAAACCCAGCTGATAAGATGGTTTGTGCAAGTTATGAGAAAAAAGCAAAACAGAATATGGAAACAAATAACAAACTAGATGACTGCAAATGTGAAAAGCAAAAAAGACCAAGAAAGAAAGAAAAAAACAACGTAATGGAAAACTAACGCAAAGTAAAAATCAAAAATTAGGTGGAAGTTAGCAATGATATGACAGCTTGGAGAAAAATAGTAGAAAAAACTAAAACCTACAACGGTTTATAGCGTCACAGAAAAAAAAACAAGAAACTTGGGATTTTACTTCTTAAGCTAAAATACGCAATTTAATTTCTCCACTCATTATTAAAACTTAAAAAAAAACTTAAACATAATATTTTGTTGTTAATCTAAAGCATGCATGGCCAACCTTTCAAATTTTTTCTTGTTTTTGCTAAAATGCTTAAAATGTCAAAACAACATAAAAATTCTTTTAAAACCACATTTGTTAAAAAGATTACATTAAAAACGAGATTCAAGTAACTTGTAAACATTAACCTTGTATAGTAGCTTATTTGTCAATAATTTACCTACACCTCTGAACTCTTAGTAAATATTTGTTAAAATAGGTTAAGATAATTATAGGGTTTTTTAATAAAAGGTTTCATTTTGATATTTAAAAAAAAACAAGTATTTTTTAAGAGAAATCAATAAATGTTTATTTCATTGTAAAGAGGAAAATATGCCATTAACATTTAAAAACGATATCAGTCAAATGGCCGCCACAGTTACGGTTGCAGTAACCACATTCTTTTCATAAAACTTTCCACGACCAATTTGCACATTTGCGGCTGTATGTCTTCGACTAACTTCACAAATTCCATCTTTAAGGTCTTGAATCAATTGTAGAACATTGGCATAGACCTTATCTTTTACGTGGCCCCAAAGAAAAAAGTCTAAAGGTGCTAAATCACAAGATCTCGGTGGCCAATTGTGATCACCTCTTCAAGAAATAACACGGTCAGGAAACTTTTCTTGCAAAATTGCAATTCGTTTGTTGCTTGTGTTACACGTAGCGCCGTCTTGCTAAAAATAAACGTCGTCCAAATCAATATCTTCCAATTCCGGCCATAAAAAATAATTAATCATAGCTTGGTAGCACTATTTATTCACCGTAACAGTTGCACCAGCCTCATTTTCAAAAAAGTAGGGTCCAATCACACCGCCAGCCCAAAAACCGCACAAAACAATGACACGTTGAAGATGCAAAGACTTTTCAACAATCATTCTTAGATTTTCTAAGCCCCAAATGCGACAATTCTGCTTATTAACGTAGCCTCCGAGGTGAAAATAAGCCTCATCACTGAAAATGATTTTTTGATGAAATTCCGAATCATTTTGATGCATTTGAATACGACGTTTATGGTGATCGACTGGCTTGAGTTCTTGTGTTAACTGAACTTTAAAAACCTTAAGACTTAAGCCTTTATGCAAAATACGGTGTAATGTCGTTTGTGGAATGTCTAACTCCAAAAATCAACGAGGAATCGACAAACCTAAGTTTTCTTCAACACTACGAGCTACATCAGCAATATTCCCATGTGTTTTTGAGCGATGCACACGGTTTCAATTCTTCACATCACAAACTTGTCTCAACAGCTCAAATTTTTCCACCAAGTTTACTATTGCTGGCCGAGAAGGTGCTTTTGTTTTGCAAACTGTAACTGAAATTTTTTCACCATATTGGTAGTAAATTTTAATAATTTCAATGCGTTGTTGAAGCTTGTATCGTTCCATTTTTAATAATGGCGTAGTTTTTACTTGTCAATTGTCAAAAGATAATAGCTTCAAAATTGACAGCTGCCCAAATAGCCAGCTATTTAAAATGAAACTTCTTATTGGAAAACTCTATATATGTCTTGAATTTTTTTAAACAATGTTTTTAGAAATCTTTATAGCAAAGGCAACAATATGAACATTGCGCCGATGTTATTTTGAGTTATAGTCAATTTTGGATAAGCCAATAACTTGAATATCTTGTTTCTAATATAATTTAGAAGAAATAGTGTAGTTTCAGATGCTCACCTTAATAATAAAAAAAATTGATTTGTTGTTTAGTTTAATATTTGATGCAACAAACTTTCCAAATTTTGCTTTAAAAACAGTAAAATTTAATTAACAAGTTGAAAATATAATCAAATAATGCAGTTTAGTATTAAATTGCACTAGCTAGCGCTACCAGTCGTTTCTTTAGTTATTACAACATTATTAATTGTATAAGCACAGAAATATAGATCCAAATTTGTCTTTTGCTGTTATGTGATGCCGTGGTCATACAAGACATACTGACAAGGACACAGTAATTCCAAAATTATGGTGATGAGTGATTTCAACTTGTCAGATCTTTCTTGGGTTGATATGGATGACTACGTAGGGCTCTATCCAGTTAACGTTAAAAATAGTTCTAATATAAAAAATGCAATTAAAAGTTAAGTTTGTGACTGTTATGCATCTTATAGTTTGTCACAAATTAATAGTTATGTTAATAACTATGGTGTTTTACTGGACTTGTGTTTTGCAACGTTTAAGGTAACAAATGTTTCAAAATGCAAGTCCTTAATACCTTAATACCTTGTGATGCGTATCACCCATCTTTATCAGATCCAGCATCCAGCGTCTTCAGCAAAAAGCTGTTTTTTTTTTAACTGCAGATGTCTATAAAAAAAAGAAATTGACTAACCGCAATTTATAGAGAAAAATTAATATTTCTACATTATAACTTAAGTATTATTGATAATATTGATTAATATAATATTTTAATTATTATTTAATAATATTATTATATATATTTATTTTTATTATTATTATTTTTATATTTTATTATTTTTTTATTTACATTTTATTAATAATTATCACTTGTTTTTTACATTTTTATTCTACTTTTATAAGTTTTATTTATTTAAAAAAAATTGGATCTGGCCGAATCTGGTTCTCAAGATCCGGCCGGAACCAAATCTTTTAAATATTGGCCGGATCCGCCGGATACCGGATCTGGATCCGGTTCCTGCGGCATTACTTGTTTTAAGACTTGTAAAATGTTTGTTTGACGTTAAATAATAATAAGCACAGACTTTCAGATTTGAAATCAAAATCTATGCATCAGAGCTTGTTAATAAAATCAAACTGTACTAAAGGCCGTATTCAACTTCTAATAAAGCACCTAATAAACAATTAGCAGAATAACTTTTAATTTATTCTAATTTGTTTTATTTTATTAATACCTCTAGCAGCTAAGTAATAAATTTTATGCTCAAATGTTTTATTTTTTATTTTTTTGACATACCATAGTTGGATCCTTTCTGGAACCAGAATGTATTACAACACCATGTATTAAGCATTGTAAGAATATCATAATATTGAAATGAATGTACTGGTAAACAATAAACTGGTTATCAATTTATATGTAGAAACAGCAATGACGCTAAAGCTTTTGTTAAAATACTACAAATCAAGGTAGCGGTCGGTATGGTCTTAAGCATATATTTAATTACCTGTCCATAAGTTTTAATAAAACACATTATTCTAATAGTAATTTATTAAGAATTGGATATTACAGGCCTAAATACCCTAAAAATGTATAAAACTACTGCAAAATTTTCTCCATGTTTATCTAAAGTAAAATTCCATTTATGACTAACATACGAGTAAGTCAAACAATCTGTTGTTGAACGTTTTGATAAAATTTTATATTAAATATTTAAGTTAAAACTATTTTATTTTAAAAACTTTACAATTAGAAACTAATATATTTCACATATTTTTTTGAAAGATTGGGCAGTAATGCAACGGGACATAATTAAATTTCCAAAAATTTAGAATCGTTTCTATTTTATGTGATAAAGTAAACATTTTAGTCAGAATAAGAATTAATTTATTTGCAAATGTTTTAAGGGGGAAGAATAGTTGCGCTATTATAAGGGTTCACAAAATCAAACTCAGCAAGAAAACGCCTGAATATAATTGAATAAAATTTTTACAGATTGTAGGAGAAAGTCTAATCAGTGTCCTCAAATTTGTAGAAATTTGATGCGACAAGTCGTTTCTTCGCAACTAATTATTAAAAAGTGACATTTTGATTTAGTTCTTTATAAATTTTTTACTCGTTAAATATAACTTATATAAATATTATTATAAATTATCTTATTGTTTGGATATTGAGTTGGTTAGCGTTTTGTCCCATAAGAACCAATTTTAATTTAAAAACGGCGCTGTACGTGTCAATATTTTTCTAGAGAAAAAAGTTCACCAATATTCTTGTAGATGTGATAGGATTTAATATTTTTCCATAACCCCGGCAATTCTCTAGCGTTAAGAATAATAGGTAACAAATTTTGACTACCCGTAAATTTGACCCATTATTTTACCACAGGACTGATATTATAAGTAATTTTAAGTGCTCCGCCTTAATATTAACATTTTTATAGTTTAACTGTAAATATAATTGTTAAAAGTAATATTCAGCAATGCAGCAAGTTATTTAGTCCTGCAAAAAAGTTTAAGAGTTATAGGTGTAATAGAAGTACCTGTTTACTTTCCGCAAACTGTTATAACATTCAATAAAGAAAAAAAAAAGAATGACAGAGAACAAATAGCGTAACAAGCTTGAAAGATTACATTAAATGAAAAAGAGCTGAAGAAAAACCAGAAGAAAATAACAGAAGAAAAACTAAGAACAGAAAAGCAGGGGAAGGAAAACATGAAACAAACAGAACAAATAAAAAAAATAAATAATATAATGAGGAAACTAGATGAAATTAAAGCAGAATAGAGAAGTTAAAAAAAAATAAGAGATAAGCTACAAAACAACAAGCAAAAATGAAAAAAACAAACCAAAAAATAGAAAAAAGAAAATAATGAAATAGTGTTTAGAATAAAAAGTATGGAAGAAAAAAATTGAGAAACAAGAGAAAAAAAAATAACATAATAATAATAAAAGCAAACTAAAGAAAAAAATATAGCAAAAAAAAATGCGTAACAACTTTAATTAGGCAAAAAATATAAAAAATACAAAATAAACACACAAAATGTATACATATAAAGACAAAATATAAAATATAAAATTATTCAATCACACATTTTAAACGGTTTTTAAATGTACATTTATAAAAATGATGAAACCGATATTATTAGAAAAGCTATTTGCAATTCTACACATTCTGCCAATTGAATTATTGAATCCATAGTTGGTAGAATGTATAGATTCTCTAAACAATGAAGACTGTCTAGTTTGGCAATTATTGTTGGATACCTTAAACAGAAAAGATACAAGTAGGTTTTGGCAATCAAACTCAGACAACATAGATACACGTAAAAATGTTAAGTAGGCTTTTTACGCCTAAGTTCCAGCGATGGAAGATTATATTGCAATGCAATGTAGTTGAAATTGTAGTTTTCAGAGAAAATGCCCAATATGTTCCGTATATGAATGCTGTAGAATAGGCAACCAAACTGACGGAGCATACTCTAAATGGGAGCGTACTAATGCGCAATAAAGTAGTTTAAGTGTTCTTGGAGATAGGTCAGTAAACATTCTGTAAACAAATCTTAACATTTTCATAGCACGGTTACACATATAGTTTATATGCTCTACAAAAGTGTTTTTGGTCAAAGATTACGCCGAAAACTATATTGTCAATAGTATAATCATACGATACTTTACTTAACGTTCTGTTGAAGCTTATAAAAAAACATTTATTTGGATTAAACAACAACTTATTAATAAGACACCATGAATTAACAGAATCCGAGTAATTTTGCAAACTAATGCAATCATCGATAGATGATATTCTTCGATAAATTTTTAGATCGTCAGCAAATAAAAGAAAAAAAGAAAAATTAATAGAATAAAAAAGATCGTTAATAAAGGAACACCAAATGAAACGATAATTGGTAGTGATAAAAAATTATTAATTTTCACACACTGAGCACGATTTTCCAGAAAGCTCGACAACCATGCAATAACAAAATTATGAAAACCTAATGCCCAAAGCTTTGCAATCAAAATTCTATAGTTAACGCAATTGAAAGCTTTCAAAAAATCTGTATAAATAGAATCAACTTAAACTCTTCATTCAAAAACATTTAAAAGATCATTTTCGTAAGAAAGAAAGTTTGTAAGAGTAGAACGATCCTCACAAAACCCATGTTGCTGTTTCATTATAATGGTTTTGCACTTTTATTATATTTTAGCTTCATTAAGAGAAGCCTCAAACAGTAAATGCAATGACGTAAAAATGAAATAAATACATTATTTAACAGAATAGCTGGAACGCTGTCCGGTCCAGTACTAAAATTACATTTAAGGTTCTCAATTCCTTTAAAAACATCCAACAGACTAATTGAAAATGCTGTATGTAATACGTTTTCCTTAAACTCAAACAATAGAGTTGGATGAATTTGTTTATCGTAAACATAAGAAAAGAATTCAGCAAATTTATTGACATAGTCATCTCCATTACTGCAACTTTGATGCTTGTAATACATTGGAGATGGGAAACCATTGTTTTTCTAGTGTCGCTAACAAATTTCAAAAAGTGTTTTGGATTAGTTTAAATGTTCATTTCTGTTCGAGTAATATATTGCTTGTATAACCATGTACTGAGACTTTTACACAAAATTCAAATTTATTGAAACTCATTATAATCGGACAAAAATCTTGAAGATTTATAACGTTTATGAGCCGTTTTTTTGAGTCTAGTAAGTGAAATCAATTTTTTATTGAACCAAACTGGAACATTGTTTTCACGCCACAGTTTTTTGGGGACAAAACAGTCGATAGCAAAATCCAACACTGATTGAAAATAACAGTAAAAATAAAAGAAGCATACTAAATAAGAAATAAAAAGGAATAATCATAATTAAAGTAGAATTAAAAAACTAAAAAACCAAAAAAAATAATAATTATAGAGAAGGAAAAACCAACTGTAAAAAACAAAAATGTACATAGACAATGACCTCACCTACAAAGAGAAAAAAATACAAAAAAGAAAAAAAGAAAAAAAGAAAAGAAAGGTAAGAAAGGTAAAATAAGTTACCAACAAATAACTATAGAAGGGATAAAATATCCCAAAGAGCAAGGTATCAAAACAAAAAACCATTATATAAATGCAGAAAACAATAACAACCCGATAAAAATGAGAACATAGAATGTATGAAGCTAAAAGAAAAGATAGAAGAAATAAAAATAGAAAATATAGACTACCTAAGGTTAACAAAAACAAAAAGAAAAGAAAGTGGAATAAAAGAAATAAAAAAAGATTCAGATTATACTGAGCAAGAATAGGAGAAACAATGCAAGAAGAAGAAAAGGAACAAAAGCAAAAAAACAGAAAAATATCTAGAGAAAAGTTGAAGAAAACAATTAGCAAGGCAAAAATAGGCAAAGCCACAAGAACCGTCAACTGAACAACAGAAATGATAAAGTACATGAGAAAAATTGTTAGAAATAATAATCAACATAATGAAAACAAAAAAAATACTAAAGATTAGAATAGAAGAATAACAATACCCATGTATAAAAAAAGATACGCAATGATATGTGACAATTACAAAGAGATTAGATTAATAACTATAAGTAAAATATGCACAAAAATGATTTTAAAATAATTTAAAAATCACAACTAGGAGAAGAGCAACATAGATTCAGGAAAAACAAAAGTACGCGGAACCTGATACACATATTGAGACAACTAACAAACAAGACACTTAGAAAAAGAAAAAACTACATATATGCTTTATGTACTTAAAATAAAGTTTTTGACAGAGTAAGATAAAAAAGACCGGAACGCCCTCAAAAGAAACATAATAGAAAAACTATATAGAAACAACCAAATTAAAGTAATAATACGAAACAACAAATCAAATGAGTTCAAAACAAAAATAAAACTAAAGCAAAGTTGTATTCTAAGCTCTATATTATTCTATTAGACAAGGTTATAATAAAAAGTCAAAAACACAAAGATAAGATAGAAAAATTAAACAAATTGATACAAATTCTAATGTTTGCGGACGACATGTTATTAATAGCAGACAACAAAAATAAACTACAAAGATACATAAAAATATACAAAAAAGAAGATAAGCATAGAAATAAACACATGCAAAACATAGACAATGGTAATAGCAACAAAAACTAAGAAACACAAAATAATAAAAGCAAATAATAAAACAAGTAAAATAATGCAACTCCCTCGGTACAAACAGTACAATAAAAGAAGAAACAAAAAAGATAGACATGAAAATAGATGCAAAAGTTGGAAAAGGGGAAAGAATATTCAGTGCACTGAAACCCCCACTCTTGGGAAAGAAGCAAATAACAAAACACTAAAAACAAAAGTATACAAAAACGTAGTAAAACCTGATCAAATATACTTAAGAAAATTATGGACAACAAACAAAAATAAATTCAAAATAAATGCAATGGAGATCATAAGAAATATGTAGTAATAAGTGAACTAAATATAAAACCAATAGGAACAGTAATAGGATAGACAGCAAGGATGGCTAAGACACACACGCAATCTAAATAGAAACAGAATAAAACTAAGGATTTTCATTTCAAACGGACCAGAGCAGGTGGGAGTGTCAAGAAACTTGCTTATTGTTTTTTTTTTTTTTCTATAACTTGACGTAAAATACGTTAAAAATTAATTATTTTTTCATTTTTACTAAAAATATTATAAACACACTAGAGTGTAGTTGACATTTTTTTTTGTCGAGTTTTAATGAGCGCCGAGCGGATGTTTGAATGCCAAAAATAATAATATTTTCAAATTTTAGCGCCGATAGATCAAGTCTACGTTTGTGCCGCAAGCAAAAAAATTATCAAACAAAGAGTAAAATTGCCCAAAATTGATACAACCGACCAAAGATGTTATGTGTTATGTGTATATGTTAAACTTCTGAAATGAGGTTAAAAAAAATTAAGCCAAATAATCTTTTTAAAAAAGTTGTAATTTTTTATTTTGTCTCTAATAGGTATGACACTGACTATTTTCTAAGTAGAATTGTTTTCAATACTCAAATTTTTAATAATATTTGGTATAAATAGGCTTATTTTTGGAGTTTTTTTGAGTAGACCCCTAAAACCCAAATACACAAAACATAGTTATATTTTCCAAACAAACTTACATCAAAATACGTCAACTTTGGTGGCTAAAAAAAATCTAAAAAATAATATTAATTGTCATTTATACATTTTCAAGATTTATACATTTGCTCTCATTAAATTTTAATATTGCTGCCATTTAAAAAAAAAAGTTTAATTAAAATACTGCACTGTTTAATATTACTGGATACAGATTTGTACGTGTAGATAGAGGTAGGACGGAGGTGGCAGTGTCTATATATTGAAAAAAATATAAAGTATAAAATTTATATAGTATATGCAAAAGTTGAACAGAAGTAAAAAACTTTTTACACCTATTAAGAAATCTTAGATACTTTCAAAGCTAGGTCGCCAATATGGTTATTTCAATGAAGATTATGTGAGACACTTAGAAAACAAATTAAAGATGATTTAGATATAAATTTGTTGTTTAGTTTAATATTTGGTACTGATGATACCTTGGATTTAGATTTTGAAACTATAAAAAGTTATTTTATATAATATATAAATAAAACCATCAACCTAAATAATATGAATAATATAAGAAGTTACATTTTTTTTAAATTAAATTAAATATGTTACGAGTGTCCTATTCAAATATTGTTTTGAAGTCTTTGTTTATAGATGCTACAGATTTTAACCTAGAAATTTCATGACGCTCTGCTATATTTGTCAATATGGTCTTTGGAAAGTATGAAGAGTGCTGTGCAAAAAGTGCAAAACTATAACGGAACCTTGAGGAACACCAGCATTTATAAATTTGAGATCACAGTTAACTGTGATCTCAAATTTATCAATTATTTTTATTTCTATCAATTTTAACTATAATTTTTCTATTGTCAAAAAAATTATTGATGAGATTTGCAGTTTTTTTTTATAAAGACCTACACAATGGAGCTTGTTGACAAGACTATGATGCCATACCCTATCAATCGTTTTAGAAATGTCTATAACTACTGTAAGATTTTATTCTTGTTTGTCTAAAGTAAAATTCCATTTGTGACTAACATAAGTCAGAAGATCTGTTCTCAATCGTTTTAATTGAAATCTATATTGAGTATTTGAGATGAAGTTATTTTGTTCTAAGAACTTGACAATGTAAAAATTAATATACTTTTCAAATTTTTTTGACAGATTGGACAACAATGCAATTGCTTTATATTTTGAAAAATCAGACTTGTCTCTTTTTTTTAGATAGAGGTTGAACATTTGCAATTTTCTAACAATTTAAGAATGTTTTATTTTTGTATAATAAAGCAAATATTTTAATAAAAATAAAAGTTAATTTATTTGCAAATGTTTTAAGAATAATAGGTAAAATTTAATCTATAAGTGATGCCTTTCTGATATTTAATTTAAGAAAATATCTTTTTACAACCTGTTGCTTAAAATGAATTGGAGCCATTATTTTTCCACTAGTCGACATTGTAAGTACAGCAATGGAAGAATTTATAATAGTAGAGTTAGATGCAAATTGGTTTGCAAAAATATCTGATTTTTTTTTTTAAATTAGTTACATGATTTTGTTGATCATTTTGAAAAGGAGTGACTTAACATTAATTTGGTTAACTTACACTTCAATTATACTAGCAGACATTTAAACTTTTTGGATACTTATGGACTTATTTCAAAAACTACTCGTGTCACAAAACTCTCTAAAATTTTAATTGATTTGTTGTCTCTAATAAAAACATGTCTTAACTTATTGTAAGCTAAAAATTAATTCTACTAGGCAAGAAAAGTTTATAACTTCTTGTAAATTTGATGCAATTTAAAAAACTGTTTTTGAACTATTTAACAAAACATGCACCGTTAAAAGTAAGATTACAAAAAAATACGTTTCTTGACTTACCGACACTATAAAAGCAATGACTATTATCATAATTTATTCTTTTAGCTGTAAAGAGTTGGTTTGCATAGTTTTATTAAAAGATTATTTTAAGTAATAAATTACTTTAGGTTTCAAATTTTTGTTTTTATATAGTTAATATATCAACACCCCTTATACTTTGACGTATGCTCAAACGACTACTACTACCGCTGTGAAGATGGCCAATTCACTAAAATGTAGAAGTATATTTAATACAACTTTTTTTTTAATTGATAAAACGTTTTGGCACAAGAAATAAAATTAAATGTGAATTTTGTATTTTTTGTACAGAATTTGCCAAAATAAACAGTACCAAAATGTACAGTGTTGAATTGCTTTTGCAATACGCATTTGCCATTGTGTTGGTGTTAAAATTGTGTTAAAAATAATTTTCACAATTAAAGAAAAAGTGTTTATAGCATAGTATTATTTTTGCTCATGTGAAAATATACGGAAAATGTCTTTGTTTGAAACATTTAAGATATTTTTACCGCGCTCATAATTTGCAGTGGTTTTAACAGAATGGCGCCATACAGTCGTTGCGCTAAATATCCTTAACCTAAAATACTAATAAGTCTGTTGCATTAAAAATTTGTGCAACTGACTTCAATTATTCTTCTTAATTGCCTGATCTGATCTGATCTGCTGAAGAATATGTTGTCAATATGTTGTCAATATGTTGTCAATATGTTGGAGAACTACGACAAAAGATAATACTCAGTTTTTATCATCTGCCGCAACCATTCTTTATAAATATGCTGGTTTACGCCACAATAGTGCACATTTTAAACATTTAAACTAAAAAACAAATACAATTTTTATTTTTGATACTGTTTATTTTGGCAAACACTGTGTTTCTTACGCTATTATGCAACCAGGTCATATCGACCATAAGTTACTTAAGCCAATGTATTTTAAAAAATAGTGAATTAGTTTATGTTGTACGCAGAAAATTAAAAAATATAAATGTATTCTTAAACTTTCATTAACACAACCGCTAAAGTCATACCAATTAAACTTTGGACTTTTGCTTTAGCAAAGCATTTACTGGAGTCAGTGAGTAACCGGATAAACAACAGAAACCTTTCTGAAAATAACAAAAACAAGCAAGTACATTTTATTCGTCCAGGTATTATAAGATAACTATCTATCATATTTTGAAGACTATAAAATAATAGTAAGTTAAATTAAAATAAATGATAAATATTTTAACGCCAATATGAGCAAATACTTTTTAATTATTTAAATCATAAAGTCTTTATATGAGGATTTTATTAATGTTGTTGTAGTATAGGCATAGATATAGAGTCTTTACAACATGAGCTTAAATTATCTCGGCGGATCAACTTGCCTCGTAGCGTCTTTTCAAACCTTTTGCCTGCTTCAAATCAGGTTGAATGACGGCAATAGAGACCAAAAAATATTTTTATTATATTAACAAAAAAAAATTTGTAGTAAATTATGATTCATATAAAAATTACAAAAACATGTTTATGACAAAAAATGTTGAAGATTGGGTTTCCTTCCTTTTCAGTAAATTAATATTCCCATCACATCAAATAATAATATACAAATATTTAATTCATTATTCTATATCCTGTCTATTTTTTAATATAATAAATATTTGTCATATCTTTTATTATTATCCATCATGCTACACTAAATTCAGTCATAACTATGTAACCAGGATGTCAGGATTAAGTTAATGCAGCATAAAATATGTCACAGTAACCGATCAGGTAGAAAACTCTCACTTAGCAAACTGGAACACCCTTGATACATGATTTATTAAGTCGGCACCCTCTTGATCCATCAGGGCTCGGTCTCCCTTCCCACCACAGCGAGGGGCAATTATAATGCAATTATGTCCTGGGACGCGCCGAATTTAAATACAAATTACATTTTTAAAGTGCTTTGAAGCAATAAAAAAGTCGCCGCAGAATGACGTAAAGAATGGGCTGCAGTATTTACATTAACTCTGCCTTCAAAACAGTCAAGTGTCGCCTTTATACAGGACTGTATTCAACAAACACTTCACAGCTAAAATGTAAATATTGTTACTAATATTCAACAATTTTAAGTAATTTAGTAAATTTATTGAATAACATTAGAAATCTAAAAGAATGTTGTATTTTTGAAATAATTGTTTGCCTTTAAAAATGTTATTGGAAACCTCTTATAAAATCAATTAGGAATAGGAAGAGTATTGTTAATATAGTTAAAATTATTTGACTACATGCTTAATAATAGTTGAACAAATTTTTGCATAAAAAACACATATATTCTTTTGATTATAATATTAAGAGGGAAAATATCTAAATCCATCCCTGGACATGACCGTACATAACTCAATGATATAAGATGTATAAAAGATATTGGATTCTATTGTGGTCGCGGTCATAAAACGCAGCCGAGAATTTCGACAATTCGCTACACGCAAGGGGTTGAAGGGTGAATATCAACCCCTTATACACTTATCTGTCCGCAGCAAACTTTTTTATGTCGCATTACGACCGGTGATTTATGCCGTGAAATTTACAAGACGCACACACGTCACTCTGAAGGGGGGACCTTTTAAATTTGAAACTCATAATCTTCGCATTTGCAACAAGAGATGTAACTGAAACGAGCCGTAAAGGTATTATGAAAATAATAATAATGGTAATAATAACAGAGTTATATTAACACCGGGGTGTTTGAAAAATGACACCACTTATTATTGTTCTCTTGTACATGTAAAATCTGTTTGTCGCACGTTTGTATTCCTTTGAATTTGAAACTTGTCAAAATAATATCCGTTAGGGAAAGTTTTAAAGTATATTATATATTATGTATTACATTTAAATAGCCCCATAATAAAAAAAATAATTTAATTAAATTGAATAATTTAGAAATAATTTAATTATTCAAATCTTCTGTTACTAGCTACAAATAAGTTAGTATATTAGTAGTTAGTTACACATTAGATTTATTTTAATTATTTATTATTTTATGTGACTGGTAATTATTTTTTATATATTTATTAATGTAAATCAGCTGTTTCTAAAACTATATTTTAAAAATTTAAAATATTATCTTCATCTTCTTCAGTGGTAATAGTTAATAAATAAAATCTAAAAATATGAAATTAATATAAATTATTATTATTAAAATGATGAAATACTTAATTAAATAAAATATTAATCATCAAACGTTATAATTAATTTTAAAACGTCTAATTGAAAATAAAATTCATAATAATACTAGATTATTAAAATTTTAATGATCATAAACAATAAAATTTAGATTATTAATATCAGTTCTAAAGCCCATATTAAATTTGTCTTTGACAATGTAAATCATTTCTAAAAAGAATCTGTATTTTGTTTTTGATTTATTACCTAAAACTTAAATATTATCAATAATTTTTTTTAACTGAATGATTTGAAAGTGCACCATTATCTTTAAAATTTAAACAATCACGTTTAGATCAATATTAATATAATTGTTTTATCAAACTTTCAATCTAAACTAGCTTATTACAATTCGTATTGTAAGCCGCGCGCTCTATTGTATCTCTGCTGCAAACTTTTCTAAAAAAATGCTAGTTTACACTGCAAATTGTAAGTTAGTTGCAATATTATCTGTGTCCATAGAAAATGTTTTTGCATTCTCAAACACGTCTATCCCTTGTTATAGGATAATCAGAAATAATCGACAAGTAGACTTCTCTTCAATCCACCGCATATGTCGTCTTCCGCTGCTTTGTTTAGTTTTTTTGTGTTTTTCAAATAAATATTTTGTATGTTTATTGGCCTGTAGTTTGGGTAACATTACAATTTAAGGCTTGTTGTGCGCTTTATAGTTTTTTGTTTTGTAAGGAACACAACAAAATATCTGAAAGTTATATATATAATGTGATATTTTTATTTTTTAGTATAAAACGGCCTATCATAGTTTAGTGTTTTGTTTTAATTTAGTAAAATTTTTCTTTTTGATATTAATTGTGTAATCTTTTTCTTAATATAATAAAACATTGGACACTCATAGCACTCTTTCCCACTCCAGGTAGTATTAAACATCTAAAACCCCTCATTTCGTAACTAGAGTGTAGAATATTTGCGTTCTTCGAACGCTGATGCTGTATTTATTTAAGTTCTTTAGCATTACATTTACAATAGTTCTAAGACTTGGGCTCTTGCCTATCTTTTGTTCGGCTTTGTCTATGGGTGTCATTATTCGCTTTCTTGCATTACAGACAATTTTCTGTGTATATCTATTCTTTTTGATGTACTATTCAAAGAAACGGCTTCTTTGCCGTGTTCTCTGAGAAAATGCGTTAAACATTAGTTTTAACCATGCTTTTTCCTGTACTGTTCTGTAGTAATCGGGATAGGTTCTTTTGTCTAAAAGCCCGTTTAGATCTTGCTATTTAAAATTTCTTATTAATGCAATTCTCTCTTTTACTAGGAAGGTAATAAAGATTTTCTTCGGAATAATCAATCAAGCATCTTTCCTTTGAGACTGTTTTGAACCCGCCTCAAATCCGCTATCTATACTTTAGCACCGTAAAGAATTGTTGATTCTGCAACGTAACACATCATTTTATTTTGAGCTCTACTTAACGTTTTTACGTCTTTCTTGCCTGTTAGAAGTATTGCTTATGTTTTTTTTTTGCAAGATTTAGTTTGTTCTGGGTTATCTAGTTATTTATTTATTCTAGAATTAGATTTATTGGACTAGTAGTTCTTTTTAGCCTGTAAAACTCTGTTTTTTTACTGGACTTGTTAGAGTTTTATATTAGCACTAGCCTTTTTCAATTGGTTGAGACATTTCCTTCTCTCAGTATCCCGTTTATAAAGTTCAGTATGGCATTGGGTTTTTCATTGACCAAGATCTTTCCGCACAGATGTTGTTATGTGGGTCTCGGTGCTTTTTTTATTCTTTATTTGTTTTTGTATTAAAACTGTATTGATTTTTGAATAAATTAGCACACCGCTGAGTTCAATAAAATTCCAGTTTTTTACTGGGTTGTTTGGCTTGTTTCACACGTATGGAGTTCTATTCAGTTGATTGTTTTTAGTTTTTTTTGGTCGTTGCCAACAAGTGTGAAACGGTGCATCGGTTTCTATTGGTACCTAATAGAAACAGTACAGCATCAAATACTCCTTCGACACAAACAAGTTTCATTGGGTTTCTATACGGTGCAAACTCGTGTCCAAGAAGTTTACATACGCTCAGTTTGTGTTTTAACTTAATAACAAATGATTTATTTAAAAATTATCTCTTATTATTAATTTTTGAAAGTTGTTGTTGTTGTTGCAATTTTTAATGAGTTTGCCAGATGTTGATGTGGATTGGCTAAATTTTGTGCAATCTAAACTAGTGCTGTAGGACTTGTTAGATACAGGAAGTATAGATAAACGTATGTATTGAAATTTTCAGACTTTGATGAATTGGAAAAAACTAAGTTTATGTACGGAAAAAAAACACAACATTTAATATAAACCGTATATGTGTAAAATGGTTTTATTTGTTTTTAGTTGCAACCAAAAACAAACCAAAAACAAACAAAACCGAATGAAACCGCATACGTGTAAAACAGGACTTGGGGTTTTTTATTACTAATGCTTTTCTTTTTTTTTCAATTGTTTGAATCGTTTAATATAAGTTTTTCTTTAACTAACATTTTTACTATTACTGCGATGTTGTAAAGTTCCAGCGCTTTTTTGTTTAACATTTATTATCGACGCTGCTTTTATCTTTTTTGGCGTGATCGTGTTTCAGTATTCAGTTAAATTTTCTGGTTTTTAGAGCAAAGGTAACTTCAAACTAAAGATTATTAAATTTTTTATCTTAAAGTTGTTGGGTCCGCTCATATTTGTAAACTTTTGTTTATTTCTGACAATTTTATAGATTCTTTGTATGTCAGTTTTTTTTGCAAATCTCGTTTTTTATCTATGGTTTCCTCATTTTTTATTAGCATATCTTCATTTTCATTGCTATCTCACAAGCTGTGTTGATAAATATGTCTAATTTTTTCAAATTCCATCTTTTTCGGTTGTAAATCAATGACTCTTGATTTTTTCGGCATTATTATTCACTTTTTTGATGTTTTTGTGCCAACTATTTTTGGTAATTCTTCAATAGGAATGTTGGTATGTATGTTGGAATGGTGATATGTATCAGAAGTATAACCTAAATTTCTTTGTCTCAATCTATACATATCATTTTTCTCGTTACGTCTGGTTTTGATCTTGTTATCCATAAGCTATATTGTAGAGTCTAGTTTATTTGCTTTGTGTTTTTTTTTTGTACACGGTTGATTTGTGCCCAACTTTTTTGCATTTATAGCTTTTTGGGAAATCTGTCATTTTATTGATCTTTTATTTGTATTCTAGCATGTCCTGCATGTCGTTTGTTGCAAACCATTTTTTTTCTTCCAATTAGTATGGTAATCTTTCGGCTCGGCAGTTTATGCAGGTTTGTAAGACTTTTCTCTTGCGTACTTTCTTCTTTTATAGCAATCATAAAAATGGATTTTTTTTCATGTTTTCCGTTTTTTTTTTTTTCTCCCAGCTATGTCTCTCCTATTTTTAGCTGAAAATGTTTTAGCGCTCATATTAGTGTGGGGTTAGCTATGCAATTGTTTTTCTTTATTAGTACTAACAAGTCCTGCTTTCTGTTTTCCTTGTCGGTCTATTATGAGATCTGGCAGGTCTACTTCCTCTGGCAATTTAATTGATAAATTCTGATTTCTAGTCTTGTTCGCTTTTGCTTTTAACTTGCGTTCCCTTCTCTTGCGTGTCGGCATTTTCTTATGCACTGCCACTCCTTCAGAAATGTTAAATTTTTCTTATCTCTGACCTTTTCTTTACTCTTTGCGCAACATTTTTAATTTTGCTATTAGTAATACTGTTTTCGCTTATTAGTAAGCCTAGTTTTTTTATGTTTGTAGCAGCTGTTTATTCATCATCTGTTCTTTTTTATTTTACCAAAATTTTTTTGCATTTTTGTTTGAACCATTGATTGTACTTAAGTAAATTTAGTATTTGCCGCTGCTCTACAAAAATTGACATAGAATGTCTTTTTTCCGGAGATCTGACCACTTTGCCCCGCGGATAAAGACAAGTATTTTTACTTGCCGTTCCTTGTCTTTTTTGTGTGAATTTTTTTTAAGAGTTATTTCTGTTTCACTCATATCCATGAAGTTTCCTACTTACAGGGTGTTCAAAAAATAATGTAAAATATTTAAAAGGGTGGTAGTACAAACCACAACAAACAAAAAAGTCTTAATAAACATAGGTTGTCATAGCAACGGTTTCGGAGATATAGAACATTATTTATTTTTATTATTTTTTGTCCTTTCATTTTTATTTTGCAAAAACGTGCATTTTCTTATCATAGTTGGCTGATGTTTTGTGAAATAAACATTCAGTATTTGACAATTGTTGTTAGAGTGCACAAGCACCAAAGATTGAGAGATACCGGTTTATTCAAAAACAATGATATTTTTCCGGCAGACCAAGGTCGGTATCTACTCCTAGAACAGAACAAGAATTATAGCACGAATAGAGCAAAATCCAGGAACGAGTGTGCGGAGAATATCAGCCTAGGTAGGAATTCGTTCTACACTTGTATGGAAAACCCTCCACAAGCAGCTGCTCTATCCATACCACGTACAACGAGTACAAGCCTAAAATTTAACTGATCATCAGGCACGTTTGGTTTTTTGTCGCTGGTTTCTACGCAAGGATGCTGAAGACCCGCACTTTCTTGCCAAAATTCTTTTTACGGATGAAACCGGGTTTACAAAATAAAGTTGTTAATTTTTAGGTGGACATCAGACACGTTTTTCATTAAACATTTGGATGGGTATTGTAGGCGACATGTTCCTAAGTCCTGTTGTTTTACCAAACCGATTAACAGGCGCTGCTTACCTGAACTTTCTACAAAACACAATGTATGATCTTTTGAATGACATTCCTTGCCCGCAGACAACAAATGTGCTAGCTCATTTTTTGATTGCCGTTAGAAAGCATTTAGATTTTAGACCAAACTTATCCACATAGGTAGGTAATAAGAGGAGAACCTGTTTTATGGCCAGCAAGATTGCCTGATTTAGACCCTCTTAATCTTTCTCTTTGAGAATATTTGAAATCATTAGTGTATGCTACTCCTGTAAATAGCCTTGAATAACTGCAGTTAAAAATTAATAAAAAGTGCCAAAAAATCCGAACCAATGAAAGGGTTTTAGAAAAAGTACAAATGTCCTTCAGACAAAGATGTCGTGTCTGTTTGGAAATGGAAGGAAGGCACTTCAAACATTTTCTATAACTTTGATCTTTGCAAAAATTTATAAAAATAAATAATGTTCCATATCTCCAAAACCGTTGCTATAACAACTCATGTTTTTTAAGACTTTTTTGTTTGTCAGATATAACGGGATAGAGGATTAAAGGCATTGCCTCTGCATCAATACTAATATGCGTACCAACTAGAAAAACTCTGCAAACAGGCTATACATAACCTACACACTGCAAAGAAATTGTTTGGAAAACAAAGAAATGACACCTCTTGTTTAATTTTGAGTAAACTCTATGCTTAAAAACTAAATTGTAACAATTACATTATATTGTAAGACTGTAGAAGCTAAAGTTGCCGGCGTGTGCCCACAAGACAATGTGTTATCACTTCTACTATGGTGCTTTGCCATTGACAGCTTACTGCATATATTGAATTATGTGTTTGCCCTAGCCTATGCCAATGACCTTACTATTCTAATAAACGGAGAGTTTAAAAGAACTGTATCTAGCACAATGCAAAATGCACTGAACACTGTCAAAATGTGGTGCCAAAAAGAGAGTTTTTCAATAAACTCAACTAAAACGGCACTTCTTTCTTTTATAAGATGACAAAAATCAACAAATCGACTAAAGTACCTATAGTTTACGCTAGATACCATAATCTTTTATGTTCATCTGGAAAATGTAATTACAAAAGTCATGGTAATGAAAACAACTCCCACTGCTATTTTTAACAGTACCATCATACACTACTCAAACTTTGATAACGCAAATAAGCCAAACAAAACTGCAAAAAACAATCGCTTAGCAAAAATTTATAACTTTATAAAAAAACCAATACCAAAGATGCACAATAAGACCAAGAGAAAATGCTAAACAAACCACATAAAAAAATTGTTTCTAAGTATAAGTGGGGAATGGATAAAAAATAAGAATTCAGACGCAGCTATCCTAGCAAGGGGTAAGTGTAGAGATAAAGTAGAAAGGTATTCCTTCTTTGGGTGTCCCCCAAAAAGGAATAGTGTGAGCCAATATAAGAGGTCTGATTGTGTACAGTTGTTACATCAGTCCAAACTGCAATATGGAATATTATCAGGAGTGGATAGAAGAACTAGAAGACAGCCTAAGGAAACAAAAGAGCAAACCAATTCTGATAGAAGGCGAATTCAACGCAAAATCGCCAAGATGGGGAAGGACCAAGTGCGAGAGAAGAGGCCAAATTCTTGAGGAGATGATAGCAGCCGTAAATCTTACAATATGTAATCAAGGAGATAAACCAACGTTTGTAAGAAGAAGATCCAAATCATACATTGATATTACCATACCAACATGGAAAACGGCTGGAGTAGTAAAGGACTGGACAGTGACAGAAGAAGAATCACTGAGTTTACATAAGTACATACAATACAGCACAAACGGAAAAGAGGAAAAGGAAGACAAAAGTGAAGGAAAATTAAACATAAAAAAGATGGACACTGAAAAGAAAAATAGAGCTAAGGAAGCAGAGGAAGTAACTGAAAACGAGAATTTAGAGGAAAGATGCAAAAGGTACTCGGAAAAATTGAGGAAGGCAGCGGAAGAATCAATTCCCAGATACAGAGAAGGAGGAAGAAGACGACCATATGGTGGTGCAAAGAAGTCAAGGAAAGCAGGAATAAAACAATACAAACAGCAAGAAAAGTTAATAGACAAAGAAGAAGGGAAGAAGATTCCGATGAAACTGAAGTAGAACTTAAAAATTACAAAAAAGATTTAAAGGAAGCGATCAAGGACAGTAAAAAACGATGCTGGGAAGAAATGTTAGAATCCGTAGAGAGGGATCCCTGGGGCAAACCATTCAAAAAAGTAATAAATAAATTAGGAGGACTGAAAGCAGTGTGCTTAAAAAAAGAAGAAAATGAAGTAGTAATTATTAAAAAATTGTTTCCCACTGGAGGAATGGTAGAAGAACCAGCAGGAATAGCGGACGAAACAGAAGCAGTCCCTGCAACAGTGGAGGAGATAAAACAGATTATAAGGGAACTACCTAATAATAAAGCACCAGGTCCAGACCAAATAACAACAGAGATAGTGAAGGCAGCACTAGAAGGAAATGAGATAGAGATAACACAAATAATAAACAGATGTCTGAAAAAAGGAATTTTTCCGGCTTGTTGGAAGGATGCATACCTAGTACTAATTGGCTGATCAACACATTAGCGAAAATTATGGAAAAAGTAATTGTGAAGAAAATTGAACAGGAAATAGAAGAAAAAAGAAGATGGGAACAGAAACAATACGGATTTACAAAGGGAAGAACGACTCTACGAGCCATTGAAAAGGTAAAAGCCATAGCAAAAGAAGCAAACAGTGACTATACAGAAAAAGACAACACTGTGTCATAGTAGCGTTAGATATACAAAATGCGTTCAACAGCATACTATGGGAAGCAATTATAGAAGCAGCAAAAAAAGAGAACTAACAAATAAAACTACTAAGATAATATGGAGCTACCTTCAGGAGAGAAATCTACTGACCAAAAATGGAAAATTAAGGCTGACTAGAGAAGTACCACAGGGTTCTGCACTAGGTTCTAAATTATGGAATATAGTTTATAATCAGCTACTCAGAATGCGGCTGCCGGAAGGAGTGACAATAACGGCATTTGCGGATGACGTAGCTCTCGTAGGTAGGAATATAGACATATAAGTACTAAATGAAAGGTTAGACTTGGAAATAGAGATGATCAAGAGATGGATGAGAAACAAAGGGTTAGATTTGGCTCCTCAGAAAACCGAGACGGCATGGCTATCGACAAAGAGGACAAACAGGGGAAATGGAAAAATACAGGTAGGTGCACAAATAATAACCATAAGCAAAAAAATTAAATATCTTGGAGTAACACTTGAAGCAAAGGGATGGAATGAATAGGTTAAGGAAGCGGTAAGAGAAACAAAAAAAATGGAAGGAACGCATAATAGGCTTATGCCGAACAAGGGAGGACAGGAAGAAGGAGCAAGAAGGCTAATAGCAACTGCGGCTAGAAGTAAACTATACAATAGTTTACCGCAAAAACATGGGTGAAGCTTTGAAGACAAATAAACAGAAAAGAAGTAAGAGGAGCTATGAGAGCAAGTTCGTTAAGGATATGGAGGGCCTACAGGACGGTGTTGCAAGAGGCACTAGAAGTAATTGCGGCGACACTACCCGCAGAGTTGATGGTGGAAGAAAGATTAAGTATAAAAAAAAAGATAAATGAAAGTACTAGTAAGCAAGAAGCAAAGAGACAAGCAAGAAGCAAAGAGACAAGCAAGAGAGAATATGATGGAAAGATGGCAACGACAGTAGAAAGAAGGAGAAAAGGGAAAATAGACAAGGGAACTAATACCCGAAATAAAAGAATGGGTAGAGAAAAAACCGAAGACGTGTTACTATACAACACAACTACTTACCGAACATAGAGTGTTTGGAAAGTACCTACAAAAAGAAGAAGACACGCATGACGACGCAGAACATACGCTAGTAGAGTGCGAAGCGTGGGAGGAAGATAGGAAAGATATTAGAAAACAAAATAGACAAATCAACAATTATTAAAATATGCCTGAATGACATAAACAAATGGAGAGCACTAAGAAACTATGCAACGACAGTACTGAAAAAAAAGATAGAGGAGTTAGAAATTTTGAGATTTAGGTAAACCAAAATGGAAGAAAACACTCAAATTAAAAGCCACAGAAGACAAAGGAAGGAGGAGCGAGAAAGTAAATGGAAGCAAAAGAATATGGAAAAAGTAATAAAGAGGAAAGAAACAAAAAAGGTCAAAACAACTATGCCTGCCAAGCAATGAAAGATAAACAGAAAGACAAAGAAGAACATATACTGAAACTCTAGTACCAACAGAAATTGCAGAAATAAGGAGGAAAAGGAGAGAACTGCTCAAGAAAAATAAATTGACGGAATTGACTAAACAATTTCCAAACGAAAGATACGTTATCTCGAGGTTGACAAAAAATGCAACTTTTGAAATGGTCAGAGTATATCTGGCAACTAGGGGACACGCAAAACTAATCCCATATGGAGATTCAAGAATCTCACTAGAAGTTAAACTGGCAAATATAGGATTACCAAAAGGGATGCATTTAATGGAGCTGCACAAAATATTTATGAAAGAAAGAGGATACAACAAGGAAAAAGTTAATGAAGATATAGAAAAACTAAGAAGATCCCTAAGGACAATGCAAATATCTAGGCTGAATAACACAAGAATGGGAGAGAAGAGAAGAGAATGCCAGTGTAGAAAGTAGGACAGAAAAATAGGGTATAGGGAGAGTAAGGCCGGAGACAGCATGTGTTGCCGCAGCAGAGTGCGTGAATTCCGCGAAGCCAAAACCAGCTCACCTCAAACTAGTACCACATTAGAGACAATGACTAGGACAAATTAACAGCAGGACTTACGCAGAGAAGAAAACCGAAAGGTATTGCCATGCGTTAGTTATTCTCAAAGACCACTTGTTGAGACCAACACCTCACTACGTCCTAAAAAAAAAAGTATAGGATAGAGCATCTTAAACTACACTAAGATTTCTAAGTTCTATTCAAGTAGAAACTATTCAAATCATTGCCAATCCAAAATTGACTAACGACTTAAATACTTTTCAACATCAGTGTAATGATTTGTTCAAAAATACAAGACAGGTTATAAATAAGTATTTTCTCATAATATAAATCTAAAAATGAGCTTTTAAATTGATTATATTCCGACACTTATAATCCACAAATATTCAATGTCAATATTTACAGGCTGCAATTTGCATTTTTATAGATGTTTTTATAAACATTGTTTGACTAAAATACAAGACATTGTCATCTAAATAAATATTTATTTGTTGTATAAGGCTAAAAATTAGTTCCATTATTTTCCGAGACTTATAGTTTGCAAATATTCAAGGTCAATGTTTACAGACTGCTTAAATCTTGTTTTTAATTTTTAACTCTACTCATTGTTGTTGTTTATGTTAAGGTGGGAAAATTGTCCCATAAAACTATCGTGCAGCTTTTCTCAGAAGTTAATTAAGATAATTCATTTCTGTTTTCGGCATTATTATAAGTATAATAACAACATTTGAATAAGCTATTTTGGTAAAAATATATTAATAAATAAAAAAGTTTAGTAGTAAAAATTGTTCAATTTATTTCAAACTTAGTTCATATTAATGATATTTATATAAAAAAAAATATGCCGCAAAAATTATCACAAAATGATTATTTGTTTGCTTTAAAAGTAGCACCAAAGATGAAGATACATTTGGATGTAAACAATAAGGCCACCAATGGCTCCGCCCATTACGTTCGGTACTGTTTTTATTACACAATTCGTAGTTTGATTTTATTGGGTGATCGGCGCCATGGGCGGTATTTTACTACAGTGCGAATGAAGCGCTCCCGGTGGTTTACCACAAAACCATTCCTGACAATTCTGTCCTTAACGTTAACCGATATAAATTCCCGGCTTAACAAAGAAATCCTGCACTTATAAAAAAGATATGTTTTTAAGGGCCCACTATAAACTTCTAGCGAGTTGAGCAACCTCAGCAATGTGCACAGGTGCGTTGTCGTGTAACAACCTAACTCTTTTTGTTTGTTATCCTTGAGGCTTTTCCCGATTGTTTTCCTTCAACATATGTAATAAAATAGCATCCACCGTAATATTTCGTTCTAAAATCAATCAATCAGGTGCCCTTACAATCTCAAAAAATTGTGGCCATGATCTTTTTGGTTAGAGGATTATAATACAAAACCATAGTTGCTCCCGTTAAAATATATTGCAAAACTTTATCTTGCCCCTCCTCACAACGCTTCAAAAAAGATCAAGCATAATCAAGAAGTTTTGAAAGTCATCTTGCATTTATACCTAAATGGTCATAAAGTATTCGGTTAATTGATGTACCTGACAGGCCTGATTTTGGTGATAATTCCCTCATTTTTAGTCGGCAATCACTTTGAACCAGTGCTTCATTAAAGACAATCGACTTTTCTATGATCACTTTAACTGTCCAACCAGAATGTGAGTCATCTTTTAAAGACTTATACTATAGGTTATCTTAAGCCTTTTGGTCTATTCTTTTACAGTGAAATAAAAATGTGAAATATTTAATGACCGTTCGGTACTTTATTTTTTGCAAATCTGGCATAGTTGAAATCTAACTATGTCTGTCTGGATATTACTACAAGAGTAATTAAAGTAGAAAGTTAAAACTGCACATGTATGTTAATAAACCATCACACTTTACTGACAATATTTGATATTTGGTCTAAAGTTTTTAAAAATGTATTAAGCTGCTTACCTCGTATATGGAATTTCCAGTAAAGTACAATTTCTTTTCAGTACTTGCATGTTACATTATAAATTAATGATTTTTTTTAATAAATACTTTCATAAATAATATCAATATTTGTTATGATTACACAAAAATTACTAAAATAATTTAAAGCAGGAAAATTTAAATAACTTCCATCTGGTGGTAGAATATAAAATATTTCAATATACAAAAAAATTGCTTATTTATTTGCATTATAATTTTTTATAATCAGGTTTCTTCGTCAATAACAAAATAAAGTTAATTATTTTTTTAAATTTTAATTATTGTGCTTATAACGACAGTGAGTCTGCGACATGTGGTTTGATAAGACCAACAGCTTATTTAGTGACTTCCGAACCACTCCGGTAGATAAAGAGCAAGTTTTTAATTAGTGTGTCAAGAATTGAACCCTCGGACTGGTCGGATGATATTCAAGCGGTCTACCATTGACAAAGCATTAATGTCCGTTTTTGCCGTATAACTATTTATTCACATTATCTTTTACTCTATCTTTAATGCATTTTGTACTATCTTTCTATTTCTGAGAAGGATTTTTTAAACAATTTTGTTGTAGATTTTACTTGATATAAGTATCCATAAAATTATTACAAAACAGTTTTAAAAGATAAAATATAAGTTTTACTTTAACCGAGTTAAATTTGAAATAAAAACTAATTAGTTTATGTAAATTACTGATAAATTGGACAATGCTAAACAGGATTTCTACTATGTTACAACACAAATTGCAAATGCTTTAATATTTTATATAACCTACAAAAATCCAATTCATTTATCATGTCATTTGTATAGTTGAAATATATTAACCCGTAAGTACAATATTTTCTATTTATTCAATTAAATGATTAAAATTTAATTTTTGTCATTGAATGATATATTTCTTTGTACATGTTTCAATTAAATTGGTTCATATTGTGGTTTTGAAATTCTTCCCGAAAGTTTTATAATGTCTTTTCGTTAGATGTTTAACAATGTCCGTATGGTTAGATTGTGGGGGCAGTCGGTTGGAAATCCAAACATCAAATTCAATAAGATCCACTTAAAGTGGGATCCGTGCAAAACGAAAACATTTTACAAACGTCGAGTGGGGGCAGAGTAGTAGAGATAGAAAAGAGATATGCGCTCCTCAAGTGGGTATACACTCCGGACTTTAACCGTGGACATTTATACAAGCTATAAGTTACCAAGACCACTCAACAATATATGTATGTATAGGGGAGCTATATGTAGAGATACAAACTGCCTCGTTATAAAATGATCAATTCTTAAGGTGGATAATTGGTGGTGGGCGATTAGAACGGTTTTACCGGTTCGAGTTTCTGGTGGTTTTGGTAGAGGCAGGCAGCCCCCGTTGTTTTAGCCGAGTGGCCGAGTAATCTATAGTAAATAGGAGCACAATGCACACAATATCACAGTAGTTAGTAGACAATGGCAGCATGTGCAGCTTTCAGAAGGTTTAAACAATGACAGAAGCAGTGGGAGGCAGCAGGCGGCCCCATTGTGTTCCGCCACTCGACATCGACTCCATGCAACACACAATACGGCAATACACATTTATATTATACACATCCACAATACAACAACTACTCTGTATTATTTTTTAAATATACATGTATTTAGCGTCAGCCAAATCAAGCCAGTACACCCCGACAGCGAGGACACAATCGACCTGTGATCGGTTTCCACATTCGATAATCGCTTACTGCCAATCCGGAAGTTAAGCAGCTATTATAACAGTCGACACGTAATTAGGGCACAATGCTTTTGAAACACTAGAACTATTCGAGCAAAATAAAGCGTTTTTGTACTCTTTCATTGAATAGTATCACCTCCTATTATAACTTACACAAAGGACGAGTTATACACTTTGTTTTATAAGGATTATATGTACTGTTAACGACATTACAGTTAAATTAACATTTTTATTTCAAATTTAACGTTTTTAAAGTCATACTGATTCTCTTCAATTGCATATCTTAGTAGGTATTGTATAAAATTTTAAGGGTATTGTATTATTCCCTAAAACTTCTTTTTCAATTAGTATGTATTATACCTAACATTTATATTTATAAAAAAAATTACTCAAGCGTTCTACAATATATCTTTATTCATTTTCAAATATAAAGCGTCATTTTAATCTTACATTCCAAACAGGTGCAAAGCTGCAATTCGACATTTTTTAATACAAAAGTAGAATTTAACTACAAAATTCTTAAAAAATCACAATTACTCAAAATATAAATCAATCTTAGTTTATATTGTAACGAAAAAAAAAAAACTCATTATTTTGTCAACATGAACTTAAACGGATCTGTGAATCTATTATATTAATACATTTTAAAAACAACACTACACAAAATGGTAGTAATTATAACCAACAACATAGGCGTAGTAACGTGTTGGCAGTTGCATAAAGCGTCAGACACACGCCCGCGGTGTTAGGGCGCCACGAGTCGTTCCACAATATCTGATATTACTACCATTTAAGCTAATGAAATAAGTGCCTTAAACCAAAAGTCAAAAGGGCATAAAAAATAAAATAATAAGGTAGTTACATAAATATTAACTGATAGATAACTGTATAACCTTAATTAAATAATTAAAATAAGTAAATTTTTATAATGTGGAATTTTTATCTTTTATATTGGGTGTGAATGCATGTTCTACAAAATTTGAAGTTTGCTGTACGTTGCAAATTTATGCTGCATACTAAACGCATTGAAGTTTGAAAACGGCGGCAAAAATTAAATAGGTTTATTTTTTATTTTGTTAATTTATAGCAGCGGCGAGAAAATGGTCCGTATTTATACCCAATTCAAATTAAAAACAAGTAAGTTTAAATGACTCTTAATTTTTTTATAATTTAAAAAAAATTGCGGAAACAATTTTTCGGTTTAACGGTTTGTAGAGGACTTAGTAGTTTAAAAAAGTTATAAAGGCTACTGCGTATGTTAAAAACTTTTAAAGCTAAAGATTTTTAATAGTAGAACTACATTAAAGCAAGAATGCCAGGCAATCTACGCCAATTGGATTTGGAGTTGCCAAAGTACTTGTTTAATAGCAGAACTACACCAATTCATAAAAGCCAAGCCCGAGTCACCCGCGTTCAGTCAAATACGGATAATTTAGAGCAATTTTGTTTTGCATTAATAATTTTTTTTATTTATAAACGGTCTTTCAATAGAACTCCCATTTGTTATTAAAATCATAGCTTTCTTCAAAAAACGTTTTACGCATTACGTGATTTTTATTCTCGTCACAACCGTTTTTGACTACTAGAGGTTTAGTGGCCAAATCTGAATCCGGTTCAATTAATAAGCAGCTAACACCCGTACGTCTCCAAAACGCAAGGTCTATGTTGTGCGTGAGAATCTACAAAAAACCCAAAGCAGTCAATTTTTTGTCGTTTGTGGTCTAAACTGGATGATATAGATACCAACGACTTGTAATTTCAACGGAACGGCGTTACGTGCCACAATAGAAAGTCTGCACTAGTAATTTGAAAGTTTGACCTCGCACTAAGCAAAGCCGGGGCGGACATGTAAACGACGTTATATTACATATTAATTACCATTAAAAACTCAAATTAAAAAAAAAACAGTAGATATCTCACACATCTCTTGTTTTTGATCTTGGTTTAAAGGATTTTATATAGACATTAGTTCATTTTAAACAAACAAACTATGTAATATATTATAACCTAGTTTTCCAACATGGTTTATGATGTTTGTGGGTGTGGATGACTACTCTTGGATAATCAAAGATAACGCAATGGCTTTACTAATAACAGATATATTGGAATACAACTGAATACAACATATATGACATATCTACATATGTCACTTGACCTTTATAAATGTGTGTTTACATGGCGCAGGTTGCGGTGAATCCACAACACTCCCCCGGAACGCAAGCCCAGATTTCGTTCTGAAATCGGCTTGTTTCTCCTTGTTTACCGCTTTGGTTAGGTAGTCCGCTATCATGTCGTTGGTAGGAAGATGAATCAATTTAACATGGTTTTCGGCAACTTTTTCCTTGACATGATGATACTTGGTGTCGATGTGTTTCGATCTCTGCTTAATTGCTTCGGATTCGGACCATGCTGATCGTTGACATATTATCGCAGAAAACAGGTGTTAATTTCATTTCTTTCGGCATGATCTCCTTCAGTAAGAGTTTCACCCAGGTCAAATCTTCTACGGCTGCTGAGAGTGCTATGTATTCGGCCTCTGCTGTGAAAAGAGAGACTGTCTTTTGTAGACGGCTTTTCCAGCATATTGCACCGCTTTGCAGCGTCACTATGTATCCTGTCACTGATCTGCGAGTGGATGGGTCGTTTGCCCAATCAGCGTCTGAATATGCTTTTAGGTCGATATCTTCGTTTTCTCCATTTCTCTTGTAGAGTAGGTTTATCTGCGTTGTCCCCTTTAGATATTTGTAGATCCTTTTGACGGCGTTTAGGTGACATTCAAGTGGTTTCTTGGAGAATCGGCTCAAGAAAGTTGTAGCGTATGATATGTCCGGTCTGGTAATACATGCGAGGTACATCAAACAAACAATCATTTCTTGGTATAGCTGAATGTCTGCTTCCTTGGTAGATGTCTCGTCAAACTGTGTTCCTACTGGCATTGGAGTCTTCACTGGATTACAATCCGATAATCCGAAACGCTGTAGGATAGTGTAGTCAGACTGATTTAGGCTGATTGTTCCAGTCCTTGCATTCTTCATTATTGTTATGCCAAGGAATTTTTTCACTACTCCAAGATCCTTGATTTTAAATGCTTGCGTCAATTTTGACTTGCACTCTTGGATGTGATTCTCGTTTTTACAGAATATTAAAATGTCATCTACATATGTTATAATTATGACGATCTCATCTTTTGTGGTTTGGTAATAAAGACATGGGTCGGCAAAGCTTCGTTTGTAGCCCATTTTGGTTAGCTCATCATGCTTTAAACCATAAATTGGCTTTTTAAGTTTGCATACTTTTCCTTTCTCATTTTCATTCACGAACCCTTCTGGTTTGTGCATGTATATTTCGTCGTGTAAGTTGCCTTGCAGATATGCCGTTTCGACGTCCATTTGATGAATCTTGAAGTCCTTTTTTGCAGCGAGTGCAAACAATATTCGTATAGTTTTGTGTCGAATCACAGGTGAGTATGTTTCCATGTAGTTTATGCCCTGAACCTGTGAGCAACCTTTCGCTACTAGTCTCGCTTTGAACTTATCTGGCTTTTGTTTGTAAACCCATTTACAGTTCAAGATTTTAGCGTCCTTTGGCTTATCTACTAGTGTCCAAGTTTCGTTATTGTTCTGTGCTTGCATTTCATTTAGCATTGCTTGATGCCATTCATTTTTATTCTCCCCTTCCAATGCTTCTTTGTAGGTAAGCGGTTCTTCCGTCGATACATTACACGTGTACTCCGGCCATTTTTTTGGACATGGTTTCCTTGTTGATCTCCTTAATGCGATTTGCTTTTCATCAGCTTCCTCGCTGGAGGATTCTACTTCACTTGGGACGAAATCGGAGTATTCCTTTTCTTGTAATGTGTCCTCTTCAGATACTTCAATGGAGTCGTCTTGATTTACATCATTTTGCTCTTGCTCGACTTCTTCATTTATTATTATTTCTTCTTGGGACGATACAATTTCTTCTGGGAGGAAGTTTATGTTGATAACATGAGTTACATCATTGGTGTCATTAATATCACCTTCACTACAATTTCCAAAATCTCCTTCTAGAAATCTGACATCTCTACTTACGACGATGCGTTTTTCTTTTATCATCCAAACGCGGTAAGCTTTGCTTTCTTCGCTATAACCAACGAATGTTCCAAGATCTGCTTTTGCTTGCAGCTTGTTTCTGTTTGGACGTTTATTTAAAACGTAAGCCTTGGTGCCAAATGACCTCAGATGTGTGATGACCGGTTTCTTTCCGAACCAGATCTCGAATGGTGTCTTATTGATACTTCTTGATATGCACCTATTTCGAGTATAATTAGCTGTTGCTACAGCTTCACCCCAAAAGTTTGGTTGGCATTTCGCTTCAATTAGCATGCACCTTGCTGTCTCTATCAGTGTGCGGTTTTTACGCTCCGCAGTGCCGTTTTGTTGCGGCGTATATGGTGCACTCAGCCTTCGTTGAATGCCATGAGCTTTCAAATAATCATTTGATCGGTTATCAACGAATTCTAGACCGTTGTCAGACTGCAGATATTTTAATTTTCGCCCGGTATGTCTCTCTGCCATTTTGTGGTAATTCACGAAAGCCTCGAAAGCGTCAGACTTTTTCTTCAGCATGTTTACAATAGTATAACGCGATTTTGTATCGGTAATCGTAATGACGTAAAGAGCTCCTCCATTCGAAGCTACTGGCATCGGCCCGCACAGGTCTGTGTGAACTATCTCTATCAATTCGTTTCCTCTGGTGTCACTTGATTTTGGGAATTTGGTTCGAGCCATTTTACCTTGTGGACATATTTCGCAGTTGATTTCAGTTTTCAAATTCGTCGGCAACGGATTCATTCCAAGTACGGAATTCTTTTGAATCATTTCACATAAGCTTTTAGCATTTAGATGACCAAGTCTAGAATGCCACAGATCAAAGACTTTATTTTCTTGCCTTGTGTTGCATAAGTTGGCTTGTTCGTTGCTTTTTGCTTGTTTGATTACATAAAGATTGTTTTCCTTGATTGCAATTGTAGTTGAAATGTTCTTCTCATTGCGAAATATTGCTTTTTCTCGGTCGAATGTAACAGTGTAACCATTTTCGGTTATTTTTCCAACGGACATAAGATTCAGTTCTAAGTTTGGAACGTACAATGTTTGTGATAGGTCACATCTCCTTGTATAATTCTCAACTTCAACATCTAATTTGACAGATCCTGTTCCAACAGATGGAGAATTTGTGTGGTTAGCCATGTTTACCCGTGTCTCAGATGGATTTAGGTTTGTAAATTTGTCTTTGTCATTGCACATGTGTAATGTACAACCACTATTAAGTAACCACTTATCCTTTTTTTCTTGCGCTAGTGTGCATATTTCAGATGCAAAGTAGGATTCTTGATTATCCTTAACTAGCAATCAGCTATTTGATGTCCATTACGTTTGCATATTGTGCACCTAGGCGGTTTCTTACTGTTACCTTGTGTTGGCTGTTTCTGTTTCAGCTGTTGATTGGATTGTTTCTTGAATGGTCTCTTCTGTTTCCAGGATGCCAATGCTGCATCACTTGTGTAATGACCTTGCCTGCCATGCCTAGATTCACTCTCTTCCAGTATTTTTACGCGTAGATTTTCCATCGTGGAAAGTTCATCTCTGCTTTCGATTGCGACGCGGAAATTGTCGTATGATTCTGGTAGACTGTAGAGAAGTATAATTGTGAGCAGGTCCTCATTAATTTCGAGTTCCATATCTCATAGTTTGTCCACAGTTTCTTCCAGCTTCTCTAGATGAGCATGGGTGTCCTGGCCTTCTTTCATCTTCGTGAAGAGTAGCTGCTTCAGTAGATTTGCCTTTTTGGCAGGACCCTTTGACTCATGGATTGTGGCTAGCTTTTGCCACACATCCCTGGAAGTTTTGCAGTATTTTACTTCACGCAACGCTGATACTTCAATTGATAGTATGAGGTCAGACTTAGCTGTTTGGTCATTGTGATCCCACTACGCGGCCTCTGCTACTTCTGTAGGTTTTGCTGGGTCTGCTTCTGGTCTTCTCTTTGAGCCGTTCACATATTCCCATCCTCCGGTTTTGATTAGCAATGCCTGTGCCTGAATTTTCCAGATGTCGTAATTGGATTTGTTCAATGGCTGGATCCTCGTAGTTGCGTTCATGGTTATTCCAATCCTATCGCACTTTCTTGCTTAATATTTGCATCTATCTGTTTATTAACTCTTCTGGGCCAATAACCTGATATTTGTGGGTGTGGATGACTACTCTTGGATAATCAAAGATAACGCAATGGCTTTACTAATAACAGATATATTGGAATACAACTGAATACAGCATATATGACATATCTACATACGTCACTTGACCTTTATAAATGTGTGTTTACATGGCGCAGGTTGCGGTGAATCCACAACAGTTTAAAAAAAACCTTTTTAAGAAACAAATTTGTAAAAATTATAAAAACATTTGTGTGACTTTTAACCAATAATCCCAAAAGTTTGAATAATTAAAATTTAAATTAACTTTTACTTAATTTTTTATGAATTGATAAAAATGCAATTGCACTTTAAGCCAAATAAATTTAATAAGCAAGATAATTTTGACTGCTAAGTATACTTGTTGTATAATAAATTGATGGTCGTTCTACATAATAAATCTGGAGTTGACGGCCCTATTAGTACTTATAGTCTTAATCTTAAATCTGACAGTAAGTACTTCTAAGTCTTGTAGTTATTAGTTAAAAAATTTTATCGCTCTTTAAAACGTTTTAGCGTTTTTCCCCCGACGCATTAAATGCTTATCAACTAGTCCGTGCATTTAAGTAGTATATTATTAATTAATCACTAATTTACATTGAAATCTTTCTTTTCTTGCGCCGTTCCAACTTACATTTGCCCCACTGCTTACCGTTTGAGTTGGTCCGCTTTATCTCATCTTTTTGCATCAGCGCTACAGCTCCCCATTGTTCCTGCGTGTTTTTTATTAACTCAACCTGTCCATAAATATTAATATACTCAGTACAATAAGCAAATATAAAACTTCTAGCATAAGACCAATAAGTCGCAATACCAATATCCCATTATAACACTAATACATAACATACTATAATACCAGTTTTTATAAAAATTCCACGTGATTAACACAATCATAAAGTATACTTTAACACTAGTATGTTTATAACTGCTCTTTACTAGTGTGATGTGGTTTGTATACAATGTGAAGACCCAACTAGTCTGTGTAAGCTTGACAATCTTATCCAGTTATTATGGAATATAAGGCTTCAATTGCCAGTGTACAATATGAGTTGAATACACTGTTTAAGATTTCCTAAAACAATTTCAACCACTTTGTGAAGCACATTAACTATAAACAATGCTAACAAGTAACACTATTAACAATAGCCTTAATAAAAAGTCCAAAAGTATCTTTTTTAACTCAACCTTGATAAATGCTGTTGTACTTAGTTGTGGTCTGGTTTAAATATAAATTAACAATTTTAAATTTAGAAAATACTTACTTGGTTATCTAAAGTAAATAGAAAAAAAAGATATTGATAGATAATGTCCACAATATCGCTTTTGTTTGGTAAGTTTTGCGCCCTGCTTTTGGCCAAGTAAAATGAGTTAAAATACAATGTTACTACAAATAAAATAAACATTTTTATTGTTGTATAAAACAAAAGTTATTGACATGCATTTTGCGCTGTTAGGTTAGGAACTGTAAGTTTCGATAATATAGTTAGTAGTACTCCGCAAGCATAATAGTTAAGATAAGTTTCAAACTCTACATCTCTCATATTGTGCGCTGAAATTTGCCAAAAAAAAAATTTGCCACTTACTAGACAGTTAATCTACAATTGGTACAATAAGTCTTAAACAACAAGATTTTTATGTAAATACATGAAAGTGTATCGTCCTTTTTTGTATCTTCCAACAGAATAAAAACCCACCTCATTTATAAAACAGCCAACAATTGCGTTTTTATTCAGTGGCCACCAAGAGGCCTCAATCTTACACCGTACAACACTCTAACAGTCCGGTGTTCAATCTCAAAAATATGACTAAATAATAACTTGCTCTTTACCCACCGGGGTGAATCACCTAATAAGCCGTTGGTCCTATCAACCTGGGCCTTCAAACAAGTCGTAAGATTTCTGGTGCAATGTAAAACAGCTGGAAAAATGAAAAATGTCAATGCAGATATGTTACATCAGATAAAATAAATTACACTGTTGTCTTGATGATTAAGCAGATGTAGGTTTTCAATTTTAAAAATTACTCTATGAACCGTTTTAACAAATTCAAAATAGTATTATTAGTTTTAGATTAATAAAACATTCACTTCAATTTAAAATGACCTTTGTCAATTTATGTCTGACATTACTACAGATTATACACTATAAAATAGTGATTGCACCAGTTAACAATGTTTTTTTTTACATTTCAAAAAGTTGTCCTTAGCTATATTCCGTGTTAAATACTTTTATCTATTAACAACAAATAACAAAGACTGTGTAAATACCAAGCACAAACCCAATCAAGTTAAATAATAGGTAATTACCAGTTAAAGCAAGATTACTTTCAATTTTTTGCAGGTATTGGAACAACGCACCAGCTAAAACTAATAGATGCTAGCCAAACAAGGCAGAAAAATCTGATTGTGTCTTAGCGCCAGCTATATTTTGTCCTACAAGAACTTATGCAGCCCGTATTTATACAAATTACTGTGACAATTAAAGTAAATAATCATAACATAAGATACATCTCTGTATACAAGCAATAGTTAATGTAAATAAAGCATTGAAAAAAACGATTGACTAGTGTAGACCTAAACACTTTGGCTACACAGTTTGAGGGAGATAAGCCAGAGCTCTTTACAATAAGACAAAGATATCATCCTAACTTACCTAGCAAGAATTTATAAGAAATAAATTGCTTTTCAACACACACTTATAGCAAGAAAAGAAGTAAAAGTTGTATTCATACCAAAACAAAAGCGTAACAGTTGTACTCTTGCAAAATCCTTCCAACTAACTAGCCTTACGTTATTTTTCTAAAAAAAAAAAACGGCTAACATGCATACACCCAAAGAAAATTTACCAAATTAGCTCTACATCTTGTAACAGACCTAATTAAAAATTTAGTGAGAGACAAAATATCCACCTTAAACTTGTTTGCAGATATTAAAGACAATTTCAATAAAACCAGCTTCAAACAAATAGAAACTGCTTTTGCAACACGTTATGTAAATTCCGAAGTTAGTGGATGAATAAAACACATGTTGAAAAAGAGCCGTGACAGTTGCCGTAGAGGATTTAACGCTCAAGAAAGTATTTCCTAAAAGTTGTCTTCAAAGAGGTGTATTATTTTTACTACTATAAAATATAGTAGTTAATAGGCTCATACAGCTACTCAATAATTGCGCATATTTTTATTAAAAGCTATTAGGGTTGCCCATCATTTAATCTACACTATTGAATTATTAAAGCTATCACCATAGCCAACATAAATAATATAATAATAATTACACTAAGTTTCAGTTTGCAATCTTTGTACAATAAAGATCTTCTGTAATAGTAGTAGTAGTAGTAGTAGTAGTAGTAGTAGTAGTAGCATTTTCATCTTCAATATTAATTAAATTTGGTTCAATAAAATCATCTTCCGATAAAAGTCTAATTTTTCCACACAAATATTTATATTTTTCGCTATATACAAGCTTGCCTAGTTGAGTCCCATTTGGTTTTATAGTACAAGAAAAATACAGCCCCATTTCACCTTTTATACCCATAGTTGATAAAGTACATCCTACATAAATTGTATCATGCCATAAAGCAGAAAATAAATTATACAAACGTGGATCAGAATAACTATCAATTTCAGAAAGTTTACTTCATCAAAAATTATTTTCAACATTTCATCAAATTTTTTCGATAATTTTGCACTATTATCAGTATCATTTCCCATACTATTATCCGTACTATTATTTGTACTATTATTTGTACTATTATTACTCATACTTTCATCAGTACTACTATCAGTACTATTATAAGTACTATTATCAGTACTACTGTCAGTACTATTATCAGTACTATTATCCGTAATATTACCATCAACCAATCTAGCTTCAATATTACTTAAAGGTTCTCCTTTACTACTCACTGTACATTCTTCTTTTGCACCAATTTTGCATAAATTTGCTATGCACATAGCCAGAAATTTGCATTCCTTATCGTAGTTCATTGCTTTTATATTTGTAGATGCAGGTACTAAATAATTGTGGTTTATATACAATTGTTTATGCAGATGATATAACAATCTTGCTAAGCAGTAAATGCAAGAGCAACTTAATGCAAGAAGCCCTAAGAATAATCAAAAATTGGTGCAAAGGCTAAGTTTTTACAGTTAACTCGCTGAAAACTAAATTAGTCCATTTTACAAAAACTAAAAATAAATTGGAAAATTAAATCTATCAAAACTCTTCAATACCCCACTACCGCTGTCAACTAAAGTAAACTATTTTAGGGTAATTTTTAACAACAAGTTTTCATGTACAAAACCACATCTAATTATAAGCAAAAAAAAATTACATTTCTTTTTAGCAATTCAAACAAGCTGTAGACATGGGGACAGTCTCCAAAGATAGTGCTAAAGTTGTACACAACCGTCATAAAACCTATGGTCACTACAGTGTCCGTTATTTCTCAAATTGTAAATTTGTTTGAGAGGACTAGTTAAATGTTTTCTTTTTATTATAACTAACTATTTTAAAATAAAAAAAAACTCATTGGTAACCGTATTTTCACGTGCCTGCAGACAAAATAAATTTCCCATTTGATTAACATGAAAAAATAGTCTTTATACGCTCAATTTTTTTTTACAAATTGTAAGTCTTTATATAAGTCCACATACCGTGGCAACACTTTAAAAACCTTGTACAACAATAAAACCAGTTCTGGCCGCAAATTTTAGGTCTGTTACACTAAAATAATTGAAAAACCAAAAAAACTCAATAAAATAGTTTTCTTGTAAAAAAAAAACACTCTTTGTATTCAATACACTGTTTATAAAGTTTTGCCATAGTATGGTGACATATATAAAGACCTACAATTTATTAAAAAAAAAATTGATTTGCCTGCACGCCTGCACGCAAAAATGCGGTTACCAATGATTTTTTCATTTCAATAGTTATTTACCATGAAAAGAAGACATTTAACTAGTCCTCTAAAAAAAATTTGCGTTTTAAAAAATAACGGACACCCTAATGCTAAACATACAAGCTACTAATATGGTGACCAAAAGCTAGACAAAAATCTCTACAACACCAACTGCAGCTATGGAGGCAATATTGTATCTGCCATCCCTTGACATTTACGTTGAAAAGATTACGATAATCTCTGCTTTGCGTCTGAATGCAGTTAGTCTTTAATGTGTGTCCACATGAATAAAAGAAGCAGAATGTAGCCAATGGTTCAATTAGAATATACATAGATGGCTCAAAAATCAGTAAAGATTCTAGAGCAGAAATTTTTTAGGAACGTAAACGACTATCTTTCAAACAGAGGTAGTTGGGAAGTGAATCGCAAAATATCTGGCAAAAATAGCTAAATTCTAACAAATAATAGAGTAGCCCTAATTGCTAATGAGCTAACGCGTAAAAAGTCAACACTCATAGCCAGTAGACTTAAAACAAAGAAATAAATGCTACTAATTATTATTACTTCTTAACAACAACAATTTTGGGTAAAGCAGCATAACATATATTTGACGAATCAAAACACTATAAATTATTATTATATTGCCGTACTAGTTCTTAACTGTTCTAATCTTTAAAATGTAGTTTTTTATAACAATAGTAATTTTATATAAAGATAGATCTTGTGATAATTATTTAAAATAGTTTTTCTGCGTTTTGATATACAAAAAGCTGTAGTTTGGGCAATACTAATAGCACAATATATTTGTATAAGTCTTTCGGATCACCTGAAGTATATGTATAAATGTAAGCTACATCGCATAAAGTTTGTTAAAAAAGGTATATCAACTTGGAAAACTCTGAGCTACAAACTGGCGCAGCTAAAAAACAAATTTTAAAAGCTTACTATTCGCTACTAATCAGAATTATAGTCAAAATTTCTTATTGCATTTTATGTTAGAGCAACTAATAATCACTTAAGGTATATATTATATACATTGACTGCTATGTGACAAAACGATGCGTCATTTGTATTAATTAACTTTATACAGCATGCATATTTATTTTTTAATGTGATGTTAAAAACAAACTTGCAGAAACAATTAATATCTGTTCTTTGTGGTTTGTGCATGCAGAGGTAACTTTATTTATTTTTTAAACCAATGAAATGTCTTTCTACTATTGCAATAAAAAGTTTTTGATTTAATTTTATTATTTATTAAAGTATTGAATCTGACCTGAACATTGTGTTGCATATGGTTAGTCATATTGTTAAGAAGTTAATTAAAAAATAAGCTTACAATCCTAATAATAACGTAACTTAACCTTAAGCTATAAAACTCGTGACGGCACCTGGAGACATGACATTTAAGAACCCTATGTTGTTCATGTTGTTCATGTTTTTTTTTTTTAATTATATATGGTAGACTATCGAGTAGCAGTAACAGCTGCTTGATTAGATTTGCTTATCAATTAACATTTGATTTTACATTTTTATTGTACAAAGAGGCAGCATCATAGTTTCAGCAACAAACAACATTAATCATTGTACTTCATTTTACCTTCAAACTTTGAAGAACCTCCGGCCTGCTGGAGCCAGGTTGAACAAGGTTGAGTATAAAAACGACAAATTTATTTTTTAGAAAGCACTTTGTTAAATTTTATAGCTCACTACTGAGCATAACTTAACCATTGCCTAAATAATTAATAAGTTTGAATGCATTAATTTTTTATTTCAAAATTCAAACATTATACAAACTGCTATTTTATTTTTGTTCAAATAGCGTTTAAATTATTTCCATAAGAAAAACCTATTTTTACTTCACAAGCATTTCGTTTATTGCAAATCGGTACACTGAATCACTAATCTAACCTATTCAATATTAAATAGCTATCATTTTAATTAAAGAAAACTCAAACTCAAACTTTCCTATCTTTGTCTCTACGATACAGTTCTTCTTTGACAAAGTCATTTTTAATTCTATAAATGTTTTATTCATCAATGTTTTTTTATTTCCAAATCATGTGTTTATTTATATACAACACACCTAACTTATTGAAATATGTAAAATTAATATTAATAATATTATTTTATTCTTATACCAATCAAGCCATTAAAAACATACAATAAATTAGTGCTAACTTATGATTTTACTCTCATATATGTATTTCAAAAGTTTGTATCTCGATAGAAGCGACCTCGACTTATTCTCAATAAATCAAATTCCTACTTTATTCTTTTTCTCTTTCTACATACAAGGAAAGAAAATTAGGCCAATATAATGTTCCAATGCAAAACTATTTGCATATTTACCTAAAATTGTTGTATCAAATAATCTGTTTTGATTTATTACAATCTATAAAATAATTTTAATCACAAACTATAGTTATTGGTATCATGGATTATATTTTTATAACACTTTTGTAAAACGGAATAGCCATCAGATAATTTTTAAATTTATTTATGGGTATTTACTCAAACTAACGCGTTTTATTGACTTGACACGCATGAATAGCATATATACAGGTATAATTACAATATATTTCCGGGGAGTCCGATGCTACTCATGAAAAACACCCGCTTACTTACCACCTAGTATTATCATTAAGACTAATATCATGTACTTAAATAATAAGGGCACTACTTGTAGTAGCGACTTTGGCTCCCTTTTTAATTTTATAATTAAGTTACTTTTTTTTTATAATACGGATATAAATATATTTGACATTTGTTAAATAATCTTTGATCTTGGAAAACCTGATATCTGGTATAAATAAATAAAAACATATTGTTCTGCAAAACTGTTTGCATATATAGAAATCCATTTTAGTTGTATTTGCAATTCGCTAATTTCCAATTGCAACAGGAAAAATATATTTACATACATTTTTTAACCCGTATTGCAAATAAGACTGTCTTTAATATCTCTATAAGTCATTTAATGTTTTCCCGCATACAGTTCAATCGCTCACGCAGTCACTATTTAATAAGCTGCTATAATAATTATAAAAGTCGTGTCGTATAATATATGGAAAAAAATGATTTTCCCGATAAATTTTTTTACGCTACTTACGCTGATAGAAATAGTAACTTAATTCTACCTACGCAACTATTATGTTTTTTTATAACAACAGAAAATACGCAAACCATATCTAAGGGTGCGTTTATGCTGCACATCGCCGGGGCTGCTCGCCAAGATTGGCGCCGGGATGTTGTGGCGATGATGAAACAAACCTATATAATCTTATGGGAGCATTTATGCTGCACCTCGCACATCGCGGCCACTGCGATGTGAACAAAATAGTTTGATTTTTATAATTGGACCATGGCCGTACATCTTCAAACTAGCGCTCTGATTGGTCCGTTTATTGCCAGTTTTGTGAGACGTTAAGATAATGTAATTTATATTATCAAACTTATTTAATTAGTTTAATTAATTAGTATGTTACTTCAAACCGTGTTGAGGTTATATGCAATTTAAAAGAATGAAGTTTTATTTGCATGTAGTGTGTTAATTTATCAAAACTTTGTTGCGTTTACAATAATTTTATGAAGAATTTAATTGAAATAAATCCGCATTAAGCAAGAAATTGTTAGAGCAATGTTTGTATTTTTACTGAAGTGGCATAGTAATTAATTATTTTAACTTAATATTTTTACTTATATTAATAATTTCATTATAAAAATATTTTATTTAAAAAAAATACATATTGATTGTCACAAATCAAGATTAAATAATACTTGACTTGCAATTTAAGTTAAGAATTTGTATAAGCAATTAATAAGTACGCAAGTTTATATTGGAATCTGTTTACTAATTATTTATTTTCTTTAACATTATAAATTATATTAAATATTTTGATTCAATAATATAACTTATTAATTATTAAATATATTAATAACTATAATATATTAATATTTGATTAATAAAATAAAACTCGACAGTAATTAAATAACGACGAGGTGCGAGCAGCGCGGCGATGTGCATTTATGCTGCTGAATGACGATGTGCGAGCAGCGGGCAGCGCCAATCTTGGCGAGCAGCGCGGCGATGTGCAGCATAAACGCACCCTTAGACTGTAATACATATTGCAAAAAAAAACATGTGCAGTAATACAAAAATGTATAACTCAAACCACACTCTCAATACAAATACATAGTAAATAAAATAAAACAATTGAAAAAACATACATAATAAATCATTAAAAAATAGATGTTTAAACTGTAATATGCTATTTTTAAAACTAGTATAAACTATCAGCATAGATATCAAAACCATTAAACTCTGACTAAATAATGTTCACTTGGAAATTAGGAAAAGACTATTAAAGACATAAGTGTAAAGAGTAATGCTAAAGGATAAAGTAACAAATAAAAGTATTAAATTAATTGAAGAAAACAGAAACAAACATAAAGTATTACAGCAATAAAAAGATAAAATGTTAGGATATATTCTCAGACATGGGTTAATAATAAAAAAAACTTTAGACTATAGAAATCTGTCATGCATAAATGTAGAAATTAAAAAATATTAAAAAAAAACAAGATAGAATAAAGTGCTATTTTTAACCGATTTATAGGATTAATGACTAGATGAAAACAGATGATAAACTGTTTTCAATAAACTGGTCAAAAACAAACTTCATGGTCTTTACTCTAAGCAACTGTAACTTTAATAAAACACTACATAAATTTTAACGCAGTAAATTAGAATCTAACTGTAATAACTTTATATTACAATGAAAAAACTAAATGTTGGCATACTACTTGATTGCAATTTAAAATAAAATATGCATACAGAATAAACATATTCTAAAACAAACTTATTCAGCGCTTGTTGAATGAACCTTGAGATATAGTTTTGTCGTTTGGGAAACAACTTATAAGTATAATTTAAAATATCTAAAAAATACAAACAATTAATTAATTAGTTACCAAATTATAATGTAGAAATAAGAATGATGCAAAAATTGCTGTTTTTTTTTATTAGTCGTAATGCTCTTAAAAAAAACATAAACTCATAATAGTGTAATGTACAAAGAAAACAAGACAAAAAACTAATATCAAACTTTAGATAGAAAATGGTCTAAAGGGTTTGGACAACTTTGATTACTTCTACAACCACAAAAAAAACTTCATAATAAAGTAGGCATGCATGACAATGTAACAACATTTACCCGCCAGATTGTTTAGGTTGTGTTCAAGTAAAACAAAACCATTTGCATCTACAAATATTTATGTTAAAACACCAGTCAACAAGTAATCAATTGTGAACCAAGTTACTCTGGCACCAATGACTACCACTGGCGTAACCAAATACATTACACGACAAGTGAACTGATTAAACGACAAAATAATAAAAAACCACCCAAAACAATTGCTTTGCCTCATGAAATTTAGCACAAACTAAAAAAACATATCTAAATTTGTACAGCCAAGTTAACACACAGATGTTTACTGTAGAATAAGCCACCGTATAATATGAAAAAAAAACTTAAAACTTGCACTAGAAACTTTTAACACTTATATTGCTTATTCTAATAAAATACATGTACAAGGTTAAACAAGTGGCCACAATCAAATAGATTATTTAAAAAAAAATTAAGATTAACTTCAAGTTCAAGTTTATTGTGCTTTTTTAATACATTTTATAACACTTATCATAAACAATAATAACATAAAATAGTTAGTTAAAAAACAGTATGACAATTAAAATACAGTTAATGTGTAACATTACCAAACAAAGAGTCGTATATCGTGCATTTGATAGTTTGAAATAAAGTAATTTTTGTTTTTGTAAATATATAACAGGCATTCAACAATCATTCTTGAATTTTCTGAGCCCCAAATGCGACAATTCTGCTTATTAACGTAGCCTCCAAAGTGAAAATGAACTTCATCACTGAAGATAAAATTCCAGATCATTTTGATGCATTTGAAAGACCCAATCAGCGAAGATACGACGTTTATGGTGATCAACCGGCTTGAGTTCTTGTGTTAACTGAACTTTAAAAGCCTTAAGACTTAAGTCTTTATGCAAAATACGGTGTAATGTCGTTTGTGGAATGTCTAATTCCAAAGATTGTCAAGAAATCGACAAACCTGGGTTTTCTTCAACACTTCGGGCTACATCAGCAATATTCTCATGTGTTCTTAAGCGATGCCCATGATTTCAATTTTTTACATCACAAACTTGTCCAAACAGCTCAATTTTTTTTACCAGGTTTACACCGAGAAGGTGCTTTACGACGACTAAAAAGTGCTTTAGTTTTGCGAACTGTGACGAAAAATGTTCACCATTTTTGTAGTGAATTTTAATCATTTCAATGCGTTGTTGAAGCGTGTATCGTTCCATTTTTAATAATGGCGTAGTTTTTACTTGTCAAATGTCAAAAGATAATAGCTTCAAAATTGACAGTTGCCCAAATGGTCTGCTATTCAAAATGAAACTTTTTATTGGAAAACCCTTTATATATAGACATGAAAGGATTAAAATTTTCAATTTTTTAAAGCTATTATTGCAGTTTTCTTTGTATGTAACCAAAAAATATCTACGAAAAAAAACTAAAGTGGCAGAGTGGCAGACGTGATCGAGCGTATAACTAAACTCAAATGAAAATGGGCTGGCCACGTAGGTCGAATAAAGGACAAAAGATAGACAAAGAAAATACTAGAGTAGAGACCAAGAGTCAATAAATGTAGCAGAGGAAGACCACCTACGCGTTAAACCGATGACCTAAAAAAGATCGCAAACAACTAGACCCACAAAACTCAAGACAGAAGACAATGGAGTGCTATGGAGGAGACCTATGTTCAGCAGTGGACGGAACGGTTGATGATAATAATAAATCAAAAAAATTATGCCGTATGCAAATACGGTTGACAAACTAAAATAAACAGTTCTGGCAGCAATGAAGTTTTTTTTTTAAAGCAGCCCGATTGCAAAGTAAGAATACATGCTTACTTAAAATGTTAGCCACGTAATCCCCATGTTGTTGCCAATTTAACTCTCTATCAAGATAGAAACCTAAAAATTTTTATAAAGATTGTAGTAATTCTTCATCAACATTTTTATTAGTAAAGGCTATTGATATAATCTTACTAACATTTAAACAAAGTTTATTTGCATTAAACTATTCTTTAGCATTTACTTCTGCATCTGTAGCCTTTTGAGATGCTGTAACTGTTTTCGCCGTAGAAGCTGCCGGCTGGTTTTCTAAAACAAATAAAGTATATATTATAATTTAAGATAGGCAACCGAGGTAACTGTTGAAAGTTATTGGGGATGTAACATAGGCAACCCAACATACACTATGATTAATCCGGTAGCCGGACATTGAAAATTGTGTTATGAATATTTATAATCGTACTAACACTAATTAAGCCAGTGTGGAGGTGTTATTTGTTAGTTGCTATATGTCCTAATTAACTTTTGTTAGTAATTGTTAAGGTTTAAGAGAATGGTTGACACTTAACATGTGAGTTGATCCCGACTAATTATTTTGGCTATTTCTGCTTCTGTGGGCTTTTTCTTGTGGTGTATTCTGGAATAAGAAATTATTAATATGTATGTGGGACTATAATGGTATGATTATTACAAAGATATAGGTGAAATTATGTGATGTTAGTATTGGCGGTTACGAGTAGGGTTGTTTTCTCTCGGAGTAAGGTTGAAACTAGTTTTGGAGTTAATTTTAAAAATAAACGTTGTTAGATCTTACTCGGGGAATAGCTTTATTGCTATGTAGGGAATGGGGGGAATGTTTTATTGGATTTTACGATTTATGGCCGATCTCACCGACACTTCTTAAATCGATACTTAGTTAGGTCTTCCTAATAGTTAACTCGTCCTTAAATTTTATATGCGTCTCACCAACCATTTGAAACAGATGCCTACGCTAAGTATTGTCGAATTTCTGACTAGCGAGCGGCACATCAGATTTCAGCCAAAATGCATTATATTGACTTAAACTTTTGCGTGCGCTTTCATCGCATTGTGTGCATAACTATATGAGAACAAAACAAAATAAATTTGACAGACGTGATTTGGATTTGGTGTTGTGCCGGTTGTGATTGTTCTGTTAATGTAATGTATAATTTTTAATATTATTGTTATATATTATATAACTTTTTTTAGTACAATATACTTTTCTTGAAGCTATGCTTTCACTTTTTAATTACTATAAAATATACTATTTTTTAATAAATTCCTTAACGATCCTTTTTATTTGACAAATGTTGTTGTGCAGAATGAGAATGCAATTAGGCATAGTTTCATCAACAAAAAGATAAATAATTATTATATTTTCCATCTTTAGTTTACTTGTCACACACAAATTTGAGGTTAAGTTGCACTTTAAGCCGGCAAAATTGACGGTTTATATTTAACCAATAGTTAAGCGTTAAGTACGCGTTAATAATGTCGGTGCAACGCGCTAAGCCTTACTTAGCAATTTAACTCTGGCTTAATTTTTAAGTTATGTCGGTGAGATCGGCCATTAATGTTTTGTTTGTTATTGGTTGAAGGTTATGTAGATTGGGAGAGTACAGGATGGATTGATTGAGTACTGGGAACTTACAAATGGTGATTTCTAAGATCTCCAGTAATGATTCAGATATTATTATGATTGTACCTACTTAAATTTTAATTAATCCAAATGTTGACATCTGTCACTGTCACCCAGCATGTTGTTTACACTTGACACTTTTGGGACCTGTAATAATTTACGGTTGGCAACACTGATTGTTCGTTCATTTAACATGGAGTTTCTTTCACATCCGGTGCTCGAAGTGTGGTGGTGTGTTCGCTGATAACTGAATACCGACAAGAGGGTGTAACCTCACGGCTTGTGGCCATTTTATGGTATGTACCAGTGAATATATAACGGGTTAAGTACTATATGGAACGCCCCCGCTAATTATTGGAGCGAAAAATTAATCCTACCGCTGTGCGGATTTTTCATTACCCACACCTCGTGGCAAATATTATAGGCGTCCGACAAAGCACCAGTTGAAACATACATATTTATATATATATATATATATATAACCGTATGGAGGCTATCAACTTACTCCTACCCAATCTCAGGTAATAAATCCACCTTATTGATATTAATTAAGTGTGACTGTTGTGTGGTAATTGCACGTGTGGTTTTAGGTTTTTTTTCTTTCCTTTAAGTCTATTTGGTCTGTTTGAGTGCTTTGGTCATTGAGACTAATACGTACGTTCGTGATATCAATATGGGATTTCTGCTCTGAGGACTCGAATATTGGACATTCTATGTTCTATCTATATACCGAAACATTTGGTTAGATCAGTCATCATTTTGGATCAAATATATGTAGGATTTTGAATGCCAAGGAGGACGATCTGGAGCTGAGGATCATTGCAGGAAGTCAAGGCTTGATATACAAAACTATAATTACATGTTTCCTTCTTTTATTAATATTTATATTTATTGTGCTTTACACAAACTTGCCATACATCACATGACATGTTTACATACTTATATATATATATATATATAATGTTTGAGATATTTAACTACTTTTAGGAGTCGGGGTCGCTCGTAGCGCTACGCGTTCACCGCTTTCGTTTTACGATTATTTGCGGAGCAGAAGGTCACTTAAAAAGAAAACTTGCATGTTCGGTTATTAGCTGCTCATTGTACCTTGGGCGTATGACCCAACCCAAACTTGTTTTTATAAGTTTAATGTTTTATGTTATTAAATATAGAGCGTGTGCCACACTTTTCAAGCAGACCACCGACTATCATTTTATTTATATTTTTGTTTTCTTGAGGAGGGGATTTATAGGAATAAGTGGGTTCGAGGTTTTCCTCACGGAGACCGGTATCACCGAGAGCTCACATTAGTAACAAGCTCGTGGCGCTCACAATTATACCCGCCCGTCTTCACTGAGCCGGCAGGCACTTTCTCGGTCGATTAAACCACCCTAGCTCCCCTATCTTCTCCTAAGAAGTGAAAAATTACCACACTATTTTAATTTGTGATATAAAAAATTATTGACTTAAGGGGGTGTTGCCGTCTAGGCGGCCGATTTCTGACTGTTTTTCAAACATTTTTTTTCAGTTGTTCCTTTTCTCACTCATTTTTGCGCTTGAAAAAAATTATTAGTCTTAATACAAATTTTTAGCGGTCAATATGACTTTGTCACGCTGACACTCACCGCTAGCCGATAATAATTCTCGGAAACCGCTAATCTGAAACAGAAATTGATATGCAATTAAAGATTCTTTAACAGATGAACCACTTTCATGTCAAAATGTTAATAATTAACAAAATGGTGGTCATACAAAAAAAGTGGTCAAAATTGACAAAATTTGCGTTTTAATAAGTTATTTAAAATTTTGACAAAAACGTTAAAATCAATAAAAAGGACACAGTACAAACAAATTAAAATTAAGTTAAAATTTCTTATAAACGTAGCAGATATCTCGCATACTTTTTCAACAGGTAGTGAATTTATTTGGTCTTGTTTATAACATATAAAATAAGATCGAGCTAAAATAATAGTTCCACCACGCTTATAATTGAAACGCACTTAATATGACACTACTTTCAAATTACATACTCAACATCTCAGCTTCTGATTTATTAAGCCAGTGTTTACACATGCAAAATGCATCTTGTTAATATTGTCGTGTCTTACAAAAACTTCAAACTCAATCAATTTATTTTTGATTAATTGGGTGTTAAATGTCAATAAATTTAAAGTTGTTTTTATACTTCCATTTTCGCTTCCTTGGTCTGCTGTGAAAAAAACTTCTGATAAAAACTCCATGAAGCCAAAAGTTTAATTATTAATATCAATGTCTCGATGTTCTATAGAAACAATTTAAATGACACAAAGTATATTTTCAATATTTTTTGTTTTTACGACAGTGCATCATTCCTCCTTTGTTGTGTTTGATTTTAAACGGAAGAGGTGGAAGCTAATCTTTGTACGGTTTTATTGTTATTATTGTTTTTTTTTTTGTGACATATAATCACTTACTTTATTACCTTCTTGAGTATTTTGTTTACCGGCTTATCCACCTTAATATTTATTACTTTTTTTCTATTTTCAATAACACCTCCAATTTTGTTCAAATTTTGTACACATGTTTGAGGTACCAAAATATTATTTTAGATCTCTAGGTGCAATACAGTGTAAATAGCGGTCATTTTAATTTTTTAGGAATGTTTTGTTCAGTTTTTGTGTTGTAAATAAGCAAAAAATTGTCAAAAATCATATTCAAAAGGGTGTATCTTATAGAAAATTTTCCGTAAAACACAATACCGTCCTTGGGTTTTTGAAACTTCCCGCAAAAAATGATAAAAATACAATTTTATTGAAAATTGATACCTTTGATTCCGCTACACCTAAAGACTTGAAATTTGAATATGATACTCCTGAAACATAGTACTTTTGGTTGCAAAAATAAAAACAATAAATTCGCTTGCCCTAGAGTAAAATATAACACATAATCGATAAAAATGGGTTACTTTTAACGCTAAAGATTTGTCGGGTTTAGTCGCCCCGTACTGTTGTGGTGCCACTAGTATTATTGTTATGGAAAAATATTAAATCCTATCACATCTACGAGAATATCGGTGAACCTTTCTCTCTAGAAAAATATTGACACGTACAGCGCCGTTTTTAAATTAAAATTGGTTCTTATACGACAAAACGCCAACCAACTCAATATCCATATAAGATTTTAGTCATCACTTTTTTTATATGTTGAACTACATACAATATTCTATGTCTTCATGTTTTTGGTTAAAGATTTAAAGCTACATTTAACAAGTAAAAAATTAATAAAGAACTGTTTAAAAACGTTACTTTTTAAAAATTAATTGCAAAGAAACGACTTTATTGCATCAAATTTCTACAAGTTTGATGACACAGATTGGACTTTTTTCTACAATGTGTAAAAATTTTATTCAATTATATTCAGGCGTTTTCTTGCTGAGTTGGATGCTGTAAACCCTTATAATAGCGCAACTATGTTTCTTTTTGATTACATTAATTTAATTTTTTTTTTACTGTTTTTTGCGAAATTATGAAAGACCAAGAAATAATTATTTTTTATCATAATTAGAAAAATATTTCTAAAAAATTAAAATAACCGCCATTTACACTGTATTGCATCTAGAGATCAAAATTTTTAAGAATTGTCATATTTTGGGACCCCAAACAAGTGTACAAAATTTGAGCAAAATCTGAAATATCGATGTGGGGCCGATTGTCCGAACTCATTAGTAACATTAGACGTAGCTCCACAGCAATTAAAACTTGCATTGGTCAATATTGTCCAGTTTTTATTCTTCTTACTGCTTACGCATTCTCTATCGCACACATTATTATGCACGTTAAGCACTTTGTCATTATCGTAGTGAACAAAAAAATTAAAAGGCATTCTGCTCAATACTATTAGAACAAGTCTGAAGATTTATTCAATTAAAAAAAACTTTGCAAAAAAAAACTAGTTAGTACCAACAAAATAGCCCACAATCAAATTTCAATTACACAAGATGCTAGACAAATTTCACACACACTAAAGAAAAATCAGTTGACAGCCTTAAACTACATCTCTAAAAGTGGTAATAAAATTAAATAAATTACTGCCTGCCATAATTTAAGAAAGAAAATCTTAAGTTAAAAAACTAAAAAGACTACATAAACTATACCAAACATTGAATCAAACAAAAAACAAAAAATCAAAAGCCTGGCATCCGAATGGGAAAAACCGACTAGAGCTATACCGTTTCCACTCAACTAACCTATGCAAAAAAGCTACCAAACAAACCAAACCATGCGACTAGAAAAGACTAAGAAAAATTGGCTTAGTCCAAGTCAAATGAGTAAGAAATTAAAAAATGATCATAACATACCACTCAAAACTAAATTAGAGAACATTAGAAAGACAAACCAAGACTTCTATAAAACGGGATTAGACCTAGAACTCGACCCGGACCAAAGATAATCAATAAATATGGTTACAATTCAGAGCAAATCTACGGCTAGAAATATACTCGATTTACGAGAGACAAAACAAGCCATTTATTTATTTTTCTTATTGACTACTTTCTAATCTTCAAATCTTTTATTAATAATTTTGTTTTATTTAATCTTGCTGAAGTAGATAACAATATTTACAATTATATAAACTACTTTTTTAATTTGTTACAAGTAGCTTGTTAAGACGTTTTTTCATCATTTCATTCTTTTCTTAATAATCTCTATTTCAGTTTTAAAAAAATGTGTAAAAATTATACAAAACTTTAAAAACTACTAGAAGTGACTAAAGATTGTTGCTCACTTAAGCAAAACCAGAGAAGCCTTAAATAAAGTCCAACATAAATTATTCTAAATACTACAATAATAAATAACAATAGTCAAATCATCAGACTAATAACTAACTTGTATTTTTGGCATAAAAAGGCAAAAGGAAAATAAAACACAAAGTAACCATAGAAATAGAAATTTGACAAAAAGCACGTGTCAGAAGTGTGTACTCTGTCACTTTTATTTAATATTTAGTAAAACTAAATGTCAGGAAGCGTTATCTGACAACAATAAAAATAAATTGACAAACTTTCAAGATTTGATTTATAAATAACGTGTGTTTTCTATTATCACAAGTTACTGCTTGACAAAGTCGAGGCACGGTTTGTACAAGCCAACAGTTGTCTTTTTGTAGTAAATTCTCCCATTCTTTGATTAGAACATTTGTTAGCTGTTGAAGGTTCTGAGGTAGATACGCATATCTAACACATCCCAAAAATGTTCAATGAAATTAGAAAAGTACTGGTCTTCACTGTCAAAGTTGCTACATGTTTAGCAAAATGTAAACAATACTTTATGTGGTACGAAGTTAAAACAAGTTGCTCAGGTCTTTTTGGTTTTCTCAGTCTATTCTTAACTGTCTGGTTGAATATCTCTACGTTATGAGTTGTTTTGAAGATTTGGCTGTGAATGTGCGAGAACGCAAAAAAAATACAACTAAAAACCGTTTTTGAATTTGGTTTGCTTTGGTTTTGTCTAATGCGCCTTTTATATCCACCGGTTTCGAGGTATTGACTTTATTCACGATGGATGAACAAAGGACTGAAGTTAAAATTGTTTGCAACTTGTCGAATACTGGTGTCTCGATAGAAACAATAACATAAATTACTTCTACTTCATTTAGTCAAACTTAACAACTTATGATAAACTTTCATTAAAAATTTAAAATTTAAAAAACATTATGACCTAAATACAGTAAAACTTCCCTAACTCGACCTTCTTCAACATAAATTTTTCCATAAATCGAGTATTTTTTGGAAACAATAAGGTTTAAACAATTTTTATACAGATTTTTATCTCCTTAAGTCGAATTTCTATTTCTCGAATTTTTCTCTTACTCGAACTATTATTTATGCGTAGCAAAACTTAACTCGAATATTTCGGAAAGTTCCTACGAGATTTAACCAATTTGCGGCAACGATAGAAAACAAACTTCTCGGGAGCTGCTAGAACTGCATTACTAGGCTCGTGTAAAGTAATCAAATGGCGTTAAGTACGTTTAGCATGTTTTTAATTTGTCCGAAAAACAACTTATTGAACAATTTTTTATTTGATTTAAAAAAATATATAAAATGAGGTTTTTTAAACATTTATAAGGCGTAGAAATTTTTTGACTTTTTTATTTGAATGTTTCTAGACTTTAAATTTTATCTCAAATTTTATTTGATACCTCTTGGAGATTCGAGTTAGGGAAGTTTCATATGTGTATGTATTTTAGAATGTTTCTTTACGGTCACATTGTCGCGCTTTGCTCTAGTTGACGACAAGCTTTACAGTCTATTTTAAAAAATAATTATATTTGAGAATTTATGTAAATATTTAAGAAAATTTACATTTACGTTATTTTTATGAATGATAAGAAAAAACTGACAATTATACGTCGGGCCAAATAAATTTGATACCGTATATTAACCATGCCTAATCTAACAACCATTAATTTACAAAACAATAATTGTTTCTATTACCAGATTATGTACATAATACAAGATTTAACAATATGCACAGTATCAAATTTCTTGCTGTCAAATTACACACAACACAAAAGTCTATAGCATAAAATTAAATAATAATTTATCTGTTTAATTAAAAACAATTACATTTGAAAAAAAAAGTCGTGTCGTGTTCATTCATTATTTCCTTATATTTTAATATATTTCAATTTTTCTTCTCGTCTCTTAACTAAAACTTTTTCTATATACCTTCACCGAAAATCTTAATTCATTAAATTAATTCAACATTGGTAGTCATGGCACACACATCTATATTTAAAAAAATATATTTATAAATTTATATAAATGTTACAATATCATTATTATAGTAAATATAGATTGGTTATAATTAAATATATGTATACATTGTAATTATATTTATTTTGTTAAACATACTTATAGTTATTTTTCTCGGGATTCGCAAAGAACCTAATAATTTTAAATATAATATTACATTGTCAAGTTACAACCATGAAATTTAGTTTGTCTCAGAAACGACGTGATTTTGGCCAATTTGTATGTGTATCAACAGCAGATTATGTAAAATATGCCACTATAATCAAAACTATTGTTTTTTTCTTCTTGAAATTCTGTTTTATTTCATAAATTAAATGTGTCAATTAATAAATAAAGCAAACATAATCAAAACGTATATAGTCAATGTGTTTTTAAATTTAAGAGTCTATAGATCCATTATATCATATGTCAACTACTGTATTATAGATTTTCGGTACAGTATCAAATAACTTTATTGCTTACAATAGTTATTCCTATTAAATACGGATAATAGGTGAATATATTTTCATTCATATAATATAATATGTTTACATCATCATCCACAATATAATTTCTATAATGAAATACTGAAAGTTAAGAAGAGATTATAACAGTCGATTAATATAATTGAAACACAATGGTTTGAAACACTAGACCAACCGATGTAATCGAGCGTTTTTATTACTATATTGAAACCCTCCATTGAACAAAACACAGGTATCGAATAACCACCGACCTTACTTACCATTCAACTAATTCTACTTAAAAAAGAAACTCAAACATATCAAACAGGAAGACGTCAGTCGTCACAGCATTTGCATCCCCCCTGCCGTAAGTCCGTATCGCATTACGTGAGAGCCTCTCGAGCCGCACACGTGTAAATGTAAATTTTCATGATATTGGTGGCAATTAAAAAAATATATGTTTGATAAGAGCAAAAAGCGCGTCACACGCAAACGACGAGTCCTCACTCATTAGGCGTGTGTTAGTGTCGTGTTTACGGCCGTTTAACTTGCTAAAGCGCGCGGTTGGAATTGTGCCTTCGGCCCCCCTTAGCTCAAACCGCCCCCAATATACAGTCTCAAAGCAACGGGAAATTGTCTTTACGCACTCCGATACACACGACACTGCCATGTTTGCTGATCCGAGTAATGTGAAAACTGTGATGCAAAGAATCTCCGTTTTTGTATTTTTAAATTGAATTTCTTTATATACAAAACATTTTATAGTAAACGTTTCATGTTTAACAAAAAATATATATGTATATCTAGCTTTTCAAATGTCATCGTCACAAACAAGTGTTTTTTTTTTATTTTAAAACTTTTCTTATACTTTAATTGTGTTCGTACGTTCTTCAGTATCAAAAAGCATTTTTTATTCAAACATTAGAGAAAGTGATTCTTCTGAATAGTGTATTACAATTCTTAGTTAAGATTAGTAATACAATGCAGTCGAACTTGGATCTATTCTACACAACATACATTTATATAAATACGCCTACTTAAAGTATGCGCGATACTATTTATACATAATTATGGTTTTTAATAAAAATACTAACGAGTAGCAAATAATGAGATAAAAAAATTACAAAGTTTTAAGATAATTAATAATAATTATCATAATACTTGCCTTTAGTATACTACTATAGAAATGTCAGTAAGTAACTAAAAACATTTATTCGCTACTGTACACTCTTGTATACTTTTTTATATTTATGTTGACATTTTTATAGATATATTAAGAATCAACTTGAGTCTTTTGTAAACTTGTTCTACGACAAAACACAACATTTTATCAAAACTCTTTGTGTACGTATTTTTTAGAAGTAAAGTGAACCGTTGTTTAATTATTGTTGATTAAATAATTACATATATATATATATATATATATATATATATCTATCTGTTAGGGAGCATATCGCGGCCGGGCTTGTATGGGAGCTTGTGGCGCATGCACACGGCAGACCACCCGCCGGGTTTTACGGTCTGTAAATAAGAAAAAGTCTCCATTGTATTGCTTTAATGGCACAAGCTAGACATAATTATTTATTTTTATTATTATTTCGTTTTACAAAATATTATTTCTTCCTTAATCAAATTTGTTTGTGATTGCAGTTAAATTTAAATGTCAAAATATTAATTATCATTTTAAAGATTCTCGTTATTAACTTACGGATATAATTAAAATTAGTAACATCTTTATTTAAAAAAAGTAAAATAACAATACTGTTTCCAACTTGATTAAATAAATAGATTAATTAAATCAATCAACAACAACTTTATTTGTGTGTTAAATCATTTTTGTATTTAGTGTATTTTTCATTGCATTTTACAGTTTGGTCTATAAATAAGAAAAGGTCTCTATTGTATGCTTTAATAGCACAAGCTAGACAGTGTAGTTGTTCTACAGAATATTATTGCTTGCCTACATTTTTTTTTGTAGTTACACTTAAATTTAGATGCAACATATCATAACAGATTTCTTAAAAACAAATAGATTTTAGAAGCTTGTTTAAAGACTAACAGATGTAATTATTATTTAGTAAAATATTTATTTCAAAAACTGAGATATTAATGGGTTTTATAACTTAATTGAATAAATAATCTAATTAATAGACATTAGCAATAACTTCAATTGTGTTTTAATATTATAAGTAATTACGTGAGAATACAATAGTTGTTTAGTAGTTTAGTAGTTGTTTACATGTTTAATTGTTTAATGCACGTACTAATAGTCAGAGTGGATTCATAAATCCAAGATTCATTTTGCTGTTCTTTAATTAGTTCTAAGCCAATACACGGATATTGTGACGGCAACTTTAGTTGCATTGAGCCAATGTATTCCTCGCTTAATTCTCGGATCGAGTTAAAAACTATACAACCATCAATATGCAAATAATCTTGGGTGGTCCCAAGATTATTTAAGTCTAGAATTATATTGACGGTTGCATAGTTTTCAACTCGTTCTGCACCGTCACAATATCCGTGAATTACCTTAGAGCCAATCAACGACTATCAAAATAAATTTCGGATTCATAAATCCAGGATCAATCCGAGATTTTTAATCTCTGACTATTAATATGGGCATAAATGTTTAGTTATTTAGTAGTTGTTTAGTTGTTGTTTAGTAGTTGTTCAGTAGTAGTTTAATAGTTGTTTAGAAATTGTTTAGTAGTTTTTCAATAGTTGTTCAGTAGTTGTTTAGTAGTTGTTGAGTAGTTGTTGAGTAATTCCTAACTAGTTGTTTGATAGTTGTTCAGTAGTTGTTTAATAGTTGTTCAGTGGTTGTTGATCAGTTGTTGTTTAGTTGTTGTTCAGTAGTTGTTTAGTAGTTGTATAATAGTTGTTTAGTAGTTGCTCAGTAGTTGCATAGTAATTGTTTAGTTAATATGTAGGAGTTGTTTAGTTAATGTGTAGCAGTTGTTTAGTTTATGTGTAGTAGTTGTTCAGTAGTTGCTCAGTAGTTGTTCAATAGTTATATAGTAGTTGTTTAGTAATTGTGCAATAGTTTTTTAAAAGTTGTTTAGTAGTTGTGTAGTTGTAATTCAGAAGTTGTTCAGTAGTTGTTTAGTAGTTGCTCAATAGTTGTTTAGTTGTTGCTCAATAGTTGTTTAGTAGTTGTTTAGTAAATGTTTAGTAGTTTTTCAGTAATTGTTTATGAGTTGTTCAATAGCTGTTCAGTAGTTGCTTAGTAGTTGTTGTTCAGTAGCAGTTCAGTAATTGTTTAGTAGTTGTTTAGTACTTGTTATTTAGTAGTTGTTGCTCAATAGTTGTACTGTAATTGCTTATTAGTTGTTTAGTAGATATTTAGAAATTGTTCAGTAGTTTTTTAGTAGTTGTTTAGTAATTGTTCAGTAGTTGTTCAGTAGTTATTTGGTAGTTGTTTAGTAGTTGTTCACTAATTCTTCAGTAGTTGTTCAGTAGTTGTTCAGTAGTTGTTGAGTAGTTGTTTAGTAGTTGTTTAGTTGTTGTTTGGTAGTTGTTCAGTAGTTGTTTAATAGTTGTTTAGTAGTTGTTGTTTAGTTGTTGTTCAGTTGTTGTTCAGTAGTTGTTTAGTAGTTGCTCAGTAGTTGTTCAGTAGTTGTACAGTAGTTGTTTAGTAGTTGTTGAGTAGTTGTTCAGTATTTGTTTGGTAGTTGTTTAGTGGATGTTCAGTAGTTGTTCAGTAGTTGCTCAGTAATTGTTAAGTAGTTGTTTAACAGTTGTGTAGTAGTTTTTCAGTAGATGTTCAGTAGTTGTTGTACTCAACAATTGTTGTTTAATAGATGTTTAATAATTGTTTAATAGTTGTTCAGTAGTTGTTTAGTAGCTTTTAGTAGTTGTTTAGTTAATGTGTAGTAGTTGTTTAGTTTATGTGTTTAATAATTGTTTAGTGTTTGTTTAGTAGTTGTTTAGTAGTTGTTTAGTAGTTGTTTAGTAGTTGTTTAGTAGTTGTTTAGTAGTTGTTTATTAGTTGTTTAGTAGTTGTTTAGAAGTTGTTTAGTAGTTGTTAAGTAGTTGTTTAGTAGTGGTTTAGTCGTTGTTTAGTAGTTGTATAGTAGTTGTTTAGTAGTTGTTTAGTAGTTGTTTAGTAGTTGTTCAGTAGTTATTTGGTAGTTGCTTAGTAGTTGTTCACTAATTCTTCAGTGGTTGTTCAGTAGTTGTTCAGTAGTTGTTGAGTAGTTGTTTAGTAGTTGTATAGTTGTTGTTTGGTAGTTGTTCAGTAGTTGTTTAATAGTTGTTTAGTAGTTGATGTTAAGTTGTTGTTCAGTTGTTGTTCAGTAGTTGTTTAGTAGTTGCTCAGTAGTTGTTCAGTAGTTGTACAGTAGTTGTTTAGTAGTTGTTAAATAGTTGTTCAGTATTTGTTTGGTAGTTGTTTAGTGGTTGTTCAGTAGTTGTTCAGTAGTTGCTCAGTAATTGTTAAGTAGTTGTTTAACAGTTGTGTAGTAGTTTTTTAGTAGATGTTCAGTAGTTGTTTTACTTAACAATTGTTGTTTAATAGATGTTTAGTAGTTGTTTAATAATTGTTCAGTAGTTGTTCAGTAGTTGTTTAGTAGTTTTTAGTAGTTGTTTAGTTAATGTGTAGTAGTTGTTTAGTTTATGTGTTTAATAATTGTTTAGTGTTTGTTTAGTAGTTGTTTAGTAGTTGTTTAGTAGTTGTTTAGTAGTTGTTTAGTAGTTGTTTAGTAGTTGTTTAGTAGTTGTTTAGTAGTTGTTTAGTAGTTGTTTAGTAGTTGTTTAGTAGTTGTTTAGTAGTTGTTTAGTAGTTGTTTAGTAGTTGTTTAGTAGTTGTTTAGTAGTTGTTTAGTAGTTGTTTAGTAGTTGTATAGTAGTTGTTAAGTAGTTGTTTAGTAGTTGTTTAGTAGTTGTTTAGTAGTTGTTTAGTAGTTGTTTAGTAGTTGTTTAGTAGTTGTTTAGTAGTTGTTTAGTAGTTGTTTAGTAGTTGTTTAGTAGTTGTTTAGTAGTTGTTCATAGTTGTTTAGTAGTTGCTCAGTAATTTTTTTTCAGTAGTTGTTTAGTTATTGTTTAGTAGTTGATCAGTTGATTTATTAAAATTGTTAATTTAGTTGTTTTTTTTTTCATATATAATTAAAAGAAATGTTACGGTTATTTATAAAGCCTGTTTTATTTATCTAACTTTAGAATTTATAGCAATAAATAGTTTTAAAAACATGATATAAAAAATATCGTTTTTGAGTTCTCAAAAACCAAGTACTAAGTAACTAAGATATTAGATTCTGAATGATAACCATTTGAACAGGTTTTTGGGGAAATATAATTATTATTTGATAATTTGTATTCTATGTTGAATGTTCAGCCAACCTAATTATTTACATTATAATAAATGTTTAATAAATATGCAATGTTTTATATTAACTATTGATAAAATATTTGAGAAAAAAAGTTGTCATTTGATAAAGTATAAAAACAAACTAAAAAATGACAAGCCATATGATTGAAGACAAATTATAATTTATATGCTCTACAATAATCTGTTTTTTAAAAAACACTTTATTTTAATCTGATTATGTTTTCCCCACATTTTTTCTACTTCCTTAAGTCGGCTTTTGTTAGTCTAGCCAAATACTTATCGATTACCGTATTAGTAGCGGTTCCAATATTAATACTCAGTAAGGTTTAATAAAATTAATCTTTTTGTATTATATTATTCGGCACTAGCAAAGTAAAACTACATTATTCAGAAACGTCAGTCGTGTTGCACGTATTTTAGCGTTGAATGCACATTTTGAATTTTTGAGTTCAGATTTTGGTTATTCTTATTGTTATTGTTGTTATTATTGTTATTTTTTTTTGTGATAAGTGATATTGTTATTATTGTTTCATGTTTTGCTTTTAAAGTGACATTGTTAAGTGTTATAAAAGTTTTGGACAATGTCATCGAGAACGACACACCTGTAAAACTGGCACATGCCGTGCAGAGGTAAGTTATTTTAATATTATTTATTTTGATATATTTTCAATTTGTTTTTAATATCATGTTTTTGGATCTGTTTGGGTTAAAATAAATCTTTTCATTATGATTTAAAAGTACTTGATTTGCATTTTTGTCATATTATTAATAATGATTCAATTTATATTTATTATTATGGATAATATTACAATTTCTGTATAACCAAGTATAATCATTCATTTATAACTTTTTTGACATTGTTTTTAGAAATCACAGATATTTTAATTTGCTACAATAATATTGCCAATACAAATGTTTTGATTTAGGGTTTTTGTGTAGTTCAAGTTATATAAATTGCTCTAAAAATAGCATTAAACCTTAAATATTGTTAATTTATATATTAAAACTGAATTATTTGTATCAATATACATTTGCCATTATAACCTAAAATGTTTATAATATAATTAGGTACTTGATTTATTTATAAATAGTTATAGTTAGGTTTGTTTATTAAAAAATATACAGACCGGTCTGTACATTAAATCAACAATTAGCAGATTACAGTATATTTTAAAAAAACATAATTATTATACTTGTACATCAAATATATGCAGATCATATCAAGCTTATTTTAATTCAGTTTTAATATGTAAAATAACAATATTGAAGGTTTAAAGCTATTATTCGAGCAATTTATATAACTGAACTACACAAAAACTCTAAATTAAATCATTTGTGATGGCAATATTATTGTAGCAAATTAAAATATCTGTAATTTCTAAAAAAAGTTATAAATAAATGGTTATATTTGGTTATACAGAAGTTGTAGTATTATTCATAATAATAAATTGAATAATTATTAATTACATGACAAAAATGCAAAAGAAGTACTTTTAAATCATATTGAAGTAATTTATTTTAACATAAACTGATCCAAAACTATAATATTAAAAACAAATACATATATCAAATAATATTAAAGTAACTTACCTCTGCACAGCATGTGCCAGTTTGAACAGGTGTTTCGTTCTCGACGACATTGAATTCCAAAACTTTGCTAACTCTTAACAATATCACTTTAAAAACAAAAAATGTAACAATAATAATAATAAGAATAAGAATAACAATAACTAAACTCAAAAAGTACATACAGCGCTAAAATACGTACAACACGACTGAAGTTTCTGAATAATCGAGTTTTAATTTACTGGTGCCCAATAATATAATACAAAAGAATTAATTTTATTAAACATTACTGAGAATACCGCACTAATCCGGTAATCGATAACTATTTGGCTAGACTAACAAAAGCCGACTTAAGAAAGTAGAAAAAATGTGGGGAAAACATAATCAGATTAAAATAAAATGTCTTTTTAATAAGATCAAGTAAAAAAGATTATTGTAGGGCTATAAATTATAATTTGTGTTCAATCTTCAATCATATGGCTTGTCATTTTTCAGTTTGTTTTTATACTTTATCAAATGACAACATTTCTTCTCGAATCATTATCAATAATTAATATAAACCATTGCATAATTATTAAACATTTACTATACTCTAAATAATTAGGTTGGCTGAACATTCACCTTGGAATACAAATTATCAAATAATAATTATTGTTCCCCAGAAACGTATTCAAAATCTTCTCTTTTAAAATCTATTATCTTAATTTACTTAATTTTTAAGAATTTATAAAAAGTTATTTTTTATAACATGTTTTTAGAACTAATTAATTCTATAAATTCTAAAGTTAGTTAAATAAAACAGGCTTTATAAATAATGGTATCATTTTTTTTTTTAATCTGTATAAATAAACAACTAAATAAACAATTAATAAAACAACTGAACAACTACTAAACAACTATTAAACAACTACTAAACAATTACTAAATAACTGCTAAACAACTACTAAACAACTACTGAACAACTACTAAACAACTACTTAACAACTTTTGAACAACAACAACTAAACATCTACTAAACAGCCACCAAACAACTACTAAGCAACTATTGAACAACTACAAAACAACTACTAAACAACTACTAATTAACTGCTAAACATCTACTAAACAACTACTAATCAAGTACTAATCAACTACTTAACAACTACTAAACAACTACTAATTAACTACTACACAACTACTAAACATTTACTAAACAACTACTAATTAACTACTACACAACTACTATACATCTACTAAACAACTACCAAACAACTACTAAAAAACTACTAATTAACTACTAAACTACTACTAAACTACTACTAAACAACTACAAAACAACTATTAAACAACTACTAAACAAATACTAAACAACTACTAAACAACTACTAAACAACTACTAAACAACTACTAAACAACTACTTAACAACAACTAAACAACTACTAAACAACTACTTAACAACTACTAAACAACTACTAAACAACTACTAAACAACTACTAAACAACTACTAAACAACTACTAAACAACTACTAAACAACTATTAAACAACTACTAAACAACTACTCAACAACTACTTAACAACAACTAAACAACTACTAAACAACTACTAAACAACTACTAAACAACTACTAAACAACTACTAAACAACTACTAAACAACTACTAAACAACTACAAAACAACTACTAAACAACTACTAATTAACTACTAAACTACTACTAAACAACTACAAGACAACTATTAAACAACTACTAAACAACTACTAAACAACTACTAAACAACTACTTAACAACTACTAATCAACTACTTAACAACTACTAAACAACTTCTATACAATTCTTTAACAACTACTAAACAACTACTAAACAACTACTAAACAACTACTAAACAACTACTAAACAACTACTAAACAACTACTAAACAACTACTAAACAACTACAAAACAACTATTAAACAACTACTAAACAACTACTAAACAACTACTTAACAACTACTAAACAACTACTAAACAATTACTAAACAACTACTAAACAACTGTTGAACAACTTCGAAACAACTACTAAACAAGTAGTAAACACTTACTGATAAGCTATTGAACAACTATTAAAAAACTACTAAACACTTACTAAACAACTACTAAAAAACTACTAAACAGCTATTGATCAACTACTAAAAAACTACTAAACACTTACAAAACAACTACTATACAACTATTAGGCAACTACTAAACAACTATTAAACAACTACTAAATAACTACTGAACAAGAACTACTAAATAACTACTAAACATCTAATTAACAATTTCTAAACAACTACTAAAAAACTACTGCACAATTACTAAACAACTACTAAACAATAACTAAACAATTATTTAACTACTACTAAAAAACTATTGAACAATTACTAAACAACTATTAAGCAACTACTAAACAACTATTCAACGACTACTAGACATCTACTGAACAAGAACTACTTAACAACTACTAAAAAACTACTGCACAACTACTAAACAACTATTAAACAACTACTGAAAATCTACTGAACAATTACTAAACAAATATTAAACAACTACTAAACAATTATTGAACAACTCTTGAACAAGAACTACTAAACAAGAACTACTAAATAACTACTGAACAACTACTGAACAACTACTGAAAAACTACTGCACAGTAACTAAAAAACTACTAAACAACTATTGAAAAACTACTGAAAAACTACTGAACAATTACTAAACAATTATTAAACAGCTACTTATCAACTATTTAACAACTTTTGAACAACTACTAACCAATTAATAAACAACATTTACTAAACTACTAAACTACTAACCTACTAAACTACTAAACTACTAAACTACAAAACTACTAAACTACTAAACTACTAAACTACTAAACTACTAAACTACCTAGTTATGTTATTAAAATTTTAGATTATAATGGCAAATGTATATTGATACAAATAGTTCGAAATGTTTAAGCCTACAACATTTAAAATTTTACGTAAATAAATAGTTATTTTTTTATTATTGTACATTTAAATGAACTTTGTAATACAATGTTTAAACAATAAAAGTATACAAAATTCTTTACGTTATAAATTAATTTTTGAGCAACTTTTACTTATTTATTAATTATTATTTAAAACTTAATTATAAATTAAACAAAAATAAAATTGTCATGCATGAGTCAAGTGTATGAAATAAAAATTTTGTTTTGCACAAACTACTGAAAATGGATTTCTTTACATGAATCCTGATCATGTAAATTTTTTCAAATTTTTTGAGTTAGTTATTTACGAATAATGATAAATTTTATGTGCAAAAGATACTCTAAAAATTTTAGGATGTGCCGTGCACTACGCTCCGAGATATCTTGCAATGTATCCACAGAAATACTTAAAATTTAAGCCTTTTTGGCAACTTTTAAACGTATTTGGCGTGTTTTCCAAATTTTATTAAGTGCTGATAATTTTTAAACTTAACAAACTACATCTGTTCTATTAAATTTACTTGCAATTGTATTATGAATAGTACGACTACGATTGTTACTAAATTTTCTATGAGTAAAAATATAAACAAAACTTATTTTTATTATTATTACATTTATTTAATTATGTTCCGCAAAGTTTTTAAATTAATCAAAATTATTCTACTATAAAAATGGCTTAAGGTCGCATTTATTATAACAAAACATTTGTGGACAAAGAATTCGAATTGAAAAGGCTTTCAACTGAAATAGCAAACACATTTATTATATTACAATAGAGCACGATGACAGATATATTGCAGCGAAACTCAACAAAAAGAAATATAGGCAACGCAAACGTGGCTGCGAGATGCTCACTTAGAAGGAGAGTCATATGACGCCGGCCGCGACGTTACCTTTTGGCCGCTACATGCTCCCATCTAAGAGCATATCGGTTGTCATAAGCTCCCATTAATATATATATATATATATATATATATATATATATATATAATTTATTTATTGATTTTAAACAAGCCTTTGATAAGGTAAACAGAGGAAAGCTTTACGAAAGTCTAGTCATAATGGGTATTCCCAGAAAATTAGCCAATCTAGTCAAGATGACGTTAGACAAAACTAAGTCGGCGGTGAAAGTACAAGAAAGTCAATCTAAATATTTCGAGATAAACGCCAAAGTGCGTCAAGGCGACGCAATATTAGCCCTCCTATTTAATCTTGTACTACACTCTGCAGTAGTAAATGTCAACTGCAAAGGAGCGATAAACACAAAACTTCGGGAAGTATGCGCTTAGGCCGACAACATAGTAATTATAAGTAGGCCTGAAAATAAACTTGCCGAGACGTGCAATGAACTGAATTACGAAATTATAAAAGCAGGGTTTTGAATAAATAAAAACAAGATTAAAGTTATGAATTTCACTAAAAATGGTCAGAACCAGCAGCAGTTGAAAACTTTAAGTTTGCAGGTGTCCCCAATTTCACATACCTGGGGACACAACTGAACAAAAAAAAAAACAAATAAGAAGAAGAGGTCAAGATAAGGATTATAAAAAGCACGCGTTATTATTTTGCCAACAAATCCCTACTAAACTTACAGACCCTGAGCAGAACGTACAAGCTTAAAATGTACAAGATCCTCATTAAACCTGTGGTCACTTACGCTAGCAAAACTTAGACGCAGAATCAAAAAGAAGAAAACTTCCTCAGGATCTTTTGCAAAAAAACTTTGAGCCAACGCAGAACGAAGATGGAAGCTGGCACACAAAAACAAATTACGAGTTGACACATCTAATCAACAAAGCATGTAGTTAGGTTCATTAAAGCCCAAAGAATTGGTTGGTTAAGACACGTCATCAGAATGGATGAATGAAGAAGCGCCAAAGTAATAACAGAATGAAGACCAATGAAGACAAGACCCAAAGGGAAGCCTCGCAGAAAATGGATTTCTGCAGTAGAAGAAGACCTCCAAAAGATGGGCGTTAACAACTGAAGGAGAGTTGCCCTAAACCGGAAGAGCTGGAACAAAGTCGCAGAGGAAGCTAAAACCTACTTAGGGTTGTAGAGCTCAAGGAAGAAGAGACAATAATTGCAATTTTAGGAAAACCAAGACTTATTTTTATTTTAGTTTAAATAAGCTATAAAAAATGTTTAAACACTTTCTGGTTTTTCTTACAACAGTTGGTTCAAAAATTGTCTTACACGTAACGCAAAGTACAGATAGCCCTCATACTATGTCTAATCGCCAGAAATACATGATTTAACAACTTTACCAAATAATTCTCTAAAAAAATTAAATAGTTGTTGGCGGTTAAATGATTCTTAAAAATAAATGAATCCATGAGCATGTTATCAATAATTCCACACCAAACATTTTTTAGAAAAATTACGTGATCACTTAATATCATTTATTGCTTTAAGTGCTTCAGTATTTAACTAAACAGACTACTACTTTAATAATAGTTGAAGGGGCAAGTGGATGAATATGTTATGTTACATTTTTCAAAAAGTGAGATTTTTGATGATAGAACATGTTTTATGCCACTTTATCATGACTAGATCTTTCAAAGTCGTACATTCATTATTTCTAGAGTTATCGAATGGATGAATATGCTATGTTACAAAGTTTTTTTGGTACTGCGTGTATGAAAAATTCACAAAGTAATTTACTTAAATCTCATTTTGCGAATTGTAACATAACATATTCATCCACTTGTCCCTTCTTGTTTTAGAGAAAATAAACATACATTAGTTTTGACTTCTTAAACGTAGGTAAAATAGTGATCTCACGTCCTGGGACACTTTGTATGAATAAAAATAATAATTAAATAATTTAAAAAAAATAGTAGCTTAATCATGCAGGAAACATTGTAAACCAAATTACATTTTGTCAAAATTGACATATTAATGCAAAAATAATCTAAACTGTACCACATGAAGATAAAACGCACACACAGTAGTAAATATGAGTCAATTAATTACACTGGCAGTTTTGGGTTTAAGTATAATTGACATTTGTCTTTAAAAGGTAGTAGTAGTTCCCGTTGATAACGTAAGACTTGGTACCAGAAGCCAAATCATATAAAAAATTAATAGATTTGATAAATCAGCATTTTAAACAACAAATACCTGTATTCACAAATAAAAAAAAAAAAAAATTATAATGCAAAAATGTACGAAGCAGAAACTGTGCAAGAATGGTCAGCACGCATACGTGGATTATCGTTAAATTGCGAATCCAAAGCAGGACAATTGGGAATGGTATTGAGAGATATTTTTGTAACAGGATTTATTAAAGGATCGATGCAAGATAGATTGGCAGAGGAAAAGAAGACCCTAACATTTGCAAAAGCCATAAAAATTGCAAGTTTGCGGATGGCGACAATACAGTCTAAGTGAGAGCCTGAAAACAAAATGCACCACGTCAAAGCCCAGACGAAAACATATCAACATCAAGGAAACAAAATGCAGAGCAAAATTGCATGTCTAGTATGTGAAAGGAATAACCACAGCACAGAATAAAATTATTACATTATATTTTTTAATTAAAAAGTATCAGTTCAATATAAATACGAAGCTCAAGCGGTGTGCGAGAGTCCAAGCTTAGAACAAATTTTAATTTTAGTGTTCTATGCTCGGAGCGCTGTTCGATGGTCGGAGCGCTGTTTGGTGATCGGAGCGCTGTTCAATGGTCGGAGTTCTATTGTGTCCACACCCTTAGGCTATGCCAACAATTTCACAAACAAAAATTTTAGAACAACTGAACCAAACATGATGTAAAGTACACTTGACATCTGTAGAAGGTGGTGGTGTAGAGCACCAAGTTACAATACTTTCATTAACTGTACTTTATTTAATTATCCAATAATACGCCAAAACATGGTACTAATGCACTAGCATTAACTAAAAAATTGCCGAATTTAGTTTGCTTCGTTTTGTTGAGGTTTAGCTTGTAGTATTGTCGTCCATATTATCGCTGATAACATGGACAAAGCCAAACAAATAATACAGAAGGTCAATCAAACTCTGTTGTGCTCAAAATCAACACCAGCAAAACTCAATACATGACAAATCTTGTTATGAGCGAGGCAGGCAATTGAGATACATAGGACAAATATAGAACAAGTAAGCTCGAAACCTGCAAAATCAAGAAGAATAGGTCTAATTTTGCAGAGAAATATGAAGAGGTCAATGCTAGATATCTCACTAAGAGACTGGGTTCCAAATAACGTAATAGGAAGATTTCCGGAGTGACGGACGCAGTTGCCCGTATAACAACATTAAAATGGAACTGGACCGGTCATGTGGCGAGATTTTCGGATAACCGCTGGACCAAATGGATACTAGAGTAGAGACCACGCAGAAATGCCTACTGAAACAAAGCTCGTCCACCAACCAAATGAACCAATAACATTAAACGGATAAAGACCACCTGGATAGTAGCAGCGCATGATCGGCAAAGATGGATTAAGTTACGGGAGACCTATGTCCAACAGTAGACGTAATGGTCAGATGATGATGATGATGATTGTTATGAAAAAATATTATTAGCAAACATTACGTACTAAAATTCTATCACATCTAAAAAACTATCGGTAATTTTGTTCCTTTAGTAAATTGTAGACACGTACAACGCAGTTTTTAAATTAACATTAGTTTTTATAGGACAAATTGCCAACTAACTTAACATCTAATCAATACTATTTCAGTCATCATAAAAAAAATTGTAAAATAATGGGCTACTTAACTTAACTTCTGATGAATAACAAAAAATACAATAAAATAAAAAAAAACTATAAATTAGAAGATAATAGCCAGTTATGAGAAAGCCAGGAAGTACCTGTTTGTTAATTTTTTTCAAATTAAATGTAGAAATTAGTTTAAGTGAAAGACCATCATTGTGATGACATTCGCCTTTTTTGTAAAATTACAAACATAAAAACGATTATTATTATTATTATTATTATTATTAAATATTTTTATTATTAAATTAATTTTTAAAAAGTGAAGTTTACTTTTTAAAAATTAATTGCAGAGAAACGACTTATTGCGTTTTTTTTTTTTTTTTTTTAAATTTGAGAGCACAGATTGAGCTTTCTTCTATAATATGTAATATTCAATTATAGGTTTTTTTTTGCTGAGTTTGATTCTGTAAAACTTTATAATAGCGTTATTATTCTCCCCCCCCCCCCTTAATACAATTATCCCACAGTGAGTTAGACCGTACAAATATATAAGCATACAAAACTATAGGCTGCAAAAGTATGTGTCCGTTGAGAACTCGGTGAGAACTTTTTCATTTTGCGCAGACTAGCGCATCCGTGATACTTATTGCAGGGTTAAAAAAACATAAAAAAAAGTATATGCTACCATACATATATATATATATATATATATATATATATATATATATATTTTTAATTATAAAGATTAAATACTGATAATAGCTTCCCCTAATTGACATTAGTTGATTCATGATTAGTTTAACACATTTTTCATTCGTTAGAGATTCATTTCAATAAACGTGATTTTTTTCAAAAATCAATACAATACAATACAATACAATACAATAAATACAGGTAACAAACTTCTAGAGTGGGTAGGGAGGTTTGTTTGAGACATTTTTTATTTATAAACTCATAGGCGTTCACCCAAAAAGCTGCACGTTAAAAACTATTTTTTTAAGCTATGCTTGCTTATTTCATGTCTTAAATGATTTTGACGCATGAATTAGTTGAATTTAAGTTACTTAAATCATGAATCAGCATACTTTTTTACAATATATATCATGCTAGTTTACGGCAAAGCACATTGTAATAGTAGACTTGCAACACGTTTGTATACAGCCCAATTTTCAAATCGTCCAATACCTTCTAATAAAGTGTTTGCAAAAGTTTATCAGCAATTGCGAGATACAAAAACTTTTGCAGTCAATAAGATATATTGCGGAGTTGCAATAATCGTCAAACCTTACGGATTAAAGAAGATGTGCTTCATAAGAAGCAGAACCCATCCAGCAGCACCCAAAGCATTGGTGCTAATCATGTAAGTGCTTGGCAAGTTCTATCATCTGCAAAAAGTTCAAGTCTTAAGGCCAATCAATGTTCCACCACGTATTAACTTTTCTGGTTGGTTTGTAAATCGCTGTCGCTGAAACAACATTTAACAGAGAAGAAATTTTTAACTCTCGCAACTACCATATTTGGACCGACAAAAACCTTCATAATATTCGACAATCCAAATTTCAACACAAGTTCGGAATCAGCGTGTGTTCTGGCATTGTTGACGGTCGTTTGATTGGGCTAAATCTTCTTTTATTTTGTCTTACCGGTCTCATTTACAAGATTTTTTTAGAAAAAGTTTTGCCAGAATTGTTGGAAAAAATACCAATTGGGATTTGCCGACAGATGTGCCTCCAACATGACGGTGCGCTGGCACATTTTTTGCTTGCTGTTTGGGACTACCTCAACGAATAGTTTGGGGATAGATAGATTAGATGAGAGGTGAGAGGGGCCAGTAGTAGTAGTAGACCTAACGCCCCTAGATTTCTTTTTGTGGGGTTACATAAAAAATCTGGTGTACAAGACGCCAGTTGAATCTGAAGAAGATTTGTTAGCGCGTATGGTAGCTGCGCAGAAAATTCAAGAAACGCCTGGAAATTTTAAGAGTTTATGAAAATATGTTGAAAATGTGCCATGTTTGCATCAAAGTTGGTAGTAGACATATTGTGCAATTATTGTGACTAGTTTAGATATCTCATTGAAGTTTCAAAAAATGTTCCCCTTGAAGTTTTTCTTTAATAGCAACACAATCGGTAGGAGTTACATTGAAACATGTTATTAGGTGAAAGAAGCACAATTGAATGGCCTTTAATTTTTAATTCTAAATTTTTTTCAAATTTTTCAGATTTAAGCTTGATTTTAAACAAAAATGACAAAAAAAAACTCATTCTTTGATTTATGACATGAGTACGGTTAGTGATAGATACAGATATGCTGTTCTAAAAAGATGGACAATTAAAATGCCTATAATTTTTATATTTTTTTTTTTTTTATTTAGACTTTAAAGAGAGATATTTCAATTAACAAAAAAGTTTTTGATGTGCAGATTCTAGGGTGAACATGGTTACTTATAAGTTTATAAATAAAAAGTGTCTCAAATGAACCCCCTACCCATCCTAAAAGTTTGTTACTTCTATTCATTAACACCCATATCAATACCAATATCAAAAAATTTCAAAAAAATATTGTAAGCTTTTCAATACTAAAAAAATCATTGGTAAAAATTTCAAGCATTTTGGTCAAGGAGTTTTTATTTTGATCTCTCAGAAGAATATAATTACTACATACATAAATATATAAAATAAATCATTTTTATTCATATTAAAAATCATGTTTTAAATCTTTAGTGTGCTAGATTCCAATAGAGTTACCGTCTTTGGCTTCCAAAGCATACGTGTTTAAGTCCACGCATAATTCGTGCTTCCGTTTTAGATGCTAATTTTGCTGCAAAATAAGCGGGACTATCAGATAATACTATATTTCTCTTCCGTCAAAGATTATAATGTTTTGAATTCTTTTCATAATATGTTTTTGTAAGATTTTCTTGAACATAGCTCATAGTACAAAACTTGCTAGAAATTGACAGTTCAGAGATGTAGGACCAAAACTTTATTTACTCTATCAATCTTGTTATAAAATATTCAGGTTAATATTTTGTTAAATGTATAATGTATAAATACTTAAAATTTACCTTAAAATTTTTTTATTTTATTCAATAAAGTAAATCGTAAATTGTTTATAGGGTATCATGCAAATCATGTAATACTAATTGTAGTACATTTTGATGCTTTATACAATCTTATCTTTTTTATATATTTACTTATATGTTATGATTTGTATTTACGTATCCTATCCGTACTATTGACACAAATAAAACAAAATAATTATTATTAATGTTATTATTCAAATAGATATATAGAGTATGTGCGAATTAAATAAAAAACTAACATATTCTGCTAACATAACGCGCCCTTAAAGATATCTACACAGACTAATGTAAAATTTAAACAGTCATGTGTAAACCTTAAGTATTTTAGTACAATACAGTTTTTAAATTTAAAAATATATTATTTCCATTTTATTTACATTAACAATAAATTCTTATATTGTTTTATTATTTAAATATTGTTAATTAGTTGAACTATGGAATGAATTTTGAAATATGTTGTGTATATTTCCGAGCATAACGGTGTTATCAATCAGCCTTGGCGGTCGACGAGTAGATATTGGTGTGAATGTTCAATGTGCGGAATGTGAGGGTGGTTTACAATTTTCAATTGAAACCCGCCAACCTCACGGCTTCGTAGCACCACCTTACATATTGCTATATGAAAGGGCCGCGTCGGAGGGAATTTCAAGAATTACAACAACTTGAAGCGACTTCGCTCAAATTCAATTCGACATTTCTGAATCGACGTCCCCACGAACCCACCCAATCCGTTCTATACAACCGATATAATCGGTATTCTCCCATATCCCTTTCTCGAAGATCCAATTATTGTTAATTAATACACATGGCAAATATTTCATATCTTGATTCTATCTTAATGGAACGCATACTGGAATTGTGTAATTATATGAATGGTGAATGCGCCGGGCATAAATTACTGTATTAAACATTACGATTCTAAATTTAATCTACATCTAGTAAGTAGCATACTTATTTATGCAAAAATATTGTTTCAACAATTTTTATAACATTAATATGCCTACAAAACCTTGATACTACTTTATAATAAAATAAAACTTTCTAATTTCATTTTTTTTCTTTGCATACGACTTTCTGCCTGATTTATATATAAAAAAATATCATAAATAATGTAAAAGACCAATGTTGTAAACCAACTAAATAAATACCTGACTAAAAAAAAATAATTAAGATTAGTTACAAATATAATAATAGAAGGAAAAGGAGATCTGTAAAGTGCCCTTCAAGTTTTAGTATTATTTATTACACATTTTAGTTTTTAATAAATAAAGCGGCCAAAAATGTATTAGAATTAAATACTTGTTAAGAATAATTATAAAAATAAACAAAATTTATAAACGACAATTTTTTTTAAATTAGAGGTGGGGGAAGAAGCTTGTATCCACAGTTTGCCAGTTAGGTGTTTGTGACCGATGGCAACGTTTTGCTTAGTTTTCAAATTAAATATCCATTTAAAACCAATGGTAATTTGTATGTATAACAATTTGAAATTTTGGTTGTTTTGATCTATTTTTAACAATTTAATTTAAAATTATGTTAAAACATCCTATGCAAGCTTTTTGGCCATTTTGACCGCTAGAAATGACGTTATGTATAATTTTGGATGGGACTTCCAAACCCTAGATACGGTCTAGACTGATTACAAACTATTCAGCAGCTTTGTTACGTTTAACTGGTGTTTTGTACAATAAAATGTTTTTCTATGCAACTTTTCATGAAGAATTTTATGCAGTTGCTGAAGAGTTTTTCTTTTGTACAAATTTTGAGATAGAGTTTGGTGCCGTAGATAATAATTTTTGGGCCTAATAATAATAATGTTTATTTGTGTCAGAAACAATATAGTTTTACACACAACAGGTACATATAAGTTTACATATTATTCTACAAAACATAAATTAGACAATGTATATAAAATATAATAAAATTAAAAGTGAACTAGCAGGATTTAATCGTATAAAATAACAATATCATTAAAATTACTTATCTACAAAAATTTGAGTTTATAACACTAACTACAAATTAATGTACTTATTAAAAAAGTAAAAAGTTACATAGAGGTTAAAATGCAAACTAGCAACTATTAAAACTTCACTAACATTTTAAAATGAATCAAAAAAGTTAAAAATAAAATAAGAAGAGAAAAAGTTTACAGAGACATAAGATTAAAATTATAATTCAAGAACTCTGAAATTATAAAATAAATTTTGTAACAAAAATACTTTGATCTTTGATTTAAATAGGTTTATATGTAAGGATTTTAAATTAGCTGCGAGCTTGTTAATGAATCTGCATGCATAATAGGTTTGGCAGTTTAGCAACCTGTTCAATTGGATTGAGTTGGGATACACATTAGATTTATTTCTTGTGTCATAATCATGCATTTCTGAATTGGTGTATAGTTCAGAGTTTCTTTTTAGGTAAAGTCGGCATTCCAGTATATATATATATATATATAGACTAGGCAGTGTGAGAATGCTGAGTTCTTTAAAGGATTGTCTACAGCTGTATAAGTATCCTAAATTGGCTAGTATTCTTATAGCTCGCTTTTGTAGCTTAAACACCCGTTCTACAATACTTGAGTAACCCCAAGCCAAAATACCGTACGATAGGTGACTATGACACTGAGAGAAATAAGATGTTCGAAGAACAGATGGCGAAACTACATCACTTAGATTTCGTAGTAAGAAGATATTACTACTTAACTTTTTTGCAAGCTCGTCTCCTTGGTATTTCTATACTAATTTATTGTCAAAATGTAAGCCTAGAAATTTTGTTTTATTGCTCAATTCAACTTCACTGCTTCTTAATGTAAATAGAAGTTTAGCTGATCTGTTTTTATTTAAACATAGTTTGTTATTATGAAACCATTCAGATGCAAACTCCTCAGCACGCTGTTGTTTAGAGAAAGCTCTATCAAACAATTTATCATTGTTAATAACTGTTGTGTCGTCTGCATATAGTATTACATTTGCCTCTAGATCACAGTTAGGTAAGTCATTTACTTAGATCAGAAACAAAAGCGGCCCCTTGATTAACCTTTGAGGCACACCGTGGCTTATGTCTAAGTTAGTAGACTTACATCCTTGGTGATCAACTGCTTGTGATCTGTTGGTTAAATATGACACTAGTATCCTACAACCCATAGGATCAATATTATAGGCATATAACTTTTTCGACAGAATATTGTGAGAGACGCAATCGAATGCTTATGATAAATCCATAAACGTTAAAAACGCATATAAACCGTTTTCAAAACAGTCAGTGATATCATTAATAAAATCTAAAATGGCATAAGTGGTATTATTTTTTTTTTCTAAAACCATATTGTTGTTTCTGCGTTAAGAAATTCTTGGATTCTAAATAATCTGACAGTTAAAATTTTCTCAAAAACTTTTGAGAAATTTGGCAGTAATGCAAAATTAGGAAAAATGCCATTTCTTATGCAATTATTAATTACAACCGTTAAAGGTGACGCAATTAATTGTGCAATGCTTTTGACAACAACCGAGTTAACATCATAAACATCTTTGCCGTTAGACATTTTAAGGTTAGTAATAATATCAGACATATTCACAGCTTACTTCTTTAAATTTAAAATAATAGTTGCTAGTATTACGTACACTAGTACAAGTTAAAATTAAGGGATCAGCAGTAGGATCTGATAATGACTTTAAAATGTTGTCGGCAATACCGCTAAAATATGTGTTAAATTCATTAGCTGAGATTCGGTAGAGATAATTCAGTCATAAACTATTCAAAAGTGCAAAATTGTATTTATAAAAAGTCAAAACTGACAAAATCCTGTCATAAAATATTAAAATATTTTCAAAACAAAACAATTAAACAACCATAAACTGTTAAAAAATAGAAAAAAAATATAAAATTTCAAAATTTATTATTTAAAAAACTGCAAAATAAAATAAGAAAATAGTATTAGAAAGCACCAAAATTTAGCCTAAAAAGTGTAAAATTTCATTAATAAATGTTAAGAATAGTAAAATCCGGCTATAAAATTTAAATATTGTGCAAAAACACCAAAATCGGACCAAAAACGCTTTTTTATAAAATGTCATAAATAGCTAAATCCTAAACTCTAAAAAAGTGCAACATTTTATTTATAAAATGTCAAAACCAACAAATTCGGGCCTTAAAACATCAAAATATTGTCAGTAAGCACAAAATGCGGCAATAAACTGTTAAAAAGTGTAAATTTTAAAAATAGCTACGTCCGACTATAAAATATCAAAATATTATAAAAAAGCACCAAAATCAGGTCATAAACTGCTGAAAAAAGCTTTTTTATAAAATGTCAAAAATTCTATTAAAAAAAATATCTTGTTGACAAAAAAGACAAAAATGGGACTATAAACTGGGCAATTCTGCGTCAAGTGAGCAGTCCATTTCACGTGACCCTCTCCGATTTAGCTCAAATTTTGTACACTTATTTGAGTACCCAAAATATGACTTCATGCCAAATTTCAGACCTCTAAGTCACATAGTTCGCCTCGTAGAGCCAATTGAATTTTACGGCAATTGTTAAGTTCAACTTTTAACTTTATTTATCTTAATTGCATTTCAGCCTGGAAAAATTTTAGAATAGTCATAACCGATGGGAATCGAATGCAGCGGTCAGATTTTTGTTATCTTGTCCCGCACGTGCAGAAAACGCAAAAAAACAGTTCTTTTTCAAAAATTCATTTCTCAAAAGTTGCCACCGATTAAGACTCCAAATTTTGGGCAAAGGCAGTTAAAAGTATGTACTTTAAGATGCTTAAATAAAATTTTCCCACACTAGTGGTAGTTTTTGCTCTAAAGCCTCTTGAACGCCCAAAACCATTAGACTGGTTTTTATTTTTTTTTGTGGAATTTCTTTGTGTCTCACCCTCAGAAAGTGATACACTACCATTGAATTTTTAAAATTAATACACATAATAAGTATATTAGCTTCCAGATTTGAGTCAGATGCATATCCCGGATCCCTAAAAAAGCAAATGAGTACTTGCTAATTAAGTTCCACATGAAACTTTACATCAATATACTCTGTATATATATTTTTTAAATTATACTATTTTTATTATATTTTAAATTTTGAACATAAAATTAGACTCGTAAACTAAAATTATTAGAATTTAATAAGGCTTAAGCCTATAATTTTTTTTTATTTAAAAAACTTTTAAAATGACGTATTGTACATATTTTTTTCATTTTGTCAAATTTGTAACATTCTATTAATGTTTTTTTAAGTAAGGTTAAAAAATGTTTCCCTTGAAGTTTTTTTTTAATAGCACACAATCGGTAGGAGCTACATTAAAACATGTTTTTAGGTGAAAAATGCGCAATTAAATGGCTTTTAATTTCAAATTTCAATTTTTTTTTTAATTTTTGACTTTTAAACATAATTTTTAACAAATAAAAAAAAAATTAAAAAATCATTTTTTAATTTATGACATAAGTACGGTTAAAGATAGATCCAGATATGCTGTTCAAAAAAGATGGACAATTTAATTGCCTATTATTTTTATATTCTATTGTTTTTTTTTTTATTTAGACTTTTAAGAGAGATATTTCGAATATTGTAAAAAGAAAAAAAAAATTTTTGACGTGCAGCTTCTAGGGTGAACATGTTTGCCTATAAGTTTATGATTAAAAAGTGTCTCAAATAAACTCCCCTGCCCACCATAAAAGTTTGTTACCCCTATTCATTAACACCTTGTATATTAATCAATATGTGATAAAATTTTGATTGAAAAATGGTTTTGTGCTTTCAAAAAACTCTAGAGCAAAAACTACCACTAGTGTGGAAAATTTTTATTAAAGCATTTTAAAGTACATACTTTTGGCTGTCTTTGCCCAAAATTTAGAGTTTTAATTGGTGGCAACTTTTCAGATATAAATTTTTGAAAAAAAACTGGTTTATTGCATTTTCTGCGCGTGCGCGACAAGAAATCTGACTTCTGCATTCGATTCCTTGAAAAATTTCCTATCAATTGTGACTACTCTAAAATTTTTCTAGATTAAAATGCAATTAAGTTAAATGAAATTTAAAAAAATTAAAGTTGAACTTAAAAAATTGCCGTAAAATTCAATTAGCTCTACGAGGCAAACTATGTGACCTAGAGGTCTGAAATTTGGCATAAAGTCATATTTTGGGGACTCAAATAAGTGTACAAAATTTGAGCTAAACCGGAGAAGGTCGCGTGTAATGGACTGCTTGACGTGGAATTGCCCAACTGTTAAATGCAAATTTAAATTCATAAAAAGTCAAAAATAACTAAATCTGGTAATAAAACTTTTAAGTATTTTTAGATATAATTAAAATCTGACTAAAACAAATTAAAACTGCACAATTTTATTCATAAAATATCAAAAACTGGTGTTTAAACATCAAAATTTCGTTTAAAAACACTAAAAAACTGTTGAAAAATGTACAATTGTACATGAAATCTTATAAATAGCTAAATGCGGCCATAAAACATCAAAATATTGTTAGAAACTGCAAAATCCTAATTATAAAATGTCAAAGATAAAAAAATCCAGCCTTGAAACATCAGAATATTGTTAGAAATTAAGTCTTAACAGTGTACATTTTTTTGTAAAATCACAAAAATAGTAAAACTTAGCTATAATTTTTTTTTAAGAATCAAAATTGAACTGTCAAATAGTGCCAAATTCTATTTACGAAATATCTTATGTTAAATGTTAACCAACATTGAAATGTAGCGATCGTCAGCCTTCTCAGGTATATAAACCGGGATGTAGTTGAACAGATTATTATTAGTATTCACCTTTCAATAAAGTGTTTAGTAGGGGTACTAATCAGACTGCCATAAGTAAACTATTTATCTGTCAGTAGTGACTAATTTTTATCAAATCAAATTTACAAAAAGATAAACTACATAATCACTTTGCCCCGCAAGTAAAAACAAATAAAACACATACCCTCAAGCGGTTTTAATTAAACAAATATCAGTAGTGCCACAACCGTATTACTAAAAATCTATCTCTTTCTTTTTCTCAAAAATATATATAGCCATCTCTTACAAGAGACATATCAGAATAAACTACAAACACTCATCATTATTATATTACAACTCGTTAACAAGTGACAATTGGAAAATGTTCACTGTTAATTTTCGGTTTGTTTTGGACTGGACCGACGTCACTTTTGAGACACCCTTTATTTATACTTCATACGCATGACTTGCAATGCGACGTGCATGAGTTTGTTCTTGTTGAGTGCATCTCAAGGTGTCAATAATGTATTTTTTTAATTGGATAAACTGTAACATTCTCACTGGGAACGATGTAAATAATATAATAACAATCCACAATGGCGACTATTGTTGCTGCATGTCATGTGTAAGCTATAATGTATAAGGTATAAGGCACAAATGGATCGCAGGTTGCACAATGGAACACCTCATGTTCCATGTGGACTGCATTCAAAGATTCAACAACTATGTAACAATGTAACTTGAAACTGAAATAAACTAAACTAAACTTGGCAAAAAGAAAAAAACACAAAATCCAAAATAATACAGAGTGAAGACAGAAAAAAAATTAATATATAAGAGGCAATTTCCATAACAATGCTTAAAACCTTGAAAAATACTGAAAGTGAAAAAAGAAAATCTTACAGTCCCATAAAATATTAAAGCAAGTTAGCCTAACAAGCAGTGTTGCCGGTTGATGTAATGATATACGTCTCGAGTATATTATAGTTCTGTTCCAACATACGATTTGGACAGTTTGCAAACCGTTCAAACTATGCACACAAACAAATTACTGTGTATAAAAGATTGCATAAGGATGACAAATATTTGGTTGTGTGTACAGTTTGCAAACTGTCCAAATCGTACGTTGGAACAGACCTATTATTTTCTAAATGTATGGAATAGAGAAAATTATCTCAGGTTCCCATATCCAATAAACGTCTTAAATTGAGATACCTTATAGAACACACACGGTCGGCGCTCAAACAATGAAATCGCAGAGAACAAGAAAGCTATCTGCACTGGTAAAAATAAAAAGCGTTTAAGTTAAATGACTTAGCAAAACACCTACAAAATAGAGTAGTGATAGTAGAATTCGTGGAAGCATAACCGCAAGATCTGCCCTGTGCCCTGGGTCATAGGAAGAATATATTGTAGAATAATTTGCTAAAACCGAGTACCTATGTAAAAAGCATGCCCAGATGACCCGATGTTACCGTATCGCGGTGGCAACTAGGCCATCTTCTGAACAAAAGGCGTCGGTCGACTTTGGAAAGATATAGCTGAAAGCAAACCACAATTGGATTACGGGTGTCGTCGCATTATATTTTGCTTGAATTATTATTCTAAATCATATTATTATTAAGAGCATGTTTTAGTAATTAATAGTTATCTTATTGGATAATGCCTATTGTAAAAATACATATTAGAACTGCTATAATTGCAACAATTGTCTGTATGTGATGTTCACTGTCAAAAACAAATCAAATAACCATACAAAATTTGATATCAGATAATTTTTGTATTCATATAAATACTTTTTAAGCTGCTGAGATTCTTTATTGATGTCATTTACAATTAAAGTAAGATATAACATGGAAGGAATTGGTGAATAAATACAGGTTGTAATAAATTACATGCTATTAAAAATAAAACACATTTATTAATTTATAAAGAAAACACTTTAATTACTAATTTTTATATGTATGGAGTGTACATAACAAAAATTATCTGTATTAAAAAAAACCTTTTTTATAATAAACCATCTGATTATACAAATTGCGCTGACATGGCGGAAGCAATCAATTGATAAATAAAAAACCACATCCCTACATGTTGAGACAGGTTTGATTGGTCCGCCGAAGTTCAGCAGACTAATTTTACACAGGAAAAAACTTACACTACTAAAATTAAGGTTTGCCTTTTTACAATTCTATCAAATATACTTTTCTTTTTTTATTAATTCGTGTGTGTGTGTATCAATGATTAAAAACAAAATAAATGTAAATCTGGAAATATGATTACGAAAATACCAACTTTTTTTTGTACTTGAACATACAATAAAAAATCTTTTTTATATTTAATGATGTTTCTTCTTAAATGTTTTTTTTAATCTTTTGAACTAATCATTGGTGAATTATGTTGATATTAGCTGAAACAAAAATAAATTATTGAAATAAAAAATATATATTTACATATTGACAGTACAGGGAGTTTATAAATGAATGGGATTATGTAATCACTTTAAATGTGCCGCTTTTTTTAAATTGTTCACTAAACTATTTGTTTAGACAGATCAACTTTGACAGCTGTCAAGCAAACATATGAAAACATATGTAGTATAGTGAACGATTTTAAAAAGGCGGCATATTTAAAGTGATTACATAATCCCATTCATTTATAAACTCCCTGTATTATGTTAAAAACTTAACAGATTAATTTTTACCCGTACATATAACAAGTTAATTTGAATTAAAAGTGCTGTGGCATTTTTATGTACTATATATATGATTAGATTAGTAATCAATATAATAGTATTTCATTATAAATAACATAATATAATATTTTTTACTAAGAATGTTATGATTCCGATCTACTTTGTGTATACATATAATATCACAATCAGGAAATTATAATAAGCTTGAAAAAATAATATCAAATACAATAATTCAATTTAATGAAGTAAAATTAATTGCAAAAAATTTAATTAGAACCCTATGCCACAAATCACAAAGCTACACAAATTTCAAAATAATCGAAAGGGAGTGACCATTAATTGCAAAGCAACACATGCTTCCAAATAATAGAACTGGCAACATTAATTGCATACTAACACTGAACTTAAGTAACTGAATTAGAAATAAAGTTAATTGATTACTGAAATTATTTTTATGAAATATATTAACATTTAACTTACCGATTTTACAGTAGTCTTGATGTAATCTTTTTTATGCGTGAGATCGAAATCTGGATAATGGGCATACACTTGCTTACAGACTGTTTTCATAGTAATTTCTTCGAGATTCGCACCTTCTAATATTTCTTTTACATATGTTTTAATTTCATCATCCTGCAACAAATAGATAATATATGTAAAAATTGCTGCTGATCTATAAAATTGTGTTCAATTTAAAAAATACTCACCGTGGGAGGTTGTGGATTTTTCTTTTCTGTCTTCTTCGCCAAAGGCTCATCTTCTGAGGAACTACCTTCTTCATCATGTGCTTCACTTTCTTCGCCTTCTGAGGATTCTGCTTTCTTCCTACCACGTTTAGCAGGTGCAGCCTTTTTAGCTGGCGAAGTAGCAGCTGCAGGTCTGCCTCTGCCGCGACCAGTTGGCTTTCCTTTAGCAGCTACTTTACTATTTACAATAGCCTTCTTCTTTTTGCTTCTAGGACCATCCTAAATAATAAACAATACAATAATAATAGAACAAAGTTATTTTGTTATTTTTTTAAACTTACATCACTATAATCTGAACTTGGACTTTCAACATCGCTAGCTTCATCTTCACTGTCATCCTTTTTCTTGCGGCCACCCCTCTTACGTTTTACTGAAGGACGTTCATCACTAGCATCTGATGGTTGAAAATCTTCATCACTTTCACTAGATGAATCTTCTTTTAGATTGGCTCGTTTACCAGCATTCCGTCTAGCTCTAGGTGTGTGTTTTTCGTCACTTGAATATGAATCATCATGGGAAGAATATCCTAATAATACATATATTCAAATATTGTTAAGCAAATTTAAAAAATAGCATTATTGACAATACAAGTCATCAAGAACAAAGCGTTGGGCATTCTCTTTTTTATTTCTATTCTTTTCATTTGAAACATTAAATATTATTTATTATTATAATAATATTTTATAAATAAAACATTTTTTTGTTATAAAAATTACATTTACAAAACTTTTTCTTGTTACACAAAACTCCTTGCATAGTTGCTTGTATAAATTGATGTTTGTAATATCTGCTACAGTTTCTATAATATTTTTGTATGACATTATAATGCACAAGCCAAAAATACGCCATATGCGCTGCATTTCAATGGATGATGATAAAGTTCATCTGCTTGTACAGGCAGGCACTAACTTTCTTGTAGATCAAATGTTAATTTATGAATGCATACATATAAATGCATAATAAATTCTGTTTGCTAATCAGAAAAGTGTAAACAAAATCATGCTGCAAACACATATTCTGTTTCTTTAATAAATAATTATTTTACTTTTAATTAACTATTTCAGTTTTGAATCTTTATACTCAAATTACACAAAAAATAAGCAAAATTTCAAAAGACCTTATTATTTGTTTGTTGGTTCAGATTTTGATTTAGAATATGAAATTTCATTTTTCCACCTGCTATAGAACACTGTATAATATATTAATAAAATGTTGATTATTTTTCAGGAAATAAACATTTTTATGTACTAACTATAGCAGTATTTGAATAAGAAAAAACTTGAATTGTCACTAATCTAGTTACCAGATTCCTCCATTACAAGTAAAAAGACACACATTTTAAGTAAACATTTAAGATGATTTGTCAAATTTATTAACAAACTAACATAAAATTGTTGAACTTTCTGATTTTTGCGATTCTCCACTGCAAGAAAAGTAATGCAAGTTCAAGAAAATTATAGGATTAGTTGAATCTACAATATTTATATTTCGTCACCACATTTTAATATCATTTCTGTCAACTCAGTGAAATTTTACAGTAGTTAACAGTTTTTGTGCAATTGAACTTATTATATAGATACAATTAAATGAATAAGAAATGCATAAATAGAAACAAAACCAAATGCAAATTTTATCATATAAATGCAAGGGTAGAAAAAGCAAACCCCAGTAGTAATGTTGCAATGTTCCACCAAACAGTCATATAATTTTTTTTTTTTATTAGTACAGAAATATATTTACCTCTATTATTTGCTCTAACAGCCGCTGTTCTCTTAGGCCTACCCCCACTAGCTCCTTTCCCTGAATCCTTAGGGTCTATCAGAAATTCTAGAATTCTTTCAGACATTTCTTCTTTAGAGCCTTTCTTATCTAAGTCTAACATCTCGCATATAATTTTTAAATGTTTTACTTCAAATTTTTCTATGGTCGCTAATTTCTTTTTGTACTCATCTGATTCTTTATCGAAATCAAATCCATTGAACTTTCGAATATTCTTCTTTATCAACGTTGTTTTGCCAACTGATTGAAATAATAACTTGTGTAATAGTTTAAGATCATCATTCTTAAAACGAGATATTGAAGCATCAATTCGAGGAATTTCTCCTAATTCTGTTCCAGCACCATCTGGAATTTCTATTTTTCCCTGAAAAATAAAACAATTATTGCTACTACAACAGACAATATCATAAATAGACAAGTATCTTAAAAATTAATATTATTAAATACATTTATTTACAGTTATTATCAAAATAGTTGGGGTATGTTACATGCTATTGCTCCCATTTTATGTGTCAATTATAAAGAAAAACTAAAATGTTTTTAAATTTTTAATCTATAATAAAATTGATGATCATATGTACATTTAGTGATGGGCATAATCGATTACCTAGTATTCGATTAATTTAATAATCGATTAATTTAATAATCGATTAATTTAATAATCGATTAATTTAATAATCGATTAATAATCAATTAATTTAATAATCGATTAATAATCGATTATTTACCCCCCTCCCCGATTAGTAAAGTTAGTATAAATTAATTTTTAATGTTAAAAATATAACGTTTTATTACTTACTCTGTAAAATTTTAACATCGATGTTAGTTAAAATTAATTTTTAGCCAATCAGTTACTAATTTTTTTTTTTTTATTATTAAGCAACGTTCTAAATTATTAATTAACATTGCTATTAGGTAATTTAAATGTTTTAAATAATAACATTATGTGTGTTTTATTTAAAATAAAACAAACCGTTTTACATAATAAAAAATATCAGTTTAATAATTTATTTAACTGAAAACATAATAGTAATTAAAAAAAAAAATTATTTTTATTAATGTTTAAATCAAAAAAATTATACATTTAATTAATATCACAATCAAGCAAACAAAAATATCGGCTGTGAATGAAATGCGAGCAGAAAGATGCACCATAGATTAAATCTAACCAAAAGTAGTAACTCGAGTGCGGGGGGCACATCTTGCTTGTGCGAAAATATCAATTGTCTCGAGAAAGTAGTTACTACTTTTCCCATCGGAATCCATAGCTGAGCATCGAGAAGTACAAGCTATGCGGCTCTCGAGAAAATGATGCTGAATCGATTATAAAATAATGCAAGTCCCCGAATCGATTATAAAATACGAGTCCCTGAATCGATTATAAAAACCGATAGACATAGAAATTATTATTTTTAATACAGTTTGTGTTGTTTTGCTTGCACTAAATTTATATATCAATAAAAATTATATTATTTATTTTATATTTTAACCTGTGGTTCCATTCAACGAATCTAGACTATTTATAAACTATACCGAGCCCACTGAATAAAACCGAACATATTGGAGAGAATAATCATAAATTTGCACGTTTGTATTACAGTTTTTATGCAAAGCATTTTATGTATAATGACTTTTGTTGATGACCGTTTTTGTTTTGTTGGTTGTTTTTTTATAAAAAAATAAATGAAATTGTACATGAGATTCATTACTAATGTAATAGTAATTAGTTAGATAACTATACTGATTATTTATTAATAATAGCACATTTTTTTTTTAAATAATTTAATAATGCTTCAGTTTTCAACAATTCATAATGCAAACATGATTTTATCGTAAACAGAGGTTTTTATACTCTCAATCTTGAATCTCGATGATGCAGCGTATATATTTTTTGATTTTCTTGAATTCATTATTTATTTTTAAATAGATAAATTTTCAAATTTAAAACAGCTCGAGTCGGCAATGAATCGAGTTTATAATGACTCGAGTCGCTAATGACTCGAGTCGCTAATGACTCGAGATGTCAATGACTCGAGTTGTAAATTACTTGAGTTGTCAATGACTCGATTCCTCAATGACTCGAGTTGTTTAATTTAATGACTCGAGAATCTCGAGATGTTTTAATAATCGATTCAGAATCGATTAATGACTCGAGTTTGCCCATCACTATGTACATTATACTGACTCAAAGTTTCATCTGGAATTAATTATAAACAGTGCCAAATGAGCATTATTAATTGTAGTTCACAACAACAATCTTTTGTGCACAAATAAATGTATAGAAACAGTTTTTGTAAACTTCATTCACACTTATTAAAATGTTACTATAAAAACATTGTTTCCATACTAAATGGACATAGTTCATTCTATTTATTCTCAGATTCAGTGTGACAAAATATATTTTACTACCACATTTTGTTGCAAACTCGGACATTCCAACCTAAATGATTGGGATCTTTAAAGTGCATGCATCATCTAGACAGTATTGTAGGACCTACTAAAGTTTCTCTTCTTATACAAAAGAATCTCTCAGTAGATAATATAATAAAACTTGATTATCGATTTTCATTAATACAGAGTGATTCATAATTTGTTAATTTCATATCAAAAAGTATAACCTTATTTTACATTTCCATTTAGAAATATGCACTGGCATCTGTTAAATGATACTGATGCCAGTATATTTCCAACTAAATGTGTAATCCTTTCAAGTTTGTCATTTATTACTATTAGTAATAATACAGATCAACCTGTATAAATTAAAATGCTTTTATTGTGTTTTATTTATCAAATCAAGAATAGGAAGAGCAAATAACATTGTCTTCATTGTATTTGAGAAATACATCATACCATAAATCACAAACTTGAAGCTTAGAGGTCAATGTGAATTCAAACAGCAATCTGGCAAAATGCTGCAAAAATATTAACTCAATATTGAAGAGACCTTATAAAATAAGTAATATAATAAATTTGACAAGGTGGTTTTCAATTTTGGTAGTGGATTTGAAAAGAACCGTTTTTCGGTCAGCACCCTCTTGTTATTTGATTGAATAGAACCAACCGTTTTCTGCCGATTTTTTGATTACGGTGTGTTTCCAACTTCAAAATAGTGAATTTGATTATAAGTGTTAATAAATTTATTAAGTTCATTTACGTCCAACGAGTTCAATCCTGGACAGAAAAAATGTTTCTGTGGTAGTTATCAAACATTTACATATCTATTTTAATTTTTCTTTTTATATTTTCATGTAAGCTTTTCAAGCCTTGGATTCTAAACTAATTGAATTAAATTCAGATGTAACGTTTTTCCATGCTTTTTTTTGTGTTTATTAGTTACACTATTTGTTTTTGTATTTTTTTAGAAAAGGTTCAATTTTACTGGCATTTAGTCTATCACTGCATCAGGAAACTATTTTCCTTCCTTTAAAAATATAGCAACAATAATGACTTCTAGTTTACAAGAAACAAATTAAAATTTAAAAAAATGCAACTTGCGAATTTTGAAACTCAGTGCCTCATATATTACTAACATGATAAACTTGTCAATTGTTTTGATTCATTTTAAAACTAACCAGAGCATATTCAATCGCATTTACGAAACCGGGCATATGTCGTTTTACATCAGAATTGTGCCAGTGCAACTGAAAAAACACCCAATCGCGACGGTCCGTTAAAAACAATAGATCCAAACTGAATATAATATTTGGTTGAAGCAACATGATGAAGCTACAACTAATAATTTTAAAAACAATCTTTTCACTAGGCACAAACAAAATGAACAGTGCACCAGATGCATTGCGTTTTGAATGTAATTAAATGCATTTCCTAAAAAAAAGTTTCAGTTAAACTAAATTTGACAACTAATATAAATAAATAAAAAATTATATTATATCTGTTTTGTTTTTAATTCCAAGGCACTCTTATAATATGTAGTAATAATTGGTTTTATCAATTTATTCTTGTTTTTTGAAACTCTGAAAGAACTAATAAATCAGATGTAACAATCTATACATTTTTGAAATTAGATAAAAATATGCATTTTAATGAAGTTATGGCAAACTAGGAATGCCATTTAAAAAAAGCAAGTTTAGTTTCTATCTCAAAAATCAAAAGTGCCATGACTTTTTGTTAATTTATTTGAATTCTACACAAAAGTATCTACAGAATGCATTTTTTTAGTTTTCCTCTAGAGTAAATAGATAAAAAGTTATTTAAATTTGAAAAAATTAGGCTTTTTTTGGTTGTAAAAAAGTTGAAAGCTATGTCAAATTTGCTAATTTAACCAACTCTGTAACATTTAAAATAACAAAGTTGCCCATGGCACATATGTAGATTATTGACACCCTGTATACAAATATAACAAAAAATTCAATTAAATAAAATTTCTAAAAAAACTAAGAATTGGAATTAGTTAAGTGTTTCATAAATGCCAAAAAAGAAACTCAACTTTTACAAGTTCATCTTTTTTAAAACAAAGAAAATGTCTTAAAAGATGTAGGGAGTGTATCCAAGTGCTAAAGATAGAAAAACTAAATATGCTTGTAGCAGCAAATTTGTAAATTAATGTTTTTTATAATTTTCTTATAAACATTTTTTGTTTATTTAAATTACATTATTGTTATGTTAACAAAAAAATGTGATATTTTAATCTGATTTTAGAATTTTTTATTTATTTTCTAGTTATAATGAAAACTTTTTTAGACATTTTTTGCAAATTTAAATAAAACCTGACAATTTTTTTTTTATTTGAGCATCTACCTGCAGATTTATTTAAATACAATAAACAAATTGATTAGAATTTTTTTTGTTTTTGTTGTTATCAGAATTATTTGTTTATTTATATTTCAGTTTTTTTTTTGGTAATTTTTTATAACTTAATATTTTTTTATAAATTAAATATAAATAAATACTTACAAAAATATTTTTTTATGTGAGTATATAACTGCAGCTTTATTTAAAAATAATAAAAAAAATGTAGAACTATTAAATTAATAAGAAGTGTGCAGAAGAAGCAAAAACACTCAAAGATTATAGGAACAAAAGAACACAAGACTAATGCCTTCCAAAAAAAAAGCATTATAAAAATTCAAGAACGGCATGAACCCCACGAGGTTGTCAACCCACACAAAGATGAAGAAGAAATCATTAAACCTCGTGGTAAAGGTTTACTATAATCATTATTTTCTAAATTCAACAAAATTTTTTTTTTTTGTTTAAATGTGTATCTTTTACTAAAATTACTAAAAATTTGCCTCGCTCTCCCTGTTAAACAATTTTAAACAACAATTAAAAATACACATTATTAAGCAACTTTTGTTACAATGCTGCTTAAAGTGCAGTGTGTATTTATACATAAACGCCTGCAAAATCAGAATAAATTTACTAATTACAATTTAAATAAAATTACATGATTTTTGACAAAATGATGTCAACATTTTGACATCATTTTGTCAAAAAAAATCTATAAAAAGTGAGCGGGCTGTTTGGTCAGGCGCACGCCATAATCATTTAATCCAGATTGCAAAATTATTAATTTAATTTATTTATTATTATGTGAACAATACTTGCTTAAATATTATTCATAACCACAAATCTGTAGTCAGATAATCAAAATATTTAGCAAACGTGTTACGGAATATAGATTCTTTTGAATGTAGTTAACGATTTCAAACATCTCTTACAGAATTACATTAAATGTTGATAACCTATAATATAATACTAACTCTGGAAATAGTCAACAGTTTTTCAAATGAATGGAATATACTTATGGACACCATAGCAGCTAATAGTTGGCAATTACTAAATAAATGTTTGTTTGAGACAAATAAAAAACTCTTAACTTATCTAATAAAGCACTTGTATTTAACATTATTGGCAATTGCGTATGGTCCAATAGTTTAATTAAGCAAAATGAAATATCAAATAAAGTTTCATTTTCAATTTTTCTGGCAATAGATGCATTTTTCAAGATTTTGATAATCTTTATTTTCTTCTTATTTTGAAGTCATAGATTATATAATTGAACGCCAAATTAATTCTGACACCATATGCAATGCAATAAAAATAATCGCATTTAACAAAGTTTGCTTATTCATTTATATATAACAATAAATTTATTGTATAGTCAAAATACTTTGTAACAAATATTAATTTAATAATTGAAGCATCATTTTAAATCATAATTTGCAAACATTCATACCTATTACATAACTATTTTTGAACCAAAACAACCAAACACTCATAATTTTCAATCTAATTAACATAAATGATTATATAAATAAAACAATTTCATTGCAATTATATTAAACACATTTCACAAAATGAATGCATAATTACGCAATATAATATAATAATCAAATATAATGAATATAAATTAGCATGTGATATAGACCATCAATAACACACCCTAAATCAAACTTCAATGTATTTATTTAAAATTGGAATGTTAGAAAACTCATTAACGAAAGCAAATATTCTAATCTTTATAATAAATTCAACTGTATATTTATGAGATAACAATTTTTCAACTTACATCTTTATCCTCTTTTTCATCTTCTTTCTCTTTCTCTTTTTCTTTTTTCTTGTCTACTGAATTCTTCGGAGCTGCTTTCTTTTTAGATTTTTCCTTTTCCTTTTCTTCTTCTTCCTCCTCCTCCTCCTCTTCTTCTTCATCTTCCTCATCATCTTCTTTATCATCTTTTTCATCTTCTTCTTCCTTTTCACTCTCCACTGCTTCTTCCGATGCTTCCTCTTCCTTTTCTATCTTTTCATTTTTCTTTTCTTCCTTCTCTTCTTTCTTTTCCTTTTTGTCTTCCTTCACCACTTTATCGTCCTTTTCTTCCTCCTCGGCTGAATCCTTTGAATCCTTATCATTTTTCTCTACATCTTTAGTGTCTTCGGCTTTAGTGTCGGTGACTGGCTTCTTGGTACTTTCATCCTCCGATTTAGCATCACCCCCCTAAAATATTTCATGTTATTGTTATTTTACATAGGGTCCTATGTATGTTTATTGAAGGTGTTTATATTTGGTGGGTAGAAATTGTTTACTAATGCTATAAGGAGGCTTAGCATTTTCCCGCTTTTTCAACTATCAACACCGGCCATATTGAATAGGCTTGCAAACATGTTGTTTATCATTTGCATACTAGAATTATTAGGGATCTTGAGTATTGAATTTTTAGCGGTAAATAAGCGGCACAATGGGTACTTGGATTTGTGATTACATATAATATTGTTACTTACTTCTAATTTCTGGTTTTTACCATTTTCGCCTTCACTCGACATCTCGCTGCTATGTTGCTGCGTACCGCGTCGAGAAATATCCAATGAGAAATCACACGCATTGTACAGTCATCAAAGCAAACATTGTTAACCTATCCCTTAATAATAAATTGCCTATAATGAACTGGTCCACTTGACAAAGATTCTTTGTCTTCTACTACAAACGAACCTCTCACTCACACAAATGCTACAACAGACAACTTGGAGAATTTACAATGTTGCCAGTGATTATTCCGTTGGAAACGTTGTATATGTTTGGCCAGTGGCGTATCAAACAATAATTATAATAATAATAGCCAGATTACAATTAAATATAAAATTAATTTATCATCTTGATTTTGGCAAAAGTAACAACTATGGATTGAATCGATCTTAGGGTCACTATTTCATGATTATATGAAAACGGTACAATCTATTTATTACAATTTATTTTATAGTTCCATAAAACCAGTTTATTTATGCACAGTTTTTAAAGTAGAATTTAAATTCTGTTACGCATCATAGATATAAAAAATTAATAATTATTTATTTTGTTTCACATTACATTATTTTATTCTCAATCGATTTCGATAATAAATATAATTATAGTTTCTATTCAAATTGTTTCTGTTTTTCCGCTGTAAAATTTCATAAAAATTTAATTGAAAAAATTAAATTATATTTATAACAATGAAAAATATAAAAGTGTTTGACCAAATCAATAATAAAAATGTTAATTATACATAAAGTTTGTTCATAAATCTAAACAATTAAATTATAAATCAAGCTTTTGTGCAGTCTTGTTTGTCAAAATTATTAAGTATTTTGCATATATCTGGCAATTTATTCATACTTTTGGGGACTTAAAGCTTGAAATTTGTTTATTATACATTTATTTGACTTTCTAATACATAAATCCAACCTATCAAAAAAGTTTGATAAAATTAAGACGTTTAATATTTAAATTAATCTTGTTTGGCATAATAAACACAACTGTTCGATCTATAAACCGACCTTATGATAAAGTCGGCAATTTATACATTTTTTCGTTTTCATAAAAAAACTTAACTTATGCTGTGTATTATGTCAAAATCGGGCGTTATTATGCTCAAAATCCAATTTTATACATACTTAATTTAAGCCTAAATTAGACTAAAACAACTTGATAAATTTTAAAATCTTTTCTTTCATATTCGAATAAATTTTTATACATAAAAATTTAGTTTCATTTTTGTTTTACAACTTGCTATACGACATTTAACTAAAAATACGGTTGCAATGTGTTAAATTTTTCTGTCAAATTGTTAATTTAATCTTTAAAACTGTAAATGTGGCTACCGTCGTGTTTCAACCAGTCTGTCAGTTTGGTAGCCAAGTTGTTAAAAAAGCTTTTTAATTGTAAACCCAATTTTTAAATAGTATATTTGGCTTTAATAAGAAAAAAACAGTAAATTTATGACCAAAAAAAGTAATGTACTCATAAAAGAGTAAGTTAGTTAACGTTTCTATAAAATGACACAAACAATTAATTAAAAACAAAATAAGTATTAATAATATATTACACTTGGAAATAATTTTGCAGTAGAAAACAGCACACAAAATAAATATAGCACAGAGCAAACATTGCAATAAAACTCATTGAAGTTTAATAACTAAATTCAACCAGCCTCAGCCAAATTAATATGAATCCAGTCAAGTTTGCCCCCAAATGATCTAAACAAATTAAACTCAACTAATTTATCAAAATCAAACAGAGCTTTATTCTGCAACTTATTTTGATATCGCGTTACCTCATAGATTTCTTTTACCGGACAAGAAATTTAACATTTTGTTTATAATGTATAATTAATAACTTATGTTGATGTTAAAAAATGCAATTAACTTAAAGTTTCTTATTGAATTTATATTACTAGATAGTGCCTCAGTACGATATTAAATTAGCGGCAGATTCTTTAAATTAATACTGACGTAATGACTTCATTAAAAGGGTTAAACGTTGTTGCAATATTTTAGAATATAGATTCTGAAAGCACATCAAACACTCCAATTAAATAGTCATATTATTAATAATAGTATATAATATTAATGCTTGCAGTATTATTGTGTGTTTTCAGTATTTCAAATGTCAAAATGTTGTAGCAATACAACTATGGTTTTTTGCGTGTGCAAATTTGTTTATAGATTTGTTATTTGTTTAAAAATCTATTTTACTATTTTACACTTTTTTTATTGTAAATTTATTACGATGACATTATTAAAAACTTTTCATAAATAAAGTTTGGGTATTGTTTCAATGGTTTTAATTGATTTCTAGTTGAGTTTTAAAAAAAACTAGATTTGACTTTTAGGTTCCTTTAAATATCTAAAAAAATCCAAAATTGTTTGTTTAATAAAACCTTTGTCAAAATACGCTTGAATCAGCCATTTTAATTATATTTTTATTACATGTGGAGTACAAGTCATTTGCTCCTACTATATTCGTCAGAAATTGTTATGGTTTAATTTTAAAAACTTCCTTTTGTTTTTTTACTCTACAAAATGTTAAATATTTGCTTACTATGAATTTTTTACAATATTTATACAATCCGTTTTTTGTTGTTTTTTTTTTGGTACAATAATATGTATAAGTATGTTCAAAAAGTTATCGAATTAATAATAATTCTTTATTGACGGCATATAAAAAAAACCATTGATGATGTAGATGTAACATCATCCTGCACATAAATAATGATAAATAATACAAACAATGTATAATACTTAAAACTAGACAAAGTATATAAAAAATACAAAATTAACACAGAAAATGTATACATATAAAGACAAAATATAAAATATAAAATATAAAATTATTCATTAACATATTTTACGATTTTTAAATGTATATTTAGAATAGCAAAACAAATCAATGTTATTAGAAAAGCTATTCGCAATTCAACACATTCTGCCAATTGGATTGTTGAAACCATAGTTGGTAGAATGTATAGATTCTCTAAACAAGAGAGATTGTCTAGTTTGGCAATTATTGTTGGATACCTTAAACGGAAGAGATACAAGTAGCTCTTGGCAATCAATCTCAGACATCATAAGTCCACGTAAAAATGTTAAGTCGGCTCTTTTGCGCCTAACTTCCAGCGATGGAAGATTATATTGCAATGCAATGTGGTTGAAATTGTAGTTTTCATAGAAAATACCCAATTTGTACAACAATAAACAAAAAAAATTGTTTTGAATGCGTTCTATATTGCGTATATGAATGCTGTAGAATGGGCACCAAACTGACGGAGCATACTCTAAATGGGAGCGTATCAATGCGCAATAAAGTCGTTTGAGTGTGCTTGGAGATAAGTCAGTAGACATTCTGTAAACAAAACCTAACATTTTTATAGCACGGTTACACATATAGTTTATATGCTCAACAAAAGTTAGTTTTGGGTCAAAGATTACGTCCAAATCCTTTATTTGTGTAACATGTTCCAATACTATATTGTCAATAGTATAACCATACGATACTTTACTTAACGTTCTGTTGAAGCTTATAGAAAAACATTTATTTGGATTAAACAACAACTTACTAATAAGACACCATAGATGAACAGAATTCAAGTTATTTTGCAAACTAATGCAATCATCGATAGATGATATTCTTCAATAAATTTTTAGATCGTCAGCAAATAAAAAAAAAGAGGAAAAATTAATAGAGCAAGACAGATCGTTAATAAAGAGTAAAAACAGAATTGGTCCACAATGAGATCCCTGAGAAACACCAAATGAAACGATAATTAGTTGTGATAAAAAGTGATTAATTTTTACTTTTTTTTTTACTAGTAGATTTAGCGTTTTAGAAAAGCAGTTAGAATCAAATGTTGTTGACAATATTAATGCCGGTCAAATTCTAGAAAATATTTACAAATTAATTGAAAATTATATTCAGACTAAAAGAAATTCTTTTAACTTGCAAAAGTTGCAATATCTAAAATCATCGCTAAAGGGTGATGCGGCTAAATCAATTAATTGTTTAGAAGTCACAAACCAATTACCATCTTATATTGATTCAAAACTTATTGACTTGCCAAATGACATAATTGAAAACCCGCGTCTTATCATTCCAAGTCATATTCAGGCGCTGTTTGATTTGTCTATAATTAAAGCAGACGGCAGTAATGATTACCGGAACTTAGTTAATACGGCTTCACAACATTTACGCTTGTTGCAATCATTAAAACGACCGGTAGATACATGGAATGATTTAATTATTCACTTAATCATTTCAAAGATTCCTAAAAATACGCGGGTTGAATAGGAAAATAAATATTCGCGGACGACAATGCCTACATTTAACGAGTTGAAAGAGTTTTTATGCCAGACAATAGAGGCTTGTCAAAATGTCGTAATTGATCAAAATACAGTTAATAAAACTATTATACAAAGTGCTAGGCGCGCTTGTTCAATGTGTAATAACTTTGAACATTTAATACATCAATGTGAAAAGTTTAAATTATTAAATCCTATAAAACGGAGTAAAACGTGTTAACAAAAACGGCTTTGCTTAAATTGTTTAAGAGCAAATCATAATACATTAAGGTGCGTATAAATATGCGAGCCGAGCGGCTTGCAAGCTGCTCGTCAGTTTCTCTTAACAAAGAGCGTCCCAATATGCGAGCCGAGCGGCTTGCGAACCGCTCGGCTCGCATATTGGGACGGCTTTTGAAGCGCGACACGAGCTGCTTGCGAGCCGCTTTTGTCGAGCTATATATTGTCGGTTTTTCTGCGAACACAAAGGCATTCTCAGTTTATATTGGGACGGAGTTTTGTGTACTCGCGAGTTTTTACAATTTTTATTATTTTAATTATAGAGTGAAACACATATTTTATATATCATTGATATTAACTATATCATTTTAATGCGATCCAAAACATAAAAAACAATTTAAAAAATTTATAAAAGAAGATGCGTGGAAAAAAATAATAGTTTAATTTTTAATAAAAAATATGTTGTAAAAAATGGATTTATTTTGGTAAATCATAACTTAAATTATCATTGTAAAATTATTATTTAGAAATAAAAAAGAAAACCGAAAATAGTTGGCTCGACAGAAACGGCTCGCAAGCAGCTCGTGTCGCGATTCAAAAGCCGTCCCAATATGCGAGCCGAGCGGCTCACAAGCGGCTCGCAAACCGCTTGGCACACTTATTTATATACTTTTTGTGTTCGCGGAAAAACCGAAAATAGTTAGCTTGACAAAATCGGCTCGCAAGCAGCTCGTGTCACTCCACAAAAGCCGTCCCAAATGGCTCGCATATTTATACGCACCTTTAGATTGTAATTATGCGCAACGATTTAGACATTGTCAGAAACATCACCATTCAATGCTTCATTTTCCGAAACGAGTTAGCAAATCTCAACCATCCACATCTAGTAGTTTTTACTTGTTTAACAAAAGCACAATCACATGAAGTTCTGTTAGCTACCTGTGTAATTAATATGGGAGATATTACTGGAAAATTACACAGTATTAAGGCTGTTTTAGATACAGGAACACAAATAAATTTAATTAGCACTCATGCCGTTAAAAAACTTAAATTAACCAAAAACGTTGCAACGGTAGGGATATCATGCGTAGGATCTCAATCAGTAGATTCACAATCATATGTGGAAACAAATTTAATATCAAAAGTTTCAAACTTCACATCTAATTTATCTTTATTTGTTCTTGACCATGTCACAAGCCAATTAAACCCTTTTATTGATCAGTCAGGCATCTTGCGTGTAGGTGGTAGGCTCAAGCACTCAAAATTACAATTTGATTCAAAATTTTCAATTTTATTGCCTAAAAATCATCATGTAACAAATATACTTATAACGCATTATCATAATATCATTGCATGCTGGACCTCAGGGAACTGTTGCAGCATTACGAACAAAATATTGGCCTATTTCTGGTAGAAATGTAGTACGAAAAAACATAAAGCAGTGTTTAAGTTTGCACCAACATCTTCCGAACAGTTAATGGGTGATTTACCAAATTATCGTTCTGAACAAATTTGACCCTTTGTTAAAACCGGCTTGGATTACTGCGGCCCGTTCTTAATTAAAGATTGAAAACGTAAAGCGACTGCAATCAAAACATGCTGCAATTTTTGTGGGTATGGCGACAAAGACAATTCACATAGAGGTTGTTAGTGACTTAACAACTGAATCATTTTTAGCTGCATTACGCTGATTTACTGCTCGTCGTGGTATGGTTTTAGATACAGCGATAATGCTAATAATTTTATAGGAGCTAATCGTGAATTAAAAAATTTATATAGTTTTTTAAAAACCCAACTAAATTAAATAAATAGCAATTTAGCTTTAGATCGAATAAAGTGGCATTTTATACCCCCCAGAGCTCCGCATTTTGGTGGTTTATGGGAGGCTGCAATAAAAAGTGCTAAACGGCATTTATATAAAATTGCAAACAGCGCTCATTTGTCATATGAAGAGTTTCAAACATTGTTGGTTCAAATTAAAGCGATTTTAAACCACTTTGTCCATTATCCAGTGACCCAAATGACCTATCCTTTCTATCTTCTGGCTATTTCCTTATAGAAAACAGTTTAAGAGCATTCCCCAAACCCGGACTACAGCACTTTAAAATTGGAACCCTTTCAATGGCAGCACCTACAGTTGTTACAACACTTTTGGAAACGATGGCATGTCGAGTACTTGCAAGAGCTACAAGTCAGACATCAATAGAAACAGTCAAAAGGAGAACCACTTAAAGTTGGTCAATTGGTGCTCATTCGAGAAGACAATATACCACCGTCTCGATGGCGTACCGGCCGTATTGAAGCAACACATCCAGAAAAGGATAATATAATGCAAACAGTTTCTGTAAAAACTACAAATGGTGTAATGGTTTGTCCGTATGTAAAATTATGTAGGTTTCCCAACAAAAAAAGACATTAAGTTGTTTTAAGTCAAACTGTATATATTGTTTAATAATTACTTTTTTTTAAATTTTGAAATTAAGTAATTTCAAAGAAAGCAGAATGTTGCGACCATATACCACAACGCATTATTTTATTTTATTACATTTAGCATAATTAGATAAATAGAAACTTCTATAGAGCTACTCACCCACCTTCATCCCAATTCCATCTAACCAAAGGAATGCATGTGTCGAAAGGTACGAACTTCCACAGGCAATTCAATGGGCGGTTTTTAGTCGGTAGGCATTTCAAACTGAGAAGAAATGAATCCGACACTTTGCCAGTCTTTAGAAGATTTTACCGCCTAGCCCAAAAAAAAAAAAAAAACAAATAAAGACAGTACAGTTTTAAACTTTAACAAAAGCACGTTTATTTCTGAAACCTATTCACCTTAAACAAACTTTCATCAATATTATTAAACAGACAGAGACATGAAAAAGGATCTAAAAAAACATGCAAAAGAGAAATACCCAAAAATAATAGAGATGCTAAGCGGCAACGGAAAAGTCATCAGGATCACAAAACTGCAGAACTTAAATTAGCAGCTGAAAAACAACCATAATTAGGTTGAAGGCTGTAGACTTAAAAAAAATAATGAATAAAAAAGAAAAAAGTTGATAAAATAAAAATCAAAAAACAATTGCTATTTAAAAATGCAACGGAGTTAACAACATCATAATTAAAAATATGCTCAAAATATGTATTTAAAGACACAGAAACTAAGGTCAACATATACAACTAAAAAAGAAAAAAAAGTCACCGCTAATAACAACAAAAAGAAAGTTAACGCTGAAGGCAAGAAAAGAATATCAGAACAAAACCGGGAAAAAAGTTTGTTATGCAAAAATGCAGAATTTAAGAATATGCTAAAAATATGTATTAAAAGGCACAGAAACATATACAACTAAAAAAGAAAAAAAAGTCACCGCTAAAAACAAGATAAAAAAACGGGGAATGAAACAAATAGCATAGTAGGAAAGAAAAAACAAAAATAAGAAGAGAAACAAATTAATAAAAGTTTAAAACCACTGTTCCTGACAAAAAGTAAAAGTAGTTATCAGTTCTCTGCTTTTTCAAGTATGTATAACCTTTCCTGATATTTTGAAATGGCCAGTGTGTGATGAGAACAGGTACATCTATAGCAGCGGCATACACGAGTACGCACAAATGTATTAACTCTGCGCTTCTGTTTAATATTTATTCACTTAGTGCTAATACACTTTAATAATTTGGTGTAGTTTTATTTTAATTTGATCGTGTATTTGATAAAACGCTATTTAAAAATTAATAAAAAATTTGACGTAACGTAAAAACACTAAAATGCAGATTGATCAAACCTTCTATTGAACACATTGCTGTAGCAGCAAAATGTGTCAAAAATAACCAAAAACCACAATTTGGCATTAAATTCAACAATTGATTTATTCGAGCATCACAACAAAAAAATATATTAAAGTTTGAGCAAAAGAAATCTCCAATTATATAAAACTCAGTTGATAAAAAAATTAAGTCTGCCGACTATAGCCTGCAACAAATATTTACGGCTTATCTCTTAGAAAACAAAACTCATCCAACTCTATTGTTTAATTTTAATAATAACGAAATACATTCAAAATTTTCTATTAGTTTGTGTAATGTTTTTAAGGGAATTGAAAACTTTAAATGTAATTTAAGCGTTGGACTCGACGGCATTTCTTTTTTACTGTAAAAAAGGTGCATTTATTTTATTACAAAGGCATTGCACTTACTTTTCAATGCTTTATTGAATAAAACTAAATTTCTTCAAATATGGAAACAAAGCTATATTACGCCTTTGTTTAAATCTGGAGCCAAAGAGGATACCACTAACTATAGAGACATTTTCATTCAATCTGCTATACCTAAATTGTTCGATAAAATTGTAACTGGTCAGTTGCAATGAATGTGCAAAAGCATCTTAAAGCAGCATAGATTTCGTGAAGGGCGTTCTACACTTACTAATTTACTCTGTTATGAAAATGATATTTTAAATGCATTTGAATCTAAAGTACAAGTTGACTCAATCTACACCGATTTTTTTAAAGGCCATAATATTTTGATTGCCAAGCTCAGTGCTCTGGGTTTTCATCATGATGTAATTTGCTGGTTATTCAGCTTTTTGAAAAATTGCACGCAGTGTGTAAAAATTAATAATTTTTTGTCACAGCCCATTCTTGTTTTATCAGGTGTTCCTCAAGGATTTCATTGTGGACCAATTTTATTTTTGCTTTTCATTAGTGATATCCCACAGTATATCAATTTATTGTCATTTCTTTTATTTGTGGATGATTTAAAAATGTATAGAAGAATATCATTCTATACAACTGGACTAGATTCTATAAATACTTGGTGTTTTATTAATAAATTATTCTTTAATACTAATAAATGTTTTTCAATAAGTTTCCATAGAACTTTAAGTAAAATTTTTTTATCTATACAATCGACACTAAAGTGTTGAACAAAGTCACACAAATAAAAGATTTAAGCGTTATTTTTGATCATAAACTTACATTTGTAGAACATATTAACATCATGTGTAATCGTGCCATAAAAATGTTAGGATTTGTATATAGAATGTCCGCGGATTTATCAGCCAGTACACTAAAACTTTTATATTGTGCTTTGGTGCGTTTGCATTTAGAATATACTCTGCCAGTTTGGAGTCCTGTTTATAAAATTCATAACCGTACTATTGAACCAATTCAAAAGAAGTTTTGTCGTTTATTGTCTTATAAATCGGGCATATTATCTGTAAATTATGATTACTGCTACATTGCTTCATTGTACAACCTACCGCCATTGAAGATTTGCCTCAAAAGAGCTGATTTGTCGTTCTTGCGTAATTTAATTATGTCTGAGATTGATTGTTCGGATTTACTTGGTACTCTTCCATTCCATGTAGCACCTAATAATAGACATAGCAGGCATTCTTCTTTATTCCGTGAGTCTACCCATTCTACTAATTATGGTTTCAACAATCCACTCGGTAGAATGTGTAGATTTCCAAATAATTTACCAACTGATATTAATGTATTTTGTGTCTCTAAATCTACGTTTAGAAGTCAGTTAAGTCATGCTGACTAATGTTTAACATCTGCGCTTTTATGTATGTTATTTTTTGTATTCTTTATTTTTGTATTGTAAAACATCATTGTTTATGTATATTTGATGTAGATGTAAATGGTAAAAGTATACCGTAAATAAAGTATTATTATTATTAGTTTATGTAACGTATTAAAACAATTTTTCTTATTGTTTTTTTTTTGTTTTATTCAAAAATATAATTCTTTACTTTTTGATAAATCACTCTTTATATACACAGAGTGGTTCAGATTGTTTTTGAGAAACAATAACAAAAAACTTATTTATATTAGGTCTGTTCTAACCTACTATTTGGACAGTTTGCAAGCAAACCGTTTAAACTATAAACACAAACAAAATATGTATAAAAGACTGCATAAGGATGACAAATATTTGTTGTAGACTTAAAACTACCTTAAAATGATTTGAGACAAGATTACTTTAAATGTTTGAAATCCTAAAATTGGTTTTTTATGCTACAAGTGTTTAGTTGTATTGCTTACTGTTAATTACAACTTTTTGAAATTTTTTACTACATTTACCTTTAGAAAACTGATACTTTTCTGAGCGCTTGGCTCTTAAAACTCAAAAACAAACGCAAACAACTATTTTAATATTTGTTTTGTTTTTATACACGTAAATGATCTACTTGTAAATTGGTGTTTCAATACACTTAGTGGTGATTGCGTTTTTAATAAACCTTTAACATGGTAATAGTCGCTCCACTCACTTTATTGCTGTTTTGTGAATGGTAATTGTGTCTTTGGAAAATTTGTCTGCAAAAGTATTGTTTTTCTGTAGATTAAAGTCGATTGTAGTGTTCTTGGTTTTACGGTGATGTGATTAATTGTGTTGCAAACTTTTTCTAAAAACTGTTAAATAATTTTGAAAAATGCACGCCAAATCAAGTTAAACCTGTAAAATTAAAGTCAACCCTTAGCAAAATTAAGTAAGAACAGGTGTGGTTTTTTGCACACACCACGATTTTGGACTTTGCATTATTGCGTTTAGACGCAATAATTGTTGCAGTTACTTATATCGTGTATTGTAGCTAGTATAAATGCATGCAGTAAGCGATATCCTTAATACATGCATCAACAAGCTTTTTTATAAAATACCATTTGCGTTTCAAATACAACTCCAGATAAAAAACCTTAAACAATAAAACTGTACTATTACAGTACAGTAATCCGTCTTGAATTATACAACAATTCGGAAATAAGCCATTTGAAACGTTAACTAAATAATACAAAACTATATATTATTTATAAGTTTTATGTTGTAAAATTATGTCGTTTTAAATATAATATATAACTATATAAAGTTTACTTAATAGTAATAATTCGAATAAGTTATTGAAGTTTTTCAAATAAATTAAGAATCATTTTGTTTATTTTTTTTTTAATTCATTTATTTAACGTCGATCTAAATCTGCTACAAAGCTAATTACCGACGACAGAGGTTAAGAAGGCAGCTTTGTTTATCTACAAGCAGAACTTACGCAATTAAACTCCTTTTTAAAATCGGTTTATTGATACGTGAAGAGAACGAAATTTTCAGTCTAATGAAATATATAAAAATCCAAAACTTTCAATTATCTGTTAAGTTTTGAAATTAAATTGTATTTTTTTTGTCAAAATATTGCTTAACTAGATGTCATACTTTATTAAACATCAAACTTAGTAAACTTTTGATTGTGCTATAACTTATTTTTTCTAAAATAAAAATTGTTATAGTTCTGCTCGTAGTTCTGAATGTATAATAAAATGTAAAATTTAAAATTCTTGCGTATTAATTTTTCTAACAGTTTGGTACTGCTGCTACATTAATTAAAACAGCACAACTACAAAAAAGCTTAAAGGAAAAAGAAAGTAAAAAAGTTGTAATTATGAAATTGTTTCCAAGTGGAAGAATTGTAAATAGTCCCTGCAACAGTAGAAGAGATAAAACAGATTATAAGAGAACTACCTAATAACAAGGCACCAGGACCGCACAAGATAACAATGAAAATAGTGAAAGCAGTGTTAGAAGGAATTGAGATAACTCAAATATTAAACAGATGTCTGAAGGAAGAAATATTTCCGGCCTGCTGGAAAGAGGATAACCTAGTATTAATTGAGAAGAAAAACGAGGCATGCAAAAAAAAAACGTATAGACCAATTAGCCTAATCGACACATTAGCAAAAATTATGGAAAAAGTTATCGTGAGCAAAACTGAACAAAAAATTAAAAAAAAATGGAAGATGAGAACAGAAGCAAACAGTGGATCACACAGAAAAAGACAACACTGCGTCATAATAGCTTCAGATGTACAAAATAATTTCAACAGCATACTATATGAAGCAATTATAGAAGCAGCAAAAAAAAAGAAATTAACAAATAAAACTATCAAGATATTATGGAATTACTTTCAAAAGAGAAATCTACTGACTAAGAGTGGAAAATTTAAGCTGATCAAAAAAGTACCACACAGTTCTTTATGCACTTAAACTGTGGAATCTAGTTTATAATGAGCTACTCAAGATGCTGCTGCCGGAAAAAGTGACAATAACGGCATTTGCAGATGACGTGGCTCTTGTAGCTATGTAGCTAGGAGTATAGAGATAAAAGTATTAACAGAAAAGTTGGTGTTAACAATAGATATGATAAAAAGATAGATGAGAAATAAAGGGTTAGATTTAACTCCGCAGAAAACTGAGACGGAATGGCTACCAACAAAAAGCACTATTAAGGAAAATAGAAAAATACAAGTAGGAGAACAAATAATAACGATAAGAAAAAATATTAAATACTTTAGAGTTAACTCAAAGCACTAGAAGAAATTGCGTCAACACTACCTGCAGATTTGATAGAAGAAGAAAGATTGGACATAAGAAATTAGTAAATGAAAGAAGTACACAAAAAGCAAAAAGGTGAATACAATGGAAAGATGACAGATTAAAAATCACAAAAAACAAAAAAAAGGAAGCAGCAAAAAGCTAAATAGAAACAAAAAACAAAGAAGGCCAAGACAACTATGCTTACCAAAAAGCAGACACTAAAATGATAGACAAAAAAGAACGTTTACTGAAACATTAGTACCAACCAAGATTGCAAAGATAAGGAGAAGAAGAAAAGAACTGCTTTAGGAAAGTAAACTGAATAAATTGATTAAGCAATTTCCATACGGCAGATACGCCATCTCAAAGATGACAAAGAATGCCACTTTCAAAATAGTCAAAGTATATCTGGCAACCAGGAGACACAAAGAACTAATTCCAAAATAGATGTCAGGAAGTAGGACAAAAAAAAGAGTATAGGGAAAAATAGGCCAAAGACAACATGTGCGGCCGTAGCAAACTGTGTGATTTCTGCAAGGTCAAAACCAGCCCAACTCAAACTAGTACTACATTAATGACAATGACAAGAACAAATTAACAGCAGGACTAACGCAGAGAAGAAAACCGAACATATCAGTACTAATTAGTTAAAGCTCAGTGAGGCGTAGCTCTGTCAATTTTTTAGAAAATTAGATAATAATATTTTTAGTAATTCAGAGAACAAAAATTTGTTATTGTAGATCATGTGATGCCGAACCAATAACACAAAATAACAAATAAATAAATAATACGAGCCGTGTAAACCATGTTTTTTTTTAATTTAAGCAAATACGTGTTAATATATTATATAAATAGAAATAAAAACACAAAAAATTAAACTAAATGCACCATTTGACACACATATCATATAATAAATTTAACTGTTTTAAGTAATGATTAAAATTATTGAAAATTATGTAATCAAGTTCGTCTAACGCCACCACTGCATTAGTCTATAATTTTATTCATAATTAAAAAATATTAATTAAACTCAGTCTTACGAAACATTCATTACAATTTTAAATACACGCTCTGTCAACATATTGTATTAACAATTATTTTACTTGATTTCTTCTAAACGAAAATAAACAAAATTTATCTAGCACACGGCAACATTGCCCGAAAATGTCAAACAAAATCTAACCTTACAATAAAATTAAAAACAAACAATGTTAATTTATTTATATAACTGAAAATAAATACATTTAATTGCGTCTAATCATTGCTACATATTATAATGAGTGGCAAAGAAGATCCTGTGGATAAAACCGGTTTTGATTGTGTGACCGATGAAGAGCGTGAATATGCAAAGACAGCACTCTCCGAATTCAATCAGTAAGTAAAATTAAATGTGCATTTTTAATATTATAAAATATATTAGAATTTATAATATAATTAGATGTTTTGTCGACTTACTAATGGTAGAGCGTAACTACTAAAGTTTATTTTTTAGCAGAACAATATCATAAGTGGTTTAAAAGCTTGTTTTAAGCTGTTAGATGGTGGTTTTATTTCAGTTCATGTTATTAATTTTTTGTAGTGATATCCAAGTTACTTAAACTTAGGCTTGTGAGACCAAATGCTGGAGTTTTTATATAAACTTTTATTTTTGTATTTGATAGGGTCTGGTGTAAATAACATAACATTTTTGTCAAGTTGATTGTACACAGAGTATCTGAGTATGCGAAGAATGGAAGACAATACCAAAATCTGTATAACTGGGAAAAAGTTTTTTTGTTTGATGAATTTAAAAATATTTTTATTTATACAGGAATTAGTTTATTATATAGTGAAACTTGTGTAGTTCCGCATATAACTACTATTCTGCATACATTTAAACATAACAAAATTTATAGAAAATGTCTCTGCTCATGGGTGAGCCTTTAGTATCTTTCTAAAATTTATCAAGCTTTACATTTACAGTGCTCTTTCAGTTGCATTTTGACTTTGACTTGAGAAATGGGTTGTTTAATTAAAGCGTATGAAACTAAGCTATACTTTATCTTATTATCCATACATTTAAATTTTATCATATAAACTTTATTTGATAACATGGTATTATTAATTTTGTTTATTTTGATTGAAATTTTGTTGAAAAGTTGAAAAAATGTTTTTTTTTGTTAATTAATTTTTTAATATAATTATTCAGTAACATTCTACTTTTTGTAGTATTTTTTTAATTTAAGTATATATCTGAATATTTATTTAAAATTAATAAGAGATTATTTATATACTTAAACTTTTTTTTTATAAATACTTTGGTGTTTTTTAAATCCTATTCATTATTGCATATATTTTAAACAAAGTATGCTTAAAACATGATCTACATAATTAGTTAGTTTTTTTTTTTTTTTAATTTATTAAATGTATATATTTTAATTTCAGAAAGAATTATACATCCTGCCTCCAATCCATTTCAAAATTAGATAGTCGCACACAGGATTTCAAGTTGCTTCACAACAAACATGTTGCAGAATTTTACAAAGGAGATGTAAAAAAATCAGAGCTATTACAGAAGAATTTAAATGCTCTTTTTAATCAATTTCATTTACATTCAGATAAGTTGGATTATGTTGATCATTGTGTTGCTTATTACAATCAAGCAGTGCTCATGTTTCATCGGAGGCAATATGCTTCTGCCTTAGTGATTATGGATAGAGTGTATAAATTTATTGAACCAATGGGTAAGCATAATATTACAACTAGTTTAAAAATATTGTGTAATATTTTACAATTTTAATAATCAATATTCTTTTAATTAAGAATAATCTTTTTTTTAATACTAACATAATATACTAATAATAAATTGGTTTTCTCAAAGTATTAAAAAAGTTGAACATTCATGATAAATTTAAGTTTCTCTAGAAATTTTGCTTGAATGATAATGATAAATAAGTTTTGTAGTGTTAAAAGGGTCGGTTTTGATAAATTGTTATTTAACGGAATGTCGCATGTGTTTTTTTCAGTTGCACCGCCATAACCCCCATTTTTTACGACGTATTCCCGGTGTTTCCCGAAGCGATTAAATAATGCCGTCATAATTAGTTTCTTTAATTGTGTAAATAAATAAAAACAATTGACATGTTTATTATATTAATAATCATATATAATTATGGAATTAATAATTAAAATTTAACCTAAATTTATTAATCTGAAAAGGACAACATTTTAGTGAGACTAAATACGATTGTTTATTAGATATTATTGAAAAAGCGTAACATCTTAATTTAATTAATTAACAGTTGAAAAACTTATATGAAAATATAAAAAGAAAAATTAAAATTTTAGGTAACTGATTGATAACCACGGAAACAAACTGCTTATTTTATACTAAAATTGGAACCCATAATTTAAAAGAAAATAATATACATTATTTAAAAAAAGAGTATAAGATGTTTTTGTTGAATCTACGTAAAATAAATAATGTTTTGAAGTATACAAGTATTTGTTTGTTTTCATTATTATTATGAACTGTGGGTCAAATTTTGTTGCAAGGTCTGCGGGAACGTCTTTTTCGGGGGTTATGAGGTCATGCTTTGCGAAATATTGTTTTACCGGATAGCCAAAAGGAAGCTGGCTGAAGTTAGCTTCGGCTTCGGCTTTGGATCAGCTTCGTTTTTTATAAAAGTATGTGCGCACGCACGCTAGGTACAGCTACCCAGCAAAGTCGACACGATGTTTTAAGAAACGCTGTCTTTTAGGATCCGTCGGCAAAATGAATTCCATATCTTTTTTATAAATAACTATAAATCCGTATAAAATTGTCTTGTTTCTTAAAGAAAAGAAGTAAATGAAGTAATCGGGATGCTCGCAGATGAGCAAATATTACACAATAAGAAGAAATATTTTTATTTTATATTTAAATAAATTATCATTAAGTTAATAACAAATTAATAAGTTAGTTTGAAATTTGAATGAAATAAAAGTGTTCTACTCGCGGAAAGTAGAATTATCTCGCTTATGCAAAATATGTTCTCTTTTATTTTTCAATATGTTATTACTAATTTAATAACGAATCACAAGATCTTTTCAAAGTTTAAAAAAAAGTTACTGAATAACAATTGGAGCACTTTTAATTAAACATACGCGCTCGCGGAAAGTTGAATTATCTCGCTTATGAAAAATACCTTCTCTTTTATTTTTCAATATGTTATTACTAATTTAATAACGAATCACAAGATCTTTTCAAAGTTTAAAAAAAAGTTACTGATTAACAATTGGAGCACTTTTAATTAAACATACGCGCTCGCGGAAAGTTGAATTATCTCGCTTATGAAAAATACCTTCTCTTTTATTTTTTAATATGTTATTACTAATTTAATAACGAATCACAAAATCTGTTCAAAGTTTAAAAAAAAGTTACTGAATAACAATTGGAGCACTTTTAATTAAACATACGCGCTCGCGGAAAGTTGAATTATCTCGCTTATGAAAAATACCTTATCTTTTATTTTTTAATATGTTATTACTAATTTAATAACGAATCACAAGATCTTTTCAAAGTTTAAAAAAAAGTTACTGATTAACAATTGGAGCACTTTTAATTAAACATACGCGCTCGCGGAAAGTTGAATTATCTCGCTTATGAAAAATACCTTCTCTTTTATTTTTCAATATGTTATTACTAATTTAATAACGAATCACAAGATCTTTTCAAAGTTTAAAAAAAAGTTACTGATTAACAATTGGAGCACTTTTAATTAAACATACGCGCTCGCGGAAAGTTGAATTATCTCGCTTATGAAAAATACCTTCTCTTTTATTTTTTAATATGTTATTACTAATTTAATAACGAATCACAAAATCTGTTCAAAGTTTAAAAAAAAGTTACTGAATAACAATTGGAGCACTTTTAATTAAACATACGCGCTCGCGGAAAGTTGAATTATCTCGCTTATGAAAAATACCTTCTCTTTTATTTTTTAATATGTTATTACTAATTTAATAACGAATCACAAGATCTTTTCAAAGTTTAAAAAAAAGTTACTGATTAACAATTGGAGCACTTTTAATTAAACATACGCGCTCGCGGAAAGTTGAATTATCTCGCTTATGAAAAATACCTTCTCTTTTATTTTTCAATATGTTATTACTAATTTAATAACGAATCACAAGATCTTTTCAAAGTTTAAAAAAAAGTTACTGATTAACAATTGGAGCACTTTTAATTAAACATACGCGCTCGCGGAAAGTTGAATTATCTCGCTTATGAAAAATAGCTTCTCTTTTATTTTTTAATATGTTATTACTAATTTAATAACGAATCACAAAATCTGTTCAAAGTTTAAAAAAAAGTTACTGAATAACAATTGGAGCACTTTTAATTAAACATACGCGCTCGCGGAAAGTTGAATTATCTCGCTTATGAAAAATACCTTCTCTTTTATTTTTTAATATGTTATTACTAATTTAATAACAAATCACAAGATTCTTTCAAAGTTTAAAAAAAAGTTACTGATTAACAATTGGAGCACTTTTAATTAAACATACGCGCTCGCGGAAAGTTGAATTATCTCGCTTATGAAAAATACCTTCTCTTTTATTTTTTAATATGTTATTACTAATTTAATAACAAATCACAAGATTCTTTCAAAGTTAAAAAAAAAATACTGATTAACAATTGGAGCACTTTTAATTAAACATACGCGCTCGCGGAAAGTTGAATTATCTCGCTTATGAAAAATACCTTCTCTTTTATTTTTCAATATGTTATTACTAATTTAATAACGAATCACAAGATCTTTTCAAAGTTTAAAAAAAAGTTACTGATTAACAATTGGAGCACTTTTAATTAAACATACGCGCTCGCGGAAAGTTGAATTATCTCGCTTATGAAAAATACCTTCTCTTTTATTTTTTAATATGTTATTACTAATTTAATAACGAATCACAAAATCTGTTCAAAGTTTAAAAAAAAGTTACTGAATAACAATTGGAGCACTTTTAATTAAACATACGCGCTCGCGGAAAGTTGAATTATCTCGCTTATGAAAAATACCTTATCTTTTATTTTTTAATATGTTATTACTAATTTAATAACGAATCACAAGATCTTTTCAAAGTTTAAAAAAAAGTTACTGATTAACAATTGGAGCACTTTTAATTAAACATACGCGCTCGCGGAAAGTTGAATTATCTCGCTTATGAAAAATACCTTCTCTTTTATTTTTCAATATGTTATTACTAATTTAATAACGAATCACAAGATCTTTTCAAAGTTTAAAAAAAAGTTACTGATTAACAATTGGAGCACTTTTAATTAAACATACGCGCTCGCGGAAAGTTGAATTATCTCGCTTATGAAAAATACCTTCTCTTTTATTTTTTAATATGTTATTACTAATTTAATAACGAATCACAAAATCTGTTCAAAGTTTAAAAAAAAGTTACTGAATAACAATTGGAGCACTTTTAATTAAACATACGCGCTCGCGGAAAGTTGAATTATCTCGCTTATGAAAAATACCTTCTCTTTTATTTTTTAATATGTTATTACTAATTTAATAACGAATCACAAGATCTTTTCAAAGTTTAAAAAAAAGTTACTGATTAACAATTGGAGCACTTTTAATTAAACATACGCGCTCGCGGAAAGTTGAATTATCTCGCTTATGAAAAATACCTTCTCTTTTATTTTTCAATATGTTATTACTAATTTAATAACGAATCACAAGATCTTTTCAAAGTTTAAAAAAAAGTTACTGATTAACAATTGGAGCACTTTTAATTAAACATACGCGCTCGCGGAAAGTTGAATTATCTCGCTTATGAAAAATAGCTTCTCTTTTATTTTTTAATATGTTATTACTAATTTAATAACGAATCACAAAATCTGTTCAAAGTTTAAAAAAAAGTTACTGAATAACAATTGGAGCACTTTTAATTAAACATACGCGCTCGCGGAAAGTTGAATTATCTCGCTTATGAAAAATACCTTCTCTTTTATTTTTTAATATGTTATTACTAATTTAATAACAAATCACAAGATTCTTTCAAAGTTTAAAAAAAAGTTACTGATTAACAATTGGAGCACTTTTAATTAAACATACGCGCTCGCGGAAAGTTGAATTATCTCGCTTATGAAAAATACCTTCTCTTTTATTTTTTAATATGTTATTACTAATTTAATAACAAATCACAAGATTCTTTCAAAGTTAAAAAAAAAATACTGATTAACAATTGGAGCACTTTTAATTAAACATACGCGCTCGCGGAAAGTTGAATTATCTCGCTTATGAAAAATACCTTCTCTTTTATTTTTCAATATGTTATTACTAATTTAATAACGAATCACAAGATTTTTTCAAAGTTTAAAAAAAAGTTACTGATTAACAATTGGAGCACTTTTAATTAAACATACGCGCTCGCGGAAAGTTGAATTATCTCGCTTATGAAAAATACCTTCTCTTTTATTTTTCAATATGTTATTACTAATTTAATAACGAATCACAAGATCTTTTCAAAGTTTAAAAAAAAGTTACTGAATAACAATTGGAGCACTTTTAATTAAACATACGCGCTCGCGGAAAGTTGAATTATCTCGCTTATGAAAAATACCTTCTCTTTTATTTTTTAATATGTTATTACTAATTTAATAACAAATCACAAGATTCTTTCAAAGTTTAAAAAAAAGTTACTGATTAACAATTGGAGCACTTTTAATTAAACATACGCGCTCGCGGAAAGTTGAATTATCTCGCTTATGAAAAATACCTTCTCTTTTATTTTTTAATATGTTATTACTAATTTAATAACAAATCACAAGATTCTTTCAAAGTTTAAAAAAAAAATACTGATTAACAATTGGAGCACTTTTAATTAAACATACGCGCTCGCGGAAAGTTGAATTATCTCGCTTATGAAAAATACCTTCTCTTTTATTTTTCAATATGTTATTACTAATTTAATAACGAATCACAAGATTTTTTCAAAGTTTAAAAAAAAGTTACTGATTAACAATTGGAGCACTTTTAATTAAACATACGCGCTCGCGGAAAGTTGAATTATCTCGCTTATGAAAAATACCTTATCTTTTATTTTTCAATATGTTATTACTAATTTAATAACGAATCACAAGATCTTTTCAAAGTTTAAAAAAAAGTTACTGAATAACAATTGGAGCACTTTTAATTAAACATACGCGCTCGCGGAAAGTTGAATTATCTCGCTTATGAAAAATACCTTCTCTTTTATTTTTTAATATGTTATTACTAATTTAATAACGAATCACAAGATCTGTTCAAAGTTTAAAAAAAAGTTACTGAATAACAATTGGAGCACTTTTAATTAAACATACGCGCTCGCGGAAAGTTGAATTAACTCGCTTATGAAAAATACCTTCTCTTTTATTTTTTAATATGTTATTACTAATTTATTAACAAATCACAAGATTCTTTCAAAGTTTAAAAAAAAGTTACTGATTAACAATTGGAGCACTTTTAATTAAACATACGCGCTCGCGGAAAGTTGAATTATCTCGCTTATGAAAAATACCTTCTCTTTTATTTTTCAATATGTTATTACTAATTTAATAACGAATCACAAGATCTTTTCAAAGTTTAAAAAAAAGTTACTGATTAACAATTGGAGCACTTTTAATTAAACATACGCGCTCGCGGAAAGTTGAATTATCTCGCTTATGAAAAATAGCTTCTCTTTTATTTTTTAATATGTTATTACTAATTTAATAACGAATCACAAAATCTGTTCAAAGTTTAAAAAAAAGTTACTGAATAACAATTGGAGCACTTTTAATTAAACATACGCGCTCGCGGAAAGTTGAATTATCTCGCTTATGAAAAATACCTTCTCTTTTATTTTTTAATATGTTATTACTAATTTAATAACAAATCACAAGATTCTTTCAAAGTTTAAAAAAAAGTTACTGATTAACAATTGGAGCACTTTTAATTAAACATACGCGCTCGCGGAAAGTTGAATTATCTCGCTTATGAAAAATACCTTCTCTTTTATTTTTTAATATGTTATTACTAATTTAATAACAAATCACAAGATTCTTTCAAAGTTAAAAAAAAAATACTGATTAACAATTGGAGCACTTTTAATTAAACATACGCGCTCGCGGAAAGTTGAATTATCTCGCTTATGAAAAATACCTTCTCTTTTATTTTTCAATATGTTATTACTAATTTAATAACGAATCACAAGATTTTTTCAAAGTTTAAAAAAAAGTTACTGATTAACAATTGGAGCACTTTTAATTAAACATACGCGCTCGCGGAAAGTTGAATTATCTCGCTTATGAAAAATACCTTCTCTTTTATTTTTCAATATGTTATTACTAATTTAATAACGAATCACAAGATCTTTTCAAAGTTTAAAAAAAAGTTACTGAATAACAATTGGAGCACTTTTAATTAAACATACGCGCTCGCGGAAAGTTGAATTATCTCGCTTATGAAAAATACCTTCTCTTTTATTTTTTAATATGTTATTACTAATTTAATAACAAATCACAAGATTCTTTCAAAGTTTAAAAAAAAGTTACTGATTAACAATTGGAGCACTTTTAATTAAACATACGCGCTCGCGGAAAGTTGAATTATCTCGCTTATGAAAAATACCTTCTCTTTTATTTTTTAATATGTTATTACTAATTTAATAACAAATCACAAGATTCTTTCAAAGTTTAAAAAAAAGTTACTGATTAACAATTGGAGCACTTTTAATTAAACATACGCGCTCGCGGAAAGTTGAATTATCTCGCTTATGAAAAATAGCTTCTCTTTTATTTTTTAATATGTTATTACTAATTTAATAACGAATCACAAAATCTGTTCAAAGTTTAAAAAAAAGTTACTGAATAACAATTGGAGCACTTTTAATTAAACATACGCGCTCGCGGAAAGTTGAATTATCTCGCTTATGAAAAATACCTTCTCTTTTATTTTTTAATATGTTATTACTAATTTATTAACAAATCACAAGATTCTTTCAAAGTTTAAAAAAAAGTTACTGATTAACAATTGGAGCACTTTTAATTAAACATACGCGCTCGCGGAAAGTTGAATTATCTCGCTTATGAAAAATAGCTTCTCTTTTATTTTTTAATATGTTATTACTAATTTAATAACGAATCACAAAATCTGTTCAAAGTTTAAAAAAAAGTTACTGAATAACAATTGGAGCACTTTTAATTAAACATACGCGCTCGCGGAAAGTTGAATTATCTCGCTTATGAAAAATACCTTCTCTTTTATTTTTTAATATGTTATTACTAATTTATTAACAAATCACAAGATTCTTTCAAAGTTTAAAAAAAAGTTACTGATTAACAATTGGAGCACTTTTAATTAAACATACGCGCTCGCGGAAAGTTGAATTATCTCGCTTATGAAAAATAGCTTCTCTTTTATTTTTTAATATGTTATTACTAATTTAATAACGAATCACAAAATCTGTTCAAAGTTTAAAAAAAAGTTACTGAATAACAATTGGAGCACTTTTAATTAAACATACGCGCTCGCGGAAAGTTGAATTATCTCGCTTATGAAAAATACCTTCTCTTTTATTTTTTAATATGTTATTACTAATTTAATAACAAATCACAAGATTCTTTCAAAGTTTAAAAAAAAGTTACTGATTAACAATTGGAGCACTTTTAATTAAACATACGCGCTCGCGGAAAGTTGAATTATCTCGCTTATGAAAAATACCTTCTCTTTTATTTTTTAATATGTTATTACTAATTTAATAACAAATCACAAGATTCTTTCAAAGTTAAAAAAAAAATACTGATTAACAATTGGAGCACTTTTAATTAAACATACGCGCTCGCGGAAAGTTGAATTATCTCGCTTATGAAAAATACCTTCTCTTTTATTTTTCAATATGTTATTACTAATTTAATAACGAATCACAAGATTTTTTCAAAGTTTAAAAAAAAGTTACTGATTAACAATTGGAGCACTTTTAATTAAACATACGCGCTCGCGGAAAGTTGAATTATCTCGCTTATGAAAAATACCTTCTCTTTTATTTTTCAATATGTTATTACTAATTTAATAACGAATCACAAGATCTTTTCAAAGTTTAAAAAAAAGTTACTGAATAACAATTGGAGCACTTTTAATTAAACATACGCGCTCGCGGAAAGTTGAATTATCTCGCTTATGAAAAATACCTTCTCTTTTATTTTTTAATATGTTATTACTAATTTAATAACAAATCACAAGATTCTTTCAAAGTTTAAAAAAAAGTTACTGATTAACAATTGGAGCACTTTTAATTAAACATACGCGCTCGCGGAAAGTTGAATTATCTCGCTTATGAAAAATACCTTCTCTTTTATTTTTTAATATGTTATTACTAATTTAATAACAAATCACAAGATTCTTTCAAAGTTTAAAAAAAAAATACTGATTAACAATTGGAGCACTTTTAATTAAACATACGCGCTCGCGGAAAGTTGAATTATCTCGCTTATGAAAAATACCTTCTCTTTTATTTTTCAATATGTTATTACTAATTTAATAACGAATCACAAGATTTTTTCAAAGTTTAAAAAAAAGTTACTGATTAACAATTGGAGCACTTTTAATTAAACATACGCGCTCGCGGAAAGTTGAATTATCTCGCTTATGAAAAATACCTTATCTTTTATTTTTCAATATGTTATTACTAATTTAATAACGAATCACAAGATCTTTTCAAAGTTTAAAAAAAAGTTACTGAATAACAATTGGAGCACTTTTAATTAAACATACGCGCTCGCGGAAAGTTGAATTATCTCGCTTATGAAAAATACCTTCTCTTTTATTTTTTAATATGTTATTACTAATTTAATAACGAATCACAAGATCTGTTCAAAGTTTAAAAAAAAGTTACTGAATAACAATTGGAGCACTTTTAATTAAACATACGCGCTCGCGGAAAGTTGAATTAACTCGCTTATGAAAAATACCTTCTCTTTTATTTTTTAATATGTTATTACTAATTTATTAACAAATCACAAGATTCTTTCAAAGTTTAAAAAAAAGTTACTGATTAACAATTGGAGCACTTTTAATTAAACATACGCGCTCGCGGAAAGTTGAATTATCTCGCTTATGAAAAATACCTTCTCTTTTATTTTTTAATATGTTATTACTAATTTAATAACGAATCACAAGATCTGTTCAAAGTTTAAAAAAAAGTTACTGAATAACAATTGGAGCACTTTTAATTAAACATACGCGCTCGCGGAAAGTTGAATTAACTCGCTTATGAAAAATACCTTCTCTTTTATTTTTTAATATGTTATTACTAATTTATTAACAAATCACAAAATTCTTTCAAAGTTTAAAAAAAAGTTACTGATTAACAATTGGAGCACTTTTAATTAAACATACGCGCTCGCGGAAAGTTGAATTATCTCGCTTATGAAAAATACCTTCTCTTTTATTTTTCAATATGTTATTACTAATTTAATAACGAATCACAAGATTTTTTCAAAGTTTAAAAAAAAGTTACTGATTAACAATTGGAGCACTTTTAATTAAACATACGCGCTCGCGGAAAGTTGAATTATCTCGCTTATGAAAAATACCTTCTCTTTTATTTTTCAATATGTTATTACTAATTTAATAACGAATCACAAGATCTTTTCAAAGTTTAAAAAAAAGTTACTGATTAACAATTGGAGCACTTTTAATTAAACATACGCGCTCGCGGAAAGTTGAATTAACTCGCTTATGAAAAATACCTTCTCTTTTATTTTTTAATATGTTATTACTAATTTAATAACGAATCACAAGATCTGTTCAAAGTTTAAAAAAAAGTTACTGAATAACAATTGGAGCACTTTTAATTAAACATACGCGCTCGCGGAAAGTTGAATTAACTCGCTTATGAAAAATACCTTCTCTTTTATTTTTCAATATGTTATTACTAATTTAATAACAAATCACAAGATTCTTTCAAAGTTTAAAAAAAAGTTACTGATTAACAATTGGAGCACTTTTAATTAAACATACGCGCTCGCGGAAAGTTGAATTATCTCGCTTATGAAAAATACCTTCTCTTTTATTTTTCAATATGTTATTACTAATTTAATAACGAATCACAAGATCTTTTCAAAGTTTAAAAAAAAGTTACTGATTAACAATTGGAGCACTTTTAATTAAACATACGCGCTCGCGGAAAGTTGAATTAACTCGCTTATGAAAAATACCTTCTCTTTTATTTTTTAATATGTTATCACTAATTTAATAACGAATCACAAGATCTGTTCAAAGTTTAAAAAAAAGTTACTGATTAACAATTGGAGCACTTTTAATTAAACATACGCGCTCGCGGAAAGTTGAATTATCTCGCTTATGAAAAATACCTTCTCTTTTATTTTTTAATATGTTATTACTATTTTAATAACAAATCACGAAATTTTTTCAGAGTTTAAAAAAAAGTTACTGGTTGACAATTGGACTATTTTTAATTAAACATACGCGCTCGCGGAAAATATGCTCTATTTTTATTTTAGATTGTTGTTACTAATCTAATAACAAATTGCTGGATGTATTTACATTTTCGAAAATAGGTCGGAACATGACAATTAAAACAAGTTTAATTGAACTTAGGCGCTCGCGGAAAGTTGAATTATCTTAGTTTAATTATAAAAAACTCTATTTTTATTGTAGTTTGTCTTTACTAATCTAATAACAAATTGCTGGATGATAAATAAAAAAAAAAACAAGAAAAGGTTAATCGAACTAAAATTCATAATCCACTTATTAATTATTTTGCATATAGAAGCCAACTGATTGTAAAATTATTTAGTTATTAGTTGAAGATTTTTTTCATATCGTTTGCATTTAAATATTTTAAATTAAATGTAGTAGTAAATATATTTAAATACAGACATTATTCATATTCTATACATACATACATTATACATATTTTTTATTTTAATACTTAAAACGATTATTTCTGTAACTTATATTTACTTCTTGTATAAGAAAATACACCAAACTTTTTATATATATTACAAAAATATGCAAATAACTGTTATAGTGTATTTAAAATTAATTTGCTTTGTGTTAATTATAAGAATTATACAGAAAATACGATCGCATTTCACACATTGTAAATATATGAAGAATAAATGCAAAAAAATAAAAATTCCGGCTCCTTTGATACATAATATATACTTAATGTTTTCTATAATTTTTTTATATTACTACACCAATTTCATGTTGAATAGAAATATATACAGTGTGTCCGCGGATGGGAAAACCTATTAGGAATAAAATATTTATTATTCATTTTACGACCGAAAAGTCATACTTTATAAAAAGTTCTGCTGTTTTGAAAATGAATTGACAATAAGAAAATTTTAGATCTGATGTACATGGTGTTAATAAATTAGGAAAGTATTAAAATGCATAATAACTACCATTATTTATTATTTTTTACAATTTTTTTATAAAATAAAGTTGTTTATAAACTAACTTAAAGCCTGAATACAAATTTTGAAATAAAAATTCGATTTTTTAAAAACTATCCTACATAGCTACCTCCCAACTCAACACACTTTTCTGCTAACTTAATAAATCTACCGTATACTTTACAAATGGTTTGCGGCACATTTAGATCATGGATTGCTTCTTTTATACGTTGTTTTTATATTTCCCTATCATGTGGAAAATCATCTAAATAAACCTTTTGTTTTAAGGCACCCAACAAAAAGAAATCTAATAATAAAAACTCAGGCGACCTAGCTGGGTAATGGTTTGGGCCAAACCTCCATAACCACTTTGAGTCAAAATGACCATGTAACCATTGTCTGACCAAGGCTGTGCAATATACAAGGGCTGCCGTCTTGTTGCTAAAACAATTTATTACGTACTTCTGGCTATAACTTGTTAAGAAATGATAAGACAAAATGTTCTAAAATGTTCAAATACACGTGCTGGTTTAAATTTTCATTTATAAAATATGGGCTAATAATCCAATTATAAAAAAATTTACACCATACATGATTTTTTTTGTAACGTAAGCCCAATGACGACTATTCTGTGAAGATAAATACCCGTTTGTGCAAAATGTACACTCATAGGTAAAAAAAATAAATCTATCTTTGGTTTTCAAAGAAATGTTTACCTATCCATTAACAAAACTGTAAACGTCTTTCTTCATCACCAGGTTCAAATGTATGCCGCATATTTAGCTTAAACGTTTTAATTTTGTTTTTCTTAAAAAACACGCTTCCTTAAAAAGAATCTAAGAGTTATCTAAAACTGACATTATTGCTAATAATGTAGCGGCATCATTTTGATCATATTTTTCTTTGATTTCTGTACATTCATCACAGACCCAGTTGCATTAAAAAAATTTAATAATCTTTGCAATACTTTTCATGATTTCCATTAAAAACATCAATAGCATATTTATAAGACACATTGTATTAAGTAAATACGCTCTTCTTTTGTTAACATTTTCGAAAATGCTTTCACAAAATCAGAGTACATGTAAATAAGATTCTGACGTATCATGAACGTATACAAAATCGCCAATCTTGTATTTTTTTTTGTAATATGCAAATAAATAAAAACCACTGTAATTATATTATTTTTAAAAATTTGAATTTTTATTTAAAATTCAGACTTTACGTTAGTTTATAATCAACTTTGTCTTATAATATTTTTGTAAAAAATAATAAATAATAGTACTTATCGCTTGAAGCATTTTCATAATTTCCTAGTTTATTAACATAAAATTTTCTTATGGTCTATTTATTTTCTGAACAAGCAAAACTTTTTATATAGAATGTCCTTCGGTCGTAAAATGAATAATATTTTTTTTTCCCTAATGGGTATCCCCATCCGCGGACACACTGTATATTTGAAAATGTGAACGTATCTTGTTTGATTTTATTTACGCTCAATCAAATCTTTAAAAAATCACGTATACACTAGCCAGGTGTTTATTTTTTATAAACAAAATAAAAAACCTTTTGCTAACATTATAATTTTCTTACTGATAAATCATAGCTTTTGAATTTTATTATTTCACTTTTTGCGACCTTGTTCTAATTGTTATATTCCGACTTATTTCTCAAAATGTCAATAAACCCTGTAAATTGTTATAAGATTAATAATAACAAATTGAAATAAAATAAAAGCACTTTTCATATATAAGTGAGATAATTCAACTTTCCGCGAGCGTCTGAGTTCAATTAAACATGTATTAATTATTAATTGTCATTTCCCGACCTATTTTTGAAAATGTAAATACATCCAGCAAATTGTTATTACTATTTTTAAACTTTGAAAAGATCTTGTGATTCGTTATTAAATTAGTAATAACATATTGAAAAACAAAGAGAAGGTATTTTTCATAAGCGAGATAATTCAACTTTCCGCGAGCGCGTATGTTTAATTAAAAGTGCCTCAAGTGTTAATCAGTAACTTTTTTTTAACTCTAAAAAAATCTCGTGATTTGTTATTAAATAAGTAATAACATATTGAAAAATAAAAGAGAAGGTATTTTTCATAAGCGAGATATTTCAACTTTCCGCGAGCGCGTATGTTTAATTAAAAGTGCTCTAATTGTTAATCAGTAACTTTTTTTTAAACTTTGAATGGATCTTATGATTTGTTATCAAATTAGTAATAACATATTGAAAAACAAAAAAAAAGGTATTTTTCATAAGCGAGATAATTCAACTTTCCGCGAGCGCGTATGTTTAATTAAAAGTGCTCCAATTGTTAATCAGTAACTTTTTTTTGAACTCTGAAAGAATCTCGTGATTTGTTATTAAATTAGTAATAACATATTGAAAAATAAAAGAGAAGGTATTTTTCATAAGCGAGATAATTCAACTTTCCGCGAGCGCGTATGTTTAATTAAAAGTGCTCTAATTGTTAATCAGTAACTTTTTTTTAAACTTTGAATGGATCTTATGATTTGTTATCAAATTAGTAATAACATATTGAAAAACAAAAAAAAAGGTATTTTTCATAAGCGAGATAATTCAACTTTCCGCGAGCGCGTATGTTTAATTAAAAGTGCTCCAATTGTTAATCAGTAACTTTTTTTTGAACTCTGAAAGAATCTCGTGATTTGTTATTAAATTAGTAATAACATATTGAAAAATAAAAGAGAAGGTATTTTTCATAAGCGAGATAATTCAACTTTCCGCGAGCGCGTATGTTTAATTAAAAGTGCTCTAATTGTTAATCAGTAACTTTTTTTTAAACTTTGAATGGATCTTATGATTTGTTATCAAATTAGTAATAACATATTGAAAAACAAAAAAAAAGGTATTTTTCATAAGCGAGATAATTCAACTTTCCGCGAGCGCGTATGTTTAATTAAAAGTGCTCCAATTGTTAATCAGTAACTTTTTTTTGAACTCTGAAAGAATCTCGTGATTTGTTATTAAATTAGTAATAACATATTGAAAAATAAAAGAGAAGGTATTTTTCATAAGCGAGATAATTCAACTTTCCGCGAGCGCGTATGTTTAATTAAAAGTGCTCCAATTGTTAATCAGTAACTTTTTTTTAAACTTTGAAAAGATCTTGTGATTCGTTATTAAATTAGTAATAACATATTGAAAAATAAAAGAGAAGGTATTTTTCATAAGCGAGATAATTCAACTTTCCGCGGGCGCGTATGTTTAATTAAAAGTGCTCCAATTGTTATTCAGTAACTTTTTTTTAAACTTTGAACAGATCTTGTGATTCGTTATTAAATTAGTAATAACATATTGAAAAATAAAAGAGAAGGTATTTTTCATAAGCGAGATAATTCAACTTTCCGCGAGCGCGTATGTTTAATTAAAAGTGCTCCAATTGTTAATCAGTAACTTTTTTTTGAACTCTGAAAGAATCTCGTGATTTGTTATTAAATTAGTAATAACATATTGAAAAATAAAAGAGAAGGTATTTTTCATAAGCGAGATAATTCAACTTTCCGCGAGCGCGTATGTTTAATTAAAAGTGCTCCAATTGTTAATCAGTAACTTTTTTTTGAACTTTGAAAGGATCTATTGATTTGTTATCAAATTAGTAATAACATATTGAAAAATAAAAGAGAATTTATTTTTCATAAGCGAGATAATTCAACTTTCCGCGAGCGCGTATGTTTAATTAAAAGTGCTCCAATTGTTAATCAGTAACTTTTTTTTGAACTTTGAAAGGATCTATTGATTTGTTATCAAATTAGTAATAACATATTGAAAAATAAAAGAGAAGGTATTTTTCATAAGCGAGATAATTCAACTTTCCGCGAGCGCGTATGTTTAATTAAAAGTGCTCCAATTGTTAATCAGTAACTTTTTTTTAAACTTTGAAAAGATCTTGTGATTCGTTATTAAATTAGTAATAACATATTGAAAAATAAAAGAGAAGGTATTTTTCATAAGCGAGATAATTCAACTTTCCGCGAGCGCGTATGTTTAATTAAAAGTGCTCCAATTGTTATTCAGTAACTTTTTTTTAAACTTTGAACAGATCTTGTGATTCGTTATTAAATTAGTAATAACATATTAAAAAATAAAAGAGAAGGTATTTTTCATAAGCGAGATAATTCAACTTTCCGCGAGCGCGTATGTTTAATTAAAAGTGCTCCAATTGTTAATCAGTAACTTTTTTTTGAACTTTGAAAGGATCTATTGATTTGTTATCAAATTAGTAATAACATATTGAAAAATAAAAGAAAAGGTATTTTTCATAAGCGAGATAATTCAACTTTCCGCGAGCGCGTATGTTTAATTAAAAGTGCTCCAATTGTTATTCAGTAACTTTTTTTTAAACTTTGAACAGATCTTGTGATTCGTTATTAAATTAGTAATAACATATTGAAAAATAAAAGAGAAGGTATTTTTCATAAGCGAGATAATTCAACTTTCCGCGAGCGCGTATGTTTAATTAAAAGTGCTCCAATTGTTAATCAGTAACTTTTTTTTGAACTCTGAAAGAATCTCGTGATTTGTTATTAAATTAGTAATAACATATTGAAAAATAAAAGAGAAGGTATTTTTCATAAGCGAGATAATTCAACTTTCCGCGAGCGCGTATGTTTAATTAAAAGTGCTCCAATTGTTAATCAGTAACTTTTTTTTGAACTCTGAAAGAATCTCGTGATTTGTTATTAAATTAGTAATAACATATTGAAAAATAAAAGAGAAGGTATTTTTCATAAGCGAGATAATTCAACTTTCCGCGAGCGCGTATGTTTAATTAAAAGTGCTCCAATTGTTATTCAGTAACTTTTTTTTAAACTTTGAACAGATCTTGTGATTCGTTATTAAATTAGTAATAACATATTAAAAAATAAAAGAGAAGGTATTTTTCATAAGCGAGATAATTCAACTTTCCGCGAGCGCGTATGTTTAATTAAAAGTGCTCCAATTGTTAATCAGTAACTTTTTTTTGAACTTTGAAAGGATCTATTGATTTGTTATCAAATTAGTAATAACATATTGAAAAATAAAAGAGAAGGTATTTTTCATAAGCGAGATAATTCAACTTTCCGCGAGCGCGTATGTTTAATTAAAAGTGCTCCAATTGTTAATCAGTAACTTTTTTTTAAACTTTGAAAAGATCTTGTGATTCGTTATTAAATTAGTAATAACATATTGAAAAATAAAAGAGAAGGTATTTTTCATAAGCGAGATAATTCAACTTTCCGCGAGCGCGTATGTTTAATTAAAAGTGCTCCAATTGTTATTCAGTAACTTTTTTTTAAACTTTGAACAGATCTTGTGATTCGTTATTAAATTAGTAATAACATATTAAAAAATAAAAGAAAAGGTATTTTTCATAAGCGAGATAATTCAACTTTCCGCGAGCGCGTATGTTTAATTAAAAGTGCTCCAATTGTTAATCAGTAACTTTTTTTTGAACTTTGAAAGGATCTATTGATTTGTTATCAAATTAGTAATAACATATTGAAAAATAAAAGAGAAGGTATTTTTCATAAGCGAGATAATTCAACTTTCCGCGAGCGCGTATGTTTAATTAAAAGTGCTCCAATTGTTATTCAGTAACTTTTTTTTAAACTTTGAACAGATCTTGTGATTCGTTATTAAATTAGTAATAACATATTGAAAAATAAAAGAGAAGGTATTTTTCATAAGCGAGATAATTCAACTTTCCGCGAGCGCGTATGTTTAATTAAAAGTGCTCCAATTGTTAATCAGTAACTTTTTTTTGAACTCTGAAAGAATCTCGTGATTTGTTATTAAATTAGTAATAACATATTGAAAAATAAAAGAGAAGGTATTTTTCATAAGCGAGATAATTCAACTTTCCGCGAGCGCGTATGTTTAATTAAAAGTGCTCCAATTGTTAATCAGTAACTTTTTTTTGAACTCTGAAAGAATCTCGTGATTTGTTATTAAATTAGTAATAACATATTGAAAAATAAAAGAGAAGGTATTTTTCATAAGCGAGATAATTCAACTTTCCGCGAGCGCGTATGTTTAATTAAAAGTGCTCCAATTGTTAATCAGTAACTTTTTTTTAAACTTTGAAAAGATCTTGTGATTTGTTATTAAATTAGTAATAACATATTGAAAAATAAAAGAGAAGGTATTTTTCATAAGCGAGATAATTCAACTTTCCGCGAGCGCGTATGTTTAATTAAAAGTGCTCCAATTGTTAATCAGTAACTTTTTTTTAAACTTTGAAAAGATCTTGTGATTTGTTATTAAATTAGTAATAACATATTGAAAAATAAAAGAGAAGGTATTTTTCATAAGCGAGATAATTCAACTTTCCGCGAGCGCGTATGTTTAGTTAAAAGTGCTCCAATTGTTATTCAGTAACTTTTTTTTAAACTTTGAACAGATCTTGTGATTCGTTATTAAATTAGTAATAACATATTGAAAAATAAAAGAGAAGGTATTTTTCATAAGCGAGATAATTCAACTTTCCGCGAGCGCGTATGTTTAATTAAAAGTGCTCCAATTGTTAATCAGTAACTTTTTTTTGAACTCTGAAAGAATCTCGTGATTTGTTATTAAATTAGTAATAACATATTGAAAAATAAAAGAGAAGGTATTTTTCATAAGCGAGATAATTCAACTTTCCGCGAGCGCGTATGTTTAATTAAAAGTGCTCCAATTGTTAATCAGTAACTTTTTTTTGAACTTTGAAAGGATCTATTGATTTGTTATCAAATTAGTAATAACATATTGAAAAATAAAAGAGAAGGTATTTTTCATAAGCGAGATAATTCAACTTTCCGCGAGCGCGTATGTTTAATTAAAAGTGCTCCAATTGTTAATCAGTAACTTTTTTTTGAACTCTGAAAGAATCTCGTGATTTGTTATTAAATTAGTAATAACATATTGAAAAATAAAAGAGAAGGTATTTTTCATAAGCGAGATAATTCAACTTTCCGCGAGCGCGTATGTTTAATTAAAAGTGCTCCAATTGTTAATCAGTAACTTTTTTTTGAACTCTGAAAGAATCTCGTGATTTGTTATTAAATTAGTAATAACATATTGAAAAATAAAAGAGAAGGTATTTTTCATAAGCGAGATAATTCAACTTTCCGCGAGCGCGTATGTTTAATTAAAAGTGCTCCAATTGTTAATCAGTAACTTTTTTTTAAACTTTGAAAAGATCTTGTGATTTGTTATTAAATTAGTAATAACATATTGAAAAATAAAAGAGAAGGTATTTTTCATAAGCGAGATAATTCAACTTTCCGCGAGCGCGTATGTTTAGTTAAAAGTGCTCCAATTGTTATTCAGTAACTTTTTTTTAAACTTTGAACAGATCTTGTGATTCGTTATTAAATTAGTAATAACATATTGAAAAATAAAAGAGAAGGTATTTTTCATAAGCGAGATAATTCAACTTTCCGCGAGCGCGTATGTTTAATTAAAAGTGCTCCAATTGTTAATCAGTAACTTTTTTTTGAACTCTGAAAGAATCTCGTGATTTGTTATTAAATTAGTAATAACATATTGAAAAATAAAAGAGAAGGTATTTTTCATAAGCGAGATAATTCAACTTTCCGCGAGCGCGTATGTTTAATTAAAAGTGCTCCAATTGTTAATCAGTAACTTTTTTTTGAACTTTGAAAGGATCTATTGATTTGTTATCAAATTAGTAATAACATATTGAAAAATAAAAGAGAAGGTATTTTTCATAAGCGAGATAATTCAACTTTCCGCGAGCGCGTATGTTTATTTAAAAGTGCTCCAATTGTTAATCAGTAACTTTTTTTTAAACTTTGAATGGATCTTATGATTTGTTATCAAATTAGTAATAACATATTAAAAAATAAAAGAGAAGGTATTTTTCATAAGCGAGATAATTCAACTTTCCGCGAGCGCGTATGTTTAATTAAAAGTGCTCCAATTGTTAATCAGTTACTTTTTTTTAAACTCTGAAAAGATCTCGTGATTTGTTATTAATATAGTAATAACATATTGAAAAATAAAAGAGAAGATATTTTTCATAAGCGAGATCATTCAACTTTCCGCGAGCGCGTATGTTTAAGTACAAGTAGAATACTTTTATTTCATTCAAATTTCGAACTAACTTATTAATTTGTTATTAACTTGGTGATAATTTATTTAAATATAAAATAAAAATATTTCTTTTTATTGTGTAATAATTGCTCATCTGCGAACATCACGATTACTTCATTTACTGCTTTTACCTTCTCTGTGTACATTTATTTATTTAGTAAATTGTCGGGTATTATTTCATATATTTTATAAATGTAATTAAAAAAAAAACAAGACAATTTTATACGTTTTTATAGTTATTTATAAAAAAGATATGGAATTCATTTTGCCGACGGATTTTAAAAGTCAGCGTTTCTTAAAACATTGTGTCGACTTTGCTGGGCAACTGTACCTAGCGTGCGTGCGCACATACTTTTATAAAAAACGAAGCTGATCCAAAGCCGAAGCCGAAGCTAACTTCAGCCAGCTCCAAAAGGACCGCCTGCCGTCCGTAGAGAGAAGTAACTTCCAATCTCTTGATGATCAACATTTGTTCGGGTGGGCGGGGATTTCAGTTTAAACTAATTTTTAACAGTTTATAACCTGGTTTTAGTACTTTGCTATACAATCTTTGAGTTTTGTGGCCAGATTTCTGTGTTTTTGACATTTTATGGCCGGATTTTGTATGTATTTCTTATGTTTTGTGGCCGGATTTTAATATTTTTGACATTTTATAGCAGGATTTATTGTTTTTTTTTACATTTTTAAGTTTTCTGACTGCATTTTTGATATTTTATGTTGCCATTTTATTATTTTATGTTGCCATTTTATAACTAAAAACATATTCTAACCGGGTTTTGGTGTTTTTTACGTGAGTCTTAAGTTTTGTGTCCGGGTTTGATTGTTTTTGACATTGTATGGGTTTTGTTTTTTTTTTTTACAGTTTTTAAGTTCAGTTTTTACATTTTATAGCCGGATTTTAGTATTTTTTACGTAATTCTCAAACTTTGTGGCCGAATTAGAGTTTTATAACATTTTTTGTCAAATTTTCTTAAATTTATTGGCTGGATTTTAATAATGATGATGTTGATATTGTTTGACAGGATTTTGATATATATGATATATCAAAATCCTGTCAAACAATATCAAAACTTTTTATGCCGGATTTTAATACTTTATGATAAAATAGGGATTATACAGGGTTGGTCAAAATTAAAATGTTTTTAAGGGCGCGGTTTTTGAAGTGTCATAAAACGAGCAGATCTCATGCAATTTAACTTTTTTTTTTAAATAGTTTTTTGCAACGTGTAGAGAATGAAATTTCTAGTGTAATCAAATATATGAAAATCTAAAACCTTCAATTGTCTATTAAATTTTAAAATTAAAATGTATTTTTTTTTTTTCGAAATATTTGCTTAACATTAAGTCATACTTCATTCCACCTCAAAATTAGTGGACTTTTTGTTGTGCTATAAGTTATTTTTCTAAAATAACAATTGTTAAAGTTCTGCTCGTAGTTGTGAATGTATGATAAAATGTGGAATTTGAAATTCCCGCGTATTTAATTTTTCTAACACTTTGGTACTGCTGCCATTAGATGCTTTCCTTTCACTGTTCTGGACGGTTCCAAACAATTCTGTGCTTGACGCCCCATGTACCTTTCACAGAGAGCGCGACGCCCAAACTTGTTTCGAGTTTCCTTCCCCTCTGCCCTCATGCACCACCTATCACGACGGTGCATCAGAACGGTTCTGTGCGTCAAGCCCCGGGAGCGTGTTGCTCTTGAAAGGAAAGCAGTAATTATAGATGCTTTCCTTTCACTGTTCTGGACGGTTCCGAACAATTCTGTGCTTGACGCCCCACGTACCTTTCACAGAGAGCGCGACGCCCCAACTTGTTCAGAGTTTCCTTCCCTTCTCCCCTCATGCACCACATACCACGACGGTGTATCAGAACGGTTCTGTGCGTCAAGCCCCGGGAGCGTCTTGCTCTTGAAAGGAAAGCAGTAATTAATTAAAATCATAATGAATGAATCTAGTATGTTATAAATTGATAGGTTATGGCAGACGGTGTCTTGATAATATTGTAAATTAAATAAAAAAATAATGGTATTTTATCTTAATAAATTAATTTCTGGCCGTTTAAGTTATTCTAGTAAAGTAAATAAACAATTAGCTAAATCATGGAAACTACTATATTAATGCCCGTATTCATAAAACGTCATTAAAGATATGATTTGTTAAAAATATAACTGAACGTTTAATCGAATTTTCGTATTCATAAACACTCATTAGCAATAACGCTCATTAAATTTAACGCACTATTTTTGGTCCATTAAAACAAAACGAATTATTAAATTGACACAACTGTTTGATTTAAAAATGTCTAATTATCTGTATTAATTCACAGTATTTGAGGTTATATTGTATAGGTTAACATGTTAATAACTTATAAAAAACAAAAGTAACTAAAAAGTTACTAAATAATTTAACTAATGACAATTTATTTATGAATATCATTATATTGTTAATGTTCATTAAATTATAATGATTCGTTTGATAACGAATCGTTACAAAAATGTTTTATGAATACGGGCATTATTATATTATATATCACAATTATATTATATTATCAAGCCACCGTCCGTAACATTTAGTTAATGTAGCAGCAGTACCAAACTGTTAGAATTTTTTTTCTTTAGTAGTCTTTAACTACCACACCCACCATTACTGGTGCAGCTGACGGTCGGATGTATTATCAGTAGAACAAAAACAAGCATTGGTAAGATTATAAGCCGGTATAAAATGACTTACCCAAATGTAACGCTAGCTCCTGGACTATATTTTTTTATACAAAATGTTTTTAGAATACAATTCTACATACGAATCAACTTATTGGTTTATGAAATGATAAAACAATTTATGGTCTATGTTTTTATCACAAATTTATTCTTACGAATACATTACTAGTTTTGGCTCTACTAGATCCTTCTACAGATGTAATAAGTTATAGAAGGTGCGGCAGGGAAACTTGCTGATTTGAGTTGGGCGCCAATGAGCGAGACGTGGTCAGAAAAGGGTAGGAAGGGTCTCATTCGAAAGAGGGGGTCTTGAAGTTTTGTTACTGCTCAAGCCAGTTGTCGTCATGCGTTGGAGAAAGGAGGAGTGTGCGTTTGCCGTCGAGGCTTACTTTTTAACTCGGTTCAATATTCATCTCACGGGTCTAGTTCCTTGCCAGCAATCGATCGTTTTGTGAGTGGACGCATTCAGGGAAAGTGGCAGTGTGGCAAAAAAAGACCTAGAGGTTAACGGACTTCCAGAATTCTAGAAAACGTTAATCGAGAGGGTGAGGCAGATGCTCTGGGGATTTCTGATCGCAGTATGAGACGAATTCTTCACAACGAACTCAAGTTTTATCCCTACAAACTTGCTGTGGTGCAAGAGCTCAGTGAACTTGCCTCACGACGCCCTTGTGTTTTTCAGTGATGAGGCCCATTTCTACCTTTCCGGCTGCGTAAACAAACAAAACATGCGTTATTGGAGTGGTGCCAATCCTCGTGAACTTTATGAGAAGCCACTTCATTGTGAACGTGTTACTGTGTGGTGTGCATTGTTGAGAGTTGCGATAATTGGGGTTTACTTTTTTGAGGAAGAAGAACACACTGTTACTGTGAATGTAGTTTGCTACAGAGAAATGATTGAGGCATTTTTTTCCCAAAACTGAAGAAATTAACTTGGGGACGTATGGTTAAAGCAGGACGGAGCCAGGGCACAACGAGAATTTTAATGGAACTTTTGAGGGAACACTTGCACGATTGCTTAATCTCTTTAAGGGCTGACGTACTGTGGCCGGCGCGCTCCTCCGATTTGACTCCCTGTGACTTCTTTTTATGGGGATATCTCAAATCTATTGTTTACAATGACAAACCACGGACCCTACAACACCTGAAGGACAACATTTGCCAAATGAGGGCCGCCATTTGTCCAATGTTATTTTTAAAACTACTTGAAACAAAAATTTAGGATGTGTACAATACGATAAAAAAAGAATTAAATCGATATGTGAAATACTTTTTCTTTTATTGAATTTTTAAATCAGCAAGTTTCTCTGCCGCACCCTGTATAACTAAACTAAAATAAAAAACATAGTAAATTGTTTTATTATTTTATAAACATGAGTTATCACGTAGTAGAGGCCACAACCATAAATTATATTTATTCTATTGGTGTTGTCTAATTTAGAATGTCAATTTCTTGGATTTAACAATAATTCAGACTAAAGCTGTCTCATATCAATTTTTTTTCAAATAAACTAATTCTTTTCCTCACCTAAATCGTCTTTAGAAGACTATTATAAATATGAATCTACTTGTCTAAATGATGAAGATTAAATCTTTATAGTGTCAACTTTTTGGATTTAACAAAGACGGAAAAATCTAATTTTCTCAATATTGTTAAACATAAACAAAAACATTTGTTAGCAGTATTGAAAATTGAACAATACATTGCTATGTGTAAAGGTGATACAAATCTGCAATAAATTGACGTAAATTTTTTAGGTTTAATAACTGACTACATTTTTTTTTACCAACGATGTTATATGAGTACATAATAATATTTAGCAGTAATTAAGTGGCCGTAGAAATAAATATTCTTTTTCTTATGATATAAAAAATACCCAAATTAAATTTCAAAATTTATTTATTAATTTTGAAATTAGTTTAATTTAGAATTATTAGAGTTCTGCACATTTAAATTTAATTGTTCCAGCCATACCCAGTTTATTCTAAAGCGAGACAGAAGCAGTCAGAAACAGTCAGCGACCAATGATCACTGATAATTTATAATAACTTTTGTGTCAGTGGGCCACGTGCTTGAACTTTTCTGTTGCTATGCTATTGCCATTTCTGTGAATTACTTAGTCTACGAAATTTTGATGTGAAAATGAATGTACAGTACATTTTTAACGATTGTTGCAGAAATTGGATTAGCAATTGACACGCGTTTTAAACCAATATATGATCAGCGCAAGAAAATGTTTATGTAATAGTTAGAATCCATTTGTAAACTGTCGGTTGGAGTCAGTTGTCTACACTATGCAATAAATAAAAAAATAATAAATGTCATAATTATAAATAATTAATTCATTTCATAATGTCATAATTGATTGCCTACTGGAGATGCGGCTCAAATCTGAAACGAGGCGCAGAATCCTGTATCTTTTTTTTTTTTAGCATATCTTAATTCAGGTCTGTGGGACTTCTACCCACTAATATTTACCTTCTTGACTGGAATTGCGCTGACCATTTCTTTACTGTTCTGCTCTCTGTTGTTCCAACTTTTCTCTTGTTTTTATGCTCATAATCTTGTTGATGTAGTTGATCCTTTTTCACTTTTATTTGCTTTTCAGAACTGTTTTGACCATACTGTAATCTTAAAAAAAAATTTTGGTTTGTTGATCTTTTTATTTCCTGCAGTGGAATATGGTATGTGCTGGGGTGTCTTTATTTCTGCTGTACGAGCAGTATTTGTTGAAGCTTTTGGGCCTTGTTAGTGCCTGGGAGAGGAAGTAATTAATTTCCTCGTATTTCCTGTACTACCATGGCCGTAGGTCTGGTATTAGGGTGTGCAACTGTTTGCTTTTCTCTTCTCTCTTCTATTTTTTTTTCTTAGACGAATGCTATGGTTTCTGTTTTTTTTTTATTGTATATTGATTTTTCTATGTTCAGTGACTGCAGGGTGCTTTTCTCTGAATCTAGACTGGTTTTTGGAATGGTTATTTTTTTTTTTAACTCTTTCCTTGGTCTAGCTAAATGGTATTTTTTAGAAGCGGCGAACTTTAAATTGGCAATACGCTTATCTGTGACAGCTGATTTGACTGTTATTGGTTGTTTTGAGGTTAGTTTGGTTTGGCAATTTATCATGAATAAACTCATGCCGGAGCAATACGTTTAATCTAAACGGTAATAAGCATCCAGTACGACGTCGTACAGTGACCACACAAGAAGCAATTGATAGTGTGCAGCGTAGTGTTAATGATAATCCAAATGTATCAATTTGTCATCGTGCTCAAGAATTAAACTTGTGTCCATCCACTTTATGGGATTTTTTTTTAAATGGCCACCTTGTATGTGCGATTTGACGTTAGATTATGTTCTCTGGGGATATGTAAAGTCTCTGTCTACACCGATAAACCAGAAACAATTGAGCACTTGGAAGCCAACATTCGACGCATTATTGCCGAAATACAGCCTGAGTTACTGCAAACAGTGTATGAAAATTTGGTCTCGAGATTACGCCATGTATGCTCTAACAGTAGCGGTCACATGCCTGAAATCATATTCAAATGCCATAAAATTATCTGCCAATTAAAGCTAATTTCATGGATATTAAAAACATTTTTCTGTGTTTTATTTTAATTTAAAGTTCTCCGCCTCTAAAAAACTGGTACCTTTTTTATTGTGTCCCCATTTTCTTATTTTTTATTTCTTTTTGGGTTGCTGTTTTAAACTTCTCTATGACAAACTCTTCCTTCTTGTAAATTTTTGTTTAATTTTTCTCTTGTGTCTACGCGTCTTTAATTAAGGTGTTTTGAGAAAATAGGGATTCTATTGCCGTTTTTTAGATATTTTTTTGTCATTTGGCTAGGTTTTTTTTCTAGCAATTTTTTATCTCATTCTTTATACGTCGTTTCCTATTTCTTCTGCCAGTTTGTTCTTTTCTTGTTTAATAATTTTTACTAGTTTTTTTTTTCTTTTTCCGTGTACGGCTATTCCCTTAGTTTTTTTTATTGCCTGTTCACATGCTTTTTTTTGTTTATTGAGCTTTCCAGGTGTTCTATGCATGTATTTATTTTTATATAGCTTTTTATTTAGGTTCTAGTCTTTTTTTTTTTTTAATTTTCTTTTGTGCTTTTGTTTAACACTTTATAGTAGATGTATTGGTAACAGTTCATCGTTTCTTTATTCAGTATTTTTTATTTATTGATTTTGATTTTTTCGTGAGTTACAGGCTTTTAACAGTTCTTTAGTAGTTGTTCGTAAAACTTATTTTTGTTTTTACGTCACTGTTGCGGTATTGCAGGTTTTTAGAGTTGTGAAATACTCTACCCAGAATTCTGGGATCAGACTACTGGAATGTTAGTGAAGGAGGATTCCTTGTTGTTGGGATTTTTATGGGCATTTTTTTTAAATTACTTTCTGTGTTTTTATCTTAAGGCTAATGGCACCCTGCCCATTTTATGGCTAACTGACAGCCGTCAGTTGTTTAAAGTGTTGGGTTTTATCATGGTTATTGTGTTATTTTTGTCTTTACTCATTAATCTTTCTTTAAAATATATTTCTTCAATTATGTTTTTTTTATTATTTTAGGTTTTACTATCAATCCTTTGCCTTCTGTCTTCTTCATCTAGCTCTGATCAATACAGCCAGTATCCATCTTTTATGTCTTATATTCTTTTGTATTTTTTTTTCTTTTATTCACAGGAAGTCTACTTATTGAAGTTTTATTTCTTTTGTGATTTATTTTTTACTATTGAAGCTTTTTACGATCTATTTCTATTATTATAATGTTTTTCTACACCTTGAAACATTTAAATACTGGCTCATACGCCAACAAAAATTATTCATAGACATCTTGAATTCTTTAATCAAATAAGTTTTAAAACTTGTACTTTCTTACCTTACGCTGACCTTTTGCTGCAATCGTTTACTACTACGGTTGTGTCATGTCAATTTTGACACATTTTCCGACATGTCTCATAAAGTTGCGAAACAATCTTAATAAAGGTTCAAGGATCAGAACTATTTCGTATTCTGCAAAATTATGATATTGTTGATCGGTTTTGATGTTGTTATTATTATTTTAGCATATTTTGCTCATGATTGTTTGCTATACCAGCGTGACATCTAGTAATAAAGTTAATTGCTTTGTAAACATAAATATGTATTATCAGATCCATTCTTTGTGCATAGTTTAGGTTGGATATCTTGTGACTTGTATTATGCTTCTATACATTTCTATAAAACTTTTTATAACTTGCTCATATGATATGCAGTGTTGTTGAACCTTAGGATCATTGCAAACCTGAAATGCATGTATGTGTTTTTTAATAGTCTGAAAATAATTCAGTACACTTTGCAAAATAATTTTTGGTATACGTATATGTTTATATTAAATTGATTTGAACTTTACATTATTTCTAAAATACACAATTTTTGTTTGCTTTCAGATGAAATATTGGGTCGACAAGTTGGTCTCCTTTTAGTAGAACTTTACATCTCTGTGAGGCAAATCGATAAAGCAACAAATTTAATAACATATTTACACAATCACGCGCTCAATCAAGTAACACCTTCACTTATAAACACAACAAAAGTTCCATTAAAACACAAACTAGTTGAAAAAGAAAAGAAACCGGCTCAGCCCATCACTAAAGCCACTGAAGATTTCCTCAAGGTGCTGGATAGATACCGAATACGTTGCAATCTGCTCAATCATCAAATGAAAGCAGCCAAAGCTGATATCCAGTTGTTGTACCAGAGTGACAAAGAGGTTAGTGGTAGTAGAACTTTTTAATTGCTTCTCCTGATCCAGTTGAAAATTGTATTAGGATTATAATGTAAGTTGATAATCCTCCAATCATGGAAAATAGTAAGCTGTAATTGATTGTGAACACTCCACCAGCTGAGAATTTTAAATTTGCATTTAGTATTTGCATTGAGAACATTTGGATTTCTTCTTTTAACATATCTGTGTGGAATGTGATTGCGTGGATTAATAAACCAGTATGGTTGCACTGAAAGAAAATAATGTATTAATAATATATAATAGGATATTTAAGCTTGTAAGGAATGATGGAAAACTGTGTATTTATCAAATAATAGCTTATTGTGTTAAAATTAATTGAATAATGGCTATAGTTATTGAAATCAGTGAATAATAGATGAATGATTTAGTGAGTAATGGCATGCCGTCATTGCACTTCAATGAAGACCAAGCTGCGAGAACTGTAATCTTACGCAAATAAATTATTAAAAACTTGGTTAAATGTGTTTATTATCAATGGAATACTGCAATAGCAGCAAATTATAGTAACTACACTAGTAAAATTTACGCATAATAATTTTGGTTTACATTGGGTGATCTCTGTAATAAAGTAGTATTTCTGAGTGTTCTAAGATTAAGCATTGCTTATTGAAGGTATAAAATGTTATTATTTATATTCTTTTGGTCATAGATAAAGTATAGTGTTCTAATCTACAAGTAATGGTTATCCACTGGAGTGTTTTGACATTTGTGTAAGGCCCGCCTTGCAAACTTCTTTTTTGTGAGTAACTACTATTATTACGTACGTCGTGTGATAATTAAACTTTATCTATGACTATTAAGTAATGTTTCATAATTATTTTATTAAATATACAACGGCTATTATGATTAAAACTAGTGAATTTTTTTTAATTAAAAATTTTGATATTTAGGCATTACTTAATATATCACAACAACATAAAAATACCTTCGAGTTTTAACGAGTGAAACCACACTTGCTGAAACTAACACATTGGAGACTAGAGTTAAGCAGTATGTGAACATTGACCTTGAAGGTTTGTGGCTTATAAGTTACGGGAAATACTGAATTTGGAAGTTTATTCCATGTGTCGATATTACGGATAAAAAATCTACATCTCTGAACTATCAGTGAATAATTGTTGGAATTCTTAGTACGCCGTGTACGACTAGTAAATATTTGTTTAGATGGAAATATGTGTTTTATTTTGTTTGAACAATGTTCATGGAAATATCTATAGAAAATGCAAAGATCTGCAACATTACGGCCTTGTTATAAAGTATCTAAGTCATTAGTCAATTTTGTATCGGTAATTATCCGAATAGCTCGTTTTTGAATAGAATTTAGATGAGATATTGTAGTTTGGAGTTGCTTATTTGGAAGACGATATAATATGCTTATTAAAAATAGTCTTATCGGGAAGATTTCGTTTAAGAAATATGCTATTATAACCAATGCCCTAAATTCCGTACCTTGCCAGTCTAGAATATGTTTGTTGTTTGTGGATGAAGGTACACTCTGTTGGTCAGCAAATGAATGCTCAATATGATAATTGGAATCTACTAGGTTAAAGCGATCTGGATCTTTATTGTTCACATTGGTTTCAGTCAAAAATAGGATATGGGGTTTTCTATTTTCAAGATGATGATGAACAGAATTTAATTTTTTTTTTTACCACAAATATTGGAGAAATTAACTTTCAAGCTACAAATTAAGTCAGTGTTTTTTTGATTAAATTGGTTAGTGGAAGTGGTGAGGCCTTGTTCCGTCAATTCAATTGTATTGTAAGCAATGTTTGACTTTGTGGACGGTTTGCTTTGTGAATTAGTGCCACTTGCTGCACAATCCACGGTAGACTGAGTTTTGTACTCACTAGACTCAGTCCAAGTATCTAATGAAACTCTAGCGTTGGTAGTCTTTTTAATGACTTGTTTGGGTACGCGAGCACACTACTCTTTGAAAACTGGATCTTTCTATCTCAAGCCAGAATCCTGGATTTGAATGCCAGAATTTTGGCTCTGAATGACAGGTCCACTTTCCCTGCTTCGAAATATAATTAGATAATTTTTTTCTAAGTTAAAATTACTTTTGTGGCTCATTAATTGTACATCTTTAGAAAGCTTTTGCTGAGTCCTGCCGCAAAATTGAAAAAAGTTAAATCGTTTAGAAATGGCAGCCAATATTGTTTTGTTGTACAAAAAGATTGATCAACTTTAGAAATCTATCAAAAATGTTAATACAATCTTTCTCTTAAAAAACAACTTTTGGTCAAAAATTGAAAAATACACAATAATTATTTAAAAATAAAAACATAAAACATCAAAAATCAATCCCATCTTAATTGTGAAGAGTTTAGTTTATCGCGTGACATCCTCTTGTCAAAACTGTATTAAAAGTCCCTAAAAAAATTGAAATTTTATTTAAAAAAAATCCAAATGACAAGCTTATATTTTAACTTGATTTTGGCGATGAAGAGAGTAAATTGTTTTTCAAATTAAATATAATAACGTCGTTTTCCTATAACGATCAAAAGAAAGTTTATAATGGCATGAAAAATATTCCACTAGCACTAACATACATGGTAATATGATTAGTAATATATCATCACGCGCAGGTTTCTCACACGCATGAGGTAACTGCGTGACTAAACCGATACAGACTCATGCCGATTGCATAGAACAATATGTTTATTAATCTGCATAGAAGCGGTTTATTGTTTTTTTGATGCATAAAAAATTAAAAGAAGATTCTAATATTTCAAAGCCGAGTTTTTATATTGCAAAGCTAAACCATAATATTACAAAGACGGATTTTGGTTCAGGTTTCATTCATATTTTAAAAGTGAATACCAAGTTTTGACACACCATAGCTTAACTTGAACTGGCCACACAAATTTGTTAGAAACTTTCTTGAAACTAAAGCTGCTAAAGACACCGTATGGATGTCATACAATCGAGTATAAAAAACGTCAAACCAATACCAACTACCGTGATTAGCAGGCTAGCAGTATGTTAATACTACCACCCGCTAGAATGACCCAGACATGGATCTAGACAAAAATAATGGTTATGACAGCTTCATATATGGCAATAGTATCAATTGCGGTGGTTTATTATATTATGCGTTTTACAACTATTTTACATTTCTCTAGAAGAATTACAACTTGTTTGAAGGGGGTTGATGAGACCAACAGCTTATTAACTTCCGAATCACTCCGGTGTATAAAGAGCAAGTTTTTTTAATTCATATGTTTAGGATTAAATCCCTAACTTGCTAAGCTATCGCTCTATCACTGAGCTATCTTACTTTTATAGATATTGTGCACAAATAAAACTTACTCATTATAGCATACTTTTTACAATGGTCAGTTTTTTGGTTTTTTGGTCATCAGTAAGTCAGTTTCCTGTTTTGTATTTTGTATGATTAAATTGTAAATGATGTTGCAGCTTCAGCAGTTGGTTATTTTACATACAGCTACTGATATTTGCGCTGAAAATTAGAAGCCAGATTGTTTTGCGCTGAGAATTTCTTTTTAATTACTAATGTCATAACTTTAGCTACGACATCTGGAAATTTGTCCGAAAATTAAAAATTCTAATCTGAATTGGGCCTTTTAGCTTGCATGCAACACTACTTTAGTTACTACACGAATGATCTAGATTCTGTAACTGGGTTTGAGTGGGATGATGAAATCAATGTCACTGCACTTAGGCCTCATCGGGCCTTTTGTACTTCTTTTAGTGGTAACCTTACTTCGTCTCAACATACAGCCAACCTACGTGGTTGGGTACAGGAAAGCTCTTGAAGTTTATATTTCTATTATAAAGAAAACGTGTTATTTTGGTTTTATTATCAAGAAGAATGAGTTTTTAAGTAACGGATTTGAATCAAGATTTGGTCTGTTTGGCGAAGACTTTTGAAGTACGTTTGCAGTTTAAGCGGACAGTTTGATGAGAGTCATAAAACTACGAGCAGATCTCACGTAATTTGGCAGCAGTACTAAACTGTTAGGAAAATTAATAAACGCGGGAATTTCAAATTTCACATTTTATCATACATTCACAACTACGAGCAGAACTGTAACAATTGTTATTTTAGAAAAATAACATATAGCAGAATAAAAAGACTACTAAGTTTAATGTTCAAAGAAGTATAACTCTTAAAGATTAAGCAAATATTTTGACCTAAAAATTACAAATTAATTTCAAAACTTAATAAACAATTGAAGGTTTTGGATTTTTATATATTTCATTAGATTGGAAATTTCATTCTCAACACGTCGCAAAAAACCGATTTTATAAAGGAGCTAAATTGCGTGAGTTCTGCTCTTAGTTTTATGACACTCGTCAAAATGCCCCCTTAAATATGGGTTTTTTATAATGCGTATGACGCATACGGCTTATGATGTCACAAAGAAGACTTGTTTCATTTAATTTATTTACATTTAAACACAGTTTTAAATAGCTAGTCTAAGATTGCTTTCCAAGTTTTATACGTTGCTGCAGTTGTTACCGACAATTACTCCGTCACTTTCTACCATCCGGAGTAGCACTTATGACGATCGACATCTCAAATTTACAGTGGGGTTGTGGAAAATTAAATGAAATTTGAATTGTGGGAGTGGGGTAGACAGTTTTTACCGACAGTTGGCAAGCGATGCCAGACAAAGACCTTCAGAATTTGTCGGACATACTCGATCTGTTGATTTCATGGTTAAACCGTTGATTGACATATATACTAAGGGTCGGTTTTTCATTTTGCGCTTAAGTTAAGTTAATAATGCAGTTTAAATATGCTTATTTTATCATTTTGCTGCGAACATTTTACAGAATAAAATGTCATAAATAAAATGAAGTTAGAAATAAAAGATATTTCAGAGATTTCACTACCAACTTAAAATACATTTATTAAACTATGATTGAAATATCAGCCCTAAGATACGCAGCCTGGGATAATATTATGTTCATGACATGTAGATGACGTACAGACGTTAAAATATTAATCAAATTATTAATGAAACTGTAATACCATTTAATTTGTAATTATTATAAATATTTTACTTATCTCAAATCTCTATTATTCACTATATTTGTGTCAGTGCCATCTATATCTCGTGAACGGTATGTTATATCAGGTTGCGTATCTTAGTAAATTTATCAATCAACGGTTAAACTATCTCAACGATTTAGTGAGTGAGAAGTAGAGGACATTTTGTAGGACCTCAGATTTAGTTAACTAGCTGGAGCGAGCGATGTCTTCTAGTTGTAACGAATGTGCCGCACTCGCTCTAAATAGAGTTTTGCCAAGTAGTTGACCTGAATTTACAGGTTTTTTTTTAGAAAGGTTTTCTAAAATATTAAGGACTCAATTTTAACCGGTTGTGATACTTTTGAGGCGAACGTTTCTTCAGAAGTTTCTCAAAAAGCGAACGAAAAAATCAAATATACATACTTATATTGAATACAGAAAATAATTCAAACTAATCAAGTTTGTTAAAACGTGAATGTAAAAAAAAGGTGGTACGTATCTTTGAGTGAGTTAAAGACGGGCAATAACGCTACACTTCCACGTATATTTGGGGGGGGGGGGGGGGGAGGTCAAAGGCACAGTTTATTCCCACTGTGAAGGTTAATAGAGCATGTTTGTTTTTGCTATTGTTAATTTATCTTATATCTCATAGTAGACCAGGCGTCAGGGAGTTTAGAAGACATATATACCGTTTTAAGTTGGGAAAAGATGTATCTATTGGAATTGGTTTATTATACGTTTTTTTTTAAATTTATTTATCTTTCTCACACACCCTCAATTTTGCAGAAGAATTGTTTTTTGTCAACATCTTGGTTGGGATGGTCTTGCGACCAATAATGTAAATATCATTCAAGTGCATTAATTTTTTTATTGAAAATTTGATTAATAAATAAATTATTTATATATTCACATTTTATTCACTTAGTATTAATATCCTACGAGCTGCGATACAAAAAACTTATTTAATCACTGATATAATTAGTTTTGTCAAAAAAGTACACGTTGTCGATGGTAGGTTAGTAGAGTACGTTTAAAAGTATTATAAAGATCATTGTTTTCTACCGATGCATATGATAAAATCACAATATCTGCTGAGCGTCAACGACGAGCTCAAAGAAACGCTTCTGCAACCGTGAATTTTGACGACTCTATGACAGCAACAATCGGGTTTATTCTAACAGTTTTGTTTTAATTATCCAAAAGAAGTTACAGATAGTATTTTATTCTTTCACGCATTTATTTTGTAGATGTGACAGTCCGCAATATTACTAAATATTATGGAATGATTTAAAAAATCCAATTTTTATATTGATTGTATAGATATACGGAGCAAAAAATCTGACAAACGTTTTTTAAATGAATTTATCAAGTCAGAAATAAAAAGTACATGCAGTCTTGCATCGTTACTTTATATTATGTGCATAATTTTGCTCCACAAGAACTCTTCAAAACGATAAGCTGCACGTGTACAAAAAGCTTTTTGTTTTGGATGTCAAAATCAATTCTATACAAATGTTGAGACGACCAAACTGCGGACTGGAATACTATTGGGTGTGGATAGAATAATTAGAAAGCAGTTATGGAAAAGGAAAAGCAAAAGAAATATAATAAGAGGATATTCCAACGCAAAATCACTGAGATGGGTAGGATACAAGAGCGTTTTAAGAGAAATTAATTAGATGAGGCGATAGGGGCGTTAAACCTTACAATTTGCAACAAAGAAGACAAACCGATTTTTGTAAGAGGAAAGAAACTCATAAAAGTTGAGAAAAGCTGCAGATGATGCAATTTGCAGGAAAAAAAGGAAGGGAGGAAAGTTAAAGAAAGGAAACAAAGGAGAAAACACGGCGAAATCGGAAAAGGAACTTAAAAACGACAGCAAAGTTTTGAAAAAGTCAACCATGGATAGCGGAAAAAGATGCTGGAAAGAAATGATACAATCTATGGACGGGGATTGGGGAAAGCCGTACAAAAGACTGATGAACAAATTGGGAGAAAGAGCAAAGGGAGTCTACCTAAAAGAAGACGAATGGGAAAAAGTCATAATTGAGAAATTGTTTCTTAAGGAGAACCAGAAACAAGGGAAGAAGAAAAAGAAACAGTTATGATAACAGTGGAAGAGATAAAGGAGATTACACAAGAATTGACCAACAATAAAGCACCAGAGGGTCAATCCTGATCTTTGGTGACTTTTATCTTCCGTGAAATTTCTCACAAAAATGACGTATTTCAATCAAATGTGACAAAATTCTGGTGAGTTTTGCCACTGGTGAGAAAGTGACAGTTTGCGTAAGTTTTTTTTTTTAATAATGTTTATTTATAAGCATTTTATAGATTATTTTACATCACTTTTATTAAGAATAGCAAGTAATATTTGCAGTAAGAAGCTTATACAATAATTTAATTACTTTTTATGATGTTAATTTCATTTGCCCATCGGTGACTTTTTTCACCAATGACTTTTCTCATCGAAATTACGTCATTTCCACAAAATGCTATTTGAATGTTTGTGAGTTTTGTCACAGGTGACTAAAAGCACATAAAAACCGGTGACTTTATACAGACACAAACGGTGATTTTTCTGACAGTTTGCGTGAGTTTATCTGTCATTAATAAAATTTAATTATTGTGACTTATTCTTTTAATAATCATTAATTTAAAATTGTGTGAATAATATACATGACGACACATACCGTATTATTATATTATGAATGGTGTTTTGATGCATTTGCGGAATATATTATGTTGTGTGCGTCTAGTATGCGGCGGTCTGCCTTATAGATATCAAACAAGATTAATAATTTATCAAGCAAACTTTGTCTCAGATTAACAATTACTACGTTGCCATGTCAATCCCGTGATCACCTTTGACAAAAACCATCGGTGACTTTTGTCGTCTCAGAGTGCGGCTAAAATGCGTTTTTACCATAAATGTGTGAGTTATCCAGCAAATACTATAATTATTATTGAATTATAGAATAATTTGTTGCAGCTAATACAACTTTTATAAATCTTAAGTTTCTGTCATAAATAAAAATATTAATTATTTCAATGCACAATTGATTGTTTGAAAATATATTTATTTAATATTTATTTATTTATTTACTACTTTCAACAGAAGCCATTACAAAATAAGTATATATTTACAATTTAAAAAACATAAATTAAACATAAAGCAACTAATATTAAAAATAAGAATAAAACTTAAATAGTCACAAAATATAAAAAAGGTCACGTAAGTGCACGTCGCAGGGTTTTTAAAGAATCTTTAAAAAAATCCACTTTAACTTTGTTGGCGTGCCGCAAAATACGTGTAGATGCAAAGTGCACCGCATAATCAGTGCGTTTGAACGGTATATGAAATAAATAGTCATTGCGTAAAACTCGAGCTGGGACATGAATACCTATAGAGCTGAGCAAGTCAGGACAGTCAATAATCCCACGAAGCACTTTAAAAACCAGTGTCACGTCAAAATTAAAACGTTTTTTTTTTTAAGACTGGTCATATTAGATGTAGAGAGCAGTTCCGTGTAGCTGCCTGCAATGTTACATTTATACGCCAAAAAACAAACAAACTTTTTTTGAATCTGTTCAATTTTTCCTTTACTGACGGCGGTGTATGGTGACCACACATTTGAACCATACTCGAGATGGGGCGTACTAGAGCGTTGTAAAGCATAATGAGAGTACGATAGTCACAAAACTTCTTAGAGTTACGCTTGACAAATCCTAAAAGTTGATAAGCTTTAGCCACAACAGTATCGATATGTACTGTAAATGAAAGGCTTGAATCAAACGTAATGCCTAAATCACGAATAGTGTTAACTCTTAACAACATTACATTTATGAGAGAATAACCATACATCACCGTAGACTGACGTCTAGAAAATGTCATCATTTTGCATTTATTTAAATTAAGTACTTAGTAAGTTATTAGTCTGACACCAACTAGAAAAAATCTGTACTTCTTCATTAAGTAGTACAGCATCATCTAAAGACTGAATTTTCATAAAGATTTTTATATCGTCCTCGAATAATAAACAACGCGCATTAGAAAAACAGTGTAGCACATCATTGATAAAGATATTGAACAGTAAAGGTCCAAGATGTGACCTCTGTGGAACACCAGACGTAACATCAATATTACGAGAAACGCACTGACCGATGCGCACAAATTGAGAGATCTGATTTAAAATAATTGGCATGAATATAGCAACTCTGACAGATTTAAATAATCGGCAGATGCTTAAAAGAAGGAACTTTTTCAGGATGCTGGAAAGAGGCCACCCTTATTCTTATTGAGAAGAAGAAAGAAACAAGAAAAGCAACGTCATATAGGCCAATATGCTTAATCAGCTAAGATAATAGAAAAAGCAATTGAGCGGAGAATAGAACAGGAAATAAAAGAACATGGAGGATGGGAAAAGGAACAATACGGATTTACCAAGGGAAGAACAAGGAGCTACAGAAAAAGCAATACAAAAGAAGCAAACAACGGAATGCAGAAGAAAAGACAACTCTGCTTAATAATAGCGTTGGACATACCGAACTCGTTTAACAGCGTATTATGGGAAGTAATTATAATAAAGGCGGCAAAGAAAAAAAGTGTTGAACAGGAAAACGATCAAGATAATATGGAGTTACTTACAGAATAGAAGCTCAGTGAACAAAAAGGGAAGATTCAAACTGACCAGAGGGGCACCCTAGCGCTCAACACTAGGACGAAAACTGTTGAATCTAGTTTATAATGAGTTACTTTAATTAAGGTTGCTAGAATGCGTGACAACGAGAAGTAAGAGAAAGCTAAGAATTTGACAACGGATTTAAAAAGCCAAACAAGTTCAAACAAACACACTAAATAAAAGCCACAGAAAAGAAAGGAAAGAGAAGCAAAATGAAAACAAAAACAGGGAAAAAGACTTAAAAAAAGAAATAAGAAAGGACATGACAGTTATGCATATCAAGAAAAAAGAAGAAGAGACTACGATACCAATCTAAATTGCAGAGATACTTAGAAAAGAAATGTTAAAGGAAACCAAAATAACAAAAATAACGAGGCAATTGCCAAATAGTAGATAATTCATCTCAATGTTGACGGAAAATGCAACCTTTTGAGATAGTCAAAATATTCATGACAATAAGTTTACGAAGAAGTAATCCCAGATGGAGATACGAGGATATCACTAGAGTTTTTGGACTTTCAAAAGGAATATAATTAATGGAACTGCATAACTATTCATGAAGGAGAGTGGATACGACGAAAAAAATGTGAACTAAGACTTAAGAAAACTAAAAACGAAAACAAATTAAATAAATAGAATGAATAGGTCACGGATTGGAGAAAGAAAAGAATTCAGAGGTGTATGTACAAATGTATACTTATAACCAGCTCATCTTGAACTAGTGCCAAATTTATACTAAATTGACAAGGACAGTTTCATGCGCAACTCATTATCAACGGCCACTTACTGTAGCCAACACATCACTACGTCAAAAAAATTGTAGGCGCCTTGGATAAAACATCTGACAAATACGGTGCAGTTAGTTGATAACAATACCGACACTCACCGCATAATTAAATAACGATTATTGGGCGATTTTTCGGCAAAATTGGAGGTGTTTTGGGGAGAGCGCGACGAGATAAACCGATTCCTATAGTTAAATTAAATTTTTGATTTAAACATTGTCAATTTTTCTGACGACTGGCATGTAGATGAAACTAGACAATGGTTTATAAATAATTTAAATCTTACCTCTTTTACAGTTGTATGGCAACACCAGCATAAATAATAACTGTAATAAACGTAATTCCCAATACTAGTAAATTGTTGCAACAACACAGTGCCTAATAACTCTTTCTCCAAATATAAACAAGTTACACAACTTATATAACATCCAATCATAATCGAAATGAAATTAATAGCAAATGTGAAGAATAATACATAATTGAATAACGTATTAAAGAATTTTGCTGTCTCGGTTATCTCAAGATGTATGGGACAAAAGACTCTCAATACACGACAGATATCGACATCAATTTTGTTAGCATGAATCTTGTTATTTCTTGTTACCTCACTAGACGTAACCAATTCCATAATGCGGCCATTAATAATTTTGTATCGTTGTTTAATTAAATGTGTGTAAGTTCCTATATTTTCGATAATACCAACAGCAATAATTAGCGGAAATTGATAAGTTAATGCAAAGCCAATACTTTTAAAACTGTTCATAATATATCCATTTCCCAATAATAACTGTATTGCAGTTAACACACAAATTGCTATAAAATGTATTACTAGGTTTTTTTGAATGTGTCTTTGTAGTTTATCATAGTGCATGTTATAACCTAGTTTTATTAGTGATTGGTCAATTTGATGAATCTTGTTTAGTAACTCTAGGTACATATTTTCTTTCCAAATAGCCAATATCCACGTAATAATATTTTGATAGAATCCAAATACATATTCGAACAAGATAACAAATAAGAATAAAAACAAGTTTTTATAATATTCGCTCGCAAAGAGGCCAAAGTAAAAGGTTGATAATATATATATAATAGAAACTCCAATTAATATTAGTTTAAAAGTTTTTGAAGGTGCGAACCACTTTTGTTTTGACGATATAGTTGTTATGCCGAGCCAAACTGATGTGCGGATTAGAGGTTGTATTGCTTCTTTGAGTGTAACCATTGCTTACTAAAACAGAAAAGACATGATTATTAGTTTTTTATTTGTGAACGAATATAAATACAAGCGACAAAATTTTGTATTGGTTTTTCTTACCGATAACAAAAAAGTAAATAATGTTAATAAATTAAATAATATGTTTGAAATGTTTGAATAGGTTTTCTCTGGCATCAATGCAAGTTTTTCGTGATTTATTAAAGATTTGTCGACTTTCTGTAACATGTAGTAAACGATATAACAAAATATTTCATTTTTAAGGTATTTCCATAAAGGAATTTTTTTAAAGATTTAGATCTGGTGATCTTGGAGGATTTAGTTAATGTTTCATTGTATTTACGTCAACTGTGGTGTTTAGTAGCTATACGTACTATTGGAATGTTTAAAAATGCATGGTATATCTCTGAAGTACTATTTTCTCGTCAGCATCATAGCAATAATGAATGTTATGTGTATTCTTGGTTCTATGTGAGGGTCATCACTTCAAAAACACTGTTTCATTCATGGCATACTGAATTTTAATATCCATTTTAAGCTTAATTTCAAAGCTCAAAATAAACAGATCTTTTGAGTTGGAAGTATTAATTTTTGGATTGAAAATGAATTGTATATTCTCATTAAAATCGTCTATTTATAGCTTATATAGAGGGAATTTTTTTATTGTTGGTTGTTTTCTTTTTCACTCTGCCAATAACTGTTGGCATGCAGCCAGTATTATTGTTTAATCTGGCCTACACAACTTAATGGCAAGAATTCTTGGTGGAATTTGTGTTGAAACTGTAAATCATTTATGTACTTGACTTTGTTAGATGTAAACACTAATTCTATATTTAAGTCAGATAAATCCGCTAAGAATTTACGCAATCTATCGGATGCATCAGGCGGTGGATGTTTATTTAATTGCGAAACATTTTACTGCTTATTACTTACAATTATTGCAAATACTGATAATAAGAGTAATGAATTTATTGAATATTTTATTGAAAACTTCTAGATTACACTTCAAGATTAGAATACAGCCATCATGAATGATCTACACTGACGGGCATAAAAAACGATTCACTATATATTTTTTAAATAAATCATACGCAAATATATTTATGTCTATTTTTTGTTCTTAAACGTTAAATTAGAATATTTTCAATAATGGTTGTGGTCATCAGAGTAACCGAATTATTTGTTTAAGTAGAATATTGAAAAATTATAGAATCGTTTTTTAGAAACAGGATTTTGCAGTCGGCGGCTTGGAACAGGTTTCCAAAGATGTACAAGCGCCAAAATGGCATTGACCTTACTCTGACAATACTATACAATAGGAACTTTACCTCCATTAAAGTCAAAAATTGCCTTACAGAGATTTGAGAAGTCCCGACTTTTGATTTTAATTAATTGCATCGAACATGTTTGGGACATAATGGGAAGACAATTTAAAGCTCGTATTCTCGCTCTAGCCACTCTAGTCGAGTTGTTTTCTATTCTTCAGCAAAAATGGGGTTGTTTTAAAGATGAACAATAACGAACTTGGTCAAGTCGATGCCACGACGGGTGTGGATGCAATACGAACTATTGATTCAGCCAAACTGCTTACATTTTTCAATTCTTTACAAAGTTTCTGTTGAAATAATAATATCAAATTTGAAAAACCCGCTAAACGCCCTCTATATCCTGTAAAGACTTTTGTCACGGAAATATATTTTAGTATGTGCAGAACACTCAAAGCGTGCACTTTCTTTATTCACTGTGTGAACATTAAAAAGTCATGGACGTGTTTTTTTAAGAAATTTATTTTGAGTGCACAAGAATGGCTGGAAATTATTTGTTAAGTATTCCAAAGTTGAAAGTAAGGGAGAATTATAGTGATTGGACTTTTGCGGTGGAAAACTTCTTAATATTGGAAGGGTTAGAGAAGTGTCTCAAGGATGAGGCGGCAGCAGACGACGCAAAGGCAAGAGCTAAGTTCTTATCTATGGATTCATCTTTATACGTTCATATTAAATACCAAAAGACGACGAAAGCATTGTGGGGCCATCTCAAGAAATTATTCGATGATTCATGGTTCACACGAAAAGTAAGTTTGCTCCGCATGTTAATCTCTATTCGTTTAGAGGATTGCGATTCGATGACGGAATATGTAAACTAAATGGTGGAGACGGGACAGAAACTAAAAGGTACCGGATTTAAAATTGACGACGTATGGATAGGGACGCTCCTACTGGAAAGATTTTCTCCTTTAATCATGGCGGTCGAGCATTCAGGCATCAACATCAGCACGGACGCCACTAAGTCCAAGTTGCTAGATATGGAGACAGATGGCGTTGGGAAAGGAAACGCATTCTTTGCTACGCGTTTTAGTAACAAGAAGAAGTACCAGGTTGGTAACAGTGTTACCCCAAAGACGACATCTAGTGGCAACAAGAAGGAAATAAGATGCTACTAATGTAATCAGATCGATCATTTTAAAAGTCAATGTACTAAGAAAAATTATCGCAAGCATGAACAAAATGGTTCAAGTGGCAGAGAAGTGAATGCATTTAGTGCTACTCTCTTAACAGGACAATTTAAAAAGGACGATTGGTACATCGATTCAGGGGCTAGTTTTCATCTTACTACAAGTGAACAATTTATGAACAACAAGTCGTACAACTCAAGTGTTCAAGAAATTACAGTGGCAAATGAGGGAAACTGACAGTTACATGTGTGGGAGACATTGAATTAACAACAGTGGTAAACAATGACAGACATAGTGTAGTTTAAAAAAAATGTACTTTGTGTTCCTGGTCTAACAACAAATCTTTTATCTATCAGCAAACTAATTAAAAATGGAAATTTTGTCAACTTCACAGAGAATTTCTGCAGCATTTTAAACAGAAATGGTATACTAGTTGGTTCAGCTGAACTTGTACATAATGTATATAGACTAAATTTTGCTAAATTAAATGAGTGCCTGCTTACTACTGCAAATAAGGTGTCAGGCGACAATTGGCATAGGAGACTTGGGCACATAAATTCATCAGATCTAAACAAGATGAGAAATGGTGCAGTAGTAGGAATTTAGTTTAAAGAGGATGGAAATCGTGGCAGCACTGTGTATTTTGCTGTGAAAGCAAGCAGACGAGGTTACCGTGCAATAAGCGTGGCTCTAGGTCAGAAATCATATTGGACGTCATTCACAAAGTGTGGGCAAATGGAAAACAAATCTGTTGGAGGATATAAATATTTTCTTTCCTTTCAGGATGATTACAGTAGGATGGTATTTGTTTATTTTCTAAAATCTAAAGAAGAAGTTCTTAAATATTTCAAGAAATTTAAGAATGAAGTGGAAAATCAACAAGACAGAAAAAGATTCTGCGATCTGATAATGGAAGCGAATTCTGTAACAATGTATCCGAGAAGTTTTTGGAGGATCATGGTACAATCCACCAAAGAACAGCTCCATACACCTCAGAACAAAATGGCTTAGCAGAGGGGATCAACAGAACTTTGGTGGAAAAGGCAAGATGTTTGCTTTTTGATGCGAATCTTAAAAAAAAGTTTTGGGCAGAAGCTGTGGATACTGCAGCATATCTAAGGAACAGATTAATTTGTTCAGAGATAAAGGATAAAACACCATTTGAGATATGGAACAACAAGAAACTTGATGTAGGTCACATAAGGGTTTTTGGGAGCCAATAGTGAAAAGAACTAAATGGGATAAGAAATCCAAAAGAATGATTCTCTTAGGCTACAGTGAACACACGAAAGGATACAGACTGTATGACGAAACAAAGAATAAGGTAATCATCAGTAGGGATACAATTGTAATGGAAGAAGAAACTGATGATAGTGTAATTGTAATGGAAGAAGAAACTGATAGCGTGTTAGTTCAGTGGAGCTAACGCTGCCGATCAACATGATTCTTCAGAAGAACAAATCAAAGAAGATGCAGAAACATTTCTGTTAGATAGAGAAGATAACATAGGAGCAACAAGACGATCAACCAGAAAACCCAAACCGAAATTGTTTGAGAACTATGTAACGTATATGTGTAAGACTAATATAGCTCTAGAGTGTGACCCTCTTACGGTAAATGAATTGTTATCCAGACCAGACAACGACTAGAGTAGAAACCGAGAAACGGTTGTGAAAAATGACGTTTAGGGTGAAGTGCGTTATTGTGCGTGTCTAGTGGCCAAAGGCTTTACTCAAAAGCAAGGCATAGATTACGATTAAACTTTTTTCCCAGTGCGTCATTCCACTTTAAGACTTTTTTTGCGCATTCTTTAGAATTATATTTAGATATAAGACATATAGATGTAGCAACAGCTTTTTTGAACGGTGTTTTGGGAGAAACTGTCTATATGAGGCAGCTTTAAGGCTTTGTGGTACAAGGTAAAGAAAGCATGGTTTGTAAACTAAACAAAGTGGTATATGGTCTCAAACAATCTTCCAGAATCTGGTGCAAATGGGTGGACGATCTTTTAATTTCATTGAAGTATAAGAGATTAGAACTTGAACATTGTATATATATATATATATATATATATATAAGAAGACACCGAGAATTATTAACCATAATTGCATTATATATTGACGATTTTTTTGTATTTTCAAATGATTCAGACGAAACAAAATCTTTGATAGATGAGTTAAATTTGAACTTGAAGATAAAGGATCTGGGAGAAGTGAGAATGTGTCTAGGTTTAAGAATCACGCGAAACAAGGAAGGAGGTTTCATCGCTCTTGTTCAGGAAGAATATATCGAAGAATTATTGCAGAAATTCAATATGCAAGAAAGTAAAATGGCCAATACAGCTCTTGAGAAGAATATAACTTTTAGCAATGAAGACATCAACAGATCATTACCCTATCAGCAATTAAAAGGAAGTCCAATGTATCTAGCAGTCTTGACTATACCTGACATTGCACATAGTGTAAGTTTTTTGAACCAATATAACAAATGCTACAATGAGTCATATTGGAAGAGTGCAAAGCGAATATTGAGATACCTGATAGGGACGAAAAACTACTCCTTAAAATATGAAAAGGGCAATGGAGAGTTAATAGGATACGTTGATGCTGATTGGGCCAACGACACAAAATACAGAAAATCATACACTGGCTATGTGTTCAAATTAGCCAACGAGGCTATCTGCTGGGAAAGCAAAAAACAAGCTACAGTGGCGCTGTCTAGCAAGGAGGCGGAATACATCGCCATGTCGGAAGCTTCAAAAGAAGCAGTTTAATTAAGAAACCTGTTATTTAAACTGTTGAGTTCTCTATGTTATATAAGAATTTTCAATGATAGCCAAAGTGCGCAAAAGTTGTCGGTAAATCTTGTGCACCATAAGAGGACCAAACATAATGATGTAATATACCATTTTGTGCGAGAGGCTGTCACAAACAAATATGTTAGTATATCTTATGTACTTACAGCAGAGATGACTTCAATATTGACAAAGAGTTTGTGCTCGCTAAAGCATAATGAACATGTTACCAATTTAGGTTTAGTTAAGAATTTTTCAGATTTGATATAGTGGGAGTGTTGAAATAATAATATCAAATTTGAAAAACTCGCTAAACGCCCTATATACCCTGACTGTTGTACTACGAATGATTAGCATATTTTATTTCACATTGATTCTGTGGATTTTTTAATGATAGTTAGGTTTTAATTGGAGATAAAGTTGTTACGTTTATTGGTTTGAAAATAAACGTAACAGTTGTCGACGATTAAAATAAAAAAATAAAATTGGAAATATGATCAAATATAGAGGAACAAAACTAACAAAGGAAATAACATTTTTCTTTAAAAAGATTCTGAGTACCGTGACAATACCGGTGTAGTGGAAAATCAGTATCACTAGGCCTATATTTAAAAAAAAGGTACAAAAGCGACTTTAACAGTTACTGAGAAATATGCTTTATAGAAACAACAATGAAATTATTTACCAAGATCTTTGTAGACGAGATTGTTAATCAAATTGGAATGGCTTTGGAAGAACAAGGATTTTGGAAAAATAGATTCACAAAATTGATGCAATATTTACCCTACGACAAATCTCCGAAAAGTCTATTGAATATAACAAACCAGCATTTGTATGCTTCATAGACTTCGCACAAGCATTTGATAGAATAAGATTACCTGATGTCGAAAAGATCCTGAAAACAACAGGTATTAACTTTAAAACCATAAAAATAATTAAAGCTCTGAATACAGGCAACACAACAAAGCTTGTGATAAATTGAAGACCAACTCTTACTCAAGAAACACCGGTTGGTAAAGGTATTAGACAAGGGGACAGTCTGAGCTCAACACAATTATGAACGAAAGTATTGAAGGATGACCTACAGAGGCTGTTTCATAAGTTCAACTAAATCAATGATGCTCTTAAAGGAGCTAAAACCTGGGCCAGGCTTATTATGACCTATACAGTTGAAACCAGAGCAGAATACGAAGCGAGGCAATTTGAAATGACTGAAATCACATCGGTCACATCAGCACGTGCTACGAATGAAAGATAGAAAACAACCAAAAGCCTCAACAACAAAACCAAATACAAACAGGCCGCTTGGATGCCTGGATCACAGAAACGTCATATTGACGTCATTGCAATGCGATCGGCAAAGCGGAGTATCAGCTCAAGTACAACACTAGTTAAATCCGCCACTGTTTTTTATGAAATAATGTTCTATGGGTTGTACAATGTTTCGCAGTAAATGTTTTTGTCGTTACAAGATAATATGTTTATTTAATTCATTTTTCAAAACTGAACTTATTTATGCATTACTTGTTGAAATTTGATACAATTCTACGTCTATATTTGATTACGGGTATTTCACTGACAAATAGATTTTTTTAATTTGCATAGGCCGTAATTTTAGGGCTTACGCATATGCTACTACCACACAAACTGCTTTTGAGTATATACCTGAAATTAAACACACAAATATATACTATAGCACTCGTTTATTAAGAGAATGGAGGCGCTCTAGATACTGACGATGCCTAGTATCTGGTTCACCTACATTCTCATATTAAATGGACACTAATAATGTAATAAACTAACGTCCTGAATTAATAAATCCCATAATTTATTAAAAATGCTTTGCCGGAGCTGGGGTTCGAAACTGCAACAATTTTTGCGTCGCAATTCGAGTTAGGCGCTTCAAATTTACGGGTTGTTTATATTAGCTGTCGAAAAAGGCAAAACTCTGAGAAAAAAAACTAAAATGGCATTTTCTAGATAAGAAATATTTTTGGATGACATCAATTTAGTTTTTTTTAATTGTGCGTTGCGTCTGAACATTATTTTTAGAAGAAACACACTTTTTTTAAGTTGCTAGAAACAGTGTGTGCCACATATTTTGCGTCTACTACTTTCAGCTTTTAACGTTTAAACTAAGCAAAATACAAAAAGTAGTAGTACATGGAAGACGCTGTAAGCTCAAGAGCGCAATTTAAATTAGAGCCATCTAAAGTATTGGCTTGACATCTACATATTTCTGTTTTTAATACGTTATTTTATATTTTTGTGAACAATTTCTTGTACGCACTGTACATAACTTTCTACTATACAAGAACAAGAGCGTCGTAACGTAACAGTTAAATAATTGTGACTTCGGAGAACGTATTGAAAGTGCTCTCCATTGTTTGCACGTGAACTAACAATAAAAAATACTGAAAATCAACAATTTTGAAAAAACAATAATTACTTAAATTGTACTAGCTGGAATCATAGTGGTTTGTTTAATTATTTACATCATTAATTGTCTTTATAAGCACAGAATTATTTATTCAAATTTGTATTTTACTATCAAGCGATGCCGCGGTTATACAAGGCACGCTGATAAGGTTTGTAGATTAGCAATAATTATCTGTTATTCACCCTTAGCCGCTGTGATTGTTAGATTGAGTTTGAATAATAATTTATTTCATAAAGCTACTATTATTTTTTTTAGTTCAAATTGTTATAGAAAGAAAATTTAATACATTACCTTTATAATGTAATTATCAAAAGTACGTTTGAACCATTTAATTTATTACAACATTTTGCAGAAACGTTGGTTTTAGACTATAGTATATTATATTACTTATATTCGATTATTACTTTCATTACTATCGGCACTCACTAAATTAATCCATTAAAAAAAGTTCATTTCATTTCATTCTATAATTGAATTATGCTATGAATTATAGTAATGGTGTTTACTCTTTTTTTTCCAGAATGTTCAAGTATTATTTCTAATGGCCAATCAAGAATACTTGGAGGGTAATTTCCAAACAGCCGTGAAATTGTTGACTTCTATTCCTAATGAATGTTTGACAACTATGTAAGTATTTATAAACTAATCACATTAAGCTTATTTATAATTAATTATGTCATTGCTTAATTAAATAATTATTTAATAAATGAAAATATATTGTTCTATTAGTAAATTAAAATAAAAGTATTATACTTTGTCTTTGTCAGACATTACATAACTAAAACTATGATCACAAAATAAGCAATTTTTAGAATTTAATTCATATTATTATTATTATAAGTCTTAGTTGTTCTAAGCGTACCTGCGGGCTTTTGGTCTTAATGTGCACTTCTGGTTCTTACTTTTCTAGCAGTTTTGTTTCTTTAATGAAGTCTATAAAAGTTTGCTAAGGAACTGACTTGAGCTTTTCTTTGGTTAGTTTGTGGTAGCCGAAGAAGGCACTACGTCGTTGCGTATTGTAAGCCTCGTACTCGCTCGCTCCAGCCGTACGCGGTAGCATAGAGGATCTGTCTGTATTCCCACTCTATGCATGTGTTTGTTTATGCCAAAGTGTTCAGTTATAAGTTCTGTAAGCTTTTGCAATTTTCTTCTGCTCATCTGCGTGCGATGATCCTGTTAGACTCGTGTGCTTTCCTGATGATTTGCATTAACTACGGATTATTTATAGACACGTGGCATGGGATCCAGAAAGGGGTTTAGGTCCAATGAACGTCTCTGTGTTTTCCTTTTTGGCAAGCTGGTCTGCCTTAAGGTTACTTTCTATATCCTGATTTTTTGGTATCCAGTTCAGGTGTACTCTGTTTGTGGTTAATGCAATTATTAGGTTTTATTACTGGCGAGCGTATTGCCTTTGTGCCGCTTGGCTGTCCAACATGATGGTTATCGGTCTGTTGAAATGTTGTCTTGATTTTTTCGTTTTTAGTGGACCATTCAATGCTCTGGGATAACGCGATTGACGACCAGTCTCTGCTTTCATATATTCCGGCTTTGGTATCATTCTAATCTTTAATCCCATCTGTATACCAGATGGTTACTTTGTTTCTGGGTATATTTTATTTGTCTCGCTACGGTATTAGATCAAGCTTCTGTATGTGTATTTCGATTATTAGCCATAGAACGCTAGACAAACGAACAGTGGATTTTAATAGTAAAAATTTATTTAAAATATGTTCAACGGAAACGACAAAATGAATCAAATCGTTTGACAATTATGAGACTGATACAAGAGATTTGATGAACGATAAATTATCAGGTTTTCATTGAACAGGCCGGTCTATTCAAAATATTGCTTTGGTGATTTTAACTGTTGAATCCGGCATATCGATTTGCAGCCGTTGACAGCATAAGGTCATTTCGAGAAGTAGTTTTGCAGAGTTTTAAAGAAAGATCTTTATCTGCATCTTTATAAAGTTTTATTGAAAGAACTTAAGCCAAGTGTACGATGTACCTTTGTCAACTTGGTGTTGGAGGGTTAAGGAAAGGATGCCTATTTTGTAATGACAGTGAATGGTGAACGTTAGCGCAATAAGATAACGAATTTTTGTGGATTCCATCGGTTGGTATGAATTCAGACGAGATACGGTTTCAGCAACGGGACAACTTGATTACTTGGCCGTGTAATCTCACGTACTAGCGACTAGAATTGGCTAAAAGGTCGTGCGGCTTCTTTCTGTGAGGCTTTAAGTTTTATGTCTATGGCAACCAACCAACCAACCACAATTTTTGAGCTAAACAAAAAAATTCGACGTGTCATTGGCGAAATTGAAAGTGAAAATGTAATTAGCAACTTCTCTAAAAGAGCAAGAGTGTGCACACAGAATCGTGGAGAGCTACTTTAAATATCAGCTTGTTTGGAACAGATTGTTGTTTTGCCCGTCATGCGAAGTAGTTAAGGATTGAAAGAAACTATTGTAATCTCAATTATGGAATGTGTGAAATGTAAGCGCGAGAAAAAAATGCTAAAACAAGCGAAGGTATGAGTGCATGCAACTCAGCAAACAATCTTTTTGTGTATATTAAGTTGCTTATTGTACCGGCTATACTGTTCTGGGATTACTGTACTAACTAGTCTTGACCTAAACAGCTCTACTGCACGGTTTACATTAATGAGTTTGTAAAAGATTGATTTCTTGGGACACTATTTCTAGACTTTATTTGCAGCTATTCTTGGCCGAGTCTGGATATTTTCTCTTATCTTCTTTTTGATAGTCAATTCAGTTTTGTTTGTATTGAATTTATGTTTAATCATTTATTTTTATATTAAATCTTGATCATTTATTACTTAGTGATCATGGTGAATCTTCAACAGTGCTGTTCTATAACAACATGGGTGTGATACATCATGCGATGGGTAAACACAACTTAGCCTGCCATTATTACCAAGAAGCTTTAAAAGAGGAAATAAGTGCAGCTAATAAAATATCTGGTAAAATAACATCTACATAATATAAAATTATTATTACTTTTTAACAACAATTATTTTAGGTGAGGCACCATTACATACATTAGGTGCATCAAAATACCATGAATTAATGTACAATTTAGGAATATCTTTATTATATGTTGGAAAAGCATCTCAAGCATTTGATTGTTTAATAATAGCAGTAAGAAGGTATCATCGCAATTCAAGATTATGGTTACGTTTAGCCGAATGTTGCATAAGAGTACATAAAGAAAGCAATGCAATTGATTTCGATGTCAACAAAAAACAAAAAGAACTTGTAGTCCAATTAGTTGGTAACAAAGAAAACCATAAAATGATTCTAACAACTAATATTGGAATAGATAAGAAATTTAGGTATTTATTAACAAATCATAAATTACAAATCTAATACTTAAATGAATGTTTAATTTTAGTACTGAAAGTCAAAGTTTTGCTGTCCCAGTTGCAAATTTGGAGTTTGCATCTCTGTGTTTGCGAAATGCGAAAACTTTGTTACCTTCTGATGTTGCTGTATCGCCCGCCCCATTATTATTGATACCCGGAGTGACACCACCAGCACAATCTACAAACCCAGGACCTTCACCTTCTGCAATTTTAGATACAGATGAAATTGCAAAATTACGAAATGCCATTCTAATTGCTACCGCATATGTTGGACTGTGTCTTGGTGATTATATACTTGCATTGGATCATGCCCAGGAACTTTTAAAGCAACCGAAAATCTCAGGAGTTCACAGGTAAGCAAAGATAATGAAGTGACATAAAATTATTTTTGTTGTCTTAATAGATTATTAGGAAACTTGTATGCAGCTGAATGTTTAGTATTATTGGATAAACTTTCTGATGCTTTAGAACATCTTGATCCTGATAACATTAAAGATATCTCATTTGATATTTATAAAGATCCTACTGATGATATCGAAGTTAAAACAAATCCACCTACCAGTAAGTACTAAATATACTTTAAAAAAAACATTGTTAATTGTTTATTACAGAATGGTTCCCGAATAACCTTCAAAGCGCATTAATTGTTATGCAATACAACATTGCTGTTGTAAAAACATTACGTGGACAACTGGATCAAGCAGCAAGTTTAGTTAAACAGATTTGGCAGAAAAGGGGTCCTGATTGCAGTGTACCGGCCCATATTATCATGCTCGTACTTTATATTGAACTTCAGTTAGGTAAGATCTGGCAATAAAATAAATTATTTTGATTTGATTAAATGTTTGTTTTTATGTGTATTTATGGAAAATTTAAATTACATTTTCAGGCCATACAGAAGCAGCTCGTAAGGTTATTAAACAATACTCTCTTCATCAACGTGTCAGTGGATAGAAAATATTTTACATTATGAAACATGTGATAAAAACATTTTTTATATTTCTAAATATTAAGAAGAAGTTTAAGTAATTTGTAATTTTTATATTCCTGTTCCATATTCACGTTTTCTCCCTCATCCCAGTTACGAATGGTGAAATACAATTTTAAGTTGTCTGTAAATAGTAAACATGCGACCGGGTTAGTGAATAGGTAGGAAGGTATTAACTGATTTGGCAGACAAAACATTTATGTAACTTTAGCAGGTCATTTTATGTTCATGAAAACCTTTTTATCATCTGAATACATATGAAATATGAAAAAATATTGAAATATTGAAAGATAAGCTACAGAATGACGCTAGCACCTTTATTTCTATTTCTATTGTTAATTGAGATTTGAGAAAAAACATTACTCATAGAGTACAGCGGGCACCGGTTTTGTGAGAAATTATCGAGATACAAATATGATTTTGAGAAGTTGGGGGAGGGGTTTTTGCCTCATATAAATCGTAATGTAATGTATTATTTTATGTAAATTCATATAATCAATGTCTTTTACCTCCCAAGAAGGTCCAATAGAATCACTGAAACTGGTCAGCTTTTTAACTTATGTTAATTTGGTTTTAAATTCCTGTTCTAAGTTACCGAAAAACAAAAATGTTTTCTATCATATTAGATCTTATTTATCAACATATTTTAGTAAAGTAATGGGTTACAACTCCTGATGAATAACAAGAAATACAATAAAATAACTGAAAAATAGAAGATGATAGCCAACCATCAGAAAGCCAGGAAGTACTCGTTTGTTAATTTTTATTTTTATGTTTCAAATTAAATGTTGAAATTAGGTTAAGTGGAAGCCTTTTTTGTAAAATTACCAAAATAAAGGCTATTATTATTAATAGAAAACAACAATTTCGGATAGAGTTTGAACCTTGACCCTCTCTCTTCTCAGAAGTCTGTTAAGAGTTTTGAATAGATTGTTACTAACAAATGAAATAATTGGGCTTTTAGTTTGAAACAAAACTGGTGGTAACTTTTTCTTTTAGACGATAGTCTATAACGGCGTTTTTATGCAATGTTTAAGGGCTTCTGGGTTAGGGTAGCTAGCGTTTTTTAAATTATTTTTCCTTTTTATTGACAATTTCATTTGATTTGTACTATTTATCTTATGCATCGCATACTTTTGACAGAAAAACATCGCTGGTAATCGTACTTTGGCAGAGCATCTACTGGGTTTGGTCACTTGCGGTTTTTTTTTGTAGGAAAAATTTTAACAATATCAATATTGTAACTACAGAATTGAAATCGGGGTTTAGAAATGCACGGAAATCAATAACCAGCGAAGAGCTAAGAAAACAAACATTTTTAGAAGAAAATTCTTACATCGTCGGTAACTTGCAGCAAGAGCGATACATCTGTCTGCTTTATTGGAAATAATATTCAAAATACCGAGGTTGGTAGCTTTCTTGCCGGTGTGGAATGAAACTACGGTTTGTTTTGTATTTTTGTTGGTTTCTGTGGGGGAGTTATTTATGTTGCGCAAACCTCATCGTGTGGATATGCGGGCTACAGTAGTTAAGTTTGTGAAAAATGTAATTGCTCCTACTTTGTACATATTTTTGACATTTGTCATTTATATTTTGTTGTCTAAAAACAGTAGGAACATGGCTGTGGTGCAAGGCCTATGGCATTGGGACGACTCGTGGAAATATTTTCCGTGTGCTGGTGGCCGTCAAACGAACGTGCAATGTCTGACGTGGGAGAAGGTGGTGTTGTCTCTTTTCGAAGTCGATGGTGTGACGTCTACGATGCGGTAAAGATGTTCTTCTACAATAACTTTTTGATGATGGAATGATGTGGTTGTTCCGGGGTTATCGTTTTTTTTTTATGCTCTGATTACTTCTAGACAAAAATGTTATGGTTTAGGTTTGTTGAAAGCGGTGGTAGACGGCTGGTATTGGGCTGGTGGTGTTGCCTGAGAAATGGGTCTTTTGGTTTGCTTTTCTTCTGCGAACTACCACTGGGAGTAAACACAGTTGTAGGGGTTGATTCCAAGGTACTATTTTGGCAGAGGTCGTTAGGTGGGTATCTCCATGTTATGCGTCAGTGGTTGCGACTGTAAGGTCCTCGATTTGACTGCAACAATTTGCAAATTGCGTTTAATTTTTAATGTTGCACAAAGCAAATTTTGAAGTTCTTAAGATGCGACTTTAATTTTCCGCAATAACCGGAATAATGTTCAACCAAACGTTTTATGTAATTCTCAGCTAGACTATGTCATATGATTGCTTCATTAAGGTTGAATTGTTCAGTTTTCAAGCAACTGTATTCAATCGGCATGTTACAATTGAAGATGGCTATGTAGTTTAATACAAGATTCGTCAAATATGTTTTGCAGTTGGATTCTCTTATGGAGAAGGCCGGCTTTGATATACTGAGATCGAATATATTACGCTAGCTTAAACGATCCTAGATTTATGCTGTAATTAAAACAAAATATATACAGGGTGTTAATAATCTATGTGTGTTCTATGGGTCACTTTATTGGTTAAATTAGCAAAGTTGAGCAGAATTTTTAGAAAAACGAAATGCCATTTTTAAATATTTCAAAAAAACTAAAACCCGATTTTTTTTTCAAACTTAAATAACTTTTTGTTTATTTACTCTAAAGCAGGGCTGTCCAACTGCAAGTGCTCCAAGTGCCGCTTTAAAAAAGAAATGCGGTTCGAAGGGCCGCATTATAAAATACTTTGTATGCAACTTTATCTGTGATTTTAAAAGGTATGGTATACAAAGAAAAAACGCGTTTATTATTTGAAACCTTTTAAATGTTGCAATAAAGGTGCTTTTGTGCATGTGCGATGATATCTTGCTTCTAAGGAGAAGGGTAATATTTATTTAGGATATTATAGGGATGTGGTGATTGATGAAAATAATATATAGAAAAGAGTAGGTATTATAAAACATAAAAACCATGTGCTTTGTAATTTACAACAAAGATATAAGTGGGGTACAAAGCCCACTTGTATATTAAATATCTACTATGAGTTGTGTATTCGTTTCTTAATAATGCTTCTGAGAGGTCAAGTGCGACTATTTTTGATGTATAGTTGAATTAAAACATGTTTACATTATTAAATTTCGTGGGAAGAGCGCCTCACACTTGACAAACGCACCAGAAAATATTTGGCGTTTGTGAGACGTTTTCTAGATTGAAACTGTAAGACGCGTGACAAATGAATTGAAAAATCACTGAATTAGTGTCACCAAGTGCGACTATTTCGTCGAATAAAAAACAGCTAAATAATATCTAACGGTCCTAAAGCTTACTACGCCTCTGGTCAGTTTTACAAATTCTGTAAATTATAAATAAAGAATATTTAATCAAATAGAATCTGTGTTAGCAATAATGCCAATTCATTTTACCAACGTAAGAAACATAAAGTTCCTTTCATTTCTTTTTGACAGAAACAAGTAGTGTCTAGAATTGTGATTATCCGCACGTGAAATTTTCTTATTAATTGTTACAATTAATTAAAAACGGATTATAGTACTACAAACAAGACGTAAGTAAATGTTCTACGGAATAAATTAACAGATCTAAAATATACACGTTAAGAAATTATGTCGCATACTTGAAGCATAACCTAAAATGGGTTTAACATTTAAAATAAGACATATTGTTATAATAAAATACTTAATTGCCTTATTAAGTTGTATATAAACTATATCAGTATTTAATTTAATTATTAAAATATTGTATTTTAACTACAAATATGGTCTGATGCAACACATATTTTATTAATCGAATCTTATTCATTGATAATTACATCAGTGATTAATATTTAATTGAAATTAAATAATACTATATTTATTTTACAGGTAGCCATGCCGCTCTCGTGTAGATTTTATAAAGAGAAATATCCCGAAGTGGAAGATGTAGTAATGGTGAATGTTCGGTCTATAGCTGAAATGGGTGCTTACGTCCACCTTTTAGAATACAATGATATTGAGGGCATGATCTTATTGTCTGAACTTTCTAGGAGACGTATTCGTTCTATCAATAAGTTAATTAGGGTAGGTAAAACTGAACCTGTTGTCGTTATAAGGGTTGACAAAGAAAAAGGTTATATTGATTTATCAAAACGTCGTGTGAGTGCGGAAGATGTAGAAAAATGTACTGAACGATTTGCAAAAGCTAAAGCTGTTAATTCAATTTTGAGACATGTTGCTGAATTATTGAAGTATGAATCTGATGAACAATTGGAGGAGCTGTATCAAAGGACGGCATGGCATTTCGAGGAGAAATATAAGAAGAATAAATCAAGTGCTTATGATTTCTTCAAACAAGCAGTAATGTAAGTTTTTTTAAATTTATTATTAATATATGGCAATATTATGTAGCTAGCAGTGGGCTTGCAGACTTTATACAGGTGCTTTTCATTTATACATATATATATTTTTATTTTAAAATGTGATATTTAGGATTACTTAATATGTCACAAAATAAAAATACTTTTGAATTTTAATGAATAGAACCATACTCGTTGAAACTATCACATTGAAGACCAAATTTAAGCAGTCTGTGAACATTGACCTTGAATATTTGTGGCTTATAAGTCTTGGGAATTACTGAATTTGGAAGCTTATTCCATGAGTCGATAGTAAGGTTAAAAAAATTTCTCTTAAAATTTTTGGTCTTACATCTTTAAACTGTCATTGAATATTTGTTAGAATTCCTAGCAAGCCTTGTACTACGAGTAAATATTTGTTTAGATGGCAATGTGGAAAGTGAAGTATGCTATGATCATGATTCAAAACTATGAATAGGACTTTTAGTTATTTGAAGAAGTTCATACAATGGAGCTTGTTGATAAGATTAGTATGCCATTCCATATCAAATGCTTTGGAAATGTATAGAGCTACTGCAATTTTCTCCATGTTTGTGTAAAGTAGAATTCCATTTGTGACTAACATAAGTCAGAAGATCTGATCTCGAATGTTTTGATCGAAATCCATATTGAGTATTTGAGATTTGAAGTTATTTTGTTCTAAGCACTTGACAATGTGGAAATTAATATATTCTTTAATTTTTTTTGACAGATTGGACAATTTGAATAATCAGACTTGTCTTCCTTTTTAGGTATAGGTTGAACATTTGCAATCTTCCAACAGTTCAGAAATGTTTTTTTTAAGGGGAGTTGACTGTATATATGTGACTCGCAATATGATATAATAACAAACAAGATACTAACATTATAACAACAGACCATATTACAATAACAGATATTTTAATTATTGGCTGGAAAGGTGGGTTGGGGAGTGGTAGAGCGTATAGACATGTGAAAAGTTTATCACGGTATATGGGAATCGAACCCACGATCTTTGGTACAGCGGTTGGATGCCTAAACCACTGCGCCACGCTCTCTCCTTGTTTGATAGTATGATAATTGTTATACAGAAACATGTGAGATCTACAATTTAACATAAAATCTGATCCAAGTTGCTGGTTACCCATTGCCTTCGAAAGGATAAGACTGTTGAAATATGTTTGACAAATTATATATTTGGGCATTGAACCCAGACTGCCGGCACAACAGTCCTCTCACTAGATTATTGTGCGACAGTTGAAAGATTATTTACAAAAAAAAATTTAAAAGATTGCTGTTAAAATATGTTTACAGTTGGGCTATTAGTCTGTTTTGTTTGTAAAGTTTTATACCACTTTTAATTCTTTTTCAGTTATAGTACCTGTGTTTTAAGAAAAGGCGTTAAATTGTATGATCTTGGTGGCCAGTTATCGGTATCTACATCATCATGTTTAGGCCACAAGAAGTTGCTTATCATCAATATGTAGCGCTCGCCGTTGACGGTTATGCCAATGCCTGTTTTGTTTTGGAAGAAGTATCCTCTGTCAGACCAAAATCCGCACCAAACATTGATTTTCTCAGGATGCATTTTATGCTAGTGTATCTTGTGTGGTTTGGTATTGCTCCAAATCCGACAATTTTACTTATTCACATATCCATTAATCCAAAAATGGGCCTCGTGGCTAAAGATTTTGCCAAAATTTGGATCAACTTTCAACTGCTCTAGAGTCCAATCATCTGGGTCAATTGGGTTTTATAGGGGTGCATACCAAAGCCCCGCAAAGTTTGTCAAATTGATGTCGCAGAAAGGCCAAGTTCTTGTGAACGCACAGCAGTTATTGCATTTCAACGGGTCTTGGTTGCTTATTTATTAATCGAATCAGTTGTCTTAAATTTGGCCACCAAACGTCGAATAGTCGACTTAACGGTTGTGGCGAGGATAAAAATCAAGTAATGCGCGGAACGTTTTCGAACAGAGCACTGATTTTGATAATAAAATTTGATGATTTGCACACATTGTTCAACGCTATAACCTTCCATGGTGATTTGCCATACACTACTGAACAATTCACAAGAAATTTGACGAATGTTGTTATAACAACATAACCTTATAAACGACGTGCGTCCTGAAATTGAAATACCCTTTATATATGAAACTGTAGAATCATATTGGTTGTTTACTTTTTTTTTGTATTGAAGCGGAGAAACTTTTCTAAAGACTAAGTGATTCACCTGTGAGTAGTACCTGGGTGCCTTCTTTAATTACTTTTATTTTTTATTATTTGGCCTATTATTGCTGACTCAACATTTTCTAGCATTTTTCTAAGTTTTGCGTCATCTGGTTCTTTCTGATATGCCAAAAATATGTTAGGTGGTATTCTTCTTTTTTTGTGTTTTCTTGTCGCTCATGGTTTTACCTTCAGCATTTCTTTCTTGACTTCATTTTTCTTCACATCTGAGGAGTCTCTCTATTTGTCTTTGCACTTTTTTTTTGTGTAGGAAAGGGAAAAATCTTCAAAAGACACTGGGCTGCTCGTACTGTCCAGTAGTGTCAGGTTTTTACTGACTAAAAAAACTCACCTTCTTTTCCTTCCTTACCTTGAGCTGCGGTCCTATTGGGCCTGTTGAACACTATTTGGTTTGCTCCTTCCCTGTGCATTCTTTACTTTACCAACAGATGTGTAGGTATTTCTCTCCATACAGGTTCACCATAGAGTAGACCACTACACCCATCACCTTTCTGCTGCTTTTTCAGCTATTTTTTTAGACTTCCTCTATAAGGACACTCATCTGAAGACGATGCCCAGGTGTTTGATAATTTATCAATTTGTGATCATTACTTTTGCTATATCAACGTGTATTACTTTTAAGGAGTATTTTCCTGCTAGCACTAGTGCTTCAGTTTTGTCTGGTGCTAGACTCGGTCCCTTCTTTTTGATCCAGATTTTTATTTTGTCTCCCTATTTACATTTTTTTCAATTTCTTGTTTGCTTCTCTTGCATACTACTATAGCCAGGTCATTGGCCTATGCTATTAAGTTTGTTCTTTCTCGCATGATAACCCAATCTATTATAGTATACTTTCCAAAGTGTTGGTCCAGTTACAGATCCCTTACAAATCATGTACACATTTGCTGTCTCTCCGACCTTTATGTTCCTTTCCTGTAGATAGCTGCACATAAGTTTAATCAGGTTGGTTGCTATACCTCGCTTATTCCTGGGTACAGAATTAAAGGTGTTCTGTACGTCTAGTGTGACTAGCATTTTCTTGAGAGACTTCCAAAGTTATTTGCTATTCTTTTAGACTTTTTGATTGGCGTCTACTGTGGGTCACCTTTTCTGAAGCAATACTGCTTGTTCGATAATCCTTTACATCCGTCAATCTCGTCAAGTAGGTTAGGCATGTGTTTAAATTTGTTCAAACTGTTTCCTTATTGTGTTTAGTAGGCATATTGGTTTGCGGGATTTTTTAAGGTAGCTCCCTTTATGCTTATTTGGTTTCTAAATGAGAATTGTCGTCTTCTATTCATTGGGAAAAATTTCTTCTTTGAGTAGCATGTTAATTATCCTGCAATAGTTCTGTGTGAAGATACGGTGGTATTCTATTTGGGCTTTGCTTATCTTCAGTATGCATCCAGCTTGTCTTATTTCTTCCAGTTGGTTACTGTTACAGATATTTTGTTTGATTAAAGGTTTGTACCAATAGCCACGAAACTGTTCAAGTCAATCACATAAATAATGTGTATATAAAATTGCCTAAATAGGAATATTATTTAATTTGAGTGCATGGATTTGCACAGTTCATGAACTGTTCAGAGCATCAGTTGGGATAGACCTTAAAAGTCTTGACTCTTCCTTCACTTGTTTTATTATTTATTTTTAGTTTTGTTTTTATGTTAGCCATTTGTTGCACAAGTCTGGTAGATAAGATTGAGTTTGTCCAGAAAAGCAGGAACAAACCGCTACTTCGGTAGCGTGTCGTTTTTAATTGCGCTTTGCCAAATGTTTGTGGTGAGGTGACATTTCATTCATTTCCAGTAGCAACGGGTCTGCTCTTGCCTTCCTGTACGCACCCAATCAGTTATTTTGTATAATAAATGTAATTATGGATTACATGAACACTAATCATGTATTAAATTAAATACTTCTTAAAATGTTCTGTCAGAGCTGGGGTTTGAACCTGCGACAAATTATGCACCAAGATTTGAGTTAGGTGCTTCACCCAACTAAGCCCCTCTACAGTTTTTTTTCTTCTTTAATTTTTACAACAGTTTTACAAAATTTCAAAGTTTATCCAACTATATCCTGTATTCTTTCTTGTCTTATGCTGCAGAGTGAATCGTAATACATAGGTTTGCGACACCAACTAGATAAGATAATTTATTAAGTTTCTTTTAACTTAAAAACTATCTTGTTTTTGACATGTTTTTTATGGTAATTGCAAGAATCGAGTCAATTTTTTTTCTTGGTTACCTTGTATAAAGTAGATTCATAAAGTGAAAGGTTACTTTAATATGTTGTCATTTATATTTTTCTCAGTTGCTTCAGTTTTAAATAAGCATTAAATTTCCAATTTACATTTCAATTTGGTTCCATTAACAATTTATACTTTTAATAATAAAAGTTTAACATTTTTTATAGTCTCAAAAAGTATTTGCAAATGCACTTATTATTAATAATAGTTTTAATACACAAGAATGAGTAATACCCAACTATTCAAGGTTAATATCACCGACTGCTTAATTAACAAGTGCCGTTTGACTCATTAAAATTTAAAGGTATTTTTATGAAGACATATCAAGTAATACCTAAATATCACATTTTAAAATTTAAAAAAATTAAATAGTATTTTGATCTCTATCAATTTTATTTTAATGTATTTTAACTTTTTTTAATCAAATAAATATGAATTATTTTTTATATTGCAGTGATCCGTCTATCTTAGCTGAATGTGGTTTGGATGAGAAAACAAAAGAAGTACTCTTAAGTCAAGTAAAACGGAAGTTGACATCACAAGCAGTAAAAATCAGGGCCGATATTGAATGCGCTTGTTATGGCTATGAAGGAATAGATGCAGTAAAAACTGCATTGAAATCCGGTTTGGAATTATCCACTGAGGAATTGCCAATTAAAATTAATCTTATAGCACCCCCACTTTATGGTAAGATTAATTATTTTAATACTAAGTAAATACTGCGATTAAGGGTGCGGTATTTTGAGTTATAAAATTTCAACTTCATTTTTAAAATTGGTTTTTTGCAACATGTAGAAGATAAAATTCAATTTTGAGATTAAATTGTAAATTTTTTATTGAAACTTTTTACTTCATTACACTGCAAATTTGATAAGACTTTTTATTGTGCTATAATTTCAAATTTCAATAAACATTTTGGATTCTCATATGTTTCATGTCACTGGAAATTTCATTCTCTACATCTTGAAGTTTTATGACACTCCTTATAAAAAAGTACTTTAGAAATTACTAGTTTAATCACATACAAAAATGTCAATAACGATGTACTCCAACCTTTTTTTATCATAATTGGAAAAGCGCATTAATTTGTTTTAATACACATTCAGCGGTACAATTTATTTTCTTGCTCATAAAAAAGTAAATTTAATCATAACAAAACAACTTTATTGAATTAAACATAAATACATTAACAAGATTTTATGAATAAGCTCTCATCTCTATTTTCAGTAATGACAACATCTACTCCTGAAAAAACAGATGGGCTAAAAGTGTTGCAAGATGCCATAGAAAAAATAGAATTGACAATCAACAGCCTCGGTGGGGTATTTAAAGTTCAAATGGCTGTAAGTTAGATGTTAACGGTAATCTTTATATTATTAAATTTTGATTATTTTTATAGCCTAAAGTAGTGACAGCAACGGATGAAGCTGAATTAGTTAGGCAAATGGAACGTGCGGAAATGGAGAATGCCGAGGTGGCTGGTGACGAGGATGGTGAGGAGGAGGAAGAGGGACTGGTCTTCAGTGGTGGGGAGGACGCCAAATCAAATGATTCTGCTGGTGACGAGGAAGAGGATTAATCCGGTCCATAGTATTATCAACACCACCTCGGTGGGCCGTGCAAACAACTTTTTAAGGCATTTTATATATTATTATCTGGATTTTCTGGAATAAGAGGAAAAATAATAAACTTACTTGCTAAGATTTATTTTTTATTGTTAAACTTATGTTGTATTTTATTACTTATAAAAAAAATAATGAAAGGAAAGATAATTAAAAGGGGATCATAAAAAAATTTAACCTTCAAAGAATTTGGGCAGTTCTGTGCCCAAGATAACTCTTCTTTCAACACCTGATTCAGTTATTATTCCAAGTCTCACTACACCACCGGATGAACCATCACGGGACATTGCTAATGCCAAAGCTGTAACAATGTTAACAATTAATATCACTTTATTTCAAATAAATTGGAGAAGTGATTTGAGGTTGAATCATTTAAATGATTGTCTTTTACTCACTATTGGTAATGAATTTAATGCAATCTTCCTTTGACATGTTTGGTTTGTAATTGGCATCAACATATCCATAAACGTAAGAAGAACCGGATCCACCAATAGAAACAGGTTGTCTCACACACATTCCGCCAATTGGTACAGAGTATACTTGACCACCTTTACGTTTATCCCATCCTGCTACCAAGATACCAGCCATTAAGGAATCACGGTAATTATAACACAATTCCCTAAACACAGCAGCACCTGTTTCTACCATTGGTACTTCACCCAATTCCATTCTATAACAAAGAAAAGTGATGCTAAAAGGAAGTAAATATTGACACCTAATCATAGTTAAAAAAACACCTTTTTAATCTAGGGTTTTCACTATTTCAGTTAATAAATATTTTTCATTGACTATTAAATAATGGCTCAATTATCTTATCAAAATCAATTGAATGTGGTCATTATTCCATTGATACCTGATTGGTATATAGATTAAGCTTTCAAATCAAAAAGAGATGTCACAATGACATGGACAATCGGGGCTATTCTCTATGTACATTACTGGAATGTAAGCAAGATATATATTGCTAGCTAACAATATGAACTGTCATTTTACCAAATCTTGATTACTAACAATAAGAATTGTCACTTTAACAAAATTTATTTTTAAATATATTATTATTTTATCTAGAGATTTGCTACTCCTCCTGATGTGATGACCATTTATATTGTTAGCAAACAAGATTTGTTAACATGACAGTTCATATTGTTAGCTAGCAAAATTTATTAAAATGACAGCTCATATTGTTAGCTAGCAATATATCTTGCTTACATACTAGCAATATGCATAGAGAATAGCCCCCCTTGTTATATTGCTAGGCAATCTGTGCTCGAACACATCTGAGAATCTACATTATTCATTCAGCTCCACATGATTGGTAAGACCGACATTTTGTCTGCTCGATGAATTGATGACAAATGAACAAAATCTATCGTAGTATATCTCATCGTAAAAATTTATGGTTGGGTAATAACTATTGTTACAGGCGCAATTAGGCACATTTTATATCATTTATATGAAAATATAAAATAAAAGTAAACTTGTGATTATTCACATTATATTTCACGATATGTCAATAATCAAAAATAATCTTAAGAAGTGTTATTGTCAAAATTCCAAAAACTGTCCTAATATTGAGAGATTTAGTTAATCAAACTCTATCTGGTCATAGAATATGAAAGATTCCAATAAGGACAAATTAGCTGTAAATTTAGATTTGAGATTATACATCAAAAAAATTTGATTCCAAGCAATGGGTATTTGGGTAATTTGCAAAAGGTCTTCTAACCCAAAACTTTTCAAGTAGTAAAAATTGCTCATAGCCATATCAGCTCCAATAAAAGTGCAAAGTGCTCTAGTGTAACTTACTAATTAGAAAGCAACAATATTGTCTTGTCAGCCGTCCATCTCCTAACCTCATATCAGCTATTTATTGAAAAAGCTCCACCTATGTTTTGCTGAATGTCTCATAAGAGATCTTTGCACTGGAAAATTTAAATAGCCTCCTATGTTACATAATAAGTTTATACTTACGAATGAAAGTTGAGATGGTAAGAAACAATGTCGGCTATGGCTTGTGTATCTGCGGCTGAACCAGATCTGCAGCAGTAAATATTATCGGTAACTTTAGTTAGCTTATCAGTCACTCGATTTGCAATATAAGCTCTGAAATAAAAAGTTTATTAATATATTTTATTATAAAAATCAGTATTCATATTTACCCTGTTGTAGTTCTAGAATCTGCACCAATAACTACACCATCAGCAAATTCAGCAGCCATGATTGAAGTCTAAAATTATATACAAATAAATTTCTGTTTTTAACTTAATTACAAAAATACAATAATAACAATAGCGTGGGATATTCCAGTTAGAGATAAAGTAAAATGAAAAATATCCGGAGTTTGCTCGGAAACAATAACGTTTCTATTATACGTTTAGTCGTATGTACATACGAATACAACAAAACCTTTCTTCGCTATTATTACCCCACTTTTAATTATGGCTAACTATAACCCAATATTATCAATGATTATATTGGGTTATAGAGAACCAAAATTAGGTGCAAATGTGCAGTGTTTTAAATTATATTAATGGATTTAATACCCAAACCCGGTCTTCTAATATCACAGAAATTAACATCAAATACTGCTGTGTAATTGCCATTGGATTATTATTAAAAATTATACTTACTCCAGTGCTGTGGGGCGCATTCATCCAGTCGGTATTTGGTGCATGCATAGCACCTGGATATATATCTACCATTTTTGCAATGTAATTAATTTCTTTGGAGAAAATTACAAGATTGAGAAACTGCCGTTGCAAAAATGCTACTCACTTATTTTGACAACTTGCGGCTTGTTTTCTAGGTTAGGAAAATCAACTATGTCATGGCAGTACTACCAACTGAAATATTGGACAACAATTTGACTTGATGAAAAATTTATTTCCTGAAAGTAAAAGTGAATATATTAATTGATACAAGCAATTTTGATTTAATGCCGTATTTAATTTACATTAATTTGTTTAATTTTTGCAATCTTAAAGAAGAAAATTGTCTATATATATGGTATGTAATAAGGTTAGGCAACCAAATAAACGCTTTGTCAATGTGAGTTTTCTAATAGAAGTTTTTAAAGTAAATTAAACATTTAAAACATGCATTATATGCTGTTAACATTTTAAAGTAACTATTGAAATGTTCCGAACAACAATTGGTTAATTGGATCCGAAGTTAAGACCAAAAATGTGTTTTTGTTAAAAAAAAACAATTAATATTTTCTAATCTATCAACTTTTTTTTCTAACTAAATTTTGAGTCAACGTTATTACACGTATTGCTGACGTTTTACTATTATAGCTTAACCATGTATATGCAAGAGGTTTTGCGGTACAGCAGTTAAAAAAAACTTAATTTTTTTTTTTAAATTTAAACACATAATTTTTTTACCAGAAATTATATAAAAATCGGCAACAATCGTAAAACATCACAAACATAAGTCATTTACTTAGTGCATGTAGACTTTATGTGCATGCTATCTAGATTGCAAGTGATTTTTTATATGTGCAATAACTTGAATTATTTTTTTCAATGTAATTACCAACTAAAATAAATTTTAACAATGTATATATTATATGCATTATGTATATAATGATAACGTTCGTTAAAGTTTTGTAAAAGTTTCAAGAAAATTGTTTTGTAAATAAATCAGTGGCGTGCAAAAGAACAAAATAATATTTAATTTTCAGAATAACAGTTTTTGTTCTTTTGCACGCTACTGATTTATTTACAAAACAATTTTCTTTAAATGTTCACAGAATTTTGACATTGTTACCATATACGTAATGCATATAATGTATACAATGTAACACTTATTTTAGTTGGTAATTGCACTGGAGGATTTAATTCAGTATGCTGCGCATAAAAAAAAATTACGTCCATTACAGATGACAGGCATAGAAAGTTTACAAATCAAAATTTAATTGTACCATATGAATGACGTATGTCTAAATGATAGTTCATATTTCTAGCAAGCAAGATTTGTTAAAATAAAGTTTATATCGTTAGTTAGCAATATTTATCTTGCTTAGTTCTTAGCAATGTGCATAGAGAATAGCCCCGATTGTATGTTATTAACAATAAAAAAAACTATTTAAATAATTTCGACAAAAATTAATTAATTGAATTCAAAAATAAGACTAAAATTGTGTTTTTAATAAACAGTTAATATATTTTATTTCATTTCGTATTTTAAACTCATGTTTATATAACTATATATAGTAGATAAATTATCACTTTATCTCCGTTGTCAACGACGACGGAGATGTTAATTGCTAGTTTTTTCTGATACATTGATTGTTATATTACAATTTTCTATTTTGTGTAAATGCATATTTGTCAATCCCAGCCTATTGTCATTGCCATAGGAATATTCCGCTATGGAGGAAATTGGAAATTGAATTTGTTTGGCAATTGTAATTTTATTATTGACAGAGTCGGGAATATACCGATCCACGATTGAATCGGTTTTCTAACCACCATTTTACTTGAGCACAGACTTGCTCGCACAATTATTGTCAAGCATAGTGGTAGATGTACGTCTAAAAACAAGCGACTATCAGGAAGCTTTAAGAAATTAGCAATAAAACTCTAGTGAGGTACATTATTTCGTTTTAATGCTAAATATTTTAGGAAAATATTGATTGCCAGCTAGTCACATATTCAAAATAGTGAAAATTCGATCACTATAAGTCTCCGTGTCTCAAAGTGTCCCAATAATAACATCTTTACGAACTTCAAAATTGGAAACCAACAATCCATACAATTTATTTTCTCGGAATCCACCAGCAACAGCAACTACCACGACAACCTACGAAGCACAATAGATAGTGAACCTTTTAGAACAAGTACTGATCATCTGGTGCTTCCTTTAAAAAATTTACAAGTTCCTCACGTTTAAAAATTTTTGCTTGTTAGGCTTTTTGATCTACATGATAATTTTTTTAAAAACATTGTAACTTTAGGAAATTTACTTATATCATAACTTAACGTTGCTTTTAATATAGAGCAGAAACTTCAAAAAGATGAGCTCATATAACTCTTAGGGCCGGTTGTACCAACCAAGTTCATCTCGAGTTCATTGCTTGAACGAGTTCAACGTTAAATTTACGTTGTACCAACTTGATGAACTCGTTCATCTCAAGGTTAAGTTGAACGGACGCCGTCGGGCAGTTAACTACAAATTTTGCAGTTAAACATAACCCCTATTTATATGTTGACATTTACTAGAATTTATTTTATGTTTCATGATGCTTGATTATAATTTTAATTGACTTTTATGGCGGGATATATGAAATTAAATTAACAAACTACATTTGCATTTAATTTGATCATGGTATTTTTGTCACAAGTAGTAATAAAATATTTTTTTCAGATGCACTGAAGTTTAGTGATCTTTAACATCCATAATACTGTATTAATTTACAAAGTTTTAAATTAATTAAATTATATATTATAATAATAGATTTACCATTCTATGTTTTTGTATTATACAATAATTTTTTGTATTTTACAATTAAATAAATTCAGTAAATTATTTTATTAGTTTAGTTTATTACAACTAATTTTGATATATTTATATTTGATTAATTTATTAAAAAAAAATAATATTAATAATAATTTTTTGTATTTCCCGCATTTATAATTAATACAGCACAATTTTTTTAAACTTTAGAAAACTAAATATTTGTGCGCGACCCATATATCTAGGGAATTTCCTAGATATCACTAGATTCCTTGCCATCAACTTGAGAAAAAAAAATAATAACCTAGTTCAGTTAACCTACGTATGGTACAACCCAAGCGCCGTTGAACCAAGGTCAAAGTTGACTTCCCAGTTAGTTGAACTGGCAGTTAACTACATATGGTGTAACCGGGCCTTACTCTTAGCTTTCTCACCAAAGTAGCATAACAAAACATTTTTGGTAACGCTTTTTACATTTTTTGAAAGTTGCCATTCGTTGAAGTTGTTGGATTCTTTCTCGTACGCCGTTTTTGATTTTATTGGTAACAACGCACTATCCAAAAAACGCGCCTTATTTATAATTTCTTCTGGAACGAACACAAATTGCTTTTCTTCTGCAAAATCGACCATTTTTGATCGAACACTTTTTATACTGTCAATTGAAAAATTCTAAACAAGTCTCCATGGTTACGATACACAAAGCAACTTTACTTATAGTGCGTTCCGTATATCAACCGAAGCGACCGAAATCCCGGTTATCCTGAAACAGGTTTATATACGGAACGCGGTTACCTGAAAAAGGTTACAAAGGTTGCGACCGCACTCACCATGAACTTACGTCGGTGAATTTCTATTAATAGTAGTTATACATGGCGGTAAATTTGAAATACAATCAAAAGTGAACAAAAGCGTCAAATGTTGCTCGTGTATTTTATTAAATTATTAATTATAGGTTATAATGTATATGTATGTTCCTGTCAATGCTAAAACGGGCAAAGGCATGAGTGCAACAGAGCAAACATTATTATTGTGTATAGTTAGTTGCCTGTTATACCTGCCAACCTCTACTGGGATTACTGTATTAGCAGGTAGATACATACAATCATCTAATATTAAGCACTGAAATTTAAAAAAATATAACACTAAAGCTAATAATAAATAAATTCATGAAGTTTGAGCCTATAATATTTCAGTTTTGTATTTTGACGTTTCTATAACCGCTGTCGTTCCGTAAATCAACCAAGATTTTCAGCAACCGATCAAAGGCGTAACCTAACCGCCGGTTACTTTGGTTGATATACGGAACGCACTAATATTTATCAATTTAAATACAAACGAATTTCAAACATAATAAATTAGATTAGAAATACGAAATAAAATAAAATAATATATGCAATTTAGAAATCAAGCTACATTTAAATCTTAAGATATCTTATGACTCTTTGGCTATAGCCTCGGAGTTAACATAATATGTATATAATATTATTATTTTATCTAGAGAATTGTCAGATTTGCCACGCTTTCTGATGTAATATCCGTTTATATTGAAAACAAGACAAGATTTGTTAAAATGGCAGTTTATATTGTTAGCAAGCAAGAATTGCTAAATTGACAGTTAATATTGTTATAATAGCTCCGAATGTATGTTTTAAATGTTTAAAACCCTAAAATAATAAAATGTAAGATGTTTTTAATATTTGTTTGTATTACTGTCACACTCAAAATGTGTAATGAATATAATTGTACGTTGATCATATTGATAATTTGTGTATTTATTAAAATTTAATTTAAAAAAATTACAAAACTTATTGACCCGATGGATGTGTCATTTATATCTCTCAATCCTGATTTTTTTTTAATTTTAAAATTTGATATTTAGGAATTATTTAATGCCACATCATAAAAATACTTTTGAATTTTAACGAGTGAAACTACACTTGCTGAAACTATCACATTGAAGACTAGATTTAAGCAGTCTGTGAACATTAACCTTAAATATTTGTGGCTTATACTGAATGTGGAAGTTTATTTTATGTGTCGATAGTACGGTTAAAAAAATCTTTCTTTAAAGTTTTGGTTTTACATGTCATGTATTTGTTAGAATTCATAGCTAGCCTTGTACTACAAGTTAATATTTGTTTAGGTGGCAATATGTCTTTTATTTTGTTTGAACAATGTCCATTAAAATATCAATAGAAAATGCAATGATCTGCAACACTACGCCTGTGTTGTAAAGTATATAAACCATTAGCGTTGAATGATAACTCTAACAAGAATCGCAACCAAATGGACAAAAATATACCGACCAAAAACACCGAAACATAGAGCGCGCTGCAATCTGTTTAAATGAAAATAACACCGAAACTCAGTCGATTGTAAGCACTTAATTGAATAATTAATTAAATTTGAAAATATTGATTTAAAATGTTATTATGGATTAAAATATTTAGTTCTATATTTTCATTATTATTTTTGTAAAAAATATATACATATCGCTATTTATGTATATTAATAGCAGTTTCTTTTAAATTTTAAAACAACAACTGTAGGACAATATATATATTATGTAATTAAAACATCAAGCGGTTTTTTTTAATCCGAGGAGATATTAAAATATCTCTATCTATAATAAGATTTAAAAGTAGCTTTAATTTTGTATTGCATATGTTTTTTATTTTATTTCGTATCTAAAATCTAATTTATTATCTTTGAAAAAATTTGCATTATGCATCATAAACCTGGAGAAATGTCTACAAATTTACAATCGACAGTATAATAATATCTGCTCGGATTTAAACTATTGTTTGGTCTTAATTGCATAATATATAATCTTTGTTGTTATTGACAACGGATGTAAAAGAATACTTTATACTATTATTTTTAGTATATAAATATATGTTTAAAACACAAAATGAAATAAATAATATACACATCTGTATATAAACTATTCACATCTATTAGGCCATGGTTATTTGACATATTTATGTGTATATAAAATGACAACGTTAAATGACAAATGTGACAAATTTAGTTTAGACATTGTCAAAATTTTGCTCACTTATAATTAAAATTGTTTACTGTTTATTGTTGAATATTATTGTTGTTGGATTCAACATCTGCATATACATTACTAATTTGGTTAACTTCATTATGCCACCGCAGAAAAAGTAACAAAATTTTGTTGTCATTTTGTCAAAAGTATCGTCTTAAAATTATTTCTTCTATTGCAACTTCATTATATTATCTTTAGATTGTGCATTAATTTTATCATCTGATTTTGATTCTTCTGTCAATGAATAATAAAACATTTGTTACAAAAATGTTGCCATAAGTCCCTGGTATATTCCAAAAGAGCCTAAAATCATAAATTAGCAGATAGGGTCTTTAGTGGCGTAAGTAGGATCTTTGTGTCTCACCGCAAAATATTGAAGGATCTTCTCCTGAGACGAATTAAAAAAAAGTACAGTTATGTCATTTTTTAAAATCCTGTTATTAACTGTTAAAAAATGTAAAACTTGATATATAAAATGTGAGAAATAACAAAATTTGGTCTTAATACATTAAAATTTTGTTAGAAGTTGTCCATAAACTGTTGTATCAAAATATTGTTAAAAAGCATTCAAATCCGGCTATAAACTTTAAACTAAAATTCTATTTTATAAAATGTTAAAAATATCAATCTCCAGTCTTGAATCATCAAAATATTGTCACAAGAAACCAAAAATGGAGCAAAATTCTATTTATAAAAAGTCAAAAATAGCAAAATCATTTTATAAAATTGGAAAATTTAATTATTTTTATAAAATCCTAAGAATAGCAAAATCCTGCTGGATAGTTTGGATAAACGTTTCTACATCAACGTCTCTAATTTTGCTCAAATTTTGTACACATGTTTGGGGTACCAAAATATGACGATTGCACTAGTGTAAATAGCGGCTATTTTATTTTTTTAGCAATATTTTGTCTCTTTTTAGTTTTTGGGCTGTAAATAAGCAAAAATAATTAAAAACCATATTCAAAAAAATGTATCTTAAAGGAAATTTTTTGAAGAACACGATTTCACTCATGATTTTCCGAATTTTTTTGCAGAAAAAAGGAAAAATACAATTTTATAGAAAATTTGATGTCTTCAATTCCGCTACACCTGGAGACTTAAAATTTGAATATGATACTCTTGTATTGTACTCCTGTAGTACTTTTGATTGCAAATATTTAAAAAAAAACTGAATTTGCTTGTTTAAGAGTGATATAACACATAATTGCTAAAAATGGGTTACTTTTAGAGATTTTTTTCGGATTTTCCATAATTTTACTAATTTTTTGTTTTTTTTTAAGAGTTTAAAAAAACGGACATAGAAATCGCGTTCTACGAGAAATTTCCTTTCGATTACTGTAATTCAATTTTTTTTTACTTTTTTTGTGAAATTATGACCAAAAAATAACTATTTTATCATCATTTTTTTAAAAAATCTGTTTCATAAGTACCCATAGAACTAGATACTTTAAAAAAAAATATGATAAAAAATAATTATTTCTTTTGCGATGAAAAGTACTATGTTTCAAGAGTATCATATTCAAATTTCAAATCTCCAGGTGTAGCAGAATCAAAGTTATTAAACTTTTGAATAAAATGGTATTTTTCCATTTTACGCGGGAAATTTTGAAAAACCAAGTGGGTGATTGTGTTTTACAAAAAAATTCCTATAAGATACACCTTTTTGTATTAGATTTTTGACTATTTTTTGCTTATTACAGCCCAAAAACTGAAAGAAAACAAAATATTCCTAAAAAATTTAAATGGCTGCATTTACACTGTATGATCTAAAATTTTAAGAATTGTCATATTTTGGTACCGTAAACATGTGTACAAAATTTGAGAAAAATTGGAAACGTCGATGTGGGGACGTTTGTCCAAACTATCGTGGAATTATCTATGAAATTTCAAAATATTGTCGGAGAAGATTTAAAACTTGGTTATATAGTTAAAAAGTGCCAAATTCTAATATAATAGAATGTTAAAAATAGCAAAATCTGTTCATAAAGTATATATTTTAATAAAAAATAGCAAAATTTAGTTATGATAAAATATTGTTAGAAAAAACCAAAATCTGACTGAAAGTGTTGAAAAGAACAAAATTTTATGCATAAAATGTCAATAAAGACGTCAGGGGTCCCTATATAATAGTTGGTGGCTTGTCCATCTGAACTAAATGATATGGTACATTGTTAATAACCATCGCACATTTGCCTTGCAATCTGTTCAAAGCAGGAATAAGCTGATTGATAATTTTATTAAAATTGTTTTTCTACAAATCCTTACATTTTGCATTCAAAATAGTAAATCTATTTAGGTAACAGTTTGGCGTGTGATATGAGGCAATCAACTTTGCAATGATGTTCTTGATTTTTTTTTTAATTACAAAATGTGATGTTGAGTTTCAACAAAAGAAATCACAGCCGCTTTTGACAACCAAAAATTTGAAGTGTTTATTGACATTTTAAGGTTTCAACAAATTAACATATAAGCTTTGCGAGCTGCAAAAAAAGTTGAAGACTAATCAATATCAATATTTAGTTATTTAGCAATGCTGTCATTGTTTTTATTAATATGCAATGCTATCATAAAAAACAAACTAGTTAAACATTACATGAAAAACAATTGGTCTTATCGTATTATATATCTCCAAGTAGGTACAAATTTATGCTGTACAATTTAGAATTTGTTTTGTCATTCATTCGTACCATTCAGTATTCAGTCATGGTTGCAAGTTACAGGCTTGGAAACTAGAGTAAATACAAATTTGATACAAAAATTTGTTGACAAAGTTAAATGTATGAACGACATGGACAAGCGATGCGCTTAAGACAAGGAAATTCAATTAAAATAAACTATATATTTATGTTAAAACATAAACATTTATTTTGTGTTTAATAAATGTTTGGGTATTGTAAAATGTAGCAGTGTTTAGGACCTTTTACAAACTAGACCTAGACACTGTATGGATAAAGCTAGCCTAGTTTGTTATATATTTATTTTAATTTTTTTATATGTTTTTATATTAGTTGCATATTAACTTTTATTTTAGTCCAGTAACTAGAGTAGTATTTTTTATTGTTATTTAGTTACATATTATATTTTCTTTTATTACGTATTTTATTTTTTAGCTCTTCAATTTTTTTTTTATATTAGTCATTAACATTGTTTTTAATTAATTTGTAAAATTTATTTCAGTTTATTATTTATTTTATTTGCATGGTACGGGTACACTAAAATACATTGACGCTGCGCTTCTTGTTAGAGTTATCATTAGTGACTAGATTATATGCAAATGCATATTTGCATATGCATTTGCATATTTTGACCATACTTAAGCTTTGTTGCATATTTTATCCATATTCGGTTTTTTTGCATATTTTACCAATTTATAGAAATTTATACTACCAACTATTCAATTACAATCATTTTACATAGAAAATAAATAATTTTTTTTTTAATTTACTAGATAATACTTAAAATATTTTAGAGATTAAAAAAAAAAACAAAAAAATATATGTAATATATGTTGTCCTTTAGAAAACTTAGTTGTTATTGCAAGTATACTAAAAACTAAAACATACATGTGTGTACCTGCCTTTATGGTATTCAAAAAACCATTTAAAATAGAGTTATTAGCCGTACGTTTTTTGTTTAACACCCTGTGTATATAAAGTTGTATGTTTTAACACATTTTACCTATTTAACTTTATTAAAAATTTAAAAAAGTTAAATTTGTTATATATTTTGTTGTTAACAAAAGGATTAAATTTGTTTATAATTAAGTTGCATATAGTTGCATATTTTGGCACATTTTTGCTAATTTCATGCATATTTTGGGCTTTTTTATTGCATATTTGCATGCATATTTCAGCGTTTTTAAGTTGCATATAATCCGGTCCCTAGTTATCATTCAACGCCATTAGTCAGTTTTAAATCGGCAATAATCGGAATAGCTCGTTTTTTAATAGAGTTTAAAAGATATAGTGTAGTTTCCAATGCTCTTTTTCATACTTGGGAACAATATTCAATACAAGGACTAATATAAGTTTAATATATGTACATGCAAAAGTTAAACAGAAGTAAAAATCTTTTTACATCTATTAAGAAATCTTAGTTTTCTAAATACTTTTAAAGCTATGTCAACAACATGGTCATTGCAGAGAAGATTATGTAAGATTGTAACTTCTAACTAAATAGCTCAGTTATAGAGCGTTAGCTTAGCAAGCTAACAGTCCGGGGTTTGATTCCCGAATATGACTAAAATTAATAACTTGCCCTTTATCTACCGAGGCAATTTGGAAGTCACCTAATAAGCCGTTGGTTCCATCAACCCCCTTCAAACAAGTTGTAAGATTTCTAGGGCAATGTAAAATAGCTGTAAAACGCGCAATAAAGAAGAAGAAAAATCAAATTAAAGAAGATTTAGATATGGGTTTGTTGTTTAGTTTAATATTTGGTACTAAATGATACCTCGGATTTTGATTTTGAAACAGTAAGAAGTTGAGTTTTTTTAGAGTTAAAATTGACCATGTTGGGAGAGTCAATTGAGAAACATAAAAACTGTTTTACACTAAATGTTATTTTAATTAGATTTTGTGTTTTTATATAAGAAGAAAAAAAGGAAGGCCAAAGAAAAGGTGGATTCAGGGAATTAAAACGGCAATGACTGCAAAAAAACTAGTAGAAGGACAGTGGGATAATAAAAAAGAGTGGCAAACGGGCATCGGACAACGTCAAAAGACGTTCTAAACCGATTATTATTATATATATAAGATTTGTCATTTCTGCATTTTGCAAAAGTATTTGGATCTAATAACGGTGTCAAAAATTATTTTTTACAATGATACATACTGTCTTCTAATAGATAACATTACCTAACTCACTTTTTTCAAATTTTGCTTGTAAAAGAGACTTATTTATTATTATGAATACTTTCTGCCAATAAGCATACATTTACAGCAGATTGTTTAGTTAATTGAAATCTCATTTTAAAAATAACTTTATCATACATTTTGAACAAATTAGTTCTATCACGAAACACTGTTCTAATATTTTTGGTGGATTTTCAAATTTGTTGTCCGTTGTATTAACAAAAGATATATCAGACACAGTTGATACAAATGAAAATAATGAAACATATATATCTATTTTCAGATATTAAATGATAAACTTATTAAAGCACACAACAGATATGTATAACCTTAAAATATGATGCGTATAAAAGCATGATATATGTAAGTTTACTTGGCTGGTTTAATGTTTAATTAAAGTTAATTGATTTTTATAATACCGAAATCTTCAGTTAAATTAGTTGTAATTCTAATCATAGATTAATTTGTTTTATAATACCGGCCCGGCTGTTTTTTTTTTATACTTTTATTGATTGTTGAAGAATCAGCGCTTGGCAGCCTTGGAAAAACATTTACTGGGGTCGTTGGCTAGCCCTTGAATTAGATTTGTTTGACTAAGTTTTATTTTTTATTCTTTAGAAATTGAATGCATATGTTAAATCAACGGAATTGAAATCAAAACCATTGTCATTGAAATTTCTTTTAACAAATCATCTACTAGGTTGGTGTAAACCGCAAAAATAACATCTCTTTCATCTGAAATTTGCCAACATTTATTGTTGCGCATTTTATTATACAACTAAGATAAGATCATATTTTATGATATCATATTATTTATAGCCAAACTAGTTATGCATTTGATTTTTACTACAAAAACTAAAATATAAACGTTACTTTAGGGTTCTGAGACAACATTTTTCTAAAATCTATTAATTGTAAAAACTTATTCAATATTTAGACAAAAACAGTTTTTTGTTTTTTTTATAAGAAAACTATATAGTTTTTTGAAAAAAAAACATCTTTCTTCATGATCTTGCACTCGCTCAACAGATGTAGTAGAGTCTCTTCTTTCTTCAAACATCCTTGATCAATGAACATATTTTTTTGGCAAGCTGGACTGCATTAAGATTTTCTTGTACGCTCTGATTTCTTGCTGTTCTTAAGTAGTGCTTCCAGACTGATTGTGCAGTTTATTACCAGTTTAGATTTAACGACTGGCAAGCAAATTGCTTGTAGTGCAAAACGGCAAGTTTTCTTGGCTGTTTGACATGATAGTTATTGGTTTGCTAGTGTGTTGTTCTAATTCAATAGTGCTCTAATCTCTGTCATTGAATAACGCTAGCTATTTATTCTTGAAAAAACTAAAACAAGTTTTATCATACATACCGGCTCTGAGACTATTGTAGTCTTTGGCTTTATCTGTGAACTAGATGTTTTTTTTTTGTGTTTTCCAGGTATTTTTTGTTTACACGCTTTTTCAAGACGGTATTATCACATCAAACCACTTTTATATGCAATAATCTTTCATAAAATCTGATTTTATCTTTAGTGTATTTTTCCACATTTATAACACATTTGTTATTACTTATTTGTGAATCTCAATATTTAAACAATGTGTTTGTTAATCTTTAGTTAATACGCTGCTTGTCTTGCTTATATTATCACAACTAAATGCAGTGATAATAGTGGTAGCATTATTCTTATGGCAGCTGTGGGTATAGTTCTCATTACTTCCGTTATTAGCAGACATGCTAATCTTGGTCTAGTGTAGTCGTACTGTTAAGGTACTTGTTTACCACATTCCAGTGCAAGAGAATCATTTTTTAGTTTTCCACTGCTGTGGCAATAGATGCAAAGGTAGTATTATCAAAAACTTCTTTAATGTCTACAATGGCTTTTGCAATTTGCAGTGTATAGTCTTTTTACATCTGCTAACTAGCTGATATATGGCTAGTTTGCAGATTTTTTTTATTGGTATGCACATTGGTATCGGTGCAGAAGAATCTTTAATGCTCCGTCTCGTATATACCAGTTAACTATTATTTCTAATAGTTTTAGCATGAAGGATGTCAGACTGATTGGTCTGTAGGATTTAGCTTTGGTATAAATACTACTTTAACTACTCTCCAACAGTTTGGTATATGTGAAAGTCTTAAGGTGCTTCTAAGGATTTTATATAGTGGTTTTCTTAAAATAGCCACTCTTTCTTGACTTGTTTTATTGCTTTGGCAGTTTATTTGACGTAATTATCTAAAGTTGCTTTGCCTTCAAAAAGACCTTCTCAGTAGATGTGCTTTGAAGTCACTTTTTAGTTGCCTTGCCTGCACATAGATTTTTTATAAATTCACCTTTGTGGGTGCATAAGACTCTTCTTAAACTTATTAATTTTACCAAAACGTGAGAGTTTGTTGAATTCTGCCTATATGGCGTTAAGTTAAGTGGTGTGGTTGTTAGTGTTTTCAAGAAAATGTTCTTAAAAGTTAATGGCTAAGTGCTAAAAAAATATTATGTGTTTAGAATTGAAAAAATGACTGTATAAAAAAGTATGTGAACATGTTTGAAAGAGAAAACAGTTGAGTTTTTAAAAGCGGTGTGTAAAGCGGTTTTAGTTAGCAACATAAAGAAAAATAAGTAGTGGAATAAACAAAAAAAAATAGTTTTAAATAAAAAAAGCATAAAAGAAATAAATTGTATAAAACGTACTAAAAACATGAATGCAAAGATACAAGTAAAAGAAAATGAAAAAAACAAAAAAAAGTTGTAGCAGTCAGAACGACCAAAAAATATTTTAAATAAAGATGCGGAGGCATAATTAATATTGGGGACTTGGTACCGATACAAGAAAAGATCTGCTAGCCTAAGACACAAAACGAAAGGAAAAAGATGCCCGGCTACAAATACACTGGCGAGCAATAAATAGAGGTCACTTTAAAATTATGACTTATTTTTGGAATTTTTGTTTTAACTTTATGTTTGCAAATTGTAAACCAAAGTAAGCATATAATAATTCATTTCCTGACAAATGTTATCTATCTGTTAGTTATTATCACCGTGGTACAGACTTTTATGAAACAACATTTACATTTTTTTGTGGTTTTTTTAGTGTTAATTATTTTCTGAAAAACTTGTCACTATTCACACGGTGTACTGTATTTAACAGGTCATAATATTTGTAGGCCTTATTGTTGTAGCAAGAATTATAGCGACGATTAAAGATGAGCGAGAAAAACGTGAAACTGCAAGGATTGTTGTTAAAAGTCTTTGTGCTGTACAAAAGGTGTATCAGCGTTACTTGGATACTGGCTTGTTAACCAGAAAATCAGGATTCGGGCAAAAAAAAGTTTCTTCAAACAGAGATGACCGTTTTTTGGTATCCACAAGTTTGCGGAATAGAACAGCTTCTGCAGTTTATCTACAAAATCAATTCCATAAAGTTAGAGATGTAAATGTTAGTGAATGGACCGTTAAAAAAAAGCTTTGGGCTCCTGGATTGTTTTAAACAAAGATGGCTACGGGTCCATCTTTACAACGCCGACATCGTGTTGAAAGATTGGCTTTTGCCCAAAATCACTAAACATAGAATAATTAGGACTGGAGCAGAGTACTATTTTTAGATGGGTTGCGCTTTTGCCTCAATTTATCAGACCGACGTAGAAAAGTGTAAAGAAGACGCGGAGAAAGATACGCTTCAGTTTGTATTAATGAGCGACCGACTTCCTATTGGCGGTGGGTTGGTTATGGTTTAGACAGGAATTTCTACCAAAGCACACATAGAGTTGGTCTTTATAGAGAATGGCTTTCTGACAGCTCACAGATACATCATGGAGGTTCTCAAAGATCATGTTATGCTCTTAATGACAACTATGGGCAAACGCGGCATTTTCATGCTAGGTAGTGCTATACCTCACGTAGCTAGAGTTGTCAGAGAATATCTGGATGAAGTAGGAATTTTGCTGTTTGCTTAGCCAGCTCTCAGCCCAAACATGAATTGCTCAGAAGCTAAGACAGGAATGGAATAATATCGAAAAAAAAGGTAATCTTTAATTTAGTTTAAAGTGATTCTTGTCGACTTCAGGGGTAATACTCGATATTAGTGATAAGTTTTTTTTCATAATTTTTGTTTTATATTAGTCCTTAGAACAAAAATGTATAATATAGACAACAACAACAACTTTTATAATTAGAAACAACTCTAGAAGATTTTTTAAACGTATTATTAATATTCAGAATTTCCCAAAACTTATAAGCCGCAAATATTTAAGATCAATGTTCACAGACTGCTTAAATGTCTACTTATGTTGTTATGACATATTAATTAATTAATTTCTAAATATTACATTTTAAAATATAAAAGAAAATGATAAAATACAGCAGATAAAGCATCAATAAAGAAATGCCTGAGGGATAAAAAAGAATGGAAGGCACTAAGAAACTTTATAACAAGAGTATTAACAAAAGCAAACTGAGAGTTTGACAGAAAAAAGAATATAAAAAAACAAACAATGAAAGCAAACACACAAAATAAAAAGCATAAAAAATTAGCGGTAAAATACATTAACAAATAGACGGACGAGACGTGGCGTGTAATATCTGATTTTAAGGCAAAACTTTATGCACTTAGATCAATGCAAAAACCTACAAAATTAATGATAAAGATAGAACAAATGGTCAAGGAGGCACAAAGATAAACAGTTAGATTTTATTGTACTGATGCGCATGAGAAGTAACAAAGTATTAGAAGATCAAACAAACTTGCAAAAAAGCGGCATGGAAAAAAAAACTTGCATATAACTAAAGCAATTAGAAAAGTTACTAGTGAACAACAGATAAATAAATTTTAAAAACAGCGAATTACATTTAACTTTATCAGAAGGGTAGATGAGAGACAAGGTATTAAGATTGCAATCACACCAAAAATTACGCAACAGATTATCGGAGTTTGTACATTCTCAATGAAATAGATAGCGCGAAACAAAATACAGATAGATAATGTAAATGTAAGAAATAATGTGTTAAAAAATAAAAATAAAAGAAATTTTACAGAAAGTTTTAATAGTTTAAATGTTGCAGCAAATAAAATGAATTTTTGTATAAATGTGAATCTAATGCAAATCAACAAAAAAACAAAAAGTTTTTTATTATTTTTTTTTTATGCCGATCGCATCTCAAACAGCGCCGTAGCAAGGCCCTTTTTGGGGGCCCCCAATCTTACAAAAAGGTTCTGCCACGGTTTATCAAAACCTGGGGGGGGGGAGGATTACAAAAAAAAATTATAAAATAGATGCTATTTTTAGTTCCAGGGGGGCCTTTTTCAATATTTTGCGGGGGGGGGGGGGGGGGGGGCTACGCCACTGATCTCAAAACATCAATATTATGTTGCGTTGCTTTGCTACTATATGAATAGCAACGTAACATCATATTGACATCATTGCGATTCGATTAGGATGCAATCGGTACGGCAAAGCCCCAAGTTCATAAAACTCATGGACATTGTTATTGCAAGACAGTAAATTTCAATCATATCAATGTATGTTCTATTAGTATTTATCATATAAAGCTACAAATTATTTTATATTGGCTCAACTCATTACGATAGTTTGATGAATTGATATTAAGTATTAGTTTATACTAAGACTATTTTTGACACACCTTGTATATAAAACTGCAGTGTGATCTTTTCAGTTATAAATCTTTTTTAATTTTCAGTACAGTATATGTCATAATGTTTTGAAGTGGATATAATACTTCTTACTTTTATTACCGAAAATGAAATAATGAAACAATAGATTATCATTGACTATTTAGAAAGCTCTTAGTTGTTTCTTTGTTGTGGTACATTGTCACCATCAATAATTATTCTCGAGGTATTGTTAGTTATTTTTTTCTCACTTTTAATTGCTTCTACTTTCTCGTTTCGTTATTCATCTTAATACAATTTCATTATATTTTATATTTTTCTTTTACCGTTGCAATTAGATATAATAATAATAACACTACATAGTAGTTATCTGAACCTATATAACAAATAGAATTTTAATATTAAATAAAATAGAATTATGTTTACATTTATTTTCACTATTGTTTGACAAAATATGTCTTATTGTTTCCATTATACTTTCAATGAATTTTAAGTATGTGTCTGATTCGGATTAATGATTTGTTTCAGTTTTTTCATTTTTATTAACCTACAGTACCACAACATATTTGTTTTCAACTTAAGAACTTATATACTAATTAATAACACACTGAACAAAATATGGAATTAATTATTAATTTGCTATTTAAAATGTTTTACAAAATCAAATGTTTGCTTTATAAAAATATAATAATATAAAAATACTACTGATTTTAAAAGTTTTTTTATTAAACTCAAACAGACAATAATGCATGTACATATATCGTTTAACATAAATCAAAGCACAATTAAATTAGTTTTCTTATAATACAGAAACTATGGAAATGAAAACAGATATTTCATGTACAAATTCAATTAACTTTCAAAGTATTGCAAAGAACGATAAAGTTTTCCGGAAACTATACAAGTTGTTCGCATTAAATAATATGAAACAATCAAATAACAATGTTAGTACTGAGAACCTTACTTCACACATGCACATGTTGTGTAACACATATTATATTGTTTTTCGTAATATGAAATATGTTAATTGAAAAGTTACATTATTCAATTATATCAAATAAATTGATTGCCATTAATACACAAAGTAACTGAAATTTTTGTAAAACTGTTAGTGATAAATGATGTATATTTTTCATTTTTTTTAATATCATTTAATGATCAATTGTAAATGTGAAATCGATATTAATACTTAATTATGGTATAAGTCCGCAAAGCTAAGAATTAGTCACAAGGCGGTCAGAGTCCGCGGGTGACTAATGACAATGACAAAACTTTATATATCATAGAATTCGGAAAATAGGTAGCATTAGTTGAAAAAAATAATTAACTAACATTAAACAATTTTTGTTTTGGTAAGGAAAATTTATTCAAGAAACCGATTATTTTTTCTTTCTTCAAACAAATGAGTTTTTTGTTCCGAGCGGAGAGCAAAAATAGTGAATATTATTTGGAACAAAGAAGGTTTATCAGAAATTGTGGAAGCAACGGAAAAGCCAGTTTATATTTAATAGCTGCCAAATTTATACAAAGCTATTTACCGGAGCTTCAGAGTTGTGCCTCATGAAGAACGTTGAAAGCACAAAAAATGCCTAGCTAGCTTTTCTTTTCTACTTTTCTGAGCAGTTAACTGCATTAAAAAAAATAAAGTTTAATATATTGTTGAGAAACCAAATAAATGATGTTTTAGAAGAAGAATTTAACATACTTAATGATAGAAGTAAAATAAATATTGTTACTCTAATTTAAATTTTACTTCAATATTTCTAGATGAGTTTTATACAACAGTTAAAATTAGCAAATGTTAATGTACATAATATTGAATAGTTAATTCACTTCTCTTCTATAGTACTAGTCGGCCAACAAACATGGTTTTTGCTGCTTTTCATAATTTATTTTTCTCGTCATGGACTTTTGGTAAACTAAGTTTATTAGATCTGTATATTTTAACTATTCCAGAGAGTAAAATAACTACTATTAAAGATACTTTAAAAATAACAAAAAAAATATATTTTTTGATCTAAATATTTTTTCTACAATAAGCAGTGCTCTTTGGCAGAAGAAGTCCATAAGCTAATTAATAGCAAAATTTGTACTTCAATATTCCTTGGGTGCAGTGTCAATGCACACTATATTACATGGAAAGCACCAATATTAACCTAAGAGGTAATAAACCTCTAGAATATATTTTAGAATCTAAAATAGTCATTACGAATAAAGGTGATTTGCCCGTTTTCAGAAACGCAACGCAAAATAAAGTTATAGACTTAACTAACAGTAGTAAATTATAAAGTAACTGAAGTTTGCTGTCTGACTCTACATATGTACATCCAATTTAACTTTGAATCTAAAAAAATACAGAAACTTAAAAAAACTAACAAAAAGCAAGCTCAAACACTGTCAAACAAACCACTAACAAAATTACTGCAAAGTTTCAAAAAGGGGTAATGATTTGAGGTATGTCTAGAAAGGGTTTGAAAAAAATGAAAATAATAGATGATATAAATAATGTTCTTAAATATCAGATAACTTTGAATAATAATCTTATACCATGCGTACATAACCTCTATCTATTTTGTGGTATTACATAAAAAGTCACTTACTGAACAAAACAAAACTGAGAGAAATATGGCAATTTTTCCGCCAAACTACGGAACGTATTAAAAATTTGAACGGTTGCAGAACAACAATCAGTAAATATGTCTACAAATTAGTGTCGTCCAAACATTAAGTTGTTAAAGCTCGTATATCTGAACGTTCACTTTAGTCCTATATGCAAAACGCATATACATTTTTTTTACGTTCTATATAGATTCAAATCTTGCAAATGCAACGGTAGTTTTGAAATATTTTTTTACTTTGGACAAAAAAGTCTGCTTTGGCAGTTTTGAAATATTTTTTTTACTTTGGACAAAAAAGTCTGCTTTGGCATTTGAGCAAGACTAATCTAAAATAAATATAAAACATGATTTAAATATCATCTCAACAAATTGAGACTAGTTTTAAAAAATTCAAATTTAATGTAGATACACGTGGTTAGCTAGATCTATTACAAAGTTTTTAAGTAAAATGCAAAAAACTTTCAAAAAGCTAAGCTTATAGCGTTAATTTTGTTTATTTTTATTTTCTTTTGCAACATTTCAGCAAGTTGTCAACTAAGACCATCTTGATCCTGAGCAAAAGTAGAGAAATTGTTTTTACCAGCAAAGCCTTTCAAGACAACATTTTGTCGCATACAATTAAACAAAGATAAGTAAAAAAAGGAATGTTTTTATAAACTCTTACAAAAACAAGACTTGATGAACAAACAAACAAATCTACACTGAATCAACCATAACCTAGAATTTAAGTTTAATTTTGATGCCAGCAAACCCAAAAACTGATCTAATTAAAATGCCTAACTACAAAATGCATCAATACATAAAAAGATTAAACGCTGAAAAAAAAAGTTGAATCTGGATCAGCAAATAGTGCCACTCTTTCTGTCATCGAAAGTGATATCAACATAGTAATTTGTTATCCCACCGGAAAGCGACATCAAATACAACTTAACATTAATAAGCACTACCGATTTGGGAATTATAACTACTCTAAGAAATTGGATACGACTTTTTTAAACAAAGTGATTTCAAAAACTTTTCTACATCTTTGACTCTACAAGGGCAACCACCAAAAAGTTACTATTTAACAAAAGTTAAGACTTAAGTGCACAAATAAATAAGCTTTACCAAATCTTATTTTTGGACAAATTTTGGATAAATAAAATACTAGCGTTAGTCGAAGCAAAAAAAACGCGTCTGTTTTTTTAATTTTGAATTGTTTAGGCTAGTTTTTGCACTCATTAAGTCATTTCAAGCAGGTAAGAGTAAAACTGATTATTAGAAATCGCTTTTAAGAAGATGTTGACTACACTTTATTAATGACCTAAAAGTACAGCCAACCTACTTACTACATGTTAAACTGCATGTTTAGAAATTACTATTAGCAATATGTTAAATTTTAGAAAGTAAACTAAAGTTTGCTGCATGTAGGTCTCATTAGGCTCTTTGTTTCTTTTCCAGTCTTGACCTTACTCTATTGTATTAGCACTCAACCCCTTGGAGGGGTTTTCCTTATATGGACAAGGACACTCTATTGTATGAAAGGACGGCGCATGTACATAGCACGTGCTTAATCATTTATTTTGCATTTCCTATACGTTGGATTATCTTTTGTGTTCTGTCAATATCCTTCCCAAAATGTTCAAGTTTTTTTTAAACAGTCACAAGTAGTAATTGGTTATCTTTATGTTTGGGGGAGTCATTGCCTGCATTGCCTGTTTGCAGCCCAAAGTATCATCCCAACGCTTTCTCAGAGCATTGTGTATGTTAATTTTTAATAGGTTATTAATGCTTTTGAGTAGTAAAACGCACCAGGGTTTAGTTCCACACGCCTCTTAGGCGCCAACCCTGCCTCAATGCCTCATTGTTACCTACTTTGATGGAATGTCTATCTGCATTCAGGCGCAAAGTTGCCATTGTTGCCATCTCTTCGGCGGCATACACAACATTGTCCGCATGTCACTCGTTGCAACTGATTTAGTTTGATTGCAGACGTTTCTTGTCTAGCTTTTGGCCACCATATTAGTGCCCCGTATGTATGTGACCTACAGCTTGTCTGCATTTCTAAAAAGACATTTTTTTGCATCTTATACTTAGATGTGGTCCCCATGTAAGCTTGTCAAAAACTACCCCAAAATATTTTACTTTGGTTGATAGCGGTAGTGGGGTATTTAAGAATTTTAAACAGTGTAGTTTTTTATTTTTTTGTTTTATGTGAAAATAACCAGTTTGGTTTTTAAAGGTTTAATTGTAAGAACTTGGGTTTTGCATCATTTTTTTATTATTTTTTAAGGTTTTTTACAATAAAATGTATGCCCTTAAGTTTACCATTGTACAGTAGTAAAGATAATTCACCTTTTTTGAAGCAACTTTCAGTCCTGACCAAATCCTCTACGGTAACAGTCAAAGTTTTTTTCTCCAACATCTGATTATTTATCCACTAATTGCGGGATTTGCACCATGTATTGCAAGAACAGTTTCAATTTTTAACTGATAATAAACGATCAATGTAAACATATTGTTTCTTAGTAAATTTTCGATTTAGTCCGTTACAAGATGTAGGGTTGATGATGGATTGGTGGATTTTCCTTAGGTCTATGAATGTTGGTTTGGATGTATTGGCCTTGTGATGAAGGTCGTTATCCAAATTAACCTTTTGCACAATCGCTCTAATGTCTTAAGGGGAAAAGACGTGAGGCTCATTGATCGATAGGAAAATTTTGCAAAAGTGAAATTGTTGCATCCTGGTTTTGATATGAATGCAAATTTTATTTTTTTTTATGCTAGGTATGTATCAAAACGCAATTTATGCCCTATAGATTTTTGCCAGGTAAGTTAAGATGAAATTTTTGCTTCATTGTAGAAGCACAAAAAAAACTATAATTCTGGGGCTTTGTAAAAAAAAAGTTTTTAATTGCCCATGCTATAAGCACTTTTTCAACAAAGTGGCAAGCAGCTACTCAGTCCTCCTTTGATAGGGTTGGGGTTGCAACGTCGGATCAGACTTGTGGCGGGGCTACACAGTCTAGGAAGTGGGTTTCTAAAAGTATTTGCTTTGCTTTTGATAAATAGGCTGTGTAAAAGCCGTCAATTTGTCTAAAGCAAAACAGTTGTTGTTGGGGGTTTTTAAATAAAATTTTTAGCCTTGCTGCAGTTGAGATGTTTTTAACATACTCACAAAAAATCTCTAAGATTTTGTTGATGTTTTGATGTAATCGATTTTTATAATCTTTCTGAGCGTTTTTGTATAACTGATTGAGTTTTAAAGTTTTTTGTTCTGTTAAAAAATCTTTGTACAGCTTCCTTAAACAAGTTGAGTTTTTTGCACCACCAAGGTATAGTGTTGTCGGATTTGGTAGCTAGCCCAGCATAGTTTTTTATTTTTTCTTTACTAGTTGTTTTAATAAACAACCTTATGAATAAAAGAAATCTCGGGTTTTAGTAGAGTTTGATTTTCTTTTGTGTTTATATCTTAAATTTGATCTAGCTGTGATTTGACATCCTGTTGTGGATTTTGCTTGAAGTGCTAAAAGGTGCCAGTGTGGTATCACACAAACACATTTCTACTTAGTTTTGCATACTCTAATTTGTACAATCTATGGTTTTTGGATTAAGACTATCGTGCCCGGCATTACCTCTAGTAGCGGCACAGTGTTGCAACGGCCGCTCGACAGTGATGCAGGTTGCATTGAATAACTTTAATGTGTAGCGTCATTGGTTGGCTTTAGAGTCAGTGATGTATCATTATTTCAATTTTGTCTAGGTCAATCAATCAACTCTGTTTTCATTGCATCTTTTTGCGGCGACACATTTTTGTTATTTAAATAAGGGGTTTGCTGAACATATAGCTCAAGAAGTTTTCTCACCTATTTATAAAACAAAGAGTTGGCCCTCAGGCTCCTTTGACTTAGCGGTGTGAAAGGTGACCTAATCTTAAACATTGAGCCAATAGTTCTGCTTTCCCAGGCACCTTATGACCAGCTTTACAACATCCGGTTTTTTCGGAAGCTACAGAGTGGCCTTTGTTAATCTAGAAAGTAAACTCATTGGCACAACACTTAGTTGTGATTCTGACTACATAGATTGTAGACAAAAATTTACTTTTTAAAGCCATCTCAGTAAATTGTCATAACACAAGAGGTTTTAAAGATCTTTTTTATGTGTGACAGTTCACTGAAGGTGGAAGGTATTTTGCATGTGGTGGATAAAGTATTGTCCAGCTTTTGGGTAAGAACAAACTTTATGGTGGTTTTACCCTGGGGGTGAGCCAGGCTGGAAACTGCCACATAATGGTGCAATGAAGCAACTTTCTTGTAGTTGTTTTTTTTTTGTAGGGTAACTTAAGGTTTTTCTTCTATGTCTTTTACCCTTTTGCTGGGTAACCCAGGTAAGGACTCAGACGTAAAGGAGCAAATCTTTTTTATAGTGTTTTTGGTTTTAGAGAAAATGTTTCTCTGCTCAAAAAATTTAAATTTTGCCTTCTGTTTGGCTTTAACGTGTTTTGGTTTAGCAGTTGCTGGCTTAGCAGGTTTGTTTGATTTTCAGCAGCCAAACGCGCTTTTTGTCGTTTTTTTTATTCAGTTTTGCTGATCTTGTGTTTTTTGACAGTGGTCTGTAGGGTTTGGTTCAAAAGCAAAATAGTTTTGGAGGTCGATGAGCTATTCGTAGACGCACTCACTAAGTCTGTGGTTTTTAAGATTTCTTAAGATACACCAGATAAATTGATTTTAAAATTTTTGTTCTTTATAGTTGAGGGATGCCATGGAACTTGCAAATTAAAAACGTCTAAAATTGATCGCAAGGGTTACAAAAGAAATATAAATTATATCTAAGGTGAGTTGTATATAAACGAGTGACACATACTAAACCAATAAGTGTGCGATCCGCTGCATACCCCTTCACTTTTAAGGATTTACCTTGTCCGCCATCTGACTAGACAACGCAGCCAATTGAAGAAGATGGGTTAATGACAAAAAATTTAGGTCAAAGTAAAGCTTAGCCACCAGGACTCTTTTATCCTCTGTTGCACACGCATAAACACGTAGGTAATTATTCCACAAAGCCGCAGCGCACTTACTACGTTGCGAGCAGCGTAACTACTACGTTGCCAGTATTCTGCACAGGTTGCTCGCCGAAAATACTATCAGATATTGCCCAAACTGCCCAATTTGTAAATATGTATATTCATTTTTGAGGGTAAATTCAAATTAATTCATCTCTTCTCTCTTTCTCTTACTCTCTTTAGCAAAAAACGGCACAAAAACTGTGGCTCATATTTAAGCTGTTCCGATAACATGTTTTTTGTTTGTGTTAAATAAAATAATTCTTTTTCTGTTTTTTATTACTGCAATAATATATCCAATTTTTTTTTTCTTGAAAAGTTGTTTATATAAAAAAATTATCCAAAAATTCCCTAAAACCCCTTAAAACTATTGATCGCCCAAATAAGAGCTTACCTCAAATTTGTTTTTTACATCGCCCAACTTGTGATATATCGGCCATACTGGCAACTCTGTTGCGAAGTAATTGTAATTAGTCTGGAACTTTGGTTTTGGTGACTTAGCAGCTTGCTGAGCACGTCTTACGGGAAACACGCAAGCCCCATAACTACGTCTAAAGAGGAACTTTCAAGTTCTATAACCACGGCAAGGTTGCAATCTTCAAAGGAGAAAAAGAGTTGCGTTTGATTAGCTACTGCCCTTTCCCTTTGGAGTAGTTGGACTTTCAGTATTAAAACTTTACCATGCGACATCTTAGTTAGGAAACATTTGAAGATACATGTTTACAGAAACTTTTTTGTTCCATTTGATGAGCTGAATACACTGTTTAAGTTTCCCAAAAACAATCTGAACCACCCTGTATAATTAATTTAAGTTACTTATTATAATATTATTTTTATTATTTGTATAGAATTAGATTGTATGCCAATAAAAATTAATTTTATTAAAATACATATAAAACAATGCAATTTACATGTTAATCACTCAGTATAAATCAAAATTTGTTTACGTTGTATTATACATATACAGGGTGTTAGACAAAAAACGTAAGGCTGAATAACTCCGTTATTTTTTAACCGATTTATTGGATTCAAAAACCATTTGAAATGGTTTTTTGAGTATTATAAAGGCAGGTACACACATATTTGTTTTTATTTTTAATATAGTTGCTATAGCAACCAACTTTATTTTTTTAAATAGCAACATACTTATTTTATTATATTTTTTTAATTTTTATAATATTTTTAATACAACCTTGTAAAATAATAATATACTTTTATAACAAAATTTTTTGATAATTTTCAAAACTTCTTATTTGTTTTTTTTTTTAAATGATCGTAAATAAATAGTTGGCGTTGAAAATAAGCAATGTTTATTTTTTTGGGTGTTTTTACGCTGTTATGCATAATATAGAAAAAAAAATTACGTATTTAAAATTAAAAAAAAAATAAATAAAAAAAAAATAAATAAAAAAAAATAAAAAGTAATTTTTTTTAGTTACTATATTATGCATAATAACATAAAAAAACACTCAAAAAAATAAATATTCATTATTTTCAATGCCAACTATTCAATTACGATCATTTTAAATAAAAAACAAATATTATGTTATTTAATAAATAAATATGTGTATACCTGCCTTTATAATACTCAAAAAACCATTTCAAATGGTTTTTAAATCATAAAAATCGGTTAAAAAATAACGGAAATATTCAGCTGTACGTTTTTTGTCTAGCACCCTGTATATCAAATGAAAAAACTTTTTTCCAAAAACTACTACATATTTCACTTATTGGAACACCCGGTATGTTTCCCTAGTTTTATATGTACTGATTTTAAAATTTACAAATAAATTAATTTTTAACAACTTTTTTTTACATTACATTTATTGTTTTTTTTTAATTTATTTAATTTTCTAAACACTTGAATATCGGCTTTTTTCTACTCGTCACACTTATCCGTAAACACCCTGTATGTTAAGATTATTATTTTATGATAAATAGTGGAAATTGTGTGTATTAATGACAGGAAATACATTAAATAATACACTTGTGAAAATACATTATTTTTACATCTGTTTACATTGACTACTGTAATTTTTTTTTATAGCTAACTAAAAGTTTGTTATTTTAATAAAAAAAATACAATAAAAATATTATAAGCTTAAGACAATATCATATTGTGAATATTTTGAGATAACTGCCAAAAATATAGCGTTGGCATACCTACATACTTACTGCAAATTATAAAGATCGAATAAACGCATAAAAAATAAAATACCAATCATATTATTGCCATAAATAATGTTTAATGGTTTGTTATAAAATTGAATTATTTCAGAACACTGGGAAATTGAAAATTTTATGTGAAAATATTAATAGTAATAAAGCGCTGCATTTATTATTACGAACGTTCTATTTGAAATGTATTCCAACGTAAGTGACAAAATGCAATAAAAATATTAAATGGAAATTTTAGTTTTTAGAAAGCTTGAAAATTAAAATTTTTTATCGAAAAAATATATTATTTTAGTATGTAATAATATACTATTTTGTTAATTTCAGATGTGAGGTAATATGGGAAACAAGTGTCTTTACATGTAAGAATAAACAACGAAAGTAATGAAAACAGCTCCTAGATCTGTCTTGCGGGGCGTGACGGCACACCGCAAGCACACACAACACAACAGGCAGCATACCTATCTTTACGTTATGACGTAATGTTTAAAATGCTCTAAAGAGCGAGAGCGCCCATGTTGTGTTCCTACGCATGTGTGCAGCTGATGAAAAAGTAGTACCGCCATACAATCGATATAATCTTACAGAATCGTGCGATTTTCATGGTAAACACCACCCGTTCGTGAAAATTCAACTCGCAAACAATCGAATGATATGAATGAGACAGGACACGATAAGGAAACATATTAGTGGAACAAGTCGGAGTGAAGTCAGTGCTATTTGTAGGTTACGAAGTGGTCAGTCAGTGTTGAGTTTACGTAGTAGAGTGTTGTTTATGGTGGCCCATCCCAGTTCGCTGTGTATGTGTGTGCCGTTCCCATAAATATTCTTCTATAGGATTCAAATTCATGGATTGCATTCGTTGCTGATAAGGTAAGAATCATAAAAATAATAGTTTCAAGTGTTTGCGAAAATCGCGCGCCCATTTTTATAACAACGCTTTCCAAACAACCTGTCAGGTAGTTGTTAAGGTGCGTACCCGTAACAGAAACAAACGCGGCTGGGTATCAACAAAAACTTATACCGTAACTCAGCCTACTTTGTTAATTTTCAATTTATTTAATAAATGTTATCAGTCAATATTATGAGTCAACCCGGCTTGTTTACAAATAAAATAAATAAAAACATGTCACGCCACACCAAATACCTGACAATCACATCATTATTGCGTTTTCAGTTTCTAAACCGTGCATTTTTCTAGTAATTACAGCCCAACCCATCTCATGTAAACTTTTTTTATGTCATGTGCACTTTTCATAAATTGCATCGATACAAACATGCATGCAGTTCAGTGACCTCACTTCATCTAAAATACCTAATATTAATATTTGTACAAATTAATAGAAATCATAATAAATTGCACGGAAATAGCTGATTGCAGTGGTGTAGGTGTGATTTATGTCAAGGGGATGACCCATATTTTAAAAATATATTTTTTGCAAAATTAATTAATTAAATAATCTTGTATTAACTGATAGCAGCGTCCATTGTGTTTGTTCAAGATAAATCAGTGGCTTAACCTCACCCAATTTAAAATACGGTCGCTATACAAATAAGCTATTTATAGATATAAATAATCAAAGCTGTGGGGAACACCGCAGAGGAATTTTGGCGTGTAATTGAAACAAAATTGCTAGCAGTATATTCATTCTTTGCTAATTATATTTAAAAAAAAATGTTTCTACGTTGATCTATTTTTAAATATTGTTTGTCATTAATGAAGAGCATGGATGTTACTTCATATTAAGTATTTTTAGGATTAAACTTACAAAGCAATTTTGTAACTTGTTTATTTTATCAAAGAAATCAGATTATTTTTAGTGTTTAAGATGATTAATTATTATTTTATGTTCATTTTTAATTAAGGATATTTATTTAATTATTAATTTTTGTAATGTATTAATATTAATTAGGTAGGTATTTATTATTGTTGATGATCACTGTCATTTTTATTCAAACAAGTACTGAACTATTTACATATTAATGTAAACAAGTAATAGGTATTATTTTTTAATTAGCTTAGTCATACTTTTCTTGATGAATAACATTGAATATGCTTGGATATGACATCATTGAAAGACTATGTGATATGTCATATCGTTGATTATCATATCAGCGATTAATATAATAATTTGTTAAGCGAGAAGAATAAATTTATCAGTTTGTAGTTATTAATAATTATTAATATCTAACAGCCTAAGCTATTTTTTATGAATTGCAAAAATAATTGTTCATATTTTAAAAATTATTCATATAATTGACCTCCATCACCTATAATGCAACTTTCATTTCTAGGTGTAAAATTATGCATCATTTGGCGAATAAAATCTCCCATCTATTCCCATGTGATAATAATTTTAAAAGTAACAATGTAAAAAAAAATGTTTTATTGGAATAAGAAGACATCTCGAGGGGATAAACACTCAGAAATGTTTTAGACATTGAACATTCATGTTGCACACATGAAATTATGAACTAACATAAAGTTTTATGAAATTTTATAAAGTTTTGTGAAAATCTGATGACATTTTGTGAAATTATATGAAATTCTTAAAAATTTATTTCTTGGACCGAACACGACTAGTTTTACGCTGGTTATTTATTAAAGAGTAAGTCACAACGTGAAATCTAATCTTATACCTTTTTAGTTTATATGCTCTAACTCTCTAACTCAGGGTGAGTGACAATTATACGAGGTCTGGCTATTAAATAACGAGACTGCGATCGGTGGGGGGAAACAAATTCAGCGTTGGATACCTGAAAGTTTACGAAAACACGTTTTTGTCGCTGTAGTAACATTTTTTCTACAGTGGTTACGTTAGGATTTTTCTTGTGCCGATAACAATGTGTGACGAAAAACACGAGCACTGGATCAATGTGAAATTTCTTGTTAAATGAAGAAAAAACTCCGACTGAGTGCTATAAGTTGTTGAAAGAGGCCTATGATGAGAATTCTCTATCTCCTGCGCGTGTTTTTCAATGGTATAAACGGTTTTCTGAAGGATGAGAGAGCACCTAAGATGACCAATGTCCAGGTCGACCTGTATCTGTTTCAACTCCGCAAATAGTGACTAAAATCAATCGTGATGACTGAATGGGTTCTAGAGGGTCAAACTTCAAATTGTAAACCAAACTTACTATAAGAAAAGGTCGGAGTTGTGGAAAAACGCTCTGTTTGTGAAGCGTTATTTAGCGGCTAGAGGCGCGCGGTACTCTACTGATTTAGCACCCTGTGTCTTTTCTGTTTTCGAAGTCTGCTTTAAAAGGAACTTGGTTTGAGTCGATGGAAGATGTGAAGCGAAAATCGGGGGAGCTCCTAAATGTTCTTACAGAAGAAGAGTTCCAGCATTGCTTTGACTAATGGAAAAAATGAATGGAACGGTGTGTGGCGAGGGGAGGGGAGCATTTGATTATAGAATAGTTATTAAAATAAAATTCTTTTTTATAAACAGTCTCGTTATTTAATAGCCAGACCTCGTATAATAATTAAGTCTATTTGAGGTTATTTTAGCCTGGCTCCGACAAGTCATCCACATGGGAGACCCCATTGCTTTCGTTTGTGGTGATAGGGATGGGGATGGTAATAACGTCGATGAAGATGCTAACATGGTTATTATGAATAATAATTTAACCAATATCCAACCGACACAACCCGTTATTGTAACATCTGGGATACGAATCATTGGCCCTTACCAAGTCTATCTGCAATCTTACAACAATCGAAATATTTTGCCGCTTACAATTGGTATTAAAATCTAAAATGCTAAGGTGTTTGGTGCTACTAAGATTGAAGGCAGAGATAAAAACAGAGTAGCTGTGTTTTTTTACAAAATTGTTGACGCCAATGGACTGTTAAGTAGCAATTTCTGTATTAGTAATAATTTAAAATTCTACATTTTTTCTCACCACATCCTGCAAAGGCTTGGTACGTGGTGTGGACTGCGAATTTGATGTTGCCGAGATCAAAAACAATGATAAAAAGGTCTAGAATCCAGATGGAAACGAGTTCAAATTTGAGCAATCAAACATGATATTGGTTACGTTTATAGGTCATGTTCTTTCCAAAAAAATATTTTTAACCTAAATTCTTTATCTATTAGCGTGTATGTACCTAATGTCTACTACATTTAAGAATTTAGATCTTTATTATTTAGACGAATTTGTCCTGAATACGCCCGGCAATCCAAAATCAAGCAAGCTATGGTTCTTTATAGTTATTTTTTTTATGAAGCTTCACAACTTAACTCATCTAATTTTAACAATCCTACTACTCAACTAGATAGACTTCTCTCAATCGCTGCCCACAACCGAACTCTCTCGGCGAACGTTTGTTCAACTTATCAATCCTATTGCTTATCATTATCATCCGTTTTCAAAAATATTTATTTTTTCAATCTTTGCTCGGTCTCTTGACATGTAACCCACTAGCGTACTTCTTAGTTGCAAGACAGTCTACCGATGCTTTGTTTATTAATAAACTGGTAGAAATCTTAGTCAAACTTCTCGAACAGTTCTTTATCTACAACCCAAATAAATCAATCTCGTCTATGTCTTACCTTCTTACGTCCGTTAACAACTTAGTATTTCAATCTAAATATAAAAGCCAGAACTTTAGATTAATGCAGTTGCAGTGTGTGAATGTTGAATTTGTCCAAATAAACCCTATTCAATTTCTTGGTTTAGCTCTTTTCACAACATAAGAGAGGATAGTTATGAAGGAGTATCCTTCTTTTTTAGGCATTTTTAAATTTGAAATTTTGATGTTTAATGTCTTGTTTTCAGTTTAATCGGTTCTTTATGTCTAACCTCATTTTTTTGTCATGTTATTGTCCCCGTAATTGCTTGTTGAATAGAAATCTTTGGAAACAAGTATTTTCTTCCTTATCACCTCCTTTTATTATTGTTGGCTTTAAGACATCATTATCAGAAGCTGCAATAGATTCTTTGGGTTTTATTGTTCTAAATGATGAGCCGTCAACGAACATCCACATGAACGTAATTGATCTAGCTTTACTCTATATTCCCTTAAAATGTCATTCGGTAACACTACAAGACACGTATGGAACTATTTACTTTTCAATTATTACCGAAATTTACCTGAATCAGTCTCAGTCTGCTCTGTATACTCATAACAAACAAGTCTGTAAAAAAAATATTAGGTTTTATATAGCGAAATTATCTCTGCCAAACTTGAAGGCTACCCGTCTCCAAATTACCAACAACTTATCACCTGGTTTGTGGATTCTACCAAAACTTTCTCTTCAAAGCTCCCGACTTTGCCTCAAAAAGCCGAAACACCCTTTCTTTATGGTAGGACAGGGAATGTTCTGAGGCGGTTAACAAAATAAAAGGCTTCCACTATATTCCGTCGTACAGGAAATTAGCTTATCTTGACGCGGCTAGAGGCTTCTGCTTCACAAAAAAAGAAAGTTTTAAAATTTGCAGTTTGCTCTTAACCGAACCTCCCCACCGTCTTGTGTATAGTCAACGATAATTATTTTTTAGATTCTCCAGACCTGTTGGTCCTATCAAAGATAATAATTGGGTTTCAGAATTCATGTCAAAACTAGCTTCATCCATACGTTCGATACCATTATTTAGTCACTTCAGTAGATGTTGCAAATAAACTTTTCATACTCTCGCAGTACCTATACCACTAAGCGAACTTAACTTTGTCATAGCTTGCAGAAAGGATTCCGAAATTGGAAGTGCTAACATCTTCTATGTCATGTTACAAGAATCTTTTTTGCTTACTAAATTACATCTTGTCGACATATTTAATACCTTCTTGGAACATGGAACAATTTCTGATAGGAAAACTATCAAGATTGTACCCATACTAAAGGGTAACTCTTTGCTGGACATGGAACCTAGTTTTAGACCAATTGCAATTTTTTTTTGTGTTTGTAAAACTTTATATATGACCACGTCATCACTCAATGTTTTGATGTTATTTTCGCTTTGGCCAAAAAAAAGTATGTTATATTCATAGCTATAAAAGGAGCTTACGATAACGTGTGCATAGCCTACTTAAAATCTGTACTAGGTAATCTTAAATTGCTCCTTTTGTTAATCAACGTTATTATTGAGCTAGTGTCTGAAAAACGGCTGTACTTGTCAGAAACATCTTCCGAAGAAGGGCTTGTTACTTATTTCATCGGACATCTACAAGGCAGTCTTCTCAGCACCCTGCTTTTTAACATGTACTTGGTACACTCCTCTATTACTTCGGTAAAAATGATCTCTTATGCAGATGATTTTGCCATCTATTCATCTGGCTACCTCCTAGACAGTGTTATCCGTAACATTAATCTAGTACTAACACGGACCTTCAATTGCTTTGTTAGCAGAAATTTATAACTTTCTCTTGACAAATGTGGTACCTAATAACATCTGTCCTAGTGGTAAGAATATTCTTATTTTTCGAGTACCGTCCTATAAATTTCTTGGTGTCCTATTTGATAACAAATTGTCGTGGAGTAACCACATTAATGGAAATTTTGTGCCCGAGGCATTAACATCTTGAGATGTGCTACAGGCACTTACTAGGGAGGAGACTCTGAAATCTTTCTTATTTTTTTACAAAACTTGTTAGGTCTCGCTTTGACTGTCTCACATCCGGCATTTAAAAGTGTAATTGCGGCTTTCAAAGATCAAAATTCGGCTACCAACGTGTTTAACTCTACCGGCAAACTGTTAATCCGGCTACTAAATTATAAATTTCTAAACTATAAATCCGGTTTTTAAAAGTGTAAAGTATAAATCTGGCGTTTAAACTTTAAATTAGAAATTTGGTTACCATTGTGTTAAGTTGTTACCAATCTGTTATTTTTTATAAATATGGCCTTTAAAATTATAAATCGGATTAACAACGTGTTTTATTTTGGCTATCAAACTATTAATTTGTTCTCCAAATTGTAAATTCTGTCTTCTAAAATGAAAATCTGCTTTTCAAATTATAAAGTCTTTAAAACTGCAAATCCGGCTTTTAAAACTGTATATTGGGCTTTAATTGTGTAAATCCGGCTTTTTAAAGTGTAAGTGAAAGATGCAGGACATAAAACGGGAAAAGTTGTTAAGCCGTTTTGACGGCGGCTCGTGCACTTAGGAATGACACCGCACGGAGACCGATACTGGTAAAATTTATTCGCTAAGCATTGGCGTTGCTATCACTAAGCAAGGGTCTGCACGTCTATTTTAAAACTATATTTTCATACTTTATTGGGACTTTTTATAAATAAAATTTTTCTTTTATTGCAGTCGTAGAAAAATGATAATGTAGAACTTGCACGTAATGTCCATTACGTACTGTTTCTACGATTATTGCATACAAAGTTTTTCATTAATTTGGTGTGATACAATGGACGCTCGTGCATAATTTTGAGGTTTCTCGGTGCAGAAAGAAACGTATATAATGGCATACATTTCCTCGCTAATAACAGTTTTTTAAATAACATAATTTGTTATTAAAATAATTCAAACTTAAATTTTATTATTATAAAATATAATTTAAATTAATTAATTTCTTTAAAGTAGGGATTATATATAATTAATAAAATTTAAAATTTTATACGATAACGATTGCTGATATCTAAATTGCATCAGAGATATTTATTTTTATTTTAAGATAATTCCAATGCAAGTATGGCATGCAACCGTACGAAATTCCTTTATCAAAATAACAGGTTTTGAATTTGGGTATACCTCTATTTCTAATGTTTGTATTAGTAGGAGTATGTTACGGAACTGAATCTTATTATGGAGATATGCAGACGTTTTATTTAAAATTATTTCCTTAAATCTGGCCGCATGGAATCTTATTTAATTAAACTGACCAAAATAGCTTGTTAGATATTTTGTTAAAATTGTTTGTTTGTACATCGGTTGAAGAAATATGCAGTTTACAAATTTAATGGCGACATATTTGCTATTGAAATATTTTTTACATTTTTTTAATAATAATAATATCAATTTAGACATGGTGCGTAAATTGTGAATGATTCGTGTTTATTCTTCTGGAAATATTAGATATGTGTTGGTTATGGATAGATATTGTTTTATTGTGCGTTTTATAGCTATTTTATATCGCCCCAGAAGTCTTACGACTTGTTTGAATGGGGTTATGGGACCAACGGCTTATTAGGTGACTAGTTTTTATTTAGTCATATTTTACGGATCGAATTCCTGACTGCTAGAGATGTAACCGACTAAGAATAATATTTTGCATAATTATCTTTTATTTCAAAACACCGTGTATGTCATTAATATTGTGTAAACAAATATATATTTTGCTTTGCCTATCTCAGGAATGTCTATTTTCTTTACGCAGTGCATTGACTAGAAAGTACATTGGATATATCAGAATTATTCTTACATGCGATATTGTAAACTTTAATATTACCTACCTAAATTGAAATTGATTTCAATTATACTTTTTTTTATTATTATGGGATAGAAATACATTAGTTAAATTTCGGTTAAAGAAAATGCGTGATAAAAATTAAAGCAAAGCACACGTTTTAGTAAAAATTAGTGTTTTTATTTTTGTTCAAGCGCGGTTATACACATTCACCACGAATATAATAATATAAATCAAATTATAAATACATAATATAATAATATATCTTTTGTGTAACTTTTTTAATTATCTGTCCGAAACACACTAATTGAAGCAGGCGATATGCCAAATATTATATTGATATTATAGGATCTTTAGATATTACTAAAATGGGTTTCAAGAACCGCCCTGAAATGCTCAATTCTGTAGCCGGTCTTTGATAATTTTGGTCGATTTTTTAAATTTAAGTTTAGTACTTTTCCCGACCGGTTTGTTTTTATTGTTCTTGTCTTTTTAAGAATTGTATCTATATTTAGCAGATACCCTTGGATTAGATTTTTCTGGTTGTTTGGGTTCTGTAAAATAATTATTAGCTTGACGTTTGGCTTTGAGCATTGGCTGTGGTTCTCCCAATTGTTGGCTAAGGTTTTTTCTTTTTTTTTTCTAATTATTGGATGCGTTAATGTAATGCTTCTAACTCCGTACGTAGTGGTTACTTCTTGGTTCTCACCATATTGCTTCTTTACTGACCACAAGTCATGTGTTTTGAGGTTATGTTAAATTAGACGTACAGAATTAATTGAATTTTGCAAAGTTGATATTACTACTAGTAATATAAATTGGTACTAAATTGCATCAATATGTACGGTTTGTTAGTTGTGACAGTGTAAGTGAGTTTGAAGTTGATTTTGTTAACAATGTTAATTAATAAATTTTGAGGTTATGTTAAATTGGGAGTATCGATTTGATTAAATTTTGCACAGTTGGTAGTTATACTTAAAATATAAATTGATAACAAATTACATCAATATCCAATATAAGGTCTACATGTAATCTTTTGATAACAACTAGTAAGCTGCCCCAAAAAAGAAATAAACGACGCGAAGAGAACCATTGGCGCTGCAAGCACTTTAGTGTTTTTTTTGCTGTTTTTTTGTTCTTTTTTTGGGATTTGTTGGCCTTGTTTTCTGTCTTCTTTCCTATCTTTGGTGTTTGGAGCAAGGTTCTTCTTTGCTATCACGTGACTACATTTGGCGTTTTTTTATGCGCTTTGTTCTTGATTGCTCTATGGACGTGTCTTGTTGACACGTTAACCAACTGTTTATCACTTCGTAAATAAATGAGAAATTTGTGGTTTGTGATCAGTTGCTGGTCTGGTTCTGCCAGCTAGCATCTTCCATTCCTTTTCTCTCTTCACCAATGTTCTTTGTGTTTAGGCAGAGTTTTTTTTTTTTTTTTTACACCTAACTACGATTTGTGTTTTGCAGATAACCTAGTTTGCCCCAGGTATTTCTGATCAATTGCTGGTCCGGTTTCTACAATTTCTTTTTGTCTTTACCTCAGTTCTTTGTGTTTGTATATTTTTTGGTAACACGTGACTACGCCGGGTGTTTCTTATTCTTTCGCTTTGTCGGTGACAGATAGATTATTTTCTGGATGAGTTTTGTTTGTTGTTTTTATCGGTTGTGATGCTGGAATCATTTAGACGTTTTCTTTCTTATTTGTTTATTTTGACCAATGAACTATCCGGGCTTGACGTCTCTGGAATCTCCAGAAATTACTGAAGTTTTTCAGTCAGCTATTTGAGTTCTGTTCTTCCTTGGAAGTTTTTTAGACGGAAATCCTACAGCTTCTGAATTGGTTTCCACTATGTTGAAATGAGTTGGAAAATCTTGTTTAAAGAAGCATGTTTTGGAAATAGGAGTAATAAGTAACAGTCGAATTTCATATAGATTCTTAGAGTTTATATAAAAGAATAGTAATCTATATTGTATCACTTCTTGTCTATCATATAGGGTTATAAGTTATGGAAAAAATAAAAAGTATGAAGAACTAACTTGCTGCAAAGTCAGTAAAGTTTATTTATTTATTAGTCAATGAAAGCCATAACAAAATAGGTGTATATATTAATGATTAAGCTCATAAATGTGTTAAGTGCATTTTTTGTCGAATGCATTTTTCAATCTTTCAGTATTATAGTTGCCTATTGCTCATATGTCGTGTCTGACCAATAATAGCGATTTAAAGCTTATTTGAAATCGGTGTTAAGTGCTTAAATATGAATAGTATGTACTTGTTTTTGGTTCTCCTGTAAAATTAAATTTTTTTGAGCTTAACCAACGATATACTACTTTAAAAATATAGTTAAACACGAACTAATACTAAAAATAAGAAAAATTACTAATTACTATAAAAATCACTTTAACCTTACGTGTAGAGGCTGGGTGCTGTGCATAATCTGTAAGTTTATATGGTATATGAAATAATTAGTTATTTAGTAGTAAAACTTGAGCTGGAACATGAATACCAATAGTTTTGGCTTTGCTAAAACTTTCTACAGATGTTACTTAACTTATTACATCTGTAGAAGGTTCTAGTTGAGTCGAAACTAGTAAAGCGGTAGGACCATATTCTTCCAGAGGTGGTCAAAGCTTGTGTAGAGGAGATCCCGGAAAACATAAAACTGGTGTTCGACGAGTTGCTGGAGACAACCACTTTTTCCGATATCTGGAAAACTGCTAAGCTAAACTTTTGATAAACCAAAAAAGGATAACTGACCCGGTTTATAGACCAATATGTTTGATTAACATGCTTGGGAAACTTCTGGAGCATATCTTAAATAACAGGTTCTTGAAGGAAATAGAATATGGAGGCTTATGCAGAATACAATATGGCTTTTGCAAGCGCAGATCCACGGTAGACGCCATAAAGCGAGTGAAAAATGCCGTAAGAGAGGTCAAGAACAACGGGCAATATGCATCTCTTGTTACGGTTGATGTGAAAAATGTTTTTACGTTCTTTGGGAAGGAGTTATAGAAGCACTCGAGGAAAAGGTATTGTGGTTATTGCATACGCTGATGACCTGGCAGTGGTAATCTCTGGTAAGTGCAAGAAAGATACAGAGATTTTAGCGGAATGGGCGCTCAGAAGAATTGGAAAATAATATAACGGAAGTTTTAATTTTAACAGGCGGATATACCCTAAAGAACATTATCGTAAGAGTGTGTAACGTTTCCGTTATTAGTAGACGCCATCTACAGAAAATATTCCTAATCCTTTGCCATGTAGCGCCGGCAAAGAGAACGAATGAGAAGAATATAAAGATGCGCGGACCGGCAGACCGATCTCCTTTCTCTTTCGATTCTTCTTGGTTTGCGGGAGAGTATCGCGTAGTAAGAAACAAAGTCACGAGTCGCCGAGTGCGGATACGAGAAACGTATACGAAACTCGCGAGTGCGACACATTAATGTTAAGTGTATATGTAAATTTCTCAAGTGAGCTGTTAAAATAAATTAATTGTGCGGACTTGGCGCCTTTTCAATTTAAAATCCAACTCCGCAATCCCGACCCATCTGACGAGCTAGCTGGCGCCGCCGTTAATCGGCGTATATAGCCCTTACGGGTTATAAGTGGGAGGAGTAAACATCGGCTGCCGAAGAGCCATCAAATACCTGGGAATAACGGTAGGCCATAACTTAAATACGAGATCGGCGGCCAAAGCAGAGGGGGTGATGAACGCGCTAAGCCGTCTAATGGCTAACATAGGAGGCGCAGGACCCGATTAAAGAAAAAAATTGTGCTCGGTGGACAACTCGATTTTATGGGACACCAGTGTAGTTATCGGTGGCTTATGATTGAGTGGCTAAAAAAAACTTTAGAGCGTTGATGGAAAGGCTACAGAGGAAAACGGCAATTAGGGTAGCTAGCTCTTACCGAACCGTCTCAACACTGGCCATACAGGTGGTGGCAGGAATCATTCCGATTCATCTGCTCGCCAGGGACATGTCCTATGCCTCAGGAACAGAAAAAGAGAAAAAAGCTAAGGCCGGGCAGAAATCTCTTGATACCTGGGAGATGTAATAGAAGGACTCGAATGCCACTACAGCCGCGTGAATTAAGAACTTAATCATCAAGGAGGTCATACTATGGGTCACCAGGAAACATGGGAAAGTAGGGTATTTTCTGAAGCAGTTTTTGACAGGACACGGGTGCTTCGAATACGCTAGGTGTCAACAACACCATTGACAGGATGTTAAGCCACGACGACGCATGAAACTCTATCTCTAAAGTCATACGAGAGATTATGAGTAGGAAAGAGGAAGAAGTAATATCTCATGCAGTGATCTCAACCTTTCTATCGATGTACAAGGGGTGTTTTAGCTGGTAGAAACCCGGCACCTATGTGTAGCACTCCGAAAAAAGTACGTGTCGTTATCTTGGAACGTCAACCGAAATTTTACCAACCAAATATTTTCATTCAAAGAATCTTGATGAAGGATTTATATATATATGTTAACAAAATTCAGTAGACTCAAAGAGTGAACCACGAATTATAGTATCATTCAAGGACTTCTTTCCAATACAAATTTAAAAATGGATAGTTTGTTGTATCAAATGGGACCATTGACAAAATTGACAAAATTTGTTTACCAAGAATTTGATGGAAATATTGAAATATTGTTAACGTTAACTATTTTGGGCATCATATACTAGACCTTTTTGAAAATCTAGGTCTATGTAAGGACAATTTAACATCCCAGATAATTTTATGCTGCATGCAGAGTTGTGGGGTTTACTGATATTTTATTGCATGTTCAATGTCAACGTTTATACTTAACAAAAGAATAGAAAAATATTATATATTTGATATTTATGAGGGCTTGGCTTCCGTTAGTGCATTGTGGCTATACAATAAATAGTAGAGATTATTTTATTTCATGTAATGCCAGTGTAATCAAACAATAATGGTAGGTGAACAGTTGCTGCCTGCATATTGTAAAACGTTGTGGGACTAAATGTAAGTTTTATTATTTCAGAAATAATTATACGTACTATATTCTCGAAACCGGTTGAAAATAAATAAACTCAAAAACCACATAAGAATTAAATTAATTAATCTAACCTAAAGCATAATCTTTAATATGTGCAAAAATGATTAATCAAAAAGAAAAAATAAGATATTTTAGACAATCGTGTTCAAATAAATATGGATTTTGTAATATTTAACAATATATACCAGCAGATTTTTTATTTAACCATCGTTGGAAAGTTTTATAGGCAGGTTTATACCGTATCTTTGATTTTGTTGGAATTAATTGTTGACATTCAACATTAAAGGCTTTTTCGATGTTCATTCGTGTTTATCGCACTCACGCATTTTGGTTACTATTTACATCAATCTACTTTAATTGAATTAATATTTGCCAATTTTAATTAATTTGACAATTTTATTTACGTTTCGTTACTAAGACAACGGATGCTATAAAATTTATACAGCGACTTGATCGATCTTGATCAAACTTTGAAATTATTTCTTTTTTGTTAAAACTGTGAAAAAGATTGTTCAAAAAATACTCGATTGTCAAATAAGCACTTTTCGTACTGTATCTACACATACATATATTTACACCCCTGAATATCAAGCGAGTAAAATTGGATTGGCTTAAGGGGACAAAAGTAATCTTATGTTATAAGCCAAAATTTAATCAATATGTTGGTTTGGGGAATATAATGATAATTGAGTTTTTAAACATTTAATCATTAGATTAATATTAATACATTGTATACTTTTACATTGACACCAATATTTCAATTTGTATTTAATGTTATATGATACCCTTTATCCAGTTTATCATCCCCTACACAGCCAAAGTTCTCTATCCTTTGTGTGCTGACTAATACAACTGGAATTTACCCTCGCCCCACATAATAACCTAATATGAAAAATATGAATTCACAAATAATATCTACAATTACTATTTAATATCATATCAGCAGGGGGGTTATAATTTCATTGTGTTTCTCTATTCTACAATTACAATTTAAACCAGGATTAGGATTATGACCCCTGCATATTGTTTTGTAGTTAATGGATAACGGTTACATTAAAACGATACCGGAATAGTTTTATAAATTAGTAACGTGATTATATCACATAGACAAACGATGTGTTTTGTAGAGCATAAACATTCCTACACAAAATATTATGCTAGCACAAAGTATATTGATTTTTTTTAACTTTGCAAACTCGATAAACAAACATTATAATGATCCAAACGGGATACGTTGTTTATAAATAAATAAGTACGGTCGTGACATGCTACACCAAATACCTGTCAGCTAAATCATCATTGCGTTTTCCATTTCTAGATCATACATTTATTATTAATTGCATCTAGGCCAACTGTGTTTCTCTGGCTGCACTTTTTCCTTAATAATGATTAATATTTATATTACTTTCTCACGTACAATTAGTCAGTTATATTTTGCAATTTTTTTGCATGAGATTTTCATAAAATTTATCTACAGCATTAAGTTTCTCCTTGTTATAATTATATTTCCTACCAAAATTGCACACACGTCAAACATACATACATACAGTTAGTTCACTGAACTCTATTTTAAATACCATAAATACAAATTTCCAAAAAATAAAATGAAATTTGCACTGAAATAGCATGCGTTGAGTTTACGAAGATATGACCTACATTTTTATATCATAATATTTCAAATATATGTACTTTGTTTATATCTTATTAACTGTAACTATTTTTAATTAGCGCTGCTACAAATAATTGTGACAATACTACCCAAATATTATTATTGTTTTTGTTGTTGAAACAATGCTTTATTGTATAGCACCCACTTGAAGTACCTCTGTTTACATTTAACCCCTTGAGTCACCCTATCGTCTACACACATCACTTATGTCTAGACTTGTCTGGTTATGAACATGTCATTACGTGTACTACTAATTACATTGCAAATCATTATTTTATGGTCTTCGTTGACTATAGATTAATATTCATGAGGGCTTGGCTTCCGTTAGCTTATTGTGGCTACACAATAAAAAGTAGAGATTATTTTATTCCATGTAATGCTAGTGTAATCAAATAATAATGGTGGTTTAACAGTTGCTGCCTGCAAATTGTAAATTGTTGTGGGACTAAATATAAGTTTTATTATTTCAGAAATTATTATACGGCCATAATTTACAATTATGGTTTTTGAAATTTGTATTTAGCAACGCCTATACTGTGATCGATTTAATAATATTTTATAGAATATAGGTATTTATTTATGGTAAGTAAGAAAAAAAGATTTTATTTTTTATTATTCGAGGCTGGATGTGCTAATTATAGTATATTGTTCAACGAGCAGGTAATGGTAGTGAATAAACCATTACACGCAATAGAATACTATACTTTATATACTATTTCATAATAAAATTTAATAATTTATACTACATAATGCATTCTGTTACGGTATTATGCGCCACAGCACAAGCAAATGCCCCCTACAGACGATGCGTCGGCGAACGTGTGGCTAATTTACGTTTGTCAAATCGTGTGTATGATAACGTATCACGAATGTTGGCGTTCTTACATATTAGCTGGTAAATATTTCACAAGTCAAGCAAATGACAATTAATGGTTAAGCACAAATGCATTCGGCTTTCTTAACACATGATTGATGAGTTATTTGTTTGAATTACTTTAAAATTCTTGGTCGCTTAAGTAGCTTTGCCAGCAACGGTGAGGGTGAAGGGACAACCAAAAATGTTTTGTTTTTATTGGAAAGTTGGACTTTTTTGAAACGGCATCAGAAATCTGAATGAAACAAGTAATGTTGCCTTTCAATTTCTTCGGCTTATCTATGTAGATTTTGGACTTGAAAAAGTGTAGAGGTGTGATCACATGATTTTGCCAATTCACCGGTACGAAGCGTGAAACAAATGTTCACCAATTGTTCTCGCAATAAAGCTATGCTTTTACGGGCTGTGTGGCAACAGCGCCTTCTTGTTGGAACCAAATGTTGTCGAGATTCTGGCTTCAATTTCAGACAGGCGCCATTTACAGTTACGTTCCGGCTGTGTTCATTTTTGAAGAAATATGGACCGATGATTCTACCATTTTGTCTGGATATAATGGCAGTTCTTGAACATATTCTGGTTTCTCTTCAGGCCAAATTTGGCCTAGTAGCCATTAAGTCAGAAATGGGCTTTATCGCTGAACAAAATTTTGGCAAACAGTGGATGTTATTTTCTCAAGAGCCCAAAGCTTCAATTCTTACACGAGTTAAATTTTGTATGTTTTTAAACCAAGATTCTTACGTAAAATACGCCTAGATGTGTCATAAAATTTCTACTAAATTTCTAATTTATGCGCACGCAAATGCAGCACATTTGTTGTAAGGTTTGTTTGATGCATCATCTGTAGAAGCTTTAAGAGCTTCTTCAGATGCTGCACACTAACAAGGTATGGTCTCCAAACTGTTTTCTTAGAAAATCAAAGTATTTTTTTATTGGTTTTAGGTCTGGTGCTAGCAGTGAAACGCAGTATGATAGTTTTTTAAATCTTAATTGTGTTTTGAGCAATTTGAACTCACTTTGTTATCTAAAATATCAAGTTTTGAGGTTTAATATTATTTGCAAAATAATCTCTTTGCTATAAGGTTGTCTTGTCATTGAATATATGGAGTTTATCATTCTATTAAGATTGTCAGCATACGGTATTACGGTATCCAACTCAGCTAGGCAATACACTTGCTTCTCAGACTGCAGTTGTCTACGATGGAGTTCTTGATGGAGAGTACTTGATATGAAGTTAACTGTATTTCGCTGAGGTTGTTAAATTCTGGAAAGAATTTATATGTCCCGATATACTGGGACAAATTCGGGTTTGTTCAACTGTGCCATGCTTGCATGAATTATGTTGAAAAACTGCCATATTTTTTTATATGGAACGGTGAGAGGTTGCTGCTGGGTGTGGTTTCTGATTTAGTGTGGGCTGAAGTTGGGACCGTTGAGTTTAATCTCAATGTTCTGAAAAGTTTTTGATTTGAGGGACCTAGACCACGTCCGGATGTAAACTGAGCAAAACCAGTGATGACCTCACTCTGTTGTCTTGGCATTCAACTATTGTATGTGGCTGATGTATACAATTACGCTTGGAGGTGTCTCCTTTATATTGGCCATGTCAATCTAGCAACTCGTCTCGTCATCCATTTTACAACCGTGTTTTCTCAAGATTCTTTTCATAGTTTGCAATTTTTTTCTATACAGTTGCAAGTAGTAATTGACTGCCTTGGCAGTCATTGCTTCTGTCTGACCCGGTGAAACGATTTTTTCTAAGATTTGTTTATAGCCAACATTTTCGTTAAAATTTGCTGACAAAACTGCATAACACCTCAGCTTTGGAACGCAAAAACTATTCGAAAACTTGACTTTTCTAAAGCAGAGCATTTTTTGTTTTATAACAACTATGTTTGCAGCATTTTTTTTATTTGAAAAAAAGTTGCGAAATTGGCTTTTATAAATCAGACAAACGCGTAAAAAGAATCTCTAAAATAATTAACAAAAGTTAATGAAACCTCTCATATCAAATTCAGCTTGTACGTACACTAGTACGAGTTATCAATATTAGCATCTTAACATAATAATACTAGGATTGCTAGATAATTTATTAAATATTTTATTATTCACTGAACTTTTTCTGTTTATAAGATAAGATTGTTTATTTACATTATTGATGATAAGTGATTTTGTAAATTATCATATAACTATCAACGCAATTTAGACAAATTGCTTAAACTGCGCGTGCGATTGCTTACTTTAGGACATGCTCACTTACTTTCTGTGTGGGTTATAACTATATATTACTCTTATAGTCTTACTGTCATGATTTTCAACAAAACATAAACTTATAGTGTAACAAGGAAGGTGCTGTGGATGCAAGGCATCCGGGTCTCAGTTTACATGTACATTTTAATATTAATTGTGTAAACCTCGCTGTGGACAAAGTTTAATAATAGTTAAATAATGATTTGTAAATAATTTTGGGCTTCATAAAAATTATAGCTTGCATCATTTAATATCTTTTCTGTAGTTTATTTAAAGTTTTATGCAAGTCTGACACGTCGCTTTTAATCAAGTTGGCATAACCTAAAATTATATTTTACTTTAATTTTGGCTATTGTTGAGGATGATTTTTAAGTTTCTTCTAATATTTGTTCTAATGCCTCATTCCTAGCATGCTTATTTTTATATTTAGCAGAATTAATAATTAAAATTAAAATCAGCTGACTACATGCGCCGCATTATTGTTTACATATGTGAATTTGTGTTCTGCGCATAAATTCGCTCAGAATCTATACAATAAAATGATGTTTTCTAATATTTCTTTATAACCAACTACACAGAAAATTGTATTCGTGTACGACACTGAACCTTTTTGGATTGTACAATCGTAGAAAGTAGAAATTAATACAGAAAAATGCACAGTGTCAGACAGGCATTACGATCATTTTTTAAGTATTCTAACAATGTTTGTTTTTGAATTAAATCATACTCACTCCATGCCACTGTTGCTGTTGCTGGCATCTTACATTGCGGGGACCTACAGTTTTGAGAGATTATTAATCTACTCTGGACTAGAGAAGGATTTTTTGTCGTAAAATTTCACGGTGACAAGGCCGGTTGGGGAGTAGCAGAAATGGTTTTTGTTGTGAGATTCGAACTCAAGATCTTTTGTGCATTAGTCGGATGCCTACGCCACGCTCTCCATTCTATTTGACATATGTCAAGTTATTTCTTGAGAAATTTGTTTTAAGATTTATTTAACCTGTTGTATTGTTTGTCAATTGTCAATTTCAATGAGCAATTGTCAATTATATTACAAAATTGTCAAAGAAAATATCAACTGTCTTAAAAATATGTCAGATAAACTATCAAATGTCAATTTGACAAAGCAAGTGTGAACTGTTACAGAAATTTATCATAAAAACTGCTAACTATTTTACAAATCTGTTATATAAACTGTCAATTCAACAAAGCAATTGTCAACTATTTCATCTTTCATCTGCTGACTGTCAATTCTACAATGTAAATGTTTCACAAATATGTTATATGAGCTTTCTACTGTCAATTATTTTGCTAATATGGCATGTGAACTGTGTATGCAATATATGAACAGTCAACATTATTTTCAACAAATTTTACAATTTTGTCTTATAAATATAAGTTGTCAACTTTTTTGACCTTTTTTATAACCTTTAACTTTCACAAGTCAACTGTCAACTTTCTGACATGTAAAATTATTTGTATAAAAAAACGGTCAACTTTATTCAAGACAAATCTGTTGTAGAACTGACCAGTTTGACAAATTTTGAGCAAATCATCTTTTACGTTTGTATAGTTGAAATTTTTTTGGGGTCTTCAAAAATGTTTTTGGGCCACTTTTTAGACAAGTATGCCTCTGAGTGACAGTTTGTTAAAGGTTTTTTGCAAAAACTATCTCCTGCTACGGTTTCTTAGATAGAGATTTGCTCATAGTCTTATTCCAAAAAGGGAGAGTTTTCAGCTTTTAAAACTGGTCAATTATTTTGTATGAATGATGACATTTTTTTTTAATTTTTAAATGTCAGATTTGTTTTTCTCTTATCAAAATTAGTCAGTAAACTAATTTTAATCAACATTGGTAATAGTCAAAAATCCACTCAAAAATACCGTCAAACTTTTTTTGAAATTGGAAAAGGAGTGAGGCTTGAACTTTTTATAATAATAATCGTTGAGTTTATCATGATACTAGGAATAGAAGATATGTTCATACGCAGCTTTTTTGTCTGATATGTCTTCACAGGGTTCGTTAAGTCTTTGTCGAGAGCGTTTTCAAAGTTGGATGTGTTTTTTATAGGTTGTTTGTCATTTTAAAATGGTTTGATGCACTATATTTAACTGTAGTAGAAATTAAAAAAAAAATGTTAGTGCAATTCCATTTATAAGTTTACTCTCTACAGTTTGCACTAATACAAATACATATTCTAGCGGCACACGTTCAAAGAACAGAAACTTAGTGAATAATATTAATAAAATTTTGAAACGGAGTAGAAAAAAACGTACATATTTTTTTTTTTAAATTTTGGGATGACTCTCCGGTGTTTCGATCGCATTGCAATCAAATTGCAGTGACAAATTTTAAAAATATAAATTCCGGCTATGAAGTTTATTGAAAAATGCATAATTCTATTCATAAAATGTCAAAAGTAGTTAAATCCAGCTTGGAAATATCAAAAATGTTGTTAGAAATAGCACAATCCAGTCATAAACTGTTGAAAACCCAACAAATTTCTCATAACCATTGAAAAAGGCAAAATTTTTCATAAAAAGTCGAAAGCAGAAAAAATCCGGATATAAAATATTTAAATGTTACAAGTTTGAAAAATTTATGAAAAAATCAAAATATTATAAACGTGAAAAGTGAAAAGTGCTAAATATAATGTCAAATAATAAAATCTGGCCACAAAGTATAAAAATACTGTCAAAGTTTACCATAAACAAAAAATCTTTTTATAAAAAGTCAAAATGCCAAAATTTGGTCATAAAATATTAAAACAAAATTCAAAAAGAACCAAAAACCGCAACAATTGTCAGAAAGCACTAAAATTCGGACTAAACTGTTATGAAATTATTGTTAGAAAAAAACGAACATTTGGCATAAATTATTGAAAAGCGCAAAATTCTTTTAATAAAATGTCAAACTAGCAATATCCGGCTATAAAAAATATCAACATATTGTTAGAAAGAATCAAAATCTGGCCTTGAAACATCAATATATTGTCAAAAAGCACAAAAATCCGGCTATAAATGGTTGAAAAGTCTAAAATTTTATTCATAAAACGTAAAAAAGCAAAATTGGTCTTAAAATATCAAAATATTGCTGGAAAGCACTAAAAATAGGCCATAAAAATGTATTTTTTTTTTTATGAAAACCTTAAAATTGCAAAATCTGACTATGAAATATCAAAATATGTATAAGATTCAATATTCAGTCATAAAATGTCAAAAAGTGTAATATCACATAGTACCGGCCACCACCATTCAATTAATAAAATAAAAATGTATTATCTAAATTAATACATTATAATACAAAACTTTAATTGTTTTATTTATTAGTATCAAGACTATTTAAATAATATTTTAAGAAATCTTATTAAAACTACTATATAATTTATTTTCAAATGTGACAATTGTATTTTGCAAAAATTAATGTATTATAAGCTTGGCGGTTCGTGTTTATCTATGTAGAAATAGTATTAGAAAAAAACATTCTCATCGAACCCTGTGACGTCATGCGCAAGGCGAATCAAAACTTGTCCGTACGGACGTGTCTTGTATTCATAGTATCATGGTGTTTAATTGTTGATACAGTCTGTTAGTTACGGATATAATTTTATTATAACATAAAACGAGGATTACTGATAAAATCATTTCAATAAACTTTTAATAAATTTTTTTTTTTTTGCAGGTGAGCTTTTTTCTATGCCCAATATGAACGTTTCAACTTTTTTGCATTGAAATAAAGTAAGTAATTTTTTTAATATATTTATTTAGACTTCAAATCAAGTTTGAAAGTTTTTATGGAAGAATCAAGAGTATTTAAAAATGGTACAATGGCTTTAGTTAATATAACTATTTGCGTAAGCTATTATTTTGTTAATGCATATTTATATTTTATTTTAATTGTTGGTGTTTAACTTAACTGCTTAAATTATACTTTCATGAGCCATGATAAAATTCAATTATCTTCTAGAAATGTATATTAACACCGACAGTTTCTTATCCTTAAGTAAGTAGGTAATTATTATTTTTTTATTGCCGGCAATAAATGCAAATTTTAATTTGGATCGATAATTACTTTCCTAAAGTTAACTGAATTTAATTGAGATGGTATTTGGAGCAATCTTTCATCAATACTAAGATCAAAGCTTTATAAAATCATTTCACATTTATTCATTATTGTATATCGAATCTTGTTATGTATGTTGCACATTAATACGCATAAACTTTTATATCTTTATTTTGCATTTATATTGAATTTTTCCATTATAAACTACCTTATATAAAAAGCTTTTAGCTTAATTGCCAATACGTGCAGGATTAATATATAAAAAGGAAATTTCTTGTAAACTAAATTGCTTTAAAGTAGGTGTCACGTTTCTCAAGAGACTCAACAACAAATGTTTGCACTTCTTAAGAAGCTCTTAAAATACGACAGATATAATAGCATTTCACTGCAACCATCCTAATTATAACTGTGTTTATAATTTAATGAACCAAAAATAATAAATATTAATGTGTTAAATTTTAAAACGACGGCGTAAAGAATTTTCATGGATGTTAGTAGCGATTATTTTTCTATTTATAAATAACAAATGTTATTATTAGATAACTGAGTAATTTTACGACAGTAGAGTACTACTTTTGAATCACAATAAATGTAATTTTACTTTGTTATTTATATTAATAATAAAATTGCTATTTATTAGTATTTATATATATATGTTTGCTTATTAAAATATGAAGTAGTATATACTAGTAATAGTAAACACACACCGTATGCTAATCTAGATACTAAAATTCATAGAACTAACAGTTTAAATAAAACTGGAAGTTGAACTTTCTGGACTTCTGGGGCATTATGCGAATGTGATTTGTGACTACACATGACAAAATATTGTTCGGTCTGTTATTCCCAAGATGATTTCCAACTTGAAATATTTATCTCGGAGTTTAGATTATACCGGCTGGCATTCTAACTTTACCAGCAGCACATTTACATACTTATTTTACTTTTATCGTCAAGTTTTACTGTTAAAACGGTTCTAAATAGGTGATACTCGTTTATTAATTCAATTAGGGATGAAAGTAATTACTTCCGTAAATGTGATTATTACGAGTGTCATTAATTTAATCGAAGTGTTCACGCATGTTATTAATTTCAAAATAATGTTATTTAGTCACGGGTATTTAATTTCTTCCAATGTTACGCATTACTTTTCTTGGTTTCTAGCTTATTGGTAAAATGCTACAATTATGCAAAATATTGATTGATTAAATTTGATGAAATAATGTTTTTTTAGTTATTTCAAGAAGTATTCCGAAAAACATTTCGCATATTGCTAAAATTCCATCACATGATCAAATGTATTGTCCTTTGTCTACTGTTGCATGTTTTTCAGATATTTTGTGAATATATCCAGGTCAATAAGCACCCCTATTCTTCGCTTCGTCTATCGCCCCTTTTTGGTCTGAAAAAGCAAGAAGCGTGAAACTTGTGACCGTTCATTCCCATGTTCATTCTATTCTATTATACGTTTTTTATTATTTCCTGGACGAAATGCACGTTTTTTATAATTTATATGTATTTGAGTTACCCTAGTTTTGCTGCTCTTTACATAGCATTCAATATTAAAATGATAAATGTGTTTGTTAACTTATTGTGTAAAAAAGCGTGAACTTGTAATTTTATTAAGCCAAATTCAATTGTGTATGGATCTGTATTACAAAAAATGAAGGGATATTTGGATTTAGGGGAGCGTGAGATTTGAAAGATATATATTTACTGTATTGAGAAGGCATGTCTTAAACTAATAAAAGTCACAATGAGCATCCATGCAAATGCTAATTTTGAATATATAGAACATCAGCTGAAGGAGCTTTTAATTTTGAAATTGTTCCATTTTATTATCTTCTATCTGCCGAGATGTATTTTTTTTTTAAATTTTATTGGTAATGGATTCTATTATGCATTGCATCTCATGATGTTTGCTTTAGTTTTTTTTTTATTTCTTAACAATTTTTATGCAGTTTTTTTATATTCTTTTTCTTTGTCTCTCTTACTAATTCTTGTTTTTTTTTTTGTATGAAAGTCTCATGGTTTTATCTTATCTTTTGCTGCCTGTCATTACAAATTTTAATTAAAGCAAATCTACTTTCTACTAATATTTACTAGTTTGGCCGTAAATCTAAATATTGCTTTCAAGATGTTGTAGACATTTGTGCTCTTAGCTTTACCACACTGGTCGTGCTTCTTCTTTATAAGATAACATTTTAGCATTTTTACAGTCTTGCGGTTGGATGGTGCTTTAAAGTTATGAATTTGATTTATTTTCTAGGTTTTGTGATACCAAAATAGATTGAAGTATTTTTTTCTTATTTTGTGAGAAACGTAATGACGGCGTAAAACTGCAGTACTCCATTTTCTTTTATTTTAATAGTATATAAAAAAATACAAATTTATATTTTAATAAAAAAATATTAAAAAATGGTGTTAGCTGTTTTCTTGTTTTGTGAGGAACTTGATGACTGAGCGAAACTTTTAGGCTGTAGTTGGGGTTTGACCAACTTATGCTTCTCTGTAGATATATCTTAAAGAAAAACGATTAAACTAAAATAACTGGGCGTGTGGGCCGGTGGCTGGTTTCTTCGGGTCGGATTGAATGATAGGGGTTGTGTTAGGTCAATTATTTTTCAGTATTTTTAAATCTTTTTTTAAATTTATATTTTTTCTGAGAATGAGAATGGTAGATTGTGGTGTATTATGTTTGTACTGAATTGGGGGCTGTTATAGGTGTTTATAGTGCCCAAATATTTGAAGCGATGAATTACCTGCTTCTGTAATAGCTCCGGCTTTGGCATTTTCTATCACAATTTTTTTGGTATCTTATGTTAATAAATTAGCACCACGATGTTTTTGTTTTTTGTTTTGTTTTGTTTTTGGAAGGTGTTTATGGCGACAGTGGTAAATGGTGCTCTGCTTTCTCGTGCTCGTAGAGTTGCGTTTGGGTGTAGTTGTTTTCATTTTGTAGTGTATGCATTTCCGTACGTATTTTTGATATATTTGACCAGTAATATTGGTTTTGGATGGTTATTTTGATTTTGTCACGGCTGAGTTGGGTATCCCAAAGGCTGCATTCCACTGGCACGTAAAGGAAATGACCTTGTTGTTTTGTTGGTTTTTGGTATAGGGTACCGTTCACTTTTTGTTCTTTGAAGCTAGAACAATGCTGCTTTCGAATATTGCTTATGATTTGACGAGTTTGATCTTTCTTGCGTTTTTGTAATTATTGGCCATGTGAGAACTTGCGATTTTGTTTTGGCTGTATGGCGATCCTCCAGTAACAGTCGGTAGTACTTCAATGCTCATACAAGGCGTTCTCGGTCGTGTGTTTAAACTGATAATATGTTTTTGCCTACTAGAGTTATTTATTAAGAGAAGCAAAAGAAGAGGAAACGCAGCACCTCGTGCAGAAGTAGAATCTCTACAGAACAACTATGAAATTTTTAAGATAGGCGAAGTAAGGTACAAGAACAAAGGCGTATATCAAACAACTGTTTAAAGAAAAAAGACAAGAACGACTTCAAATAGAGCCAGAAACAGGCTTATGCGTTCTGAAAGACGATGTACGAAATGCCATAAAAAATGAAAGACGGCAAAATCCCAGGATCAAGCGGATACCACGCCGAATTTTGGAACCTATTTGATAATATTATACAACAATGGCTGGAATCAGAAAAAGACCTCGGCAAAAAGATGCCAAGAATTTAGAACAATAAGCCTAATAAAACACTTTTTGAAAGTGTTTCTAAAAATTATACATAAACGAATATACAAAATAGTAGAAGAATAGTTAAGACCCGCACAATGTGGATTTATGGAGGCAGTCTGGACAAGGGAAGCCTTCTTCAGCGCACACTGAAAAAGGCTTTCCTTGTGTGCTAGTACAGAGACGCAGAGATATGAATTGTGATGTATTTGCAGACTACAACAAGGCTTTTGGTAAACACTAAAAGTTGTTAGAAATTCTGAAAAATACTGGAATAGACGACAAACATCTTAGAATAATTACAAATTTATATTGGAACTAGACAAGAGTAAAAATCGGCGACCATAGTACATGCTGAGTAAAATTTTACGTGGAGTGAGGCAGGGGTGTGTATTATTTCTTCTGCTATTTATATAAGATAAGTAACATACACAAGAAAGCCGACAAAATAAATGTAACAATTATTGCAGAATTTCGGTAACCTAGTACCTGCAGTAAAGTATATGGCATAATAATCAAAGAAAAATTAAAAGAGGAGTACAGAGACACCGAAGACGAAGAAGAGACGGGGTTTTGCGCTGGCAGGTCGGCACACCGACTAACTAATGGAAAAGAAAATACCACTATCTCAAGAACTACACATCATCTTTGTAAATCTTGGTAAAGCCTACAATAGTGTCCTTTTTTCGAAACTGTGGGAATCTTTCGAATTAACTAACATTAACGTTATCATCATACGGCCAAAGAACTTCTATAAAGAAAATATATTGGGAATAAAGATTGGCGGTCGAGTTACGGAAGGATTTTAAGTAAGTATAGGCTTGAGGCAAGGGTGCTTTGTATCATCAACACTCTACACTTTAAGATATACTTATAACATACTTAAAAACTGGAAGTAAAACTGCTAAACGATGGGTATCTCAGTAAATGAGTACATGCAGGATACACTAAATTTTGCGGATGATCAAGTCATAGAATATATGACGAGAATGTTGATCAGTTATGGGGGTTGGAGATGAATATACAGAAAACTCCATATATGTGCATAGGAGGAGTAGTACAGCAGAAATTAAATATAGGCTAAGAAATAGAGAGATATGAAACGAAATTTAGTAACGACGGAAGATTTAATCCAGAGATCAGAGAGACAAATGCACAGGGTAGCCGTGCAATATCACTGCTCAACTTTGTTTTCTGGGAGCAGAGCATTTTGAAAGAGACAAAAACTCGTATAAATGGCATCATCGTTAAAAGCAAAATACATATTGGCGGTAGAATGGAAAGAGCCCGAGAAGGTAAAATGGGTTTTCTAGATCGGCGGGGAAAAGTAGATTATTAAATATAAACAACGCCAGAATAAGAGAAATAATGCATGTAGAAAGAGCAGAGGATATAAGATCAAAGCAATTGATATGGCTTGGTTACGTCTAGAGGATGGAGGCAGGCAGACTACCAAAAAAATAATGTTTTAGAAACTTTTTGCACGAACGAAAAAAGGAACGCCGAACACAAAATTGAGAGGGAGTTGACGCGGAATCACAGCAAGGGATCTGGATCCAGGAGTATGAGAAGGTATCGGAAGGGGACGGATAGTCAGTTTAAAGAGGCGTAAATTTGAAACGTAAACGCAGAAATTTTTATCAAACCAACGCAGTAGCCTGAAGATTATCTATGAGATAATAGTGGCAGTGTATGGAGAAAATAGCCCGTTTTATTTTTAAGTCAGATATTGGTACAAGCAGTTAAATGGGACAGGGAATCTATTTATGATGACCCAAAGTTTGGAAGACCTGAAAACACGAACTGATTAACAAAGTTGAAGATTTGGTGTTGATTGTAATCGGGGACGGTACACCACTGGGGTTCCCCCACAAAATAAGAGCGCATGCAATTGTTATTCTAATAATTCTCTTAGTTCGGTATATGTCAAGAGCGACTACAATAACGGGGAATATCACAGACCTAATGAAAAAAACATGAATGCGACTATACACGAAAAAAGAATCCAGAGTTATGGTCAGAAAACTTTGTTTCTGTGAGACAACTGCAGGGTGCATAAAGCATGAATTGTTCAAAAAGTAGTTATTGAATGCTGTTTTAAAGAATTACAACATCCACCATACGGCCTCGACCTTGCCTTTGAGACTGTTTGTTGCTCAACAGTTTTATTTGTTCTTTCTTTCAAAAATAACTTAAACCTGCAACTTTTGCAAATTCACGAGCCAGGTTAGACCATATGAAAGCGATAATTGTTGAGAACGATGAGGATTGATTTGTTTAACCTAACGAGCTAGTTTTTTACATATTTCTATAGTTTAACGAGTTTAACATTTACATTATATTATTATATTATATGTAAATGTAAAAGTAAAATTACGATGAAGTGTCAAAATAGTTTAAAACAAATTGATAAATGATATTCACTACTACGTGAAATAAAAAGAAATAAGGGCGCGATATTTTGAGTGTCATAAAATTTCTATAAAACTCGCGAAATTGTACCGTTTTTTAAAATCGTTTTGCAACGTGAAGAAAATGAAATTTCCAGTGACATAAAAAAATATATGTGAATTCAAAATTTTCAGTTTTCAAGTAACAAAATGTCTAATTTATAACTTTTGCTGCTTTAAATTAACAAATTTAATAATATGGTTTGTTTTAATTTGCTTATTTATGATTTTGAATATTATTTAATGTGCTAGAATTTGCAGTGGCATTATAATTATGAACATTAAATTTATTGCTCAGTATACAGTTACATCAAACTTTAATAATATTTATAATTGTCCAGAAACATATTAAAAGATTTAAATAAATTATTTGCAATAGACAACTTTCTTATATAAAAATGTATTATTTTCCTGATTCGTGTTATAATAATATTTGTTTATAAAAAATATTTTAATAATTACATAATTGTATTTTGATTTTATTTCGTATTTTGAAATATGATATGAAAGAAAAATGACTAATACTATTGGAATAGGAATTCCATGTAGTAATACAGAAGGGAATTGAACTATATATAAATTTCACATTTGTAAACATTTAGTTAATAAATAACCGCATTATGACTCTTAAATCACAAACCTACGGTTTTTATTATTCACATCAAATGTATATTTTGGCACAGAACTAACTACATTTTCACTTATCTTATTGGGTTAAAGATACAGGATATGTAATCCAATTGATTTTAAGAAAAGACGGCTGCACAACCCTCTTGTACTATTTATTTAGGGCAACCGTCTGACCCTTGCTCAATCTTTTAAAAACTGTTGCGACCCTATTTGGGAGAGAGTTACGAAATTTTCAATTCAAAGTTTCTTTGCGGGCATTTATTTCGTCTATTATTAAATTTCGAACAAAATCGTGCAAAATATGTAAGTAAATAATTATTAAAATTACAACACGGCAATTTATTTATCATTAAGATTGCTTTATAATAATTAATAGTTTATGTTCAAAAATAGTTTGAACATGCAATAACAATTAAAAAAAATGTGGTGATATAAATTTTTGTATTTATAGTAAGAAAATATAATTTTATTAACACACATTGGAATATTCTCATAAATTAATTCAAGAATAAATTATAGCGTTATATAACAGATTCTTGTAAACATTTTACCCAAAAATAGAGCCTGATGATATCATTCTCTGACCTTACGAGCTTTTAGTGACATAATTTTTCAAGGTGATCAATTTTATTGTTAGTAATCTATTCAAATTATGCACAAAGTGTGTTTGTAATTTATTAAATAATAAGATAGGTTCATAGTGCATTGTATATAATTTTAGGAAAGATTAATTTTAATTTATAAAAGTAAATACATATTTAAATCAAATCGAAATTCTATTCAGAGGTAAAAGTATGTTTTACACCTGCAATAGCCTTGTAACAGATTTTAAGTAAGTAATTTACAGGAGATGATTAAAACTGATCTGCGCAGAGATGTTTGAAATAAATATTGAAGTAAAATAATTTTAATTTTGATATGGGCAATTTCATTTGAAACGGACCATAGCAGGGTTTAACTTAATCGCATTTTTTGTTTAAAAATCGCAAATTTAACTAAACAAAAAAAAACTAGTGAAATCAATCATAAATTTTCTGTAGAATTCAAATTTGGCCATTTCAAGTCTACCTTGTCTATAAGCCGCAAAAGCCATAAAACCAATGTTTTGTTCTCTGTTGGATGGGCAAAACGGAGCATTTTTTAGATGTTGACTTATTTTGATGTAAATTAGTTAGAAAATATAAATTTCTTCTGTGTATTTGGGTTTTAGGGGTCCAAAACTCGAAAAATCTGCAAAAGTAGGTCTATTCTTCAACACAAACTCTTACAAATACACGTTTAGCCGCGATCAGAAGAACATTAAACCAAATATTATTAAAAGTTTGAATTCTTGGGACAATTCTACATGAAAAATAGTCAGTGTAGTGCTCATCATCTGTAGAAAAGTCCATCTAGAAAGAAATGTTTACAAAATTTTCATATTCATAAAAAATATTATTAACACACTAGGGTGTGGTTTAAAACTTCTTCTGAACGCTACTAAATGTGTATTTTTGCAGTTTTTTTTAGTTTTAGACCTTTTAAGCCCAAATACAAAGAACAAATTTATATTTTCTAACTAATTTTACATTGCATAGCCCACTAAGAACAAAAAACAGAATATAGACTTGAAATGGCGCCAGAGCGCCAGATTTTAAGTTTAAGAACAACAAAAAGAAAACTAAAAAAAAATTATTTAAAGGTTTTATACTCTCGTGAACCGATCAAAAGACTATTAATAAGTTATAGAAACGAAAAAAAAATACTGAAGCAAGTTTCTCGACAACCCCCCCCCCTACCCGCTCTGTTTTTTTTTTTAATTATTGTTTTCAAATGTTGGCCGTAACTGCGGCTTTGAGCGTTTTGAGTGGTATTTGGCGAATTGGTTTCCAATTCTTCAGTCGTAGCCGGCTCTTTCATGTACATTTTGGACTTTACGTAGCCCCAAAAGAAAAAGTCTAGAAATGTGATGTCACATGATTTAGGCGGCCGATTCACCGGTTTACCAAATTGTTCTCACAATAAAGTCATAGTTTTATGAGCTGTGTGGCAACTAGCGTTGTCGTGTTGGACCTAAATGTCGATGAGATTACGGGCTTCAATTTCAGGCAGCAAATAATACATTATCATGGCGCGATAACGGGCAGCTTTATTTTTGAAGAAATATGGACCAATAATTCCGCCAGTTCATAAACCACACCAAACCGGCAATTTTGCCTATTGACGTAGTCATTAAGCCAGAAATGGGCTTCTTTGCTAACAAAAATTTTGATCAAAAACAGTGGATCTTCTTCAAGCTTTCAAGAGCCCGAAGGCTTGTTGTTTATATCTTTGACGTCTGATTTTTGACAGCTTCTACCCTAAGCTTACATAAAATGTAATTTTTGTTTGATCATGTGACATCACTCTTGTTAAGGTATCACTTTACCAGTGGCGTAGTTACCTTTAATCAAGGGTCTGCATTTCTGAATATTGCTATTGATGTTTTAGTTAGTCTTTGATTTTCTTGAAAGAAATTATGTCTTTAGTCAAGGTTGAGAAGTGAGTGAGCCTTATTCTTTGTGATGACTTACAAATTGGTTTTTTGCTTTATTATGGCTCCTGGAAAATCACATTTTTATAACGTTGTTAACACTGTGGCGTAGTATGTTTTCACGAATGGTGCTACTGTTCTTGTTAGACATATTTTACTCAATAATGTAATACACTGTTTAGGTTTATTGGGATCGGAAGGTTGCATTTTAGACTTTACAGTTTGGTTACGTACTCTCATTACGTTAGTTAAAGTTAATATTGGTATGTTTTTTTTTTCAGTTTGTTATTTGTAAAAGGCTCAGTTGGTGGGTAGAAATATAATTTTATTCAATTATGAAAATTATGGCTGGTACATATTGGTCAGGAATTATGATGATTTAAATCAGCGTTACGTCCTGGTACGCTCAAGCTAACATTTTTTGATTTTATTATGAAAGGAATTGTGTTTTTGGCATAGGAATCAAAATAGTGCAGTTGGTAGTATTCCTGGTTTTCTCAAGCTGATATTTCTCTTCAAATTGTTTGTTGAGGCATAGGAATCGAAATGACGCATAAGTTTAGAAATAATGTTGGGTGAAACCAGTGTTTTTCATGGTATGTTTGACGTATGCACCAAAATGGCGCAGCCGGTAGATGAACAGTTATTCTTTGGCATTTGGTTTGGGTAGCAAGGATTATCGTGTAGTTAAGCCTTTGGTAGCCAGAGGTCGGTTGTTGTGCCTCGGTTTCATAGCGAGCACGTTATAATACTCATATCGTGCGCTAATGTTTTCCGTGGTCTACCGTAGAATTGAATACAATAGAAAGTATAGTAATGCTGTATTCCGTTTTACAACGGTGATTGGAATCTATTTTGTTCCCCATTTCTAGTAGATGTTTTTGAAGGTTGCAGTTTCTTCTGGTAATGGGGTAGCGTCTTTTGATAAAAGCAGTTAGTTTGCCTGTAATTGGTCCACTATTGATGGCGTGCTATTGTTGCGTATGCCATTTTGCGACAATCCGTGGTAGGGTAATCACTCTGCTGCTTGGTACCGTATTTCGTTGCTGATTTTTTTTGTTTGTTTGGCGGTTATTTTGCGGTTTAACGATTGTTACTATTAATAAGAAAAAGGAATAATTTTATGATAAACAGCTTTGGCCAAACTATGCCATCGGAGTTTTGTTTTTACTTGTATTTGAATTGTATCGAACATTAGGAGCACTGTTATTTGAGGTTTTTAGTTGGTTTTGGTTTTTATTGATATTAGTTTGCAACCAAAAGCAGCTCGTGGATGAAAGTTGATTGACCATTACTCAGTTTTGGTTTGTTGGGTGCCAGTCTTTGAATGCCTTAGTTGTTACTGTTAGGCATTTCTTTTGGTGGTTCTTTTTCATTTTTGATGAAAATCTTACTGGCATTATGTTGCATTCTGTTATATTTAAGCTACTTTTTTTTTATAAAATAGTTCTTATAAGACATCAAATTGGCGCAGTCGGTAGATAGTGTTCTCGTTTAACTTAGAGGTTAACGGATTTGTGGAAGAAACAGTGATTACCCTACCATGGATTGTTGGAAAATAGCATAAACAATAATGACACGCCATCAATGCCAGACCTATCACAGACGAACAAACCGCTTTCATCAAAAGTCGCTACTCCATCACCAGAATAAACTGCAACTTTTAGAAACATCTACTGGACTACCTATCTGAAAGGGTGGCTTTTTGTTAAGAGATTTGAAATTTGCGTTGGCACCTATTGTAATGTATGTAAAACATACCACCAGAAAATACACTGGATTCAGCCAACATTATGTATTTTGATATCTGACCAAACTGCATCAGACTGCGCCATTTTGATTCTTATGCCTGATACGATTATCTTTAACAAACAATTTGAATTGATTTTCTATCAGCTTAAACAAACTATAAAAAAAATCATTTTAAATACCGACTGCGCCATTTTGATTTCTATGCCAAACACAATTCCTTTCAACGAACAAATCAAAGAATGTCAGCTTGAACATACCAGGACGGAACACTGACTTACGGCAATATAATTTTTGACTAATATATACCAGCCATAATTTTTATTATTGAATTAAGTTTTTTTAACCGACTGCGCAGATAAGATGTTCATCAAAGACTGAAATAAACAGCAAGAGTCAAATGTTGCATATTCCAATAAACTTACACAGTGTATCGACTAATCACGTTATTGAGTAAGATATGACTTACAAGAACAGAAACGACAGTTGCAGAATCCTGTAACAATGTAACAACATTGAAACACCATTGAGCCTCGTCTACATTATTTAACCAACCTTAGCTAACTGTGCTCCTATTATTTGATTACGATCAAATAAAAAAGTAACAATCAAGTCTAACCACTAATGAACCAATTTGGTTAGTTTAAATTTTTGACATATGAATCAACAAACTAAACTGGCATAAGCAATATTTTGATTAAGCTACTATCTAAGCTACAAAAAGAATGGCGGACATAACTTCATTTTGCAGATACAAATGAGACCATTTTTATTAACAGACGCAACCTCATCAGCAATAAACTGCAATCTATAGAAACTTGTAGAGCGTGTGGTGAAATCAGTAGCGTAACTAGGATACTTGGGCTCTACCGCAAAAGGTTTTGAATAAAAGTATTTTTTTTTTACTTTGTAATTTTCTCTTCTCGCAAGGTTAAAACAGGGCTTCCTAGCAATAACTGGAACTTTTACTTGGCGGTGAATCAACACCAAATCTTTAACTTTGTTGATGATATTGTTAGTTTTCCAGAGGTCTTTCACACATTGTGTAATCTTGAATGGAATGCCTGTCTTATTTTAACTGCATGCACCAATACTTGACTTGTTAATAGGAAGGGTTATTTTCTCTATACACTACCACCATTCTCTCATGGACATTCTTCTGGATATTGCTTTCTTTTTCTTTTTCTTTAAACTGATATAAAAATTACTAAGCTTTGAGATAATATATATATAAAATGTTGTAAAAACTTGACATAAGAGTTTTTTGTGATAGCATATCGTTTTCATAGCTAAAAAAATTTAAAAAATGCTCTTTTTTGCCCAGCCCACTGAGAACAAAAACATGGTTTTATGGCTTTTGCGGCCAACTAAGTTGAAATGGCGAGATTTGGATTCTACGGAAAATTTCTGATTGATTTCATTAGTAAATTTATTTTTTTGAGTTAAAATTGCGGTTTTTAAACAAAAAATGCGATTGAGTTAAAAAACGACAAAAAATCTAAAAAAAATTGTAGAATTTTTTTATGGGTTTTATAAAACCCTCATATACCGATCAAAGCTCTATTTACTAATAAATACATGAGCAAGTTTCTCAATGCACCCCCCCCAGCTCTGGTCCGTTTGAAATGGAATTGTCCATATGCTAAGCACACAATCAAGCTATTTTTAAACACTTTGCATAATTTTCTCAAAAAATTTACTACATAAGTGGCGATAAGATAATATTGTTGATTATATCATTATTTGTTGTACGTGTTTGTTTGTTTAGTATATTAAATAATATAATATACTTATACCGAGATGTTTTACTTTTTATTAATTACATTATGTTAACTGAATTGTTGCAATTTTAGTTAAAAATAGAAATAAACTAGAAAATTCATGAATGAACTACTGATAGATAGTATTTTATATAAATAAGTATGATAGCTCTCATTTTTCATTCACATAGGTTACGACTCATTAATTCTATGAATAATTTCTATATATAAATCTTATTACATCAAATTTATATCTTTTAAAATTACACATAAAAACCAATTATCGCTCATTGAATAATTATGTCGCATTTAATAATCGAAATTACATGATTCATTTAATTTAGTAATATTTATTTATATATTATTATTCTGAAAGAGAGGCCAATGTTTCATTCGTAAACGAGAATTGATGTCTGCGGTTTAATGAATCGTTGCGTAGGTGAGCTGTAATGATATCACGAATGATGTCATCACTTCGCTTCTTGGATATTAGTACAGTTATTTCATTATTGCTAATGATGATAAGACGAGATTTGTTTGAAAGTGATTGTGTTTTTAAATTCTTGGTGAAATTAATATCATTGTTATCTAAGCATTATTATGTCGTTTAGTATTACATGCCGGGTGGTCTATTGAAAATAAACAATGGCAGATGAGACATGTCTTTGTTATTTTGGTTTATATTATTATAATCTAACTCAACACAATTTATAATAAATGTGGATAATTCTTTGACATAATTTGTATTTGTTTTGTTTCATTATCAGTTTTGTTGCCTTTTCGAGTTCATAATATTTTGTTGTTGATTTTTGACATTTTACTTGTAAATGTTTCTAATATTATTATTTTAGTTTTTGTGATAGAAAAATTATTATGAAAACTTGCAATCATTTGATATTGAAATAAATGATATTATAAAGTGTCAGGTTTCAAATATTTTAAATCGAGAAAATCTGAATTGTGTTGCTTGAAAAATTACCATATAAAATGCTATTTTTGTGCAATAATTTGATTCAAAAATTATACATTCTAATAGATCTCATGTTATGTATATCTATTGCACAATTTCATTTCCGTGCAAATACATATTTGCAATTATAAACAAATTCTCCAGATGATTAACATGCATATTAAGTAACGATGTAATGAATTAAATTAAAAAAAGGATTGGCCATAGTTAATTAACTACGCTACAAAAATATTTCATGTGCTTGTACAGTTTATTAGTTTCGTGCGAGTTTAGGGAGGGTCTAGTCTTCGGGCATATTTGTTTAGTAATCGAATGTATAATTGACATCGAGTTTCTGGCATTATATGATATAATTTCACACGTTACATGCTAGTTGTAATATTGGGGCACAAACATAATATCTATACTTATCTTTTGCTGATTTGTTAGAACTATAATTAGAATGATTATAGATGAAAGCAAAATATAGTATATAGAGATTTAATTCTTAGTAATATGTAACTAATGCTGCTTTTATATATTATGTTGACAATTCGTGAATCATGCTTAGATTTTTTATGATCACGAATGAGTTTTATAAATAATACATACGTGCATGTTACACAGTTAATAGTACAGTAATGATTAGATTATTCATACACGAATTTGTTGATTAACCATTTCCGACTTTAAGGTAATTATTGTATTTGTTTCTTGAGTTATTGAATAATTAATACCTTTGTTTATTTAATAATGTAATTAACAATTAACTTTGTTGTAGTATTTAATATTTAAGTTATAGTTACTGTTTGGATATTTGTAAAGTTTGCCAATTAGCATCACAGTTGCATTCTGATATTCTATTATCTTTTAGACTTATTTTAGAGTATTGAAAACTTTACGCTATGAAATAAACACAATCTTATTGATCTTCTTTGACTAAAAAATCTTTTCTGTTTTACTGATTTTATTTTTTGTTTTATAAAATAAAAATTGAGATTCTATCGCAATTATAGTTTGCTGGACTCATGAGAATTCCTACGATTTAATTTAAAATTATGATTATATATAGAAATTAATTACAACTTAAAAAAAAAAAATTGTTGAGACAGTTACTATGTAATAATTCATATTTATCTAATTAATTACATCTACTATATCTTCTATCTTGACATTGACAATTAAACGCCGTTGCTGCATTTTTTTGCAACTATTATGGTGGTTTTATGTACAAGAACAAATAATGGTTTCTATTTATTTTCCTTTCTCTCTGCCGCTTTGCTAAGCTCATCGTTGTTGGAGAAGATTAGTTAAAGAGGAAAAACTCAAGTGTTTTCAATTAGGGTGGAATGTTTGCTTTTTTTCTTAACCTAAATGATACCTTTTGCAACGTTGGTATAAAAAGCTTTGATTTTTCTTATAAAAGTGCTTAAATGAATTGAACACTTTTTAATATATTTCTTATTGAATAATTTAAAACTTTTAAATATCTTGTAATGTTTCAATTGGAACAACTACGTGTATATTCTAATAATAGTACATTAATAGAATTATATAGGGTGCCAGTATATCTCTGTTTTATGGGTAAATTAGTATTTTAAAAGTGACAGAATTGGTAAAATTAGTTTTCATATATAAAAAAAAACGCACGCACGGTGTCTGTTAACACATGTCTCAAAATTTTGAGTCTGGTTCTACTGTTAAAAAAAAATAAGAATCGCACAGTATTCTATACTCGCAAACCGTTTAATTAAAGAAAATAAATAGTGTAGTTTATTAAAATGCTGTGGGCATAATGAGGTAAATACCTCAAAGTTCTGCAACAGTTCAGACTAAAATACATTATACAAGTGATTATAAGATATTAAAGGGCGTTTAGATACATATTTAATTTCAACAACCCCACTAATCGACAAAAAACTATTACAATTGAGTTAAACCTAATTGATTACAAAAAGTAACATGTTTAGTAGTGTTTAGACATGTCGTTAAAACCATCGGTCATCATAGTCAATTCCTGGTCTTTTAGTAAAATCTTTTGCTACAAGTCTCGCTCTATAACGCACTTTGTTTTTCTATCGCATTTTGTTTCAAAAACCCACTTACAAGTCACCACTTTTTTTCTTAGCGGTAGAACTGGCCTTATGCATTATTCCATTTTTTTCTGCACTGCTCTCTTTCACTGTGCCGCATCTGGCGTCAATCAGACTTTTTGAACTGTTAATGGATTTGACAGTACAAATTCTCTATCGCAGCACATGTATGTTACAAAATCTTCAAATCTAGGTTTTTTAACTTCTTTTGTTAACGTTTGTACTGCTATTGAAACTTTTGCTTTGGGCACTAGTTCATGAATTAACTCGACATTTTTTTCTACAACGGGTTTTGGATCTTCATCATTTTCCTCAGATGGTTTTCTTTCTTGGTTATGACTGCTATTTTTATCTATCGTTTGCACTATATCATGATGGTTATCTACTTTGTTTACCTCCTTCTTTAGATAAAACGACTGAAATTTGGTGATTTATCACTTTTATCACAATTACATCTTTGCTTGTTATGACAGAATTTATTACTCTATAACCTTTAACTTTATTGCTGTAGCCAATTAAATTCTTCTTCTGTGCCTTCTTGTCTCATTTTAAACGTTTTTTTTTAGAGACCGTCACGGTACTTACAAATATTCTTAAATGACTTTCGTATGGCTTTTTAGGCCTTGTTTGACCCAGCAACTGCACTTCTATTTTTTAAGTACACAGCTGTGTGCACTGCTTCTGCCCAAAATGTTTTATTCAGATTACCCAACAACTTTTTCTATATTTTGTGCGGTTTAATATTTCTGCTATTTCATTCTAGTCCGGCGTAGACGCATTTGGTCTTTGGTGAACCATTCACTTTTGTTTGATATCAATACCACAACCTTTTAATTTGGCTTGATTTGCAGTTGTTATTTCACTAATTTTAAAAGCTGCTCTGTCATTAATTACTAAAGGGTGGGCCATCTAACTTTTGGAATTTGAATTGGCTATAAACAAAAAACGAATGGATATTTTTTTAAAAATTATGAGTTTATTAGAAAGATTGAACATTTTCATTTAAGAATGAAACACAACATCATTCAAGTGACTGCCACGGCTGGCTTGACAGTAACCTATCCGATTAACCCAGTTGTTTAGTACATTTTTAATTGTTTGGGTTCCAATCGCCGGAATGGCAACTTCGATTTTGTTTCAAGGCATCAATTGTTTCTGGATGGTTAGCTTACACTTATCTTTAAGGTTTCTTCATAAAAAAAAGATTGATGGTTACGTTGGCTGTATGGCAAGTGGCCCAGTCCTGTTGAAACCAAATGTCTATACACTTAAATTTTTGGATACAAAAATTTGTTTAGCATGGCAAGGTCCCGGCGGCTTCTTGCTCATTTTCGAAAAAAATTGGCCCAATATTGCCGCCGGACCAAAAACCACACCAAACGGTTACTTGTGGATGCATAGGCTGTTCAATAGTCATGTGCGGATTCTCTGATTCCCAAATGCGACAATTTTGTTTATTGGCATAGTCTTCAAGATGAAAATGAGCTTCGGAAAACACGTTTTTTATAAAAATGCCCACCTTTGGCCCACCGATCTTTAACCTATTCTGCGAACTGAAGACGCATCGGATGGTCATGAGGCTTTATTTCTTTTACTAATTGAACTTTGTAGGCCTTCAAACCGAGGTCTTTATGCAAAATTCTCTTCAGAGAACGATGTAGAGTTGATGTTGATGCATGTTCACGCACACTCTGAGCAACAGCATTAATTTTTTCGGTTGAGAGTACTGGACGAGAAGGTGAACGTGTTGTTTTATCCACTAACGATCCAGTTTTGCGAACTTGCTTCACAAATAGGTTCACAAACTGCGTTGACGGCACTTCTTTTCTATCAAATTTGTTTTGTAAGTTTCTTACCGTTTGAGTAGAAGACTCAGCACTTTGGAAGTAAGTTTTTATTATTTACCAACTTTGTTTAAGTGTAAAACTTTCTATTTCATAAATGTCAAACATAAAACTAAATTTCTGTCATCTCATAAATGTCATTATACCTTGAAAAATAAAATAAACGGTAGTTCAAATTCCAAACGTTTCATGGCCCGCCCATTAGTTCTTTATCAGCGGTTAAATGTACACTAGCGCCTCAATCTAAATACCACATATTTTACAGTAATTGCCGCTTAAAAAATAATACCGCACTAAAAGCGTTGCTTGTTTTTTGCAATTTATCCGTTGAGTTTAATTGGTATTTATTTTTAGTGTCCAATTTGTTTACAACGAAAATATTTGACGTTTTTGTCAGTTCTGTAGTTTGATCATGATTTTCTTTTTTTTTGTGAGAACGCGCTCTCTAATTTACTTGCAATGACGTCACCGCTCACATCCAATAATTTAGTTTTTATGACGTTGATTGTAATAGCTATTCCCGAGTGTTCTATAACCATAATGGGGGAATATTTCTTTGGCTAACTAGCTAAAAGTAATCAGCCGATCGATCTATTCTTCGTCAATTTTAAATCTCGTGTCTCTCAACCGTTGTCTTGTTTCGATTATTTGGTTCACGTATGCGCTCATGGAATTGCAGTTTTTGAGCTTTGTTGAAATTAATGTTTTTAACAAACTTACATTGGTATCATCAAACTATAAGTCCCTAGTTGTACATCTTTAATATGCACTTGTAGAGATCTAATGTAGAGATCTAATTCAGTTTTCAAAAGATATTTGATTGTTTTGCCTGTTCTGCATTATTTGGCAAGCATTTTTCTAGCAGTTTTGGAACATTATTTACAGGAGAGGCACAAACTAATTGATTAAGGTTTCCTCCGTAAAAAAAAAATTGGTATCTGGAGAGCGGACAGGTGTCTTGGCGTCGGTCCACCACGACTTATTTATATTGCAGGGAACTAGCTAGCTTAATGTTGAAATGCGGAGGATGAACCACATATGCATCCTTATTTTTAAGGAAACATCTTCTAGAAGGACGTTTTTCTAAACATTTTGGAATAAAATTTATCAGTCTGTTTGGTAAAAAGAAAGGACTGATGCCCGTTCAAACATTTATGGAGTTTATAATTGATGGTTGTAACCTCTACTACGTTATAATTCATATTTATGAAAAAAAAAAAACAATTTACTATGTTTTTTATCACAAATTTATTCTTACGAATTACATTACTAGTTTTGGCTCTACTAGAGCCTTCTACAGATGTAATACATTATATGAGTTAAAACTCATCTGTAGAAGGCTCTAGTATAGTACGCGAACGAGAAATAGTGAATTTTCATCACCAAACTTTGAAAACAATTGAAAACAAATTCTTGGTTTGTAATTTGTTGGTTTAACGGATAAAGCTTCCGATTATATAATACGTTTCAAACAGTGCATTTGCTGACTTTCTCAGGATTTCTAGGGATGATAACTAAGATTCTTTCTTCTAATTGGGGAGTACAAATTGAGTCACGCCTACCATAATCAACAGCATCGAGACGAGTGAACGTTTTATCACAATGAGTTAGATGATTAGGAAATCTTATCTTAGATACGACATGCCCGGCGCGCATTACTTTAAACACGGCTGTAACACAAATGCATGTTAGCCATTTCCACAAGAGCGAACTTTATTTAAAAGGACACTCACTGGCTGTTAATTGTTGTGTGTATTATATTGTATTGTTATGTGATTGGGATGCTTTTGCGTATGGTGGGAGACCCAGTGTGGTGAGACCGTGGCTGCGGCTAACGGTGGGGAGAAGGATAAGCAAATAGAGGAAAATGATTATTCTTAAAGAAACCTTTAAAGCTTTTCGAAATACAAAAATTTTGTATTTAGTATTTCATACAAGATAAATTGTTTTTTTTTAAGTGTTACATCTTGCGCGACGTTGATTTGCGGATAGTTTGTTAAGCGTTTTTTACTTGTTTTGAAGGGTAAAATTAGACACCAAGTTTTGAGACACATGTTAGCAGACACCATGTATATATTTTAATAACTTTCTCCTAATTAACTGTAGAGTGAACATATAAAATTACTTTTGTAGGGTTCTTTGTGTAGACTTAGAATAAACAAACTATAGCACAATTAACGTTTTTGCAGAACCGTTTTTATTTCGCATCATGGTTGGGGCCTATATAGTCTAGGTGCTAGTTGCTCAGCTTGTCTCTTCTTGGCGAGGAAAGCTTGCGGGATGAAATTGTTGTGTGATGAATACATTTCTACCGTCAGATTTTTTCTTGAAATTGTTTGCTTGCGAACTGTAAGGGAACGTTATCTGTGGGTAACATACGTATTTAAGCTGATGGAATCCAGTATATTATGATTGCTAAGGATTCCGGCTCTAAGTACTTCAGGGCCACATGCTTCTATGGTTGGCTGTTTAAGTGGGTGCGAGTAAAATGTTGTTTTGGGTTGGTGTTCTTCTATTTTTGCTTGTATTTTCTAGATTCTCAGTGGTATGAAGTATGGTTGTGGGGGTTTATATTTTTAGAGGAGTTTAGCGGTTTTTGTGGTGGTGTTGACTTTTTTCTGTACTTGTTAGCACAATTTGCTGATTCTAACAATATCAAAGCCGCGGTTTTAAATATAATTATCCGGATTCTCCGATGAGTTAGCCTATATTTATGTCTTAGTTTTCCTGGTCTGAAGAAAATTTTGTTGGCAGTCAGGGTCTCTATCTCGCGCACCAACAGTGTGGTTTGGTTTGTTGTCCAGTTTAACGTTGGGTCAACGAGAGTAGTTACACATTGTTGTTTGATTTGGGGTTTGCAGCCTCTTGTTGTAAGACTATTTGCCAAAAAGTTTTCAGTCTTTATAAGGCATCTGGCACGAACCTGAAGTATGATACACTTTGAAATTGAAGTCTGGTTGAAGTAACAGACGAATTTGGTTCTACGTCGAGTTTTTCAGTCACACTAAGGTCTTGTTATTTGGCTTTTATGAGAGCGTTTTAGTTTCGGACCTGTATGTGTTTACTTCTCTGACGATGGTTATAAATTTTGTTTCATTTGAGTGGTATTTTTGTCTTTGGCCGGCGAGATTGCCGCAAGAAATAACATAATGGTTTCATCATTCAAAGCGACTTTCGCGCTTGTAACCGCTTGCAGGCAGGTACTTTTGTGGTTAGATCTACTACTAAGGAAGCGAGGGAATTACTTTTTCTTTCATTATTTGTCGGAATAAACAAGGCTATTGTCTAAATATCACATCTTTTCAATAAGCTGACAATTACTTGGGATATTAATTTTTGAAATGTTTCCAAGTTAGTTTTATGGTAATCTGTTAGTAGTCTATCCGCTGGTCTGTTATTGTGAGTAGTATGACAAGAGATACGAATTTATCTTGGCGCGGCGTTTATCACAGCCTAATAACAAACATTTTGATTGTTTTTTTTTTTCATAAGTGTGTAAAACACACATTGGACTGTTTTTGATGATCTGTGCATTGCGCGTTCTTTTGATTGTGTTGCGTTGTTATTGGGGTACCGGGTACTTCTGGAGGATCCTTAGCTAGAAGTTTGCGAAGTAAGAGTGTGGTTTCCGTTTGAACTATTTTTGATAGCGGCGGAATTTTCTCGCAAGAATTGCTTATGATTTTTTGATATTTTGATCTGGTATGATCTTAAGTGTTTTTTGATTTTTTGTAGATTTTTCTTAGTATTGTACTCACCAATAGTACCGACTGACATCTTTTGTAATATGACAATAAGAGATTTGTTGTATCTGATTTGTGGATGTTTTGAATGAATTTATGTAACAGTATAATTACCTCAAAATAGATTGGCCGGTATAATAGGCAACTTAATATACAAAAAAGTTATGCTCTGTTGCACTCAGGCTTTTGCTCATGTTAGTATTCTTTATTTGCCCTTACATTTCACACATTTCATGGGCCACATGTTCTGAGATTACTTTAGTTGCGGAGTTATTTGTCTATGGGTGCTGTGATGGAATTTGTGGATTTCAACTGTTCTTCTGTTGTTCTAGCTCAATATTTTTATCTTATTGCAGTTGGTGTTCTACGTTGGGCGCAATTTGTTAACGGCTGGTCGTTAGTTCTTTCGATTGGCGTCGGTGATTTACTGTGTGCTGGCTGACTCACTTTTTAACAAAATGCAATTTAATAACGCTTAATTCAAAGATTTGATTCATATTTTGTCCGAATAAATTTGCAAAAAAAAAACAAATCACTTTTAAAATAACAATAACAATTTGAAGAAACTATAAGAAATGTACTGTGCTTTGGAATAGTAAATAATGTTTGTTAATCATAAATTGTTAAGTTTGACATCAGTGTATTAAAATGAGGCATTTAAATGAGGTAGAAGTCATTTGTGTTGTTGTTTCTATCGAAAATGGCTCCAGTATTCGACAAGTTTCAAGACATTTTAACGTCGGCCCTTCTGTCATCCACCTTGTGTGGAATGGAAAACAAACCGAATTCAGGACCGGTTTTTAGTTGTATCCTTTTTGCGTTCTCGCACATCCACAACCAAAGACCTTCAAATCAGGTTCACAACAACTCATAATGTGTAGATATCAGACTAGACAGTTAGGAATAAACTGAGAGAAGCTAACCTGAGACCAAGAAGACCTGTGCGAAAACTTGTTTTGTTTTAACTCCGTACCACATAAGGTATTGTTTACATTTTGCTGGCAACTTTGACATTGGAGACCAGTACTCTTCACAGATAAGTCACGATTTTGTTTAACTTGTTGTGATGGTGAAGTACGTGTATACCGATGTCTATATGAACGCCATTCTGCACAAACCATACAAGAAGTCGAAAAAAATGGTGGTGGTGGATCCGTGATGGTTTGGGGCGGAATTAGTCTTAATGAAAGAACAGAGCTTGTGCTAATTCCTGGAAGATTTAACGCTGAACGGTACATTAATCTTGTCCTGGAGGATTATGTTATACTAGCAGCTTATGGTTAGGCCGAAATTTTGTGTTTATGCAAGACAACGCAAGACCCCATACTGCGACCATCATCATGAACTACCTTTAGCACCATGGGATTCAAATCTCCTTAAGCCCTGATCAAAACTTCATTGAACTTCTTTGGGATTTATTAGATAGACATGTTTGTAGGCGGCCATATTTACTTCAGAATATACCACAAGAAGTCGGCTTGTACGAAGCATGCCTCGAAGATGTCAAGTGGTAATACGTGCTAATGGAAGACACATACGTTATTAATGAACCAAATCTTCTTAACAACTTTACGTTATACAGGCAGGATACTTGCTTGTTCCACTTTGTTTCTTGTAGTTTTTTTGAATGGTTATTGTTATCTTAAAAGTGATGTAAAATTTGTTTTGTTTTTGCAAATTTATTCAGACAAACTGCGAGTCTTTGAATTAAGCGTTATTAGCTTTGCATGTTGTTGAAAATTTAAAAAAAATCTAAATATATGTTTTTTCAATTATTTTGAACAGTGTATTATGCGTTCATAATGATCTCATTAAAAAACGCTATTGGGTATCGTACCGAAACTTATTAAAAAAGAGGTTTTATTATTTAAAGAGTATCGCAATGGAGTCATTTCAATACGGAACATTTGATTTTTATTTAACGCGTATCACAATGGAGTCATTACGATACGGAACATTTAATATGTTTATTTTAATAAATTGTAAATGCAAAATCGAAAACATGGTATAAATACCTCATTTTATAAGACGGTTTCTGCATTTATCATTTAAAAACCTTGCATTCGGCTTCGTTTAAACATGGACGCATGCAATAAAAATATGTCTTCACTCGTTCCTTAATATACCATTAATTCAGTCTTATATTTCCACTAATAGTGTTTAGGTTTTTTAAATTTCAGTGATATATAGTATTATGTTATGCAAAATGAGTAATAACATAATATGTTCTAACTATACTCTCAACATCATCTTTACTTACTGTTGCTGGAAAATATTTATGTACGGCATAATTTCTTGCAGGATATCTAATTTTACTACTGTTCTGACTACAATGTTTGTTGTTTTATTCAATTACGGTGAAATGAAAATGTTTCATACATGCGAGCCGTGTTAGTTCATACCTTGGTTGGTTATAATTAGATGTATGATAACATAGTTTACTTGGTTAATGTTTGTTTTTCTTCTCAATGCGAATTTGTTCTTGTTGCTAATGGTATGAAATGTAAATACTAAATAAACGTCAACATATAATTTACAGCCAATAATATTGCAATTAAATATCAACATTGTGTGCTCATTACAATTCATAATCAATGAATTATGCATTATAAAGAAAAATAGTTGTTTGTATTTGTTACAATAATTAGTGCATTTATTACAATAATAAGTTTTATTTTTATAATTAACCTTTTTGTTATATTAACGTTTTATTTTTATTTTCAGGTAAGCTTCCTTCAACAAATGTGCCATAGTCCAGTACAAGAATATACCATACGTAAGTTTTTCTTTCATAAGCAATATTTGAACTGTTTTAAAATTAAAGAAGATTAAAATAAATTAATAAAATGTGGACAAGTATTAAATTGTTGTAAAAGGCGAACATGGAAATTCGATTTCGTTAATCACAATTTATGCCATGTTTTATTTACATCTGACAATTTGGTAATGCAACATATTTAATACTAAAACTGCGTCGTGAGACAGTATCTTGTATCACCAACACATAAACAATATCATTTAAAAACACAAGTCGCAGCAACTTCTCTTTCATGTTCATGTAGATAGTGAAATGAAATATTATCGCAAAGTACGGTTCGCTACTGCTCTTATTTTGGCTATTTTATTATTTTTACTGCAATAATAAGTATTTAAATATCAAGCAAAATTTGTAATTGTATTCTATAACGATATTTTGTACTTCTTTTAATATGCCGCTAAAACGGCGTTTGTCTAAATAATCATACATGTGCTTAAAGACGCCATTCATTCACTTAATTGAACCAGAACATGAATCATTAACATTCATAAATTATACAAAAAATTATAAATCTTCTTTAAGTAAACATTTGTGTATATGTAATACTACCGTTCTATTTTTGCATCCAGATGGCCTGTAGCTAATTTACATCACTACTATAAATCATTTTTGAACTCATCATGAACTTGTCTAATAATATAACATTGAATTACTACAAAGTGTCTTTATTGCTGCTTTACAAATGAAATTATTAATAATGAAGTTCAAGTAGCTTGTTGTCATCAATTTAAGTTTTATATTTTTTATAAAATTTTTAACATCGACACTTTAACACTCAGTGGCGAATTGTTAGAATTAAATTTGTTCATTTTTTAAAGGTGTTTACTTTATGAAATATATCTGGATTGAAAAGAAAAGAAGGAAAGAGTACATGTGGTAGTTGTTGTTACTGTAAAATTCTATAGCCTACAGTGTCTACACTACTCACCTGGGGGTTTTTATGATAAATTTTGAAGTTACTTACATGGAGACAACTTCACTGCCTATCTTTTTCAAAAAAATCTAATTTACCAAATATTAAACTTAAATTTTGTATGTGATTCTTACAATAAATACATTAACGGGCGATTTGTAATCAATTTTAGGATTATTATTTTATAAAGGGCTTTTCAATAAGGGCGGGCAGATATTGAAATGGAATAAAACAAGCTGTGTGTGAGGTATTAACAAAATTCTTTTTTTATTTGAAAGGCCCAAGTATGCCATTAAGTGTGGAATATGACAGACATTGTTCAAATGCCTGCCTCGGCTTCTTATGGTGGCACGGATCCGAGTGGTCCAATTTTCAATGACTCTTCCGCATAGATCCGGCTGAATTTGAGCGATGGCCTGTGTTATGTTCATTTTTAGGGCATCGGTCGATTGTGGTTTATAGCATCGACTTGCGACTTTAAGAAACCTTATAAGAAAAAGTATATCGGGGTCAAATTGCATGACCTTGGTGGTTAATTCACACCATCCCTGCGAGGGATAAATTTACCCTCAAAACGTTCATGCAGAATTCAATTGTGGCGTCCGCTGTGTGGCACGTGGCGCCATTCTGCTGGAACCACATGTCGTCTAGGTCCATATAGTTCAATTTGGGCCATAAGAAATTGGTTATCATTGTTCTGTAGACGCCGTCGGTCCAAAATCCACACCAAACGGCAACTTTTTGAGGATGCATTATCACCTGGTGAACCTTGTGTGAGTTGGTGTCGTCCCATATACGGCAACTTTGCTTGTTAACATAGCCATTTATCCAAAAATGCGCTTTGTTGCTAAAGATGATTTTTTGCCAAAATTGGGGTCTTCCAAACGATTCGAAGCTCAGTCAGCTAACAAACAGCGTTGTCTATGGCCATGAACTTTGAGCTTCTGGGTCAATTGGATCTTGTACGGGTATAGGCCCGACGCAAAATTTGCCAAATTGAAGTCTGCGAAAGCCCGAGTTCTTAATCTCTGGCGCAGGGTCATCCTTTTCTTAAAATCTGGATAACGTTTTTGCATAACTGTGGCTCTATTTCGCCAATAACGCGCCGTATCTTTTCTTTAAGGCATTCAAGTTTTTGTGGCTTGTTTGCATACTTTTTTTCCTTTACGTAGCGTTAGCTCTTCACGATCTTGTGTTTATTTTGATCGCTAAAGATGACACGGCTTGGAGGAAACTTGGTTTGCAGTAACACCATTGTTTTGCTTGCTTTATGGCAGGTTGTACCGTCTTGTTGTAAAAACATAATCCTCCACATCAATATGATCAAATTGGAGCCACTAAAAGCACCCACCTCTGCTTATTTACGTACCCGTTGAGTTGAAAATGTGCTTCATCTGAGAGGGGTGCACATATTCAACGAATTCACGGCGCTGCGCATGGTCCGATGACTTGAGTTCTTGCTACAATTATTCTCAAAAATTTGTTGCAGGATGGGTCTGGTAATGTTCAATTCTTGACTACGGTGCTGAATGGAAGTGCATGGACTCTCGACTTTTTGAGGGACCGACCAGGTTGGCGACGAACATTGATCTTCTCATCTATAAGCGTGAATGTTGTGTCAAGTTTTTTAATTAAACGGCTAATTGTCGATTTATTTGGCGCAAATTGCACGTAAAATGCAAACTGTTTTTGCGAAGTTTTTCCTATTGTTGTAGTGCGTTTTTACAATCATTAAACTTTGTTTGCTTTCTAAGCGCTTGGTTTGTACTTGAGAGCCTTTAACAAATAATCACCGTACTATTCACACAAACAAAATGGCGGCAAATTCAAATCTTGCGCTCTTGTTGAGACACCCTATAAGATTAAGATTATGTGCGGAATAGAACATCCAACTAATGAAAGCCACGACTCTTGCTCTTTTAGAGAAGTTGCTAACTACATTTTTGAATAGTTGCTTTTTAGTTTTGCTAATTTGTTAATTCTGGATGTCTGTGCGTGAGATTGCACGACTATCTCTTATGAAACAACGGTGTTGTGCTTCTTGTAATTTGACAGGTTTTAACGTAATGCTGAAACTACTTGACTCACTAAATTTATACCTATTAATGCAGGTCATAAAACTTTGTTATTATATTGCGATAATGTTTGCTGTCACTGCATTACCAGCGTCGTTTTTGAAAAGGTATGGTCACACCACTCTACCAGCCCAAAGTTTGCACCACACGATGACTCGTTGTGGATGTATGTATACATTCTCATGAACAAAACCTGGGTTTTCAACTTTCCAAATCCGGCTGTTTTGTGTGTTAACCTAGTTATTCATGTGGAAGTGTGCCTCATTGCTAAAGATCATATTTATTACAAAATTAATGGTCTATGGTTTTCTTAACACCCAATTGACAATGGTACGGCGTTGCACATGATAACCTGGTTTAAGAGAGAAACAATTTTAAATTTTCTGCTTGTCAAAATCTATGCGCCTGGATTCTCATTAACACTTGCAATCATTAAGACAATATTTTTAATGGACCGGCCTGATAACAAGAATGTTCACAATCGAGTTTTATTAAATTTTTCAATCAGTCTTAACTGTAGAACAATTTGGTGAATTGTTTTTGCTAAACTTATAATACTTCTACTACTAACTACATTTTGAATGAAGATTTTGCTATTCAAATTTGCTTTGTCGTTTCACTATTAATGAGCGGAGACCGCTCCAAATGTAGCAGTCTTCCTGTATGTACCCAATGTTGTGTAAATTAAATCATGCGCTCATTTTGAAACACCTTTTATAATTAGCAATAAATTAGTTTAAAACATTGTCGCTGTTGCTAACAGAAAACCCAGGTTTGTCTATCCCAAGACGATCAAAGCAATTACGGATCTCACCGTCAGCTTATATTGTATATTGCCTAACGATCTTAAGTGCAGCTGATGCAGAAATTGAAGCCAGCTGATCATGAACATTTGTTTTTTTGGTGCTGGAAATTTAGGCAAGGAATCTTGACTTATAGAAAAATAGACCAAACTGCCGCATTTGAAGTTCTGAAAATGCTAGAACAATAGTTGTGAACTGTTTGGTGCGGTTTTTTTGTGAACGGCGAAGGTGCTGTGATAACAGTCGATGCGGATCGATACCGTAGAACGTCAACTGAATCTTTTTCAAAATAATGACTCTTTGCAGACAGAGGGCATGGATATCATTTTCCACAAGTAATTGCAGAGTTTGTATTTGTATGTTTCTTTTATAATTAATATGGGACTTCTTATTGGAAAACTCTATAGTTAGTGTATGTTGATATACAATTGATAAAAATTTTACCGAAAAATATTATCAAGAAAAAAAATGCGTTACATCTTTGCGTATTCTTATTAGCCCTTTTGAGCATTCTAGAAAGCCCATGGTCTAATGCATTTTAATAAGCTTATTCCAAGCTATCTGAAGCTTGTGACGCAGTTCATGTAAAGTGTTTGAAGGATGCGGTAAACGACTCGATGCTGTTCATCATAACCCAGACATCTTCTATAGGGTTCAAGTTGGGTGATCTTGATGGCCAAGACAAACTATTAATGTTGTTTTAGGAATTCTGTACTTATGTTAGCACTATGAGGTTGCTCATTATCTTGCTGTAAAATTAAAGAATACCTTTCTCCGCAGCATGTTGCTCCCCAAATTGTTACATCAAGAGTTAATGTCGTGTGACGATGTTGATCAAATTGTAAATTTTGTTTCTACATTAGGGTTTAACCCTTAAACGTCCGTCAGAGTGGCATAACAAAATCTGCATTTATCTTTGAAGACAATGCGGTATTTTATTAAGGCACTAACATTTAGATCAGATAAGAAAAGGTTGCAAATTAATGCGATAAATAATGTAAACATTAATAATTCCTTAGATGATATGAAATAGTGAAGAAGTGGCACATGGTTTTTATAATTTAATCAATTGTATGTCAACATATAACAAATATTTTCAACAAATGTCAGAGTTTTATCTATTTATCAGCTTGAACGTACAATATCTTATTTTGTTCTATAATTAAAAATGAAAGCAATATTTGTTTATTAGTGAACAACAACTTTGGTCGAGCTGGTTGCAACACTGATGCTAATATAGGGCTTTTTCAGTTGGCGCGGGTAGATTTTGACGGCCCGGGGCGGTCATTTTGTTTTTCTAACATCTATCAATTTTTTTGTTTATTATTCGGTTACTTATGCCAAATCACCATAGCAAGTTACACAATTGAACAGCACGTTTAAATGATAAAACTTTATTAACAAAATGAGTGTTTGTTAGTGCATTGCGCCTATTTTACGGTAGACGTGGTGGCCCTTTACAGTCGACTTTTCAACGTTTGTTGGCCAAATTTGAGACGTAAATAATCAGCCAACACCTGTACGATCAAGGAACGCAAGATTGTCGGAGTACATCGCCGCTGTACGTGAAAGTGTACAACAGAACTTGAGGCAATCGATTTCTAGCCGTGCATAAGAACTCTGTCTTTAGTAGACTTTAATTTGGCGAATTTTGCGTCGGGACTTAGGCTTACACCTGTACAAGATTCAATTGACACAGGAGCTCAAAGTTTATGATCATAGACAACGGTGTTTGTTCGCTGACTGGGCTTTGAATCCTTTAGAAGAGGACCCCAACTTTGGCGGAAAAATCATTTTTAGCGACGAGGCGCGTTTTTGGATGAATGGGTATGTTAACAAGCAAAATTGCCGTATATGGGACGACACCAAACCACACAAGGTTTATCAGGTGAATATGCATCCTCAAAAAGTTACCGTTTGGATATCAACCTAGACGACATGTGGTTCCAGTAGGACGGCGCCACGTGCCATACAGCGGACGCCACAATTGACATTCTGCATAAACGTTTTGAGGGTAAGATTATATCTCGCAGGAGTGATGTGAATTGGCCACTAAGGTCATGCAATTTAAACACCCACTGGTGAATAAATGTGAAAAAATTTAATTCGGGTACAGCACGAGTATGTTCCGCTTTCGTTTAATCATTAAAAATAACAAAATTTGGTCTTCAAACATTAAATCAAAATCAAGAAAGCACTAAAGTCAAACCATAAAATTTCAAAAATCCGGCTATGAAATATCAAAATATATAAAAATAGCAAAGTTTGGCTATAAACTGTTGAAATGTTCAAAATTCTATTCATTAAATATCAAAACAGCCAAAAACCGGCCTTGAAACATCAAAGTATTGTTATGAAGCACGTAAATCCGGTCAAAAATGGTTTACAACTGCAAAACTTATCTCATAAAATGTCAAAAAATAGCAAAATCCGGCTATTTAATATTAAAATATTGTCACAAAGTACCAAAATTTGAACATAAACTGTTAAAAAAACAAAATGACAAAATAAAATTGAAAAATTTAAAAAAAATCATTAAATTCCAAAAATAGCAAAATGTGGCTTTAAGCTTTTTTAACACTTTATGGTTTGCTTTGATGTGGACAAAAAAACATTTATTCTATTATATGTATAAATTAAATAAATAGAAAGTGATTTGTTTTGACCACAGTCGAGCCTTTATTAATGATCACTTTACAGTAAACAGTAGAAACATACTATTCTGATCTGAAAAATAGTGCTTCGTGCTCTTTCTTTAAAATTGAACAAACTATAGCTCCTGGTTTATTCGACATTTCAGCCGGGTCCACTTAGGTCGTTTTTACACTCTTAATATCTAATGGTTTGTCAAATATTAAAATTTATGAGTTATTTTATGACAACATTAAATATGTTAACTTTAGCAAGTTAAATCGGTTTTAATATTGCCATAAAAAACGAAATTGTTCTCGTTTATAATTTATTATTTAATTATTAAAATTTTAATTAAAAGTATGTCAATGAGGATACCGGCCGGAAGAGTGGTTGTAATTCTGTATTCCACTTGCACCGTCGGGCAGTTTTCAATTAAGTCCATATCCATTAATATTTTTAAACTTAATTTTGAAACCTGTAGTCAGCCGCAAATTGCAATGATAATTTATCATAAAATAAATTAACATTGTATGGATTCAATTTATATTCCATAACCATATACAGTATATGTTTATCAACACAAATACGAACTTTTTATAGTGTTACACCCACGTAGACTATATTATGTATCTTTATTATAACGAGTTTTACCTACATTTTTGTACACTTTCATTTAGGAATAATTTTTAAATTTGCTCCCGCATGCTTTCAAATATTTTGTAACGTTTTATCACAACAATATTTATATCCTAGAAAAGTTTTGTTTTGTTTATTTTTGACGACGTAAACAGTTTACACAATAATATTTATTTTTATAAGTTTAATTTTGTTGATTTATAAAGTTTCAATTAAAAATAAATCAATGATTTACATATGAATTCATGTTAGGAAAGTTATTGGTTAACGCCTTTGATGGAAGTTAAATATGAACAAACTAGAAAGGGTTCAGTAAACTTTTATTAGAGTTGTTGAAATACAACAAATGGCTGTATGTACTTAGGATGACAAAGTAAGTTAATATGTTGCAATATATAACTACAAACTTTTGTGCTGTACGCTATATTTAGGGTAGGAGAGTATCTATTTATGTTTTCACATTACAATGATCTGATCTGAAATTAAAATATTTAGCAAAGGAAACTAACTTAAAAAATCATTTTTGAAATATAGGTGCTTTCATTTTGCCAAGTGAGGGAAGCCAAGGTAAGCAAAAATACTCTCCTTAATTCACAAGTATTTGGTTATTGAAAAGGAACAGTTTAGTAAACTGTTTCTCACTTACATAAACAGTGAAAATAATTTTTTTATTAAATATTCGAAAGTATGGTATAAATCCATTTTTTAAAAATTTAAAATTCACTTTTGTTGGTTACAGTTTTATACATTTTAAAATATCACTTAAATTTCAAACAAGGAATAAATATACCTTTAGTAGTAATTCTCATTCCGTGATAGGCTTCCAGGGGAAGAGGAAGGTAAAATTCTTACTTAGGCTTACTTGCTATTTAACAAATGGGACGCTCTATTAAGTGTGATGAAGTAAGGTGAGGTAAGAATAACAGAGAATAGTGGCAAAAGGAAAGAACCTTAGATCATGATTATTAAACAAATTAAAGTTTGCTAACCGCTACTTGTGTTTGGAGCATTGTTTGCGTACATTTCTCGATTATTTTTAACGTTAATTAACTCAGTTTATTGCCAATCTTTGTAAAATACGCCTCTTGCTTATTTTATGAGCTATTAATGTTTGGCTTATATACGTCTCGTGACATGAATTATTTCTCAAATTAATTGAGTTATTAACAAAACGTTAAATATGTACTTAATTAGCAACAAAAAGGCTTATTTATAATTAAATTTTAATCAAATTGATAGTATTTGTCTGAAAAGTTATTTACGCATAGAAGACCGAAACTGAAACTTTATACTCGCGAACGAAGTTTTAAGGACTGACATGAAGTGAAGGACCTTTATTCGTATTAAGGGTGTAAACTTTTGGCCTGAGGCACGGATAACATTTTACGCACAACTGGGTGCACATAAGTTTAGGGATTTTGCTTCCGGTATAATGTTCTTACAAATATTTAAGTTTACGTATAATGTAATTTTATAGATTTAGAAGACGTAAAGTGTACGAAAATACTAAAGGCAGAAAGTATAAGATTAATTCCCATTGATTTTTTTAAATAAATTAATTTGTAAGGATTAGAAATTTCAATTAAGTTGTGAACTTTTTGGCTGTGCAAGTGACACATATGCTTATTTTTTATTATACCAACCACCGTTGCAAGCAATTAATCATTTGTTGGGGAATTACCGTAGCTTATCCGGGTTGGAATTAAGTGTGTTTAATTTGTAGCGGAGTTACAGGGTCTTCTTCGCCAATGGTATGGCTGCTAGTTTTCTTTTTCTTCTTCTATCTCAAAATGCTGTTTTAATAAATTATATTTTTTGGTGTTTTTTATTAAGTTTTTTTTTTAAATTGTAGGCGGGTACCTTTTTTTACTGTGTCCCATCCACCTACTCAAGTATTAGTCATGAAAGAATTTAATATTTTTCCCACTTTTTGCGTTCCTGCAGCTATTATATACAAGAGAATGAATGTCAAATGTTACTAAGACATTATAGAATTGTTTAACTATAATTTTCTTGATAACTAACGCTTGGGTGGGTACGAACTAAGTTCAAATTGTAGGGATGTAGCTTCTTTTACTGTTAATCTGTATGTGTCATGAGGCAGATGGAGAGATGATTTGCAATTATTTATTTAACATGAAATGCTATGTTTTCGACAGTACGGCAGAGATGACATGTATGATTAACAGAGCTAACGAATGTTAAGCAACGGCCGGAGCAATCACGACTTGGATGGGTGTCTCCAACAAAGTGATGCAGAGCGTAGCGTTTTTTCCAAGAACCTTTTATAGATACCAAATGTGACTTTTGGGTTTAGTTGTGGGCTGCTTGGGGTGTGGTTGGCGTATTGTAACCATCTGTGTCAGTTGAACTGGATTAGTTTCTAATAGAGTTTGGTCGTTTTTTTTTAGAACGATACAATGTTGAAGTGTATGACGGGAAAACATTTAGCTACTACAACGTCCGATTTTGTAGATTTTGTTTTTTTTTTATGTGTTAACTTCTGGTTCTTATTTTTCTAGTAGTTTTGTTTCTTTAATGAAGTCCAGAAACGTTTGCCAAGAGATTGTCTTGAGCTCTTCTATAGTTAGCTTACCGAAGAAGACATTGCGTTGCGTATTGTAAGCCTTGCACTTATTCAGCACAATTATAAGTCTTGTAAGCTTTTGCAGTTTTGTTCTATTCATCTATATTTCTATAGTTTAGGTTAGGTTGTGTGCTTCATTTTCTCATAGTTTTTTTACAAGTTGCTGTGTTTTGTGTCAAATTTACTACGGATTATTTGTTTAAAGGTTTCGTATGGACTTCCGAAAGCAGGTTCAGGTCTAATAAACGTTTTTGTGGTTTTTTTTTTTTTGAAAAGCTGGTCTGCTTTAAGGTTACTTTCAATACCTTGATTGTTTGGTGTATTCAGATTAGGTCTTTTTTTTAAGGACGTAGTGAGGTGTTGGCCTCAACAAGTGGCTTTTGAAAATGACAATTCCTTCCGTTTTTTTTTTCTGCGTTGGTCCTGCTGTTCTAGATCAGGTCTACCCTTTTGTTTGTGGATAATGTTGGTACTATCACGTATGTGGGTTTTATTACTGGCGAGCGTATTGTTTTTATTGCCGTTTGGCTGTCCGGTATGACGGTTATCGATCTGTTGAAGTGTTGTCTTGATTTGATCATGTTTCTAGCACACCATTCAAAGGCAGCTATCTCCGCTTGAAAGACTGAGGTATGTTTGCCCAGGGATGTTTTCATAGAAAGTTTATTTGAAGGTGTAAAATTTATGACGTTAAGTTTGAAAAAATGATATCGGTCAAATGACCACTTCTTGAGTTGATGCACATTTGTGCTTGTCTTACGGCATTTTGAATTGTTGCTCGCAAAACATCTGGCTTCAAAATGGTGATTTCTTCTTCAATGTTGGTTTTTAAGACTTGCAAGGTTTGTGGTTTTTTTGTGGCAAGCTGGACATTTTAAAAAGCCCCAAAAGAAGAAGTTTGGCCAGTTCAAATCGTAAAAACGGAAGATTACACGGCTTGGAAATTGATGTTTTTGTGCATATCATGTGGATTCTCCGTGCCCCAGAAACGCAAATTTTGTTTGTTAAGATAACTAGCGAAGTGGAAATGGGCTTTGTTGCTCATTATGATTTTGGATACGATATTATCATTTTCTTGCATCAGGTTTAACAGAGCATGGGAGTAAGTTAACCTTACTTGATGGTCGGCAAGCAGAAATTGGTGAACGGTTTGCTCTTTGTAAGGGAACATCTTCAGATTTTTCAAAATTTGACGCAACAAACCTCTGCTGATGCCAAATTGTGTGCATCGTTGTCTCGTCGAAGTTTGTGGGTTCTCTCGTACATCTTCGGCCACAGCAGCGATATTGTCAATCCAACGAGCAATACGGGGCCAGCCATTTTTTGCGACATCTTTAGTGGACTCAGTTTGCACGAGACGCTCTGCCAAACGCTAATTGTTTGCGCACACGGTGCAGGACGACGAGGAAAACGACGACGAAATTTACGCTGCGTTAAAACAACATACTGGAATTCCACGTTCTTCGAGTGTGTATCGCTTCTTTGCTTGTTGTCAACTAATTCTCTATCTGCCCACAACATAAATGTAATAGTCCAATGACAATTGACGCCATTTGCAAAAATTATGGCACATTTATATGACATTACTTTTGCCTTACCTTGTATATTTCGGCTTTGGTACCATTCTAATATTTATCCACATCTTTATACCAGATGGTTCTTTTCATTGTGTTTAGGTATTTTATATGTGTCTCGCGATTAAATGACTTCTGTCTGTATGCAATAACTTTTTATGAATGATCTTATTTTTAGTGCCTTATCTTGAGTTTCTCACATAACACATTTTTTATTTCCGGTCTATGAGTCCCTAGATTTACAGTGTCTTCATTTATCTATAGTAGGTACGCTGCTTGGTTTGTCTTTATTATTACTACTAAGTACAAGGATAGTGTTTTCATGGGTGCTATAGAAGTTGTTTCTATTGCTTTTGTTATCTGCAACATGCTAAAATTGAGCGCTTTGTATGTGATGATAGGTCTGATCACTAACAGTGTATAGCCATCTGATCTTACCGGGTGATAGTCTTCATGTTTATCCGACCATTGATTTGGTTTGCAAATACCACTCGGCTTTTGTAGTCACATTATTTAGTATAAAAGGTTAGTTTGGTATCAAACGCGATTTTCAGGTAGTTTACTTCTTTTGTTATCGGGAGTGGTACTATGTACATTTTTAGATTTTTGGGTTTTGTATTAACACATCATGCGCCAGCGACTTACAGGTTTGCCGTATAATGTAATTGTTAAAACACATTGGTTTTTATAAAGCGATGATCACTATGCAGTAGCCACGCGAAAAAGTTTCTTGCTTTGTTTCGCATTTACATGGTCTGTAAAATCTATTAAATTCTATTCTATTGTATTCGTTATGGTGGACGAAGAGCGTTATAAGGTGTATAGATGAAATGATTGAAGACTAGTAGACAAAATCATTTATATACGGTTAGACCTATTTGTTTGAAATCTATCTCTTCTTTAATGTAAAGAACGGAAAAAAATAAATAAAAACGACAATTTTTTTTTTTTTTTTTTTAATAACTGATGCAATAAATATCTATCTACCACCAAGCATAGAGTCGTTTTCTGGCGAGCTTACTTGAGTTACCTAAAAGTATGTTTCAGTTACACTCGGCGTTATACGCTAACGTAACAAAAAGTCTACAAAAAGTTACTAGAAAATAAAAAGTAACCATTGCTTTGTTTACAATTACAAATGACAATAATTATGAACATATAATTTTTTAATCTATTTTATGAGTTTATAGAAAAGAATCTTGTAGTTTTTCTGTATATAAGTATATGTCCAATGTTCCATTGTATTAAATTAAATCATTTTAGCGCACATGTAAACATATATCGGCTCGCGCATCTTACTTTTTTCTCCTACGAAGGTCTAGATCTCCGTAAGCTTCAGTAACCTGTTTTTACGTTACTGGAGTATACTCAAGTAAGGTGTGACGTCATCACTAATGTTGCCAGAACACGAGTAAGGTGTAACTGCAACTTACCGAAGCTTTTTTCTCGCCAGAAAACGACTTAGATGTATATTAACTAGTTCAAAGTTTTTTCTTTTCAAGTTTATTCAACCGTTGTCATCACTTTATGCGAAAGTGGAACTGTTTTCTTCTTTATTTTGACTTGCTCTACTGCTTTCTGTTTGACTCTGTCTGGTCCGTTTCCACTTGCAATGAACTTGTATTCAAGCATTCCACCGTCATAATGCCAAAATATCTCTAATCATGCAACTTTAAGACATAACTTGAGTATCGATGGTAATGAAAATCTCATTACCAATGCATCATTTAAGCTTGACAATCTTTTGTAGTTATTTTGCAACTCTTATGCCTTAAATGCCAGTGCACAGCATGCTCTCAACGACTGTTACGTTCAAGGCCTTAATGCCAGTACAATTCCAACACTATTCAGCATGCTGTCAAGTACTTTGATGTACTTTATTTTACACACCTCTAAGACCTTTCGGTGAATAACTTCTGACAGCTGTAAACACTCGTAAGACCTTGTTAAGCATTGGGTAATTAACACTCTTTCTCTTAAAACTTTCTAAGGTAAATGTAATCTACCCGTAACCTAATCTCCGATATAATGTATATAATACATTAACTATTATAATCGATGCTAACAAATAACACGGTTAACAAAATGGATTATTTTGTTTGAAACTTAATCTAGATAATATATTATAAAAGTTATCTATACATTTTTTAATTAATTTATTCTTTTATAATATTGAATGAATTGATAATAAAATTATTAAAACACGTGAGCATTCGGATTAAATTTACGTTGGTGTTTGAATGCACTATAGCCATTATGTCGAGTTCCATTTAATGAATTAATAGTAGTTCAAAGTTGCATTTAACAAGATTGAGACATTTTATTGCTGCATTCTTCACTCCAAGCTAGCTACAGTTAAGGTATTTATGCGAAGGCTGAGTAATTGAGTGCAATGCTTGAATAAAATTTTACAATAATTTATTGTTAATGTTGTGATTGCTCAATTTTGCAAAACTAAACCACACTTTCTATATAAATCTTGTAAATACGATAAGAAATAATAATTAGCAATTTGTTATAGAGATTAATAAAAACAAAACAGTAAATATTTACTATGTATAATTGAGATAAATTATTATACTTGACTTTGATTATAATATATTATTGGAATTATTACGATCAATTATACTGTGCAAAATAAGTACATATCTTCAATAATTAATGAAAAAGTCAATTTCTACATAAATTGAATATATTATTGAAGACATGCCAAACTTGATACTTTAATGAAATTGTTTTTTTATCCATTTTAAACCACCCCTTACAATCCATCAACTTGTCTGTTTTAAACGTTTCCCCTTGGGTAATTTTTGTGACAGATATAAAAAAATATATAGCAGGGTTTACCTACTCCAGAGCTCTTATCAAATGAATTGATATTTATCTAGAACATATATAGTAAAATTTATTGGTTGTAAATGTGAAAATACTAATAAAATGCGTGTAGTAAAAACAATATTTAATCACTTTTGGTATAAAAATTTCTTATACAAGGGTTAATTACGACGTATAAAACTATTAATCTCTCAAGAGAATGTTGTTAACTTGTTAGGGACCGTATTTTATGATGAATATTTAATAAAATATAATTTAGGCGCTACAATAATTAATTGTTTCAGATTTTATGTGTTGTAAATTGTCAACAAATATGTTAAGTATTTGATATTACTTTGTGCCACGTATTCATGCGCATTTATCTGCAACGAAACAAACCACGTGCGTTTTTAAACAATTTAAGTGCTTGCGATCGTGCTTGCAAACATTCTATACAACAAAGTTGTCGGGATCAAACAAACCATCAAAGTACTAACTACTAAGTAGGAAAATATAAGTGCAAACACGATTTGTAACACAACAAACAGGTACCTGACTTCATTAGGTAATAGTAAATATTGGAAATGTTCTAATTTAAGAAGTTTCAATTTCTCACGTTTGCATTAATTTTATTGAGTTATTTTTATTAATTATTTTGAATAATAGTATACCTAATACTTAATGAACAGGTAATGGTTTACGACGTAAACATTGTAGCAAAATGAATCTTTAAGACATTCACACATTGCAGAAGCGAAAAGTCGTTTGTTATAAGAATTAATGTAGGTATTAATGATCTGCGCGATTTGGCCGATTTGCTCTGTTGGGCGACTAGCTTTATTCAACTCTTTTTCTAATATTTTTTTTAGCAACTTACTCCCGAAAATAAGTTTTATCTGTTTTCTTCTCGTACGCGGCGAGTATTGTAAGATTAGACCGTATATACTTATAGATACGCCTTTTGCCGACATTCGCCCGGGCCGTGTGACGTCAGTTGTGGGCAGAACTTGGTGTATGAAAACACATTTTTATGTACTTAATAGCTACCAAAATGTCTATGAATCTTGTATAGAGCACTTGACACATAGCATTGCAAAATTATTTAATTAACAAATATTATTTATTTCACATAAATATTGAATTGTTTATCAATATTGAATTTATTAATGAAAAATCTATGATTTTGGTAAGTTACTAAAAATGAAATTAAATGATTTACTCGCTTATTTCCACAATTAGCCCTCCTTATACTGTGCCAAAGTCAAACTGCATTCAGACGCAAATGTGCCAACGTTGCCACTCCTTAACGTAAACGTAGAGGGGCGGCAGACACAACATTGTCACCATAGCTGCAGACTTGTGCTAATTCTATTGAAAACATGGAGATCTGTAGGAGGTTAGGCTGATATGTCTCAGTATATATGGTTTGTAGTTTTACTTCGTTAAGGGCCGCTTTTACAACCTCCAGTTAAAGCATAGTTTGGATTTGGAGGGGAATAACCCGGGGTTAACTTATCCGGTGCTCGAAGCAGTAGTTATACCCAGTTTAACGCACATAACCTCGTAAGCGCCGCACATATCATATTAGTAAAAATAAATAAGGAAAAAAAGTAAGGTTTGTTGCTCCGATTTTTGTTGTCACTATCTGATTTAAACATATTTACGTTATAGAGAAGACAGTATAAATTTGCTTATAAATAATTTACGGCACAATTGACGTTTCAATAGGTTATCCTAGAGAATAAACTAACTTAGCATTTGTAAAATGCTTTGCGTGTTAAACTAGGTATAACTGTGGATTAGTTTATCCCACGGTTGTAAAAGCGGCCCTAATTGTGCTTCCTTATCTCGTGCATCATTGACGTTTCTGTTGCTACTTTTGCTACACATTTTTATGAAAAGTTTTTGGTGAATTAATTTTTACTCTACCCGGATCATTTTAATTGTTTGTTAAGGTGAACCGAATCTAAATGTTTATGTCAGATTCTACAAACTTACGGGCTAGTTCTTTGATTTTTTTTCTTTGTTTTTAAGTCATGCGATAATATGTTGAAGTTAGTTAAGTGTGGCTCTGATGACTACAGAATGGGGTCTTTCACGTTTAAGTACAGTTGCAGTCTGCTGCTTTTTTATCGTCTATGTATGTTTGATTTTTTTTTGTTGCTTTTGGTGATTGTCATTTTGTGCTCCCTTCTCTCTGTTCACAGTGGGAGCGTCATGCGGCCTGTTGCGTTTACTTTGAGATTTTTGAAAGCAAATTTTTAATTTTTTTTTTACGTTTTCTACGGCACACTGTCTTGCGGCGGCATCCACTTAGAAGTTTCTCTGCTCCGCGCGTGGTTTTTCCATTCGCGGCACACTATCGCGGTCGCGCACCAGGTCCATTCGAGTAGGCAGTTGTTGGCAACTTTTTCCTCCTCTTCCGCTGATGTTTACAAACCAATTGTGCAATGGTTTGCTCTGGGATGTTGCTGTTGTCGGATTTCTGTTCCGGCGGTTTTCGCTTGACATAGTCTCCGTTAGCGGGAGTGACGGTGTTGACAAATTTGGGGATACTAGTGTGGGCCACTTGTATCGTGTTGAGGGCTAGGCCGGACTTTGCTGCAAGATCTGCGGTGTGGATTGTTGCGACGTCTTGAGGTTTCAGTTTGAGGCAAGACGGTTTGGTTCCGGTCCAAACCTTTTCCGGTGTCTCTTGCTTGCAACTTTCTCTTACCGATGTTATGTGCAGGATTTGGACGTCGGCCGTGAAGCGGCTTCTGTCGTGGGCGACTTTTTCTTCTTCTTCTTCTTCTTCTTCTTCTTCTTCTTCTTCTTCTTCTTCTTCTTCTTCTTCTGTCGTATCGCAGATGGTGGCGACTGCCGTTGTTTCCTAGTCGAAGCATTCTGCTTCTTTGTAGCACTCGGTTTTGATTACTTTGGCGACGTAAACTTCTGATAAGGTTACCAGGGGTTGCACTAGGTCTTCCTCGACCTCGTTGACGACTACTTGGTAGAGTTCTGGTATGTCCGGTATAAATTCCAAGACCTCTTCGAATTCCACTGTAGCCTCGCAGATGGTGGCTTGGTAGAGCTGTAGTTGCAACGACAGTAACCGGATCGTTTCCCACATGAGGATGGTTCCGCTGCGAGCGATCGGTCTGTCTATGTAGTAGTTGCTGGAGTGGATCGTGTGCATTTGTGCTGATGCAGCATCTCAAGCTGGATTTGATTTCGGTTGAGTGCACCAGCAAATGCCATTTCTAGGTCACGCTCTAGTGTTTCTAGGCTAGTCGTGATGAAGTTGGTAATGTCTATTAGTCGACTGGGGTTTGGGTCGACTGGTTTGCTTGGCGGCAGCTCAATGTCATATTGTTTGAAGTCGGCTCTTCGGTACTCTTTGAGCGACTGTTTCTCTTCCTCTTCTTCTTTCCGCTCGCGATGTCTTCGTTGCTGAGTCTTCTTCCTGGATCTCTTCTCAGGTCGTTGTTGAGTCCGGCTGCTCCCGATGGGTATGACACACACACACGCACTCACACAGAGTTCTGTTCACACAGAACAAGTTGTTATTGTATGGTACGACGTGATAGTGCATAAAGCAACAACAGTGGCTGTCCAGAAACTCTGGCGAGGTGTGCAAGCACAGAGTAGTTGTTGTTGTTCGCTCCGGTTTAATATTTATAGGGGGGGAAGGAGACAAGGTGTTCCGCTATTGGTGGAACGTGGCTCCGTCCACTTGCTAAAATCAGTGATTATCCTTCTGTAACGATCTCCGGTTACAGAAACGTTGGCTCTATCATTGTTTTTGAAGAAAAGTTGCCCAATACGCCACCATACGCCACCACCACACCGCACTAAACGCAGTGGATGCATTGGTTTTTTTACTATGGCAAGTGGACTTTCTGTTCCCCAAATACGGCAGTTTTGTTTGATCACATAGCTGCCAAGATGGAAATAGGCCTTGTCCAAAAAGATTTTTTGGTTAAAATTTGAGTCAACATTCAATTCGTTTAAAGCCTAATGAGCAAAGCGATAACGAGCACCAAGGTCGGCATTTTAATTACTTGAACGAGTTGCACTTTGTACGCAAACATACCGAGGTCTTTGTGAAGAATCCGCCTCAAAGTGGTTTGCCGAACATTGAGTTGCTGACTTCTGCGCCGAGTTGATGTTCTTGGGTGCTCGCGTACACTTCGAGCCACAGAAGCGACAATTTTGGCAGAACGCTTTGGATGAGCATGCTTGATCCGCGCATTGTCTGCATTCCAGTTTCATGCACTTTTTTTACAAACTTTCGTATTCCTTCTATCGATGGCGCTTCATTTTTTCCAAACTACGTACGCAATTTTTGCGCTGTTGTAGACAAACGAGACCTATTTTTAAAATAAATTTTTAGTATTTCAAAACGTTGCTCTAAAATAAAACGATGGGTTTTCTGTCTACAGAAACATGGCTCACTCTTTATTAGCGTAGTGGAACGGAGAACCTAACATAAGTTGTAATGTAAGGGGGTCTTTCGGATTGTACCCTCAAATCATAATTATACATTAAAATCTAGTAACTATAATTCATTGTAAACTAACCAAATACTGAAGATGCACTATAATATTTTTTCTACGTTGCACGAGATTAAACGCTAAATGAGAATATAAATATGTTTTAACGAAGTTATTAAGTAAATTTCTACATATTTACGCAATTAATATCACTTATCTCGTATATAACTATTCTACAAATTATAAAAATTATTATTAAATTTTTGCAGATAATTAATTCTTTATTATTAGATAGGAAAAATAATTCAACTATATATCAATAGTCGGATAATAGCAGTAATAGAGGTGCGCTGAATAGGCCACGGAACGAACGTTGTAACCAAGTATTGATTACTGAATCATCTGCAGAGAGCAACAGCTGCATTAATTGTATCAAAGTCAACCCCATTGCGAAATAATTCAATCATTTGTAATTAAATTATTCGAATCTACATTTTACATGAAATTCCTCGTCTCTAATGGCATCTAAAATTAAATGTCAATCGAAACATTTAATTTAAAAGATTATTTTATTAATACATTTAAGTGGAGTACTACTTTTTAAAAAATAGTTTAGATATAAACCACAAGATGCCAATAAGTACAATGTATAAAAACAAAATTTTATGATTAATTATTTAGTTTACATAACCTAACAAAAAAAGAACTAAGAGTCCAGTTGTTCAAAAAGCTCAATTTTATTGCATGCTTAGTCAGTATGATTAGTTCCAAAGAGTTTGCATTGCCTTATCTTGTCAATAACAACCGAAGCAATCTTTGTCATTAAGGTGCATCCAAAATACATATAACTTGATGTCATCTTCCGTATGTTACATTTTTATCTCGTTTTCTACCTATCTATAAAGGGGGGATGTGCAACATACAGATATTGATTCTCCAATCTGATCTTGTAAGTGCATATTTGGGACAATAATTCCATTTTATATCCCTCACTACTCGGCGTCTGCATGTCTGGGCTCGCTAATAAAATTTCCTGCCAGTGGCGACAGCTCGCTCGTATACGCCGCCCTGCCTTTTCCTCCTTTTTACGATATTACAGCACACGCAAACTTGCATGGATACATTACCCCGTGATGTTGTCATAACTAATAATAAACATTGAGCACGATCGAACACCCCAGTTTATACACTAAATCGCATCCCTCGTCAAAATGATAAAATGTTGTGTTTATAAATGTCTCATCTTTCTTAAATATAAAAAAAGTATTCATGAGTAATGGGTGAATAAATTCGCATTTTGTTTTAAATAACAATAAGAAGGTTTTCGTTCTGTTTATTCATTAGTTTTACGTCGTTGGTTTCATTGTATTGTTTAAAATAAAAATATCACTGAGATGATGTCAACAGGATATTTGCTTATTCAGCTAACAAAGATTTAAACTATTAAATCTATCTACTAATTTATCTTACATGTTAGTAAATATACTGATTTAGTACAATGATTTTGGTTTCTTAAATAAACGCTGTTATATCTTTGATAACAACATTGTGATTTCATTATGTATTATGAATATATACCCAAATGAGCAACTTGTTGGTTGGATCAACACGTAGCCCGTGTTGAGCATTATAATATACAAATCGATTGTAAGAATTCATGCTGATAATAAATATCCTTATAATCTATTTTATGGTCTTCATTACTTTCAATAACAGCGTGATATATTTTGATAAATTGCTTTGGAACACATTCTTGCTGGATTGTTTTTAGTATTATATAGATATTATGACAGTTATTATAAACAGAATACGGAGATAATGTCATAATTAAATATGTTGATTTTTACACTTTTATCTGTGGTTGTTATTTATCCCAAGCAAATTATTGTTTACATGTACTATGCTCATAATTACCAGGTTTAAGGATTCTATGAGTTCCAAAAGAAAATAAGGATATAGACATCATATATTAATAAACCTGGATGTTTTTGAAGGTTATGTTATGCTCAGTTATTAATATTTTTTTTATATTACTTACACAATGAACGCTAAACTTCTCATCCACCACACCGTGCTTTTACGTTGTTTATTTATTAATTAATTAAACAATAGAATAGCTTGTTGCCAAATCGTTATTTGATGCCAACTTAGCCGCACCACTTTCGGAATATACTTCTTTCTTTGTTCCGCTTTAAGCTGCTTTATTCCCACAGCTTTTTGTTTGTGCCGGTCCAGTTTATCTTATCCGCTTGCATCAACGTGTCACCGCTACCAAACGCTATCGTTTACCTACCAATATATCATGTAAAATATAGAATCTCTATCATATGACCTAATAGGCTGTGATGTCAGAATCTCCATCATAATATCAATACATAGTACACCATAATACTAATCACGAAATTAACACAATTCCAAGGCCCAATTGGCCTGTGTAAGCTTGACAGTATTTTGCAGTTATTGTGGAACTCTAATGTCTCTACTGTCATAGTCAATTACTTATCTACCCTTAACACAATCTCAGACGCTCCATCTTCACGCAAATAACAATGTTTATGGTACATTAACAATTATAAAAAGCTAACCGAATTTGGCTGAACATACGAGACAACTCTTCTAGAAGACGAACAGTACAACATTTAATCAACAATTACGGACACTACTGCTCACTTACTATTTATTACTATGACTAATGACTATTACGCTCAGGTTTTGTTCTGACCTTCTTATACATGATGATGTACTGCGTGATAGCACCGACACTAGTGACACGATCGCATGGAATAGAGTCTGCTAATTTAATAAATGCTTGTGTTTTGATTCACGCAATGACGCAATGCGTAGCATGGAACAAAACACGTCTGCCAAGCGATCACAACTTTATAGTTATAGTATAATGGCCACTTAACGATAGGAGTTTTTGCTCTTTGCCGTTTTGTCAAGTAGCTATTGATTGCAGGTCTCTATTGACACAGTCATCTGGATTTTGGGATATATTAAAAAAAAAAAAGTGTCAGTTTGCTGAACGTTTTATAGACGCGAATTTATTGACAGTTTTTGGTGAGACTGTCTGCCTATGTGCTATGGTCCTTCTAGTGGTATTATATTATTATCTGTTATTTTGACAGTGACAGATCTTTCCGTTAGGAAATCTTTACAGAAAGTCAGTATCATATCTCCGCGGAACGAAATGAATTGCTTTACGCTTGAACAACTTTAGGAAATATTGCAAACTTATTTCCAAAGTGAATGTTGTGTAGCCCAAACAGTGCGTTTATTGAAAAGAAGTTTTGGCCGAAATGAGGCCCTCACCGCGCTTGCTGTACGCAAGCTTGTGCAAAAAGTTTGTGAGACTGGCATGCTAGTGGCCAACACACACGGTCTCCGCCGTCGTACGGTGAGAATGTTGCTGCCGTAGCAGAGAGTGTGCGACTCAGTCCTGGAACATCGACTCGCCGTCGATCTCAACAACTCAACATTTCACGCACCAGCCTGATGCGAATTTTGCACTAAGAACTCGCATTATTTGCTTATAAGGTTTAAATGACTCAGCAATTGAAGGCTCACGACCATCCGGTTTGTTATCGCTTCTCAGTTTGGGCCTTAGAGCAGCTCGAAATGGACACAGATTTTGCTCGAAAAATCATCTTTTCTGACGAAGCGCATTTTCATCTCGGCGGCTGTGCTCTCAAGCAAAACTGTAGCTTCTTGGGATCTGAAAACCCGCACGTGATTGTTGAGAAGCCAATGCATCTTCAGAGAGTGACAGTTTGGTGCGGATTTTGGAGTGTTGCTGGAAACGCCATTTCGGTCAACGTTGGGCGCTACAGAGCCATGATAAACAATTTTTTGTGGCCGGAAATTGAAGACATGGACTTGAACGATCTTTGGTTTCAGCAGGATGGCGTGCCATGTCACAATCGATATTTTGCGGCTAAAATTGACCACCTCGGAGCTGCGATTTGTTGCGGTTAGACTTTTTATTTGTGGGGTGCCGTGAAGGACCGATGTTATCCGAACAATCTATTAACGATTTAGGTCTTTAGAGTTGGAATTGGGGAGAACTTGATGTTGAAGTTGTTTTTAAATCAATCTTGCTTGTTTGCAGTTTTTACGGTTTTTTTTATTGTTTTTTGTGTTATGGATGAATACATATACTGGCTTGTCAATATGTTATCTTCCGTCTGGTGGAGTCTACTATGAGGCTGATGTAGCGTAGATCGGACCGCAAAATAGCAAGTAAAGTGTGTTTTTTTAGAGGTTTGTTTTTCGACCTGGTGTTTCTAGTGACAGTCAATTTGATAGGTGACAGCTGATTTCTGCTCAGTATGTTTTGCTATTTTATCATGAACAGACTTACGCAAGAACAACGCTTGTAAATTGTGCAAATTTTCTTTGAAAGTTTGAAAGAAATTTTACGGTCGACATAATCGTTCATCCGAGCAAGTTATTTGGAAAACTATGGATCGTTTTTGCACTACGCATAGTCTGATTGATAGTGTGCATCCGAAGAAGTTGTTGCGGCTGTCGATTCGCCATCGTGCAAAGCAATTGGAGCTGCCATCTACCTTATGGAAGGTTTTGCGAAAAGATCTTGGTTTACGAGCTTACAAGATACAGTTTGTGCAAGAGCTGAAGCAGCGTGATCATTATATGCGTCGAACCTTCGGAGAATGGGCCGAAACAAAATTGTTGTTGATCCTCATTTTCACAAATAAAATTTGTTGGTGGTGTTGCTTATTTTTGGCTCAAAGGAAAATCCATAAGCCATTATTGAGACGCCGTTACATCCACAAAAAAACACTGTTTGGTGTGCTTTATGGGCTGGTGGAATTATTGGCTCATATTTCTTTAATAATGATGCCGGCAAACACGTGAATGGAGAGCGATATTGATCCATGATTACTCACTTTTTTGCTGACTGCATAATCTCGCGTAACGGACTCGTGAATTGGCTTCCACGCTCGTGTGATATCACACCTATGAACTACTTTCATTGGGTATATGTGAAGTCGCTACTGTACATCAATAAACCAACGATGTTGGATCAACTGGAAGCCAACATTCGCCGCGTTATTGCCGATATACGGCTCCCGCTGCTCGAATAAGTGGTCGAAAAGTGGTTCAAAGATCTATACCTCTAAAAAACACCTTTTAGAATGGAGTCGTTTTTCGGTGTTGGCAAGTTTGAGGTTGGTAAATTAAAGTTGTTGCGATTATAAGGCGAAGTGAGCGTTCATTTGATCGAATGAGGTAAAGTAAAAAAAAAACTGTTCATTTAGCATTTCATACTGTTGTTTGATAGTTTTTGTAACGTTTTGACAGTTTTAGTAACAGTTTAGAATACAGTTTAAAATCATGTTTGACAGATCTGGCAAATTTTTGCAAACTTATTGCATTTCTGAAAATTATTTGACAGTTTTAGTAGCTTTTGACATATGTTATTTTTGACACTATTTTTGACAGTTATGAACATTATTGGACAGGTCTGCTATATTTCTGCCAAGATATATTATGACTGTAAATTGTTTGATAGGTAAGTATTTTTTTGAATTTTTTTGTTTTATTTGACTATTTAAAAAACAATTTGGTATATTTATGCCAACTTATCACATTACTACAAACCATTTGACAGTTTTGATAACTTTTGATGAATGTAGTAACGTTTTTGACAATTTAGTAACTGTTTTACTTACGGTTTTTGAAAGTATACAATACAATTTTTGACAGATATAGTACGTTTGACTATCTTATGACATTTTAACACATTACTTTAACTATAGCAGATATATATCACAGTAACTTAAAAAGTCGTTATTTAATGTTGACAGTTTAGAATACTATTTCACAGATTTACTATATTTCTGTCAACATAAATTAATACTTCTGACAATTTTAGTAGCTTTTTTATAGATGAAAGGTTCTTGTCAATTTGGTTTACAATTTGACTGATTCGGTACAGATTTGCCACCCTACACATCTCTGTAAACTACACATCTCTGTAAACTTCAAAATTGTATGTTTTTTTCATAACTTGAGGAGACTCTTTTCAATAATCCTAGCTTTGCCACTGCACTTTTACATTCTATCTTGTTTCTCTAAATAACCTCCTTGGTTTGTTAAATTATTTGTACTTGGATAAGTATTGCCGAACTCATTATGTTTGTGTTTTATTTGCTTTACTTACAGTTATTAAATGCCGTGTGTTATCAGGTAAAAGAGACGCAACAACTTGTCTGTTGCTGCAAAATTTTCTTATAAAAGACAGAAAATTTAGCGAAATATAATAACCCACAATTAGTTTATTCAAAACCGTTTATAGTAGCAAAATTCCTATAATCATTTATCGTGCTTTGTAATTTATATTTCAAATCACAGGTAGTTAATTGATGAGTTTTGGATTGCTAAGTCAGTCACGCACAACATTAATCAATTACCTCTTGTCAGAAAATCATTAAAGAATTATATAAGTTTACTTAATTAAATTCAGCCTAAACTGAAACGGTTTGTTGGATAATTTGAATTTCTTCATTTCTAAGTAGATAATAAATAAGCATGCATATGTGAAAACTAACGTTACAATAGGAATTATGAATTGGTGTCCTTGAATAAATTGAGAATTATAAAAGTGAAGCGATTATTTCGATTTACTATAATTTTATTAAAAACTTTGACATGGTTTAAATTAAATTTGCGAAAACCTTAGAGAACTTAATTCTCTAGTTTCTAATCTATGATAACGAACTTGCTAAGTTAGAATCTAAAATTGTAAATCGCAACAGCATTACTTATTTAGAAAATATTTTTCTGAAAATTATTTTTTTTTAAGTGATGGGAATTTGGTTAATATTTTTCAAACAATTTCGTATTTTTTTATTTATTTAATTTTTAAATAGGTTACGTTCTTGTCAATTAAGTAGTTGATCTTTAAACCTCTGTGTTCCACTTACGACACTAATAAAGGGCGAGTACACCAATATGCAATAACAATATCAATCAAACAATTAGAACTATATTTGCAATTTGATTGTTCACACAAATTCAACACATAATTGAACACTGCCCTCGCCCTTGTTACGTCACTTGTTCCGGACATGTAAATTTCGACCTGCATTTGAATATGTACATACATTGAATTAAACTAACTGTAATGACATAATAGGACACAAAGAGCATCGAAATTACAAATTAGGAGCAAGCGAAACGTATGAAATAAAAAAAGGTCATCGTCCTTTGCGTATCATGCACAATTTACACACCTGTGCGTTTGTTATATTTACAAATATGCGACTCCTCTACAGGTGCATTTCCTATAATCCCATCATCAGCAAACAAAGTACATCCATTTATAGAGGCTTTCAAAACCCTGTTAATTATCTGCAAACGACATCACAATGCAATCTGTGCAAAATATCTACAATTCCAGTTGCAAATGATACTACGCATTTATAAATAGAATTATTATTTAATGCAAATGTAATGCCTGGCAGCCACATTCCAGGCAGCAATTTACGGAGTGAATGAGAAATTCGTCATCGCTCATTATAATTCAATGAATTTACTGACATTTTGTAATCTAATTGGAAGGTCAAACGAGCATCGTATCTGTTACGCGAGACACATCATACACTAAAAATATTTATCCATGGCAATGATTCGAGATGTTTTTATTTTTAGTAATCCCAATGCAATTGGACCCAGTGAAGTAATCCGAAATTGAAATTATGTTTTCTGGTGACATAATACTTATGTTCCATGTGAAATTGCTGCATTCTTTTATGCTAACCGACTTGGTCATTAAGAGTTTTTTTTTTTTAATTAATGTATAGTGATCTAATATGCGGCTCTTTTTGATAGAAAATTACTTTTAATTTTTATCTTAAAATGTAAGTAATATAATCAACTTAATAGACTACATGTAAACTAACAAATTGTTAAGGTTAAATGTTAATAAAATATTAACAAAGCTGTTTATTTTAATGATTTATTTGAAATTTATGAAGAGCTTGTATTTTTTCCAATATTTATTTTCAAAATCAGCAGCAGATTCTTCAATACCATAAGATCTATTAAATTTAGATATTCTTAGCACAATTTTTTTCAGTTTTTTTAAGAAAAACACAAACTAAGCTTGTAATTTTGCAAACAAACTTTATTTTTTTTGTACAAGTTGTGCAAAAAAAAGTCAGTACAATTTTGCAGTTTAAGTTTATTGTGCTTTGTGTTTTAGTCTATCTTCTCTATTCTGTTGCTATACACTCGTCTGCATTGACGAATTGTCTTCTACTAGATAAAAGTTAAGGTTTTGTTTATTGCTGCGTGACGTAGTTCTGGAGCCATGAGAGCTGTTTAAGGCCGATGCTTCTTTTGTCTTATATCTCTCTTACAAGGATTAGCTGTGATATTTGGTATTTTGGCCCAGGTAGCTGATGTTAGGCTGTTTATTTGGTTCGATAGGGATCTGTCTTCCCTCGCTCTTCTTAGCACCTCTTCATTGCTAATGAAGTTAACCTACGAGATTTGAAACATTCTTATCAAGGTCCACATTTTGAAGATCTTGTTGATGGATGCTGCTTTTATCGTCCAAGTTTTGGTTTCATATATTAGGACTGGCCAGACGTAGCACTTAACATTTTTATTGTATACTACATACATATAAACACTAATAAAGTAAATTGTATAGAGGTGGATTTCTAAGTTCAGGTTTTTGTCACAGTAGGGGGCGTAATTTATTAATAGCTTGTCTCTACCCTACTCTGGATCTCTTGTTGAGGATCTCATCTATTATTCACTAGTGTGGCTAGGTATATTTCATTAATCTCTCTTTCTATCGCGAAAAATTAATTTTGTTTTGGTTCTGTTTATTTTAGCCCAGCTACTGTTCTTTGTTTGTTTATGTTTATTCGCTGTTGTATGTCTTGCTGATTGCTTGCTATGATCATAGTGTCGTCGATTGTTGATTGTGGTTTATCAAAAGCTTTTTAATTCTGACATTGGCTGCCTATTGCTAGTACAGATTTAGACGTACCGAGTTTGGTTAAATTTCTTTGTGTTTTTCCCGAATTTGACTACGGTTGTAGCATTGGGAATTTAGCAGTCTACGGTTTCAAGAATTGAAAATAAGTTCAGAGAAACTGGGCAATACACACGAAGAGCACAACAAAGTTGTAAGAGGGCAACAATAACTAGATTTGACAGATTTTTACGTTTAGTCAAGGCAGTTACAAGCTGAACTGTACAATACTTGAGCGCTAATTAGTAATTAGACAATTAGGAATCGACTCCGAGATGTAGGAAAACTCGCGAGAGTACCACCGAAAGGTTTCATACTAAGTAGAGAACAACAATTGGTAAGGCTTGCATTTACTAGAGCACATGGACATTTACAATGACTGGAAATCGTTTTGTTTGCGGATGAATCCAGATTCTGTTTGTATTCTTTAAATAGAATATTAGAAATATCACAAATTTTGGTAGTGGATTTGTATGTTTTGAAGTGGCATTTCTCAGAGACTTGGACAGAATTTTGTAGCTGCTGATCGGTATATACGCACATATACACATGGTACTTGCTCTATTTATTGGTCACAATTTTGTGCTAATGTCCGCTTGCACACTGCAGTGCAGGAGTACACTAATGAGGTAGAATTAAAAACATTATTGAACATGTCTGGAATTTGATTGGTTGGAATCTATGAATCAATTGCGCACCATTAACTTACCTAAAGAGGTACATTTATTGATGAATGGTACGCTATAGACTAAGACTATATTAGAAGATTTTTCCTTTTAAGAAGAATGCAGGCTGTTTTACAATGTAGAGGAAATAGCTGCTATAAATAAAATATTTATTAATTTTAGGGTTAGTCTATCTCCACAGTGCAATTGCTTTTTGATTCATTTTTTAATGTTGTAGCAGATGTCAGTTTGAAATAGTTGTAAAGTTAGTGATGTTTTTTTGAAACTAAGAATAGACTAAGAATACGTGTATTGGAGTTTACCGATTTCTAAGAGAAACCGGGATCTTTTATTAAATCAACTTCTGAACGTGAACCGAATAACGTTGATCAAGTGAATATGATATTGGAGTTAGTTAAACGCGATGCATCCACTAGTATGCGAAGGATGTCTGATCATGCACGGATAAAGGTGTGGATGACCTAACATAAATTTGGCTTATACTCATATCAGCTTCAACGAGTGCAGGCTTTGTTGCGAACCGATTTCGATTTGCGGATGCAGTGCTGTCTTTGGATTATTGAACATCAACATCTTCTTGACAACATACCCAACCATTTGCAGACGATCAAGTACTCTGCGCAAATGATATGAGGTCTTGCACCAAACATAGAAAAAACAAAATATCTATGTATAAGAGAAGATTCAACCGACGTCGAATTGGAAAATAATATCAGAATTGAAAGCCGCAGTGAATAGAAATATCTTGGTTACTTTTCAACAAACACGGAACGGACGAAGCTGAAATTACTGTTAAAATAACAATAGCCAACGGATTTTGATTTGCGGAAGCAGTTCTGTCTTAGGTATCAGCTTTTTTAGTAGAGATGGTATAATAATACTCGAAATTCTCATTGCTTCACATTGAAAACCTTGGAATTATGAGCGAGGTTTATTTATCTTTTTTTTTACAAAATTTTGAGTTTATCAAAAAAATTAAAAGGAAAATTTAAGCACGCATTAACAGGCTTTGAAACGAAGTAGTGAATCAACATATAGGTATAGAGGGTACAGTAATGGGTGACATTGAAAGAAAACAATTACACAGAATGGAAGCGTAGAGAAAACAGGAGAAGAGGAAGGTCTAGAAAGAACTGGATGGAAGGAATAAGGAAATCTATGTGTCGGAGACTCAGGAGGCAACCAATTTATAATATATATATTTATCTTAAGTCATGGACACACTATATAACTAGCCTACTATAGAAGCAACAAAAAGATGAAACTTAAAATAATTTATTATTTAACATATTTTCTTCTTAATAAAATATATTTATTACAGCGAACTTGCAACAAACAATAACAAACAATAATTATCTTACTCTACAAACCAGCTCTAGAAGGCTATCTCTCTCTATTATCTCCTTGTTTGAAAAAAAAAACGGTTTTTTAGAATTCTTTTCAGCGCATGTTTTTCAAAAAAAAGACATCTAACATTGACTAGTTGAATAATATTGCCTAGTCATAATTTATGCTTTATCAAGATAACTGATGATGATTACTCTACGACAATACCAAAAAAAGTGAGGCAAGAACTTTCCCAGCAGATTTTTGAACTGTTTTGGCTATCATATTATGATCTGAATCGATTCTTTCGGGATTTAACCTAGAAATTTTTAATGGAAAATTTTAAATATTTGTTTTAGCCTAATTTGACGGTGTTATAATATCATGTCATGAAACTCGAAGCGTGGCTCAGTTTTGTGAAGCGCCTAACTTTAACCTCGCGCATAGTTTGTCGCACGTTTGAGCACCAGCTCTGGCAACAATTTTTTTAGAAATTATGGTATCTATTAATTTAGGACATTAGTCTAATATATGATTAGTGTCTATTTAACCATAATTACATTTAATATGAGAGTTTGGGTGGACCAGATACAGTGGCGGAACTAGAATTTTTGGGCCCTACCGCAAAATATTGAAAAGGGCTCACTCAGTGACGGTTTTAGAAAAAAAATACAATTTTGTCGTTTTATTAACCTATATTTTGTAAATTCTGGGGCCCCAGGTTTAAAAAAAAAAAACGTTAGGGGCTTCTCTATGCTTGTGGGCCCTTCCGCATTGCTGACACTTGCTTACAGGTAGCTTCGCCTTTTGGCGTGGCACACAAAATCATCCCTCCCGCTCAAAAGAAGCGCGAATGAGCAAGTTTTGCATCAAAACATTGCTCATTATTTTCTTTTACGTCCGAGGAATCGTTCATTTTGCTCAAAAGATTGAAACGCTGGATCGCGCGTTAGGTCCGACATCAAAGACACGGTCAAGCTCCACTATGACAACGTCCCTAGTCAAACGGCCGTCATTGTTACCAACTTCCAGTCACAAAGCAAAACCTCGGTGGTCTCCCAGCTCTCTTACAGTCCCGATTTGGCTCCGTGCGATTTTTATTGTTTCTTCGACTGAAGAGAGAGCTGAAAGAAAAGCATTGGGAGTCCGTGGTTACAAGGTTATTAAAAGACGTTCATGTCGAGGAGATTCAGGGTGCCTTTGTGCCAGTGCGATCAATAAATCTATTTTTATAGAAAATGCACATTACTTTCATAATGGCCCCTGTATTTGTGTTTTTAGATACATATTCAAAGGCAGCTTGTGAGGTAGTAACACAATCGTCAGCTCTAAAATATTTGTAACCGGAAATATAAATTGGTCGTTTTTTTTTTTAATTTCACTGCAATGTTTACCACTTTTGAAGCACCCAATTTAATTTTTCATGGTCAGATACGTTAACAAGTGTATCAAGCATATTTTTGCAATTCTGCTTCTTAACCCCTTTAACTGCAGGTAAAAAAAAACTTTGAAGTTTTTAATTGTGTTTGTAAACATTTCCCGTTATTGTAGTATCTTTTGGCATATACTCAATTAAGAGAATCTCTTCAGCGCGCAACGTCAAAGAAATTTGTGTCTTATCACTTTTTGCGCAGAAAATTTGTTTTGCTTTTTTGGGTGGTGGATAAGGACTAACCTATTGTTTTGTGGAAAGATTGTAGTGGTGTACTCAAGGTCTCATCCCCATTTACAATTATATAGAAGAAGTCTTCATCTTGGGATAAAACAGATTTTGTTTGGGAATTTATCGTACCTTTACTTTGCTTATTTTCAAATCTTTACATAGACACTAGATTCTGTTATTTCTATTTTAATTAACACCAAATCTTCAACTTTGTTGACGATTTTGTCAGTTTGTACTTTCAGATATCTCTTTTACTTTGGGTCATTATGAATGGATTCTCTCCCCTATTTGAACTGCTTGCACCAATATTTAACTTGGAAATAGGTGAGGCTATTTTTTCTATACAGTGACACCATTTTCTCATGGATATTCTTGGGGCTACTTTCTATAAAAATTACTAATTGTTATAAACTAATATAAAATGTTAAGCGATTGAAATTAAACTTGGAGATGACACTATAAAAGTCACAGAAACTTGAGATAAGAAAGTTTTTGCATAGCATATGGCTAGTTAGATAACCTAAAAACTATTGTTAAGTATTTACAAATTAATGTACTTCTTCTTAGAACTAAAAGACATTTTCTTTGTTAGAAAGTGTTCTTGTCTTGTAGGTAGCTATAGTAAACCAAGAACAGATTGTCCGGTATAATAGGCAACTTTATTTACACAAAAGTTATGTTTGTTTTGCTGCACCCATGTCTTTGCCGGTTTTAGCAGTTTTCATTCACATTTCATTTCACACATTCCAAGGGCCACGCTGTTCTGGGATTACTGTATATGCCGTAAAACATCTTTATTTTGATGGCCAGGTTTTACTCAGTATTTCTTGAATGTTTTTGCATATTGAACGTATTTTATTCATTTTATATCAGTCTGACCACTGCTGGTTGATAGATCTGATGTAACGTATTCTTCACTCAAGTCTTAACCGTTTATTATTTGTCTATTGTTGTTGGATTTTTGTCTCTTCTTGCACGCTGGCCTTGTTTTTTTTTTATCAAATTAAATCTCAAAAGTGTATTTATGCAGTATCTACATCGAAAAGTCGTAATAATTTATAAATGTAATGTATTAGTAACAATGAAAAGTTATGAAAGACCGATAGATGTGTTGTTATTGTGGTTTATATTTTGGTGTATTCTGTTTGATTATGGTTATAAAAAAGTGATTTTTTACTAATGCTTTAAAATCTTTTTTTAGTAAGTAATTGTATCTAATCATGTTAATTTAACGAAAAATAACGGTAACATTTCATTTACTAATGTGGAAGTAAATTATTCATTCATTGTTTTATTTATCTGGCAGTAATAATTTAATATCCACATTACATTCATCATACGGCATTGTTCATGAAGCAATTGAACATAATTATTAAGGGAATTGGGACGAAGTATGGGAATTTCCAAATAATTTCTTTAAAAAATGGATAATAAAATTATTATATTATCATGGATAGAAAGTGTGCATTTTTTTCTTATTACGTTGCGCGATTTTAATATGAAGTTAATATTGTAAAGAGTCTTACCACGATCTTACTTATTTACTTAATCTTGAGTTTATTTTTGTAAATATAATTTTTTAAATAAAACTTGTATTCAAAATAGGATAAATTACAGTAATCCCAGTACGCTTGGCCAATGGAATATGTGGAAAAGGATGCTAAAACGGACAAAGGCATGAGTGCAACAGAGCAAAAAACTTTTTTGTGTATATTGAGTTGCCTATTATATATACAGTTTATTGGGATTACTATACTTATATAAAAAAATTATATATTACATTAATAAAAGTGTTTAGTTTTTGTTTTAATTCTAATTTTTATATTCAAAATGTTATTTTGTAAGAATTGTTAGGTAACATTTTTTAGAATGAAGCTATAAAACGTCAAACTTTTAAATTACATATTCTATCCATAACTCAGACGACTTTAATTCAATTTGTCACTTTTTTATTACATTCTGGTTATAATTTGATTGACTTCATTGTCGAATTTAAAAATATCACATCCAATCAGTGCTTTTTCAAACAAAGCTTTTTCAAATATTATGACAAGGAATTGCTGAATTTATAAATATTGTGCCTAATTAAAGTTTGATATACAAATGAACAATAAACAATTAACTTCGTGCTGATTAGTTCGCATAATACGTGGACATATTTCCATTGCCATAATATATGCTATTATTCGTAAATCGATTCATAACTTATGAATATTTGAGGTATTATTTATTAGCATTCAACCACAATATTAAATCATAAAATTCTTTTAATGTTTCCGTAAAAGGATATCTTGATGAAATTTGTGTGCGTGATTATATTTTAATGGCTATAAAAATACATTTTTGTCTGATAGACGTTTCAAAAATTAATGTGTTTACACAAAGGATTAATTATTCAATTTTATAGTTTTTAATAAATTATTTATTGATAAAAACAAAAAAATATTCTGTACTTAACCCAGTGTATAAAAGTTGCAATGAATAGAATGCATGAATGCACCATATGTAACTACATGAACATGAACTTTTAGTTAATTTTAGCTTAGTTTGCACCGTACTTCGATTAGTTAGAATTGATTAATATTGTCATGTTGGCAGCAGTTAATCTATGAAATTTATATGACATTTTTCAGTCAGTGAATGAATGTTTACTCGTGCTTATATTTGAATCGTGCGGGTGGATATAATTGTGAACTTTTATAAAATTATGGACATAATTGAAGTATAATAAACAATATTTATTTTACTGATATTAAAGTTAAAGTAACAAGAATAATATTAAACAAGTTTAAACAAATCATCATAAATAATATTCAATATGAATTTTCTTTTACTTTATTTATTATAACAAATATTAAAAAAATCCTTTTTTACATTGAAATTCCAATGAAATATTATTTCTTAACTAAATACTTAAAAAAGATTATTAATTTAGTTCAAACTTCAATTCTTCAAAGAATATACTGCCTGTAAAATTCTGCAAACATTTAATACATACAGTTTGAGGTTTATTTTACTGCGCAGTTAACTGGCGGACGTCGTCCGCTTAAATAAACAAGTTCATCTCAATTACGCAGCGTAAATTTAACGTTAAAGGGCTAATGTAAACAATAATTTTATCAATTCCAATTATACACTTATGATTAATTTTTGGTTTTGTTTATTTTCAGATATTCTAGGCTAGAATGCCCGAAGAGAAAACAATGGTGGCCGATAATGAAAACGCATCGCCCGCTAAGGGCAAGGGTTCAACTATGTCACGGGCCGGCAATGCTCAAGCCCAAATTACCATGTTAGATGGTAATGTGTTGGACGTTTATATTGAGGTATGTATAGATTAAACTTTTGATAAAGATTGCTGCAAAACAACTGTAACGCACAGTGTCAAAATTATACAATTACACAAATTATCATGGAATTTAAACGTTGATAACTCATCAGAGCATCGATGACAAATTTATCATTAAAACCAGTGTTCTGTTGTCAACTTATAGAACACTTTGCAAATTCTATGCACATAATTATCAAACCGAGTTACCAAACACATTTTACGCTGTTCGATATTAAAACAAAACAACAAACTGTGCGTTCTTAAGATAATATTGCCGTTATTGCTGGAAGTATTGATGAAGACTCAAGTTTGTCAATTCGCAGGAAGTTATGATTTGTTGTTGATCTTCGCCTAGTTTGTTTAAGAGCTCAAGCCGCAAGACCATAGTCGTTATACGTTTGTTGAATGGACTCAAAATCATTTTTTTTGTAGTTTGGGAGGTGAGTTTTCTAAACGATGGACGTGTCGGATTCATTTTTACGAGGAAAATACTTACCGTCTAAACCTTCCCCAGTGTTGAATACCTGAAAGTTTGAGACATTTTGTTTGGAGATAGGGATTTAGGAGATGGTTAATAAGACGTCTTATAGGCTGTGGGGTGGTATGTGGTGTTATCCACTTTAAGTTATAGGACGCTTACTTGATTCACCGATCGTTTGTAGAAATAAGCTTCCTTGTCTGACTTGGTGAGTTGGGCCAGATCAGGGTTGGAATGAATTGCGAGATAATTGTTGGCGGAATGAGGGAATCCTGAGGTATTCCAAATTTCTCTGTTTTGGACAAACTATAGAGCTCCGAGGAGCATCTGCAAAGTAGTACTTTGGAAGGCCTCGAGACGATTGCGGTGCTAGCTTGCGGCCGTTCCTAAGATAGGAGACGCATGTGTAATCATGGGTCTGATGGTATAAGTGTAGAGTCGATATTGTTCCGGAGCTACAAGCCACTGTTCCGACGCAGCGCTGGGACAAAAAGATTTTTGCTATTCCGGCTTCATTGAGAATAGACTGCACATGCAATTTGTACGTGGGTCCTTTGTCAAATGTTATCTCCAGATACGTGGCAGCATCGGACCATGGTATGAGAACGTCATTAAGATGGACGTTCTCATGGGAGGTGATTCGTTGCCGTATGAAGAGAACAATTTTGCTTTTCTCCGGATTTACTCTGACTTGCCATTTGTTTAACCATTCTTTAAGGTTAGTGGTGGTTTTTTGTAGTTTTGAGGCGACCATCTCTTAAAGAGTATAGAAGTGCTGCGTCGTTAGCATATTAAGCCATTTTAACTCCGTGCACCCAAGTAGAAGGCATGTCAACGACGAATAGGTTAAATAGCAGAGGAGAGCGAATGGAGCCTTGAGGAACTTCTGCTGCAATATGCCGTGAGGTTGAAATGTGGTTCAAAATTTTAACTGTCAGAGTTCTGCGATTTAGATATGAGGCTGTTAGCTTTTGTGTTGTCCTGGATTCTGTTCAGGATTACCCTCTCTATGACCTTACTTAAGGTGCATAGAAGACTGATAGGCCGTTAGTTTTGGGGAATCTTCCGATCTTTTTTTAGGTTTTGGGACGTTTATCACAAGTGAGCTTTTTTATTCTGTAGGGAAGAGTTTGCTTTGAAGAATTGCGTTAGCAATGTTGGTGAGCATCATTATTGTTTTATGCAAGAACAATTTTAGAGCTCTGTTTGTTATTTTGTTGTGGCCAGTAGCAGACTGGTTTGAGAAGGTTGAACGCTTTCTTTTGACTTTCCGATGGACTTTTTTGACGTGCTCCAGATCATTATTCTTGGTGTATAAGGGGGAGCATGGAGTTTGAGGCTGTTGACAAATGCCTTGGCCTTTCTCTCGATGGATGTATTGAACCTCATTTTTGTTATGAATGGCTGAAATGGGGACTTGTCTGTTCTCTAAGGGTTTGAAGATTTTCCACATTGGACAGTTGTTTACTGAAATTGATTCTAAAGTATCTTTCTAGCACATTTTTTGCCTTGCAAACTTATGGCTTTTCTCACTTTGCTGTGAAACGAGTTTAAGATCTTGCGATCAGTGGGTTTGCGAAGCTTCTACCACTGATGCTTGGCATAGCATCACTACTACGGATCAATGCCTTAGTGTCTTGGGATAATCTAAGAGGATTATCGGCGCGATCCTGATGGTTTTAGAAGCCTTCTCCGTGGCTTTGAGGATTTGATTACTAAAAAGTTAGACGGCTTTTTCGATGTTCTCAGGATAGTGAGAAGAGAGTTCAATCCGTATATATTACGAATTTTTCTCCTTCCGCGGCTGATCTCCTTCCGTACAGTTTTATTGAATTCTGAATTTGAATGGTATGGATCTGTTAACTGATCATCACGGTTGTGTGATTTAACAATTTTAGATTTTTTTTGGGGTTACGTTAAATTATTTGTTAATACCAGCAAAACCAGTAACTATTGACTTCTTGGAAGCAAATAGAACTTGCACACACAGACAGAATGTGGTTTATCAAATATAGCCGCGATGGACAATTGTCCGAAATTGTTTTCAAATTTCACATAAAACTGATTCAAAATTTGGACGCACTAAAAAGAATCATTTGAACTTATTGAAGCTAAGATTATTATTAAGAAACATTGCACTGCATTTGCGAAGTATCTGCCAATTAAATAATTTTAGTAGTTCCTATCGGAATTCACATTATTGCCAACCAGAATAAAATGAAAAAGATATGATAAAGATAATATTATCTCCGACAGAATGGTCATAAAGCGAACGTTTAGAATGCTAGTAGCTATTTTGCCGCTAGCACAACGCGTCTCCAACACTACAATGGGGTTTATCATGGGAAAAATTATTAAAAACAATGTTTTTTTTTTTTAAGGCGGCCAAACAGTAACATTTTAAACGTTTTTGTATCCAGACCTTAATAAAACTAATTTAATTGTTCAGCGACTATCGCCGGATCAGTGTAACAATCAAAGATTTGCAGTAATTATTTTGACAAGGTTTTTTTTTGTTGTACGCATTATAATAAAAATACTCGCACCGGGGCGCGACAAGAAACACTTTGTCTATATGATTCACTGAATTTGCCTAATTCTTTGATATTGATTTATTCTACTTGTCACTATTCAACAACTATTTGACGAGCAGTAGTCATTTGGCAGGTTTAATTGTACATGTAAAAGATCCCATAGTTTTTTATATACATCGAGCAACTAGTTGTTTGAACGCATTCCAATATCAACATCCGTTTTTGCATGAATAACTCTTGTCTTTTCTTTATATTTCAAACTTTTTTCTACATATAAGTTAGCACTTGTTGGGAGGGAGGTCAGGGTTCAGAAAAGTATTCCTTTTAGTTTGTAGAAGTTATTTAAAATCATCAAGATATATTAAATATTTTTTAGTTTGATATAGGTCTTTATACTCATTCTATGTATTTTTGTTATTGATAATTATAATTTTCATCTTTATTGATTATAGTTGCAGTTATTTCAATAAATTTTGAAAGTTTTGAGACAGATGATAAGCTAATTAAAAGTTAGATTGTCGTCTTAATTTTAAGAAAGGGTTAGAACATCTCTTGGATTGAGTAAAGCAAATTTAGTTTTTTTTTTTTTAATTTTAGTTTCTTTTAATTAGTACGAGAAGATTTTTTTGTTATCACCTAGCTATGAAAACAACATGCTATTGCGAACATCTTCTTACTTAAAATTATTGTGTTATTTCTAAGTTTGGTTCTAATTGCTTAACATTTGCAATTTGAACACATTACCGTCATGCATTTTTTATCGAAAGAAGCCAGTAGCAGTAGTGTATGTTCTATTTTTGGGTCAAATATTGATGCAAGCAATGGGGCAGACATTCATGATAATTTAAAGTGTGGAAGCACGAATTGATGAAACCCTCAACAAAGTGGAAGATATGGTGGTGTTGATTGACGGCCGATTAACCATTTCAGATATTGGTAGATAACAGGAAAATTTTACATGAAGTTTGGGGATGAGCACTATGAGTTGCCAAGCTGCTCAGTTCCGAACAAAAACTTACTTTTTCTATAGAGTAGTAACTGGGGATGAGACTTGGGTGCACCATTGAAATCCTCTAAAGAAGAGGAAGTATATGCCAATAGGGAATTGCCATAACATTTTGCGGCTATACACGTAAAAATACTATTATGATCAGAAAACTCTGCTTCTGTACGACAACTGCAAAATGCATAAAGCACGAATGAATCCGGTTTTATGAAATTACAACATCCACTTTAAAGTCTCAATCTGTGGATCTTAAGTAAAGATCTGTAAGTCGTTTTGCCAGTAGGGAATCTCAATGAAAGTGGTATTATCTGTAGAAACGAGCTCATCTAGCTCTACGTGATATTTTTTATGAACATGTTAGTAACTGTTGTATGTTTATTAGTTTGCCGAAAATAGAACTTTGTGTACGTTGGTAACCACCTTGAGCATCTAATGTGATTGCAGAAGTTAAATATGACGTACAGCACTTTTTGATGTCTATTTAAATGTAGTAGTGCAGTTTATATGTTAGTATTTTACATGTTAAAGTGTATACACATTTTTTGTATTTATTGGTTAACTGATTTTTTGTCTTTCCTCCTATTTTTTGCGTACGATTCTGGATCTTCTATTTGTATGAGGTATCTTATAGGAAGCTAATTGTAGCCGACAGATATATCATGTTACTTTTTGATACTCTTAGAAAGAGATTAAAAGGTTTAGAGGTGCAGCGTGTTTCATTGAAGCATGATATACCAAACTTGTAATGATTTATAGTTTGTACGGCTTGAAATTTGAAGTTTGGTCACTTCGTTTTCTGATATCTGCTTTGTTGGATAATTCCGAAAAATTAATTTATTATTTTTAAGGAAGACTAAATTCGAACGACCGTGGAAATCTCTGTATGTTTGACGTTGACAAACCAACCAATTAGGGCAGGATCAAACAAATTGATAAACATTAGTTTGCTTCTCTTCATGCTCATTACGCATATGCGAGATTAAGCTACTAAGATGGAACCAAACAGCTTGTTGAATCTTACAAGGCATTTAATGATTTTTAGTCACTACAATCGTTTGACGGCTTACTAGATCATCAGACGTATATGAAAATAACATTGAGTTCTGTTGGAGGAAAGCACATTTCAACAATGTAAGCTACATGATGATGAATGAACTGATGGGCTGGCGCGCAAAGGCTCCACTAAAAAAATGTGGACTTTTGTACCATTGCTTTGATGGTTGGCCTGGTTGTATCTGGCCCTTTTTAGCAATTTTAAGCAGGCGATCGGTAGGCATCTTGTTCACGATCTTTCCACTCTCTTTCTCTTTCGGTCTTATCTTACTACGTCTTGAATTCAGCGCCGTAGCTAAGGCCCCAAGGTGCGTGGGGTGGGGATACGTTTTGGGGCCTCCAAACCTACCAAGTGGGGGGGGGGGGGGCTGCCAAGATTGATCAAATAAAAAGTATAAAATGCACGCTGCTTTTTTCTTAGCTACGTCACTGCTTGAATTTGACACAAATCTCTTATTTCATCACTTCTCTTCCGGCAGATAAGCTGAAACCAGTTAATGCATGTTTGGATGTTGTATATGTACGTATTCTCTGCTCTAGTTTCTATTGCATAAGTCATGATCGGCCTTATGCAGGCTTTATAGATTCCTACTTTACTTTACTTTCCGCACTCATATATTTTGCCATATTATATTTCGTATATCTAGAGATTTAAGCTGCTTTTGTTGTTGTTTTTTTTTACAGATCTCTGTCATTTGTAATAGTTGCTTGTTTACATCTTTGTGGTTTATTAGACACAGTGAGTGATTGGGTTTTCTTTACATAGTTACATAGTTCATATTTATATAGGAGCCTCTGCAGGTTATCTTTGTTTTCAGAGGTTATAACTGCGTCGTTGACGTAGCAGATGATCTTAATTTCCTGGTCTCTCATCAGATATCCTTTTCCACTTTGTTTTACTTCTTAATTTATCAATCTTTACGTTAAATAGGGCAGAGCTTGGGCTGTTTGTATGTGTAATTTCTTTGGCAATGGGTACTTTATTGGACAACTTATCTGCTACTCTTATTGACGATGATGGCTATTATGTTCGGGTGGACGCGTTTTCTTCTTGGAGTGTTGTAACGTCCGCTAATCTTACTCCCCCCCCCTCCCCCCCACCTTGCTGTATGCTGTATAGTTTCCGAAAGTGTTCTTCTCAATCTTCCAGGGTGATCTTTGTAGTCTGTATGCATTTGTTTATTGGTTTCTTTCTGTTCTTCAGCATATTCTACACTCTTCTGACAATTAATGCTAAACCCTAAAATGGGGTACTGCTGGCTTGGCATGGCTAGTCTAAGGGAAATTTTTTCAAGCACTGTCTTAGCATACATCTCTGATGGCGGGTTGAGTGTTGGGGCAGCGGAGTGAAGTTACCACCGGAGGAGGTACAGGCCTATTGAGGCTGCATTTAAGAGTTTTGTCTCGACTTTCACTCGAAATCTAGAAGATCATCTATATAATGATAATTTTGGCGTTTGTTGTACTGTTTGAAATCTCTTTTTGATAAATTTCCATCGAATGTTTTCTTAAAATACGTGGAATGTTAGCCACAGAGAACTGCTTAAACATTCTTTTTTATTTGTCTTTATTTGGCTCTCTCGGAAACATCTCTTCTCTGAGAATGAAACGGCGTTTGAAAGGTTATAAATTGACTTCATACGAGGAGGTGAGATCGGGTTTGTAGAGCAAGATGGTTTATTAAAAGTTTAGTCATGTTGCAGTTTTGCTGTAATAAATATATTTTATTAAGAAAAGTATATGTTCAATAATAAATTATCTGGGACGTGTAGTATGGGGTTGATTGGCCTTGCTCCACGATGTTGCAGGCCGGTTTATTCTCGATTGTTGAAGCTCAGAGCCAGAGGTAGCTGCTTTTGTTTTTGTTTTTAGCTGTAATGTTATATAGATATCTACCGCTTTTGGAATTGGCTTTTTTGTATTCTCTACGACATTCCGTCTATAACATTAGCGATATTTTTTCTTTGACCGGCGTCAAAATGGAAATATTGATTGACGGATTGAACACTCGTAAACAACAATTGCGAAGAGGTCAATTGAGAAAACAGTGTACGTTTTTGGGTTAAACCGACATACAACACATCGGCATCGTCACCAACCCACACATAACCTCTCAGGACTGCTCTCATTTTTCTTAAACTTGGATCTTGAATCTCTACTAACTCAAAACCAGTTTATTTTTAGAATGATTACTCTGATCTCAAATGATTTGTAATTTGGATTATTTTTGGGCGAACGTCCTGACGAAAGACGTTAGATGTACGTCCTTTCTTCTTTAAAAAAGAACGCGTTTGTCAATTTCTACCTTCTGTCATCTATCAACTGTTAGGGTAGACTTTATCCATATGTGAGAGACGGGTAAACTATTTTTACCCGGGCGCCATTCTCTTGTATTTACGAACAGCTAGGACGTACATTCTAGGGCGAACGTCCTGCATTTATGAACGCGTTTCTCTCCAATTTAGAATTGGAACGCCTAGTTGTAGTTTGGGTAAATGCGTGATATATAACTGTAAAAGCGTTTCTTTTACTGTCACACAAATATATTATATTACCCATTTATCAAATGAAATGTCAACAGTCAAATTTACAAGTTTTAGTTATGTAAACTGTCTAACATATGATCTGACAATTTAAATTTTTATCAAATCTGTTATATAAGTTGTTGATTTGTCAAACCATCTGTCAACTGTCAGATGAACTGTCAAATATCAATTTGACAAAGCAACTGTTACACAAATATGTCATATGAACTGTTAATTTGACTTATCAACTGTTTTACAAATTTACTTTATGGGCTATCTGACATAAAAACTGCAAACTTAATTGTTTACGGATCAGACATACAGGGTCATTATAAAAGTTTGGGATTATGTAACCATCTAATGTACGTTTGTGCCACTCTAGTGAAATAGTGATTTCATGTTTATAACCTTGCTTGACAGCTGAAGTTGAACTGTCAAAACAAAGTAAACAGTATGGTGAACAATTTTAAAAAGGCCGCATATTTAAAGTGATTACATAATCCCAGCCATTTATAGAGACTCTGTATAAACTATCAACTGTTAATGTGAGAATGCAATTGTTTTTATTTTATAATTTTGACAAATTTGTGTTATATGTCAACTTTTGTCAATTTAACAAAAAGCTGTCAACTCAATTGTCACAACAAATCTGTTACATATGTTTTTTTTTTTTATTTTCAGAGAAAAGCAAAAGGACAAGATCTTCTAAACAAAGTATGTGATGCCATTAATCTAATCGAAAAAGATTATTTTGGCTTAGTATACACGGATCGTCATGATCCAAGAAATTGGTTGGATTTAGAAAAAAAGATTGCCAAATTTATGAAATGTAAGTTTAATATATTTTTAATTAATTCATCAATTAATTTATCTTTATTGTAGCTGAACCATGGCAATTCAATTTTGAAGTGAAATTTTACCCTCCTGATCCAGCTCAATTACAGGAAGATATTACTCGCTACCAACTGTGTTTACAAATTCGTAATGATATTCTAAATAACAGATTACCTTGTTCGTTTGTCACTCATGCTTTATTGGGCTCCTATTTGGTCCAATCAGAATTGGGAGATTATGATGTTGATACAATGGGCCGTACCTACTTGAAAGACTTTAAATTTGCTCCTAATCAAACACCTGAATTACAAGATAAAGTTATTGAATTGCATAGAACACACAAGTAAGTACTATATTAATTTATTTTTATCAAATTATTATTATTATTACTTTTTAGGGGCCAAACACCTTCTGAAGCTGAATTACATTATTTAGAAAACGCGAAAAAGTTAGCAATGTACGGTGTAGATTTACATCCAGCTAAAGATTCTGAAGGTGTTGATATCATGCTTGGAGTATGTGCTTCCGGTCTTCTTGTGTACAGAGATCGTCTTAGAATTAACCGATTTGCCTGGCCCAAGATACTCAAAATTAGTTATAAGCGTCATAATTTCTACATCAAAATCCGACCGGGTGAATTTGAACAATTTGAATCAACGATTGGATTCAAATTAGCAAATCACCGCTCTGCCAAGAAGCTATGGAAAACTTGTGTAGAACATCACACATTCTTCAGAATGATGTCACCTGAAGCTAATCAGAAACCATCACTGTTTCCAAGATTGGGCTCCAAGTTTAGATATTCTGGTAGAACACATTATGAGACTAAACGCACTCCAATCGAACGACAACCGCCACAATTCGAACGATCTTTATCTGGCAGACGATTGGCGTCCCGTAGTATGGATCGTAAGTATTCACCACTATGACAATTTTTTTTAGATATATATCATTTACGTTTTTAGCTTTGGGAGGTACAGTTCCAGAAGATAATTATAACGAAAGCAACAAACGCCATACGATGCCCCACCCACCCGAACACATCCCCGATATCGATAACCTAAGTCCAGCGAAAACAAAATCACCGAAGGATAAGAAAGAAAAGGATAAGAAGGAGAAAGAAAAGACCGAGAAAAAAGATAAGGTGAGAATTTATTGAATTAATATGTATGGTTCATAGTTGCACAACAAAATTGTTAATTTATGATATGTTAGCTGGCTCGGAGGGGCAGTGCTGGAACCGCATCCCAAAGTTCTACCAGTTCAGTGGAGGGAGTCTACGATGCTGATAAGAACCAGAAGGTGTTTTTCTTTCAACAAATAATGCTTCTTCTTCTTTACTGAACTTGCCTCATAAATTAAAATTTCACAGCAGTCTTTGTAGATTTTGTTGGTTTTTTTGATTTTCTTTTTATTTAGTTGTATTGAGTTTGCAGTAAGTAGTCTTCAGTATGTGCAGCAGTGTGCGTACGAGCAGCTTTCTTTTTTAAATTTGCCTATCAGCAATAGTTGCAATTACTTATTCAGTTTTTATTTTCAATCAGAAACCTGTGGGCGGAGTTTCTGTCCTACCACCTGGTGGCCTCTTCAACAAGAAGAAAGAAAAGGATGATAAAGATAAGGAGAATAGAGATATTAACTCACCTTCTGAGCAGAATGGTACTGCTGATGAATCTCAATTAAATTCTAGTGGAGAACATGAGAAATCGCCCAACAAAGAGAAACCCAAGGTAAGATTTTTTATTCAGAAAATAATCAACAAAATAAAGATAAAATTCAATCAATTAGATAATGTAGACTCCAGATTATTATTATAATACACAAGTACTCAAGTACATTTTTAATTGAAACAGTAAGAAAACACCACTAGTGTTCCAAAATGAAAAAACTTTCAGGAATATCATTTTAAAAAAAGTAACAGGTTTTAGAATTTTATTTATATAGCTATATTGTGCTACTTTGTCTAAAATATAAACATAAATCAGTTTTCCAATCTTCTAAATTGGATGTGGCGTTTTGTAGCCTTGTGGTTACTATTTTTGGTGACCTCAAGCAGTGGAGAAGTGCTGTGTAATCCTCATGTATAGCCATGTCTCAACCTTGTCTCTTTTGCTCTTTATTGATCATTATTTGCTGCGGTTTCTACTTGTAGCACTTTTTTGTTTATTTTTTTAGTTCTGATCTGGTAATCATTTTATTGATCTTCTTTTCAGTTTTGTTTTGTTTTCAGCATGCGGCTTACTATTGTTTCTACGCAGAGGTTTCTACCTACGTTTGTTTCTGCAATTTGTCTTGTTTGCTTCCATGTGTTTACCGCCACGCAGTATATGAAGTTGTTGCTCTTTTTAAATGTTCTTTTCTTCAGCTAGGAGCTGAGGAGCTGAAGCATCTGTGAGGAACTGGGTTAGGAAGTAATGTACTTTGCCGTCTTTCCTTTTGAACCATGGTTCTATCTTTGGCATTATTATCATTGCATTGTCTGCCTCCTTGTTACACTTTTTTTCCCATTTGTTGATTTGTGTTTGCTTTTTTCTCTTCTCTTTTCTACCTGCTAGTAGAAGAAAGATTCCTTCTACTAGCAGGTGGATGGGGAATGTATTGGCAACCACCTGTATTGCCCTCGTAGATGTAGTTCGTTAGCGTTTGCTACGCGTACCGCAGGCATCTTTTCTCGCCTTTTCTTTTGCCTATTGATCAGTGCACCACACGGGTGGGAGGTACAGGAGAATCGAGTTTGTTACCTACTACATAGCTCTTCTATTGTCTGACTTGGCTTCACCCAAGTTTGGGATTAGTTTGCTTAATGTTTTTGCAGCTTTTGCTGTTTTCTTGGAGCCGGAATCCAGGTTTTGCCAAAAGACGAGGTACTTGATTTTGCTTTGGCTTGCCACCCCAACGTTACTTATTTTTGCCACGGCTTATTTTGTTGCTGGTTTGGGGTTTTGAGGAGGAAGATCCCGATCGTCACAAGTTCAGGAATCAGTGTGACTGCTCTCTAGATGGTTGACCTGGGTAATATTCTATTCTATATGTAACTTAATGTGATTGGTTTTTAGCCTCGAAGTACTATGAGGTAGTATTGGGATGTTGCACAGGGTTTGTTACTTCTGGTGAGCACCAGGTGTCACGTTAGATGACGTAGACTCCACTATATGTCTTAATACTGGGGCACGGGCATTTATCTAAAACTTCAGTTTCAGCACGTTCATGTAACTCATAGCGCGTGTTTGTCGCGTTTTCTCCGGCTGCTTTGCGTTTAATCCCGTCGAGTGGAATGCGCACTTGTAAAATGTTTAATACAGGTTGTCGTGTTGTAACTTTCTTCTTCTTTCTATACTTGTCGATGTTTACGTCACTAACTTTCGGGGATTTGGTGTGTATTCAGTGGGGGTGTTGCTCGTTGCGTCTTGGTTGTAAGAAACCTGACAATCTTTTTTTTTTGTTCACGTTCGGTGTATCTGCCTCTATCACGTTCGGTAGGGTGACTTCAGCTGTGTCTTTGACAATGCAAAGTGCGTTCTTTGTTGTTGTTACTTCCAACTATAACGGTTCTGCCACTTCGTATTTCACTGCGACTTTTCTATGGGCCGGGAGGAAATTTTTTTAGCATCTATTTGGTAGGTATAATGTTCTACGTTGTTTGTACGTTGGCATCGTGATTGATGGTGATATTTAACTGCTTAAAGCTTGCCAACTACCTTTGGTATTGGGTTTTTTTTCTGAATAGTGATGGGAGGAGGGCGTCGTGTGACAGCGCCCTCTGTGGGTAATGGCGGAGTTGCGAGACGTGAGGGAAATCTAAGGATCTGGTGGTCAGACCAGAGTTGGTTGACTTTGCCTTAGGGGCTGGTCGGGTTGAGGAGCCTTTGGCCTTGGTGGCTGAACGTCGTTTTGGCGCTGAATGCACTTGACTTGGGTTGGCTGAAGGCTTATTGGTGCAAGTAATCAAGGAGGACTCGAATCTTTTCTTGGTTTCTTTGCTTTCTTTTCTTCTTCCACCCGTGTGAATCTCTATAGTCGCGGGGCTTTTTTATGGGCCACGACATCATTCTCCTGTAGGATCTCCAATTCTTTGTTGTCGGAGGGACTGGAGTTGACCGGATTTTCGGCTGCTCTCTTCAGGGAGGTCTGGAACTGGTGATTCGGAGTATTGGTGGGGTGCAGCTCGGCGGTCTTGGCCGGAGCTTCCGGCGGTGTGGCAATTAATTTACTCAATTGAATTAATTGGTGGATAATTGATTGAGTGACCAGTTCAATTAATCATTCAAGCTTAGTTGCAATGAAAATTGCAATTATCCGTTCGCTGAGTCGGGTGTTGCTGCAGTACTGCGATACCTGTTGACTCGACGACGGACGGATCGGAGCTCCTTTTTATGTCTCCCTGTAGAATTCTTTTACACCTCGGTTGCGCGTGGTTGCTCGAGAGCGTCGCGCTATCAGCGGCAACAGTTTTAGGGGATTTTTCCTGACCAGCACCGCCGTCTCGGTCTTGTGGGCTGCGAGCTGTAGGCCCTTTTCTGCTATCCATGCTTCAATTGTGGTTGCTGTGTAATATATCCTCTTCTATGCCTTCCTTTCTTTTGCCACATACCACCATTGTCAGGTAATCCGCGAATTCAACTAGGAGGATACTGTCCGGGAGTTTCATCCTCAATATGCCGTCATAGAGATCGTTCCGCTCCAATGACGTAGCCTTGTGGTATATTGCAGGTCATTTTCTTCCTTTAACTTTTGCCGATCAGAACCTCTTTTTTTTCGATTTATTTTATGTATAAAGATATTTTCCATCTGGTCCGTTCTTTCATGAACCTGACAGAGTTTAAAGCATGTTGTACATCAGCTACTCTTCCATCTTTTTTGATCTCTTTTAGTAGTCTGTTTATGATCTGCTCCATTAATTTGCTCTCTTGGTTTTGCCGACTTCTCGATCAAGGTTAATTTGCTGACTCTCCACTGTGGCATAATTGCTACAATTGCTTTGGAAACCTACAGCTTGTGGTGTTTCATTTTCTGACCGTTTTCCTACTTCTAGGTATCGTCTTTAACTAAATGGTTAATCATCTTCATAATGTGTCAATCAACGCTGGTCGTACTTAAATAAATTAAATAATTTATCACAAAAGCAACTGTTTCTTTCAAAATAGTTAATAATCGCAATAAAATAATAATTATTACACGTGGTTTGCAGCATTACCTAACTTGTTTTGCTCTAATGAATGTGATCTACTAGTTTGACCAAATATCATAAATAGTTCTTATCAACTAGTTTTATTTATTTTCTACTGTTTGGAATTGATTGTGTTAGTATTAATTTTTGTCAATGTGAATAAAAATTAAGTAAACACATAATCTATGTAATCAGGAGTCTACTATATTTAAAAAGGTTATTTTCATCATAAGATGAAAAACATTTTACCATTACACTGGTTTTTCACATATTTAATTGCATACTGTACAAATTATAGAGCAAATTTTTTAGTAGTGTTTTGATATCAATGTGTTGTCTTAGAAGTAGACGTGAATATTATTAGTCACAGATTTTGTAGTTAGTAAATTCTTTAATGTTTAAAAAATGAAGTACATTTTGTGATAGTTTGTAATTATTGTCTTTGCATGTTATTATATTTGCATGTGCTTTTGAAACAGAGTACTGGTTTTCTATCATTTGGTTCAAAACGTGAGAAATCACCAAAGGATAAGAAAGAAAAAGAAAAGAAACTCAAAGGCGAAAACGAAGAAGAAGACGAGAGGCCTTTGGAATCGCCTCTTCCAGGTTACACAAAACCATACAATTATGAAACGTCCGAAGGACAAGAATCTCCCAGAAAACCATTTACTCGTGGCTTCTCATATGATAAACCGGTAACACCAACCGAACCAGAAAACCAACAATCCCCAACAACCCCGAAACGTGCCACTGGTTTGGCATTTAATTATGCTCCCGGACAAGAAGATACAGTCAGAGCTAAAAGTAAAGAGTTGTCACCGACTGCTGTCAGAGCAGCTGCTCCAATCATGGCTGGACATCATTTACGTGATCCCAAAGATGATTCAGCTGCTTTCCTTGCTGGCGAACAATATGCACATGGACAAGAAGCTGAGAAACCTAAAGTAGTAGCAGTTGCTCCACCAGTTGTTCCAGTAGTTGTAGTAGGTGGAAAGAAAACTAAACCAGTTAAATTATTTGTTCTAACTGCAAAGAAAGATCCAAAAACAGGAAAATTAGATTTAGAACAATCCAGTTGGGACACTAGCAATGGATCTCAAAACCAAGAAACTGGTTTAATTGATTCAAAATATGGTTTGATTGATCCCTCAAATGGTACTATCATTATTACTGATCCAAGTAATGGCCAGAAAGAAGTGGTGCAAGGTACTATTGACCCAATTACAAAACAAATAGTTATAACTCATGGTGCTGTAATCGATCCTAAATCTGGCAAAAAGGACAACACCCTTGGACAAATCATTTCAATTTCTGGAAAGGAACAATCAGCAACACCAAGCTCATTAGTAGCAATTCCTAAGAAACGAATTGTTAAAATCAGAGTTATTACAGCTAAAAAGGATCCTAAAACTGGTCGCATTGAGGCCGAAAGAGGTACTAGTGAAGATCTCGATGCTATTTTAGACCCTGTATCTGGACAAATTGATACTAAATATGGTCTCATAGATCCATTAAATAAGAAAATTTTGCATAAAGATGCTAAAGGCAAATCTGAAATCAGACCGATTGAAATTGACGATAATCTTGCACAGATTGTTCTTAAAGATGGAGTTGTTGATCCAAAATCTGGAAAAGTTGATTCACATCTTGGACAAATTATTACAATTGGTGAGCATGGAGATTCAGTTGTTCCAATCACTGCTGTTACTGCAAAACGTGATTCTAAAACTGGTCAATTGGATCCCACTAAAGCTCATAAGGAAACTACAAATGGACGTATTGATCCAAAATCTGGTAATATCCATACTAAATATGGAACTATTGATGTTAAGAATAAGAAGATTATATCAAGAGATCCTGCCAGTGGAAAATTAATTGAACGACCAATCCAATTGGATGCACAAGATAATGTTATTATCTTATCTGGAGTAACAGACCCAGTTTCAGGAAAGAAGGATGATAATTTAAGCCAAATTCTGCAAATTGGTAATGAAAGTGATCCTGAGGTTACTGTCACTTCAGTTGCTGGAAAAGTTGATAGCAAAAAGGGACTTGATCCTAAAGGAGCCACATCTGAAGAATCTACCGGATTATACGACCCTGACAGTAATAAGGTTTACACCAAGTATGGTGTCTTTGATCCAATTAATGAAACCCTTACATATTTAGACCCTAAGAGTGGTAAAGCTGAAACTAAGCAAGCTATTAGAGATCCAGCCACTGGACATTTATTATTCAAAGGATTGTATAATCCAAAATCAGGAAAATCTGACAATAACTATGGAAGAACTATCAAAGTTGTATTACTTGAACCTAAAGTTGATCCAACAGTTAAGGAACAGGTTGTTGATGAAGATTTTAAGGAAAAAATGGTTGGTGCTGTTCCAGTTGCTGAAAAAGTGGTTGAGGCTGCAACTGAAAAAACACCTGTTGCTCCAAGCCCAACAAAGAGCGCTACCAGTAAAGCTGCAGTAGTACCAATAATTGCTCCTGCTGATAAAGATCGTAAATTGGTAAAATTGATGGTGGTTGTTTGTAAAAAAGATCCCAAAACTGGCCAGCTTATTACAGACAGTGGTGTTGTTGATCAATCAGTTGGATTACAAAGTGCTAATGGTGAAATTGATTCTAAATATGGATTAATTGATCCTGAAAAGGGAACTATTACAATTACCGATCCTTCCACTGGTAAATCTGAAACCGTCCAAGGTAAACATGATAAGACTACAGGTCAATTGACATTCTTAGGCCCAATCATTGATCCTAAGACTGGAGAAAAGGATGAAACTTCTGGACAGGTAATTACTATTGTTGGTGATAAACCAACAACACAATCTGGAGTAGTACCATATGCATTAAAATCACATCCAGTACCTAAGAAGCGTATTGTCAAGATTTTAGTCATTACAGCTAAAAAAGATCCTAAGACTGGAAAGATTGAAACTGAAAAGGGAACAGTTGAAAAATTAACTGGAACTGTTGATCCACTCAGTGGAATCATTGAAACTAAATACGGTAAAATTGATCCATTTAATAAGAAAATTGTGCAACAAGATCCTAAAGGCAAAACAACTGTCTCGCCAATTGAATTGAACGAAACAACTGGGCAGATATTTATTAATTCAAATGTTGTTGATCCGAAAACAGGCAAGGTAGATCCAACTTATTCGCAAGTAATGAATGTAGTTGATCCTAAAAATCCAGTAGTTGTTGTCACTACTATTACTGCCCGACGTGACCCTGTATCAGGTGCAATTGATCTTGAAAATGGCCGCCCTGAAATAACCAATGGTAAAATTAATCCACAAAGTGGTGAGATTATAACTAAAAATGGAACAATCAACTTGAAACTCATGAAAATAACAACTAGAGATCCTAAAACAGGGGTTATAATGGAACGCCCAGTACAGGTAGAAAAAGATGATAAAATGATTGTTACATCTGGTGTTGTTGACCCAAGAACTGGAAAGGTTGATCCTAACATGGTACAAGTAGTAACTGTAGGTGCAGAAGTAGAACCTGAAATTCAAATTACCACTTATGTTGGCAAGCTTGATAAGAAAAATTGCATCGATCCTAAACATGCTTCAACATCAGATACATCTAGTGGTTTATATGATCCTGATAAGAATATAATCTATACGAAATACGGATTGTTAGATCCAATTGCTGAAACATTACAAGTACATGATCCTAAAGGCAAAGCTGAAGTTAGGCATGGTGCTATCGAACCTAATACTGGTGAATTGGTATTTAAGGGTGGATTTACAAATCCGAAAACTGGAAAGATTGATAATCATTATGGCAGGGCTTTATCGGTACATTTAACTGAACCCATTGTTGATAACATAACATCACAACAACCTACAATGAAAGAACTGGAGGAAGAAAGGAAAGAACCAGCTACTACCCCCATTTCTGAAAAATTACCAGCAGCTGTATTAGCAAAGACATCACCAGTTAAAACCAAACCTGTTCCACCAGTTAGAGAAACTTCACCTCTTAAAACAGCAACTACTCATGTTAAAGCAGCTACTCCAGACAAAGCAGCTTCACCAACTAAATCAGCTTCACCAGCTAAAACAGTACCACCTGTTGTCATTGAAAAACCATCTAAAAATAGAGTGGTTAGAATCATGGTCATTACTTACAAAAAAGATCCTAAAACTGGTCAAATTGATATGGAAAAAGCAACTGAAGAACAAATTACTGGTATTTTGGATCCAAATACAGGTCTTATTGAAACCAAATATGGTATGGTTGATCCTAAAACTGGATCAATAATAACACGCGACCCAGCTACTGGACAATCAACTGTAGTGGAAGGTAGAGTTGATCATGCAACTGGTCAGATTTACACAGCAGGTAATAAGGTTGTTGATCCCAAAACAGGTAAAATTGATCCATCAGCTGCACAAGTATTCTCTGTTGTTGGTTTGAAGCAAGCACAAGATCCCACAACACCAGCCGTACCTAAAAAGAGAATAATCAAGATAACCGTTATTACAACTAGAATTGATCCTAAAACGGGTAAACCTGATATGGAAAAGGGACAAATTGAAGAAACAACTGGTTATTTAAATCCAACTACTGGATTGATTGAAACTAAATACGGATTATTAGATCCTAAAAACAATAAATTAATCATTAATGATCAAAAATCTGGCAAGGTAGATGCTAAAACAGCTCAATTAAATGACCACACCGGTCAAATCATGATTACCGATGATGTGGCTGATCCAAAAACAGGAAAAATTGATTCATCATTGGGACAAATCATCAGCATTACTGGACAAAATGATCCGGTAGTTGAGATTAATACAATTACAGCTAAGAAAAATCCAGTCACTAATGAAATTGATTTGAATAACGGACAGATGGATTCAAGCAAGGCTAAAATTAATTCAGCCACTGGCGATATTGAAACTAAATATGGAATTATTAATTTGAAATTAATGAGAATTATCAGTAAAGATCCTCAAACAGGAAAAGAAACAACAAGACCCATACAGGTAGATGCTGATGGTAACATTTTTATCAACAATGGAGTTATTGATCCTAAAACTGGAATTGTTAATGATGATTTGGGGCAATATATTAAAGTCGGTAATGAAGTTGAATCTGAAGTGCAAGTTGTTGCTTTTACTGGAAAGATTGATCCTAAAAAGAATACTATTGATATGAAAAATGTTACTGCTGATGTTTCAACTGGATTATATAACTCAAATAACCATACAGTTGATACTAAGTATGGTCAAATTGACCCTGTTAATGGTACTATTACATTCGTTGATCCCAAGACTGGAAAGCAAGATGTTAAACAAGGCACTATTGATCCTTCCACTGGACAATTAATAATTAAAGGTCTTCCAAATCCCAAGACTGGCAAACCTGATAATAATTACGCTCGTATTATTTCTGTCCTTATTAAGGAACCTCATATTGGAAGCGATGGTCAAATTGCACCAGTACAATCCAAGAATGTTAAAATTGATCCAAAAACTAATCAAGTATGGACTTATGAACGTGATGATCCAGTCACTAAACGTGAAGTATATTCCACTGGACAAGTTGATCCAATTACTGGTTACATAATTACAGTTTATGGTTATTTAGATCCAAAATCAGGAACTGTAATGAAACAAGCGAAGATTGATCCAACAAACTCTGTAATTGATCCGGAAAGTAATCAAGTTTATAACAAAACTGGACAGGTTGATGAAACTGGTGCACCTTTATATTCAGTCAGTGAAATTAATCCTAAGACTGGTGAAATCTACACCAAGTATGGTAAAGTTGATCCCACAACTGGAAGATTGATTATTGTACGTGTTTACCTAATATCACAAAGTGATCCATCTGGTAAGATTAAAGAAATTGATCCTAAAGATTGCGAAATTGATAAGAAGACAGGAAAGATTTTGAACGTTTCTTCACAAACTGTTTACATGTACAGTATGGTTGATCCTAAAACTGGTAAAGTTGTTCAAGTTGATCCCAACGATCCTTTGGTAAGAAGTGCCAATACTAAAGTAACTGCTGTATTGACTCTTTCTGGAGAAATTGATCCTTTAACTGGTAGAATTCATACAGAGTGGGGCCATATTGATCCACAAACTGGTAATATTGATCCACATACTGCAAGAAGAGATCCTGTTACTGGTGAAATGATTTTAAATTATGCACAAATAGATCCATCACATTTCACCGATTTAAAGGATACTAAAATGAAGGTGAAGACATATAGGACAGGTGATGATGACTTTAGTTCTGGCGATGAGAGCAGTGATGATGATTTGAATGAATATGGAACTGATAATTTGAAAGATCTGGCTAGTTTGAATGTTAAGGGAGCTAAGAAGGGGGCACCTGTTATTGTTAAGACAACTACTAAACAGGTTGTTACTAAAGATAAGGACGGTGTTACTCAGAATATCCAACAAAAGGTTGAGGATGGTAGAACTGGAGAGGTTACAATATCAACACAAGTTAATAAGGTAAGCATTTTTTTTTAATATACTTTTACTATTTAATAGAAGTTTATTGGAAGTATATTAAAGCAAAGATAAAAAACTTATTTTGGAAATTTAACATTTATCGATAACTTTTTATTAATTGAAAATTTGATATTTATTAAGATTATGTAACATAATTGAACTTGACATAAGTGTTTGGTTTGAGATTTTTGAGATTCTGCGAATTCTTTTAAAATTTTCTCATAATTATTTATATAATTCAAGATCAAAGAAAGTGTTAACAGAAATAAAAATTCAGTCCCAAAAAATAAACAAATACATAAATCATATCTTTAGTCAACCATTAAAAGGTGATTATCCGTCCTAAAATTTTAATTTAGTAAAAAATTACATAGGTAACATAATTTTTTCAAATGTAAGTAAACATTGATAAATAATAAGTAGGTATTTGTTTAAAGGTCAATGAATAATATAGTTAGTAGTAGTATTTACTATCTATTCTATTCTAAAAATAACAATGTGTTAATATGCTAGGTTTATTATTTTTTTCCACTTTGCTTAAATTTATTTTCACATAAAGTTTCAACATCATTATTATATTTTTATATTATTTATTTTTATTATTTTTTTAATTCACTTCAAAAAGGCGGATGTACCATCCGAAGATGGTAAGTCACCATTTGTAACAGCACGTGCTGTTACAACTCGTACAGCTACAACTCATGAAGATTTGGGTACAAATGCTCGCACACAGCAACTTGAAGAAAAAACTGTAGCACATTCGATGACGTCGAGTGCAACACGTCAAGAACAACGCACTGTTACCCAGGAAGTTAAAACCACCAGTACAGTTGTCAGTGGCGATCAGGTCGGTTTTATTTTATTTTTGTTTTTATTTTTTTATATATAACGGCTGTTTTATTGATTTTTTTGAATGCTAACTTTTGTGCATGGCTATTGGCTTTTTAGCTCGCTCGCCGTGATAGCGTTAGTTCGAACAGTTCTGGAGATTCAGGAACACCGATTGATCCACCGGATGATCCAAATCATCCTTATTATGATAATGTGTTTCATAAGGTAGGTGGCAAGTAATTTTTCAACATGCGCATGATTGTGATTAATTGCATGTTATGTGTTTGAATGTGTATTAGAAATATCTGCGATATTATTTTGAGAGTGTTAGTTATTTTGATTATTTCACAGACATTGCCTGAGGGAATTGTGCAAACTGAGAGTGTTGTATATAGTGGTGATCCCACTATTACTCGTACCAGCACTACAAATGTTCCAGTCGTTGCTACAGAGACAAGAAAAGTGCAATTGCAATCTGAGGATGGAACCTATTCAGCAGCTGGGGAAATTGTCAGTTCACAGACTATTTCTTCTAAAACAAGAACTGTTGAAACCATTACTGTAAGTACTTTTATAATACTATATTACTTTGTTTATAAATAAGTGTAACAAGAAGAAAAAAAGTGAATTGTTGAGGTTTGAAAAAAAAACTTGATAAATCATAACATACATTTTATAATATAAATGTCATGATTTTATAATAGACTACATTTAAAACCAGATAAGTACAAGGTGTGATTGAATTAAGTGTAGAGTGAAAGTCTATGGCGATGCCGTATTTATCATTTTCAGTTAAAATTTTATTATAACAGATTGAAATATTGTATTCACTATTTTCAAATAAAGTTAAGTGTCTGAAGTGTTTTAAAGTTGCAAATTATTAGTCAATACGTTAATGGTCTTTTATAACGATGACAAACTATTTCTTATTTTGGAACATAGTATAAATTTTTTTTTTATTGTAATAACTTGTCATTTAATTATTGTTTATATTTATTATTTTCAGTACAAGACGGAGAAAGATGGTGTTGTAGAAACCAGAGTGGAACAAAAGATCACCATTCAATCAGATGGAGATCCAATCGATCATGATCGTGCATTGGCCGAGGCAATTCAAGAAGCTACAGCTATGAATCCAGACATGACAGTCGAGAAAATAGAAATCCAACAACAGGCTGCAGCGCAACAACAACAACCACCACCACAATAAAAAAAATAAAACATTTAAATCTAATTCTAAAAAAAAATCGGAAATGACGCTCTCTTGAAAACAACAAAAAAATGAAAACATTTTTTATATAACTTCCATTATTTTTCTATGTATTCATTGTCTTATATATTTGTATTAGTGTGCTTCTTCAAGATTGCAATTCTTATTATTAATAATTTTAAGGTTGGTGTAAGGTCACATTTATTATTTGTTTTGTTTCAAAATTTCACTTAAATACACATTTACGTTGCGAAAACACTCGCATCAGAGGCAGCTTTATTTCTGATAAATACGATGCTTATTTATTATATATATATATATAGATTTATATTAGGTAATAATTCAAATAATTATTCAGCCTCGTGCATGTATGTATATAACGACTCTGAGGCTAGGTGCGCGCTTACGTGTGTGTAGGCGGTTCGTGAAGCAAGTTATGTATCAGATTAACCAAATGCGGCTGCATTCACATGTGTTCAAAAAAGAAAAATATATAAAGATAATTATATTAAAGAATATTACATCACTTGGGCGAGTGAAATATTTTGATCCCTTTATTCTTAAATGTACAAATTAAGTGGTTCAAATTCTAAGCTTTGTTCACCAGACAATAATTTTGTTTTGCGTTTGATCCACTGCATTTAAATATTACTCGAATAATGAATTAGTGCTTCTCCGATACGCATTGCGTGTATCAAATACACATGCCCGTTAATTCAACCGAGCGAATCTATGTTTTATTTTTTCTCATTTTTTTCAAAAAAATAAATTTAGCTTATGCGTACTAATATTGACTTTAGTTTAGTTTCTTTTTTATATACATATATACATATATATATATTTTTATGAATATACAATGTGGTATTATTTTTTATGTTATGACAAGATTAACAATCACCCCATGTTTACCACGCTGTAGCAACAATATTGAGTAAATATGTAAACATGGGGTGCTCGCTTGTGTAATTGATATATATTTTTAGCCCGAACTATATAATAGTTGTTTCTACATATTTGTTTTACAAAGTTTTATTTAAATAATAAGTATGTTTATAAAAATAGATTTGCTGATGTTTCATGTTATCTCAAACCCGATTTGTGTTGCTTCAAGTTGTATTTTGGAGGATGCTTTGGAACTGCAACAAGAATTCATATGAATATATTATTTGTATAAATATTTAAGGATACGTACGTGCATTCCATGGTATATAACCCTGTTCAGTTCCTCTGATATTTGGACCGGACAAAGTAGTTTTTATAATTGAAGATGACACTGCTTTTTGTAACGCATGAGAATAGTTCTTTGGTAATTCTAAAATAAATATATTATTTACTAATAACAGACAGATAATTACACATGTACACTTTATTTTTAATTTTGGGATTTTGATGTTAGATACTTAATATATATCACATCAACTCATGCACGTATACAATTTTATTTCATTTATATAATAAACAGAAGTTACATTACATTATACATACAATAAAACTACTTAGAAGGCCATTGATTGCCAATTGAATCAATAATTAATAAAAAATATGCAGAAGAATACGGGGAAGAAAGTGTCATTGTTTTGCAGGTGAGTAATTTGTTTATTTATGTACTCTCATTTTGTAGCAATATATCGTTTTCAGGTTGACTCATTGTTCTTGGCCACATTGAGAGTCCATACTATACTGTATTAATTTGCACGCTAGGGGCTAGCGTTGAATGAATTTACTATAGTATTATAGAGAGCTACTATAATTTTTTTCAGAAAATAAATGCTGATTATACATAATTTTTGTTTTACAAAAAATAATCATTTGATCAAGTAGATTGAGTTAAAGTTTTTCAGCAGGTACCATATTAAATTCCAGTTGGCAGAGCAATAGTACTTTTTCACTTATACAGGGTGTTAGACAAAAACCGTAGTATGTTAATAAGTTAATTAAAAAACACGATGTTAAGAAACGTGTTTATTCTACTCATAATATACATGGTGTTACAAAAAAGTTGGCTCGAAATATTCAGATCAACATCTATCTTATTACTCTAATTAGCTTTCATTTCCAATATACATATGTAGATGGTGTTAAAAAATTAACGTTTATACTCAACGTAATTTGTGATATTCCTTCCTAACTCTGTATGTGATAATTAAAGAGGTGGCAAAATGAAGATTTTGTGGATTTTTATTATCTTTCACTCAAGCTATTACAGCGTTAAGGCGATTCCTTAAAAGTATATTTGTGCGGACTCTAGTGTGCCTCTCTTCTAAATATATCTGTCCTACTCACACACAAGCTCCCTTCACCGCACTGTCCACAACCTTGTTGGACCGTTTGCTAGAGACAAACTACACATACGGCAAGCGGCCCGAACTGATGCTCGCACTGCTTGTGAATTTTTCTATTTGGGAGCATCTCGACCGCTACTTTGATTTCCAGCATACTGACAACAACAGCAAGTTTGCCGTCATTTCTATTTCAACATATAATTTAATAATCAATTATTTTTTTTGCCAGTACATTCTGAAAAGTTCATAGTATGTTTTGCATGCAAAGCATTTTAGTCAAATTACAGGTAGAAACATTTATCGAAATATAGAAATAAATCCGTTTTTATGTACTTTTGAATGCGCTTTTGCAAATATAATTTGAATAAAATATTTTGACAAAAGATCCTTTCTGAATACGCTAAAAAAAGAATTGAATATCAAATTATATGTAGAAATAGGAATGACGCCAAAGTTGGTCTTAATAACTTGAAATGAATAAAATAAATAAAAATAATATTCTTGTAAACAAAATTATACAAAATATTTTTTTTCATACATACTATTTGTGAATTAAATATAAAATACATATAATATAAATTTTATTCCAAAAACATGAATTATTATAACACACAATTTCAAAACATTTGATGTTAATGTAATTTAAAAATAAAACTTGTAGCTAAAATGTATATAAACTTTTTAATCAGTAATTTTGATCAAAATAATATGAAATCGGGCATCATGTAATATGTGATCATTATGAAAGAATTCTAACTTTTCTATGCGGTTTAATTGATTTATTTTTCTTTTTTTCCTTTTTTCAAAACGATAATGATCCGATTCCCATTTTAAATTGCGGTAAATCTTCATTCTAATGAAAAGCTTTATTATTGCATGCATATGATTTATGCATGAAGCATTGCTATTAAATTTTGTCCATGTAGCATGTTCAGACAAAATACGCAGAAGGTCTGCCTCTATATTTTTTGCCACATTAATTTTACATTTTCGCTTCTTAAACGATACATCAAATTCTTGAAGCATCACTATCACAATATATTATATCCACCACGATTTCGTATTACTGAAAAGAAATTTTCAAGCGGGTCTTGATTCAAAAAACCTGTCAATAAATATTTTACTCCCTGCTCTTTCAGTTCTGCCCATAACAATAAAATGCAGCGTAGTGTCTATTCAAAGCCGTCTATACAATGAATATTACTTGACTTACTAATCGGTTCATCTATACAGTCAATACTACTTGAGTTATTGTTATTATCAAGAACAACAATAGTTTTAAAATACTCTAAGCCGTTTTTTAGTATATTTTCAGATAAGCGGTTGTATATTGATAACGGTCGTTTGTGTGGATTTTTATCTTTTAACACTACTATTTAAAGAATCAAAAATATGATTGATTTTTTCAATAAAATCTGCCGTATCTAACGCAGTGGTACTATTTAATTGGCCCGTTGTTGCTGCTGTTTTAATAGCTGCAGAGACAGTGTGTGAAAATATTTGGACGGCAAATTTGACTCTCATTTTTTGAAAAGTGTTTGGAAAAATGTGTATGTCTCCAATCTTTGGCATTGCTCTCGTAGTGGTACTTTTCTTATCAATATCATATGTCCTTGTTATATCAGACCACGCTACTGGTTTCTTATCAATAATAAATATAAACTTATCTTTTATTAAATTGTTTCTTAGACTCTTTATTAAGTGAGGTAAATCAAAACATGCAAAAACTTTTTTGTTGTCAATTTCTATGCAAGGATGTTCTTTTGTAGCGCCTAATAGTTTAATTGCACTTCTATTGTTAGTACCTTGATCGCAAACAATTAATTTTGGATTAAAAGTAAGTCTTCGCAAACCTCGTATTACTTCCTCTATAATCTGCTTAAGTGCAATTCCTTTTACAGAGTTGGCTGATATATAATAACACAACGGCGTTTTCCAATTATATTGAATGCCACGAATATAAAAAACTAATGCTGTGTTAGCAAATAGCTCCTGTCTTCCTAGAATTCCTAAGTCTTGATATCCTTCAACTATATCATCAGATTTGTTGTATTCTAATTGAGGTTTAAGCACAATTTCATCAAATAATACACAACACATTTTTTCTCTATCTGACATTGCTCGAGCTTTTATGGCAAGTTTGCTCATTAAAGTAGTTTTCATGCCAGTTTTTAAATTAAAAATTTGCAACCACGTTTGTATTGTTCGAACTGATGGTAAACATAACTTTAAGTTACTTATCATAGACTTATATGAACCTGGACTTTTGTAATACAAAGAAAGGGCAACTTGTTTTTCAGCTTTTAGAACCTTGCCTGTGAAATAACTGCATATTTACAAAAGTTCTAATAGCTTGACTTTTAAATTTCATCAAATTATTGACGACAACACTACTTGAAAATGATGATTTTTTTTAATTCCTGAGCCTATATAACTGGGAGTATCGCAATTTATTACGTTTCCGTAGATCTGATAGTTTTGCAGTTAAACATTCACACTTTCTTCTTACGTCTGTAATTGTTTGCGGAGATGGCATATTAATAACACGCTCGCTTACTTTACTACTGCATGAATTACTATCAAAGTTTTCAAAGTTTGATATGGGCCGGACGTATCTTAGGTTATCGGAATAAGATGTCGAATCAGAACTTGAAGTACTTATGGTTTTCTTACGTGAATAAGTTTTTAATTCTGTAATATTATAAAATTTCTTAGTAGGGCGTATTTAAATGGCAAATCTGAATTGGATCTGAATCTACTAAAAACATATTTCATAAATGTCTTAAAAAATACGTTATATAATCTTATTGGTATAATTATTTAATTTCTTTTGAACAATGATCATGAAAATATCTGTAGAACATACAAAGATTAGCAACATTACGCAAATGTTGCAAAGCATCTAAGCTGTTAGTTAAAGGGTCCCCCCGGTTAACATAGATAAAATGCCCCCCATTACAAATAACCAAATTACCTCATAAATTACTTTTTCTAGCATCAAAAAACATGTTTGGTACAATTTAAAAAATTTCGACCTCCCTTCCTTTTTCTTAGGCCCGGCAAAAAATAGCATATTTTTGTTTTTTTTTTCTTACCAATTAAATAAAAAATTCTAAAAAAAATAATGAAAGTAGCGTTTGGGTTTTCAAATACAATGCTTTTCAGCCACTCGAACCCTGTATTCCTGAAAAAAATTCCAGAAAGGTTGAAATTGATTCTTTGGCATTTTTACAGTTCTTCCGGCTTTTGTGACTCTGAAAAGCATTTATAGCTTTCAAATACCAAAACTCGGATTCTATGGAAAATTTTACATTAATTAGGTATCCTGGTTCATCAATTTGCAGTGATTTTGCTGCGCAAAACAAAACACGATTTATCACATTTTTTTTCAAATTTTCAAAATGTTATCAAAATCGGCAAGGGTAAAAAAACCACCCCTATTGCCATCAAACTTTTTTCACAATTTCAAGACTTTTTGCACCCGAATTTAGGTATTTTGAAAGCTATAAATGCTTTTGAGAGTCGCAAAAGCAGGATAAACAGTAAACATGACAAAAAAGTGGAAAAAGCTATTTTTAATGCGCAGCACTTGTAAAAATGCCAAAAAATTTATGGATGTAGAACAAAAAACAAAATTTTGCTTTTTTTGTCAAAAAAGGAGAGAGAGTGTTGAAATTTTTAAATCCTACCAAACATGTTTTTTTAATGCTAGAAAAGTAATTTATGAGGCAATTTGGATATTCGTTAATGGGGGGCATTTCACCTATGTTAGCCGGGGGGACCCTTTGAATCGGTAATCATTCGATTATGAAATTACAATAATTACAGATATACAGCAAGAAACAAAAAAAAATTTAAATAAACTCGATTTATAAATGGGCAATTCCGTTTCAAACGGACCAGAGCTAGGGGGAGGGGGGTGTCAAGAAACTTGCTTTAGTATTTTTTTTTTTCAGTTTCTATAACTTATTAGTAGTCTTTTGATCGGTTCGCAAGGATTTAAATCCTTATAAAAAAAAAATTTTAACTTTTACTTTAAAAAAATCGTATTTTTTGTTTTGAATTGGATTCTACGGAAAATTTCTGATCGATTTCATTAACAAAAGTTTTTTTTTTGCGTTAAAGTTGCGATTTTTAAACAAAAAATACGATTTTTTTAAGTCAAAGTTACAAAACGACAAAAAAGCTTTAAAAAATCGTATTTTTTTTTTAAAGGATTTAAACCCTCTCGAACCGATAAAAAAAACTACTAATAAGTTATAGAAACAGAAAAAAAATACTAAAGCAACACCCCCTCTGGTCCGTTTGAAATGGAATTGCCCAAATTATAAATTGTAAAAATATAAGCAGGTAAATTGTTATTCATTATCAAAATTTAAATTAAGTTTAATATATTTTAAATACATATTTTATAGATAATATTTTCATTTAATATTACAAATTTTTTTGTTTGTTTCATTGTTTTATTTGTTATTAAAATAATTATTTATATTTGTATTTGTAAGACATTCATGAAATAAATAATAAATGGTACATATTAAACAAAAATACCTTTAATTGTATATTCCAAGGGTACAGCATTTTTTGTTAACAATTTTCTTTTTAAATTAATTAAAATATCCTCAGGAGCAAAATGCTTTTCACATATTTTATAGTCGGCTAGAGATTCAACATCCATAATTGTTATATTTATATTGCCACAATTTTTTTGCTAAAGTTTTGTTCTCTTTATTTTTTATAGGAAATTTAAATAAAGTAATGTTCTTATCCCGTTTAAGGCTATTGCAATAAATGTATGAACAATGATTCGTTTTAATTAAAGCCATTGTTTACAAGAATCTATATTATTACGAAATGGCACAGATATTTCACTAAAATGTTCAATTTATTTTGTATAAACAATAAACAGCATGGCATGAACCTGTAACTAGCCAAGGAGCTGAGTAGCTGATGAGCTGATGGCATGAGGAGACGAGAAGCGCCGAGGAGCGCTGAGAGGCCGCTCGGCTTCGGCAATACATCGCTGTATCGTATCGATGTTACTCCTACCGCAATTTTGATGCGAATGAGAATCTCGGGAAAAATAGATGATTCGCCACCTAGATTTGGGGAACTTTGTGCACTCGCACGCTTACATTAGCACCGCGCCTCTTCCTAATATTCCCTCACTCAACGCTATTATCTTTTGACATTTGACAAGTAAAAACTACGCCATTATTAAAAATGGAACGATACACGCTTCAACAACGCATTGAAATTATTAAAATTTACTACAAAAATGGTGAAAATTTTTCAGTCACAGTTCGCAAAACTAAAGCATCTTCTCGGCCAGCAATAGTAAACCTGGTGGAAAAATTTGAGCTGTTGGGACAAGTTTGTGATGCGAAGAATCGAAACCGTGTGCATCGCTCAAGAACATATGAGAATATTGCTGATGTAGCCCGTAGTGTTGAAGAAAACCCAGGTTTGTCGATTCCTTGTCGATCTTTGGAATTAGACATTCCACAAAAGACATTACACCGTATTTTGCATAAACACTTAAGTCTTACGGCTTTTAAAGTTCAGGTAACACAAGAACTTAAGCCGGTCGATCACCACAAACGTCGTATCTTTGCTGATTGGGGTTTTCAAATGCATCAAAATAATCCGGAATTTCATCAAAAAATCATCTTCAGTGATGAGGCCCATTTTCACCTCGGAGGCTACGTTAATAAGCAGAATTGTCGCATTTGGGGCTCAGAAAATCCAAGAATGATTGTTGAAAAGTCTTTGCATCCTCAACGTGTCAATGTTTGGTGCGGTTTTTGGACTGGCGGTGTGATTAGACCCTACTTTTTCGAAAATGAGGCTGGTGCAACTGTTACGGTGAATGGATGGCGCTACCGAGCTATGATTAATGATTTTTTATTTCCGGAATTGGAAGATATTGATGTGGACGACGTTTATTTTCAGCAAGACGGCGCTACGTGCCACACAAGCAACGAAACAATCGCAATTTTGCAAGAAAAGTTTCCTGACCGTGTTATTTCTCAAAGAGGTGATCACAATTGGCCACCGAGATCTTGTGATTTAACACCTTTAGACTTTTTTCGTTGAGGCCACTTGAAAGATAAGGTCTATGCCAATGCCCCACAATCAATTCAAGACCTTAAAGATGGAATTCGTGAAGTTATCGAGGACATACAGCGGCAAATGTGCGAATTGGTCTTGGAAAATTTCATGAAAAGAATGTGGTACTGCAACCGTAACTGTGGCGGTCATTTGACTGATATCGTTTTCAATGTTAATGGCATACCTTTCTCTTTACAATGAAATAAACATTTATTGATTTCTCGTAAAAACCTGTTTTTTTTAAATATCAAAATGAAACATCTTATTGGAAAACCTTATAGAAGAGTTTTTTATGTTATCTACCGAGAGAAAATGTTACAAATGCTGGATGAAAGGACATGTAGTGGCGGAATGCAAAAGAGAAGATATGTCATCGCTATACATAAAATCCGGAAAAGAGGGACACCAGGTTGCCGAGTGCAGGCACAGAGAATACCTCATAAAATGCAAAACAATAATGGGACTCAGAACGCGGAAGAGAAAATGCCCGGCTATAAAGAAAATAAAAAGAATATAGAGAACAACAACCCCGAAAACTGGAGACAACACAAGGAGCAGATAATGAACTAAAATGTATTAATTTTATACAAACAAATGCAAGGAGTGAAGAGAGGTTTACGATATACTGATAGCAACAGCGGAGAAGGAAGAAATAGACCTAATGATAGTGAGTGAAAGAAATAAAAATAAAAGTGGTATGTGGAAAAGAGACAAAGGAACAGATGCGGTTATTTTAGTTAGGAGGAAGTGTAGGGACAATTTAGAAATATGGGGTTTATCAAAAGAAGGAATAGTGTGGGTTGAAATAGAAAGTATGATAGTATACAATTGTTTACATAGCACAAACTACGAATGGGAAGAGATTATAAAGAAAAATTACCGAGATGAAGAGGATTTAAGAACAAAATCTTAGAAGAGATGATAGCGGGGTTTAAACTTTTTCAAACAAAAGAGACAAACATTACAATAGCAACCTGGGAAATGGCTAGAATAGTGAATGACTGGACAGTGACAGGAAGAATCACTGAGCTTACACAAACATATACAATACAATACAGAATACAGGATGGACAGAGAGAAGATAAAGAAAACTATGGAAACAGTAGAAGTGGCAGCAAACGAAAACATAGAGAAGAGATACGAAAGATACTCAAGAAAACTGAGAAAAGGCGGATGGAGCAATTCTCAGGTACAAGGAAGAGGGCGAAAAGGACTATACTGGTGATGCGAAGAAGTAAAAGAATGCAGGAAAAAAGCAATACAAACAGGGAGGAAGAAATGATAGAATCTATGGACGGGGATCCTTGGAAGAGCAAAGGGAGTCTACCTAAAAGAAAACGAATGACAAGAAGTTAAATTTGAGAAATTGTTTTCCAAGGGAAAATTGGTAGAAGAACCAGAAAGGAAAAATAAAAAAGAAACAGTCATGGCAACAGTGGAAGAGATAAATTATATTGTAAAAAATATCCGTACACACTGGCTAAGATAATGGAGAAAGTCATTGGGCGGAGGTTAGAAAAGGAAGATGGAAAAAGGAACAATACCAAGTGAAGAATAACCTTAGGAGCTAAATTGAAAGAAAAAGACGCAAACAGCGGAACGCAGAAGAAAAGACAACAGTGCGTAATAATAGCGTTGGACATACAGAACTTTTAACAGCGTGTTGTGAAAAGCTAAAGAGGCGGCAAAGAAAAGAGAGCTGAACAGAAAAATGTTAACGATAATATGGAGCTACTTACAGCATAGAAACTTAGTAACCAAGAAAGTAAGATTCAAACTGATTAGAGGGTTGCCCCCAGGGCTCAGCACTACGATCAAAACTGTGGAACTTAGTTTATAATAAGATACTTCGGATGAGGCTGCCGAAAGGCTTGACAATAACAGCGGACGACGTAGCACTAGTAGGTATAGACGTAAAAATGGAATGTTAAAAGAAAGACTAGAGCTGGCAATAGATAAGTTACAGGTGTGGATAAGAAATTACACAAAATAAAGGCGGCATGGCTATCGGCTTTGGTCCTCAAAAGAAGAACAAGTAAGATACAGGTAAACGATGAAGTGATAAGGGAAAAAAATCAAGTACCTCCGACACTCGAAGCAAAGGGATGGAACGAACAGGTTAAGGAAGCGATCAGGGGAACAAAGGAAATGATAGAATGACGGAAAAAAACAGGAATGCAATAAAAGGAGCTACGAGACAATCTTGTTAAGGATCAGCAAGGTCTACAGAACAATGTCACAAAAGGCAGTAGATGTGATCGCTGCCAGGAAGAAACACACAATAATGCAAAACACACTTTAGTAGAATGCAAGAAGGCATGGGAGGAAGATAGAAAAGAACTAAAAAATATTCTGGGAAGCAAAGTGGATAAAACAACAATCATTAAGAAATAGGCATTGCTGAAAATAAATGGAGGGCGCTAGAAATTTCCAATTTGTGACTGAAGGTCGTCATTTTAAAAAGCTTTCTTTTTTGCGCACGTTTGTTAGAGGCGGGAATCAGGTGTTAATTTATAAATTGACAATAGTAATTGTAACTTCAAAATATATTTTTTGCAAGAAAATTTAAAAGATTGAATTACCTAATACCTACATATAATAATTAAATACATAATGTAATGGATAGTAGGTCAAATCACCTACAATAACAAGATAATAATTAATATATAAATATTATGTATTGATTGTTAACATGGTTGGTAATAATGTAATAAATTTGTTCAGGAAAGCAAAGGCAATTAGAAGCAGACCGCTCTCTAAAGAGCCTTACTTTTAGCAATGTGCATAGATAATAGCCCCGATTATATGTTTTATCAATTCAATAAGATTAATGGGCCTATTCTGTACATATTTTAACATTGATGTTAGCTAACATCGCTGTAAAAATCACTTTTTAACCAATCGGGCACCGAGTTTTTCAAACATTACCTAGCAACGTTCAAAATGCTAATTAACATTGCTGTAAAAAACGTTCAGAATACGGGTCTAACACCCAATTTACTGAAAAATGGTCACCGAAAATTAGGTTTAAAGAAGGTTGACTAAGTAAACTTGAATGCGTGAGTGCTATTTTTGCACAAATACTGTATAGCAGGCATAACGCTTAGTTGTGGTGGTTATTTAAATAAAATAAAAAATCGACTTCTAAAGTTTTTTTTATGTTCTGAATTACCCTTTTTAAAATTTTATTTCTTTGTAAAATTGTATAAAAGATATATTTACCTGGATGATTATCTGCTAAATTTATTGGTTTAGTCGGCTTGTTAGACATTTCACGTTCAAATCTCTTTATGAAGCACCTAGTTTGGTCACTAATTTGTTTATGGTCTAACATTTCTAAAAAAGAGCAATAAATATGTTTAAGACAAATCAAAGTTTTATTTTACCATTAAGCAATAAAAGCTTGTGCTTTTGGGATTTGACTCAAATAATTGAAAATTAAGAGTAGAAAGTTTTCTATTTGTCCCTCGTTATAGAGTTATTGATAAAAATTAAAATAATAACTTTTTATACAATCACACAAAACACAATTTTATTATAATTTATTTATTTTGTTAAATTTAGTGACATATCTGTCAGATTTGACATTTGACATTGACATAAGTATTTTAGGTTTGTGGGTTTAAAATGAAACGATACTACTATAATCGAGATTATGTCGATATGTTGGGGCATGTAATGACAATGCCACTGCTGCGGCTAAGACTTTGGGGAGAGGTTTCTAAAAACTATAAGACGGGTAAAACAAAAATCACTGGAGCAGGTAATTTAAATCTTCTCAAAAATCAGGCAGGATGTCAACCTACACTGAGCGTCTATCAAGAAGAGCACATTCTTGAATTTGTTGATTTGGAATCAAGTACAAGGGAGAAATGGTTTGCATTCATTTAGGTCTCAAAAAATTCAAGTTTTGCATAACGGGGATAAGGAGCTTTAAGTCAATTTTTGTACATGGTTGTTGCATAGCGTTAACAATGATCCACATTTCATTGAAAAGATTCTGTGGAGTAATGAGTCCATATATACTGAAACAGGTATTATAAATACTCATAATCTTCCATTAATGGATGAATTGAAACCCTCATTTAATACTCCAAAGATCTTATCAAAGACGATTGTGAATTTACTTTTGGGCTGGGTTACTGAATAATAATGTAATTGGTCTACGCATTCTACTAAACCGACTTAACTCATCCTTGTATCTACAATTTTTAAATGAAAATTTACTATTTCCATTATTTGATGAAGTTCCATTAGCAGGTAGATTAAATTGCTGGTTTCAACATGATGGTGCACCGGCGCATTATGGAATACAAGTGAAAAATATACTGAAGGAATGTGAATTGGAAGAGGTGGGCCAATACCATAGCCACTTAGATCCCCGGATCTGAGTCCGTTGGATTTCTTTTTTTGGGGTTATTTGAAAGAACAAGTTTACCGCTAACCTGTTCTGAACCTTGAAGATGTAGTAGCTCGTATTCACGCTGCTGTGGCGTTAATAGACAGTAATATGCTATAGAGAGTTTGTGCTTCCATGATAAAACGTGTAAATGTTTGCCTTGAAAAAAAAAAAAAAATTTGTATTAATAACTTCGTAACGACTAACGAGGGACAAAGGGAAAATTTTATACTCTTAATTTTCAATTTGTTTTAGCGTCTTGAGTAAAATTCCAAAAGCACGGGCGTCAATTTTGAGATAATGCAATACACATGAATAAAGTTTTACTGTTTAATGATTAAATCATTTTATAAATTTTATAATTAATGTTTAAAGTTTAAGTTGTTTAGTATTTCTCAACGAACATTATCAGAATAATAAGTTTCCTTACCTAATCTCATACTTCGGCCAATGATACTTTCTCTATATCGATGTATCTTTGCTACGGGATTTCCCAGAAATGAAGCTTCTATCAAATAATACCAATACTGCACTGCATTTAAAATATTGTCGATATTATTAATTTTATTATGAGATGCTATAAAAACCCTCAAAAATTTTATAGGTGATATTGAGTTCAGCGAGTTGATGTTATTGTGAGAAATATTTAATACTTGCAATGACCTCTAAAAAGTATATATTGATTTTAAATATTTTTATATAAACATAATAAACAATTAGGTTATAGAAAATATAGTGGAGTATAACTTTGGGGTTTTCTTTAAGTTTATATTTTTTGGACATTAAAAAACTATTGGACTCTCAATCATTTATTCTAATGTCGAATGAAATGCAGTATTATCTTATATTAATTATTTATTTTTTTACAAATATTACTTACCGATAAACTGGTTACTGTTCTTGGGTCAAAACAGAGTACATCTCCTTGTTTTAATAGTTGTTTCTCCAAATATAATTCTTCAAGTTGTAGTTGTTCTAAGTTTTCAACAACACTAATTTGGTTGTTTCCCAAATATAATTTGCGCAAAGATTGCAGGTTATTTAAGTTTTCTATTTTCTTAATCTTATTGTATTGAAGATAAAGACTTTGTAAATTTATTGCTTTATCTAAACCAACAATTTCCGTTATATCATTATCGTGAAGATACAATGATGTTAAATACTGACTATTGGCGTTTGGAGGCTGAAAATGATATAATTATAAATTATTATTTTATACTGAATAATTTAGTTATAATAGAAGATTGTTCAACTATGTAACGTAGTTTCTACAGGAGGTAACTGAAGTTCTTCATATAATAATCCGATGGGTAAGTTAATAATGTTATTTTGTGGTCTTAAACATTTTATATTTGCATTTATTAAAATTTATTGTTGTTTTTATATTACAATTATATAATTTAAAATTGTTTCAATTTTGAACTGACATAATCAAGTGAAGTAGTTAAAAAGTAGTAAGTGTTGGATGAGACCTTGCTGTCAGACCAAGCATATATTCGATTTAAAATTGAAAAAAACACAAAAATATAGCATCCTAAGAAAAACTGACTGAGATGCATATAACACAATACCAATTGGTCAAATTGGGCGCAGCCAGAACAAGTCAGACAAACAGACATGTTTGTTAACTTCATAAAAACAGCATTCAAAGGAAGCTAACTAAGCACCATCAAACACATCTTTAACAAGATTACTTTGTAGAATAAAGAGTTTGACGGAGCAATGGCTAGCATTAAAAATGTTAAGAGAAGTAGTGACTGGGTCTTATACATAACTATTCTTACAGCATGTAACAATGTTATAATGAAAGCAAAAAAAGACTCCTGACGGAAGGCATCTAAAACAAATCTACATGTTCTTGTCTTCAGAAGGTTTTGAGCAAAAAAAAAGATTGCAATTAGATTCCTTTAAACAAAAAAAAAAGAAAACTATTCAGAAACGGTTTAAGGAACTCTGCAGGAGTTACTACAAAGACACTTCCCAGGCTCTAACGATGGCAGCATCGAACCAAAAGAATCTTGATATGTTAAACAAAAAAGCAAACAAAAGAGACTGTTAAAGGCAAATACCATAAATAAAAAACACTGTAGAATAAAAATTGGTTTGTTTAAACTATTCACCAGGAGCTGACGAAATCTATCGTCCTCGTATCATGATGCAGAAAGGGCTTGCTGCTCTAAGTATATTATAATTTTACATGGTTGTATTAAGAATATCATAAAGATTCCAAAAAGTATATAAAAAATGTATGTTGCCATTTAAAAAAATAAAGTTTGTTATCATAGCAACTATAGTCAAAATAAAAACATGTATGTGTGTACCTACCTTTATAATACTCAAAAAACCATTTAAAATGATTTTTGAATCATGAAAATCGGTTGAAAAATATTAGAGTTATTCAGCCGTACGTTTTTTGTCTAACATCCTGTATATATTTTGATGTATTATGATGTTTGGAAATAATTTCTTTATACAACTTGAGCAATAAACAATTATCGTCAATTAGAAATTATAACCTTAAAGCTGACATTTAACTGAACGTTATACTAATTTTAATTTTACGTTATTTCTTATAAGAACTATTAATTCTATTTCTATAAAAATTAAAAAAAAAAACATTTGATCATACTACACTTGTAATATTATATTAAATGGAAATTCAAAATTTTGATTGTAACAACATGCATTTATAATCGAATTGGGTTTTTACTTTTTTGCGGCATTCTTCTCTTTTATCAATCTTTACAAAAGTATAATTGATCAAATTTCACGAATAAATATAATAAAATTCAAATATAGCATTTGGAGTGGACTCCGTATACTTCACTTCATCATATCTAAACACTTAAAAACGCGTTCTTTTTGCTCTGTTTGACATTGCCAAACGCGTAAAGAGCAATTAGAGATAAAGGAGCACGTGAAGTAGAACAACCGAACGCAATGATTTGATTTATATAAATGTCATATTTTAGCTTTGAAACTTTCTTGCCTAATTTTACTCTTTTTAATGTGTATACATATGTAATAAAGACATTATTATTTTTATTTACAAAAACTATATGTAGAAATTATAGAAACCGTATAGTGCTGCTAAATGCGGCTAATTAATATACTTGATTTTAATATAATAAAACAAAGTAAATACAAAACAAAATTATTACTAATTATTTTGATATCGTTCTAAGAATTTTTAATAGTACGACGGACAAGCAAAACACAAATTACGTTATGTAAATTGCTTTATTGCTTCTCAAAATATTCTCCTTTAAAATCTATACACTTTTGCATCCGATGAAACTAATCTTCAAAACAAATTTGCCATTCTAAGCGAGGTACCTTCAAAACAAGTGATTTAAATGCTTCAACGGCCTCTTAAGGCGATAAAAAACGCTCGCCACGCATTTTATTTTATACTGCGTACACACTTGCAACAATCTGCCGTATCGCAACACCGTCGCGTATCATCGTCGCGTACCATCACTCCGCAACACAACTGCGAACCGCAACATCGACGCGTAACATACTCCCGCAACACAATGCCGTTCCATTGCCGTATTGTTGCGCCCTGCCGTACTAACTTGTAAAGAGAGCTGCAACATCGTCGCGCAACGTTCCATTGATCCGACGGCATAAAACCGACAAGCAATGGGACGCTAGAAAAGTCCCATGTTGCGAGGAAATGTTGCGCGAGGATGTTACGCGACGGTGTTGCGGTACGGCAGATTGTTGCAAGTGTGTACGCAGTATTAGATGTGTCGAAATAGGAAGAAGTCATTGGGCGATAAATCAGGCGAATATGGGCAATGAGTCATTAATTGGATGTTGTTACTGGTCAAAAACTCTACAGTTTGTCGTACTGTGTGAGCGCTTGCATTGTCATGATGAACAATGATTTGCCGGTTTATGTTGTTCCTTCTGGTTTCAGCGATAACTTCCAGCAAACAAATTGAATTATACCGTTCAGCATTAACTATCCTTCCATTCTCTAATGCAACAGTTGCAACATAACCCGTTTTTCCGAAGAAACAAGCAATCATTCTTTTTGAAACGCTTTGTGAACGCACCACTTTTGTGGGTTTAGGTTCATTTTGAAACACTCATACATTCGATTGCTGTTTAGTTTCGGGCTCATATAAATATATCCAAGATTTGTGACCTGTTACGATGTTATATTCCAATTTTTTTAGCATTTTCTTGCATCACTTGACACGTGTCTGTTTTTGAAAAATTGTATGTATTTGTTTTGCTGCAATGCTTAAGGATGCCTCTATCTCACTATAGGTCACATGCCAAACTGACAAAATCATTTCACGCAAAACATCAATATTTTTCGCGACAACAGAGGTGCATCTACGACCTTCGCAAAGATCGTCATCAAACGTTGGTCTTCCATTCTTGAATTCTGCAAACCATTTGTAAATCATAGTTTTGGATGGTTCTTCATCTCCAAATAACAAAAGTTTTTTCACACATTGCTACGGTGTTGAACCGTATCGAAAATCATAAATTTTTTCACACAATTATTACTTTTGTTAAATTTTGTTGAAACAAAACCGAGCAGTTTAAAATCGAACTATCAACTGAATTATAGGTGAAAAACGTCAAATTTTACGAATATGACAATTGCAGAACGCTAGATAATACTGGCAGTACGTGATTCCGCTAACTTTAGCAGTGCCCTTCGTATATTGCGATACAAGGTCAGTAAGTGCTTATTTGCTAAGTTGCACTTAACAAGTTGAGTATTTCATACTACTTTTTGCACAATTGTTTTTACTAGTTTTAACAAAAAAAAGAAATAGTTTCAAAGATTGTTCAAATTGATTAAATTTTGTAACACTCATCTTATGCCCGTATTACACTGACAATAATTATATCTTGACAGTCTTGACTTATATACGGTCAATAATCTACGTGTGTTCTAAGGGTAACTTTGTTATTTTAAATGTTACAGAGTTGGTTAAATTAGCAAAGTTGGGCAGAATTTCCATCAAAACGGAATGCCATTTTTAAATTTGTCATAGGTCTTTAATTTTTTAAATAGACAAAACTTTAAGATTGATATTTTAAGAACATTTTTAAGCTTTTTTGTAAATTTGACTCAAAAAATGTACGCATTAGTAGTTTTTACAAAATAGTTAGGTTATATTATAACTGCTTTTTTTCACATTTTATGTGTTAATTATAAAGAAGAACTATAAACGTGTTTAAATATTCAATCTACAATAAAATTGATGATCATTTGTGCATTTTACAGACTTTTAACATTTTAAATATTTTTATATACAGTGTAGATTAATTGGCAGACAAACGCCAAGCAACTTTGTAGACCGTGCCAAAAGAAAACAAAAATCTTAATTCCAAAATGCTGAGAAACTCTTTGTTTGGCCTCACGAGGTATGTCCCGTCCTTAAATTTTTTTAGACGGTGACATTGTGAAATTGTATTAAAGATTGTTAAATGTAATTTGTTTTTTTTTTAAATAATCTTCAAACAGAGATGGATGGTTGATTAAAAATAATAGGCAGCGGTATATATACAATCTATATACTGTCAAAATATTTTGCTGTTTAAAAAATCCACGACATGATTAATTATATTTTTTGTTTGTAATTATTCGAATTGCTTTTTTATGGGTTACAAAAATGTTCTTTGTGCCAACATATCCTCATTCTGTTTTTTTAATCATCCTGAAGTATATATTTTAATTTTACCTGGGTTTGGAATAATTTCACATATTGTTTGTCAAGAAAGAGGAAAAAAGGAAACATTTGAAGCTTTAGGAATAATTTATGCTCCCCAGAAAATTATGCCATATTGTAGTAAGGAGTATATATTAGCATAATATATGATTTTAAGTGCATCAAAATTTGCTTCTTTTGATAGAACACAAAAACCATTTCTGTTTAGTTTTGCATTTAGATAAGTAATGTGTTCATTCCATGATTTCCAAGAAACTTTGTGCATGAGGTACTTGCTATGTTTTGTCCTATGAGCGTGATGTCATTTGGTGTTATTGTAGTTTTAGTAGTTTTAAAAAACATTACATTGGGTTTTTCCGCATTTAATATTAATAAATTTTCTTTAATACGGGCACTATTATTATTATTTATAAATTAGCATATATTAATTTGAAGTAGTTTGATGTAAATAATAGCTAAAATAAATGAATGCGACAAACACGATGTAGACATTGAGGAAGCTTTTAATGTTGGATATCAACAATTAATTTTAACAAAATCAAAGATACGTTACAAAACTGCCTATAAAACTTTTTAATAGTGGTTGAATGTAAATCGCAATTTACACGAGCAAGTAAAACTATAGCAAGTTTATATCTGAGAGTACTTGCAAATGATTTGCGCAATGTAAACTACAGAACATATTCAGCACGCCGCACGACGACAATGAACTTTTTTGCTTGCAGGTCTAAACAAGTTGGGAAAGCGCTCTAGGCTTTGTGTATTTCAAACTTTGATTTTTGTTGGTTGAGTTTTATGATCTTGTCTCGATCCAAATGAATAGATGTTAATAATATTGTTGTTAAAAATACAAACTTGCATTGGAAGTCTATTATACATATAATACTACGTTTTTATTACTTATACGTAATTATTATTATATAGTTGATGGAGTTGACCGTTATTACGTGATAATTCATAATAAGAAATATTCTCAAAAACAAAAATTAAAATTAGTCTTTAAATCACAAATAAAATTAAGCAATTTTTTCTATAACGCCAACGAACAAAATAATAAACTATAAGCTAACATGTACAGATCGTGAAAGTGTATACATAGGTCAAACTGGTCAAAATTTTAAATCACATTTTAATGAAAAATTATATTTACACGGTAATTCAAAATCAACATTTGCAAATAATATAATTAATAAAAATCACACTTTTTCAAATTTAGACGATTTAGTAATTGTGCATAACTCCAAAAAAAGTGAAAAACTAGATTTATTAAAAACTTTAAAAATTCGCAAACATAATAAAGGAAAACCAATTAACTATGTACTTTTAAACAATCAGCTTGAACATATGTATACGCCTGTTAATTTAATCTTACGCTTAATCTATAATTAATTATATTGTTTTTTTGCCGAGAAAAATTGCCTTTAAAATTTGTTCATATGTAAACGCTAGAGCGAATTACTCTCAGAAGTGCTATCGCAATTTACTATCCCGTGTAAATCAGGCTTAAAGGTCTCACTAACTGTTACACTTTGCACCTCTTGTTCCGCGCACTAACAGCATTGTTTCCATTTCTCAAGACTTGTAAGGTCAAAAAGTGGCCATACCATACCATTGTTAAGATTCTGTCAGTCAGCAGTCGCTAGAAAAAAAGACAGCAAATCAATTAATAATTTAGCAATAGCACGTCGCACTTGCTATCTTCGCTTCTAGCGACTGCTGACTGACAGAATCTTAACAAAATTGTGTCTGAGAAAACATTTGCGCTTGCATCATTTTTATGACATGTAAAGTGTAGCGCTGACTCGTCTCGTTATTTTGCTGTCTGACTGTTGGATTCGTGTTTTAGATCAGAATAACTAAGTGGTAATTAGTTTTACATCTTTGCTAGCGTCTCAGCGCCAGGTGTCCCGACGGCAGACCTGCTGACTCTAGGCAGGCTTTTTATGATTCAAATGGAACTCAATCTCTAAATATCAAGCTTCCGAAAACTCTTGCATTTTTTTTTGACGAGAGTTCTCCGACTAGTAGTTGTTGGTAAGCAACATACGTATCTAAGCCGATGTAGTTCAGAATATATTGTGAACTATATTTTATTTACGGTTTTGGTGACGTTCGAGCTACTTGTTTCCATTGCTGTATGTTTAAGTGGGTATTGCGTGAAATTGTTTTTATTTCCAGATTTTCAGTGGTATAAACGAAGTACAGTTGTGGAGAGTTTTATTTCTTCTGTGGCGCCTACCTGTTTTTTTTAAGACCTTTTTATGCATTTTTAACACATTTTAAATAATTGTCTAGATATGATTATGAGTTAGTCTAGGTTTATGCCTTGAGCTGCTACATTTAGCGAGGTGAGGTTTGATTTTTAGTTGAAAGTTGAGGCAGCAAAAGTAGATTTACATTGCTTGTTAACTTGGGGATAGCAGTCTTTTGTTTTGTTCAATGTATGACTGTTTGCCGAAAAGTTTTGCTTGTAGTGTTGTTATAAAGCATCTGGCAGTGGTATCAGACAAAAGTATGATAGACTTTGAAATTGAACTTTTGAACTTGTTTGACCACATTAAAGTGTTGTTATTTGTCTTTTATGTAAAGGTTTTAGTTTCAAATTAGCTCTATATTTGTTTCATCAGACAATGGCTATAACGTTTTTTTATTTGAATGGTATGTTTGTTTTTAGTTGGTAAGACTGCCGTAAGAAATAACATAATGGTTTTATTATACAATACGGATTGCATGCCTTTATTTTATAAATTAGTTTGCAGCACGTAGTTCCATCCAAATAAAGTTTAGCACATAGTCTCGCAACCAAATACAGGAAGCGATGAAATTACTTTTTGTTGGATGTTTTGTCGAAATAAATAAGGATGTTGTGTTTTTAGTAAACCGGCAGTTAATATAGCTTTTTAAATCAGAATTATCACAAGCAATAGTTGCTTGTGCTATATTTTATGATTTTGTTAACAAACATTTTTCTATAAACAATATGAAAAAGTTAAAAAATCTACAAAAACACTTGAATAGTGAATATCTATGTTTTTATGCAAATGGTTGCGATGGTATGCTTAAGTTTTAAACCTATACAAGCCAGTTTTAAAGTTTGTAAGTATTTGTGAAATACAATGACAATGGTGACCCGAGTTTTCAAATTTTGGAACAGCGCCTTTTAATCCTACGCTTTTGATATTATGTTTTAAATATGTGCATCTTAAGTAAAGATTTGTAAGACGTGCTGCTAGTAGAGAACCTTAAGTCTGTCTTGAAGCTCACACTAGAGTGTTGTAGACAAACTGTGTTTTATGCACTCATTTGGTATGTGTGTGCAACTATTTGTGTGTCGACCAAAATGGGATTTATGTACTTGTGAAAGATCTTTTACTAGAAGTTTGCTAATTAAGAGTGTGGATTTATGATTTTGTGATGGATTCATTTTGCGACCAGGACCTCTATTCTGGTACTCTTTTCGATATTGCGCCACGTCATAGATTTCTTCTACCGGTGGGGAAAAGTGATATTTATATCATAAATTTGTAATTAATAATACACATTGACGTTTAAAAATATAAAAATACAATTAACATGAAGCTTGGTATTGAGTTTATATTACTGGATGGTGCTGTAGTACGAAAAGAGATCTGGCAGATTTTTTAAATTAATGATGACGTCATTAAAAGCGATTAGAGATATTGCCAGATGCCAGAATACCACCCCTGGTATAGTGTTTTGTAATGAGACAGAGATTTGTTATATCTGATTTGTGAATGTTTGCTTGCTTGGTAGTAGTAGCCAAGTGTTTATGCTGAACACCACGATTAATTTAAGCCAGGAAACAGATATTTTCATATTTACAAAAGTCATCGCTTTTTTTAAAGAAGCTTTTGATGAGGTATATTTGTTAATAAAGGTTACATGCTAATTTACTTTAAGTTTTAAAATGTCTATAAGCAATTATTTTTAGGTAGTGATAATAATTGGGATTGCTGGGGTCTGCTTTAGGAAAGAACTGTCTAATCTGGCATAAAAATTATTGAAAACAAATGAGAAGTGATAGTTATTAATTTAATAAATACAAAAAAAATATTTCCGGAACGTTTACAGTTGTGAATAAACCAGGCAAAGATAAGATATATTTAATGTGTAAATCAATTAGTTGGTGTTAGCATAATGGGCAAAAATAACTTTACAAATTGCCAATCTTTTAAAACTAGAAAATCCTCAATCTTACAGTGGCCACACATTCAGAAAGAATTTCACATTTATTGCAAATGCAGGAGTGGATTTATTAGGATTATACCGTCATGGAAGATGGCAGTCTTTTACAGCTGCAGAAAGCTACATAGAGACTCAATTCAAAATAAAATTTAATTTTGTAAAAATTTTAATTTTTTTTTTGCATCTATAAGTAAAAAAGAACCGCTATGTGACGCAGTTAAAGACATATTGTTAGTTTGAACTACTCATTTTTTTTTAATTTGATTTTTCTATGAGCAATAGGAAAAAATCAATCTTCACTAAAACTATAATGTTAATTTTAAGTTTGCATATGTTTTTAAAATGAATAAAAATGATAAATGTTATTTTTCACTTACCGACCTAGTGCTTTTAATTAAATATTAGAAAACTATAACTACAACTTGTTTTCCATAGAAATGTAGTAATTTAGTAAAATTTATTTACTGTTAGTGTTAACAATATCGGTAAGTACATAATTTAAACAATTGTACAAAAGAACTATTATATTAACATGTCTATTTCTGCTGTTTTGAACCACGCACGCTATCAGTTAATAGGTTATTTTTGATATTGTTTTTAACAATTAATCTTTATAATATGATAATCAACGATATTGTAATGAAATTTTTAGTATGATTGTAATATTTCAAAACTATACATAAAAATGTGGAGATAGTACATGAGCTTCTATAGTTTATTGTTTATTGTTTAATTGATAAAATTAATAACTTACCATACATGTTAATTGTTTATCTTGTTGATATAAATGTGTTTGTTTTCTTGTTTTAATTGGCAATACTTGCGCCTTAATTTCATATTTTGCTTTTGCCATATTAGTTATATACATATATTCCGTCAATTTATTTCAAAATTGATTAAACATGACAGCGTTGCCTAGCGATTTAGGTAAAGACAGACAGACGGCAATGAGCACGATTGCATTTGACACACATATTTGTAAAAAAAAATTACATAATAATATTTAAAACGTATTTTTATTTTAATAACTTAATCTAATAAAATTAAATTAAAGAATACAAATTTTGATTTAAAAAAATTGTACAGTTTTATAATATTATGGTTTTTATAGATTAATTTAAGGAACAAATCTAATCAACATTACTATATAAATAATGAGATAAATAAAGAAACACAACTTGTCCAACATACGAGCTAAAATCAACCAATCGTTGTTTTTACCAGATTCTGCATTTTCAATAATACGAGCTCCATCTTCATCTCCAACTCTATTTGCAAGTCCCTTGAAGTAAATTTATTTAAAGTTTAATCATAAAAAAGAAGAGTAATTTTATTTAAAAAAAATTCAATCAATGCGATAAAAAATATAACTTACCTTAAAGTTGTTATCAAATACAAAAATGTGCTGCAATGGACGCACACCCATAACGGTTCCTATGATAGATGAAATCCAAACTGGACTTGAAGTTTTTATTTTTATTAGTTTTCGCTCGGCTATTGTCAATATCAAGATGAATGTTACCATGAATAGAGAATCACGTGCGTAAATCACTAGAAATTGTAATTGAGAATAATAACTATAACATAAAAAATTTAATACTAGGTAAAATTACATTTAATTAGAAATTACATTGATTTTGAGATATTATATATGGAATCTTGCTAAATCCCATAAAGAAATTGTGTTCTCAAATGAGGCATGGCAGTTTAATTATTAAATATTAATTATATAGACAAATATAAGTTATTTATTTACAACATTTAATTAAATAAACTGAATTTATTTTAAAAAGTGTGAAGCAGATATAGTATAACAAAGTTTCATAGAATTAATATATAGGTAATATAAATTAGTTATTTGAGATAAAAAGATTAATAAAAATAATAAAAGCTCACCAATTAAAGCAGGTATGGGTCCAGTTACAGGTAATTGCCAGGACAAATATTGCATATACAACATATGCGCCAAAACATTACAACAAATCAATGAAATCCTTTGACTATCTTCAGCATCCATACTTAATGTTGCCATTGACAAAACTAACATTACTGAAACGTATAAATTTTGTTACTACATTTGAACCAACTAATTACTAAATATCACCTAAAGATGGAATGAGCACCAAACAAACTTGTGTACCGGAATGCCTTGTTAATTCAAACGAATAAAGAAATGATGGATATGTACTATTCGGACAACATTTAAATTTGCCCTCATGCTTTTCCTCGTTAACTTTTTCTAACTTCCATTCCCCATTATCATCATAATCTTCTACGGAAACTGCAGGTGTTCCAAAGTTAAAATCTATTTCTTCACCGCTATGCACCCAAGAACCATAACGAACAGTACAATTTTGTAAATCAAATGGATAGTTAGTCAAATTAGGTTTGCAAATGGCATCAGTCTTCATAGGAACAACACAAACAATAGTGCCGTGACTATACACAGTGCATCTTATTGAATCGAATACTTCAGGACTTCCGGATTGATCTACTCTAAAATAATATTATTAAAATAATAATGACAAATTGGATTAATGCTTAGATCATGAACCTATTGTAAATTGATAGATCAGGAAACCAAACTAAATCACTGGATATGTGAGTGAATTTTATTCCATCGTATTCTTTAGGGTCCCACTTTAAATTATTATCCTTCCATAACTATAAGAAAAAGTTCTTTTGTATTTGTGGTGTTATATTATAGATTAATTTAATTACTCACCAATATTAACCAGCCGTTTACAGATAACATACTTTCATCCATATTCTGTGAAGTAAAAGATATTGATTATGTTAATGTTATAAATTAAGTACCTATTTTGTTGGAATTTTAATTTTTATTCAAAATGACATTGAAATAACTAAAAATATAATTTATTTAGGCTTTAAGTAGAGTACATTTGCTTTATAACAATATCAACTTTATTAAAAAAAAAGTTACAAAATTATTCTTAAAATAACTAACTCTATATTTGAGCATCAATTTAAATTATAAAATGCATAAAGTATTTTTTTAAATTTAAATCAACTGTTCCTGAATTAAATTGTCATCTAAAGGCAGATCACTAAAGTTTAAATGGGTTAGTGATAAAACGATGGTGTTTGTCAAATTCTTGTCAGATCAGGAAAATAGTTAGCCTATTAAAACCAAAATATGTGTTTTTATTTTGCAACACTTTAGGCAATGTGTGTCATTGTTTACATTATCAATTAATTATTTGTTGTCACTGTCAGTGTATAATGTTTGTATTTTCATTTTTGTTTTTGTAATTTTCAGTGTGAATGTAAAAGAAGTAAAAGTGTTGGTAGACGCCGGGGAGGGCCGGAGCTTTTGCAAATAAAATTAATTTTTAGGACTCTATTGGAGTGGGTAATGAATTAAAAAAAATGAAGGAGTAGTAAAAAACTTTTATAAGTAAAATTACGGCCGAGTCCGACTCTCAGTATTGTAAGTGTAGCGGTGAGATTCTCACTCACAATGGATTTGAGGATGAACAGATGTTAAGTCAAATTTAGACTTAGATAAAAATGTAAACGCTTGTAAGTCTATTCAAAATTCAAATGTAAATGTAAATGCTAAAACTAGAAACAATAGTTTTGAATACTGAACTGGCAGTATTAAAAATCTATTTGAATTTATTAAAAAAACACACAATAAAATGCATGTTAAACACGGTTATAATAACCGTGTGTTCATATACACAAATTCTGTATCGAAATTTTAAAAAACCTGCTAAACTAAGGAACTGTAGTTCCATACATACTTTTACTCATAAAAATAAGAAAGGTCACTTATTTGTGAAGATGGAACTCCAGGTAGATCTTACTGCAGATGAAATTATAACTGAACTTTTGAAATTGTATAAAATAAAAATTTTGAAATATATTATAAATAAAAAAATACAAAATTTTTAGTATATGTTTTGACAACTTGTAACTATATCACTTGTAATAAACTTAACAACAAAGTTCAATACGTTGGTCCAATTTATTTTACCAATATATCAATAAAAAAGGTATTAGCCAGTGTCTCTGTCAAACGTAGGGTACCATCAAATTGTTTTGTAAATCCTTTATGTTTGAGTGTGCTGGTTTGCGTCTCACTCATACGTGCAGCCAAAATAGAGAAAAAGATGCAAGCAAGCAAGTGTCAACTGCAGAGGGTCTTGCCCCACTAATTTTGTAAATTGCCCAGTATACAGAAAAAGGGGTAAAGGTTTTCTATTTTTGTCTATTTTTTATTTTGCGTTTTACATCGCTTCAGACGTCTTACGACTTGTTTAAAGGGAGTTCATGGAACCAACAGCTTATTTGACTTCCGAATTACCTTGGTAGTTTGGTAGTTTTTATATAGTCATACTTTGGAAATCGAACCTCGGACTGTTAGCATGCTACGCTAACGCTTTTTAACTGAGCTATCACATATCGAAAAGCAATAGTCCAAAATTGCACCAAAAAGTATAGTAGATGTTTAATTTATTGAGAGACATAAATGATCAGCTTGACTCTTCTCATTCGGAAGCCGATAAGTTCGAAACAATAATATCGTTTACGTCTCAGCTGGATTAGATGGCCAATAGACTGATCATCTTTAATAGCATAAAATCAAAAACTTGAAAACTGATAGATTTTTTTGCAAAGTTGGATGTGGATATATTAGTAATAGAGGAATCATAATTAGACCCTACCGTAAAACTTAATGTTGAACCAAAATTTTACAAGTGATGGAGTAGCTATTCTTGTAAAAAAAACTGTTACATGCAAATAAATTGTACCAGCAATTTAGAGCATGTTGCCATAAGGATACGCGATGGTATGACGTTGATAGGAGTTTATTGTCGGCAAGTTCTGATTGTCGGAGGTTTAAATATTAAATACAATACCTGGAACTGTCACCTGATTAACCTCAATGATACATGCTTTTACGACATGTCCATTGCACATAACTTACACATCATGCATTCACCCTCACACACTTCCTATCCATTTAATGGTACGATACATACCACAATAGATTTGATAATTAACAAATAGGTGATAAACGTAACTGACTTAATAACAGTGGACAAGTTTGAACCACACACTGTACATAATACAAAGCATAAATATGAAAATGATTTGGCTTACTTCAGGACATAGTGAACAAAACTCAATCCAGAAAAAAGATTAGAAAAAAATAGCGGGCTGGAGACAGAAATGAAAAAGACAAGAAAACTAAATTAAATCTGACACTAGTGAGTACAGAAACAAATCGTAGACAATTCAGTTTGAGCCAATGTTAAAGTAAACCAAACGCAAGACTTTGAAAAGGCCGACATTGACAAGTAAATACGGTATTAATACTACCTTCACTGACGTTAATAAAACAAAAAATCGATTTTAGGAAAAATACATGTTTTAGAAGATGACGTAACTGACGAGCAAAGTATTGATCTTTTCAGGACAAAATGAAACGATTAAAAAACTTTCACCTTCTTAAAGCAGCAAGACATTACAAAACATTAAAACACATATGAGGTAACCGCCATAAATTCCTGGCCTACATTTCTAAAAACTTTAGACAAAATGTCAAATATTATCAGTAAAGTGTGAGGTTTTATTAATGTACGTGTGCAATTTCAACTCTTTACTTTAGTTAGTCTTAAAGTGATATCCAGACAGACATTTTTAGGTTTTAACTATGCCAGATTTGCAAAAAAATGAGTACCGAGTGGTCATCAAATCACTTTTGAAGGTCTTACTTCTCATCAAATTGAACAAAGATTACTTGGCGTATACGGTAAAAATTCACATTCTTATTTCACCATGAAAGAATGGACCAAAAATAGAATATGGCTATGAGTCTTTAGAAGATGACTCACGTTTTGGTCGACTAGTTGAAGTAATCACAGAAGAGAAAAACTGATCCAAAGTGAATGATCTGCAATGTTAGGGCTGTCGGTTACATTGATTTGACGAATAGTCCATGAGTGCAAGCAAGGTCCAAAATTTCTGTCAGCTGTTCAAAAACAGCATCAAGTTGATTGCGCTCGATTTTTTTTTTAAAGCTTTTTGAGGAGGGACAAGAAGTTGTTCTGCAATCTATTATTACGGGGATAAAACTATGGTCTTGTATCATGATTCTTTGTCTAAAAGGGAACATATGAAATGGCGACGTGCAAGTAAACCATCACCAAAAAAAGCCAGGGTATTACCGTGTACCAAAAAGATCATAGTCACAATCTATTGGGATTGTAAGGGCATTTTAATGATTGAATTTAAAGAAAGAAATACTACGGTGAATGGCGTTTATTATGCTACCTTATTACATATTTGAACAAAACGTTTGGGAAAAATTAGCAAATAAAGTCAGGTTTTTGCACTACAACACGCTGTTTTGAAACATTTTGATGACAAATCTTTAGAATATTTTTACTAAAAGTTAGAATTAACAAAAGACATTGCAATTGCATTACATTATAAATAGAGTAATCCAAAATCTTAGAAAGAAGCTTATGTGATGCCCATAGACGTACTGCTACATCACCTGACTCATATTGACCAATACTTACAACGCTAAGTAAGGTGACAGAAAAATTTATTTTGAAAAAAATGGCTTTTTTTGAATCGGTCAACAAAACTGACAACTGACAACCAGTTTGGTTTTAAAAGCAAACACTGAACGGGAACTAATACATTAACATCAACTTTAACAAGGATAAAGTAACAGCCATTTTTTGATCTCAAAGAAGTTTTTGACCAATTATGGATTGACGAACTGATGTATAAGATGGAATCATAACACCATCCACATTATTTAATCAAACTTATAAATAATTATTCTAGAAAAAAGTCAACAACACTTTTTCTTCCTTCAAACGTATTGATGGCTGGTGTACCTCAAGGTTCTGTTTTGACACCAAAATTATTTAATTTTTGTTTTAATGACAGTCTATTCAAGTTCTTTTTATGCAGTAGCCGCACAAAATTAAAATCAAATAAACTTAGACACGCTGCATTTTTTTTAATCTTTGATAAACTAAGAAAGAATTATATTTATACGTAAATTCACAAATGTAAAAACGTTTAAAACTAATATAATAATATTTCCACATAATAAAGGACAGCAAATCGACTCAGTAATAGTTTAAACTAACAGATTTAATTTTTTAGGTCAGACTGTACGACAATATAATATTAAACATTGAATTACACATATATTTGTGTCATCGCTTTCTTGGTCATTAAATCACTCAAATATTACATTTGACGTTCTAATATTAAATAATTTTTTTTTTTTTTTTTTTTTTAATTTAATACATTTATTTATACATAATATACATACATTTATACATTTTATTTTATTAAAAAAAAAAAAAAAAATTTTTTGTAATATTCCAGCAGTACCGCCATCTATCCGTGAGGATTCCCGGGGCCTGGTATTGGAAATTTATTTAATTATCCTGTGATGTTGTGATGTGCATTGGTTTTATATTTTAATTTTTATATTTGTTTTTTCATTAAATATTGTTAATTTAATTTTAAATTTGTTTATTGTGCATATACTTTTGATTTCTTCCGGTATATTGTTAAATTCTTTAATGCCTTTGACAGTTAAGCTTTGATTTTTTGAAGTTGTTCAGTTAACTTCCATGTTAAGGTGTCCTTTTTTCGTGTGTTATGTGTATGAATTTCTTTTCTAGTTGTTAATTTTAGTTCTGTTTTAGTTAGCCCAAGTTGTATTTTTTTTTATTAAAATAATACATTGTTGCAAAATTTTGTTTTTTATTGTTAGTTGGTTTGTTTTTTTATGAACTTCAATCGTAGGTGTTAATTTGTCTATTTGATATAGTGTTTTTATTGCCTTATTTTGTTGTCGTTGTAATTTTTCTATGTTTCTTATATTGGTTTGTGACCATATGGTCATCATGTAGTTGGTTTGCGAGCTAAAAATTGCATTATAAATAATGTTTCTTGTTTTTTGTGTAGTTAAGTTGGTAAGTTTGTATAGGGCTCCTATAGCTATTGTGTTTTTTTTATAAGGTTCTGTACGTGTTTATTCCATTTTAGATTATTTGTAATTGTAATTCCAAGATAGTTATTATGTGAAACTTCAATTAATTGTTTTTTATTTATATATAGCGTAATGTTGTTGATTCTTTTTTTTCGTGATATTAGCATAAAGTTTGTTTTGTTTTCATTAAACGTTAGAAGATTGTTATTGTACCAATCATTAATTTTATTTTAGTCTTCTTGTACTTCGTGTTGCAATTTTGTTTTGTTTATTTCTGTATGTATCAGAGTTGTATCATCTGCGTATATGTATAGCTTTCCATTTAGTTTTAATTCAAATATATCAATAATATATAAAATATATAGAAGTGGTGCAAGTACACCACCTTGTGGGATACCATATTCGCTATATTTTATTGAACATAGTGTGTTTTTAATCTTTGTTTGTAAAGGTCTGTATTTTAGAAAACTTCTGATTAGATCTATTTCTTTTCCACGAATTCCCATTTTTTCTAGTTTTTGTAATAACTTTTGTTTACATACAGTATCAAATGCTTTCTGCATGTCTATAAATACTGTAAGACATTCTTTTCTTGAGTCGAGAACATTGTTGATGTTGTGGATTATGTCCGTCAGTGCGGAACTTGTACCAGTTTGTTTTTGAAATGCATATTGTCGAGTATTTATAATATTATGTGATTCCACATGTTTGAGTATCCGTTCATAAATAATTTTATCAACTATCTTAGCTATAATAGATAGTAATGCTATTGGTCTATAGTTTTCCGGCAGATGTTTATTTCCTTTTTTAAATATGGGTATGATAATTGTTGGTTTCAGACATTCTGGGTATATACCTTGTTGTATTGTAGTGTTGATTAGTTTTGTGAGTAATGGTATTAGGTCATCTTTTACGGTTTTAATGACTTCGGTTGTTATCATATCTTTTCCGGGCGCTTTTCCATCTTTAAGTTTATTAACAATGTCTTCAATTTCTGTTTTGGTGGTTTGATCAAATGTTGCGTTCGATTCTATATTTTTTTGTAATGTGATTATGTTTGATGTTGTTAGTTTATTTGCAAGGTTTTTTCCAACATTTGCAAAATATGTGTTTATTGTGTTTGAAATGTCTTCCGGATGTGTAAGTATAGTTCCATTTTCTTGGGTGATTGCTGTTATATCTTTATTTCTTTTTATAGTTTTTATAATTTGATTTATTTCATTCCATGTCTTTTTAGGATTATTTTGTACACGTTCTATTCTGTTCTGATAGTACGTTTTCTTCTTTTCATTTACTTTTTTATCAACGTAATTTTTCATTTTAATGTAGTTTTGTTTGATTATGGCGTTTGTTTGGTTTTGTTTGTGTCTTTTATATAGATTGTTTCGTTTTTTTATGTCGTTAAGTATTTCGGTATTAATCCAGTCATTTCCTTGTTTATATTTAAGTTGTACTTCTCTAGTATTAGTTTCTATTAGATTTGTCATTATTTCAGTTAGCTTATCAAACGTTTCAATTTGATTTTCTCTAGCACTTTTAGCAAAAAGAAATTTAATATTGTCGTAATTTATTTTATATTTTTTTGTTATTGTATATTTATTTGTTTTGTCTTTAATGTTCCATGTCGTCAGTATTGCATGGTGATCAGAGTAAGGGGCATATTTTATTTCAAATTTTTTCATTAGTAGAGGTTTATTTGTAACGATATGGTCTATTATTGATATTTTGTTCTTTTTGCTTGTTCTTGTACTTTCAGCCGTATTCATTAATTGATATCCTTGTTCTGTTATCATCATTTTATATGTGCTGGTTTTGTTTGAGTTTTCTGCTAGGTTTATATTTATATCTCCCATAATGTGTGTTTTTCTTGTGTTAAGGATGTTATTTTCAAGAACATTTAACAGTTCCGTATTTGATATTTCTGGTGGCTTATAGATTGATGTGATATAGATGTTTTGCTCGGTTAGAAGTATTGTAATTAATTCTATATAGTTAATTGTTTTGTTTGTTATTATTTTATATTTTTCTTAATGTATGTGTTTACACCGCCTCCTTTCGTTTTCCTTAAGTTTTGTACGCTGTAGTAGTTTTTTAATTGATAATAGTCTTCTTGTTCTTCATATAGCCATGTTTCTGCAATCGATATTATAGACGGTTCATTGTATAATTTAGGAATAATTTCTAGTTTGTTTAGTTTTTGTTTAACGCTTCTAATATTGTGAAAATATAATGTTAAGGGGTCCATTTTGATGGTTTACTGTTTATATAGAGTAGTGTATACGATTTTTTACTGTATTAGCTTTTTTATGTCTTCTAAGCAATAAATTTGTAGGATTTTATCTTTTTCAGATTTTCTAGCAAATATTTTACCGTTTTTTGTCCATACATACTTGTATGCTTTTGCTTTTTTTAATTGTCTACATTCAAAATACAGTTTACTGTTGTAATTAGTGAGTTGTTCGTTTATGTAGATATTATTATTATTCTTTTCTTTTAATTCACAGTCTTCAATTTTGATGGTTTTAATTTCTTTTCATTTTTCTTTAATTTGTTTTTTTATCTCTTCGGTTCCCATCTCAGCAACAATATCTCCTGGCTGTTTATCATTTACTTTTCTATAGCAATTTTTTATATCACTTTTATTAATTTTTAATCTCATGTGTTACTTTGACTATTATGTCCATAATCTTTTTATTTGTATCTTGTATATCAATTCCTTTAAATATTAGATTATTTTTATTTTTTTCTTGTTCCATGTCGTTTATTTTGATTTCCATTGTTGTTATTTTATTTTTCATTTCCTGGTTATCTTGCTTTACGTTTTTTAAATTATCTTTTATTTTCTTATTCTGTTTTATCAAATCATCAAAATTGGTAGACATAAATTCAATTGAGTGTTTTAAATCATTTATAGTTTCGGCTAGTCCTTCAATTGTATATTCTTTTTCTTTATGCTTTGTAGTTTGACGTGTATTTGCCATAATTATTAACTAAATTATGGCAAATACACGTCAAATTGTATTGTTAATATATTTAATGCAGACAAAATGAGAGAAGGTAAAATATACACACTTCTCTGCCGGTGCTCGAACTTGCGTTTATATTTCTACGGTGTGTGAGCCAAACGGCTCTCTGCGTTGCGCTACTAAGGTCTTCAGATTTTATTTGATGTTTACATATGTGTGCATTAGTTCAGCGGAAAAATTGTATTTACGAATGTTTATATTTACAGTAAAAATTCTAACCTACAATTAATTCTAGGTGTTTAATTTATTTTATTTGCTTTTCCGATGCCCCCTTTAAGCTATCCTTACGGAAATCGGACTGTCCAGGAGTCTGAGCTTATGTTTATTTATATTATATTATTAGATGCACTGTATTTACGAAAAGACACTGATAGTTTATGTAGATAGATGCGATACGTCACACGTCACTTTTTTTTGCAGATCAACCATTTTCAAGGATTTAATTTTAATTTTATTCATGTTAAAGAAAAACCAACTTTACTATTATTTATGATTTACACAAACTTTTATATGCGCACGTAGAGTAAGATTATTCGTGGAATCACTTGACCTGCGTGGACTTAAATGAATATACAGGGAGTTTATAAATGAATGGGATTATGTAATCACTTTAAATATGCCGCCTTTTTAAAATCGTTCACTATACTACATATGTTTTCATATGTTTGCTTGACAGCTGTCAAAGTTGATCTGTCAAAACAAATAGTTTAGTGAACAATTTAAAAAAAGCGGCACATTTAAAGTGATTACATAATCCCATTCATTTATAAACTCCCTGTAGAACATATAGATTCAACTATTTGTTGATATATATTTTTTTGTATAATAATAATTGTTTTTATTTTTGTAATTTTACAGAAAGGTGAAGTTTATCGCAACGATGGTCTTCCACTTAAACCTTAATTTCAACAATTAATTTTATTATTATTACCTTGTACTGATTTTTCTGCAAATATGGTTACAATATAGCGTTAATTTTACTGCAAATTTAAAACCAGCGTTTATTAATTAAATTGTGATGTGTAATAAATTACAGTACTAATTAGACTAAATATTTAATACAAAAAAAAATCAATTCATTTACTTACATAATTTAGATGTTTCAATATCATTTTCACAACTACTTTAGTTGCATTTTTTTCATCTACAGTTGGTCTAACAGTCTTATCGTATCCACATAATATATTTGTTTGTAATTTTGACCGCGTAGTTGGTGTCTTGTTAGCACAATCACCCAAAATTTCTACGATTCCGTATAGTATTAATATAAAAATTTTGCACTTCATGTTTACACTATGAGTTGCATATGTGGAATGCTTTAAAACATTGCTGTTTCGCTGATAAAAGGGACTGACGCCCACTCATTGGGTTTCAAGAAAGTTCGTTACTACCGAAATTAGATAGGGACATATATCGTTAAGTAATTCGATAGTTCAATAATTTCCTTTATAGAGTGGTTTATTTTAAAATTATGTATGTTCAATTATATACTTACATGTGTGCAATAATGCATAATTTCGAATGCATGAAGATTTATTTAGCTGGGCCAGTTTTTTATCAGTAAATATTAAAAGTATATTATATTTCCGTTGATTACTGATTATGATTTATGCATTCACTGGTTTTCAATCATCAAAAATAATTTACGCATGCATTGTGGTAATTTATTATATTGAAATGTATAATAAAATAATTTGAAAAAAAGTAGTAGTAGATATTAGAGTATTAGAGTAAGTTGAATACCAAATATATTAAACGTAAAACGACTGTCATTTCTACTTTTTACAATGTAAATATTTTGTATAGAAGTTCTACAGTTTGATATAGGCCAAATGCGCCTAATTGAAACTGGATATGGAGCATACTAATTCGACGCGGAATGCATATAATTAACCTCTAGTTTTACAGAACAAAGATTAAAGTTGTTACTAAAAATATATTTTAACTTGGCAAAAAAAAAATGTAATGCGGCATTCATTGGAGTTTTTGTTAGACCTACAATAAGCCATTTTTTCTAGGTAGAAAACTTACAAATCACTCTAGTTGTATAGATATAAATAATACCTAGTTAATAATTATTTAATTTAATTAAATCTTAATAATATACTATGCGCCAAAAGCAAAATAAAACCAGGTGTAAATTATTCACACTAAAAAATAATTAATGCTTAAATAAATAGTAATAGATTGAATGTGCTGTAACATTACAATTTGTTTAAATCATTTGATTATAATTTTTTATTTAAATCAAAATATGCTCTGAGGTTGCCAGCGAGTTCTTTTTCAACAATTAAGTAATTTTGAACACGGTAGAGTAATCGGGCTTAGAGAATGAGGTTTGTCAGTTTGTTATATTGCCCAAAAAGTTGGCAGAAGTATCATAACAATAGCTCAATGTTGGTGTACGCCCTAAAAACACTACAGAATGTGAAGATTGGGCTCTTTGGTTTGTCGCTTGGCAGGACCGATTTAAAACTAAAAAAGCAATTTAAGATGTCTGAACAAGCTTAACTAACCAAGGAATCTTTGTTTGACTTGCAGAATTCAATCATTTGATCTCAAATCGTACCACCCTTTTTCTTGTTTGACCCTAAGCAAATTTTGTTTGTATTCCCACTATGGTTTTAAGATAATTATACGTTGCCAAGGAGATCAAAGAAGTTTACAGTTTGCTGTGGAACAACATTACGCGCGGGGTGCATTATTGAAAGTAAGTTGTCTCTAGTTTTTATTTCAGGAACATTAAACGCACTGCTACATTAATATATATGGTTCTAGCCTTTTTGTTAAACAGACTTATCATTTATTAAACACGTGTGGGATATAATTGGTACAAGACTAAGCCATCTTCAACCAGCCTCACTTACTTTATCTGAATATGCAATCGTATTATACGTATAATACGGTTGCGTATTCAGGAAGCCTGGGATTTAATCTCTCGGGTTGAAATTGACAATTTGATTTTTAGCATGCTTAGGCGTGTTGCTGAGGCTCCAGAAATAGTGGAGATGCAACTCATGATTGAAATTATTATATTTTTGTTGAAGTTTTTATTTTTTAGTTTAATTAATTTACATAATATGTAAAAGTTTTTATAAAAATAGGTTGTTGATGTTTTTTTTAACTTTTAAAAATAAAGAAGTAATTTATAATTACATACAAAAAAGATAGAAAAAGCAAAGATAGTAGATTAATCACTTACAACTAACTTATAAAAAACATAAACATAAAAAAAACGGAAACGTATATAAATAATGTAAAAAATAAGTTAAAGTAAACCAAATTAATTAAGTTAATAAGAATAATATAATGTAAACATAGAACAAACTGATAACACTAAATAAACAAAAACACAAAGATTAAGTAAGAAGAACAAAAAAGGTAGCAATGGGTTTCAAAATACAAAGCTTTGAAACTATTCAAAGAAATTTTTTGACTTTTACTTTGAAAATGCTTTTGTTTATATTTTGGGCGTTGTAACTTGCGTTTGTATATTGTCATGCCAGAGTTACTGCTTGGTACAACCTAAGAGCTGGTGTGGTGGTTTTAGATTTTCGAAACTATGTTGAAACCATCAAGGCGATTGTGCTTCTGATAATTTGTTGTTGTGGAAATTGATCAGATTTTTTTTCAGGGTCACAATAATCTTTTGCCGTTAGTGTTTGTTGCATTGAAGAAAGATTATCTGTCGTGGCGTATAGCAGTTATGCAAAAAATACAATGGCTGTTGGATCAGTGTTACCAGATAATTTAGAATGGTTGCTGCAGCTGGTAAAGTGGAATGATGTTTTGATATTGAACGAGATGTGTTTTGAGAGATGTGTTTTTTCTTATTTCTGATGCTACCTCTGCATCCTCAATAATAAATGTAAGTAAGTAAGTAAGTAAGTAAGTAAATATTTTATTTCAACAGAGAACAAATAGTCTGTGAAACAAATCACAACAAAAAACATATAACTTTAAACATTAAATTGTAGTATAATAGTTAAGGTATTTATTTATACGGTAAGATTCCATATTACAAAGGTAAATTTAAATAATGTTTTCTGGTTTTGTATAATTTTTATGTTTTGATAGGTGATTAAATAATTTTATACAAGAATTAAATGTTCCTTTTTCATAAACACTCTTTTTATGAATTGGATGGTTTAAATCTAATTTAAACCTTGTGGGATATGAGTGTTCTTGTATTCAAGAATAAAACTTACTTTTATTTTTTAAAACAAATTTTAAGCATTCATAGATATCTATTGCTGGTACTGTCAATAACTTCTTAGCCTTAAATTCGAAATATTCTATTTTGTAAATGAGTCGTATAACCCTCTTTTGACATATAAAAACTTATAAATCATGTGAATTACCCCAGATAATTATTCCAAATTTTAAACTAGAGTAAAAGTTTGCGTAATATACTGTTCGTATAATATCATTATGAACTTTATTTGTTAGTACTCTAATCGCATAAGTTATAGAAGATAATTTACTACATATATTTTGGATGTGTATTTTCCAAGATAAAGTATCGTCAATATACACTCCTAGAAATCTTGTGAAATCTACGAAATTTGCTCGTATGTTATTAAGTGTTATGTATGAAGGCGTTTTCAAATCATTATTTATTGAAAAACATAAAATTTGTTTTGTTATTGTTTAACTTTAGCATATTTTCCCTAAACCACTGAATTACAGGTCCCATTAACTTGTTACCTGTTTGCAGAAGCTGCATGTATTCTGTTCCTTTGATCAGTAAATTAGTATTTTTAGATTTGCTGAATGAATTTAACATTATTCTTAAAATAAATAGTGCTACTCGTTTGAATAACTGCATTGATAATATTTGTGTAGATCAATCTGTTAACTGTGTTGGTAAGGTGGTAATTAATGGATTATCTGATCATCATGCTCAGCAATTGAAATTGTATGAACAAATTAATCCAGAAATTAAAAGTATTATTAAAGTAAGACAATTAAGTAATCCGAAAAACTTAATAAAATTTTCCGAAAATATAAAAATTGAAAATTGGCAAAATGTAATGAACAATAATGACCCTGATAAAATCTTTGAATATTTACATAATATAATATTTTACAATTTTGATGTTCATTTTCAAAAATTCTAATAAATAATAAAATTGATACAAAAAAACTGTGGATAACAGAAGGGATATTAAAGTCTTTACAGAAATTAAAAGATCTTTATCAGTTAACTTTAAATGGAAATACTGATGTCTTAGATTATTATAAAACATATAAAAAAATATACAAAGCAGTTATAAACAACGCCAAACAGATACATAATTCTAAAATATTAAATAAATCACAAAACATTATAAAAACTGCTTGGGAAATAATAAATAAAAATACAAGACAAACGAAGACTGTAGATTATCATATAAAAACAGAAAATGATGATATAAGTAACCTATCAGACGTAGTCCAGTATTTTAACAATTATTTTAATAAGATGGCTGACAAAATTGTTATTAACAAATTAAATATGAATTATATTAATATAATAGAAAATACTAGAACCTTTTATTTTGAACCAGTGACAGAGACTGAAGTACATAATGTAATACAATCATTAAAAAATAACAAATCATCAGGCTATGATGAAATTAATTCAAACATATTAAAAGCATGTTCCTTATCAATATCAAAACCACTGGCAGCACTTATTAATAATTCCGTCAGTCAAGGAATATTCCCGAGTAAGTTAAAGTTGTCAAAAATTGTACCAATATTCAAAAATCAAGGGAGCAAGAACGATCCAAATAACTAAAGGCCACTGTTTATTTGCAGTACATATTCAAAGATCATTGAGAAAATAGTTGCTAATAGACTAGTACAATTCTTTGATAAATATAAATTATTTAATAATAAGCAATTTGGATTTCGAGAAGGTAAATCGACAGCAAACGCAATTATAGAGTTTTTAAACAGTTTGTATACAAACCTAGACAAAGGAGAACAAAACCTTGGTATATTTCTTGATCTGACCATGGCTTTTGATCTGGTACATCATGATAGATTAATATTAAAACTAAATAAATATGGTGTACGTGGTGTTATTTTTGATTGGTTTAGAAGTTACCTAAAATCTCGTCATTATGTAGAAATAAACAATGAAGTATCTGATATTTTAGTTTTAAATAAAGGCATACCACAAGGGTCAGTATTAGGGCCTTTATTGTTTATTATATATGTTAATGACATTTTTAGTGAAAATGCTATCTTATTTGCAGATGATACGTCTCTATTAATAAATGATAAATGTAAACATCATTTAGTTGAAAAAACAAATGATCAATTAAATGGGCTGACACAGTGGTTTACAAATAATGGATTAGTTATCAACACCACAAAATCATCTGTTATAAGATTCAATATATCCAATAAAAAATTTGATGACAGTCTTTTAATTAAATGTAACGGAGATAAAATAATAGAATCTAATAACACAAAATTTCTAGGATTATACATTGACACATCTTGCAAATGGGATGTGCACATTGATCAATTGTCCAAAAAAATAACTACATACAGTTACATTATCAAGCAACTTAGACCAGTAGTAGATCTTTTAATTTTAAAATCTTTTTATTTTGCAAAAATAGAATCCTTATTGGCATATGGCATATTAGCGTGGGGTCTATCCACAGAAGTTGTACGTTTATTTAGAATACAAAAAAGAGCCATTCGATATATTTTAAACAAAACAAGTAGAACCCATTGCAGTGATTTATTTAAACAACTAAACATCCTTACTTTGCCATCACTTTTCATATATATAACTTTAATATATGCAAAAGAAAATTGTACTAAAATGCAGAAGTTAAATAGCACCCATACATATAATACACGTTATGGATTAATGTTAGAAACGCCGATACATAGGCTAACAAAGTATGAGAAAAGTCCTAAATATGCAGCCATACAATGTTTCAATAAATTGCCTGAAAGTATTAGAAATCTAAATTTAAAACTTTTTAAAAACAACATTAAATCTACATTACTGCAAAAATGTTACTATACATACAACAATTTTTTGAATAATGATTGGTAATGTGATATTAATGTGATACCATATTATATATATTTTTTTTAATATTCTGTTCTATATGTACTGTTTGATTTATGACACACTAGTTTTATGAAATTTTTAATTTGTTTTCTTAATTGTAAATTAATTTTTAATATAACCTGACTGAACCTATACCTTGTTAAAAGGTCAACTGGAATAAAGAATTATTATTATTATTATCATCGGCATAGCTAACTATATGTTGGTTTTTATTTGATACTACATTTATGATATCATTCGTAAATATAATAAACAGTAGAGGACCGTATACTTCCTTGAGGAACCCCCACAGACATTTTGCTTTTCTTTCACTGTTTTCCAAACAATTCTGTGCTTGATGCCTCATGTACCTTTCACAGAGAGCGGGACGCCCAAAATTGTTCCGAGTTTCCTCCCCCTCACCCCTCATACACCACTTACCACAACGATGCATCAGACTAGTCCTGTGCGTCAAGCCTGGGGAGCGTGTTGCTCTTGAAAGGAAAGCAGTAAATATAAATTTTGTGTCAATTTCTGATTTGTTAAGGTTTATTTTATAACAAATGCGTAAAGCTCATAAAATTGTTGGTTATTGGTGCTTTTGCGTAATATAGCCATATGAAATGCCACATAATTGCTTTCAAAACAAACTTCATTTGGATGTGCGGACTAAGGGCGTAGATTTGATACAAGTTATCAAAACGACTACTAACCTTGAGAATTTTATTATTATTGATTGGACTGAGTCTAATGAGTATAAAACTTAGTCTACCGTGAATTGTAAAGTAAGTAACACTAATCCACTAAGCAAATAGGTCACAAGCTCCAACATATGGTTAAATTGGCAAAGCATCGCTTAGCTTGTTCCATAAATTAATTTAGTTAAGTAAACATTGACTTAGTTTGTGACTTAAAAGTTACTTTTTTTAATATTAGTCATTTCAAAATAAATTTAAATTCTGTTCGTCAGCATCTTAAACATAAAAAAATTTATTATTTTTTTTTTTACTAAAACCAAAGTAAACAATTATGATTCAGATCGTTTTAATCTAGTAGATTTTGATTATTATCTTATTAATTTATTTGCTGACCAACAAGCTGTTTGTGCCTACATCCACAAACATCAACACATTCTAGACTGATAATGTACAAAACTTAGGTCATTAGTTATTTTTGTAATAGACATTTACCGTTCTTCAAGTAAGGCAATTCTAAACTTGTTTTATGACCTATTTGAAAGCTTGGACAAGCTTCTTTAAGACTATTATAAAAAAATTGAAATCATTTTGTTAAGAAATCTTAATGTATATAATACTGAATGGTTAAATCAGTCATCTTCTACAATACCAATGATGGCTTTTGCAATCTACATATTTTCTTTGTAATAAGCTTTTTGGTAAACCAATACTATTAGGTCTGCATTTTTAAAATATTCAAGAGATTACTACTGTTGTGTACATTTTAAAAGCAGTTTGTAAAGATTCTGCCAAGTCATTTGGTTGTTAATTTTGGGTGTGACTCTAACGTTGTCGTTAACTAGTCAGTCTCTCAATTCCTGCAATGGTGGTAACGTAAGTTGCTTCTAGTATTAAAATATGTTGGGATTGTTTTCTTTACACAAGCTATTAGTGGTTAACTTTGAATAACTTTTAAGATACCTTTGCTGCTGTTATAAGTGTTATTATTTTCTAGGGTTGTCAAAGTAGATGTTATGCTTGCTTATGTGCTTCTCTTTTAAATTTCAACTATTTTAAGTTGTGGTCTCTATGCTCTTTCTTAATGTTTGCTAATCAAGTATTGCGAAATTATTTATCGTTTGTATGCAACAATTGTACGTATTATATGTTTGAAAATGTATCTTTTTAGAGTGGATGATTGCCACTGAGGTTGTTGTGCATCTACATCTGTAAAAATGTTGTTTTGGTAGGCTGAAATGGTAGTGGCACTAGAATATAGTTGTTGTATTTTTTATTACATTAGGAGCAACTTGTTTTAATACATTTTTTGACGTTTGTCACTCTCTGCAATGGTTGCCAAACAAGTGTACTGAAGAAAATATATCCGCCGTTAAGTAAAGTATTGGAGCAGATCCAATCACCTTCTTTTGGCTCCGTGCAGAATAATTGGACCTCTGTCTATTTTAAATCATTAACTTTGTTTAAAACTTAATTTATAATAATAAAATTCAATTTGTACAAGAAGATGCTTGATCATTGATTGCGTCTGTTTGATGTTTTTTGTCAGTAATAAGGTTCATTTTTAATTTAATAACTATATCAACAAACAAAATTGTTACTTTTGGAGCTACAAGTATCTACAAACAATTTTTCAAAAACCATTTATTCTAGAAAAATGCAAAGTCACATTACAAAATTTTTTGTGGTTTGATTGATAAAAATTATTGTGATTGCTTTAGTAAGTGACAAACTTTACTTTTCAATCTATTCAATTAGAAGTATGTATATGTTAAAAAAAACCTATTATCATTATTGGAAATAGTGTATGTTAATAAGAAAAAAATTAATAATGAGTCTTATCCGCGTGCTCTTATGCATTCATCAACTCTTCTGAACATGCTAAAAATCTGATAATCTAATGCATTTTGAGGCAGCTAGTCCCAAACTATCTAAAACTGGTGACACTGTTTATCTAAAGCGTTTGAAAGATGCAGTAATCAACAAAATATCTTGGTAGCCAAGGTAAACAATTAAGGAGTGCAATGTAAAATAGAATATTTGCCTATAAATGATGCTCATAAAAATGTTATGACCAATTGTTTTTACCGAACTTATTGCAATCACTCGTGTTAGTTCTGCCGAATCACAAATTGTACTTTTTCTTAAAAGTTTCTGGAATTTCCACTGCTTCTAGGACAATTTTTAAGTTTTTTTCCTAACAATATCTTTTAACTTACACTAGCGTATGATCGACTAACACGTAAATAAAATTTACAAATGCTTTAGAATAAATGTGATGATTCCTTGAGAAACATTTGCTACACGTTAATTTTGGTATTTTTGTGGATGATAAATTTACATTTACATACATGGGTATCAAAATAACAATCAAGGACAGTGGTTAAAACTTAATTGACTAATTTAGAGTAGTACCTTTAACTATTGATAAAATTTTGAAGATGTTATAGTTTGACTAATTCTGATAGATATATAAATAAAAACACATTGAATAAAAACTTTTTTAATAACTGAATTGAGGGAGGTGACCTAACATTGACTAAGTACAAACCTCTAAATTATTTTATTTAAAAAAATACAATTCTGTTTACCTATTAAAAAAATAAGATTTGTAGCGTGTAAAATTCCCACGGCAGTGCAAGAGCGTTTCTACGGCCGGAACCAGTAGTAATAGATTGAGCAGTATAAAGGGGGACCATCCCGAGCTCTCGAGACAGTTAAAACTCCGTCTGTTCTTGAACAACTTGAAAATATAAATTATGCAAATAGTTTTCTTGGGTTGACATTGCTGTTAGAAAAAGATGCTGCAACACTATTTTACACCTACAAAGAAAATTTGCTCTACAAATGCCACAATATAAAATTTATTAAAAGATTTTTTTGGAAAAAATAAAAACCAAACGAGACGATAGAAATATTTTTGTCAATTAAACGCGTTATAGTATCCAAGTTAAACACATTACTGGATGAGCGTACACAAACTGATTTTTTGTTTGGATCATTGAACTAGTTCATTAATTGTTTGAGCAAGAGATATTGAAAATAGTTGCTTTATAAAGCAAGCCGCAAAAGCAAACATTGAAGACATCAACTACAGTTTTTGGTCTGCCCAAACCTACACTTAACATGCATGATATGGATGCGGACGTACTGGAGCTGTGAGAAGTTGTTGACCAACATGTAATTAAAAAAATAATAATGAACAAGGTTTAGCATTTTGCTCATTAACGTCTAGTTTTTCCTTACTAACAGAACGTTCAACAATATATATAAAGGGTGATCCATTTAGAGGTACTTTAAAAAAAAATTAAAAAACCAAAAAAATCATTTTTATCAGGTAATTTTTATAATCATGCAAAAAACCATTTTGTACATTTATTTTTTAGAGATTATTTTTTTCAATTGTTGGCTGTAACTACGGCTAACATGGTCCATTCAGAAGTGCTAATTTTTAATGACGCGTTCAAGCATTTTGAGTAGTATTTGGCAAATGAAGGAAGTAAAGTTGGTCTCCAATTCCCCATTCGTAGTCGGCTTATCTATGTAGACTTTGGACTATACGTAGTCCCCAAAAAAAAGTCTAGAGGTGCAACATTACATGATCTACGCGGCCAATTCACCGGTCCAAAGCGTGAAACTAACTGTTTACCGAATTGTTCTCGCAATAAAGCTATGGTTTCACGGGCTATGAGGCAAGTACCGTTTTGTTAAAACCAGATTTGGTCAAGATCACCGGTTTCAATTTTAAGCAGCAAATAGTCTGTTATCATTATGAGATAACGGGCGCCATTCACAATTACGTTCTAGGTAGCCTTATTAAAAAAAAATGTTGAACCAGCCATAAACCACATAAAAACAGTTGTTTTGTTTGTAGTCGATGGCAGCTTTTGAATCTCTTCTGGTTGCTCTTTAGCTCAAATACGAACAAAATGTTGGTCAAAAACAGTAGATCTTCTTAAAGCTTTTCAAGAGCCCAAAGCTTAAAACAGTGACGATTTGTAAGGTCGACCAGCTTCAATTCTTGCAGAATTTGAATTTTGTATGCTTTTAAACCAAGATTTTTATGTAAAATACGCCAAGTTGTTCCATAAGATAAGCCAAACTGTTGAGAATGGCGCCAAATCGATCTATATATAGTCATTTCGTACACTTTCAGCTACCGCCATTATATTTTCTTCACTACGTGCTGGATGTGATCTATTTGGCCGCGTATTATCTAATAAATAATATTGAGTTTTAAAATTTTCAATGGTACAACAAATTTCAAGTTCGGTAGGCCGATTATGTAAACCATAAGTTGCTCTAAGCGTATAAAACACTTTTCTTATAGAGCGCTGGTTTTAGTATTGTAGCTGAATAATTTGTAGACGCTCTGCCTGGCTAATTATTTTTATGATAAAATGTCAAACATAAAACTCTTACTAAAAATAATACCTCTAAATGAATCACCCATTATATATATATATATATATATATATATATATATATATATATATATATATATATATATATATAGAAGTCGCTACACTTAGTAGCACACCCTATTCAGATACATGCGCTGAAACCTGTGTTATATCTAAAAGCCTTTTTCATGCTCTGCTTTGCAAAAGAATAAAATTTTCTACACACAAAAAGAAATCAAATCAAGAAGTCTTTACAACAACTGTAACGGTATGATTTTATGGGAAAAATATACTAACCACTTTTATTGTCTTACCAAACAGCACAAAGAATTGCACACTGCTTGATGTCGATATTATTCAAAATTTTCTTAGTTACAGGTGCAAAAACATTATACACTACATTGCTCTGACCCTTTTTAGACATTAAAGTAGACAATACTACGTTGCACCTATTATTAAGTTAATAAAAAACTGAAACATAACACTTTTTGTTCGATATTAAGTAATGACTGTCAAGAATTGAAAGTAAGAGTTAAAGTTGCTGGATGCCTATAGAGCTGTGTGTTATCATCTTTTCTAAGCACAGTATAAAGGTAGTACAAGAAAAAGAGAATATCAGTAAACTCAAGCTAAACGGCAATTGCCTTTTTTTACAAAACAACAAACCACCAAAGACTTAAATCTGGAAATGTATAAAACTTCACTTCCAATGGCAATGCGGGGTTGCTTTTTGCAACTAAACCGATGTTCAAACAAACATGAGAATTATTACCTAATATGATCAAATGGTTTTATACTGCGACAATCATAATCATCATTATATATCGAAAGCTCGTATAAGGTAAAAAACTTGCCATAAAAAAGTACAACAATCAAACTAGGTACTAAAGCATATTTGTTCTTTAATTAACCAGCAAATTGTCTCAAAAAGTGGCAGCAACAAAACAAAAACGACAAAAAAACTAAAAAAATAACACAACTAGAATTTCAACAATCTATCTATCTATCTAATTGTGGATGTTCCCAAGGCTTGAAAATACTAATGATGAGGATACTAGCAAGAGGTTTTATTGTTAATCTAGAGCTAACATCAAAAATAACTGGCAAAGACTAAAACAATTTATTTTTTAAAAATTTAAAAATAATTCTGAAACGGGCGTAAAACATGTACACCACAAAACTATAAGTTGAATATCACGCGTAGCATCCAGTGACGACACCTACATTGCATAAGGTTTTAGTCCATGAACAGGTCATTGTGGTGCATGCTTATAGGTGTACTGTCGAAAGAAGCCGCAGTAGCTAGAAACGAATACTTACGACAAAACTTTGCAAAAATAAATGTATACGTCACTGCGCAAATAGAAGAAATTTTCGCTTGCCATGGTATCATTCAATTCAAGTGTTGTGATATAAAATAAATATTGAAAATTGGTATTGTCAAATAATGCAAAAAGAACATAAATCATGAGTTCTATTTCTAGTTTCAATAAGATGACATTATGCAATATTATATGTATAATAAAATATTGAAACTTAAAACTTCCAAAAAAAATTCGTCATGTGTAGTTCAATTACATCGATAAAGGATAACCCGCAAGACAAAAATTGAAATATAAATTTTGTGGGTAACTAGTTTGTTTAAATTGCCGTATATATTTACGTTCATAAGAAAACCAATACAATAGAATTGTGTACGATATTCAATGATTGTAAAATGAAATAACAAATCGCGTTAAACTTGACATATGGTCTCATGTCCTATTTATAGTAAAAGGTAATAAGGCACAGACATGTTGTTCCAGACAATGGTCATAGTACATAAACAAAACAGAATGTTAATTCTCTATCCTTGAATTAGATGTAATCGAGCATAAAATTTAATTTGAGATGGAAATACCATGCCTTGATTTCTGTTTATGAATAGGCTGTTAATTATTCAGATTTTTGTCGCGTGATTATTTTACCAACCCATATTTAAAGCAATTAATAAACAAAACAGAATAATTTTACAAATAGATTTTTTTTTTCATTTTATTGTTATAATAATGTTTGCATTATCTTTGCATTTAAATTATTAACTCAGAAATTAAGTAGGTATATTTTTGTAAAATTTGTTAGATTAATAAAAATAACTATTACTTACTTATTATTATTCAAATTGCTAAAACTAATTGGATTAAGGATAAGAAAATTAATATATTATATTAGTTTTATTCATTCTAAAACATACGACAAATACATTTTGGTACCTCTAAACAATTTTCATTACGATTCGTCATTATTTATTTCTTCATATTATATTTTATCTAATATACTAAAAAATAAATAAAAATTTTAAGATAGGATTCCAGTCTAGAGATTCAATAATTAAAAGATGTGAACTAAACAATAATATAATATTAAATATAATGTAATACAAAAATATTGTTATTAATTAAAAAAGTTAAATACTGTACAGATAATAGCTGTTGAAAATTTTTATTTGATTAAAAAATAAATGTAGTAAATAACAAAATTGTAACTGCAAGGATCGGATTGATTATCTAATACACCATCACATCTAAATTAATGATTTTCTTTATATAATTTTCTATATTAAATTCGTAAAATTTGGCAGTTAATATTGGATGGCGCTCACAATAGATTAGTTATATAATAAATAATACCTGTTAGTAAGTCTAGTAGTTTGTATTTAGTTAGTAAATTTTATTTAGTTTATTTTGAACGAATATTATATTGATCTTGATGATGGTTAACCAATGTGAGCGTGTAAAAATGTTTAATAAAAATTATTATATCTAGCTATAGCACCGATTTACACTTGATGCCCTTCGTTTGACATCCTACTTTTAGGATATGGTTACATTTAGTGGTCAAGATTTTGTTGATCTAAAGAGGAAATAGTACAATAATTTATTAAAACTGAAAATTATGAATCTAAATCTAAAAAGTGTTACTATACTATGGCCTGGACTTAATTTAAATGTGATTGACAAAATTTATGTAAATGTGGACTAACAACACTGGTCGCATTCAGATATATCACATTAATTTAGAAAAAGTAATAAATCAAATTTGTAATGCACTATTTTCCCATGTTCAATCTATCAAATTTACACAACGCCACTGAATACAGTAATTATTTTAATTAGGAATAAATTCAAACGGCATTGTCAATTGCCACGTTTCGAAGATCATCTTCAGTCTTAAGTTCGGGTGCTAACGTAGGCGCCCTGCTATGTTAAAATCTAAACATATATATTAATATACCTCTCAAATAAAATAAATATTGTGCGCGACGGATTTATTTACATCTCGTTTATGTCTCGGGAGATGAGAACAACGAGCAGGGGGAACGGGGAGATTGCTATATAAATCTTTGGCTTTGCGCATTTCCTAATAAACTCCTTTGGCGTATTTTCAATACAGTTTGTTGTTCAACTGAAAATAAATTAATATTAAAACTTGCAATAAATTTGATTTAAAAATACTTACACATTTACCGGAGTATTTGGTGTCAATGACGTATCCTTTAGCGCAGGAATCTTGCATCATATGGCACCAAGAGCTGTAGGTGCTATTATTGGTACCGCAAATGGGTCCGGCCATATGACGCGGCTTGCAGTGATGGGTACAAGTGACACAGCGAGGAGCTCCTGTTTCACGGTCACTCAAACACAACTGTCGGTCCCTGCAGCGGATCTTCTTGCAGGTGGCCAATGGCTTGCAAGGCCCTTTGTAAGCCAACGGGATCGCAGTGCCCTTCCTGCAAGCTTTTTCCCGTAAATGGCATGTACTGGGATACGTGACGCCGTCGACACCGCAAACGCGGCGTCGTGACGGATTTGCTAAAGGACATTTCCGGCTACATTTCACACAGTGTGGCGTCAGATTTTGGTCCAGCAGACAATGCTTTCCAGACGGACACGTAATTTTATCACAGGAACCTAAAAATAAATAATGAATATAATTTGTGTTCAAATATATTTAGAATGATAGGTAATTCATGTATCATAAATTACAACAACAAATTATATATTAGATCATATTATTTATTAGGACAATTATTATCATTACAGTTGATAATTTCATACATACTTGAAATATAATAGAATAGAATAAATTATTGATGTTCTTTAAGTTCAATAAAGCGATGTTGAAAGTTGTAAACAAATACAGAGACAATTAAGTAGTAAACTCTGTCTTTAGCTTTTATTCTGCGATTATCTCTGTATTTGTTTAACATTTTCAAAATTTCTTCTACAATATGTACCAAAACAAATCTATTCACTGAGTTGCTGCTTGGAGAAGCAAAATAGATAATAGTTTGAAACAAACTTCTCATTGTTAATTAATAAAGGTTCGACTAAAAGTCAAAACTAAATAACAAATTTTTGTTGATGAATAATTATGACATTACATTCTATTTATTTAATTTATAAGTATAATAGAATAAAGTTAATTAATTAATAGATAGAAATAAAAAAAAAAAAAAAATGTTAATAAAAACTATGTACCATAACCCAGTGACGTATCAATCTGCCTACTACTACTGACTACGTTTATATCAAGATACTCGCCGGATTTTGCTATTTTTGACATTTTATGAACATAATTTTGCACTTTCAACTGTTTATGGTCGGGTTTTGAATCTGTCTGATAACATTTTGTTATTTCTTAGCCGAATTTTGCTATTTTTGGAATTTCATTAAAAAAAATATTTTAAGGTTAAAATTTGCTGCTAAAAATGACAAATAAAATTTTGAACTTTTTAACAGTTTTTGACTTTTTAATAATAGAATTTTGTACTTTTTACAGTTAATGACTAAATTTTGATGATTTCTTACAATATTTTATGGCCGGATGACATTCTATGAAAAAGTTTTTGTAATTTTCATATGTTTGTGGCCAGATTTTGATGCTTTTTGAAAGTATTTTGATGTTTTAAGGCCGGCTTTTATTATTTATGACATTTTACAAAAAAAAATATGTTGCACTTTTTAGCATGCACTTTTTTATGCTGGATCTTAGTTCTCTTTAATCTAATTAGATCTTTAAAAAAAACTACACTTTTTAACAGTTTAGGGTCAAATTTTTGTGCTTTCTGAATTGTTTGAAAATTCAAAAATTTTGCTATTTTTGATATTTTGTAAAAAAATCGCAAATCCTATGAATTAATCAATATACAAATTTCAATAAAACTTCTGATATGCATCAAATAGAGGAAGAGTAGAAAAATAAAGTTTATACAGATTTGTAATATTGGAAATAATGGTTTATGGAGAAGACCAAAGAAACACCGAGTCCAGCTGATCATATACCTTATTGATAATTTGTAATGTATGACAATAAAAATCACTTATTATTATTATTTTATATTTGGAAGAAAGTTTTCTTATTACCCTAGACGTATTAAGCATTATTTCACACATAAATTGGTTGTCTAGGTTGTGTGATTTCATGTCGTTACATTTTCCTGTGGGGATACATGGAAAAGGTAGTCTATGGTAATAGTCCCAAAATGACTAAAGAATTTAAAAAATCATCAAAACGGTGAGATATTATTATCAGAAATGTGCAAAAAGTCATCAAAGGATAATCATTTATCACAATGGTCAAAGCGGATATTTAGATAATTCACACTTAACCTCGATGTTTCTACTTTCAATTAAAATATCAGCATATTCATTGCGGTATTCTCTAACTTTAAAATAACACCTACTTAGCAAAATCCTCAACTGAGAACATAAACAGCCTCAATTATAGTAATTCTTTTTGTTATGATAATAGCTGTGTTTAAATTATTTACTATTTGTACAGACAGAAATTATATTGTGTCCAGGCTTAAATGTAAATATGCGGTGGGTCATTCTATTTAACGTATTACGTTTTTTGTTTTCAGAATTGTCTTCTTCATTCTATACAAAACTTCGGCATTCTAAATTCTTTGCTTATATTAGAATTATTTCTTCATCATTGTCCACAACTCTTCATTGACTAAAAAAACTACGAAAGTTTCATAGCATTTTAAGTAAATTTTATTATAAATTGACAATTTGAAATATAGCTTTTGTCAATATCATTAGTTTGGTTTTATTAGTATTAAGCTCTAGTTTGTCTTCTACAATTCTACAACTTAAAATTCACTTCTTACTTGCTTAACTGACGATTGGAATTAATTAAATAAGTTTAAATGTTTGTTGTTTATTAAAAATGCACTGTGTCTAAATCATGCACAAAATAAACTTTTTTCTGATCTGTCAATGTCAAAACGTCAGTCAAAGCTTACATTTTTATCATGGTAAAGCTTACAGTCTGGGGGGTTATTCTGGCATGTATCTCGTATCGCTTATCGCAATTAATGACGTCATCATTAATTAAAAAAAATCTGCTGGTGATCTCTTTTCGTACTACAGGACTATCTAGTAATATAAACTCAATACCAAGCTTTATGTTAATTGTATTTTTTAACGTCAATATGTATTATTAATTACAAACTTATGATTTAAATGTCACACTTCCCCTCTGGTAGGGGAAATCTATGACGTGGCGCGAGATCGCAATGAGTGCCAGAATAGGGGTCGACCCGTATTCTGGCACTCATTGCGATCTCGCACTACGTCATAGATTTCCCCTAACGAAGGGGAAGTGTGACATTTAAATTATAAATTTGTAATTAATAATACATATTGACGTTAAAAAATACAATTAACATGAAGCTTGGTATTGAGTTTATATTACTAAATGGTCCTGTAGTACGAAAAGAGATCCCCGGCTGATTTTTTTAATTAATGATGACGTCATTAATTGCAATAAGCGATACGAGATACATGCCAGAATAACCCCCCAGAAAACTATAAATAAATACTACTAGAATTTTGAGCCTATGGTCGCAATTTTAAGACGCTCACTCCAACTTTCCAGTCATGTTGCAGAACTATTTTTGGCTAGAATTTGGTAGACTTGACATCAGTGATACGTGGTTCTAACAAAATGACTGAATGAAGGAAAAGTTCGGTCATCGTGTAATTTCGAAAAATGGTCAGGTCAAATAGACAATTCGCTCATGTGACTTAACGTCGTTGGATTTTTCTCATTGGTTTATGCCAACAAGCTAACAACGTTAGAAAAACTATAGTAGAAACAATATTGAACACAAAATTACCAACCAATATGTGAGAAAGAGTGAAAAATTAGCTCCAAATTATCGATCGCTGCCGATATCAAATATTCTGTGTTTGATTTTAATACAAAATTGTTATGTCCTTATTGAAAAACCTTTTACTACCACAAAATTCAAAATTTAAGAATTGAATGCAAAACCAGCAAATAGTTCAAGATGTAGAATGGTAAACAGTGTCTTGTTACTGCTGCTGTTCAACATACAAGATGAATCAAAAAGTGAGATCCAAACTTAAAGAAGTGATGTGAGATGCTGCAACAAGCTATCCATGTCTTATTTTCAACCGTTTTTTAGTTACAGTTAAATGAAGTAATTTAAGAAATATGTAAAACAAATTGGGGCTTTTTTCTGTATGTAAATACGCAAAAATGCATTTTGTGTATGGCTATTGGAATAGCTCGTGCAACTTTAAACGATTGCACAAAAACTTGTGTGGATACAATAAGTATACAATAATGTTTACATTATTAATGCAACCCATCAATAACGGGCATAATATGCTTAAATGGGCACACAAAAACTATTATGCTACAAGGATAATTGTGTTTAAACAACGCAGTATTAACGTTTGGACCGGTATTGTAGACAATTGCATTATTGAAGCTTATGTATTACAACATCAATCTAATCGTCGTAGATAATATTTTCACAAAATTAATAGATTGTGTCTTTGGGTGTACGGAGTTCAATGTGGTACCAACATGATGAAGAACCGGTGAACAATGCACTTCAGGTTAGAGAAACGATGAATAATAAATTTTCTAAGTTTGCCTGATATTACTGCACTACATTAAAAGAAAAAGTTTATGCAACGGAAATTCATAACAGAGATGACTTAGTTAATAGAATAAATAAAATTGTTGCGAATATTCAAAAATATCCTCAATAGTTGAGAAATGTTCAAGATTACCTGCGTCAGCGTTGTGATGATATAGATATTTTGAACAGTTATGATTATTTTTAATTTTTCTTGTAATTATATACCTATAGTTTTTTTAATAAAATTGTAAATCAAATTAAACTTTTAAGTAGAAGTGTAAACTGTTGTAAAAAGAAGGATTGCATAAGAACTTAAAGTAATCCGTTAATTAAGTCAAAAAATTAAAAAAAAAATGGTCACAATAATATAATATAATGTATTGTTAGAAATCCTTAACCCAAATATTTTTTTAGTCACATTGTTAGACCAAAATATTCAGTTCGAATAATTATGAAAGAAAGTAAAAGACACAAAATATTTTAGCGCAATAGTTAATAAAATTAATATTTTTCAAACTCCAATAAAATCAAAACAACAAAAAAAAATTGTTTAGGCTGCGTATGCCAGGTAAGATAATATTTCAGCTATAAGTTCTTAGAACCTTTTTATGTAAAATATTCATTTTGTCTACTCTTCGGGTTAAGTTATATCAAATCTTTTAATAGAATTTGTAAATTAGCTTTACTGTAATTATAGACTTAAATATTTCGATAAAAAATACATAAAAACCTTGTGTGCTTTGTACTTGGGGCATACTTTACTTTATAACGCTGATTTTTAGGGTAAATTGCTTATTTTATCAGTAAATAAAATAAATCTTTGATATTATTATACTCTTAATACTCCTCCTTAATTATTTTTCTCCTATTTTCTACAAAAACGGTTTTGTCAAATATTAGCAAGTTGATCAGAACATATTTCAACTTGACAGTATTGCCAATGTGCTGTAGAATGAACTTCCTAGTGGTTTTGTCTTTATGAGTATGTTTCAACATAAAAATTACAGATTGGTTGGCTACATACAAACTAGTTAGTTTTTTGACTTGTAGGATATAAAGTTCCTCACTAATATGCCCGATGTTATCAATTCATGATACAGCGGCCCAATACTTCAACTAATAAAGTAGCTAACCTACCGTTGTCTCTGAGTAAACCAGACAATAATCGTAAATAATCAGTACTTTACTAGTAGAATGTCCCAACAGTTTGTCCAAAGTTCGAGTTGGTATGGACATAAAGTTGATCATCTTTATCAAAGAAAATTCACAATTTTGTTGTTCCTTATAAATAGCAAAATACTTGTTAAATCATTTTCCAACAATTCAATATTGGTTTACTGCAAAACTGATGTCTAGACAAAAAAACTGTTTGCCAGTCAAAGTGGACTACCAATTGTCTTACGATAAGGAGTAGATTTGTCTAACAAATCATTGTTTAAACGGTGTTCTACGTAGCTATCAAAATTAAAACGTTGAATTATCTTTTTAGTGTACTTGCGTTGTCTGACAAAAACTTCCTAGTTTAATGTTAATTTGTATTCTAAGATAATTCAAGCAATTTTTAAATTTCCTTTCAAAAATGATATCAATGTTACTGTTGATTTTATCCAAAACACTGATAACTTCTACCTCATTTTTACCAACAATAACTCCGTCATCCACAAAAAAACAATGATCATGCTTCGTCTTCAGCATTAAAAATTCATGGATCATCATCTGTGTTAACAAAAGTCAGTGTCTTCCAGAAATTTTAAATCTTATTATTTGAATTTTTCAAAGCTTGATTTAGACAATACAGATGTTTCCTCAGTTTATACACTTGCTGTAAGCCATTATGAGAACCATCAAACTGATACAAAGCAGTCCTGATATCAAAAGTTGTCACCTTCCAACATGTGCAGACTGCAATGCTAATTATTAGTTGAATTTACTACAGGACTTAAATAAAATGTTGGTTCCATGTTTTTATTTTGGTCAAAAAGTTAAATTTGTCCGCTATAACTGCACATTATTTTTGTCTTTTAATGTTTTGAAAACAGGTATCTTCCACTTGTCTTATTAGGTTTGTTTTTTTTTTGGTCTTTAAAAAACAGTACAAAAGTGTAAAAAATTATTTTTGAAAAATATGAAATACTTGGCTCCACCTAAAGATGTAACATTCATCTTGTAAAGATCAACATGAATCAAATCTAAAACATTTTTAGCAGTTTTTTAATTGTTGGGATGAGGGTTTTGATGTTGCTCGTCATATACACATATGTCCATCCCACAAGGCCAAAACCAGCTCATCTCAAACTAATAATAGACTAGAGACAGACATGATAAGGACAAAATGACAACAGAACTAACGTAGAGAAGAAAACCGAAAGGTATTGCCCTGCGTTAGTTATTCTCAAGGGCCACTTGCTGAGGCCAAAACCTCACTACGTCCTTTAAAAAAAAAAAAAAACACATATGTCAAGAACATTTCTGATTATCATCATTTCAAAATACTTTTATTTTGCTATGGCAACTTTTTCTCATTTTTTCTTTATCAGCCATCTAACGTCCACTCCTGGACATAGGCCTCTCCGTATATTTTCCACATCTGACAATCTTGAGCCTTTTGAAACTAGTCTCTACCAATGGCAAACTTGATATCGTCCAACCATCTCTTTTGTGGCCTGCCTCCTTTTTGTTTCCCTCGGCCGCCAATGAGTGACTCTGACTGTCCATCTGTCGATGTTTTGTCTGGCAACGTGTCCTACCCAACTACTTTCTTTTTATTAAGAGTCATAAAAATTAACACTCGCGCTTCAGCAGACTGTACATATTGTTTATTCTAGTCTCAACCATTGAAAGCTTCCACATGGCTCCCACCAATTCCATTGAGTTTGTTTGCATCTCCGATCATGATTGCTGAGCACTTCAACAAAGTTGAACAGCCATTTTCTCCAAAACTCATATGTGATGTGTCTGTACAGTTTTGATACCAGAAGTCCTTGCCATTGTGCCCCATATCTCGACTATCAATGTCCAATGGTAATTTAAGATCAATTTGTAGCTCTTCTAATGTTCTTCCAATCCGGTTTTTCAGTGCTATCACGATTTGAGTTGTCTTGCGAACAGTCTCTGACAAAATAATCTTTTTGTTTGCAAATATTACCAAAAATAATAAATTTAATAAAGATGGAAAAATTAATAGTTTTCATAAAAAATAAAAATAAAATTATATCATAATATATTAGCTAACTATGTATTGTAGTATAATTTATAACTGCAAATTGAATGGTTGTTGATCAGTGTCAAAGAAAAAAAAAATAACAATTCTATAAATCAAAAATTGTTCAAAATCCAACTGCAAATTGAATGGTTGTTGATCAGTGTCAAAGAAAAAAAAAATAACAATTCTATAAATCAAAAATTGTTCAAAATCCAATTTAATACTCTAAAGTCTATAGACTTATCAAAAAGTTTTTTTTCTCATTTTTAACAAGATTGGATTTAATTGCACATTGCTAAAACACAAATCTTTGTAGTGCATTGTCTCTACCGTTTGTTCTGGCATTTGTTTTGCATGCAAACTAAATTTTTAGACAGTTTGAAACCTCTTAGTTAACTAATTACAAAAACTGTGGATTTCTAAAATAATGTAGAATTTAAAATGAAATGTTTTTCATGTTTAGTTTAGCCTTCATTCGGACTGCACAAAACACGATTGAAAGAAAAATATCTAGTAACCAAAATATATTACTGTTCCTTTCAATGTTGTGTAATCGTACCTTTACAACCAATTTTTCAATGACAATTACATTGTTTATGGTACAATAGGTACAATTAAACCGCCAGAAACAAGCTGAAAAAGGCAAATTGTGATGTTTTATCTCATAAAGTATATCGTCTAATAATGCAGCGCAACACTATAAGCTTCTTGTTTAATCTTTGCTTAATAAAATATTGATATTAAGAATGTTCATAACTTAAAGTAGTATCATTGCATATATTGTTACATTTTAATAAAGAATAATACAAGTCTTCATACTGTCGGTATCAACAGACGTTTCCTATTTGAGTGCAAAAATCGAGTAACTGGCCAATCATTAATATTGTTCTGGATAACTTTTCTAAAACAGGTTTAACCTATGAGCATGAAACTCCTACTGACTCATACAGTGTTAGGTTTACAGTTTTGAAAAAAATGTAAAATGTTTTCACTATTTTTTATTGCTTTAATATTCAGTCACGAATCTGCAGTAAACATTATGTACCTGAACAAATTTATTAGAATTGGTTTTATTAATTGTAATAAAACTGACTTATTACAAATGCAACAACGTACGCAATAAAGTTTTAGTAAAAACCGCATGGTTTACTTGAATATTAATACAATATTATGCAATTCAGGATTCAACTGTGAAAGCCGTGAGCGGCAATAATATGTGTTGAAAATTATTAGTTGAGAGTTGTAAAAGCAGCACACTGGGCAAACTACTGCATTGAAAGTTCTGTACAATGTAATTCAATTATTTTTGTGCAACAAAATTTTCATAATTAAAAAATTAAAAATGTTCTTGCATAAAATATTATTTCAAAACTAAGAATAATATGGTAAAATTCAAAACGTAAATCAACAAATAGATCTTGATTTGCAAGTAATATACACAATCGGTAAATCTCGACTCGATCATGTAGTGAAGAGATGAAATCATTTTAAGCATCTATTATTGCCGTACAGCTACACTGTGAAATTTCTATAGCAACTATTTTTAATATAATTTTTATTACGCATTTTAAACTTTAGCTTGTGGAATAGTTTGAAATATTTAGTTATAGGTAGCTTTGTTTAACTTTAAAATTAGTAGTAGTAAAATGAGTTATAAAGATGGAAAACTTCTTAATTTAGTTGTTGATGTAACAAATCTTATGAAGAACAATCTGTAATAACATTTTGCAAATATTTTTACCGTCTACTTAATGTTATTTTATAAATTCGATACGTGCCCTTGAATTGCCAATTGTAAACAGCGATTAAGATTTTCTTACAGAATTGTGGGTGGGTGTGACTGACTCGCAGTCTATGAATTTCTTATACATAATTATCACGATTGCATTCCATTCCTAATAATGTAATCATGACTCAAATAGTCTGTAGTACTTAGTTATGTTGTGGATCACTAATCAGGACAAAGGTCTTTGGGGTAAAATGTTTATTCACCAAAACTATGAATTATGTAAGCTATAAGCATAGCAAAAAAATGTTTTAATAGTTAATAGTTAATTTTATTGTTATTATAAAGATTAATTTTTGTCGTAAATAGGAGAAACTTAATGTGTATTTTTTAAGTAAAATAAAGGACAATGAAACTAGTCTTTTATTGTATTATTAAGTTATATATTATTTTTTATAAGCAAACATTTTGAAAAGTAAAATGGTTGTATTTTTAAGCATTCAAATTAACTCTGTAGGTTGTTAACTTTAGTTTTTTTTATGATAAGATATGTGGTTTGGCATTTTTGTGGCATACTTTCAATCAATCTCAGGATATCGTCTTGATGTATGTTATATTCTTCCTTAGGTTATTGAAAACTGAAGCAGCTGCTTAATGTAGCTGATGGCAAAATGATGCTTGGTTCAGATAGCGATATTTCAATTAGACCGACAAGTGGAACATTATGTTGGTGGTATATTTTATGGTGTAGCATCAAAGCCTTTTGCATTTCATATATTTCCTTATGTTGTCCAATAGCTTTAAATGATACATGTCGTTTTAATGTTATAAATTTAAAAATCATCTTCTCAGACCAAATCCCGTCTAGCGACGTTAACACCAAACATCTTGTTGTACTGATACCTACCACTACAAACATCATACCATCGACAAAGTAAACACACGGCAAAAGAAGATCCACACAATTAATTACCACATTTTTAGCAAAAAAATGGCTAATATTATTCTTCATTTTCATAGTTTAGAGACATCAAGACACAAAGTTTAGCAAGCCTAAATTTAAACTACATGTTTTCACTAAGATTTAGATAAGAAGCAAATTTGAAATTACAAAAACATTCGTAACACTTCTAGAAGTGATGTTGTTGCAAGTTTACAATAAAAAAACTGTTCTGAAAAACACAGTTTATAAATGGTTTTCCTATTTTAAAAAAACTGAAAAAGTTTGGAAATCGGTTGATTGATAATTTAAAGCAGAACTTAACTTGAGGTATTTTAAAGTTCCCGTCATTAAATTTAAACAAATTTTCATATTACTCAAGCTAATGTCAGTTTTTTTGGTAGTTTTTGATCAAAACGATCATGACCAACATGCATGCTTGTTCTTGTCTCGACGGTGTATAATATGAAAGCCAAATTTGGTCAAAGTTTACAGGTAAGCCAGCAGACTACAGTGCAATTGATTATAAAAACATAATTGAATAAATTTAGTAACTGATTTTCAACGAAAAAACACCAATCTACAACCCTTAAATCCTTAATGAAGTTACTATTATGCACACATACTTAAAATGTGATTGTTTTTATGCTACGTAGGGTTTTCCAATATAGGTTTCATTTTGATATTAAAAAAAACGGGGTATTTTTTAAGAGAAATCAATTAATGTTTATTTCATTGTAAAAAGGAAGGTACATTTGAAAACAATATCAGTCAAATAGCCGCCACGGTTACGGTTGCAGTACTAGTTCTTTTCATAAAATTTTCCATGACCAATTCCCACATTTGCGGCTGTATGTCCTCGATAACTTCACAAATTCCATCTTTAAGATCTTGAATCGATTGTTGAGCATTGGCTTCACGTGGCCAAAAGAAAAAAGTCTAAAGGTTTTAAATCACAAGATCTCGGTGGCCAATTGTGATCACCTCTTCGAGAAATAACACGGTCAGAAAACTTTTTTTGCAAGATTGCGTTTGTTTTGTTGCTTGGGTTGCACGTAGCGCCGTCTTGCTGAAAATAAACGTCATCCACATCAATATTTTCCAATTCTGACCATAAAAAATCATTAACCATAGCTCGGTAGTGCCATCCATTCACCGTAACAGTTGCACCAGCTTCATTTTCGAAAAAGTAGGGTCCAATCACACCGCCAGCCCAAAAACCGCACCAAACAGTGACACGTTGAGGATGCAAAGACTTTTCAACAATCATTCTTGGATTTTCTGAGCCCCAAATGCGACAATTCTGCTTATTTTCGATGAAATTCCGGATCATTTTGATGCATTTGAAGGACCCAATCAGCAAAGATACGACGTTTATGGTGATTGACCGGCTTGAGTTCTTGTGTTAACTGAACTTTAAAAGCCTTAAGACTTAAGTCTTTGTGCAAAATACGGTGTACTGTCGTTTGTGGAACGTCTAATTCCATAGATCGACGAGGAATCGACAAACCTGGGTTTTCTTCAACACTACGGGCTCATGAGAATATTGCTGATATAAATATTCTCATGCGATCTTGAGCGATGCACACAGTTTTGATTCTTCTCATCACAAACTTGTCCCAACAGCTCAAATTTGTCCATCAGGTTTACTATTGCCGGCCGAGAAGGTGCTTTACAACGACCAAAAAGTGCTTTAGTTTTGCAACCTGTGACTGAAAACTTTTACCATTTCTGTAGTGAATTTTAATAATTTCAATGCGTTGTTGAAGCGTGTATCGTTCCATTTTTAGTAATGGCGTAGTTTTTACTTGGCAAATGTCAAAAGATAATTGCTTCAAAATTGACAGCTGTCTAAATAGCCTGCTATTCAAAATGAAACTTCTGATTGGAAAACCTTTTATTTGCAATAATAATACTTGATTTGGGATACTAATATTATAATTATTTTTTCTACGGCAACTTAATCTAATTAATTATTATTATTTAAGCCATAGGCTTTAAGCTTTAGCTATATAACCGTTAAAATTTGTGTTCCGTTGTAGAAAAAGTTTAGTAAAAGCAAATAGACTAAATACGCCATAAAATTTCTGTAAAAAAAAGCAATAGTTCAAAGAATATCTATAAAAGAATAATCGCCGTGAATGTGTGCAAAAATGAATGGTCAAAATTTTCTGGAACGTTGAATAGATTCTCTAAATGAAGGGTACCAAATTATTATTATAATTATTGTAGTCATTAACAGGGAATGTCTATAAAGACATAAAAAACCGAAATTATGCTAAAATACTTTGTTTTTGCACGACAACTGCAACTGCGTATAGCACGAATTGATTAAAAGTAGTCGATAGATGCAGCTTTAAAGAATTACAACATCTTTACAGTCCTGACTTTGCCCCCTGTGTAGTCACATTTCTTTCCAAAACTCAAAAAATATTTGAGAGAATATTGCTTTTTATCAAACGACGACTTAGAAAACATTGAAAAAACGGATTTTGCAAAATTACTAGAAGAGGCATTAGTAGAAAAACGTTGAAACAAGTGTGTTAGTGTTTTTTAGTTTCTATTATCTTCTAACTCATAATTAAGTAAATAACATAAAAAACTCCCTTCGTAATACTAAATTAATAATAAAATACTCTCTAAATATAATGTTTTAAAAAAACCAATAAGATGAGATTCAATATGTCTGTTTAGTGCTTCACTACGCTGAATAAAACGTAAAAAATTGTAAAACTATGTTATGTATGGTATGTCTTCCCGTTTTGTGCTACTAGTGCCTATTTTTGATGTTCATTGTGAGTAAGCAACAAGGTCAAAATTACTTTACTTCTTAAAGTGCCTTCCAAAACACAATAGAGCGCTGGTGAAATTTTTCCAGGAAATAAATTTAGAATTTGAACCAGGAAGTTTCAATATGCGAGTCGAGTTTTCTACCACTACACTGTTATGATATGATAGACTGTAGCAAACATTGTTAAATAGTTTTGTAATATCTTCTAAAACTTCCCAAAGTTTGATGAATGCAATACCATAGATTAAATTGATATTTGAGGTCGGTTGCTACATTACACATTCTTCAAAATAAACAGGCTGCAATTCTAAGAGAACAAATGTTTAAGTTGGTCACGTTCGTGTGATAATAACTACAAATAGATTTCTTTAATTAAAATATAGTCATTGGCAAAGCAGTTTTGGTACGTAATTAATTTCTTATTTATGTCCGCAGCAATATGTAAGTGCGACTTTATCTGTAAAATGCTATAGTCAACCATGGCCCATTTGTGTTGACATTTTTGGTTTTCTAGGTGAAAGTCGTATATAGCGTCGTCGCTTATAAAGGTAAGTTGCTTTTAGCGTCCGTGGTACTAGTGTTTGGTTGGTCTCCCATAAAGCAAATGTAAAAAAAGTTCTCTTTTAGCGTCGTCGCCTATAGAGTAATCCCGGCATCGTCAAAGCGATAAAACAAACAACATTCTACTTAGGTATACCGACAAGTCTATTCATGTCTTTCTCTATCTCTACAAATACATTTGCGTGTAAGCATTAAGAAAACAATCTCGTGTACACGTTGTTGTTACGGCTGCAATGTTATTTTTTGTAAAATAAATATTGATGAGGAATTAGTTATGGCAAATTATCCAACGGCAATATTTTGAAAACCTAAAGAACGTTGCATCTGAAAACTTAACAAAAATAGTGATAATGATGAGGGTGATAATCATCCTAGCCTTAATATTGTAGATGCTATACAAGCTTTATCTACTCTTAGATTATTAAATACATTATTTTTGTTTGAATTATAAAAAATAATAAAGGTTTTGTTTATTTACTTTTGTATTTTTTTAGTTTTAAAAATACACCAGAAAATTGTACGGCCGGGTTTAACGTCCGGCCGGATATAGCGGCCGAAATTGGCGTTCCCTTGAGTGACGCTATATACGACTTTCTCTGTATAGTAATTAGTTACAACAACTTAAAACCTGTACAAAATGTAACCAAAGTAGTGCCTAACGTGATATTGTATCCAGAAAAAAATTATTAAATTAAATTTTAACTTGAATTATAGTTTTGCTTAAATTGATGCATAACACATTTTTTTAAAGAAACAACTTAAAACAAGTACAAGATAAAAATTAAAGACGCTCTTTGAGCAACTAAAGACAAGATGCTGTTTGTGTATATAACATTATTTGCCAAAACAAACAGTACTGAAACATGGTGTTAAAACCGTCTTAAAAATGGATCTCACAACTACGAAAAAAATGTTTATATTGAATAATTATTTCCATTCATACAAAAGTAAATGGGATAAAACTCATCGCCTCGGGTGTTCTGTCAACGCAAAGAGTCTTTAGATTGTCAAAGAACTGTCTGCACTAATAGTATTGATGATATGGATACCAAAAGACCAAGAGATAAAAATAAAGTTCATGGCAAAACAGCTCGCTAAACAAGGCAGAAAGGAAACATTCACTGGACCAAAATCTGCGTTCGGGATCCCATACAAAATTAAAAAAGAAATAATCCGCCGCACCAGACTTAAGACGAAACTTAGCAACCTGTGGAAGAGCTGTGAAGAATTGACACATTCAAGAATATTCCTAACAGGACTATCGCATGATATCAACGCACTGGTAATGCAAAGAAGTCGTATTAGACTGCGTAGGCTCACAAAACTAATAACCGAACACTGTGGTCTCAACAAGCACTTGCATAGAACGGGAATAGGAATTAACCCTCTATGCTAAAGACACTGGACTAAAAGAGTAAAACATCAGAGGTGTACACTAGGTTTAATAAAACTGCATACACTGCAACAAAAATCAATTTTTGTCGGTATATTATTGGTTTATTCGAAAAAGCAAACATTCCCATTATTTATGGAACACGATTTCATTCATGTGGCTACCTCGGCTGGCTTCGCAGTAGCGCATCCTGTTAATCCAGTTTTCCAAAACCTTGGTGACAATTGTTTCCAGCAAAAAAAAAGACCAATGATGCCACCTCTCTAAAATCCGCACTAAACTGTCACTCTCTGAGGATGCATTGGCTTCTCGACAATCACGTTTTCCGATCCCCAGATGCGACAGTTTTACTTGTTAACATAGCCGCCGAGATAAAAATGCGCTTCGTCAGAAAAGATAATTTTTCGAGCAAAATCATTGTACATTTGGAGCTGCTCTAAGGCCCAAACTGAAAAGCGATAACAAACTAAATGGTCGTGTGCTTTCAATTGCTGAGTCAATTGGACCTTATAAGCAAATAATGCAAGGTCTTTGTGCAAAATTTGCATCAAGCTGGTGCGTGAAAAGTTGAGTTGTTGAGATCGATGGCGAGTCGATGTTCTAAGACTGAGTCGCACACTCTCAGCTACGGCAGCCACATTCTCGTCAGTGCGCACCGTACGATGGCGGGGACTTTATGTGTTGGTCACTAGCATGCTAGTCTCACAAAATTTTTGCACAAGCTTGCTTGTGAGAGCCTCATTTTGGCCAAAACTTCTTTTTAGTAAACGCACTGTTTGGGCTACACAACATTGACTTTGGTTTGCAATATTTCTTAACGTTGTTCAAGCGTAAAGCAATTCATTTCGTTCCGCGGAAATATGATACTGACTTTCTGTCAAGATTTCCTACGGGAAAGACCTGTCACTGTCAAAATAACAAATGATTAAAAAAATACCACTAGATAGACCACCCTTTATATAACAAAATACACTCAGCAGTGCCATTTGGTGTGCTGTGTCTAAGCATGGGATCATTGGTCTTTATTTTAGACAAGACAAGTCACTGTTAATTAAGAGTGTTACATATAAAACATTATTACACACTTCCACAGATGCATAGGGAATAGTTTTAACAGAATTGCATTGTTTCATGAACATTTTGGAAACAAAAGCATGTTTGTGCAACAGACTTCGAGTATCTTTCTCATTTGCCCGATGTGATGCTACTTAATGCAAATATTTAGGGCATGCTGTAGAAATCAATATTTCGGTCAAAAGATTTTCGATAAAATATTGAAAAACTGCAGCAAAAATTCTTTATAAATATAAAGTCATCTTCAGTTGTAATGTTTGGATCAGAATCAAAATCATTTGTAATTCAAGACAAATATGAAGATAAAAGTAAAAGCATCAAAGTTAATAAAAATGTCGACAATAATGTAGTTGTTGAGGGTGATAAAACAATGTCATGAATATGATTTATCTCAATCGCCAACTATCAATACAAAGGTGCTCGCAGCAATAAATTTCATAACCTCCAAAAAGAAATTAAAAAACCAATCGTTTGATTGAAATGATATTCAACCATGGTCGTCAAACCAAAAACATATCAAAATTAAATTAAATCATCTGATGTTAAATAATATACAAAGAATATAATTCATTAATTCAAAATCATACGTGGGACTTAATAACTTTTATACGATGATTTCATTGAAAGTTATGATGATAACAATGGACGTGTTTGTAAAATAGTAAACTTAACAGTTTGTATAAACTGAAGACAGCCTTTCGTTGTTGGAACCAAAAGTTTACTTTGTTTATTTGTCGATTTGATTTCAAAATAACTGAATAGGATCCATGAGTTTTCATTCGTTGTATAAAAAACAAAACTACCATTGTAGTCATCTATGTCGATTAGTCGTTTTAGATGACACAAATGAAATTGAATCAGTGATTTTATATTTAAAGAAGCATCTTGAAGTTAAAGTTTTTGAAGTAAAGTGTTACTTGGGTCTACAAATTAAACATAAACCCAATAGATCAATTCACATTCATCAAAAAGCTTACACAAAGAAAATATTAAATTGTTTTAATATGATGAATTGTAATCCAGTATCAAAGCCGATTAATAACAATCAAAATCTTGGTAATTTTGTTAATGAAGAAGAAGATAAAAGTTTCTTATATTGTGAAGCCATAGATAGCTTGATGTATTTAGCAATTGGGACCTGCTATAAGGTATCCTGTCAGTGTAGTTAACCAATACCTAGAACGGTCAAGTAAATGAAGTCAAGCGCATTTTCAAATACTTGGCACAGTCAACATAAGTATTCTTTATAAAAGTAACGACAATCTTGTTACAATCAGTTACAGTGATGCAGATTACGCTTGTGACCTTAAAACAAAAATATCAATTAGTGGTTATGTGTCATATTGGTTCAGGTATCATTAGTTGAGCATCAACACGACAACATTCAGTTTCAAAAACTTCAACAGAGTTCGATTATGATACGGGATGTTAAGAAATAAAAGAATTAGTTTGGATTAGACATTCAAAAAACATTGTGAAAACGAAATTTTACATGAATAATCAAAGTGCTATACATTTGGTCAAAAATCCAGTGTTTCATAAGAAAACTAAACATTTATACGTGAGAAGTTTAAAAACGGTCAATTTAAACAAGAATATATTTATACAGAAACAGTTGGCCAATATATTTACAAAGAGTTTGAATAGTCGTGATAATTATTTATGCAACTTAATGACTTTTAAAATAAAATCAAATAATTAAAAAAAAGTTTCAAATTGTATCAGTCAGTTGATTTATTATAATAATAAAATTTTACAAAAAAAAAATAACGTTTAATCTATTTGAAGAGAAGTGTGCAACAATTTGACTAATAATGAAACATTGCAGATCTATGTAGTCCTTTCAAAATATATTAAATCTAGAATGACATAAGCATTAGTATGTCACTTGGGCAGTATACCTTCTTGATGACATTATAAATATAAAATATCAATTTTAAATAATATTTAGCAAAAATTTCCTTTAATTATAACAAAAAACTTAAAATTGATATTTATTTAACTTATTACATAAAAAAAAACTGACGCAACTTAAATATTATTGTCAATCAGCAAAATGTACGACAAAGACAATTTCTTGATAAGTCTTTAAGCACATGTATCAGCATCTTAAACTAAGCTGCACTCGCCACACTGCTTTCTCACTTTGGTGTATTCTTGCAATAATAACACCAAAATCAAAATTATTCACAAATTCCTTGAGTTATGTTTAGGACATAATTTAGCAAAAACAGTAGAAGTCAAGACTACTACTACCACAACGATTTTTTTTTGTCAATATTCAATTGGAACAGTCAAATTTGTGGAAAATGAGTATCATACCGTACTTGTTACACAATATATTATTCACATCCACTAAAATAGGCAGACATGTAAACAAAATTTCTTTAAAACGCTATAAAATGTAACTTTTAATTAAGTTACTACATATTATATCCTGTAATTGTTTATGTTATTACAAATTTAAATTCATTTATCTCAATAATAAAATTCCAACAACAATGATAATAATATACATATCTGCGGCATAGACGCTACATAAGCACGAACGGTTGTGTACTATTAAAGTGTTATGTTCTGTATTTTAATTTGTTATTTATAATTTTGTATATTGTTTAGTTTGCATTACTCTGTATTTATAATATTATGAGCAAGAAATTTATGTAAAACGGATAATTACTTAATTCATCTATAAATTTAAACGTTCTTATTAGAGTCTGTAATGTTATTTTGGATGTTAACTTATAATGGAATTTAATGTACTCACTTTGGCATAAGCCGTAATAGGCGATTGACAAATTAGCATTCTTCCGTCTGCACGAGCGTTTCTTCAGACGGCACACATTTTTATAGCTTCGTCCGTCGGTTCCACAAACCGGGCCTTTGCCATATCGTTTATTCAAATCTTTACCACATTTTGGGGAACATATACAACGCGGTCGTCCTCCTTTTATCACACACGCTTTATCTTTACCACAATCCACATTGACACAGGAATCTACAAAAAAATATAAAAGCTCAGCATATTAACATAACATTGTAGTACAATATGGAGAAATTACATAATTCAATAAAACTAAATTACCTTTACATGGTGTGCACGATACTCCTCCACCAAGCACTCTCCAAAAGAAAAGTGTTCCGGAGTCGAGATGATCACCGGACCATGCCGTCGCGACGCCGAAATTCGCACAGCAGTCTTCCTTGCTGCTATGCTCGCTCAGCAGTTCGGTACATCTCCCGTTGCGAACCATCGCTGACCAGCAGGTACCTCCTGTAGAACAATAGAAACATTAATATTCATTCCAAACAAGTGCATTATTATATAGCCAGACAGACGTTCCATATACATTATTAACAGTAAAATTTATAATTTAATTGATTTTTTTTATTAACTTAGATTCCTTGAATGGTTTCACCACGTGATTATAGAGAAATAGAGTTTCTCTTTACTTCTAAACTAGTCAATTCTTGTTATAGATTATCACCTCAATTATGTCTCCGACACCGACCAACCATGTAAGTACCCCATAAATTATTTCCATGCTCTCAAACACGCAATCGAATATTTTTTCATCGATAATTAATCGTCCGATAATTACAAATTAATTACGCACAGAAGGACAAGACATTACGCGTTTCCCGCCGTTACAAGAAAAGAAAAAATGACGACGAGACATAATTCTCGCATGAATGTCTTTAATTGCGGCCTTTTTGCTCGAGATATTGAAAGTTTCAACTCTGTCGGGGCAGCGGTGCGTGAATCCGGGACGGAATTTTTCACAATTTCCACCTAGACCTGATGTGTAATTACATAGAGATGTGTAGATAGTGCAGGAATTACAGTTTCCTATAATTGAAAATGATATGTTGTCCATGTGGAAATGTTAATTAATGTTTATTTTTTCTTTTCGTTATAATATGCTACATTAATTTTCAATTTTCTTTATAATTCCATGAATTGATATTTTTTTACTTACTATAATTATAGACCAGCGTTCTTTTAATCGTGCAAGTGCGATGATTTATCAATCATCTTACAATGTTTGCGTTTAAAATATTAGATGCATTATTAGTAATTTGCTGTCAAGGATCATCCACGCCCAAACAACAATTTCTAGTAATTATTTGTTTATTAATATTCAAGATAAACAAAATTATAGAAAGTGATATATTAAAAATAATTACTATAACTTTGACAAGCAAGGTTTCGACAAATGTATTCAATCAATTATGAGTTATGTTGTAATAGAAAATAAACTTAATTTTATGGAAATATTAGAACATACATTTCAAAATAAATCAACATCTTATTGTGTTAAATATATGTTTTTGCAGCTGTATTGCTAAACTTAATATACTTAAGCAAATTAGATTATATAAACGATACCCAATGTTTCTAGATATAAATAGATGAGAAGCGGTTTGGTTGCTATTCCGCTTGAATTGCGAAATTAGTGCGTATATTACTAATTTATAATTTGTATCTGAAAAGCTAAAGTTAGTTATTGTACGCCCATCAAACAAATTTACAATAAATAAAATGTAGATTTTATAAACAATTTCATTACTGAATGATTGTTAATAAAAATTAAATATGAGACAATCATAACATATTGTGGCAAACAAAGCAATGAGAGAAATAAAATAAAAATTAGGACTAATAACAGACATTATTCTGCCTCTTGGTTTTATAACCGTAATTTATTTAATACATGGAACCGTTTCATAATCTTGATAATTGTACGGAACCACTGTAGTATTCTACCTACAAAAATATTAATAAATAAGTTACGGAATAGGGATGACTGATTTATGTTATTAAAAACCGATTCAGTTTCATCAATCAGCTTAGTGCACCCTGCGAAGTCAAGAAACAACCAGTATGTATGCTAATTAAGATTAGAACAATATTACAAAAGAGATCCAAATAGAAAATTTTGCATTAATGTTTTTGCTCAATTATGTGTGCATCGTGTTATTATTTGATTTTATATAGTTACATGGCACCTAAGTAAAAATGTCTTTAGAACCTGCAATGCACGTGTCTAAATCAACTACGATATAATCATCCCATGTAAAATTATTAATTAACCTGTAGATAAAAAAAATAGATAAATATTTCTTTGTTGTAATGAAAAAAGAAAAAAGTTTTTTTTTTTACTACTTTATTCGGAGCTGGCTCGTAATTGAAAAATACTATACTAAAATACTAAGAGTGTTCTGGTTGGCACAGTCGGTAATGTTATAACAGACGTCCAAGCCAGACTGCGTAGATAGCAAAAACACATCAAGCAACTATTCAAAGATGTAATACCTGAGCAATAGAATAGACTGCCAACAGAAGAAGTAATATAACCCAGAATAACAAAGGATACACGCCAGTAAAAATTATTATGCTCTATTCGTGCTATAATTTCTTGTTCTGCTCTAGGATTGATACCGGCCTTTGTCTGCCGGAATGATAGCACTGTTTTTGAAGTGAACCTGTATCTCTCAATCTCTGGTGAATTCGTCCAAACATACGATGTAAAGGAATCTGGCAATTTGGATAAGTTTCTACATAAAGACGTTCTGCATTAGAGTAATCAACCATAGCAATAAAAACTTGTGCACTAACAACAATTGTCAAATACTGAATGTTTATTTCACAAAACATCGGCCAACTATGATAAGAAAATGCACTTTTTGCAAAATAAAAAATAGAGGGAAAAATAATAATACAAATAAATAATGTTCCATATCTCCGAAATCATTGCTATGACAACCCATGTTTATTAAGACTTTTTTGTTTGTTGTGGTTGGTACTAAAACTCCCTTAAATATTTTACATTCTTTTTTTAACAGCCTGTATATAATGGCTCATATCAACTTTGTAATTATCAGAACAAAACCCAAACCAAAAAATTTAAAGACCATCGCACAATAAGCTTTATTTTCAGTATATGGCTCATACTAAAAATCCTTCTAAAAGTAGTATTCAAGAGAATGTTCAACAAACTGGACAGAAAAATAAGTGTTGTACAGCATTGCCTTGATGTTAACCAAGATGTATATACATTAGACTGATTCTTAAAAAAAAATGATAGAATTTCTTTGGTTGCACCCTCACAAAGTGATCTTTATTCAAAAAAAGTAACCCATACCAAATTTCAGCCCTTAAAAATCAAAAGAACACGTGTCGCACTGCTTTTGAAGTTTTAAAAGTAAACCCATGACCTTACTTAAAAAAACATTATTAAAATTTTACAAATTTAACAAATTTGACAAATTGAAAAAAATTTACGCCTGTTTAAAAGTTTTCTAAATTTAAAGAAAAAATTATAGCCTCAAATTTTAGTAATTTTTGTTTATGAGTCTAATTTTATGTTCAAAATTTAAAATATAATAAAAATATGTTAATTTAAAAAAAATTAAACAGAGTATATTGATGTAAAGTTTCATGTGGAACCTAATTAGCAAGTACTGAATTGCTTTTTTGTGGACCCTTGGTATGCATCTGACTCAAATCTGGAAGCTATGATACTTATTAAGTATATTAATTTTGAAAATTCAAAGGTAGTGCGACACGTGTCTTTTTGAATCTTAACGGCTGAAATTTGGCATGGCTTACTTATTTTGCATAAAGATCACTTTCTGAAGGTTCACACACAAAAATTGTACACAATTTTTTTTTTTTAAACCAATTTAATATATAAGTTTGAATAAGTACCACAGGAAAAACTAATTCAACTGTTACGAATAAATGGAATAAACAGCAGAGATATACGACTACTAGAGTCTCTTTGTTACAAACAAAATGCCACCATAAGCATTGAAAGAGAAACATTGGAAAATATTCTATCTTCAATTCTCTTTAACCTATACTCTGAAACAATAACGCAGAAAACTCTGGAAAATTAAATAGCTATTATAATGAATGGTAACCCCGTAAATAAGATCCGTTCTGGCAATTACACCGTGTTGATGAATATAGAAAACCTACGTAAAATTACGGAGTGGATGCTACGGACTGATTGAATATTAACAAGACTAAAAATTCATGTTGATAAGCAAATTTGCAGCTAACAACAACACACAGCTGACGGTTAATCAACAAAATATTAAAAAAGTTTATTAATACAAAAACCAAGGTACATGGGTAAACAAAAACAACAACTTAACCTACAAATAAAAAACAGAATTGAACACGCCCGGAGCACTTTCATTAAAATGAAACGGTTTTTCTGCAGTAAATATTTTAGATCAGAAGATTAGAATGGCATAAAATTACATTCTTTCTGTATTACTATATGGTATAGAAGATTCCATGCTTAAACAACACCTAACAAACAAAATAGAATCATTTCAAAAGTGGATACACCGCAGAGTCCCAAAAATACCATGGTGTCGGTCCATTGTTGGAGTTACTAACGAAAAGATGTTGAAGGAATGAGAACAGAAAAAGAAATATTATCAACAATTAAGATTAAGAAGTTTAAGTATCTTGATCATGTTATGAGAGGTGACCGATACAAATTTCTACAACTCTATCTATGATAAAAACAGACCCATCAAAAGTTTGGTCTTTTATTAACAATTGTAAAAATAATTCGCCAATACCTGGAGTGATAAAAACAGATGAGAAATACTTCAACACCGGAGAAACAATTGTTAACGCCTTTGCCGAACATTTTGAAAAAGCATATTTATCACGTAATAATCTAATTTATAGTGAAGTATCAAGTCATAAAACATGCATGGGAGACTTTACAATATCAAAAGAACTAGTTGCAAAATATTTCAAACGTTTAAAAACGCGTTACACAACAGGCCCAGATGAAATTCCAAAATTTTTAGCAAGAGACTCCGCATAAATTGTTCTAGACCCTTTTATCTACTCATATATTTAATCTTATATTAAAAACCGAAGTTTATCCAATATCTTGGAAAGAAGCAAAAGTCACTCCAATTCATAAAAAAAAGACAACAAAGCTGAAATCGGTAACTACAGACCAATCTCGTTACTTTGTAATTACAGCAAAGTATTTGAAAGTATTCTTTCAGATCATATATATATATATACATCCGTTTCTAGTCAATTGAGCAATAAACAACATAGATTTGTCAGAAAGAGGTCTACATTTACTAACTTCTTGTGTATTACTGAAAAAATTTCTTCTAACATGGATCAGCTGCTGCAGACGGATGTAATATATACGGATCTCACAAAAGCGTTTGATCGTCTACCACATGACATTCTAATAAATGCAATTCAAACATTTGATATTTATGGAAATGTTGTTGAAGTGTTGACATCCTATTTACAAAACAGAACACAAACTGTAAGCTACAAAAACTACAATTCTAGAAGCTATACCAGCTCAAGCGGGGTTCCTCAAAATTCAAACCTAGGTCCACTGCTTTTTCTTCTATTTATGAACTCTGTTGGTGATAAATTTGACTGTGATATTTTAATTTATGCGGATGACTTAAAACTGTATAAAGTGATAAGAACAAAAAATGACTGTGATATTTTACAACGTAATTTAAGAGATTTTAGCGTGTGGTGTAGTAATAACTTTTTAGAAATTAATGTTGGTAAATGTTTTGTAATGTCCTATACTCGTAATTGTAATCCGATTATGTATGATTATAATATAGACGAGCAAGCTGTTACACGCACAAAAGAAATTAAAGGTCTAGGAGTTATTTTTGATGACAAACTTACTTTTAATTCTCATATTAGTTCTGTTATAAATGATTGTTCTAAATTAATAGGATTTATTATGAGAACAACTAAAGATTTTAGCTCTATTGATGTACATATATATGTGTCTGTACAAATCATTAATTATGTGTAAATTGGATTACTGTGCACCAATCTGGATTCTGTTTGCACAGAAATATCTTAAACAAATCGAGAATGTTCAACAAAAGTTTTTAAAAGCTTTGCATTATAAAAATACAAGAATATATCCTGAGAGAGGTTATCCATACAACAATTTATTTGAAGAATTCAATATTTTATCTAAAGATGTGCATCATTAACATCTTTTAATAACAAATCTGCACAAAATTATACACGGAACATATGATAACTCAAGTATTTTAAATAAATTACGTTTTCATATTCCGCATACAGCTACACGTAATTCGCTTACATTTACCTACGCAACACCTAGGACTCTTCGTCATCATAATTCACCACTCATAAAAATGTTGCGAACTTATCACAATATGTTGACTAGTAAATAAATAAATAAATAAATAAATAAGTATATCAGGTTTGCCAGGTATCTACCGCAATCAATTGCTGTCATACGATTATCTTTTCCAAAACTTATAAAACCCAACACCATTTATGCAACCATTAGTTTTATAAGACCGTAGAACACATCTCGTAATTTCAGAGTTTAATCTATAAATCAAAAATGTGATGCTTTATTAACGCAAATGTGAAATTTTAACACTTTACTTTAATTGGCTTGTAGTGATATCCAAATTTAACATAGATTGGATAGCGTATACGGTAAAGATTCACCTTCTTCGGCCAAAAAGTTTAAGGTGAGCTATAAGTCTTTAAAAGACAACTCACGTTCTGGTCGACTAGTTGAAGTAATCACAGAAGAGTCGATCGCCTTTATAACTGGTCCAAAGTGTTTGCCGACTAAAAGTGAAGGAATTATCAGCAATGTTAAGACTGTCAGTTACATCTATTCGCCGAATACTCCACGACCATTTGGGTATAAATAAAGTCAGTGCAAGATGGGTTCCAAAACTTCTGTCTCCTGTTCAAAAGCAGCTCAACCTTTTTTGAAGGTCTGTGAAGAAGAAGTTCTGCTGTTTATTGTTACAAAAGATGAAATTATGGTCTTGTATTATAATCCTCTCTCCAAAAGGAAATCCATAAAATAGCAGCGTGCAAGTGAACTACCACAAAAAAAAAACCATGGTATTCCCGCCAATCAAAAAAATCTTGGCTATAATGTTTTAAAATTGTGAGGGCATCTTGATGTTCGATTTAAAGAAAGAAATATCACGGTAAATGGCGTTTATTATGCTATCTTATTACATAAATTGAAAGAAAATATTTGGGTAAAGCGTCAAAGAAAATTAACAAATTAAGTCAGGTTGTTGCACAACAATGCACCTGTGCACACCGCTGATGTTACTCAACTTGTCATAAGAATATGCGGCTTTCAAAAATTTGGTTTTAGTATGTTGCTTGCTTCTATCTGTCTGGCATCGTTCTTTAATTTGAGGCTGATATGCCACTGAAAATTGTTTGCTTGCAACACTATAATCAAGAATTGTTTACGTTTAATGTTGCGTTTATAAATTTGGACAAAATAATGATCTACCAGACTCAAAAACATTTTTGACAGTATAAGTAATCAAAACGTTTTGTCATACAAACGCTATTGTTAACAGTGAAATCGGTTATTGTAAGAGAGCATATTACTTCTGTGTACAAACTGATACTGAATGATTGTCATGTAACCTATCGTAAGATTGAAACATCCTGAGCATTAGTATTACAAGCATACTTAAGAAATTTCATAAACATTTAGTCCTCAAGAAAATTTGTTTGCTTTGGATTTTGCACAACCGTTTAACAAAAAACTCTGTAAATTAAAACAAAAAATGATTACAAAATACAACCGCGGTGCTTCAATAGCAGTGTATAACACTTACACAGGTGAAACATATTAGATTTATTGTTATGACCTCAAATAAACAGTCTTCTAAAATAAGCAGCTCTTTAAACCAAACAGTGGCCTGTTTCTTTGGGATAAATAGTCATGTGGCAACCGTGCCTTTAGTGAACTCTGAATGGTAAACAACCACTTGAAATCGTCAGTGAAATAAGAAAAACAAACCGCCAACAAAGCATCATTGCCAATGCGAGCTTACACTATGGATATAAACTGGATACCTGACTCCCTATGTTGATGCGTTTCTATAGTGAAGCAAATTATATTACGGCGGCAATTTTATGTGTGACTTAGTAATACAAAATAAATATTAAAAACAACTTACATTTTATTATTTTAAGGTTCTATACATTTAAAACATACACTACATGTCACTAACAGTAACAAGAAATTATTTAAATGATTCGGATAAAAATTGGTTAATTGGACCCAAAGTTAAGACAAAAAATGTGTTTTTAATAAACAATTAATATCTTTTAAATTGACTTATCAACTTAAGCCAAATTTTTGGACAACATTATTACACGTATTACTGACGTTTTATTATCATAGTCAAACTTTGTTATACAAAGTTTGACTATGTGGTTTTTGCAGTAAAGTAAATAAAAAAAAAAACAATTAAAAATTCCTAAATAATGTAAACCTGCACAACTTTTTTATGAGCAATAGTACAAAAACCGGCAACAATTGTAAATTAGCACAAAATATAAGTTATTTACATGATGTAATTAGATTTTTATTTGTAGACTTTCTGCGCGTACTATCTGCAATGGAAGTAATGTTTTATATGCGCAGCATACTGAATTAATTCCTCCAATGTAATTTTTCAACTAAAATAAGTTTTAACGTTGTATATATTATATGCATTACGTATATGGTAATAACGTTGAAGTTCTGTGAAAATTTCAAAATAATTGTTTTGCAAATAAAACAGTAACGTGCAAAAGAACAAAAATTGTTATTCTAAAATTTAAATTTTATTTTGATCTTTTGGACGCCACTGATTTATTTACAAACCAATTTTTTTGAAATTTTTACAAAACTTTGACGTTATCATCATATACATAATGCATATAATGTATAGAATGTTAAAACTTATTTTAATTGGTAATTATGCTTGAAAAATTTATTCAGTTTATTTAACATAAAAAATCACTTTCATTGCAGATGGCACGCACATAAAGTTTACAAATAAAAATCTAAATGCTCTACGTCAATAGCCTATGTTTGGTGATGTTTTACGAGTGTTGCCGATTTTTGTATTGTTTTTCGTAAAAAACTTATACGGGTTTAATATTTCAAAAGAATTTTTAAGTTGTTTTTTTCAATTTACTGTACCGCAAAAATACTTGTATATACAAAGTTTAACTATAAAAGTAAAACGTCAGCAATACGTGCAGTAATGTTGATTTAAAATTTGGTTCTAGTTAGTAGATTCGTTTAGAGAAAATATTAATTTTTATCACAAACGCATTGTAGTCTTAACTTTGAATCCAATTAACCAATTGTTGTCCGGAACATTTTTATTGTTAGTTTATAATGTTAGTTGCATATAATGCATGCTTTAAATATTTAAAAAACTAAAATGATAAAATGTAAGATGTTTTTAATACATATTTAGTATTATCAAGTCACAAAATGGCCCCCGTAAAATATTTTGCTTCACTTTGTAAACGCGAGTCAGGTATCCAGTATATCCATGGCTTACACACATTAAATTGATGAGTCGTCCGCCATACAGTCCTGATATAGCACGTTTTGGGGATACCTACATTAGAGTAGAAAAACTGCTATGCCAATTAGTTTAATCAAATGCAAAAATGTGTAGATCTTACAAGAAAGTATTTAAAAAAAACAATAAAGAAGTTTTTACACTCCAATCTAGTTGTCATACTAGGCTTACTTTTTGAAGGTTTAAAAGTTTGACAAACTATTATGCTGAGTTTATCTCACGTTTAAATAACGTTTCAATTCAGGTTTCAATCAATTGAGACTCATTGTAATTCTACTATAAGTTTTATCCTACACCCGCATAATTCAGGTGGTGCTTTATAGTGATTGAAAACTGTCGCCCATTTTTATCGCAAGACTGTGTTCAGCAATGAAGCACATTTTAGGCTACTCAGTTCAAAACCACCTTTTTTCATGCGTGCGCTAGGTAAAAATAGTCAGACAGACAGATCAAATACTACCTAGCTAAGCTGTGCGTAAAATTTGTCTGAAAAATGTTTTATCCATTAACTAGTCTTAATACTATTTTATTATTATTATTATTATTATTAATATTTTGTAATATTTTATAAATGACTTTTCATATCTGTGTTTTAACCTGTACATGTAAATAAAAATATATTCTATTCTATTCTAATCCAAAAAAAGACCCTCCAGACTTTATTACATCCAAAATCATTATCATCAGACCATATTTCTTCAAAAATGGGGTCAAAATGTGCGTTACGATTGATGGAGATTGATACAAAATATAGATAACATTGATCCGGTCAAAATATGTAATTTAACTGAATTGAAACGTGTTAAACGGCAAACCCAACAATTTCAAAATTTAACAATAAGTGGATATAGAAAAGAACCTTGTAAACAGGCCTCCAATATCATGCATATTAACATCCCTTGATTACTTCTTGTAAAGTTATGTCCTTAGTTTATCTTTTAAATAAAAATATGTTTTCATAATAATTTCTTTTTTTTTGTTTTATCTAGTTTGAAGTTATGTCTGAAGTAAAACATCGACATAAATTGCAGTGGGAACAAATTATATATTCCTTTAATAGTTCTTGAACAAATAGAAGAATTGACGTGCAATTCAATGATATATAATGCTCGGCAAACTAAAAACAGCTAAAAATTGCATTACGTAGAACTCTATATAATGATTTAACAAACCGCAAAAAAGCAAAAGATGTATCATTTTCAACTGAGAAATGAATTTGTACAGTTGCAGAACGAAAACCAGTTACAGATATAGACATTCAAATAAACAGAACTGACACACATGAGGTACTCTAAATAGTGTCTTTACTCATCGCCCATCTTGGCATTGCCTTCCTATAATCTCGCAAAAAAGCAACTGTATCCAACTAAATCCCAATATTACGAGGCATAGTCCTAAAAAAATATAAAAATGCCCTTAAAATTTACCAAACGTAATGGAACAAGTTTGCAAAAATATTCATCGTATAATAAAGCTTCAATATGAAAATTTATGCTTGTCATTACAGCAAGAGTATTAATAGACCAACAAATTCAAAAACGAAGTTACTTCTGCAGTTAGTCAAACAAATCATGTTGTGACGTCTGAGTCTTAGAAGTTTAAAGCCTTAGTGAAAGAAAAGACATGGTTATGTATATCATATTACGCATAACATCTTCCAGTTCCATAAAGTGTCACTAAACTGATCGTAAAAGTAATTGACACAAACATTAAAACAACAACGTGTTAATGTCTGCCACATTCTGCAACTTCCTCTGACTTTGTTCAAAGCTATTATCATGTCTTTGGTTCACTTGAAGAAGCATTAAGTGTAAAAAATTTCAAATTAATAATAAACTAATTCAAGCGGTGCTTAAATTAAATTTTTTTTTGGGTGTTTAAGCACTTTCAAAACAACAAAGAAGGTGCATAAAACGTAATGGGAACTATAATGAAGGACTGCGCTAGGCGGTAAAGTAAACGCCGCTTCAGGGCACTTTGAGCTGCGATTATGTAGATTTCTATTATGTTTATTAACATTTTGTAAGACGAAAGAAACATATTTGGGCAATTCCATTTCAAACGGACCAGAGCTTATTAGTAGTTCTTTGATTGGTATATGAGGGTATAAAACCCATAAAAAATATTCTACGATTTTTTTTAGTTTTTTTGACGTTTTTTAACTTAATCGCATTTTTGTTTAAAAACCGCAATTTTACCTCAAAAAAATTAATTTACTAATGAAATCTATCAGAAATTTTATGTAGAATGCAAATCTGGCGCCATTTTAAATCTATACCCTGTCTATAAGCCGCAAAAGCCATAAAACCATGTTTTTGTTCTCAGTGAGCTGGGCAAAAAGGAGCATTTTTTATTTTTTTTTTAACCGCTAAAGTTCACGTGTTTTGATGTAAATTAATTAGAAAATATAAATTTGTTTTGTGTATTTGGGTTTTAAAGGTCTAAAACTCGAAAAAACTGCAAACATAAGCCTATTTTTCAACATAAACTTTTACAAATGCACATTTATTTAAAAAAATGAGTTTTGCAAACAATTCTACATAAAAAATTATTTGGATTATATTTTTTAAAGTTTATTTCAGAAATTTAACGAAGACATTTATTGTCCTTTGAACCAATTTTGGGCCATTTTACTCTTTGTTTGATAGTTTTTGCGCTTGCGGCACAAATTTAGACTCGATCTATCGGCGCCAAAATTTAAAAATATTATTATTATTGGCATTCACACATAAATCTGCTTGGCGCTTGTCAAAATTTGTTAAAAAAATATTTTAAACCAGACCCTAGTGTGTTTATAATATTTTTTGTAAATAAAAAATAATAATTAATTTTTAACGCATTTTTTGCTTAAAAATTCTATAAACATTTTTTTCTATGTAAAATTGTCCCCAAAATTCAAATTTTTAATAATATTTGGTGTATTGTTCTTCTGAGCGCGGCTAAACGTGCATTTGTAAGAGTTTATGTTGAAGAATAGACCTACTTTACAGACTTTTTGAGTTTTAGACGTTTAAAACCTAAATACACAGAACAAATTTATATTTTCCAATTAATTTACATCAAAATACGTCAACTTTGGCAGTTAAATTTTTTTTTTAAATGCTCCTTTTTGCCCAGCCCACTGAGAACAAAAACATGGTTTTATGGCTTTTGCGGCTTATAGAAAGGGTATAGACTTGAAATGGCGCCAGATTTAGATTTTACAAAAAAAATCTGGTTTTATTTGATTAACTCAATTGCGGTTTTTAAACAAAAAATGCGATTAAGTTAAATAACGACAAAAAAACTAAAAAAATGGTAGATTTTTTTTTATGGGTTTCATACTCTCATATATCCATCAAAGGACTACTAATAAGTTATACAAACTAAAAAAAAAAATACATAAACAAGTTTCTCAATGCACCCCCCCCCCCCCCTAGCTCTGGACCGATTGAAATGGAATTGCCCATTTAAAATTGCTTTTTTTTGCTACATTTTTTTTTATTACAATATATAAGCACTTTAATTGAGATTTATTATTTTTAAGTTTTTAAAATCACATTACGTAACTAACGGCCATTTTCGGCTTTGCACAATCAAGCGCGTTCTTCAGCATTTTCCATAATACTTCTAAGGATAAACGGTTCTATAACTCAAATTTTATCTCTAAAACATTGTTTCAGCTAACCACTAGCTGTGGTGAAATCTGGGAGCCTAAAATCCGGCAAACACGGAATCCAGTTAAAGTTTCTAAAAATAATGTGTTAACAAAATATGATTCTTAATACTGCCATAGAAGCTCGAGCGGTATGTGTTAAAGTTTTATCTTGTTGAAACCATATTTCCTGATAATTTTCAATCCTACGTAGCTCAATATTGATTTCAATTTAATGTGATTAAAGATCCGGGTTAAAAAAAAATGGACCAAGGATTTTTGCTGATGCAATACTGCACTAGTACGCTTTAGTTGCTGTGATTGTTGCTGTTGAGTAATTTGTGAGCAGCGTGCTGTTTGATTAATTAATTAATCCATTAAATTGGAAATAAACTTTGTGGTTTATAATCAGGATATAAATTAAAGTTTGGTCAGAGGCGTGTTGTTAAAAACGTTAATTCATTTTATATGAAATACGCAATCTCTTAAACATCCTTTGATGCGATGTTCGTGTTACTTCTAAGTAAGATAACCAGATGTACATCTGTTAATAAAAGTTGATTATCATTAATACTATGTTCCACACGTTAAATGTTTTGTAGTAAATTTACAGCCAAATGTAACCTTCCAGTTCGTTTTCAACAACTTGTCCAAAACTTGCAACTATTTTTTTAATAAAATTGTTAACAATGCTGACATTCTCCCATTAATAACAAAACAAGGCAAGGTGGAATCAGTTAAAAAAGTAGTAACACTTAAATAAAAACGTTCAAAAGTCATAATTGTAAATTGTTTTGCAAAATAGTGTCTTTGCAGAGGTAGATAAACTTTTAGTTGTGAATCGAGCTATATCAACTACTTTAGTTTTACTAGTATATGTTAGTTTAATAACTATATGGCGGTCTTTTTAGAGTTGAGTGAAATTAACTAATTGTTATTTTTCTTGGTTTCAACATCTTCTGGCAATATGTTCATAATTCAAAAAGAACATATTAATGTTTTGAAAAGTTTTGAACAAAATTGAATCAAATATCAATTAATTTATTTAACAAACCAAATTTAAGAAATGATAATGTGTTTTGAGAATATATAAACGATTTAAATAGCAAAATATAAGTCTAAATTCAAGTAAAAACAAATCAAAAGCTAAATTTGGTATGAAATATAGTAATTGGCTAAAAATATGGAGGAAGAACGGAATTTTGTAGAATTTTTAACATTTTTTTTTGTATTTGCTACTTAAAAACTTATTTAAAAGATTTTTTCATAATTTTTTCGTTAATTTGTTGATCAAAGTTTATACAAATCCAAAGTTTCAGAACTTTACTAGCATCAAGCTTAATTTGAATTAGTTTCATAAGTTTTAGATTTTTTATTCTGCCACACTGTAAGACTGTATGCTCGTTGAGTCAAAATAAAAAAGCATGTCTTTTTTATGTAAAGCTCAATTATTTTGTTATGCCAATCTGTTGTATATTCTGCCATAAGTTAAGCTGCAAATTACTCATACTTAAATGTAAATTTTTTTTCACAGGTATAAATAATTAATGAAAATAAAAATATTTACAAATAAAAAAGTTATTATTAGTTAAAATCATGACAAGACCTATGGGACACCGTGTATACTGTTCACAGTAAATGCATTATTGACAATGTAACATAAATCACTTTCCAACACTGTATGTCTTCAACTAATAATTAAATATAAATTTGATCGTAGTGATTGTGACGCAACGACATGAGACAAGAGACGTTTGCTCTCGTTTAACATGCAACATACGTTTTAATTAATACGTTCGCACTTACACAAAAAAAAATGCATGGCCTACTTGAGTGCAACTTTTTAATTGATGAGTCAGCAAGTGATTTATAAATTTATGGCGATTATTAAATATTTGGCACGGACACTTTTTATCACAAAGTGAAATTAAATTAAAAATAACATACCTGTTTCCAATTTATTATCGAGTATTAAATAATATTATATGTGATTTTTATTACTTCTTAAATTACAATACAAAATGTGTCGATGAGTGTTAATTTATTGGGTTTGTTAAATTATAAAAGATCGGAAAGAATTAATATTTTGCATTTTTTATAGTACATATTTGTAAAACTGTTAGTTAGAAGAACGATATATTTATTTCGTCCGCTCGAGCCAAGAAAAATTGTACAAGAGTCCGATAAAAAAAATAATATGGGTTAAAGGTATTATAAAAATAGTACATAAATGACCAAAAACTATTTTTTTAAAATTTACATACATACAAGATTAGAAATATAATTGATTTTGTTTAGATTTTCTTGTGTAGAATGCAACTAAATGATGAGAATAAGCACAGCTTTGATTTTTATATACATGTTACAAAAATTAACAAAATCAGAAGCTTAATAAAATAGGTGTCTACTAAGAAGACATGAACCACAACTCTCCTTCTGCCTTAACTATTACTAAAAATAAGTTTTAATAAGGTTTTTTTGAGTATTATAAAGGCAGGTACAAACGTGCATGTTTTTATTTTTAGTATAGTTGCTATGACAACCAACTTAATTTTTTTAAATGGCAACATATATATTTTTTTTTTTTTTTTTAATCTTTATGATATTCTTAATACAACCATGTAAAATAATAATATACTATTATATAATTTTCTGATAAAAAAAACAATTTAATTAAATATATTTTTTTTTTAAATTTTAAATTTGTCATTTTTTATAATAATAATAATAATAATAATAATACGTTTATTCAGTTTGCCAATTTTACATATTGGATATGAAAAGTCCAAGCTTATATCTAGTTACACATTAAAAAGTTATAAACAATAAACATAAATACAATAATAAACTTTGGTATATATACTATACTTACAATTGCATTAAAAGACAAAAACTAATGATTAGTTAAAAACAATAAAATAAATTAAAGAACTAGTTACAAATTAAGATTAAAATTTAAAAAGTCATCGTCCAAATACTCCTGAATTGAGTAGTAAGCTTTTGTAAGCATTAGTTTTTTTAACAATACTTTAAACAAACTTAGTGGTATACTATACTATGCACATAAAACATATAACATAAAAACACTCAAAAAAATAAACATTAATTATTTTCAATGCCTACTCAATTACGATCATTTTAAATAAAAATCAAGTATTATGTTTTTTTTTTTTACATTATCAAAAAATTTATAACAAAATTATAAACTATATTATTACTTTACATAGTTGTATTAAAAATATTATAAAAATTCAATAAACAAAATAAAAAATGTATATTACCATTTAAAAAAATAAAGTTGGTTGTCATAGCAAATATTTTTAAAATAAAAACATATATGTGTGTACCTGCCTTTATAATACTGAAAAACCATTTAAAATAGTTTTTCAATTAATTAAATTGGTTAAAAAATAACGGAGTTATTCAGCCGTACGTTTTTTGTCTAACACCCTGTATCTTCCAAAGTGGCAGAAGAAAACGTTATAAAATGATTTATACAGTGTATATCAGCACTGTTTTAATAGCATAGATATAGGTGGTACAAGTTGTGTGGTTTAAAACTATGTACAATCAACATTTTTATACAAGGTTAGTCAAAATTACCAAAACACCTAAATAATTCTTCAACCGTAAAAGAATTCAAAACAAGTTTTTAACAAAAGTTTTTTTTTTTTAAGCAAAATATCGTTTAAGTATTTTTTTAAAATACGCTTTTCAAATTGGCTACAGGGAGATGACATTTTATTGTTTATTTTCGAAATTTTGCAAAACGGAACCAATCAGGAGCCAGCACTACCAATTAGGAAAGTCCGCTTTTACCATCCTGTACGCACCCAGTTATCTCCTCATTGAAGTTATTAAAAAAGAAATTGCTACACCAAAAAACAATTGTTAATACACTACAAAATTGAAAAAAAGTTTTGCGGAGACTGTTCAAAAAGTAAAAATTTTGGTATTCATATTTCAGTTAAAAAACTGGTTTGGTTATAATTAAACAAATTCGATTGTGTCCTTGTTTTGTACGGTTGGTCGAAAACATTTTGGTTGCATTGAGAGTATCGATGAAAGTCTAAGAATATTAATTATCATGTCTTTCTTAACAATTTAGCATTTTTGCAATGAATTCTCACTAATGACCTTAAGGGTATAGGCCTTACAAAACTCAATTAACTTATAAGTTTCAGCCACAATATATTTGCAACAGACACAACTCTCTAACTGAGTAATAAAAAGAATTAACCCAAAATCAAAATATTTGTCCTGAAAACAATCACTATTTGGAGTGGATTATAGGTTAGGTTATATAACCCTTATAAAGAAGTCAAGCCAAGCTGTAACATTAAATGGAGTATGATATCATGGCAAAATATCAAACTTTTTGTGGAATTAATTGAACTACATAAACCTTGAAGAAACGTTTTGATTTTGATTTTTTTCAAGATTGTTGTAGAAATGCTGGTAATATATCTCTAGCCACTACGTTTATTTGCGGTGATGTGAATTGTCACTTTGAATTTTCTAGACTAGACTAGCAGCCAGAAAACCACATTTTACCTTGTATCTATCTATTATGTCTATGTCTAAATGTTAACCTTTTTGGCTGGCGACGCAAAGTATAAATATACATAAAGCCTGCAACCCTACCCTATTTAGTATAAAATTATAAAATGTCCATCCGACCATAAAATAACAAAATATTGTTTGAAAAAACCTAAACCTGGCAAAAATTGTTAAAAAGTTTAAAATTCTATTTATAAAACGTCAGAAATAGTAAAATCCGGTCATAAAATAAAAATATTACCAGAAAGCACCAATATCGGGTCATAAAATATCAAAATATTATAAAAATGTATCAAAATCAGACCACAAAAGTGATAAAAAATTTAAATTCTACCCATAAAATGTCAATACTAGCAAAATCCGATTTTGAAACATCAAAATAATGTTAGAAAGCACTAAAATTTGGCCATAAACTTATAAAAACAGTAAAATACTATTTATAAAATGATTAAAATAACAAAATCTGGTCATAAAATATTAAATTTATTTTATTTTAGATAAAACCAAAAATCTATAGACTGGGGTGAAAGAGGAATAAAGATCTGCGGGGAGATGCTCCAACATCTAAGATTTGCAGACGATATTGTAAAATTTGCAAAGACTAAGGAAGAACTACAGAGCATGCTAAACGAGGTGCATGCAGCTTCGCGAAGAGTGGGACTAGAGATCAACTTTAGTAAAACTCAGTTCATGACAAATTCAAATAACAAAGATATCACCATGGAAATAGATAATCAGGAGATCCGCAAGGTAGATAAATACAACTATTTAGGTCAACAAATAGCAATAGGAAAGGCAAATCAAGAACTAGAGATAGACAGGAGGATAAAACTAGGCTGGGCTGCATACAGCAAACTAAAAGATGCACTAGCAATGGACATACCACTCAGTCTAAAAGCACAGCTATATGACTAGTGCATACTACCAGTACAGACTTATGGTGCTGAGACCTGGGTTTTTACAAAGAAAATTCTAACAAAATTGCGCGTACATCAAAGAGCAATAGAGAGAAGGATACTGGGAATATCACTAAGAGATCATAAAACAAACACCTGGATAAGACAAAAAACTAAAGTACATGACATAGTCACAAGAATAGCAAAGCTGAAGTGGGGATGGGGTGGACATGTGGCTAGAGGGCAAGATAAATGAAGTGGCAAAGATTAAGATGGAAGCCATGGGGAGAGAACAGAGGAAGAGGACGACCACAAATAAGATGGGCCGATGACTTCAAAAGAGCAGCGGGTCTGAACTGGTTCAGGGTCGCACAGGATCGACAGGTTTGGAAAAGTAAAAGGGAGGCTTATATCCAAAGGATAGAAAATGGCTGACTGAAGAAGAAGAAGAAAACCAAAATCCGGCTAGCAGTTTGAAAAGTACAACATTCTATAAATAATAAATAAAACATTTTATTGTCAAAACATGTCAACATGTCAACATGTTACTAAAACTGTTAAACATGTAAATTTCTATTCATAAAAAGTAAAAAATAACTAAATCCGGTCATAAAACATTGAAATATTTTTTGATAAAATCTAACTAAAAACGCTTTAAAAGTGCAAAATTTTATTCATAATTTGTCAAAAATCTGGTTTTTAAACGTCAAAATATTGTTATAAAGCTACAAACTTCGGCTATAAACTGTTAAAAAATGTAAAAATTCATGAATATCCAAAACTAACAAAATAAGACCGTAAATGATTAAAAAATTATCAAAACATTGTTAAAATGGCAGAATCCAGACATCATCTGTCAAAAGGTGCAATTTTTTCTAAAATCATTGTTAAAAAGCACCAAAATTCGGCCATAAACTGTTAAATATTGTAAGCTAAAACCATAAAATCCCAAAACTAGAAAAATTCAACCATAAAATATTTTTGAAATTTTTAAAATTTAACTTTAAAAAAGTGTGATTTTTTTAATAAAATCCCAAAAACAGCAAAATCCAGCTTTGAGATATTAAAAATGTTGTTACAAAAAACCATGAAATTTAAAACAATTGTCAGAAATCACTAAAATCCAGCCATAAACTATTAAAAAGTTTAAAAATCTTCATAAAATCCGGCCACCCGGGTTTTGAAATAAACGTTAAAACGGCCTTGTACGCTTGTAAGTCGTTCTGCATTGCAGACCCATGTTTACAGATAACTACGCCACTGTTCGTAAGACTTATTCTGTCAAAAACAAATTTTAATACTCAATCCCCTTGTATTTTGGGCATTCTTTTTGAAATCTTTCTGAATCATTTTTAACACCCATTATTTATCAAAATAAATATTTTGTAGAATATCTATCCATTTCATTTTCAAAGTTTTTCAAATATTTAAAAAAAAGGCACGAGCCCCCAAAAAATATTGTAAACTTTGCCAAATCTCGCAATTTCTTGCTTATGCCTATTACAGTGCAATTTTGACCGACTTTGTAAATAGTTTTATATCATCTAACCAGTTAAGTACATACAAGAGTTTCTAAACTAAAACTATTAGATATATACAGCTTATAGTGAAGTATAAAGGTTCTAATAGATAATGATTAAAAAATACGCACTTCAATAGTATGTACAGAACATGTAGGAGCTCGGTTATTTAAGCTTATTGTTAACCTCAAGCCAAGTAATAAGAAAGTAGAAATTATAACAAGCACCTTTAAGTACACAAGATTAATATTTAGTTTTCAACAAACACCTTTTATTTAATTTTGACTAGAGCCAGCTTGTCTATAAGATAGTTTAACGTGATTGTTCAAGAAAAATGATGGCAGTTTATTTATCAGACAATTATATAATACTTTCTTAAAAACTTGATAACTAATTTTGTCAAACTGACAGTAGACAGTTCATACATTAAATTTGTTGAAAAAGTTGACAGTTTATATGTGAAGTAGTTTATTTGTTAAACTAACAGTTACCAGTTTATATAACTGATTTGTTAAGAAAAAAATTGACAATTCATTTGTGAGGCAAAAAGTAAACAAAATGCATTAAAAGTTAATAAAAATGGCCTTAGGCCTGAAAAAGATAAAGTATAAAATCTTATTTAAAATTAATAAATTATGTATTTTATGTAAATTGCCTTTTCATCCAGTAAGAGACACATACACGTGTATCAGGGTATGCACCTATCATCAGTGTGCCTAGCATCTCACTGATCGAAGAGACAATTAACATTTTTGACGCTCGATATAAAATCTTACTTCAATCTATCTATTTATTATGAAACAAAGCATTTAAATATTCCCAAACAATAATACTAAAGTATAAAAGAGTATCGGTATAAAACACATATATTTTACTACACACCAGATCATTATTAAAAACAGTATGAAATACTGGCCCGTTAATGTATTCAACAGAAAAAATAAAATCGATTATTGTGGCGTCTATTAAGTGGTAATTTATAATTATAAAATAATAAACAAGTAGGCTTAAATATAAATCTTAGTAAAGTATCAAAGATCATGAGTACTGAGCAACCTACCATTGCAATCAAAAATGAAGAAATCAAAGTAGTCAAAAAATACCTTCTACCTTGGATACACCATAAAACTTAGGAAAGACAACAACGGTTCACTTGGGGAACTTTTGCAAAACCATAATTACTATATTTTGAAAGACGCAAAAATACCTTTAGAATTACAGAAAAGTGTTCAGTATGTGCATTCTCTCAGTCATGGCGTATGGTCTACAAATAGCCATGTATATATAAAACATTTAAACGGGTAAAGTTGAAAGTCAGCTTAAAATATCGGATCAAGAACAAAGATATCTGAAACAAAACTCGTATTCAGAATGTTATGATGCGCCTCTAAATAAAAACTAAACAGGACAGCTAGCCAGAAAATGCATAGACCATTACTCTACTTAGTTCACTTCATCTCAACATTAGCCATTTTCCATTTTATTTTTAACTTTTTTCCACTCTACTTTGATGACGTTCTTTTCTTTTTAACGTAGCCATATCCAAATTTTATTTTGTTTCACATAGTAGTACTATGTGCTCCCATTATTCCTATCAGACTTTTTCATGTTTTGGTTTTTTTGTAGGTCATTTCTCTAAATCTGCATCTTAATTGTATCCTAATACGAGGGACACTGCCAAAGTTAGCGGAAAATGTAAAGCTAAACACAAATTACGTTATGTAAACCCCTTTATTGCTTCTCAAAATATTTTCATTTAAAATCTATACACTTTTGCACCCGATGAAACCAATCTTCAAACAATTTTGCCACTCTGAGCGAGGTACCTCCAAAACAAGTAATTTTTAAATGCTTCAACGGCCTCTTCAGGCAATGAAAAACGCTTTGTGAATGCACGTTTAGGTTTATTTTGAAACACTCAGACAGTCGAATGTTGTTTAGTTTCAGGCTCATATGAATATATTCTAGATTCGTCACCTGTTACAATGTTATATACCAAATTTGAACAACCCCATTCGAATTTCTTTAGCATTTCCTTGCACCACATAACACGTGCCTGTTTTTGTTCTTCTTTCAAATTGTGTGGGACCCAACGACTGCAAAGCTTCCTGACATGCAAATGGTTCTGCAAAACCGTATGTATTTGTTTCGCAGCAATGCCTAAGGATGCCTCTATCTCACTATAGGTCACATGCCAATATGACAAAATCATTTCACGCACAGCATCAATATTTTTCGCGACAACAGAGGTGCATGGACAACCTTCGCGAAGATCATCAGCATACGTTGGTCTTCCACGCTTGAATTCGGCAAACCATTTGTAAACCATAGTTTTGTATGGTGCTTCATCCCCAAATAACAAACTAAGTTTTTCCACACATTGCTGCGGTGTTAAATCGTATCGAAAATCTTACCCGGAAGTCACGATTCGAAATTTCCATTTTTCACACAATTATTACTCTCGTTAAATTTTGTTGAAACAAAACCGAGCAGTTTGAAATCGAACTGTCAACTGAATTATAGGTGAAAAACGTAATATTTTTACGAATATGACAATCGCAGAGCGCTGGCAATACAGGCAGTATTTGATTCTGCAAACTTTAGCAGTGCCCTTCGCCTTCTCTACATGTTTTTTTTTCATCTCTTTAAATCATTTAAGCGTCATCTTAAGTTGTTTGTATTCTTGCAAATAATATTGTAATATCTTTGACAACATTATAAAAATTAGCTTTCTTCACTGAGTAAAATTTTTAATCATTCTTTAACTTTTTTCTTTAATTATATTTCTGCATTTTAATTAAAAATATATTTTCCTCCTTCCTTTCCATATTTATTACACATTTTGCATATAGATATTTCATCAATTTTACTAATCTTTCCAAACTGTCCTTACATTATCCATCATGATATTTTCACTTATTTTGTCTAGGTTTACTAGATCTTTCTTTCTTGCATCTCTTCTAGTTGTTCATTTGCTTTAACATATTTCCAAACATTTAATACAATTGTTATTTTACTACTTATGTAGACATTAGAGTAACAAATGAGTTTTAAAAATTCTGATTGAATGTTTATTAAACACTAAAATAGTAACTCAACTATTAAGTGATACCTGAAAAATTCTTTTAAAAAGTAGAAGTATCTACTTAATTATTAGAACACTATGTATGTGAACGGAAATTAATGTTTTGACAGACGAGGTGTATAAATTTGACAGTTTATTTGCACCGACACGATATGAATTATACATGTTAAGCTTGCGCTTGCCTCGGTTTGTTTGTGCATTTGTTATGAGTCGTGGCGACGGATAGTTTCGCAATTTATGATGATCGCCTCTCTCGACGTGTTTCGTAATAATTAAGAGCCGCGACTGCATCGCATTACGTAAATTCGGATCTGCATACACAACAAACGGGACAGACTTATCAAACATTAATTGAATCCGCGGCGGCGGCGACGGCGGTTGTGGTGTCGCATAAATCCGGATCGCGCTCTCGTCACATCCAATTTCACGGGCCGGAAAATTTCCATCTGCGGGGCCAAACGGCGGCAGTGGCAGCGGCAACAAGCGGGCGCGTTTCCTGCGTGATTTTTTTTTATGGGCGCAGGATGTTAATTGATAGATAAAAAGGGGGGCAATATTTCCATCGGGGCCGTGCACGTCATGCACATGCACCTGCCCGGTTATTTCCGCTGCCATCGGGGCCGTTTTTGCATGCCATTATGTATGTGTTTGTATGCACGATGTCTGAAAGGAGGAGAGCGCAAAAAAGAACGAAAATATGCAAACGGCGTGATTTTGTTTTTATGGAAATGGTCGGGGTGCTTGACCGACAGCGTGCAGTAAACATGAACGCGGGGAAAAGACACTCTCTCTGGTTAGGACGTGCTCTCTTGGTGCTCTGCATTGCTCTCCTTAGGCATCCAACAATGATATCCACATACACCCATGCTTTATAATCCAACTCAATTGTTTTTACGAGATGCATATCTCCATTAGAAAGTTTCCAGTACCACATTTTATAAATTTATATTTTTTTTCGTGGTATACTTCATATAATTGGACTATTTCAAAAGCAGAAATGAAAAATGTTTTTCTTGAGAATGCTATCTATATTATGCACAAAAGACAGCAAATGTAAAGTTTTTATCTTATAATGAAAAATTTACAATTTACATTAATCTGAGAAATCAATTTTGTATTAATAACTATGTATGAATGAAAAGACATGAAACATGTTACTCTTAAGGTACTTAAAATTAAACATAGTAATTACTATGTACTTAGTGTAGAAAATGATTATTTGTATACATTTTATGTGTCTGGAAGTGCACACGTTTACTAGTAGCGAGGTGTTATTTGTAGTATAAACTTCTTAGGTTGTATTATTTCTTTAATGGAATAACTAATTATTGACTCATTTTAATTGCCTTCATTACATGTCCAAGAGGATGCAGCTTAATACATCCTTTGATGTGGATTTGTATGGTGGTATGTAGGTACATCCTCCATGCATTTTAATTAATTTGAATCAATAAAATAATTGATTGCTAATTATAGCAATCCATCAATTACTGATGCAATACAATTACTTATGTTTTGGTCAGTGTACAAATATTTTAAATATTTTATGTTGTAAAATTAATATATATTAGCTATATTACTAAAATTTACTTAAAAATTAGTAATTTTAAAGAGAAAGCACCTTGTGTTTATTGTGTTGGCTCCGTAAATATAAATAAAAAACCAAATGTAATAAAATACTGAAATAAAAAACCTGGTTAATAATAATTAAACAATATAAAAAATCACAATCAAAAATAAATAAAAAAATAACTCTGAAGAAAAATAAAACATAAAAAAAGAACTGCAATATTATCAATACTTACTCGGAAAAAAGCCAAAACCTGGAAATTGATTAAACGCTTACGCCAAAAAACATTCCAAATTTATTAAAACAATAACAATGAATAACCAGTATACTCTGAATTAAGATGCAAAAAATTAAGTACCAAGAAAAATATGCCGAAACTAAGCACCTTCAACTGCATAAAACAATAAAGAAAAAGGAAATAGACGCCAAATAAAATAAAACTGGTACGTTGGTAAAAACCTAGATAAAGCCGTTGAATCATGTTTTTTGCAAGATAAAATGTGAACCTTGATGTTACCTTTGACACAAGCACCATAGCAAAGAGGATAGCAAATTAGAAGATGCTGAAAGAGAAAAAAATCAGACTATAGATACATAGTTTTATACAATATACTGGTGGTCACCAAAAATTTCGGATTACAGGAAAAAAAAATCAATTTACAAAAAAAGTAGCAACACGGCAAACAAAATTAAGCCGAAAAAGCATTTATACCTAATGGACTACCTTCAGAGGTTGTAAAAATAGTGGTTACACCATTTGGAGAAAAGGCTATCAAATTACAATCAGCTCATAACCATAAAACCACAAAGTAACATCCCAGAAAAAATAGCTGCTAGATAGGCAAAAACCTTTTCTTAGAAGACTGTGAAATCAACTGGATGTACTGTACAACTACAGTCAACATGATGAAATGAATGATGAAAAATGCACCCGAATCCGATGGAATACCTTCAAAGAGTGTAAAAATTAAAACTAAATCAAAAAAATCAAAACGTAACAAGCTGTTACTGACCGGCAAGTTTCCACAGCCAAATTACTACTGCTAGAAAAACCGCGCAATAAAAAAAAACCGCAAATAAAGCAATAAACAAAACTCTCTATATTTTTTTTTTAATTTATTTATTTATATTTTAATTATCTACCAATACGTAAAAAAAATATAAAAATCAAGTTAGTGCTACGCAAGCAGGCATTGAGCATTGATAGATACAAACTACAATGGATAAGAAAAAGATAGAAAATTTAACAGTAAACAAAATAAAAACGGAATTAAAAAATCGAGGAATTTCACGAGCTGGAAATAAATACACTTTAATCCACAAACTGAAAGAAATAACAGAATCTATCTTTTTATCTGATGAATGCACAAATAAACTAAACAATGATGACGACGAAATGATTGTCGGTAAACTTATCATATTAAGCCAAAAGTCTACAAAAAATGTGCACTAAGAAGAAAAATAATAGAAAATACGCTACTTTAACATCTAAAATAATGACATTGGAATACAAATTACATAAATTGAAACAAGAAATGAGAACATTAAATAATATTTTTATTTGTGATAGTGATCAAAGGGACAATGAAGCAATAAATTATTCGAAATCATCAAAAAACTACCGCAATATTACAAATAATTCAACTGAAGCGGAAGACACTGACATTGAAAATAAATGGCAGGATAATAATAAAAAAATAAAAAATAAAATTTATATATTTGGCGACGAACTTGGAAGTGATTGTAATACTCTTGCAACAACTTATATGCATAACACATACGAGATTAGCAGTTTTTAAAGCCTAATGCATTTTTCTCTGACGTAACAGCAAACTGTCTGAAATGAACCAATAATTTTAATAAAAGCAATTATATTATTATTTTTGCAGGAACAAATAATGCAAAAAAAAACTTGAACATTAATCATGAAAACGTATTACAATTAATGAATAATTTACAACACACAAACGTAATTATTATAGGATGTCCTTATCATAACAACAACATTATTTTAAATAAATATATATTCAATATCAACATGAATCTCTGCAAAGTATCAAAAACTTTTGACCAAGTGACTTATGTAGACTCCAACCAATGGATAAAGATTTATCTTAAAAATAATTTTGTAGAAATGAACCAAGCTTGCAAACGAATGATAATAAAAAATTTAATAATGAATCAAATCAAGGATGAATATTCCTGTAGGAATACAGTAATACAACCGGATCTTCTCAATATATATAGAGATCAAAGTAGAAACTCGACCGATACTCAAAAAGAACATGAAGTATTAAATATTATTGCAATACCACAACAAATTTACAACCCAGTTAAAGCAACTACACATGTAGAAATTGATCAAGAAATTAAAGATGCAAGACGACAGGAAGAATTCAATCAAAAATTTATATTACCAATTGAAACGAACAACTATACTTTTTTAGAGAAAACAAACAATCAGTAATTAAAATAATAAACATTATGTAATTTTGGCACTATATAGAAGCCCTTCAGGTGATATTAATATTTTCACTAAAAAATTAAACAAAACTCTTAATATATGCACTGTGCACTTTTCTAAGTATGAAATTATTATAGCTGGCGATTTTAATATCAACTTCAATTGTCCATCGAAGTCATTAGCGCAACTAACAGATATATTAGACTTATATAACTTAATGCCTACTATCAGTAAACCCACCAGAAAAAACAACTGTATTGATAATATTTGTATTAATAAGCTTAACCAATTTTCTAACAATGTTATTGAAAAATGTTTATCTGATCACAATAGTCAAATTACAAAATTATTTCAAGATAACTCTAAAATCACTAAAGTAACCACACAATATAGACAGTTAAATAAAACTGAAAATATATTATACTTCAAACAACTTCTTTCGAAAGAAAATTGGTGTGCGCTTAGTGAGTTTAGTGATGTAAATGATTTATATGTCTCGTTCAAGAATTCTGTTATAATTTTAATATAGCATTTCCGATCAAATCATACCAATAACATAAATTGTTGAATAATAACTGAATAACTAAAGGTTTGATAATTTCTTCTCAAAATTTGAAAAACTTATTCAATTTGTCTAAGACTGGAAATGCATACTGGACAATGTACTACCAAAAATATAAAGCAATATATCGCAATCTAATAGCTAAAGCAAAAAAGATGCATTTTAACAGATTAATTGAAAATTCTCCAAACAAATCTAAAACAGCATGGAGTATCATAAACGATAATACCACAAAACAGCAATGCCGTAAACCAATTGTTCTTCAAATTAATAATGTTTCAATAAGCGACCCAACACAAATAGGAGTTCACTTTAATAACTATTTTAATGCAATTGCAAGTGAATATAAGCATGTCAATGTCTCTAATACATATTTTAACATACAAAAAAATCCTTATACCTTTTTCTTAAATCCTGTGTCCAAACGCAAAGTTATTTCAGCTGTAGTCAAAATGAAAACAACTTATTCTATGGGTTAAGACAATATCAATGCAAACCTAACAAAACAATGTATCTTAGATATTCTAGATCCATTAGTAATAATAATTAATTTATCATTTTCAAGTGGTTGCTTTCCAAATGACTTAAAAATAACAAAAATCATATCAATACCAAAACAATCTTCAAGCTCAATTATTTCAGATTTTCGTCTAATATCTTTGGTAAGTCCCATATCAAAAATAATAGAATCCATAGTAGCCACAAGAATTGTAAACTCACAAATTATTTAATGACAATCAATACAGTTTTCGCGAAGTCGTTCAACTTCTGATGCTATAACTGTTTTTTTTTTAAATAAATTATACAAATACCTTAACAAAGGTAAGACCTGTGTGGGAATATTTTTGGACTTGAGCAAGGCGTTTGATTTGGTTTGTCATGACACCTTGCTGAAAAAGCTGCAAATGTACGGTATACGTGGTCACGCACTTAAATGGTTTGAGAGTTACTTAAATAGAAGATATCACACACGTAGAAGTAGCAAACAAGAAATCAAATATGTTGCCTATGTCAAAAGGGGTTCCACAAGGGTCGGTGCTTGGTCCCCTACTATTTATAATCTTTGTAAATGACTTAAAATTAGAAAATATTTTTATGTTTGCTGACAATACCTCCCTTTTAGTTAACTCTACAGATAACCAAATTGCTTTAAAAGCTACCGCACATGTTGCTAAAGTTAAGCAATGTTTTGATGCGAGCGGTTTGCATTTAAATAAGGAGAAAACCGTGTTTCTTCGATTCTGCAAAACAAATATAAAAGGAGACAGTAGTTTACTTATTCGATGTAATAAGTCAAGTATAACACAAAAAATAAACACAAAACTTTTAGGTGTAATTATTGATCAGGGATGCAACTGGAGTGCTCATACAGACTACGTTGCAAAAAAACTACCATCTACCTGTTATGTAATAAAACAATTACAGCAAATTTTAGATTTAAATGTACTTTTAAAATTTTATTACGCACATTTTCATTCAGTGTTGTCGTATGGAAATATTGCATGGAGATGTTCTAACGAATCTGTCAGAGTATTGGTATTGCAGAAACGAGCAATACGCTCTATGTTGGCTGTAAATAGCCGCACTTCATGTAGACCATTAATTAAACAGCTAAACATACTATTTGCGCCGTGCATTTTCATCTATCAGCTATTATTATATGCAAAACAAAAAAACGGCGAGTTTAGACCTTTAAACTTTTCTCATACATACAATACCAGGTATGGTTCAAGCATTTTTGAAGTACCGCAACATAAATTGAGCATTTACGAAAAAAGTCCACAATATCTGGCTATAAAAGCGTACAACAAAATACCAGAATCTTTGAAAATGCTGAATTTAAATTCTTTTAAAATCAAACTCAAAGAGCTGTGCTAACTTGCAAATGTTAATATTCGTTTACAGAGTTTTTGAACGATACAGCACTGCATGATAATTTTTTTTATATATATTTACGTATTTTAATTTGTTTGTAATTGTAATATTTTTGTTTTTACTATTTTTATTTTATATTTAATATTATGTACCTGACGTATCCCATATCTGTAAAGATCAAGAGGAATAAAATTATATTATTATTATTATTATTATTTTGTAAAAGGTAAATCGACGATGGATGTATTAGAAAAAATCCAAGAAAAAACAGACAAGACAAGAATAGGTGAGTAACAACTACTAGTCACACTAAACATTAAAAATGCCTTTAACTTATGTTTTACGTGTTTGTAGCTTTTTAAGAGAAAGGTACATCTCACTATACTTACTGCAAATGATAAAAAAACTATTATTTCAAAAAAACACTGTTAGTGGTGGAGCAAACGGTCCAAAATGTTAAATGCAAAGTCCCGCAGAAATCGATTTTCGCACTACTGGTATGAAATGTATACTACGGCGGAATTCTGCAACTGAAAATGCCACCAAACGTCACGTCACAACTATAAAATATGCAGACATATGAGTCATTGTCAAGACAAAAAAGACCCTAATAGCTAGCACAAACAATGCAAAAAATCACCAATTGAATAAAGAAAAACAGACTAAAAATAGCTGCTCCATAATTCTTTATGCCGTTTTGATTTGGGCTAGAAGCCTGTAACGCAAAAATGTAAGGATATGCTACTAAAGGTGTCGTATTATACTACCTTAAAGAAGAATTCTTTAAAGTTTCATCGTTTTCAAAGAATCCAATAACATCATCTGATCAAAATTCTTAGTAAACTGTTTCACGTTTCTCCTAAATGATACAAGGGTTATCAATTAAATGTCCAAGTTGAATGCGTTTTAGTATCTTATAATAAAACACTCTCTTTGATTGTGTTTTTTTATTAGTTTCAAAATGATGTGTATTAATTATAAATTTTAATACGTTACAAATTACAACCATCAAATAAAAAATTAAAAAATGTAGTGGAGCCCTATCGTGCATAAAATACATTAAAAAGAAGACGTCTTCCAATAGATCTCATTTTGCAGAAAATTGCGATATGCTTCTCCAGTTAGCTTCCCCGGTTACAAAATTAATTTTGTTTAATTTATTGAAAATAATTTGCTTAATTCCAACATATATTAAAAATAATCTTCTATTATCCTAATTTTATATTACACTATTACCAATCTATAATTTATTTTATTTAACGTCAAAACAGTACTATAATAATTTAAAAGAGCTTTTAAATCTTCCAACAAATTAATTGTCACATCAACTAATGATACATTAACGTATAACTTATGAAATGAGCACTAATTACTTCATAAATATTTGTTAAAAAGAATTTATTAAAATTATTAATATATAAAATTATATTAAAACCAATTTTAATTTCCGGTTAAGTTATTAATTGAGCAAGATAATATTTTGTAGTCATTATATACATTGTATATTACTGAGGGATCTTAATTACAATTATCGTTTACATTTGCTTTTATGTTTCACATTCAAGAGGATAAAGCTTACCATATTAATATATAGATAGGATATTTATTGCTGAACATCCTTTTCACATTACATGAATACTCATTTAGCTATGAATTTAATTTCTTCATTTACATAATGAAGAAAATATAAGTGGCTTGTTATTAATATATTTTGACAAATAGACAAACCACATAATATTAATTTTATATTTTCTACATACATATTTAGATGCACTATACATTAATTACGTTGAAATTGCGTGTTTATAGTCTATTAATATTTAACAGATTTATGTTTTATTAATAAGTACGAGTGGGTTTTTTTTATGTTATAACTTAGCTATAAAATTTAAAAAAATCGGTAACAGTTTATAGTGTCATCTCCAAAGTTTTGTACCAATCGCTTAATTAACATTTATTATTTTTATATCAGTTTAAAGAGGCAAAAATGAGTGACTTGCAACAGAAACACAAAAACGTCATAATTTTTTTATCGAAAAAAGGTATTAGCCTGAAGAATATCCATAAGAAAATGACGGCAGTATATGGAGAAAATATCCCGTTCTATTTTGAAGTCAAATATTTAAGCAAACAGTTCAAATGGAGCAGGGAATCCATTCATGAAGTGGAGAAAATCTCTAGAAGCGCAAACTAAAATCATCAACAAAATTGAAGATTTGTTGTTGCCCGCCGAGTTAAAGTTTCAGTTATTTGCAAATTTGACTCCTTTATCCCAAGACAAAAACTTCTTCTATAGAATTGTAATTGGGGATAAGACCTGGGTACACCACTAGGGTTCAACAAAAGTCTATGGGTTTATAAGAGCTATCCATCACCCGGAAAAGCAAAGACGCAATTTTCTGCGCAAAAAGTAATGACCACAGTTTTTTAAGACGTTAAAAAAATCTTTATTAAGTATATGCCAAAAAACTATATTAACGGATAATGTCTACAAAGGCATAACTAAGAAAGCGGCTATATCTAAAAAAGACTCCATAAATATGCTTAGCCTACAGTCCCAACTTTGCCTCTTGTAACTATTATCTTTTTCCAAAACTCAAAAAACACTTAAAATAGCGTCGTTTTTTTATCAAATAAAAACATTTTTTTTTCTTCAAATTGTCTAAAAAATAAGTTTCTGAAAATAAATTCTGAAAATTTTGCATAACTTTAAGTGACAGTTTTTTTTTAAGATGATAGGTATTTTCTTTTTCTCTTAAATATTAATTTTTTTATGTAAAGCACGTTTTTTATACATATTTGAAAAAAAAAGAAGATACCTATTATCTTTTTTTTAAGAAAAACTGTCACTTAAAGTTTTGCAAAATTAAAAAAAAAAAATGTCTATGAAATCTTATTCTTTGGACAATTTTGAAGAAAAAAAATCGTTATAATGTTTTCTTAAAAATGCAATCCTGAGAAGTTACAAACAGTTACGTTTTTATTCATATTTGAAAAAAAAATGTTTTTTTAAGAAAATCTGTCTTTTAAAGTTCTGCAAAATTTTCAAAATTCAAGGAAAATTAAATTTGGCTATGAAACCTTATTCTTTGGACAATTTTGAAGAAAACAATTTCTTATATTTTTTTTCTAAAAATGCAATGCCGAGAAGGCACAAGTGATCAAATAATGTAAAAAAAACTCAAAAACCTCGATTTTTTCAAATTTTGATTGCTTATTACTCGGAAATAGCTCACTAAAAAAATCTGAAATAATTCACATAATCAGGATTGATGTATGTAGAGGAAAGCATTTTCAGTAGTTTGAGCAAAACCAAAATTTTTATTCCGTACACTTGACTCATAAATGACCTTATATGTAAAATGTAGATAAAGTCTAATCAGTAAATTCAGTAACCAAAATCTAAATTTTTTTGTTTATATTTGTACTTTGCAAAAAACTCAAACATTTTACTCAATCCAACAACAGCTACTATCAACATCTTGGGCTGCTGCTAATAGTATTGATAGATTAAGTTTTATTAGATGTTAAATTTATTTAAAACAAACGCGAGTAAATTTCGTGAATAATGGAGAAAGAGTCACAAAGTTTTACCGTAATTACTCCAAACTTAAAGTATCAAAGCTTTTAATCTAACTAAGATTATTATTATCTTTTTTAGAAGTTACCCTTAAGAACAGAATTTATTGAAATGCAATACCTTATTCAAAAGTTCAACATTTCATAAACTAATGACATAAAATCATTATCATAATCAAAACATATTTTCAGAGCTTTGAGCTTAAATAAAACGCTTAAAACTGTTACATCTGTATTCAGTAAGTATACAAAAACATGTGAAAAAGGTGGAGCTACTAAAATTATTAGGTACATCAATTATCAGCAGTTAACAATAAAAATGGCAATAAATAGTTATTTGAAATGTCAAGGATGAATACTAATATAAAATGAAAAACGCCTTGGTTTATGGAAAAAAACTATTAAAGTTGTTTATTGTTAGATTATGTATACCTTCATGTTCTAAGAACTAAGAATAATAGATTATTTACACTTAAGTAAGTACATATATAGATACTGCATTCATCTACTATTTATAAACAAATAATTCAAATGTCTAGAAATATCTTAACAACCTACAAACATTGACCAATTATGTCAAGCACTCTGATAAGTAAAGCAACAATTTTTGACAGAGCAAATAATTGTATATTTAAAAGCTTAATTTTTAATATTTCTAGTTTATGTAAAATTTTGTTAATAATTAATTGAAACTAGAATAAATTAAAATAATAAATTTCTAAATAAAATTATTCCTAATGAATATACTAATATACTAGGTCTGATGTTAGCCATAAATTAATTTTTTACTGATTAGTATTTACTGTTCTATCAGGAGGTTTATTTCCTTTCAAACTATTTATTGTCAGTAAATTTGCATAGACAATGTGGTCTTAAATTTTGTATCTAAAGCTACATTAGTAGACAGTAGTATAAAGTAGAAAAAAAAACTAAACATTTTATTACAATTTTAGTGACAACGTTTCGCTAGTTACTACCTCAAAATAAAAAAAAAATACAATTTGTACGTCAATTTATATTATCTTAAAATAACTAAATTTCAATTGAACGCCGTATTTTATAATTAAATTAAACATTTTCATATTGTAAACCAGCTTAAGTGTAATTCCACGATAGTTCGGATAATCGTCACCACATCAATATCTCCAATTTTAATCAAACTTTGTACACATGTTAGGGGCACCAAAATATGACTATTCCTTAATTTTTGCAATCAAAAGTACTATGTTTCAGGAATATCATATTCAAATTTCAAGTCTCCAGTTGTAGCAGAATCGAATAAATTAAATGTTAATTTTCCCATTTTCTTCTCATCTTCAATTTGAGCAAAATCGAATAGAAAACAAGTTTTAAATTTTTGTTTATTAAAGTAAACATTACATATTATATTATAACTCTTTTAAGTATAAAAAAATATTTAGTAAAAGTCAATTTACATAAAAAATAATAAAACATAATAAGCGATTGCCATCGATAGTACATTCATATAAAAATAGAAATTGAAAACATGTTTATGCAGACATACAGTAATAGTTAGGATAATTTTATTTACAAGGGTAAAGTGAATGAAGGTGTTATGTTACAATTTGAGATCATTAGTGTTTACTAAGTAGGTTATTGCGTACATTTTATATTGTAAAATCTCACTCAAGTTATAGTTTCATCAGTTGAAAGCATGTCAGATGTAATACATACTTGATTTTTTTACTAATTAATCCATTTTTTTAGTTTTTGTTATACATCCTTTTTTACTACTTTCTGATATTAAACATTTTGATATGCACAACACTTTTACTACTAGTATTTTTAAAATAAAATAGACGTTAAATCAAATATAATAATAATAATAATAGAAAATGTGTAAATTACGTGAAAGTAGTATAAATACAAACTCATGTATTGTAATTTTTCTTAATCTAGATACTCTATTAAGTTATACGTTTCACTTAAACAAATAATAACATAATAACTCTTTTAAAATTGCAGAGTTCTGCTTTATGTCACTTGGCAGTCAAACATCTCTATATTCATAACCAGGTTCAGTCAATGTTAGACGATGTATAGGATATGCTAAACTTTCAGCATTTTTATTTCCATAATTGTGGCTTCCAAGATACGTTTGAAAAGTATTGTAGTTTTTTGAAATATAACAAAGACATTTATATATTTTTGTTTCTAATTATTTCTCAAATAAAATCTAAAAACTTATAAATAGATCATTAAATTTAGATAATGCTGGCTAAGTTACAATTCTAAATTGCATTACTAAGTACGAATTCAATGTCTTACCTAGAGATCTTAAAACAAAACATATTGAGCTTATTCTATTACAAACGTATTCAATATATAATTGATGGTTGTGATCTCTACTACATAATAATTCATGTTAATAAAATAATAAAACAAAATACTTTGCTTTTATCACAAATTTATTCTTTTGAATAAATAAGTTTCAACTTTACTAAAGCCTTCTACAGATGAAATAACTCATATAACTTATTTCATTTGTAGAAAGCCAAAACTAGTAATGTATTTGTAAGAATAAATTTCTTATAAAAAAAATAGTAATTTGTTTTATTATTGTATTCAATATGTTTGTTCCAGTTTAATTGTGAATCTACAATTACACCAAGAAATTGAGTGTGATCTACAACATTAAAATTGATATCAGCTAGCTAAATTTGATTTGGAAACCATCATATTTTGACCTACAGTTAATACGCCGTTGAAATCTTTTGTATGAATCATTATATTAGAATCATGTCGGGCAGTGAGATTTAAAAGCTTTTAAAGTTAATCTACGCACTCTGTGTTCACATTTTGTCACATGTGGCTTTATCATCATATTCTTTGGAATCTATCAACAACTGAATTTGACTATCAAACGGCTAATGCTTTCTATAGGTCTGCTGTAACAATTGCCGGAAAAACAAGGGACCAACGACAAAACTATGAGTTACTTTGGCAAAAATTTTTATTGAAGTAGAAAGATGAATCAATTAACACCTTCAAAAAAATGCTTCATTTTTTTTTTATTATTCATTTATATTTTATATATGCAAAATCTGCCTATTTATATACAAAGTGATAAAAAAGATTTTAAAATATTTAATGAAGTAGGTAGTAGTATGCACCAAAATTAGCAAAAAAGTATTAATAAACATGGGTCCGCAAAGTAACGGTTTCGAAAAAATGGAATGTTTTTTTTTACCATTTTTTTTTAATTTTTCAAAAAGTTTTCATTTGTTATGGCTGTTTACTCTAACGCAGAATTAACCAACATGCATTTTATGAATAGTTGTGCTCATGAGATTGCAACCGCACGCGACGTGTTTATGTTGAAGCTTATCCAAATTGCTAAATTCCTTCACATCGTATGTTTGGAAAAACTTATCAAAAATTGTGTAAAACTTGTTCATTCAGCATTTACCCAAAAGACCAAGATCGGTATTTACTCCTTGAGCAGAAAAAGAAATTCTAGCAAGTATAGAGCATAATCCGGAGACAAGTGTGCGAAGAATATCAGCATTAGTGCTCCTCTTGTTTGAAGAATCTTCCATAAGCAGCTGCTTTATCCGTACCAAGTTCAACAAATGCAAGCCTTAAACTTAATCACCAAGCACGTGCGGTTTTTTGTTGCTGGTTTCTACGCAATGATGCCCCCCGTTTTTTTGCCAATATTCTTTATACAAATAAAACCGGGTTTAAACAAAATAAAGTTGTTACTGTTAGACATCAGACACGTTTTTCGTTAAACATTTGGATAGGTGTTGTAGGCGACAACCGATTAACAGGCGCTGCTTATCTAAACTTTCTGCAGAACACAATGTATAATATTTTTAACGACATTACTATTGACCAAAGGCAACAAATGTAGTTCCAGCATGATGGTACTCCAGCTCATTTTTCGATTGCCGTTAGAAAGCATTCACATCAAAGTTTTTCACGTAGATGGGTAAGAAGAAGCAGACCTGTTTTATGGCTTGATAGATATTGCTTTGTTTAAACCCATTAGATTTCTTTCTTTGGGGATATTTAAAAATATTAGTCTATGGTATTTTTGTAAATAACCTCAAAAAGCTGCAACTACAAATTAATCAAAAGTCCCAACAAATCCAAGCCAATGAGGGGGTTTTAGAAAAAGTTCGAATATCTTTGAACATCTTATGTAACTTTGTTTTTTATTTTTGTTAAAAAAAAATCCTTATCTCCAAAACTGTTACTTTGCGGACCCATGTTTATTAAGACTTTTTTGTTTATGTTGGTTCATACTATTACCTCTTAAAATATTTTACAATCTGTTTTTAACACCCTGTATCCATTCTAGATTTAGACTTTGGTTTACCCTCCAACTTTAAATCCAAAATCCAAACATGTATGTATACAAGGTGATTCTAAACCTATGAGCATAAACTCAAAGAATTATAGTTTACAATCAATATTATTGATAAATGTTAAAAAAAATGTTGTAAAAGTTTTATAATAAGCGAGATAATGAATTATAAAGTTTCTAGAAAATTAAAATTTATTACTTTTACTAAAAATCGGTGTGCCATGTTAAAATTAAAATAATGCACGTTGAAATCCCGGCGGTTGTTGCCAAAAATAGAAAAAAAAACTAAGTGGCGCCTGTCAGTGTGTAATAAAAATAAATTATGGCGCAAAATAACATGACCAATGCAGAATTTGTGGATATGATATTGGTATATGGAGAAGTTCATCAAAATTCAGTGGCTGCAGCTCGCCTTTATTCCGAGAGATTCCCTCAAAGGTATCATCCGGCTCGTGGATTGTTTGTACGTTTGGTACAGCGTGCAAGAGAAACTGGGCACTTGCAGCCCAGACCTGGACAATATGGGGAACGTTCTAGAACAAGGCATATTTTTAATCTCGAGGAGGATACTGTCAATATTGCTAAAGAACGTCCTGACATCAGTATCCGGATAATTGCCGATCAAACTGGGGTATCGCAGTCAACTGTATGACGCATATTAAAGCATGAATAACTGTATCCCTTCCATGTGCATCGTGTATATGCCCTGTTACCAATAGATTTTTGTCTTAGGGGCAGTATTTTGCAAATGGCTGTTGCGTCAGCATGATGTGAACCCAAATTTTTCTACTAACATTTTAGTGACAGATAAGACAATTTTAACTCTACCACACTTTGCAATAGATGTACGACATCATTTGAACAATGTGTTCCCAAGGAAGTGGATTGGTCGAGGAAGTCTAACTGCCTGGCCTCCTAGATCACCTGACCTAAATCCCATAGACTTTTATGTTTGGGGTCATATGAAACATCTGGTATACGCTACCGCAAGCATATGAAACATCTGGTTTACGCTACCAAAATTCACTAGCTGCCGCTGACACAATTCAGCAACCACCAAGATTTCAACGTGCATGTAGTGCAACATGGCTTCGGCGGGTGCAGATGTGTTTGGAAAATAGAGAAAATAATTTTGAGCATTTATTATAATATTAATTGTTCTAATAATTTTGCATTTTTGTTCTTTGTTTATTATTTTGATAATTAGTTGATTAAAAGCTTTACTACATTTTTATTATTTTAATTTTGGCATACCAATATTTTCAAGTAATAAATTTTAATATTCCAAAACTTTTATAATTCATTATCTCGCTTATTATAAAACTTTTATTACATTTTTTTAACATTTATAAATAATATTGATTGTAAACTATAATTCCTTGAATTTATGCAAATAGGTTAAGAATCAACCTGTATATAAATTAAAAAAAAAATACAAACTAAGCATGAAAAAATACCCACTTAAGAAACAAATTTATAAGACGTAGCTATTTTATAATCCGTTAACGGGCAAGTTCTAGTCTGGTATTATATCAGATATGACACAGACTTTTATGCAAACCATGGAGACAACAAGAGGACTAACTCAGGGACGCGGAATTACAGACAGTGCAATATTATCGTGGAGCAAATTAAAAATGTCTCCAGAGTTTCTACTCAACAACCGAACAGCACGTCGACATGAGGCTAACAGGGCATAATCATTTCTCTGAAAATAAAGAATTAATTTCCATCAAGGCAGGAGTTGTTGCAAACCAAAATATTAATTGTTACCGTGCAACCAAAGTTGCAACATAACTACTATATAGTGTCACCTTCAACCCACAATAAACAGATCTTTGATATCTCATCAATTGCTCGTTTTATTTACATTTCAAATGGGGGCGCTCTTAATAGAAGACCCTTTAGCTGCAGAAAAGCAGGTATTATGTATTCTATTATTTTCCTACATTGCTGTAGACAAACATGCAAAACAAACAGTAAATTAGAGAATGAGAATGATTCTACTACTCAAGAAAAATATGATTAAAGAATTTTTCCATCTTGAGAAATATGTTTAGCAAGAAGAAGATAAACTAAAACCATCAACAAAAACATATGTAATTACCAAAAACGGACTGTAGATTATTAGACTGTTGGGAATATCAATATTTTTTTTGATGGTTTCGGTAAAAACAAGCAAAAAACAACTTATTACCACATTTACTCAATAAATTTGGTACAAATAATAGCAACATAAATGTAGCTTACGGAAATAAGACCGCAGTCTACATACCAACGCAATTGAACCATTCTTTCAAACAATTTGTATGGCTTGTGTTGTTGCAAATTTGTCCATAATAACCAATAATATTTAACGTTAATATTTGAAAACTGTCAAAGTATGCAGTTTTCCAAATTATATTAAGAACAATGTAAATTAACTAATTAATAAAATCTATTAAGAAATTTGCAGATAATCAACTAACCCAAGAAAACCAAAACAAATTGAGGGTGGAAACTACAAGCTCATCTGCTTTAGTGTAGTGCAGCTCATGTGTTGTGTTTATTAAATGTTTGCACACTCTTTTTATACGTAAAAAAAATAATTTTAGACTTATAGCCCCCAACAACATATACAATTCTATTGCAACTTTTACAGAACATGCACCTTCCAAGTAGAGAAATCAAACAACTTCCTTGAAATAGCCTTTCAAGTGTAATTGGTTGGTTGTCTTTGTTTTACTGTTATGTTGGTATTTTCTAAACTTTTTACTCCAGGATTATTTTGTATATATGTGACGCAACTTTTTCAGCTAAAATAACCGCTTAGTATGCTTTCTACTATAGTATCTAATTTACCTTAAAACTTGTTGTTTGTTTTAGGTATAAATATACGTTAATTATATAAAATTGAACATGCAATTAAACCCGGACCTGATGATATATATTCAGAAATTTTAAAAATATCGACAAAAGAAACATTGACATTTTAGTCTCAATTTTTAACAGGTTTTACAACACAAAATCATCCCACAGGAATGATTCAAATCTATTTTCATACCAATCCCAAAGAAGACAAATCCCAATAAATGCAGTAAATTTAGACACATAAGTCTAATGAACCAGGACCTCAAAATATTTTTAAAAGTTATCCATAATACCAATTTGGCTTCCAAGCAGAGTACAAGAGAGGCAGTATTCACATTACAAATGCTCTTACGTTACAATTAAAACATAATCATCTTCATACGCTTTATCAATAAAAAAAAAACATTTAAGAAAATTAACCATGCTAAACTGTTGCAGAATATTAAACTAGACCAGAAAGATATAAATGTGATAAAAAATGTATACTAAAAACTGAAAACTCTACCTAAAAAAACACAAATCTATGAAGGAGTTAAACAAAGCTGTGTACTATTGCCTATCCTGTTCAACTTATTTTCCAAAATAATATTCAATAAAACATAAGAAAAAGTACAACACTAATCAAAATCAATAGAATTAACATGCGCAGCTTAAGATATCATCAACCCCCTTCAAACAAGTCGTAAGACTTCTGGGCCGATGTTAAATAGCTGTAAAACGCGCAATAAAGAAGAAGATATGCTGGCGGACACAGATGTAGGTCCTGCAACATCCAATTGGCGCCTTAAACAACACCCTTAAAAAATTTGATAAAGAAATAAACGCCATCAAATCAAAAATAATGAAAATATCTAGATCTCAGAACTAATCGATACCCATTACATCCAATAAAATAATATAGAACAAGTCTACAAAATAAAATATCTTGGGTGCTGGATCAACAACAAACTCAATCCAAATTATAAAATAAATGTCAAGTCAAACATGCAAAATGTGGTTTATAAAGCTCAAAAGACTCCCTTCTAAACTTGATCTTCAAACTCCGCCTAGTAAAGTGCTATGTGTAATCGGTTCTATTGTACGGAGCAGAATCTTGGACGCTTACAACATTAGCTATGAATTGATTAAAAGCATTTTTTTTTAAATGTGGACGCAACAATAAATCCTTAAAATCCCATAGACCAATCCTACCACATATACAACAGTACTTCAAAAGTTAAACAAATGGAACTGCTGAACACTATAAAAACACGCAAAACTTATCATGGCTAAGAGATATACAATGGCCATGGACACGCCTGATTTATAAAAACCTTATAATATAATCTATAATAAAAAGCTCATGTTAACTTAGTACACAAAAATGTTTACCTTATTTTTTTTCAAAATATTTTTTATTACAACCTTTATTCAGAACAATCAGTCTAGGTTACGCTCTAAAATTGTTAATGAAGTTTGAATAAAATGTAAAGAATTTTAACAATATGTTATACTAAACGTATTTATTTATTTGCCGATACTTAAACAATATCATGAATTGCATAAAGCATATTATATTTATTAAAATAACGTTTTAAAATTATTCTAAATTCATTACGATTAAAATTCATTTCCTGGTTAAGCGTAAAAAGCTTTGCAGGAAACGTCGCTTCAATTGTGTCCGTCTTTATCTCACGTTGGAGTCTCTAGATTGTACTGTACCGGGTCCGCGGAATTGTATCTAAATTCGAGCGCACGTGATAGAAGGGGGCACATTCTAGATTGGAATTTGCGCTAAGTAAAAGGTCGAAGGCATCCACGGGCGGTTGTTGTTATGTGCGGACGCGTATTTTTCCACGGCTTCCCGGGCGAGAGGAGAATGTTGTGAATGTTGCGGTGCAGACGTAACCTCTACATCTAATGATTATGACCTACTTGCAAATAATACAAATAGCTCAGTGGCTAGAGGAAATTTATAAGGAAATTCTTGAGATTTGATTTCTTTTCAAATTAATGCCAGACAGGCTTGTAATTAGATGTCAAAAGATTTTATAGTGTTGCAGAACAAATATTTTTATATGGTTAATAAATTTAAAATTAATAGCATTTGTGTATATTAAATTTTCTAAATGCAAATTGATAAAATGGTAGAATAATAAATACATGTGTAAATTATATTATTATATGAATAATTCATCAAATTTAGATTTTTTTTGCAATGATAACGTTTTGAAATGTATCAAAATAACAAAGCAAACAATTTTAATATATTGCAAATATCAATTTTGAATTGGAATACTTGCTGTCTAAACATCATTAATATTTAGATAATCAGAAAACAGAGAATCATCCTATAAATATACCGGTTACAAAAAAAATCAGGAGACAACAAGTTATTTTGACTAAAATGATATTAATTTTTTTTATAAATGTTGCATAACTTTTTGACAAATGTTAGGGATCAAGTTAACGTATAAAAAAGCAAATACTTAAACTTTTTTTCAAAGAAATTTCAAATGTTAAAACTTTCTTTTTCTGCTTTGACAAAATATCTACAAAAAACGGTGGCTTGCTGCAGAAACAACCTCATTCCTTTGCTTTCACCAAAAATGAAATATTTTTTAAGTTCAAAAATTGACTAAATGTTTTTTTTTGTTTGAAATGAAAAAAATCGACAATAATTGCGGAAACGGTAAAAATAGGAAACTAAGGAATCAAGACTTTGAAACTATTTTAAATAAAAAAGCATTTTTTTTTTAAGTATTAGTAGTGAGTGCAGTTGTAAAAGTCAAACTTTAATATTAATATCTCTAGAGATAAAATTTTAGTGAGAGAGTTCCAAAAACTTTTTGTCCTCTAAGTGACTAGTCTAAAATCAGACTCAACACGGACATAAACTGCCATTTATACAACCACTTACACTCCAAACAAAAGCATATTGCTTTGTTAAAATTGTTTGCCGTAACTGTCAACAATTTAAGAGCTTTCTCCAGTTAGTTGGGTTGCCTACATTTTAATCAAATATTTTGCCCGGTTTTCTGACTTTATTATAACATTAAATGTAAAAAACTATATAAAAAATAATGCTTAAAAAATAATAAACTTTCAACGTATAGTTTTAAAATTTTGATTTTCCGGTTCTATTAATAATAATATTTAAAATTAAAAAAAAAAAAATAAGAAATTGTGATACTATAATTTAATCTTAAATTAAATTCTTTATCTATTGTTTTATATTTATCAAAGCTTTTTAGTAAATATTAACGTAGCTATATGGGTTTACAACTAGTTTATTTAGAGAGTAATAAAGTGGCGCCCAAATTATACGTCAATTTAAACACTAAATTGGCTTGAGTATGTTTGGCTTTGGTGGGGCGTCAGGAGGTAAGCAAACCCCCCTGCACACCCCCAAATCCATCTGACAAAATCACGTGATCTCGAGCGCTGTTAAGATTTAAGTGGAAAGTTGGAAAATTCAGCAAACCAGACATCCAAAACGAGAAGCATTTCTATCTACAAGAATCGGATTAAATGAACCAAGTAGACAACAAACGCTCATTATTAATACACAATTAAACCTCTTCCCGTCACCCTTTGCAACACTAAATCTCTTTTTAATGCCCTCAAATAATCTTCACTGCTCCTTGTAATTATTTCAAGAAAATTATTCACTATCACTGCATATAAACATTACTTTATAATATAGTTATAAGAGAACCAATAACGTTAACATGCATTTGCCTGCCTGATCTTTCAACTGACAAAGACGTCATCCAAACCCCAAAGCAATTTGTATAAAATACTGAGCCACTTGTCTGTGGTAATATTAATAACCAACAACCCAGACACCGCCTTATTATACTTAAAAGCATTTACCGTGCCAAATTTTCCGTTTCATCAAACCAAAACCAAAATTTTATTTCAGTCACTACTTCCACTTGCAATCTTTTCCGTTTTTATTTCACTTATCAAAACTAAATAGAATAGATTAAATGCTAAAATTAACTGTAATATTAATTGTAGACGTAAAACTTTTCATTAATACCCCTTCAAAAAAATGACATCATATACTCCATCTTCCATGACAAAGCTAACCTCTTTGCAGATCATCTCATCAACTCTCAACACTACATGCTACAAGCATCCTAAACATAAATTTGCACTACGTCAGCCAGCTCACTTTGTGTAATGTTCAGGCATCAACCACATAATACTAGAATGCCATACAGCTCTCAGATTTGCAGCTCGATCAAATAACATTGAACTGTGCTGGGTGAAAAAGCACTTCAACTCAATAAGTAACGTTAAAACTGATACCCTGTACCACATTACCACTAAAAAGCCTTAACACCATACTAAAAGCAAATACACTTAATGTATTTAAAGCAAAATTGCCCTAAATCTCTACTTGAAACTGTCTAGAAAAAAACCATAACAGGAATCTTGTCAGGATACTCTCAATTAAGAAAACATATGCATACTATAGGCATTTTAAACAGCCTAATCTGCAGCAAATTAAAATAAAAAACAAGAGAATCTATGTTAAAAAATGCTGGCTGGACATGGCCAGCATAAGAGAAATCTATCCAAGCATGTTCTCTCATACATCAACTGTGTGTTGGGACGGAGGAGTAAGGTTTAGCACTGGAGGAGGTACAAAAAGCCTAATGACGCCTAAGTGCAGTGAAAATAGTTCCGCCACTCAAATTCAGAATCAACCACCTACAACAAACAACTACTTCCAACCTACCACCGTAGAATAAATCCAGATAATAATTTAAAAAAATAAACTCCGCTCCAGGACTAAACGGTATCACCAAATTGCACATCAAAAATCTTCCCCTTCATGCTATTTCATACCTTGTCCTTATTTTTCTGAATATTTCTCTTCCCATCTTAAGCAAGTCTACACAATACTTTTATTCCAAAACCCAACAAACCTTGTGACAATCTCAACTTTTACTACCCCATCTCAATACAACGTCCAAAATTCTTAAACACCTAATCCAATCCCGCCTTCAAACCTTTTGCAACGCAATTTTTTCCCTAAATTTAAATTTGGATTCAGAAAGTCTTTCTCTAATAAATCTACTCAAACCCGATGCAGAAAATTTCCAGACCCACATCAACTCCTTTCAACGTTAGCTCCAGAAATAGAAGATAACCGGTAACCTTAAAAAACTCAACATATCCTATTCTTATCATCATCACCACATCCGTCATAACAACTCCTACTCTCGTATTATTCTATAAAAACAGACACCCACTCCCTTTCCCTCAACCCTTCAATAATTATATCACAAATTTGCTCTGAAACCCGTCAAAGATTTAAACTCATTAATGTTGTTTGTGGTGCATTTAAGTATCAACCCAAAACCTCGTTTCACAGCTATAAAATGTTTATTTGTCCCGTTATTGATTACCATTCCACAACTCTAGCTATTGCACACCAAACCCACATTTACCATATTGCTAGCCAGGAAAGAAAAATTGTTAAACAAATTTTTTTTCTTTGCTTCCGTAATCCTTTATCTGACTAACCAGCTCTTAACCTTCTGCTATAAAAACTTCCTCAGATCTCCAAAACAATCTCGATAACTTTTCTCTTATTTATCTTACTTACAACTTTTTTTAAAGATTGTAATAAACCATCTTAGAATGCTGTAGTTGCTTATTTTATTCCTTCATTTTTTTACTGACTATGTTTCTTAACGCTATATTATACAGAGTGGGGTAGAATGACCTCCTTGATTTGTCGAATGAATTGTAAGTAAACAGTATTTTTTTTTTTTTTTGAATTTTCAAAAAGTATATACTACGTAATTCTTTTCGTTATGTTATGATAACTTTGTCTTTCAAGTGGTAGGCGACACACATGTTGAGACGTTGCTCAAAGTTTTCGGCCACACTAGCCAGCATAACTTGAAGGTTTGCGTTTTTAAATTGCATTCTTCAAAGTTTCTAGAGTTTGAGGTCAAGCAATGTAAACCTTACCTTTGAGGTATCCCAACAACAAAATCGCAAGAAGTCAAATCCTAGAATTTAGAGGGCCATAAAACATTTCATCGTAATGAAATCAGGCGGCCGTAAAACATTTCATGCAGAATATCGTATGAACGACGAGCAGTATGGGCTGTTGCTCCATCTTGCTAAAACCAGAAAGCTTATGCATCATGTTTTTTATTTTATTTTGGGCATTACAAAATTTAAAATTCTACAATATCTGGCAACAGAGTAGAATTTACTATCACAGTTGAACCTCCCTCTTAAAAAATTTAAGCCCAATAATGCCTATAGAAGACACAAAACACCAAATTGTGACCTGTGAAGTGGCCTTACGTAAAATTCACAAAGGTTTTTCCCAATAACAAATTTTTTTTTGTCACTGTGTAAGAAAGGTAAAAATGCGCTTCGTCGCTAGTCCACACAAAATAAAAGAATACAACTGTTAGGATTGCATTGCAAACATCTGTACGTCTTGCGCAGTCTTGTGAGCTTTTCGAGTGTTCTCACACTCTTGGGTTGCCTAACTGATTTATTACAAAGTGCAAATCCCTCTTCTTTATAATACTGATCCATTTCCAAACAGTTTTAGGGTCAGGAACTCTGCTGTGATGATCGCTTGCAAAAGGCTCTTTAGGTTTTTACAACACTATACCCGTATTTAAAAAATGTCTCAACAACAAAGTTGCGTCTTGACCACGGCATGGAAACTACTAAAATTGGCCTTGCCCAACTTAACCGCACCTCTCCCATCCGTTTACCTGTTCTGAGGACCCTTTAGTTAATGATTGAAACTAGGGAGATCATTCTGCCCCAAGTTGTATTATGTGTATAATATATTTTATATTTACATTACATTTTTTTTCAATTTTTTTTCTTGTTTATATTTTATCTGTTCTAAACCGTACTTATTTTTGTTTGTCTACTATATAATTAATTGACTAATCTGGATCAGGAGATCTATAACAACAACAATTTTGTAAATTTAAAAATGCGTAAACAATTGTCTGTATTTGGTTGGCCGATTTAGAGTTGGATTGAGGTTGGGTAATCGATTTTAAACTTTTGTTTTTCGTTAAACTATTTACTTTATTGTTGAGCAAAAGTAAAACATTATAAGTGATTCTGATTCTTAATATATTTTTCGCAATTTTGTTAGTTCTACCCCTGGCATTCAAGGATATGCTCCTGTTTCATTAAAGCGTGTAAACTTACTGAGCTTACTGTAGAATTTTATTATTTACTCTCAACAAACTGATTGCATTAAAATTATTGGTAAATTTTTTTATTTAATTTGAACACATAAATGACAACACAAAACAAATTAAATATAATAGTAATTTAAAAAATATTTTTGTTTATAGTAAACAATTCCAGTCTCCAACCAACTTAAAATTAAAAATAATGTCGTATTTGAACTAAGATTGGCTTTGTTCTAAATAACTACTTTACTCTAATTATTTTCAAAAGATTTTTCAGAATAAGCAAATGTTTATAAATTTAAAAAATAAAAAAAATACAGTTATGTGCGCAAACGTTGACAAACTGTATAGAGTAATAAAACAAAGTTTATTTCATTAGTAGCAATGTTAATTATAAAATGAATAATGTATGAACAAAATTTGAAGTTTTTAAAATATTCTTGCTATGTTATTGAGAAAGCACTGACCTATCCTACATTCATTAGTTATTGTAAGTAAAACAAAACTAACCTAACCTAATATATTATTCGTAAGATTTAAATAATAATTGTAGAACTGTTAACTAGTATTTATATATTGTAAAATAAAAATAAATCATTTTTATTATAAATAATAGCATCTATAAATTATAAAGCATAGATCAATAAGTTGTAATTATATATATTTTTCTTGTCTTTTCGTGAGTTCTGATGTAATAAGCGAGTATTTATTGTAGCCGACCCGGATTTAACGTCAGATATATATGAATGACTCTATTAATAGAGGCATAAACACGCATACACATGCTATGATTTGTTAAACTCGCGTGGCACGCGAGGAATTCGCATTCGGGCCACTCTGCTCCGCTTCGAGAAGACTCCCACTCAGTTCACTAGGTGCCTATATCCTTGCGCCCGCCACCAGTCTCGACTTGACCTTCACAAAAAAAAAAAACATCGAAAACAAACAAATCGTAAATTGTTATTATTAGTTACATATTTGTTCATTTGCACATGTCGCGGTCTTGACGATTATGTCATCGCTTCTAGGATTTTAAAATTAGACGGAAAATGATGAAAAACGACTTGTCAAGTCTGATTAAAGTTAATATGGTGAGGATATTGGAAACAGACCGTATAAATTAAATTTTAAATGATTGAGAAATGATGCTTTAAAGAGATTTTAAATCTAGTTTAAACTGCTTCTGCAAATTTTTTAGAAACGATTTTAGAAACAAAAAGCTCGTTATACAATGTGCCACATAAAACAAAGTACAAACGTAATTGGAGAGTAATAGAGGATATGACTGAGAAGCATACAGCTGATTCTCTCTATTCTAATTATTTACACCGCTGCTACAAGGTGAGCAGCTTGAGAGCTTCATTCATTTCCTTTAAAACATTACAATGGGAGGGAAAATCATATTTTATGAGAGCGTACGTTTCATGCCGAAGACATTCTACTATAAAATCATCGATCTTTGTTACTCCTATCGCACTAGATTCGATCCCATACTGCAATTATTCAACATATGGAGTTTGTAATTTATAGTACAGTTTAATCTTTCTAATTTATCTATTAAAAATGGTTTTTATTTTAAATAATATTGTTCAACAAATATCAATGTAGTTGTAATTAAATTTCCAAATTGTAGTAGGTGATTAATAATGTTGAATGTTAATCTTCGAGATGAAAATTATAAAAAGTTATTCAATAAGCTTGCAAAGAATTCAAATGTAAACACAAATGTATACCATTAATGTTTTTTTTTTTAATTTTATTTGAAAGAGAATGGATATTAAATCAATCAATTTCTTTCAAATGGCACAATTTTTGATCATCTTTTTCAGTAAATAGACCTTTAGTTTTATTTATAACTTAAGTAATATTAACTTTTAACTGCCACACAGAAAATAATCCATCGATGTTAAGTTTGTGTAACTTAACAAAAAGCTACTAAAACTGTCAAACAAGTTACAATAGTAATTTATGTTGACAGGAAAACAAATCTGTCAAATAGTATTCTAAACTGACAACAAACATTTTTTTTAAGTTACTGTGACTCATCTAGATTACAATAATGTGTAAAAATGTACTGTCTATGAGAGATGATGGATGCATACTCTGAAACATGAGTGTCTCTTATTGGATGAAAAGCAATTTACATAAAATACATCATTTATTAATTTTAAATGATAAATTTGTTTCGATCATCTGATTCAATTCGCCAAAATGCCGTATGTTGTCCGTAAATTTAACTGTACTACAGCTCTCTTTCACACACAAACAGTTCAACGTTTCTTCTAATAGGAAGCATTGCGTTACCACTTTCTACATAATAAGAAAATCCTTAAAAAAATCCACTTTAACTTTATTGACAGGCCGCAAAATACGTGTAGATGTGCTGCGCATAATCTGTACGTTTATACGGTATATCAAATAAATAGTCGTAAAAGTCGAGCTGGGACATGAATACCAATTGGGCTGAGCAAGTCAGGACAATTAATAATGCCACAAAGCACCTTACAAAATAATCAAGAAAAAAAAACGTCTTTTTTCAAGACTGGTCCTTTTAAATAGAGACCACACGTTTGAGCAATACTCGAGATGAAGGCGTACTAAAGCGTTGTAAAAAATAATTAGAATACGATGGTCACAAAACTTCTTAGAGTTACGCTTGACAAATTTTAAAAGCTGATAAGCATTAGCCACAACAATATCAATATGTAGAGTAAATAAAAGACTAGAATTGAACGTAATGCCTAAATCACGAACAGTGTTATCTATTGTCAACATTTCATTCATGAGAGAATAACCATACATCACCGTCGACTGACGTCTAGAAAATATCATTACTTTGCACTTATTTAAATTAAGTTGTAAATTAATAACATTGCAAAAACTAGAAACATGTATCTGAACTGAATCCAAAACGCAACTGTAGTAATAAACATTTGTCAAGCTTAAATTCAACTGTCAAGTAATTATTTAACTGTCAAATAGTGACAGATGATAAGAATAATCTTAATAACCCCAATAGCAATTGTCAGACCATAACAAACTAAAGTCAAAATGTTAAATGATGGCACAACTATCTAAAAATAATATATGTCAAAGCAATAAATAACTAATTGTCAAAATATAATAAAACTAAAATAACTATGACAAGCAACAGTCTACCTAGACCAAACTGTCAAACAAAGACGCAACTGTCAACTGATGATACAGTAGACATAGTGTAATACAGCTGTTAAAAGATAGGTATGTTATCTCAAAATTACAAAGATTTCCATAAATATAAAACTATTAATATTTAATAAAAACCTTGTCAAACAATGTTACAACAACAATGAGAAATGTTGAGTTAACTGATACAACTGTCTACAATAAAACAGTAAATTAAAGTTTGGTTTTCAGTTGAAATTCCCCCAATAAATATTGATGACCTAGTAGCAGAGAAAAGAACGTACATTCAAAGACTGTTTAAAAAAAAAACATACAATTTTGTCCCCAGCCAGGTTTTCAAATGAGCATCAGAGGCCCCTTGTGCTAGTGGGCATTTCCGCATTGTAGACCCTTGATTTCAGGTAGCTTTGCCCCTGATATACACATTACGTATATTTGCTATATTTTTTTCAAAATAAAGCTGGATCAAATGTTACATTTACTATAGATCAATCGTTTATCTTAAAAAAAAAAAAAAAAATCAAGCTTCAAATTAAAAAAAAACACGACAGTGCTTCTTACATATGAACAGCACCACACTGTCGGTTTTTCTAAATGTAATAAAGTTTCATAAAAGACTTATTGAAGTTAACACTACAAATACGGTAATTTTTCTTATTTACATAGCTATTAAAACAAAAAGTTTTGTCACTAAACAAAATTTTACAACAAAAATGATAATTTTAAAGTTATTATGCAACCAATCAGCAAACCTGTTATAGATCATTATTTTATTAGCAAAAACATACCCTGTAGCAGACATAAATTCTAACCACAACTTGCTATACGCCACATTAATTAAAAAAAACAAACAAATGCAAAAAAAAACAAATAAAATTGCAATAAAAACACTAAAAAACTTGCAAATACGTAAAAAACTGACAACAGAAGTTAATAAAAAAATACATAAGATGACTGAAACAGCAACTCAAGACCAAGGCGTAAATAAGCAGTAGTTGAGCATTAGAAGTACGGTAAGGATTTAAAAACAAATACGAAAGAGAGTACCAAAAAGTCAATAAAGTGATTAAATCGAAAATTAAAAAAGCAAAAATCTGGCTCAGTAACTCGTGTACATAAATAAAACAGCTACAAAAGTAGCACAACTTTCATCTAGATAAATAATTTAAAGAAACAAGAAAACAAGGCACCCAACTATACTGAAGGATGCAAACGGGAACATTATAAGCAAAAATGACAAGCGCTGTAAAGAATAGGAGCAGTATATATCAAATTTCTTACAGGACTACAACCGTAGGGACATAACACGCTACCGTAACTGACAATTTAAAAGCAAGCCTAGCCCTACTAAATGCGGAAGTAGAGAAGGCCATCCAACAGGCCAAAGTTACAAGGCGCCAGGTCCTGATAATATCCCATGCGAGCTTCTAGATGACAAAAGCTTAAATGTCCTGACAAAACTGTTCAACAAAATCTATCATAATGGCCAAATGCCAGTAGACTAGTTAATACTAATTCATAGCACTGCCAAAAAAAGGTATAGCCAGCAGGTGCAATGAGTTAAGGCTAATTAGTTTAATAAACAATACCCTTTAACATAAATATATACTCACAATGCAAAAACAACATAGGAAGATAAACAATTCAGATTCCAAAAAAGCCTAAGATCCAAAGTACCGCTATTCTGCACGCGGACCAAAACGTGCAAATTTTGTAAAAATTTATATGTCTACTTTATAGACTATAAAAACGCATTTGACAAAATAAAACAGCCGTATTAAGTAGCCAGAATCAAAGTCGACAATGTACTAACCCATGAAATTCCAATTAAACAAAAAGTGAGGCAAGGATGCGTTTTATCGCTAACGTTTTTTTAACATCTACTCTGAGAAGATCTTTTAAAAGGGTGTAAACAATAAAACAGAAAACGTAAAAACTGGAAAAAATTAACAACATAAGATTTTCAGATGATACTGCCATAATAAACGAGAGTTTGGTGAATCTAAATAGTCTACTTAACGTTTAACATCGAGAAAACTAAATGGTTGGCAGTCGAAAAAATAAACGTCGGAAACAGCAAGATACTAACTGAAGGGCAACTTATTGATAGCATGGAACACTTCAAATATCTTGCCAGGTAGATGAATGTGCCAAACAATTCTGATGAAAAGATACTTGCGCATATCGAGATGCATTTAGATCATAAAAACTATTTTAACTAATTGAAATCTACCTATTAATCTTTGTAAAAAAGAATGCTACATATAGTTAATTCTGTTGTATGGATGCAAGACTTTGACTCTAAAAACAACAATCATAAACCGTCTAAAAACATTTAAGCTATGGTGTTATTGCCGCATGCTAAAAATATCCTGAACAACGCATACATCCAACAAAGAAGATATCTAATAAAAACCGAAAGAAAACTGTTAAATACAATAAAAACAAGAAAAACAAGAAAAATCAAATACTTTGGGCATATCATCAGAAGACCAAAACATCATCTATTACGCTTAATTATACAAAAGAAAGTCGAGTGGAAGAAATGAATAGGATGTAAGAATCTATCATGGCTGCACAACATCAAAACTTAACAATTGAGGAACTATTTCAAGCTGCAAGTGATCGAAATAGATACCATCAAATTACCGACACAATGATAGCCAACTTTTGAACGCAGACAAGGCACCAAAAGAAAAAAAAATGATTACAATTGTACAGACATTTAGCATCATCTGCTACTAAATCTTATTTTGAAAGCCCTGCATGACAGTCTACTATCAATCAATACAACAATCCAGATTTTTAAAAATCGGTTTCTACAATCTAATTAATTCGAGAATACTGTAATACAATATTAATATTTTAAAACTGTCTTTGTTTTTTACAATAGTCAATCGTTTTTGAGTTGTCACTAAACAACATAAAGTTTAGTTAATATTATTTTATTGTTATACGTAGCTCAACAATTATTTAATTATATAAAAAAGTTTGTTTACCAGTTTTCAGTTTCATCTTTTTTTAATAAGAAATCATATTTAGATATTTATATTACATATCCACTTGCTGTTCTACACCTTTTTCAAATAACCAGAGAGCCTCGAATTCGGGACCATGCAATATTTAGTTTCAATACTAAGCACAATTAAAAATAAAGTGTGCAGCAATAGTTTCTTTTCGCACAATTTCTTTATTACCGAATTTCATTACTAAAAACTTTTTAATTTGTATAAATTACAACAAAATGTGATCATAAATCGTTTCTTTTAGAAGTAATACTGGCTGTAACCGTATCGCCTAACATTATTAAACCGAATGATTAAATTTTAATTACATATTTTTTTATTATTATATACTTATTAATTAAAATGCCCAGTTTTATATATAGCAAACTATGCGATTGCAGAACTCACTTACCGCATACGTTTGTTAATACTTAGTAATTGTTTCTTTTGAAAGACTGAAACATTCAGCAGAATGGCGTGTTTTAAGTAAAAAAAATCATATACGTCGTTGTTCTTCCGGAGGTACAATAACATATTTTAACCAAATAGTGTCATTGTAGTGTATTTCCTATATGTATATTGAATTTAGTGCCACATTCCTACGTTGGAATTTGCATTATTTTTGTGTTCAATACTCATTTCAAAATTAATTTTCTGCTAAATTTTATTACGTCTGGACATTTATGATTTATTTTTAACCTGCATATAAGTAACAGCACGTCGTCGGTTAAGGCAATACGTTTTCTTAAAATAATATTAAATTACATTAACATTTCAAGATGCGACCAAAATTGGCCAATTAATAAAAATTACCAATAAAACAATACCGCAATAATTCAGGTATTAAATGTACCCACTTTCGACATTCCAATGTGCAAGACAAGTACCGGGCCATTCATTCTTATTTTTATTGTGCAGAGGTGTGGTGTGTCTGGCGTCAGAGCGAGCTCCCGGTGCCTTAATTTATTATGTATGTTATTCATGAAAAGTAGGAATTAAATCGTTGGCGCGCCAAAAAAGAGCGAACGGGGTCCGTACCGGTCGGGCACTGCGGATCATTCCTCCGAATGCAAGCAGCAAAATAATATTTCAATTTATATTCACACCGAAAAATAAATAGGAGGGCGCGTGCGGATCGCGACGGGACAATCGTAAAAAATATGAGACAAGAGGTGAGAGGCTTGCGCGAGTTATATTTATTATATAGCATCCGATAGGGGTTAAGAATTAAACACTTAACTTTTTCTTAATACGATATAATTAATTATTTATTTTATTATACTTTCCGTATAACTTAAATTACCATAAAATGTGCATTAGAAAATGCACTTTAAAAGTGGAAGTTTTGTTGTGATATTGCAGTATCATTCAATAGTTTTAAGAGTTTGTGCTAACTATTTAATTAACTTTAAAAATTTGAAACTTTTTCAATAAATATATTTCTTTACTTCAACTATAAAATACGTATTTGAAATCTATAATTTGATGAGAGTAGATATTAAAGAAACTAATTTCCACTGATGGCAATTGAAATGATTCCTTATGTGTTTTATAATTATATCTGTTTCTACAACTATTGAACATTTCTATTGCATTTATTCTTGCGTAAGTGTAATTATCTAATATAATGGAATCGATGAGTAAAAGAAGTCAAAAATTAGAGTTTGAAAAAAACGTAATATACTGTTTTACTTTGTTGTTTTTTTTTTAATTTTGATTTATAAGAAAATTGTAGTAAAATTAGAAATTCATATATTTAACTACATAATACAAAAAAATTATCTTAAAAAAAATACAATGAAAAAAAAGACTTGTATAGTTATTTTACTCAATAAGATTCAGTGTCTGTTTACTCAATAAGATTCAGTGTCTGTTTGGTGATTTCATTTTTAGTAATAAAAAAAATTGTTATTACAAAAAAATATTTTTCACAACTAAAATTTAATTGATTTTGAAAGTGTAAATTAAAGTTTTATTGAAGATCACATTTGTACAACAAGCAATATTAAAAATATAGGTCAAGTGAATATGCGGCTAGTATGTTTTAAACAGTGAAAAGATTGGTTATTTGAAAAATGTTTTAAATAATTCCTACATATTGTTCTTGTATTCCCATCACTTAGTTACTCCAGTTTAAACTACTCGACTAATCTTAGTTTGGAGTGACACACCCAATGTTAGTTATCAAGAGATTGGATACCACCTCTTCCTTTTCTGACTATAGAACTTCTAACACTTGCGGACAGGAAAAACTTTCAATTCTTTGACAACAAACACTTGGACTGGTGAGCACTCTAGTTCAAACTACTTGATGAAAATCATAATCTAGAGTGACCCCTCCGCCAACCTAGTGTTGGTCATCAAGAAATTGGACATCACTCCTCTGACTAATAAATTTTTAAATCTTGCAAAAAAGAAAAACGTCCAATCTTTGATAACAAACACTCAAACGGGTAAGTAAGCACTCCAGTTCAAATTACTTGCTGATATACATAATTTGGGGTGACCAACCCACCCAAGTGTTGGTCATCAAAAGGTTAGATTTACCACCCTTCCTCTAACATAGAGATTTCTAACGACTGCAAAGTGAAGAAACTTCCAATTTTTTTGTTAACAAACTTTTGGGTAAGTGGATAGACACTACAGTTAGAAATACTGTAATCATGATTTGAAGTATTTTACCCGCCTAAGTGTTAGTTACCAAGAGATATGTCATTTCTTTCTCAGGACCATGAAACTTCTAACACTTACACAGAGAAAAACTTCAAATTCGTTGATAACAAACACTTGAACGGAAAGATGGCCACTTCGGCAAGTTGAAATTGATGGTATTTTTTTGTGTGTAAAAATTGATAAAGGGGAGCTTCAAGGTTCAATTTTAGGTTCCTTGTTGTTCATTATTATACTGCACCAATGTTAAAAGAACTTAAACACACTAAAGTACATAGATTCGCAGACAATACTCAAATGTATATGTTATTTTTTACTGACAGAGTAGATAATGCTTGTCAGATGATTAATAGTGGTTTAAATTCATTTTTTCTAAATTTATCGGACCATTTATTTAGAACTAATAAGCAAGTATCGAGTATATCTAATAGAATAAACATCTGCATCGATAATCAGCCAATATAGTTACGTTCTTCCGTTAGAAATCTTGGGGTAATTATGGATTCTAAACTGAAATTTTCTGAACACACCTCTAAAATCTTAAGTTAAACAACTGTACCAATATAGGTCATTTTTAAGTAAACAAGTGAAAACAATGCTTTGTGATGCAACTGTTTTAAATTAAATTAAAACTATTGTAATATAGTACGAGTATATGGAGCTAACAAAACAGGATTAAAAAAATTCGAAATGCGTGCTTGAGGTTTATTTATGGTGTTCAAAAATTTCAAAAAGTATCGCATCTTTTAAAACCCACAGGCTGGCTAAACATGTGTAAACAAAGACACATGCATAGCGCTGTTGCATATCATAAAATACTTAAAACTTAAACTTCAAAATACTTATTTAATAAAGTAAAGCTTCAAAGAGATGTCCACAAAATTAACACTCGTCAAAATTGTGACCTAGATATTCCCAAACATAGAAAACAAAAATGTAAATGTAGTTTTAGTTATTAAACTGCGCATGTGAACAATAACTTAAAAATTTTCAAGGTTTTCAATTTGAGTTAGGTAAATTTCTTATGTTAGATTAATTATTTTTTACCATTCATTTTTGTGTTAATTTCTTTTTATATGCTTATTGTTATTATTTTTAGTTACTTTATTGTTAAGGTTTAGTGTAAGAACATCAAATTGCTTTTGCAAAAATGCTGAACTCCACCATTTCCCAGCAAATATTTATATAGATTATATTAGATTTAGTATGTACAAGTTCTATGTAAAATATGCAGGGAATATGATGTTTATTATTATTATTCAGTTCAAACTACTAGATAGTAATCATGATCTGGAGTAAACAACCCACCTGACCAATTGTTGATCATTAAGAGATTGGATATCACTTCATCCTCCTCTGATTATGGGATTTCTAACACTTGCAGAAAAGAGAAACTCCCAATTTTTTGATAACAAATACTCGAATGAGTAGGTGAGCACTTTAATGTAAACTATTCAGTAGTAATCATAATTTAAAGTAACTTAGCCACCCGTCCAAGTGTTGGTCATTATCACATTAAATATCACCTCATCCTCTTCTAACTAAAATGCTTTTAAAACTAGCAAAAAAAAAAAAATATTTTGATAACAAACACTCATACGTGGGTGGGCACTCCAGTTGAAACAATTCAATAATAATCATAATCTAGAATGACCCAACCGCCCACAAAGTGATAGTCATTAAAATAATAGATTCATCAAGCTCTCCTCTAATATAGAAACGTCTAACGACTGCAAAAAGGAAAAACTTCCATTTTTTTTGTTTGCAAACTTTTTGGTGGGTAAGTAGTCACTCCAGTTTAAACTACTTTTGAGTAATCATGATTTTAGATTGACACACCTACCCGCCCAAGTGTTGATCACCAAAAGATGTGATATGATATGAGATTTCTAAGACTTGCAAAGAAAAAAACTTCCAATTCTTTACTCTAATTGACATTTTAATTACTTCAAACAATATCAATGTTATTTCTCATGGTGTACTAAGAATACACGATGTTGCTGATCACGACTTAATTTTTTGTGAGATTAAATGTAATTTTAAAAAGACTAGTTGTATATATAAAACATATCGAAGCTTTTCAAATTTTTCTTCTACTGACTTCCATCAGGACTTTGTTAATACACCTTTTATAAATATCATATATGAACCAGACATACCTGCTAAGTTATCATACCTTAACAACTGTATTTTATCCCTTTTTGATAAGCACGCACCTCTTAAACAAATTAAAATAACTAAAAAAAACAGCTCCTTGGTTAACACCTATGCTTAAAGACATGATGCGTACTAGAGATAACATGTACAATGCATATAAATGTTCAAAATTACTTGCTGACTGGAACTTATATAAATGCATGCGTAATATAGTAAATTCTGCTGCCAAAAGAGAGAAACGTGCATTTATGGATGAAATTGCAAAAAGTAATCCCAAAAATATGTGGCAAAATCTTAGAAAATATAACATTATCACACCAAATATAATAAGTTGCCCGATAATTTAACTGATGCTGACAAGATCAACAATTTTTTTATAAACTCTATACAAAGTCACGACAATGATGCACTTATTAATCACTATACAAATTCAATTAAATCTAATATTAATGAAACTTTTAATTTTAAATTGACTACAAATGAGGAAATTTCAAAAATATTATTTATTCTAAATTCTAATTCAGTTGGATTTGATAGAATAACAATTCATATGTTGAAGCTATGCTGCCCTTATATAATACAATTTTTGTGTCATAATTAATGCATGTTTAGAACAGTTAGTATTTCCTGATTTATGGAAAATTGCAAATGTTATTCCTTTGCCAAAAATACAACAGCTTAGAGCAATTAGTATATTACCTGCTCTTTCTAAGATTTTTGAAAAAATTTTGAACACCTAAATAATTTTGAAGTTTTACCTGCAACGCAATCTGGTTTTAGAGCTAATCATAGTTGTTCAACTGCTTTGCTGAATGTTACAGACAGTATATTTGAATCCACAGATCGAGGTCTCTTAAGCTTACTAGTGTTAGTCGACTTCAGCAAAGCTTTTGACACTATTACCCACAAAACATTGCTTGCAATTCTTCATCACATTGGTTTTGGTCAAAATTTTCTTAGTTTAATAAAAAATTATATTGAAAACTGGCAACAAAGAGTAGTGATAGATGACTGCATCAGTGATTTAAGAGCTATTGTAGCAGGGGTGCCTCAAGGATCTATATTAGGTCCTACCTTATTCAGCATTTATTCCTCTTTTTTGACAAATTCATTAGAATTTTGTTCATCAAATTTATATGCCGATGACACACAGTTACTTTACTCTTTTAAATTAAATGAAATTGAAGATGCAAACAACAAAGTCAATAAGGACTTAAAAAACTTATATGTAATATCAAACAAACACTCATTAAAAATTAATCCTATAAAAACTAAAGTTATGCTATTTGGCAAAAAAAAAGAAGTAGTTAAGGCTAAAAATGAAATAATGATAATGATTGATAATAATATATTACCAATTGACATTAGCGCTCGGAACTTGGGAGTAACTATGGATATTGATCTTCGTTTTGAAGATCATATTAACAGGTGCATTAGCAAGGCTTTTGGCGCCTTAAAATTGTTATTTTCTAATAGACATATTTTGAGTATAAATACTAAGAAATTACTTTGTGAGGCTCTTGTGTTAAGTAATTTTAATTTCGCAGACGTTGTCTACAATACGTGCATTATTGGAAAAACCAAGAAAAGAATTCAACGAATACAAAACTCGTGTATTAGATTTATATTTGGCTTACGTAGATCATGCAGAACTTCTGAAGGAATGTACAAGCTGGGCTGGTTAAATATGGCTAATCGACGTTCACTTCATTGTTGTACACTTTATCATAAAATTATAACTCTCAAAACGCCTCAATATCTTTACCGCAAAATTCGTTTTAGAACTGACATTCATAACTTAAATTTAAGGTTTCATAGTATGATAATTCCACCAGCTCATAAAACAACATTTTATGAAAGATCGTTTTCTTATAATGTTCCAAATTTGTATAATGCAATACCTCAATAGATTAAAGCTCTACCAATAATAAAATTTAAGAAAGTTTTTAAAAAATATCTTCTTGAAAACCAATAGATACATATGTTTTGAAAATGTGTTGTTGGCATACATTTTAACATTAGTTTTGTTAGTGTTTAAGTGTGTTTTTATGTTTATTTAATGATTATTGTTAATTTCAAATATGTATTGTTATTTTTAATTTTCCAGGTTAAGTGGAAGAGCAGGTTTGCCGTTTCTGCGGTAAAACTGAACTTCGCCTGATTATATTGTTATATTGAATCTGTATTATTTTTTTTTTTTGGTAAATCAAGACATATAATAATAATAATAATAACAAAAAACTTTTGGGCAGGTGGGTACTCCATTTTAAACTACTGGATAGTAATGATGATCTGGAGTAATCTACACACCCAAGTGCTGGTTATCAATAAATTGGATATCACCTCCTCTTGGCCTGACTAAAGGATTTCTAAAGAAAAGAAACTTCCAAATATTTAATAATAACATTCTAGCAGGTGAGCACTCCAATTCAAAGTACTGAATGGTAATCACAGTCTCAAGTGACCCACCTGTCCAAGTGTTTGTCATCAAGAGATTGGATATCACCTCTTTCTCCTCTGACAGAAGGATTTCTAAGGCTTTCAAAAAGGAGAATCTTCCAATTTCTTGTTAACAAACTCTTGGGCGGATGGACCCCAGTTCAAACTATTAAATTACCATCTATAGTAACACAATCACCTGCCCAAGTGTTAGTCAACAAGAGATTGCATATCACCTAATTCTATTCTGACTAAGAGCTATTTAACACTTGCAATCACCTCTTTCTCCTCTGACAGAAGGATTTCTAAGGCTTTCAAAAAGGAGAATCTTCCAATTTCTTGTTAACAAACTCTTGGGCGGGTGGACCCCAGTTCAAACTATTAAATTATCATCTATAGTAACACAATCACCCGCCCAAGTGTTGGTTAACAAGAGATTGCTTATCATCTGATTTTATTCTGACTAAAAGCTATTTAACACTTGCAAAGAAGAAAAAAATCCAATTCTCAAAGAACAAACACTCGAGCGGGTAGGTGAGCACTCCAATTTAAACTACAGTATGGTAATCATAATCTAAAGTGGCCCAGCCCCCTTTCCAAGTGTTGTTCATTAAGAGATTGCATATCATCTCCTCTTTCTCTAACTAAAAAACATTGGAATTGACATTCTAGACATCATTTATGTTCTCAATTATTTATAATTACGTTAAAACATCCTATTAAAAGTTTTTTGACAAAACCATAGTATGCGGCCACCAACAATAATTCTTTGTTCATTTCGCCAAGAAGAACAAAGAAAGTTACAATTTGAATAGTATGGGGAGCAGTTGCTTATAAAAGTAATTCTCCTCTAATGTTTATTCCAGAAACATTAACAAAGTTCTAGAACCAACATTAATGCCAAAACTGAGAAGGTTGTCAACCCCTATTTTCTAACAGGATAATGTAAAGCCGGCTACTATGGAAATCCTGAAATTAACTAATGTTGATTTACTTCCATAATCTTTTCGTTGTTTAAACCTATCACCTATTGAACACGTGTAGAATACAATCAGTAGAAAAAGCCATCTTCAGCCACCAACACTCACTTTACCTGATATTCAAATGCGTATTCGGGAAGCTTGGAATTTAATCCATCAGGCTGAGATTGACAATTTAGTTTCTAGCATCCGTAAGCGAGTTTTTGAACGCTCCAGAAATTGTGGAGAAGCGAACACATTATTGAAATTAAAGAGAAACTTATTAACTGAAATTTTTATAAAAATTTAGCTACAGGATCTTGGTGTCCTTTTACTTTTCGCGACCAGTATATTTCAACATAATTTAATTAATACTTTATAGAGTTACTTGCCTAACAAATTCTAAACTTGCCGCAGTTTAGCTAACGGTACTTTGCTATATGTGCTTATAACTTAGAACAAAATATAACTAGGGGCCATATAAATTTTCTTGTTTAAAATGACATTCCTGATTCTTTTTCATTTTGCCACATTTTTGGTAAAACAATATTACTCTGATGTAAAATAGTTTAATCTTTTCTAAATGTACTTGTAAAAAATAACTAATAAACAAATTATATATATATAAAATTAACGCCAAAATTGCTGTTTTCGTTATAATATTGATAATCAAGTTAGCGGTAGAAATCACCTTAAGAATTGACCGAGTTTCAAACTGCCGCCAGCCAAACTGAGTGTGTGTGTAACCATAGTGTGCTGCATTTAAATTTTATGCAGTCTACGGATACACTAATAAAACTAGTAATAATGTGATTTTTGTGCGTAACAAAGTAAAAAAGGCAGTACATTTTTGATAGATTGCTAACTCGTCTATTTATTATTTATTTTTGTATAACTTTTTCAGATGCAAAATCACCTCATCCTAATTATTTGCTTTAAACTTTGTTGTGGTTGGAAAGTGAGTGCAAAAAAAATTATAAAAAAAACATTGAACAAAGAAATTCTTTGATGTATACACTTTTATTATTTTAGCACCATCTATCAAATTAAGAGAAAATTCTTTTCAAAAACACTATAGTAGTGCATAGCAATGTTATTGAAATTTAATAATATAAATAAAACTAAATTTTATCTAGTAATTTAGTTTAATAAACATAATTTATAAAAATAATTGCATAAATAAAAATTATTTTACTATTTTATGTAATAAATGTTATTTGATTATTTATAGTTATACTTTGTTTATATGTAATTATATTATTAATATTTAATCAAAAAATTTCTTATAACTTACTATTAAAAAGCAAAAAAACCTCCTGCCTATTATTCATTCATAATATGCATATTTTGTATAATTTTTCAATTAAATTTTAATTATATTAAATTACAAAATGTCGACAATAATTAGTTAAATAGATATCGTTGCATTTAAATGAAAATAATTACTCCTGCATATGTGATTATATAATTTAATAAATTATACGGTCATAAATATATAATAAAAAAATTTGTATAAAATTCTGCAACAAAATTAATGTTTGTCAGTTTCTACTATTATCGGTGTACGGCTATCTACAGAAGTATTCCAAAAGTTTATAATACTTTTAAATATGTCTATGTACCGAAGCTACATAGTATAATAAAAATTGAATAAAGCAACATATAATATGTTAAGATTATAGTTTTGTATGAACAAAATATGATTTTTTTTTTTCATTCGAATATGATGTGATTTTACTTTAATTGATAATTCAACAACAACATCGATGAATTCAATAAGTATTTAAAACTAAGCTTAATTCTTTTTTTTCTTTATAGTAATCATAAAACTGGTGCCGTATTAAGAATTGTATTGAATCATTTTGAAACGAAATATTTTGTTTTTAAAGAATGTTGAATATATACATCATTTTTTTGTTTAGTGCTATGTGTCACGCCTTAACACGTAATATACACATAATATTTTGTTTAAAAAAAATTTAACGAAATTTTTATCGCACTTTAAAAAAACTTTGCTTTGTTTTTAAACTTGAGCGGTAAACATGTTTTTAGTATATTATTATGTCTGCACGATAAGAGTTTTTCTAAATTATTTTAACTATTTACATAACATAGCAATATACACTATAAATATTATATACTTCTTATCATCTAATGGATGATCAAATACAGACGTAGACAAAATAACGAAATTATAAAATCAAATAATAAATCTTATACAAATATTGAATTTTAATACAACTAGCAGTTTTTAGAATTTTTATGTATTTAATGAATTAACGCGTATAAAAATACTGGAAGAAATATTTTTTTGTGTTATTTTTTTCATTGTGTAAACCTTGCAGAGCCTTGGCGAGTACCACAATTCTTACAAAAGAGACATGAAATTTGTATAAATGAGCAAACTTTACACTTAATAACAAATAAATCTGGAACAACTTGTATGATAGTCTCAATTTCAAGCAAACACATAAAACAGCTGCAATGTTGTGTTGTAATTGTGACTTTTTGCATATTATTTCTAACTTAATACTGAACATTTTTTACAGTGATGTTAATTACCATTTTGAACGTTGTCAAGTACTATTTGAAAAACTTGGTTCCTCATTAAAAATTGAAGGTTAAATAAAACAATTACTATGTTTTTATATCAAAATTTATTAGATATAATAATTTCAGGCAACATTTTAATTTAATAAATAAATAAAACTGTCCGAGATTTAAGACTGTATACTATAATTTTTCTATGACTTTAATACCTTAATTTATTAAGTTGTCTATCATTTTTTTAAATTAAACTGATAAATAACTTGGCGGATTACAAAAACACAACGCAAAATTGTATTTTAAACTCAAATTTCAAAAAATGCGCTCAGCTAGTTAATTTGTAAAATTATCAGAAATTATAAAAGGAGTATTTTGTTGATCAACATAATCGGACTGTGTACTGAGGTTAGTTCAAAATTAAAAAAAAAAGAAGTTAAAATAGATGCATTTTTTAAACTTCAAAATATGATATTTAGAAATTACTTATGCCATATTCACAACATCAAAATACATTTAAATTTTAACAAGTGAAACCACACTCGCTAAACCTATCACATTAAATATTTGATTTAAGAAATCTGTAAACATTGACCTTAAATATTTGTGGCTTATAAGTCTCAGGAAATACTGAATTTATTCCAAGTGTCGATAGTACAGTTAAAAAATCTCTTTTAAAAGTTTCGGTTCTACATTTCTAAACTGTCAGTGAACATTTGTTAGAACTCCTAGCAGCCTTGTACTACAAGTAAATATTTGCTTAGAAGGCAATATGTCTTGTAATTCATGTGAACAATGTCCATGGAAATATCTATAAAAATTGCAAAGATCTGCAACATTACGCCGGTCTTGTCAATTTTGGGTCAGCAGAAATCCAAAAAATTCGTTTTTGAATAGAATTTTTAAGAGTTTGTGTAGTTTTGGATGCTCCTCCCCATACTTGATTATTCAATACAATAATAGGTTTCATTTTGATATTTAAAAAAACGGAATTTTTTTAAGAGAAATCAATAAATGTTTATTCCGTTGTAAAGAGGAAGGTATGCCATTAACATTTGAAATCGATATGAATCAAATAGCCGCCACGGTAACGGTTGCCACATTCTTTTCATGAAATTTTCCAAGACCAATTTGCACATTTGCGGCTGTATGTCTTCGATAACTTCACAAATTCCATATTTAAGGTCTTGAATCGATTGTGGAGCATTGGCATAGACCTTATCTTTCACGTGGCCCCAAAGAAAAAAGTCTAAAGGTGTTAAATCACAAGATCTCGGTGGCCAATTGTGATCATCTCTTCAAGAAATAACACGGTCAGGAAACATTTCTTGTAAAATTGCGATTGTTTTGTTGCTTGTGTGGCACGTAGGGCAGTCTTGCTAAAAAGAAACGTCGTCCACATCAATATTTTCTAATTCCGGTCATAAAAAATCATTAATCAAAGCTCGGTAGCGCCATCCATTTATCGTAACGGTTGCACCAGCCTCATTTTCGAAAGAGTAGGGTCCAATCACACTGCCAGCTCAAAAACCGCACCAAACAGTGACACGTTGAGGATGATTTTTTAGCAATCATTCTATAATTTTCTGAGCCCAAATGCGACAATTCTGCTTATTAACGTAGCCTCCAAAGTGAAAATGAGCCTCATCACTGAAAATGATTTTTCGATTAAATTTCGGATCATTTTGATGCATTTGAAGGACCCAATCAGCTAAGATACGACGTTTATGGTGATCGACCGGCTTAAGTTCTTGTGTTAACTGAACTTTAAAAACCTTAAGACTTAAGTCTTTATGCAAAATACGGTGTAATGTCGTTTGTGAAATGTCTAATTTCAAAGATCGACGAGAAATCAACAAACCTTGATTTTCTTCCAACACTACGGGCTACATCAGCAATATTCTCTGTGTTCTTGAGCGATGCACACGGTTTCGATTCTTCACATCATAAACTTGTCCCAACAGCTCAAATTTTGTCACCAGGTTTACTATTGCCGGCCGAGAAGGTGCTTTACGACGACCAAAAAGTGCTTTAGTTTTGCGAACTGATGGTAAAACATTTTCACCATTTTTGTAGTAAATTTTAATAATTTCAATGCGTTTATGAAGCGTGCATTGTTTTATTTTTAATAATGGCGTAGTTTTCACTTGTCAAATGTCAAAAAATAAATGCTTCAAAATTGACAGCTATTCAAAATGAAACTTCTTATTAGAAAACCATTTACATATATATGCAGAGCTAAACAGAAGTAAAAAAACTGTTTACATCTATTAAGAAATTCTAGTTTTCTAGATACTTTCAAAGCTATGTCAACAACATGATCATTCCAGAGAAAATCATGTAAGATTGTAACCTCTAGAAGATAAATTGAAATAATTTAGATATGGATTCGTTGTTTAGTTTAGTATTTAGTGCTGATAATACCTCAGATCTTGATTTGAAACAATAAGAAAATAAGTTTTTTTTTAGTTAAAACTGACCATGTCGGAAGTATTATTTTGTTTATGCCGGGAACACACATGCCAGTTACTTGCACACTTCCATACCAGCTACTAGCACGTGTATTCCGTCAAATGGCATGCATCTAGCTGGCATGCAAGTCGATTGCACAAAATCAAAAAGATTTGATTTTTAGGCATGCAATGTGCAAGTAAGGTGGTGGGGACATGCCATAAAGCATGTATGAACGCACTCGACAGGTACTGGCATGCAAGTAGATAGTAGCTGGCACGGAGGTGACAATTTGTATTTTTGTTTCTACGTTTTATTTTCAAATAGAAAGATGAAAAAACTATTTAGTTTAATAGTTTATATAAAAAATTTGAATGAAAAATAAAATAGCCTGTGACAATGCTTACAAATAAATTTAAAAAGAAATATATTATTATACTTTGACAAACAAATGGCATGTGTATCCTCGCTTGCCAGCTACTTGTCTACACATGTATTCTCACTGTGCCATTAACTGGCACATGCCATTTTTGAGCATCCTAGCTACTTCCCAAATTTCATGGCATGTGTATTCCCGGCTTTATAAATGCTACAGTATATAACCTAACCTAACCTAATTTCAGAACGTTCTGCCATATTTGTCAAAAAAGTCTTCGAAAAGTTTGAAGTAGGAAGGGTGCTATCATCTGCATTAGTTAGTTAAACAAGTTCAAATTGGCAAAAAAGCAAAACCTTGAGGAACACCAGCATTTATGATTTTGGAGTAAGAGTTAAAACTATCAATTCTAACTATAATTTTTCTATTGTCAAGAAAACTATTGATAAGATTTATAGATTTATAGATTTATGATCAAGACATATACAATGAAATTTGTTGATAAGATTAGGACCCTATCAAATGCTTTGGAAAAGTCAAAGCTACTGCAAAATTTTCTCCATGTTTGTCATTATCATACGATTAATTCTTAAACTATAAAATACTCTATTTTTCAACACTTTAAAATAGTTATATAGAAAAAAATTTACTACATTTTTCTTTCAGTGAGTAAACACAAAGGAAGAAAAAATCCTTTTAAAGAAAAATTTCAACTGCCTCGCAATTATATTACTTATATTAGTAATAATAAAGTATATATTACAAAGTTAATTCATGCCCGGTTGTACCTACGCGATCTAAAGTAATTCTCAGCTAAGACATCTACAACTTAAGATGTATATTTGTGTTGGTGAAACGTTATATAGAAAGTTTAAGTTGTAAGCAAGTCTCAAACTTTAACTACAGCTTAATTTGTTAGTGCAACCGGACATAAAAAACATACAAAAGTTAAAATACCTAGATTATATGCCAGTTTTCGTAGTAATGGTATAAATAGTATATAAAAAAGCTATATTTGCAGCACGCTGATGTTTAACCACTCAAGCAAAGCAAGCCTGGTCATAAATAATAAAAAATTATTAAAAAAAAAATTACAACACAAACAAAATTAAAAATTTTAAAAAATATTTTTTTTAGCGAGCTAAACTATAAGCAAAAACTGTTTTTAGAGTGTGTCTACCTACAAAAAAATAGTTTTTCATTTTTAATTTTTTTTTAACAGGCTGCAATTAATTTGAGCACCGCATGATTTTCCCGCCCTGGGCCGCAAACGTCATTGTGAACTAAAAATTATGTTTTTATATAATCTTGTAGTATTTTTGGTTTAGTTTTAGATTGCAAATTTTAGGATCATTTTAAATTTTTGCCATAACAAAAGTATTACTTCACAGAGACATCTTGTATACATATTTTTCTCAACTAATAGGGCTCAGGGTTAGTCAACATTAACGGAACACCTAAATAATTGTCCAATAAGTGAAAATTTTAAAATAAGTTTGAAATAAAAGTTTTTTGTTTTAAGCAAACTAATTTATAAACATATTTGTTGTTTATTTTATTGTGGAAATTTAGTAAACTTTTTTTTTTTCAAATAGAACACCCTGTATATTTTTACATTTTTTTGATTTTGAAATTAATTGTGAATGTTTTTTGTGAAAATATTTTTTTTTATAAAATGCACCATTTTTGAGTTATAAGCAAACTTCTGAACGTCAAATAAACAACATTATCACACAAACATTCATATTTATTTTAACCAAACGGATAAAAAAAGTAATAACACTCAAAACAATTAATAAAACAATCATTAAATCATTAAAAAATGTTAAAATATACAAGGTGTTCTGTTTAAAAAAATTAAAAAATCCAAATTTTCTTAATAAAATAAACACCATGTATATTTTTGCGTTTTTAATTTTTAAAACTAATCTTAAAATTAATTTTAGAAAAAATTTTAAAAATATACAAGATGTTTATTTTATTATGAAAATTTAGATTTTTTTAAATAGAATGTGTTGTTAATGTTATTGCTTTAAAAAAAATATATTTTTACAGTAAATACTCAAAATTAATCTTAGAATTGAATGAATAGAATGGGTATTCTATTTAATTTTTTTTTAAATTTAAACAATAAAATAAACTCCTATATTAAAAATATTTTTTATAAATTAGTTTGTTTAAAACCAAAAAACTTTTGTTTGAAATTTTTTTTGAAATGTTTAACGGTTAGAGAATTATTTAGATGTTCCGGTAATTTTGACTAATCCTGTATATAGCAGAAAATTATGGCATTTATTAATTCAGGACATTAGTCTAATATATGATTAGTGTACATTTAACCATAATTACCATATACTGGGCCTCCATTCTCTCAATTAACGGGTGCGATAGTATACGACATACCAGCACCTTTGTTGACTGTGCAAAAGAAAACGAAAATTTTAAATCCAAAATGCTGAAAAACTCTTCGTTTGGCCTCACGAGGTCCTCAAAGTTTCAATTTTGTCAATACAAATATTGTTTTAATTGCGTATTTTATGTACCAAGTTGCTTTCTGTTTTAGTATAATATAATAATAAAAGCTACAAGGTTTATTAAAAATTAATAATAAAAAAATATTAAAAAATGTGCAATTATTTTCCAAAAATAAATCAAATTTAAATTAAAAATACTTTTGGCAACGTAGCAATTTTTTTAATAAAATTCATATTATAACGTAGGCTATGCAATGAATGTCAGTTGATATTTCTATTTTATTATAACTTTTACTTTAAATGAATATGCAAATTACGCCGGTGATGCTTGAGAATGTTATGAATTCGAAACCGCATAGTGTTTAGAAGTAAACGGTGGCCAATGTGAACATTTGTAGTTTATAATAAATAATAACATTTGAAGTGTGTATTAAGTTGCCTATAATGGTTTGAATATAAGAATAAAAATTTTGCTACGTTGCCAAGCGTAACAAAACTTTGAGGATCTCGTGAGGCCGCCAATTAATCTACACCCTGTATATTTGTAATTTCAAGTACATATTCAAAGGCAGCTTGTGAAGTAGTAACACAAGCGTAAGCACTAAAATTTTGGCGCTCATAAAAAAAAAACCTTTTATAGTTATAGAACTCTTTTGTACCTCCTCCAATACATACCCAAACTGTATCGTTAATAGATGTCGACTTAAAAAAGTTTTCATTATGTTATCCCATCATGTTATCAATGTAAGAATATAAACTGTGACATACTTGCTTGTCTCATCGACTACAGAAAGCCTTTGACAGAGTACAACTACAAAAGATGATAGTAATTTAAAAAAAAGTTAGAACAGATAGAAAAGACTTAAGAATTATTATGAACCTATAATAGAAACAAACAACCGTGGTAAGAGAAAATAAAGAAAACACAGAAGAAGTAAAAATTCTATAAGAAGTACAAATGGCTGTTACTATTCAATATCTATTTAGAGAAGCTCTAAAGAACCATAAAGATGGCATAACACTGGCCGTTTAAAAAAAAAAGTTATTTTTAAAGGCACGACCTCACAATAAATACAAAAATAAGAATTCTACGCTGCTACGTATTTTCGGTTCTTTTCTATAAAGTATGTCTAACTGAAACAGAACTGGTGGTATTCAAGATGTAATTGTTCGCAGAATGTTGAGAATTTTGTAGAAGAGTCACATAACAAACGCCGAGATGCTCCACAGAATGCACATGAAGAAAAAGATACTCAACATAATAAAATGCAAAAATCTCCAATATCTCGGTCACACTGTAAAGAATAAAAGCAAATTTCACTTATTGCAAACAATACTACATGAAAATGTCGCACGCAGAAAAACAGTTAAAAGAAGAAAAATATCGTGGCTGAAAAACCTGAGAACTTTTTCGCGTAAATAAAGTAATAATTGCTCAGATGGTTACCAATATCTAGATCGGATAAGAAAAAGAAAATATTGTAATCCTTTGTAAAAATAAGTGACGTTTATTTATTTATTAATACTTACAAAAACGGCTTGATAAAACTTATTATTTTTTAATTATTTGTGATAAAATGAGACGCATTTTTTGCAGTATACTTTTAGACAACATTGTATTGTCTAATATATAATAAATCCATTAAAATTTGTACATTCTTAATAAATATTAAACTAAATGTTCAGTAATGGCAGATTCATCATTGTCTCCATCTTCAGTTGCTGCTGTTGTTTTGTTAGCTTACTACCAATTATAAAACAATTTTTGCTTTGACAACGGCTACGCAGTCTTGGCAGTATGAAATACCAAAAAGTAAGAATAATTATTCCTTGTCACTGTTGTTTTTATTCATAATCCTGCAAGTTATTAAGTATAAGACCAGCAAGATATTTAGAAAAATTATACTTATCTCTTTTACGATATCTTTGCTTATTCATGCAACTTGCAACTAATTATTTTTAAAATGGAAAAAAATATTATAATAAACTGTTATAATACTGAATTATAAGTTAGTTATGCATGAGTGTGATAATGCTCAGATTCCAACAATGTTTTATCATCTATCTATGTTCTAGTAACGCTCGTGCTGCGTACAACATTTTATAATTCATAAGAAAATGTAGAATTAATAAATTTTATTTATAACAATTTTGGTTATTAACATTCTAGCGCGGACGTTGTTAAAGATGCTACTCATCTATAACAATAAAATTATGATTGATATGTACGGTCAAGAAAACGTAAGGATTTGATAAATTTGATATTTTAATCTATTTATTTGATTTTAAAGATGCAAGAGAACAACAAAATTTATATAAAAGGTTGTTAGTTACATGCAACATTTAAAAACTAATAAATAAATTTTACAAGTAAATGAAGCAATAATTATAATAACTAAATCTTCTCATTGTTAATAGAATTTATTTGTTTTATTTATAACTGTAACCTAAATATAAACAAATCTCAAACAAAAATCAGAAACGATTATTATAAATTATAATTAACTCTCAAATCGTCCCGGTAGTTATAGACTTGTATTATTGTTAACAACTAATAGACATATGAAAGTAAACTGTAAATTAATTAATGGTTTGCAATAATAAATTTGTTTTGATCACATTTATTTCTTTTTCTTACATTAGTGCTTTTTGAATTTATTTTAAGGTTTATAGGACATATCTGATTAGATAGTCATATGTTTTTGAATCAACATTTTGATTATAAAATAAAATAATATAAAAATTCAAGCTACAAACCAGAATGTTACAATTGTTTGCACTGTCTAATCAGGATATTGAAAGAACCTCAAGTGTTATAAACAATATACAAACTAACTATTTATATTTTCCAATTATTTATACTTATAATTAGTCTGTCTTAAGTCAATAAACTGCAATAATAGTAATAATAGGTTCAATATATTTGCAAGTAATACGAGTATGATAGTATTATTTCGCTGATAAAGCATTGTCTCACCTTCCTGGGTATCTGAACTCTCAAAACACAAGTATGACTAAAAATTAATTTTAGTCATTACAGACATGCCAACTTTTCAGTTTTTTCACCTTTGCAAAAGTCATGCTAGACATCTATTATTTCAAATGTAATAGTGCATATGTTATTTAATTGCCTAATCTTCTGCCTCAGTATTTCCAGATGTTTATAGTAATTTAACGCTAATGTATTTCATCTCTCAAAGTATTAGATACTGCATATTATATATCAATCAATGCATTTATTATTAAATTCATTTCAATTTACAATGCCTAATACATCTATAAAAAATATAAAATCTTAACTAATTTCAATATTAATTGGGCTGATGAGAATTTATTTCATTTATAATTTCGTAATTTTGTTCAAATGTTCTAATAAAACTTATGGTAACTGTCATTAAATGCATTAATCCCATTTTTAATCTGTAATTAAAATTTTAATCTGTAATTAAAATTTTAATCTGTCTATTAATTATTACATTTTAAAATAAAACACTGTTTGTGACATAACTAAAAAAATCCAAGAGCACTTCTATAAGAGGCTTACTTAAAGTCAACAATCTGTAAATTCTTGTTATGTAACGTTAATAGCGGAAGTAATTACGACTCGGCATTGTCGCAGCGCGTGTTTAATTAGGCGATTTGAATAATCCCCTTTAATTTCGTTCGCCTTTTTTTTGTTGTTGTTTGTCTTCGGCTATAATTTATTTCTCGTGTGTAATTGATGAGCGAGCATTTAATTTTTCTTGTTTTGCTGCAGGTCTGCATGTAGTAAAGCTGGGCCGGCTGCGCGACGAAGAAGTGTGTAGACAGAAGGCAGACATCAGCAGACATCAGCAGGTCGCAGTGGTAATAACCTCGAACGGCCCGTAGCATTATGTAAGTACCTATAGGTCGGTGTTGTTGAGTTGTAACGAGCAGAAGTGCATTCATGAGCACACCAACCATCGACTATATAAGTTAAGGGTTTGATCCAATAATATTTTTTATGATACTTTTTATTGTCTTAGTTGTTCATCAAGCGCACCTGCTCATGTATTATGTTGCATTATTCAACAATACATTTCATCCGGGCAAATTCAATAAAATAGATTCCTCTAGTAACTATAACTTCAAATTGACTTTGCATTCGTTTCTAAATTATATTTATATTTTATATATAAATTATTCTTTACACTCTATCGACCTAACCAATCCTGCTGCTAAATGAATAATGTATATGAGTTTGTTGTTCTTTGAAACTATGAATTCCAATGGCAGTTACAACTGTAAATAATTTCACGTATAATAACCGAATAGATTTTAACCATAAATGTGTCCAACGCAAACTTCTGAACTGTTTGATTTCATTAAATAACGACAAAGAATAGTAAACGTATAATTTATAAATTGTTTATTTGACTTTACATATGGCATATAAAAAGGAAAATGCTGTTAATGTTAAATATGAAAATAACGTCAACCGGAAACTAAGACTGGAAACTCTTCCAAGAAACTAGGAGAAGTGGGTAATAATTTTTATGTGTTTGCCTAAATCTTTTTGAACTTTATTACTAGATAATAAAAATACTGTTTAGTAATTATTATATACATAGCTACCTTATATCAAAATTTAACAAATAAAAATGTTAAACAAATCTTAACAATATCTATCCAAAATCACTTCGTATGCACAAAAGCTGTATCAAAGCAAGATAGAACTGAATGCGCAAAAGTATAACTATACCTGAATTTGTCCATTTAATCCACAACCTACTATTATTATCACAAAAAGGACAATCTAATCAATCTCAATATACCTAAATTGTTAATTAAGTATGAAAATTTCCGGTAGTGTAGATCCATTAGAGTAACTCCTCTAATAATCAATTTTTATTGAGCAAATAACGTCTAGATGAAGAAAAAAGTTCAAAACATTCTTTGCAAAAAAAACTCAAGCAACTGTAGCAAACTTATTAAAACTATTGAACTTTTCTTGCGTTCTGTATTATTTACTGATAAAATTTGGTGCTATCTTTGTACCAAAAAGCCAATTATATAAGCGTACCTCACTGAGTTCGCTTTTTTAGAATCAGTATTAAAAACTTACGCTTTTATTGAAATCTCCAATTGCTTTTAAGAGAATAAAAACAAAGTAGAAATTGAAACCTAATATATAGTCCATCAGCACACCCATATTAAATGTTATTATGCTGACATAGATGTTAATTATTATTTAAACTTAGACTATTATTAATTATTATATAAAGTACAATAATTATTATTCAAACCTACTCTTAAATTTGATAATAAAAGGTTCACCCAACTGAGCTACTCTGGTTTACATATAAAGTTGTAAACAATAACAACGTTTTATATATAGATTTGTTGACGCCATAATCAAAAGAGCAATTTGTCGCTGTGTAACGTTATAAGTTTAGTTTAAAACAATAATATAATTTGTAAAACGAATAAACACAAAATTTAATGCATTTTATGGTCAACCTTTGATATTAATTCCTCGACCTATACATTATATTTTCAAAACTCTTCTGTAAACCCACATTTAAAACTCTTCAAACTTAAACGGTAACTGTGTTTAAAGTCCATGATTCCAATTAAATCTCCTAATCAAAATAAAAGCAGCACTAATACAAATGTAAAACAAACGAGCTATAAAAGTTTTACTAAAAAAATGTCTGACAGAGAGAAAAATTCCAACTAGATGGCAGAACGCTAAAGTTATACTAGTATTTAAGAGAATGGATAACTTCAACATCAAGAATTATTGCCCAATCAGCTTGCTCTCACATCTGTACAAACATTTATCAAAAATGTCAAACAAAATCTAGATTTTGACCAACCAATAGACCAGGCAAGATTTAAAAAAAAATACTTTTTACTACCTAAACACTACGCGTACTGAGTGAAAATAGCAGAGCCTTCGATTCAGAGAAAACCAAAACAATAAACGAGTCAAGAATTGACTCAAGACTATAAACTAACTATGCCATACTTCAGATAAAACAAGATAAAAATACTACACCAAATAAAGCAACATAAAAAGAGGGTTATGACAGGAACACAATATCGCTAAAGTTTTTCATTCTTAACATGGAAATTATCTTCAAAACTTTATCTCGGGATAAATTAAGTGTTTGCGGATGATGTAGTTAGTCCTTATAAGCCATGCCATCGGGGAACTAAGAATAACGCTACAAGAACGTATAGAAGTTTCAAGCGCGGCAAGCCTGGAGATAAACAATAGTGCGGTAAAGGCTACTGTTGGTAAAAACCCAAAATTGTTAGTTCATTAACGTTCACAGCAAGTCAATAATAAAAAATCCAGTCTATTAACATTAAAAAAAAAACAATCTTTATTTAAAAACCAATAAATTTCAAATGACTCAATAATTAATCAACCAGATCACATCGTATGTTTGTTTGAGCCGCAGATATATAGACAAACAAAAATTGCAAAATATGAGGCAAAGAAAATCCAAAAGAAATACTGAAAAAACGACTGTATCCCAAAAAGATTGATTGTGTGGTATGGTTTTTAGATGGAAGACGTCATTAGTCCTTATTTCTTTCAAAATAAAGCTGGTAATGCGGTTTGTAAATAGAGCTCGATACAAGACACTTAAAGTATTTTGTGTGTATTATAAATTATAATTTAAGCAAACTTTATTATAGGTACTAATCCTCATAGCTACCCAGGGGACTCTTCCAGCTCTAAAACTGATAACTGTGTTTTTCTTAAACTCTGAATAATAATGTTAAGAAAGTGTTGTAAATTATTTTCCTATAAAAATTGTTACAGTCATAATTATGGTATTTCAGTTTGATCTTGACAAGATATATTTATTGATTCTCCATTCATGTTTTCTAATACAAAATCCTAAAATGTATCCCATTACAAATCGCTTTTACAATTGCTAATTAAACCCGGTCTAAGTATACTGGTATAAATATAAAAATGCGCTTTAACAATCTTCAATTGCCTCATCTCGCTAGCAATGGAAAAGTCTACCACGGCTTTGACAAAAATTGAAACAAATCGATTGGGTGTCGACTGAAAGACTAGAGAGGTCATCCAATCCAACGAACGGGAAGCACACAAATTAGTCCTGAAAATCTACTCTTGCATCCTCCAACAAAGATAATAATCTGATATGGAGAATATCTAAAGCCCTTCGAAATAAGCATACAAAATTTCCTTTCATTCACGGCAAAAGAAGCCTTGAATACACTTTAAAAGCCAAAGCCAAATTATTTGCTGACAGCTTTGAACTCCAATATTAGTTCAAAGCTGTCAGCAAATAATTTGGCTTTGGCTTTGGCTTTCAAAGTGTATTCAAGGCTTCTTTTGCCGTGAATGAAAGGAAATTTTGAAAAACTGAGAAAACTTAAAATAATTATTGTTGGAGTAGAAGAAGACAAAATAAATGAAAACAATGATATTAGTCTTGAAGCGTTAATGCGACAAAATGATATGGAAGATGATGAATTAATAAATATAAAAATTGTACGAAAATTTGCGAGTAAAACGAAAAGAAATTATTGTAAAATTATATTGGAACTGGAACCATCAACATTTAAGAAAATTTATAATAAGAAAAAACTAAACATTGGTTGGAGAAGCTGTAACTTCTACGAACATTACGATATACTACAATGTTATAAATGCGGGCGCTATAATCACCTTGCAGCCGATTGCAAAAACGTGGAGACCTGTGGGATTTGCAATGAGAATCATTTATCAAAGGACTGCAAATCAAGCAACAAAAAATGTATAAACTGTATAGTTGCCAGCCAAAGGTACAAAGTAGTTTTAGATATAGATCATACTGTATTTGATAGAAATTGTTTATGTTATAAACGTTTAGTAGATAGTCAAATCCGCAGAACAAGATATGTTAAATAGCAATTAACAACTAGCAATGAAATATGTAACATAATGTCTTTTGCAACTGTAGAACAGAAACAAGATCAAACTTTAACTAAAGATAATAAACTTACAGTGTTGCATCAAAACATTCAATGTGTCAGTAATAAATTAGAAAAAATAGAACTGTTTTTAAATGAAAAAGAGTGTGATGTATTGTGTTTCTCTGAACACTGGGTAAAAACAAATCGAATACAACCAATCAAATTAGATGGATATAATATAAGTAGTATTTATTGCAGAAAGAAATATAAAAGAGGTGGGGTCATGATATTTACAAAAAGCAATTATTCTGTTAAACATATAGATTTGAATTTGTTTTGTGAAGAATTGCATTTCGAATGTACAGCCATAGAAATGAATGTAAATACAACAGTAATACAAATACTTGTATTATACTGAACTCCAACTGGAGACATAGACATTTTCATAAACAAATTAAATGATGTAATACAATACATAAACAAACAAAATAAAATGTTGTTACTTTGCGGTGATTTTAATATTAATTTCATCAAAACTAACAAAGATTACAAAAAGTTAACAGACTTGTTAAACACGTTTAATATCATTCCTACAATCTTTGAACCAACTAGATTAGATAACTGCATTGATAACATTTGTATTCAAAAAATCAAACATCAAATATCTCAGCGGTGTTATAGAAAATGGATTAGGAGATCACAATGTTCAGTTTTTGCAAATAAATTTTCATACCAAACAAAAAAGTACAAATAAGAGAGTAAAAATTAGACAGTTGAATAATTTAAATAATATTAGATCTTTTAGTGAAAAAATATCATTGGAGAATTGGCTATTTAAAGAATCTGATGATGTAAATTCAACATATAGTAACTTCAGCAACATAATTAAGTACTACTTTGACACATCATTCCCTCAAATTGAAATTTCTAGTAATCCAAAAACTAAAGTGAACAATGGTTGGATGACTAAAGGATTAAAGAAATCGTCAATTACTCTAAAAGATTTATATAAACTTTCATTATGTGGGTCAGATGTATTTAAAAGTTATTACAAGTATAAAACTATATACAAAAAGCTAATAACTATCGCAAAGCAAAATTATAATAATGAGTTAATTAAAAACTCTTCAAATGTGTCAAAAACTGCATGGCAAATAATAAATAAAAATGTAAACAATAGCTTAAAACCTAAACAAGTTATAAACGCACTTAGAAACGGCAGTGAAATTATAAATAACAAATCACAAATTGCAAATAACTTAAACAAATATTACAATCAAATTGCAGAGTTATTAAAACCAGATAGTATATGTACATTAATATTCCCAACAACAATAAATCATTCTTTTTTTACCCTGTAACAATGGTTGAAGTTCGAAATGCAATTTCAGATTTAAAAAACACAAATTCTAGTGGACCAGACGAAATTAGTTCAACGTTATTGAAATACTGCGTTGAGTCATTGCTAAAACCACTTTGTACTATAACAAATGCTTCGTTTAATCAAGAAAAATTTCCAGATAGACTTAAAATTTCAAAGATAATTCCGGTTTCTAAAAGTGAATGCATTTTGGAAGCCGCAAATTATAGGCCATTATATATATGCAATACATTTTCCAAAGTTATTGAACACATTGTTGCAAAAAGACTTACACTATTTTGAACTAAGTGCAATATATTGAATGAATCAATATGCTTATCGGGAAAAAAGATCAACTACCTTTGTAAATTTATTGCACCAATGTGCTGACGCAAAAAAACTCTTGTCTGGGCGTTTTCCTTGATTTAACAAAAGCGTTTGATCTAGTAAATCGCAACATCTTGATAAACAAGCTTGAAAGATACGGAGTTAGGGGTACTGCTTTAGACTGGTTTTCAAGTTATTTAAACGGCAGATATCACTATGTAGAGGTAAAAGATGTACAATCAAATTCTTTAAAAATGCGATGGGGGGTGCCCCAAGGTTCTGTACTTGGGCCTCTTCTTTTTATTATCTATCTAAATGATGTCAATACCTCCAAAACCGTGCTTTTTGCCGATGATACCTCTCTTTTGATAGCAAAACATTTGTTGAATAAAGGAATTGATCAAGCTAATCAAAACGTACAAGAATTAAATCAGTGGTTTAAAAACAATTGTTTAATCATAAACTCAAAAAAATCCGCATATCTCCAGTTTAAGCTTACAAGAAGCTATTGTGAAAATATGAGCCCACTTATTAGGTGTAATGGTATTACCATTGCTAAATAAACAGCAACCAAATTTTTAAAGGTATATCTAGATGAATGTCTTAACTGGAACTATCATATTGACTGTTTGTGTAATAAGGTTAGCTCCTTGTGCTATATGGTGAAACGACTTAAACCTATAATTAACATGGCATCATTAAAGTTATTTTATTTTGGACGAATACAATCTGTTTTGTAATATGCAATTACAGCTTGGGGAACAGCTACCGAATTCCAGAGACAGTTCATTATACAAAAAAAAATTACAAGATACATGGCAAATGCACCTAATAGATCCCATTGTGCCGACCATTTTATAAAGTTTAACATATTAACTCTGCCTAGCATTTATATATGAAATTTTAATTTATGTAAAAAAAATACACATAAATTTAAGTGTTTAAATGATGATCATAATTATAGTACCAGGCATGGAGACACTTTGGAATTACCCAAACACAAAACAGTCAAATATGAACAATGTCCCAAATATGTTGGAATTAAATGCTTCATCAAATTGCCCAATAGAATAAAATCACTGTCATTTACACATTTCAAAAAAAAAAAACGTTAAAGAAATACTGCTACAAAAAGCTTATTACAACTTATCAAATTTTTTAAATGACACCATCTAACATTTGATTTTATTTGATTTTTATCTCAAATTATCTGTGATAATTTACAATATTTTTAATGTGTTTGTCTTGCATACTTATATTTTATATTTTAATTTTTATATATAATTGTTTAAATCATTTTAGTTTTAGTTTTTTACTGTAAAACACACTTTTAATGTATTTTTCTGTGACTTTTCCTATGTCCAAATAGATCGCTTGGAATAAAATTATTATTATTATTATTATATACGCCGGTCTATGACAAAGGTTTATACTTGGATCATGTAGAAAAGGTCTACAAGAAATTACAGCAGTGCCTACAGCACACTGACACTGCTTCAATTCTTGAATTGGTTTGGCCGTCCAGGGTGAGAGATATCATCGCCATCTCACACCCAAATCGGTTCCAGGTCCGGATTCCATTCCAAACAAAGTTTTGAGAACATTTTTTCACAAAGCTAAAATGTTCCTCACAAACCAGAAACATTGCAAGTGCAATTCTAAAAATGCGCATTTTCCATCTTTATGAAAAAGTTCTAATGTCATTACTATTCCAAAAGTTGGGAAAGATAGTCATTTTCCACAAAATTACTTCCTGATCAGTTTTTTGTTGATTCTAAGTAAGGTGGCTGAAACTGTAATCTTGAATAGAATCCGGATCTGCACGGCGGCTAAAAAACTTTTGCAAAATACAGATATGGACTTTCCATAACCCGCCCACTAACCAAAGTAATTGATCAAGTCAAAGTTTAATTTAATACAGGCTACTAACGCTATATTCTTTGACTTTGAAAAAGCTTCTGAAAAGATCTAGCACCAATTTTTATTCCTAAAACTTTCTCTGGTTCAATCCCAGATCAATAAAACTTATTGTTTCTTACCTGAAAGAAAGGAAACCCGACCGTAAAGCTGTTTGGGCATGTATCTACCCCTCGCATAATCAAAAGGCAGAGGTTCCTCAGGGTTCAGTATTATCTCCATTGCTCTTCAACTAGTATGTATAAAATATACCATGCACCACGACGACACGGCACTGATGTACACTTCTAAGTAATAAAAAGTTATCACGCTAAATCTTCAAGCGACTTGTGAGGCACTAGAAACTTGTTTATGATACTGGAGGATAAAAATTTATGCATTGGCAGATTTACGTGTCAATTATTTAGTAAGATTTCCTCCAAGAAATTAGAACCTGATCTAATTTCTTGTTTAAAAACATGCTAAATATTTGAAAAATTGGCGCGCAAAATTATTGTACTGACAGTAGTAACATCAGTTTTGTGTCAGACGGTTCTTACTGTAATATGTCATTTAAAAGTGATAAATTACCTATACATCTGTCAAATTATGACAATTATTAAATAATTAAACTCTTTTTATATACGTTATAAGTAAAAACAAGTATAGTGTAAACTCTCACAAAGTGCGTATTTTTCACACTTTAGTCTCAGCAAGTGGTGCAAAATTTACCATACCATGCATGTTGCACAATATACTATTCTACAGGGTGTCCCATGACCCAATGCACACAGGTTAAAAGCGTATTCCTTGGTAAATTTTAAGTCAAAAATGTACACTTTTGTCCAAAACTCAATAGTTAAGAAGTTTTGTGCAATATTCAATTTAATAGTAAATGAAACTGGTAGGCCATGTAATTGTTTTTTATATGTAATTTATTTGCTATATTGTTATAATGGCAATGTTTATTCTTTAGCGGTGTAATTTTAAGATTAATTTGGTTTGATTATGTGTTCTAATCCAGAATGAGTAAAAATGCAAGAGCGTCAGTGCAAGAATATCAACGGAGGTTCCTACCTAACCCAAAAGCATTCATCGATGTGCATCTCCATTTAACAAAAACAGATAATTGTCCTAAAACTAGTGCAGAGCGCCCTCGTACAGCAAGAACTTGCTAAAGAAGAAGCTTTTCTATTCAATCTTATGGAAACTTGAAAACCTTTTTGAAACCACGTAAACGCATTTTTAAGTTTCTTTTGTAAAATTATATTTTAAAATTGTGCAAGCATTATCTATTTTTTTACAAAACAAGTTGCTGAGATTAGGACTTCAGAACAAAGTGTCGTTTCAGCAAAATAATGCACCTCATAATTTTGGTATAACTGTAAGAACATATCTAAATAACAACTTTGCTATCTGATGGATTGGAAAAAGAGGTTTGATTTTCTGGTCTTCAAGATCACCCTTTAGAAAGCTACGTCTTTAATTATTAGAAAAGCAAAAATGTGTTGTGAACCAGCAGACTTTATTTATTCACATGGTTTATAATTATTCTTCATGCCCTCTTAAATTGTCTAAGTAACTATTGACTTTTGGACAAAAGTATATTATATTATATATACATAAAACATTTTCGACTTATAATTGTCCAAGGAATACGCTCTTAAAATGTGTGCATCAACTCACGGGTAACCCTGTATAAACAAGGATAATTCAAAATTACATTTTAAAGTAACAGTAATACTTAAAATAATAACATTTTCTTTAATTAAATAATTAACCTTGTTTTATTGGAAAATAAAGATTAATGCGTTATTGAGAAGCTCGTTAACAAAATAATCGACTTCAGGACTAGCCAAGGATCCAGGTTCTAACAGATTTTATGATATTGGTATTACAATAAACTTTCAGTTTTGTTAAAGCGTCATTAGCTACAATTCGTGTATTGGTACCACCATCTTTTTTAACAGTTTTCAAAATCTGTTTTCTTCAAAGAATTGTCGAGTAATAAAATAAATATCCGCCATTTGCTTTAGAAATAAAAACAACCATTAGTACTAGATGATAAAACTTAGAAAATCATGCCTGTATAAACCATAAGGACAAATTCAAAATATATGTATTAAAAACTTAATTCAAAAGATTTGTGTATTGAATCTTTATTCATAAACAAAAAGCGCAAAATCAGTACAGTGTCAACAACCTTATTGAAAAGACGTACGTACATAACCTTTTTTAATCTTCGCACATTTATAATTGTTCCTATTTATCTATAACCATATCCTAGCCCTATCCCTAAAATTGCTAGCTTGCGGATAATATATACACCCATTTAAAATGGGGAAACCCAAGCGGCATCGAATAGATAAAAAGAATCAACCCGCAAATAAAACAATGCCCCATGACGCAGCAGTTCACAATATAGACGAGAGTGACGAGGAAGAAGAATTAAATCATGACAAAGCTAGGCAACTAGAAATACAGAATAACACCAAAAATGAATACATTAAAACAATAGAAAGCCCGAGTAATTCGCAATTAGACCCGCAGCAACTGCCAACAATAAATACACAACTAAATAAAACACCAATAAATAATACATTTCCACAGCAAATACAAAACATAAATACTGAAAATAAATATATACGGACCTATAATACGATGCATCCTGGACCCTACCTTGTCATTATTCAAACTGATAAAGAAAACATTAAAAAGCATCACCCAACAAAAATAGCGGAATCAATATTTAAATACTGCCCAGGAGCAAAGGATATAGAAATCTCAGGCCCGAGTAGAATAAGAGTAATATGCGACTCGGCATCAACAGCCAATGCGTTAACAAAAAATGAATACCTCCAACAAGTCAATTACAAAGTCTTAATACCGTCAAATAATAAAGAAACGAAAGTAATTATACACATTCACCACAGCATACACACGCAGACAATCGTAAAAAATGGCAAAGGAACAAACGGCGAAGAAATACTCTATGCAAAAAGATACACACAAAAAATCACGGAAAATGACGAAAATCGCATAATTCAATTAAACACAGTCGAACTTGTAATTAATGCCGAAAATCAACCGTCTCATATTTTAATGGAAGGCATAAGATACAAAGCAGAAACATACATAGAAAAACCCACACAATGCGGCAACTGCTTAAAATTCGGTCATAGGAAAAACCAATGCAGAGCACAATTAAGATGTATCAAATGCGGAGAACCACACATGTCAGAAAACTGCAATTCAAATATGTACAAATGTCTAAACTGCCAAGGAGAACATCATGCCAAAAATAAACAATGCCCTAAATACAAAGAACAGTTAATAAAATCATATACTTTCATAAATAAGACAAAACCAGACGCAGTGATACAAGAAAAAGAAACACTTACAAAAATTACAAGCTTAAATAACACATATGCTCAGGCAATAAGTAACAACACACATCTCCAAGATAATAGCATAGAAACACTGTTAAACTCAATTGAAGAAGAAACAATACAGAATATAAATACATGTATCATGGAAACAATACGAGAAACACATTTATCTGAACAACCCATAATCATAAAAATCCTTAAACATGTTGTCACAACTTTAGTGAATATTACAAAAGCAATCACCAAATCAATAACCGATCAATTACAAAATGCAAGACACAAATAATATTCTTCAATGGAATGCACAAAGTTTAATAAAAAAATGGGCAGAACTTAAGAACTACATAACAACACAGAACATACAAATTGCAGCAATTTCAGAAACATGGCTAAAAAACAATCAAAATATAAAATTAAAAAACTACAACATCTATAGATACGATAGAGACGATGGGTATGGCGGTATGCTACTAATCATACATACAAAAATACCTCAAACTAACTACAGCACTAAATCAATAAACAATATACAAACACAAACACAAACAATAACTATCAATAATAATATAGTTTTACAAAACATATACATACCTCCTAATAATATACTAACACAAACTATTCTTAAAAATATACTACAGCATAAAAATGGACAACGCACAATCATAATGGGAGATTTTAACGCCCATAACACACTCTGGGGATCTACCAAAAACTGCACAAAGGGAAAAATAATCGAAGACTTTTTAAATGAATTTAACCTAATAATACTTAATGATGGCAGCCCAACAAAAATTGCTCAAAATGAGAAAAATGTTCGACCATCATGCATCGATCTGACAATATGCAGCAATGACATAGCCATGACTTCGGAATGAAATGTTAAAAATGATACAATGAGTAGTAATCATTATCCGATAATTACTAAAATTGCATCAAATAACATAAAACAAACAAAATATTCACGTCGAAATTTCAAATTAGCCAACTGGACACAGTACTCACAAGAGATAGATATGGAAATAAAAACACAAAGAGACCATATTAACTTTAATATCCTGACAAATATTATACAGAACGCGGCAGATAAAACCATCCCACGAACTAAAACAAAAAACTATACTCATACTAACCACAAACCACAACCATGGTGGAACCCGGAATGTAATAAATTAATAGCAAAACGTAAATTAGCACTAGGAAAACTACGCAAAAAAATGAGCATTGAACACTACGAAGAATATAAAAAGACATGTAAAGAAGCCCAAGATGGTATAGAAAAGGCAAAAAATAATAGTTGGATTGACACCTGTGAAAACTTAAATCCAAAAATGGACAGCAGAAGAGCATGGAGTATAGTAAAAGCTATAAAAGGGAATGGAAATGCCCGAATAAACTCAATTAAAACAAACGATAAATTAACGGAAGAATTATTAAAAACCATAACACCGGACTACACGGAAAATCACCATCAAATAGTTGAAAAACAAACCAACGATATACTACATCCTTTGGAGACTAATTTTAACATGGACGAATTAACCTTTGCATTAAAACATAAAAAAGCAACCGCACCCGGACTAGATGAAATAAATTACAACATGATCAAGCAGTTACCACATAAAGCAAAAACAGTATTATTGGAAATATTTAACGAATGGTGGCAAAAAGGACAAATACACGAAAATATGAAGAAAATAAAAATTCTACCATTTTTAAAAACAAATAAACCGGACGATCAAATTAAATCTTATAGATTAATATCCCTAATTCCATGCGTTATAAAGGTATTAAATACGATGATTAAGAATAGACTTAATTACTTTGTAGAAAAAGAGCATTTATTACCAGAACATAGCTACGGTTTTAGACAAAACAAAAACACATCAGACGCTTTATATAAATTATTCTCCGAAATAAGGTTAAACACAGCAAAAAAAGAAATTACTTCGGCAGTGTTTATAGATCTAGAACAAGCGTATAACTCCGTAGATATTCCGACACTAATCAATATAATTACTGAACTAAATATACCAAAGAGATTTATAAGATATATATATTCTTTTCTAACTGACAGATCCTATACTATCCAAGCAGAAAACACACACTGTCGTACCTCTAGTACAGGACTACCACAAGGGAGCACTCTAAGCCCTATACTTTTAATCTATATATGCACAATATTAAAAAGCACACAAAAATCAATCTCATTCAATACGCTGACGATATTACTCTATATACGACAAATAAAAATATAAACATAAATATAAAAATACTAGAAGACGAAATCAAAATAGTGGATAAACACTTTCAATTACTAAACTTAAACATAAATATAGACAAATGCAAAACAATACATTTTACTAATAAACACAAAATACCACCCCATAACAACATAAAAATGCACGAAAAAAATATACCGGAAACGGAAATACATAAATTCTTAGGTGTGTGGATGGACAGAAAATTAAAATTTAATAAACATATCGAAGAAGTAGAAACACGAACAAAAAAAGATATAAATTTGATTAGAGCTATAACACCAAGGAAGAAAGGAGCCAAACAAGATATAGCAGTACACCTTTACAGAACCTTAATAAAACCCAAAATAATGTATGGATGCCAAATATATGCACAAGATAATAATAAAAAACAAGTAGCAACCTTAAAACAAATACAAAATAAGTCCTTAAGAAAAGTATTGGGGCCATCTGCTCTACGCCAATAATTGCAATTTTGAGCGAATCAGCAGAAACTCCTATTGATTTGCAAATAAAAAATCAAATTATATATCAAAACATTAAAACAATTGAAAAAGAAAACGTAATCCAGATATTACAACAAACTAAAAACATATTAGAGAAAAATGGGCAATATGTAAACAAACCACTACCAACTGACTTGAGTGTTTTAGAAAGCAACAAAAGTATCATAAAGTATGTAGCTCCAAGACATCCAGTATCATACCAAAATACATATCCACTCACTAGAAAAGCATTACAGATACATACAAAAATACCTAAAATTACTTCCAAAACACTAGACTGCACCATAATAAAAATGGAAACACTTCAACTGATCAATACAAAATATAAAAACTACAACCACATATACACTGATGGATCCAAAACAAAACACGTAACCGCGGCAGCAGCGGTTTTTAACAAAAAAACAGCGGACTTAAAAATACAACAAACTGCATCAATAGTAACAGCAGAATTAACTGCTATTAAATTAGCACTATATCTAATTAACAAATACCCCAATAAAGACAATACACGTTATGCAATATTCACAGACTCCCAAACATCCCTAACCTTACTCCAGCAAATCAATATTTCCACAAAAACTAACTATATGTGCGAAGAAATATACAACGAAATCAATAATATGTACACAAAAGACATAAAAGTAGTGTTACAATGAATACCAAGTCATATCGGAATACCAGGCAACGAAAAAGCAGACAAAGCAGCCAAAGAAGTAGAACAACCAATAACAAATATTATATTACCACGAAACGATTACAAACATCAATTGAAAAAAGGAATGCAAGAACAATGGCAACAACAATATGAAGAATCAACAAAAGGCCAATTCTATAAAAAAATCCAACAGCAACCCTTGAATGAACTATGGTTTGATAAATTTAACATAAAAAGAGGACTTATACAAAAAATTATTAGATATCGGACAGGACATGGAATGACAGCAGAGAAACAACACTTATTTAAACAAAACGACTCTCCAAATTGCATAAAGTGCGACTTACCTGAAACAACAGAACACCTACTTGAACACTGTAATGAGTACGCAGCAGTAAGAAGTAATTTTTTAAAAAAAACCAAAGAAAAAACCGTGATAGATGCACTTAAGAATATAAAGAAACACATCAACCCCATTGTGGAGTTTATGGAACAGCTTCCAACAATCTAAACTATATAGACATTTTTTTCGGCCGGCTGTCAAATGACAAAGCCCTCAGTTTATTTTTTTTTGTGTATATACAAATTATTTATATGTAAAGAATAAATTGAAAAATTAAATTAAAAAAAAAAAAAAAAAAAAAAAAGCGCTAAATAAACACAGGTCTAGAATGCACAATACCAGATTCAAACAAGATATTAAAAAGCAAACTTCGGAAACCGTCAAACAGAAGTATTTGTATTACAAGAAAATGCTATAATGTTGGAAAACTGTTTGTAAGCCTAGAAGAAGCAAGTACCACTGAAACTAACTAATAAGTTTTCACCAAATCCAATTACGCGACTTGCTAAATAATGTGTCAAACCTTGGGTTTGTGGGCATTTCGTATGAGACTTTTAAGCGAAATTTAAGACATAATCCCTAATGATACTTTAAAATATGTTAGTTGTAACAGCTTGTATATGTTTTTATTTATATAATTATGTAATATTTAACTTTTTTGTAAAAAAATTATGTTAATAATTCCTTGTAAATGCTGATGCGTTGTTGTAGTTGTAATTTCACAGTAATATAAGTAAATAAAGCTCAACGTTATATATTTATTATTTATATAAATAGACGACTTCAATGAAATTGTAATGTTGATAATATCTGATGGATAATGGAAATATCAGTGATATCATCGACATTATCATTTAAATAATAATTGCATCGTGTGCACATATTTTGCAAAACCGATGATTCAGGATTTCAAAGAAATAGAATTTCATCAGTAATTTCACCATGTTACAACGAACTTCGCAGAACGTGATTTTATTTTTAACTAATTTGATTATTACTAGAAATGATATGAACTATAAGTCAGCTGATAATATGTTAAACACATTATCATAACATGTAATAAATCAATATTTTACGAATTAAATAAGTTTTGTCTACTTTTAGAATGTAACCTATTAATTTTTGTCTTCTAATGCAAAAAATATGTATTTTTATTAAATACCAATAAATGTAAATATATTCGTGCAGACATATTTGGAGAGCTAATACATAATTATTAAGGAATGTTAATCTAAACATTATTTGATATTCACAAAAAAGTATGAGTGGAGGATGTATGCATAGTCCATTGAACTTTTAAATCAAAACAATAAAAAATATTATAAAAGTAAAACGTAAATTTTTCTAAACATCCATTTTTTACTAATATGTATTTCCTACATATTATATGTTATTTAGTTAATATTTTTTTAATTTAGTTTTAAAAAGATAATCACTATAATTTCATATTATAATATCTGATACCCTTATTTTTTGAGAATATTTTTGATATGCCTACATTCGTGCATCGAATTGCTCACGTTCCGCGCCTCTACCGCAATTTCAGAATCGTACATTGTTGCTTATACAATTGCTGTGATTATAGTGATCGTACGATAACGGGTGTAGGTATGTATATAATTGTGATTGCGGAATAATCGCAAACAACACATGTGCAAACGAAGAGAGCGCGAGCCACGGCATTATCAGGAATGTACGGCGGACCAGAGACTAAACAACAACATGCCACAAACAACAATAACAACGTATCTGGCATACAGTAATATCACCTACGCTGTGGAAACTTTATTGTAATAATAATAATAAGGGAAAAACTGAATTCAATTAGTGTAAAAAGTTTGTAGGAATATGCGCGCGTAAAACATCGCTCACCTACTTACTTTACAAACAAACAGTTTCGGATGAATGCTAAAAATAACCGGCCATGCAATATGTATGTACGAGTATCCGGACACAGCAAGACTCCAAGAATGCGCCGAATTTCGAGGAATAAGAAGACGCATTAAGTTAATTGGACAACTTTCAGACGACAGATGTGTAATTGTCACTAGATGTCAGAGTTACAAACTTTCAGATATTAAGTAGATTGGGGGATAGATGGTGCTGGAATATTTGTCTTGTTAATGAACAAACAAAACGTTCTTCGTGCAGTATTCTTTTTTGCTTTTAAGCAATCAATTATTTTAGATTTACAAAGAAGTTGAATAAGATGTAAATCCGTTATTTTACTATTAAGATTCGAGATTATATGTCTGGCATTCTTGCTTGTTACCAGCTTCTAATAATGTAGACACACTTTAAGTTAAATGATTTGAAAAATATATTATTTAATTCAAATTTTGTTATAATTATATTAAACAATATTATATGATTAATATAAAACAATAAAAAGTATATATTAAACAATATTGATAACATTTAATAATTATATGTCATCTTTTTAAATTAAATTAAATGATCAGATTTTGAGTCAAAGCGTCCGGATTTTAATAAGGTTTGCGATTATTGATATTTTGTTTTAAATGTATATTCAAAATTGGCCAAGCAAGTAACAATTTGACAATTTTTTTTTCTGTTTGGACAAAATTTATGCTTGTGTTATCATCTTAAAACTGCCTTTAAATATGTACCTGCAAACAAAATGTACGTATGTACTATCAAACCCGTTAATTAACGCTGTAGATAAAATGTAATTGTGGTAACATAAAGGTGTTAATGCTAAGTCGTTGCACCCAAAAATGGTAGTTAAAACTCATTTAAACAAACATCTTTGCTTAGTTCTAACTGTCCCGGACTCCATACTTGTAGATGGTAAAAACCCCTTCTAGGCGCTTCCCCGAGTGGCGAATAAGGGTATTAGACACGCAAACCAACACCATTGCACGGAAGTCTTACTTTGGCAATGAGACTACTACTCTTTCCACTTCTTTCCTCTATCGACTTCTCTTGGTCAAACTCTAAGCTAGACCCCTTTTTGGCCACCAATGCTATTAGTTAACGTGGGATACGAAACAAAAAAATCTTTTAACTATCTCTAACAAACCTGTAAGCAAAAAATTAGAAAAAACGGTGTCAAAAAATAGCATCCGGCGTCACAACCGACCGATAAAAAAAAGCATGAGTAATAAAGGGACTTTAAGAAAAACTTTCAGAAACACTTTTTTGGAAATTGCACTAGTAATTGCCAAAAGGGTACCCCAATTGCTCACTCAATACCAAAAAGGCAGAATCCATCCAATCTTCAATGCTTGGCAAGATTGATAAATTAAAGAAAGTGTATGCATTACACCATTTTTTGAAATGCACCAGTAAAAATGAATTTATAAAAATGTTATGTGTAGACAAGCAAACCAAAATGTGGTTACAAAGCATTTCTATCAAAAAGGCTTTCTGGAAAGCAAGGAACTTCAGATAATTATTGAAGAAACTGGAAGGAAAAATAATACTGGTATGGGGCCACAGTTAGAACCGGCTACCCTGTTAAACAGGTTGGAAAAGCAAAACAACACATGCACCAACACTTGGTTAGTGCAAACTCAAAACCAGATCCCAAAGAAAACTAACACTACTTATAGACAAAGCGGCCTAAAAACCCTAGGGAATGTAAATATCAACCTGTTTTTTTTTTTCAAAATATCCCTCTGGGCACTGTCTTATTCAGAAATGGACAAACCAGAAGAGTGTTTCGTCAAAGAAGCAAAAGAAAAAGAGAAATTGCCAAACAACGACGAGTAAATTGAAAGTTGTGCAGATCAATGTACAGCCCTCAGTGCGTATATTATAAAACTTAACATTCACATCGCCTTTGTCCAGGAACCTTACATTAACAAAAGAATTGTATAAGCGCTAAGCATTCCGGACAGATGGCTCTTATTAGCCGAACTCTCATGCAAACCTCGTACATATAATTAAACATATGTGGAACAAGCTCTCGCTGTCAGACAGTAGATAGCGTAGAAAAATTCTGGCGCAAAATCTTATAAGATATAATTTCACATTTCCGCCATTTTTAATTTTCAGTGTATACGATTTGAACCACATTTAAGCGTTTCAAGGTGTTGAACCAGTACTTTAAAAGTAAGAGACACGCCGAGAGACGTCTGATAAACTTCTCTCAAACAGCGGTTCAAAACAATTCAACACATTAAAATCCAAGATTGCGGAAATGTAAATTTAAACCCCTTTATGTAAACCTTATAGGATTTTGCGTCAGAACTCTCCTAGCCCATCTACTTTGGACCATGTATACATTCGATTTATTGTTAAATCAGAAAAAAAAAACGCTTAAAAAATATAGAAACCCAAGAAAAACTGATTGGAATGTACAAAACAAAATACTAGTTGGTTAAATTCAGGACTGCCCAAAGGCAGCAAAACAAGTCACTTGCTAGAGATAATGACAGACACGTTTGTTAACTCTACAAAAACAACTTTTGAATTAAACAGCCAAACACACTTCCAACAAAACTACTTGGTAGAATTAGGAGCTTGACAGGGAAAGAGTTATCACTAGACAACTGTTGCCATGCCAAGAAAAATAGTGACTGAGCCTCATACAGAACCATCCTCATAACATAAAATATTGTAAAGGCGTCCAAAACAAACCAACTTGTTCTCGCTTCTAGAATGCCATAATCAAAGATCGCACTGCACATTGAAACCTTTCATATAAAAGTGGTTAAGAGACGGTCAGAGGAACTCTGCATAAGGTACGGGCAGAAGGAATTATCATAACAAATAAAAGAACCGTAAAATGAAACGGTCGTTCAAACCATTCAAGTCACTAGGAGCTGACAATCTATCTTATCATGTTACAGAAGGGACTAAAGGGGTTTATATGTGAAATTATTAGAGCCAACTTAGCACTTTCATATATTCCAAGCTGCTGAAGAGTAGTGAGGTAGTATTTATACCAAAGCTAAGGCAACCCACATATGTCCTAGGTAATTCCTACAGACCAATCAGTCTGATATCCTTCATGCTATTAGAAAAAATAGTTGACAAATATATACAGAGCATTCAAAGCTTTGCCTCTGCACCAATACCAATATGCATACCAATCAGGAAAATCATACATGGGACCAAAAACCACAATAATACCGCAGCCGTAATAGATGAAAGCAAAAGCAAAGAATCAATTACGTTTTCTCTGGGCAAACATGCTTTAGTTTTTCAAGCGCAAATAACTGACATTGAGAGTGCTAGAAACACTATTAAATCAGCAAATCACTAAAAAATCAGGGTATAAAAAAAAACTTTAAAGCAGACCAGCTCAATAAAAAAAAAGACTTTTATTAGACCAAAACCTGCTTCTGGAGGATGAAAAACACAAGTTAACTAAAAAAAAGCTCAAAACAATCCCATGATAAAATTTGGAGGATTTCATCGAAAAAACGAAACTAGAAAAGTAACAACCAGAGGTGTATAATAGGACCAAAAAACCGCAATGTAGAACGATGAACACACCACCTAAAAAAAAATCAATTTTTGATTTGATACCCCGGTTTGTAGTTATCAAACGTGATTTGTTTTTTTTTTTTAATCCGTCAATAATTACATATTTAAAAAATCAAAACCAGCTTTAGGCTCTCTAAAACATTTTAATTTGCATTTTTTTTTTTAATTTTATTAAAGAACAAAATAACAACCGATCAAAAATGTTGATAACCATTCCATCAACTTTTAAAAATAAATTATCTACAACAACATTTGTTGAAAACATTTATTTCTATACTTGTATATTCTTTTTAGCTTTTTCCATCTATAATTTTTACAAAAAACAGTTAGATCTTTTCAGAATAAATTCGTAAAAAATAAATCAATCAATAAGAGTGTCTCCAAAGTTGCTGTTTTTGTTAGAATACTAGAAATCAAGGTATCAAAGTAGCGGTCGGGATGCTTTTTAATGCTGCCACACAACCAAATAAATTATTTAGTAAATTTGATTGATACACCTATAGCAGCGGTGTACACAAGTACGCACAAATGTATTAGCTTTGCGCTTCTTTCCAATATTTATTCATTCAATGCTTGTAAGCCTTACTAGTTTTTATAAAAATCTACAGTATTGGTATTTTGCAATAAAATAATCAACATAGAATCTGGAAAATTTTGCCTAAAAATGCCAAATTAGTAGTTTTTGGTAGACCTAGTATGCATGCGTGCAGATACAATGAAATCTGTTTGAAAGCAATACAAAACCATGAACCAGCTTAAATTTTTGTTTGTCTTGCGTTAGAACAATGAAGATCATATACAATTGCCATTGTTAATAACATCTTCAACAATGTAAGGTTACAGTGTCTAAACTTGCCAGCTCTAATCTCAATAATATACTATACTATAAAATAAGTTTGTCAATACATTCATGTGTCACTTACAAACAATCAATACAGAATCCTCATAATTTTTTTTCAAAAATTTGCAGTAAAACGTAGTATTTTATATAGTTTCCGCAATAAAATATGTAAAACTATTTCATCAGTTGTTACTGCATTAATAGGTTAGCATAAAGTTTTCTAAATAAATCTTAATAAGGAAAATAAAAAGTATGGTTCATTGCACTAACAATGAATAAGTTGACATGTTCTTAATATATAGGGAAATAGTCCTTCTGCTGCTGCAAACCGATTGTACGCGGTTTTACCAGTTCTACAAAAATTTTAAACCTTGTTAAAGAAAATCCTTCTAATAGTACTATGCTGAGGTTCAAAACTTTTGTAATACCTACTGATAAAACAATGACTGAGTTAAGAACAACTAATCATTTGCAACCTATATAGCTTAACTAGCATTGGCGACTACAGTTTTTAGTGTAGCAATTATGAAACCTCTAAACCTCCAACAAAAAAATTTCGAGCGTATGAAGCCCAAAAATAAAAATAAAACAACAGTCCAATCAAGACCAAAACTATTACCTGTGGTAAATCGTTCTAAATCATGCAAGGCTATAGATGGCTCAAGTTACAGGAGTTGATAAATGTGTATCAATCTTAACAAATTAGGTGTTAACTCAACTTCATTCGAAGTTCTCTCTAGAACAGATTCAAACAACGCAAATAAACCTAAAAAAGTATGATGCACTCTATAATTTGTATAAAGCTTTTTTAACCAATATTTCACATAATTGTAAGTAATTTCAAGGTAGATAGTCTTCATGACATTCATTTTTCATTAACTAATCTATTAATTCAAGAACCCCAATATACAAGGTGTGGAATAAAGTTAGGAAAACTTGTGACTCGCTAACTAGCTGCTTATGCAAGTTACTAGAGTATATTTTATCCAAATTTTGATTCTACGTGCAATTCTACGAAGGACACTGCCAAAGTTCGCGGAAAATGTAAAGCAAAACACAAATTACGTTATGTAAATCGCTTTATTGCTTCTCAAAATATTCTCCTTTAAAATCTATACATTTTTGCATCCGATGAAACTAATCTTCAAAACAATTTTGCCACTCTGAGCAAGGTACCTCCAAAACAAGTGATTTAAATGTTTCAACGGCCTCTTCAGGCAATGAAAAACGCTAGCCACGCATTTTATTTTTGATATGTCAAAATAGGAAGAAGCCATTGCGCAACAAATCAGGCAAACATGAGCAATAAGTCATTAATTGGATGTTTTTACTGGTCACAAACTCTACAGTTCGTCTTGCTGTGTGAGTGCTTGCATTATCATGATGAACAATGACTCGCGGGTTTATGTTGTTCCTTTTGATTTCAGCGATAACTTCCGGCAAATAAATTGAAGTTTTCTAAAGAAACAAGTAATCATTCTTTTCGAAACGCTTCGTGAACGCACAACTTTTGTAGGTTTAGGTTCATTTTGAAACACCCGTACAGTCGACTGCTGTTTAGTTTCAGGCTCATATGAATATATCCAAGATTCGTCACCTGTTACGATGTTTTATACCAAATTTGAACGACCCCCTTCGAATTTCTTTAGCATTTCCTTGCACCACCTGACACGTGCTTGTTTTTGTTCTTCTTTCAAAATGTGTGGGATCCAACGACTGCAAAGCTTCTTGATATGCAAATGATCGTGCAAAATCGTATGTATTTGTTTCAGTGCAAACCTTTGCAAAAATCGTCATCAAACGTTGGTCTTCTACGCTTGAATTCTGCGTATCGAAAATCATAAAAAATCATTACTCGGAAGTCACGATTCAAAATTTCCATTTTTCACACAATTATTACTCTCGTTAAATTTTGTTGAAAGAAACCGAGCAGTTTGAAATTGAACTGTCAACTAAATTATAGGTAAAAAACGTCAAATTACGTATATGACAATCGCAGAACGCTGGCAATACTGGCAGCACTTGATTCCGCAAACTTTAGCAGTGCCCCTCGTACATAATTTCGTGTTCCGAAATTCTGTAATTAATCATCTTTACTCTTGTATACCATATATATATATATATATCCTATGTCATCACCAATACCTCGGTGCATCCTCCAATCTAATGTAATAATACTCTAATATATAAAGTATTTATTTAGACACATAACTAATACTCTACTTTCTCCACGTTACTATTGACAACATTTCTATTAACAATTCAGATTTAAAATCTTGTTTCAGTGTTCAAAATTGAAGAAAAATTAGTGTCGTACGCAAGTAAATACGTTAAAAAAATCAATATTTACATATTCGTACTTAATTAAATTTTACTGCTAGGTATTGTGCATAAAAATTGAAATAAAGCTGTAAATTTAATGTGGCTGTAAAATGAACTAGGATGGATAATTATGTCGTTATGTTAATTGATCGGGTTAATTAACGTCATTAAAATCACCATACAACATTTGCAATTTAAATAAAATAGTACTATATCACGTACTATTTTATATATTTTTGCTCCGACTATTTCTGCTGTTTCATCACCACTGACAAGTTGTTGACAACCCAGCTTTGATTTAATATCGCAATTATTCAATATTTCATAGATCACTTTTAATTAAGAAATTACAATGTATATGAACGTTTTGTCAATAATAATAATTTAAAACTTACCAAAAGTAGTGTGTAAATTATAAAGTAGGAGTAAAAGTAAGGGAATGAGCCGGGACCCTGTGCACATCGCTGTCGCTGGCCCGGCCCTGGGCTTTTTTCCACAGCGTCTCTCACATCACCAGCCAGAAGCGGCCCAACATCGGCCATCGCCAATCTGTAAACACAAGAAAAATAAAATAAAACAATTATCCACCGAAAACATTCACCATCATTACGAACATGTTCGCCCATCGTCTTTAGACAACTCCATCAATCCTCGTCGTAAACGACGACCCACGACCAATGTAAAAAATAAATAATAACAAGCAATGTGCGGGTGGAACTTTGAAAAGAAAACGAGGAATTTGCTCGAGTTAAATTTTAATTGGTGAGTAGATTACAACAAACATCATTAGTTATTAAAAACTATAAATTTAAATCGAGCCACCCAATGTGCTCGTAATAACATTTATTTTATGTAATTGTTATATCAACCCTTAAAGTTTCAATCAAATTTTTATTATTTTTAATAAAAAATATTTTAAATTTAATATATACAATTTTTTTTATTTAATAAAGCAAATTATAGTTCTAAATAGTTAATTAATTACTTACTTTTCATTTTTATACTTTTAAAACTTTGATCTAAAAAATGTTTGTTCAAGTTTTATTAATATATTAATTATCAGAAGTTAATAATAATAATGTTTTTATAATTAATTTTATTAAGTTAGTTTTGCAAAATTTGACAAAAAGTTAATAATGCACATGGGTGTTTTTTTTAGAGACGGATAACTTTAAATTGAAATAAAACACAGAAAAATGTTTTTAATATTCATGAAATTGGCTTTATTTGACAGATAATTTTATGGCATTAAAGTTTGAATATGATTTTGGGCATATGACCGCTGCGGCTGGAGCGTACATGGCGTAATCTGGAGGTTCAAAAACACTGTTTGCAGTAATTCAGGCTGTATTTTGGCAATAAAACGTCAAATGTTAGCTTCCAAGTGCTCAATTGTTTCTGGTTTTTCGGTGCAGACATGGGACTTTACATATCCCCAGAAAAAATAATCAAATTGCACGAACGAGGTAGTCAGTTAATAGGTCCATTTCGAGAAATTAATCGTTCGTAAAATGTTTCTTTCAGAAAATACATTGTATTGCGCGCTGTGTGGCATATGGCGCCGTCCTGCTGAAACCACATGCTTGCAACATTAATGCTGTCCAATTGAGGCACGAAAAAGTTGGCAATCATGTCTCTGTACCGCTCACCGTTGACTGTAACGTTCCGACCATCACAATTTTTGAAAACATATGGACCAATGATTCCATCGGCCCATAAAACGCACCAAACAGTAATTTTTCTAGATGTAATAGAGTTTTCGACAACGGCTTGTGGATTATTATTGCTCCAAATGCGACAATTTTGTTTTGTTGACATAGCCATTTAACCAAAAGTGTGCTTCATCACTGAACAAAATTTTCAAATAAAATTGTAAATCAATAGCAATGTATTCTTCGGCCATTTATCAAATGTACGGCGCGAAAGATAATCGTGTGGTTTCAATTCCTGTACAAGTTGAATCTTAAAAGCTCGTAAACCGAGATCTTTTTGCAAAATTGTTCATAAAATAAATGAACACAAGTTTAATTGTTGAGCACAATGACGAATTGACATATTTGAATCATAATTAACACTACACTGCACACTATCAATTGCTTCTTGTGTGCGCACTGTACGACATCGTACTGGATACTTATTATCGTTTAGATTAACTGTATTGCAAAAACGAAGCACAGTTTCTCAAATTAATCGCTCTGATGGACAATTGTGAGCATCATACAATGCACGTAATGCCCGACGAGTTTCTCAAACAGAGCCATGTTTTTCAAAATAGAGGCGTGAGTTTATTCGTAATAAATTGCCAAACCAAACTAACCTCAAAACAATCGAAAACTGTCAAATCAGCTGTTTACGTATGCAAATTTGCGTTACCGTATTCCAACAGTTAAAAAGTGAAATAAGTGTTAACACCAAAATTCTTGTTATGATGTTCTAAAAATAACCTCAAAGTTTTAAAACTACTTTACAAACACAATAAATTTAAGAATAAAGCTATCATACAAATATATTGTAAATGCTCTAGCTTTGCATCTTATGCATTATGCGCATACATAATCTATATGATACAATACATACAAACACTACCAATTAGCTCAGCAGCTGCTTTATAAGTATTAGGAGTTCTTTATCAAGAAAAGCTTTCTACCAAAGACACATTCAGGCCAAAAAAGCTCACAAGCATCAGATAATCTAATTTAATGGCACACAAAGTAAAAAACATAATGCTGAAACATTATTAATTAATTACAATCAAAATATTTAGGGAACGTTTGAGAGTTCAATCTTCCCTCAAATGATTTGAAATCTAATATGTTTTATATAAAAAAGGGTAAAAATCTAATATCAAATCTGGTCTAACTCTAAAATAAATTAAACCCTTACAATTTTGTTTCTATACGGTCTTGTACACAATTTGATCGTGTACAAACCCTATACTAACATAAACAGGCAAGTAATGCCCAAAAATGACACATTGATCAGGACCATTCACATCATTCTATTAAATAAAAAACAGTAAGTTTAATTAAACAATTTGCAAAATAGAGCCACACACACACACACACAAGCCAATTACAATATTACTATGCTAGATCTATTCACAACAATACCTTAGTTTTTCAAATCATGTTTTAACCCTTTTGCGCCGACTTTTTTTTGCCGCCCGTGCCAGGTTTTAAAAAATAAATAGAGTTAATATGGTCTATTGAGAGTCTTTAAAGGTTCCTAATATGTTTTTAGTTTTCTAAACTTAAATTTGATTCTGAGACATATTGTCCCACCAGTGTTTTGAATTGGGACATATATGTCCTAACAGACTTAGAATACGTTCAGGAGTAACAATAACTTTATAAAAAAAGTATCTTACAAACTAAAATATCTTATATATGAAACGGAGTGAAACAACTTTTGCACAATGGTATATTGCACATGGTACACAAAGTCTTTGTGCGAAATTCTTTTTTCTGCAGCAAACATTGGTGGCATCTTCTACGAGATGTTCCTTCTACCGGCAGATGATCGCCAACATTTAGAAGGTGTCTTGATGTAGCAGTAGGTCGTCCTAACCCTCTCTTTCTAATCACTTTAGCGTTTTCTCTTCCGCCAAATCATTTCCTCCGCCAAATCGATCAGAAATGTGTGTGTAAATTCTTTCTTATGGTGAATTTCTTTGTAGAGTATGCAAACGTTTATAATGGAAGTCATGAGTTACTTGTAATATACCTTACGCCACCATTTTCCGGATCTACGATCAAAATCGTATAGAGTGGTAAGCTGGTCGGACAAATCAACTCCCCCCATAAATTTGTTGTAATCAGCAACCATTTTTCAATTTACGGTTTACAGAAGAAACATCGTTTTTATGGCAATTGCTGAGAACTTCAACTTAATTTGTATCTTGCCAAAAACAAGCCAATATTCCAAATTCAGTACCAATAACTTTGCTATCTCCTCGGGCCAACTTTTCACTATGATTTGGCATATTTTTTCTATTTCTCATGCAAGTGCCCGTAGCAAATGGCAGATTATAAAGCAACTTTACTGAGGTAAAAAATCTGTCAAAACAAACAAACACGTCTTCATTACGCGGTATAAATCCCACAAGTTTGTTCACCACCCGCTCTCCTAGCGTAGATTCTTGAGTATATACAGCATCCTTACCGGCATATATATCAAAGTTGTAAACAAATCCTGATTTCAAATCACAAAGTTCCCAAATTTTTATTCCCCGTTTTATGGGAATTCGTCTATACTCACATGCGAACACAAACTTCGGGCAGATTGAAACCTTTGCTTCAAGCACTTGACCAACTCGTCAACATAGTCAGTCTTGCTGTGGTTTTCTAGCTTTTTGGGATTAGCAAAGTACATTTTAGAAAGCAAATATGTACAACGATCACGGCTTATTGCATCTTTGATACAATTATTTCCTAGGCTCTTATTTGACCAATAATCATGAAATGATGGTAAGAGATTGTAGCTCATTACCAACATAGACCCTGTTACTATCATAATTTTGGACGCATCCGTTGCAACACATTGCCTCCGATTTTTTGCATTTTCAATGTTGATTCGTTTATTTGTATTTTCAGCAATGTACAAGAATAAACTTTTCGGAAATACTTGCAAAAAGCAATCAAGTTTGAATGAACTCATATTCAGCTTTGCCAATACAATTGCATTCCTAACATGAGGCATAGCTTTTTTGGGTTAAATTTTTTTGACTTTATCAATATCATACCAGTGTACCACATCATCGTTATTTTTGTTATTTTGTTGGGGTTCTTCATCCGAATCGGAAGATGAATTTGAAGAGTTTTTTGACGAATTTTGATTTTTATCATAATTATTGTCATTTTTTGATCGTTTTGCTGGAATTTCTTCTTCAGAACGCTCAAAATCTGAATCCGAGTTATCACTACAATGAAATGGATTCTCATCTTTGTTGAAAATATAGTTAATTTCTTCTTTCAACTTTGTGTAAGATATTTTTAACCCATTCTGTAGGAAAATATAAACTAACGTTCTATTTATAAGCGAAAATCATCAAAAACAAACATTTTCCAGGTAGATATTTTGCAAAGTCTCTAGTACTTACGTTTTAGTTTCACAGTAATACAGAATTCGGTACAATTTTGCCCGCGTTGGAAACTAACACAACCTGCTGCCACCAAAAATCATCACTATGCTCTGCTCTGCACAAAACAAGTACGAATTGTACCGAACATTCTCGAATATACACGACGACAACGTGAATACTGGTATGACATCAATTTATTGTAAATTGGCGTGCCTGTTAATCCACCAGAATTTTCAAAAGTCGTCTGGAACATATACGTACCAACAAGCGCGAAAGGGTTAAAGCGTTTAGAGTAAGCTTTTGGCATAAACAATCTCTTCAGCTTCTCATGAAACTGTGGCTATTACTTTTTGCGGTAAAAAAGCCTTATAAGCCAATTGCATAAACTCTTGTTTCATAAGAGGATTCCAGTGGTGTACCCAGTTGTTGTTCCCAGTTAAATATTAAAAAAAATCTTTATTTTAGAATAAAGTAATCAAACTTTTGTCGCAAATTAGTTGTCTACACCGTTTTTGTTCGGAATTGAGCAGCTTGGAAATCTATGGTGCCAATACTTTGCTCTTTATAAAATCATACTGTAAAACTTTAAAACACTCGTTTCGGATATTCTTAATTTTATAGCAATAACTTTTACCCGGCGGTTAATCAAGACCAAAAATCTTGAACTTTTTATGATTTTGTCAGTTGTAGCTTTTAAAACCAATTACATGGACCTTGTTTTGTAGAAAAATTCAACTTGTACCCGGCGGACAATCAACACCAAATCTTCAACTTTGTTTACGATTTTCAGTTCATACTTACAGAACCAGTTGCATGGACTCTTGTTTCCCAGTTACAACTCTATATAAATTTTTTTTCTATTCTATTTTTTTATCTTTGGATAAAATACTCAAATTCTTGTCAACAAATTTGTCGTCTAAACATGTGAGAAAATAAACAAAAAAATAATAAAGTTTTCAAAAAAGAAAAAAAAGCTATACATCAAACATAGTTAATAAAAAAAACCACACCATCTTAAACCCAAAAAAACTTACAAAACTTAAGAAACCCCATATACAAAAATTCGTCGAGAAATCAAAATCAAGCACACACAAAACTACCAGAAAACTAGAAGCGCCGGAAATCTTAAAAGAAAAAATAATGATAACAATCAAAAGCTTCTAAATGGGAAAGAATCCAGGACCGAATTACATACATATAGAAGTCATAAAACTACGTAATAAAAAAAAACGTTAACATTCTATATATTTTATATTTATTTAACAACATCAACAGGTCTAACATAATCCAATCCCAAGGCTAAGATGTGTGATAGATTTAGATTGATAAGCTTGATGAACCAGATATTTAAACTCTTTCTAATAGTTATACATGCGAGGATATACAAGAAATGTGAACAAGGTCTAAGCAAATCACAGTTCAGATTCCAATAAGGAAAGAAAACCCAGTTTAGCATAGCTGTGCAGTCTTAAAAAAAAAGAAAGAAAATATTCGCGTGTATAAGTATATATATATAAGTATAGCAATATATTAACAAAGATACAATAGAGAGTGCAATAAAAATGCAAACTGTCACCACTGTTGTTGTTTTACCTGTATTTGGAGCGTCAACGCAAGAAAACTTTAAATCGGCGAGAGAATTCTAGTTCTTGCTTTTCTCATAAACCAAATTTTAGCGTCAACAAAAAAGTTAAACATTAAAAATAATTAAGACGTTCTAGCATATTTTAGAAATACGCGCACCTAGTACTCAAATCGCTAATCTTTCAAAAAAAAAGACAAACTACAAAACCGACAATCCCCTTTACTCCTTGATAACTATACAAACGGTTTTTGGCTTTGCGAATGCGCGACATACACCTAGTATACCTAATTGATTTGCCCCTGATAGAGTTTGTCTACCAAACTGTATGACCAATGCGGTCAGAGCAAACGTCGTAAGAGCCCACGTAATTAATTAACAACTTTAAATTAGTAAAAAAAATTTTAATTATACAGTTACCGTTGGTCATTTAGGAAAATGTACACACATCTCTGATATTGCTATCTTTTTGGTACAACTCTTAGCTTAGTGCTAAGATTATAATGTTTTCAGTGTCTGAGATATGTTTACAGCGTATTTTATGTTGACAAACTTCTAGTCTAAACTTTCAAATCTGTTACATTTTCTACTTTTGCAATGTTTTTATTAAAAACAATAAAAAAGTATTGGTAAAAATGTTAAAAATCATTCATTTAAACCCAATTTTAAGGTTTATTGTTGATTGATTTTTTAACAACACTATAAAGTCAATTAAATTTTACACATTTTATATTATTATAAATTAAAATTTTTAGTAAAATTTTAGCAATTTACTGTAGATTTTTAAGTCTATTTTGAAAAATAAAAACTTAAAAATAAAGCCAAAATATATTATATTTAATAAATGATGTTTTTTATACAAATTTAAATGATAATTTAGTTTCGGATTTTAAAAAAAACTCCAAAAATGTCGTTTTGTTACTAGAGACAAAAAATTTGATTTTCCGGCTAAATTTATTTTTTTAAATTACGTTAAGAGTACTTAAAGCCGTATTTTTAATATTAATAAAATCGACTAAAAATCAACTGTAACAATCACATACTATAAAATAATATTTAAAAAACTCTCGCCAAAATGGCGGAAGTTAGCAAGTAAAAATAAAAGCGTTAAAAATATCAATTGTCTATACCAGAATTTGTAACAGTAAGTGCAAGAGTTGTACATATTCACCGTAAGATTAAACAGTTATGGAATTTTGATTTTGCACTAACTCACTCTACAAAGAAGACTAATTTTCGAAGGAACGGAAAAAGGACAGTGGAATGATGAAAAGATCAGCGGACCAAAAAACAGATATTTATACATTTTATGAAAATAGTAATGTGCTCTGCTTAAAACCTCAACAGGCCTGTGTAAAATTGACAATTTTTTGCAGTTATTGTGCAACTCAAAAGCCACAAATGTCAGTGCACAGCACGCTCTCGGCGGCTGTTACGTGTATTCTTGTACACCCAAAAACAACTCCTACTCTGTACTTAGTATGTTACAGCTCCCAAATAACTCAATGATCTCAATAACTAACATATTTTATCTTGCACACCCTTCTAGGCTCATGTGTAAATAAGCTCTGACAGCTGTTAATTACACTCTTGTAGCCATTGTGTAATTATCTCTCTTTTTTCTTAAAACTTGTAAAATAAAGACATATACTTAATAATTAATCTTGTCAGTTCCCATCAACAAATATTTCAACAATTTATTACTAATCTACGCATAACACAAGTTTGGTTCCAATCGCTTAACATTTGTCATTTTTATATAAATTTAAAGAGATAAAATTAAGTAATTTTCTACTTAAAACTTTGATGCAAAAAAGGCAGTAGCCAACAAAATACTCATAAGAAAATGGTAGCAGTATATGGAAAAAAACCCTTCCTATTATTAAGTCAAATTTTACAAAAGTTCAAATAAGACAGAAAACCCATTATTGATTACCCAAAGTGTGAAAGAGAAAAACATCAACAAAGTTGAATATTTAGTGTTAACTGCTTTATCCTAAAATGAAAACTTCTTCCATAGAATTGTAACTGAGGATGAGACCTGAGTAGACTAGTAGGATCTTCCACAAAACAAGAGTTCATACAATGAGTTGATAAAGATATACACTACTAAAAAAAAAATCTGGGGCATTGAACGGATTCTCTTAATTGAAGATATGCCAAAAAGAATTACAATAACGAAAAACGTTTACAAAGACACAATTGAAAACTTAAGAGCGGCTAGACACACAGAAAATTCTATTTCTCCATTCCAGGCTGCATACAACATCAAATTGTTCAAGAAGTTAAGTGTTTCAAAGGCTTATTTGGTCTTCTTCTTTATACTGAAGTTTCTAAAGTAAATATAGCTAATTGTTTACTCTGAATGTGTTCAGATTATTAAAACCTTAGACTTGATGTTGAAATTTGAAGTTGTCTCTTACGGCGGACTACAAAAATAAAATGTAGTTAAAACCTTGTCTCACAGAATGCCTTAATGTTGACGTCCTATAGATATTGTCAATTTTACAAAAATGTTTAATTTTTCAATAATGATAAAATATGAGCATTTGTTACTACATCATCCGTCCAATCATAAAGTTATAAGAAGCTATAAACTTGCAATCTGTTTTTTATTAAACTTTTTCAGATAAAATGTGTGCTCAAAAAATAGTTTGAGCAAAAAGTATTTTTATTAGTTAGTTAACAGTAGTTATAGTAGTTTAATTGTACCATTTCCAATACGTGTTCAAAACATTAAATTCAATTCAAAAATTAACTATTTGTAGGTATTATTAACAGCCAACGTGTCGCATATTAACAATAAAATAAAATATAATAATCATTATTGTTAACAATGTACGTCAGAAAAAATTTGCTATCAAGAATCTTCATTAAAAAGATACCTCTTTTATTTTCAATATTACAAACTCTTATAATAAATTTCATTATTAAATACGGGTAATATAAAACATTGATGCAAAACTTATTTATACAGTGTGTCTGCTTAAGTTCGCACCATTTGGAAAACTTTTTTAAACAAAGTTAATATTTTCTGACAAACCTCGTATACGACTGAAAAATTTGATATCTGATGATTGTATTTTAGATTTTAGAACACGCAGAACTTTTTATGAAAAATAACTTTTTCGTAAAATTAATAATAAAAAGTTTTCCATATGGTGCGAACATAAGCAGACACACTGTACATATATTTATCTTCATAAATTCTGAACTTATTCGCTTTTTTTAGCTTGAAGTGTGTTAAAAATAGGTTTTCTACATTGTTCGCTACGTTTATATATGTTGTAATTCCATTCGCCTATATTGAATGGTAGTAAACTTACGCTCTTAATAAAAGTAACACAACAGAAGTTAAAAATTTGCAATCAATTCAATTATAAAGTTAAATATGTAATTTGGAGAAAACGTCTTAACTTTTTTCTCATTAGGTAATTTGTAGATTTGTAAATAAAGTGTATGCAATAACAAAAAGTGCAATTTCTAACGACGCTTTTATATATATACTTCTCTAGTCTCCACAATAATATATTAAACTTATTTTCTATCATTTTCTACGTTCTGTTTTCTTGTTTCAAGTAGTTATTTTAAGATCATAATCGACACATTGACCGCTTCTCACTATTTAGGGTTAAATAAATATAAATAATGCCAAACAACTAAAATAAATAGAACAAGGTCTTATTACAAAAACTATTTGATTATAGTAAAATTTAACTCAATGTAGGTGTCAATGAAAAATGCAAACCAGATGGATTGTGGCAGCTAATTAGTCAAAAAGAAATTAAAAAAATGTTATTTTCTTTTCGCCAAGATTGGCAGCCATAATAAACATTTTTACAATTGATTATTTTCTGAGTTGACTTTATTTTTAGTCTAATTATTCATCAAGTCTGTTATTATAGTCTTCATGTAATAATTCGCACATCTACCCAAACAGATACGCAAGCGGCGCCCGCGCACCCCCAAAATTTTTGGCGCCCGAAAATAAAACACGCACTGTGTGCCAGAAACTAATTATGTATTATTTTTTTAATTGCCGAATGGCATCAGGTTCCTGGCAGGGGCCCGACTTGCTTGAATCTCGTAAATTAGTGCGCTATTTCCGAAACGTAATTTATATTATATTTAAATTCGCGGTGATGTGTGCGCCCGGTTAAAATGAAATTATCTATTAAGCTAATGGCCAATTAGGTTGATATTTACGATTACTTATTTTTTTATTCATTCTTGTCATTACTTCTGTAATTAAGTGCCGCCTGTCTGGGTACTCTTGATTGGCAAGTGATCGCTTTTTATAAACAATAGCAGATGCTTCAAAAAATAAAAATAACATTAAGATAATAAAGAAATCGTACAGAAAATTAAAATTGATCGGCAATAAATTGTCATTTAAAAATAATATTTACTTTATATACTTTTTATTGGTAAAAAAATACAGGTTTCAATTATACATATGTACAAACACTAAAATATGTACATACAGTTTCTAATTATTATTTTGTATGCACCAGATTTAAAAATATCATAACTAAAGTTCAGTTGAAACTGTTATAGTGTAACAAAATAATAGTATAATTTGCATACATTACATAAGTAATTATTTAAATTTTGTAATAATAACAACTATGATTTTTATACGATAAATTACACCATATTAATAATAGTTCAATTTTGTTAGACAATTTGAAAGAAAAAATGGTTGCAACAATATATTAGCAATTTGTTATTACCATTCCATAGCTATCCGGAAGATTTAAATTAACTAGCAATTAGTAACATTACACGGCGCCTCCACCAGATGTCATATTATTTATTTTAATTAAAAACAATGATTTAGGCCCTTTTTACACGCAGATTTGGAATCCCATATTCAGAATCTCGAATTCCGGTGATGCATACGTTTAAATAGGACTTTTCAGACGTGGATTCCAATCGCGATCCAGAATGTAGCCTTTCAGACGAAGATTCTTTTCATAGGCGTACATTTATTATTTACGCATATTGTATATATTCTACGAGGTTATTATTCTACGGCACTGTACTCGCACAAGAATTCGGGCGGCTGTATGCGTATACGGATTCGTAATCTTGCATTCAGAATCTGCGCGTGTGTGAAAAAGGCCTTATTGTATATATTTATTAAAATTCTGATTAAAATAATATTATATTTTATCTTAAAAAATAAGTTATGTATTTATACTATATGTACATAATCTAATGGATTCCAATGGATTGTATCAGAAAATGTCTTAAAAAGAACAAACGCTTTTCACTTTTTTTATACTGGTGAAAATGATTCAAACAAGTAAATGTGTAAGGTAAAAAATAGTCTGACCTGTGGGCATGGAAAATATGTCTGGCGAATGAAAAACTGAAAAATATTTCAAACATAATTTGGCTATAATACGACACCAAAGCCTTGATAGACTTGTCTAAAGCTTGTCAGGCGCGCTCAATTCAGTACGTTCCATTATTTTAGAACATTAAAAAAGCAAGTGCGTACTGTGTAGAATGCAGAATTGTGTTTTATTAGCCAAAAAAAAAAAAAATAATTGACGTTGTGCATATTTAAATTGACAAAAAAATTTACAAAATTAAATTGATTCTAACTATTCTGCTTTTTCGACAACTTCCTTGTCTTCGCTGTTGCTTTGCTTGTGATACTCATCTTCAGTATCATCATCGTTGTGGTTGTCATCATTATCATCATCATTATTATAACCTTCACTGCACACACACAAAGAAAAAAAAATTAAGATGCAAAATATTTGTTAGAATTATTTTAAATTTCAATGTAAAAGAAATATTTACATTTTTCATCTGGTTGAGTGACAACATCGTTGACAAAAGTAAGCAGCTGATCTCTCTTCTGTCAATCTCTTTCCAGTCATTATTAATAAGTGATAAAATTGCTGGATATTTTAAATAATTTGAGATGTACGAAGCCCTTAAAAGCTGTTACCACATTTTGGATTTGCAAGGTGGAAAATGTTCAGCGTAAGGAAGGAATTTGTGTTACTGTAGACGTATGCTTTCTTAAACATGACAAATCTTACCTCACGTAACAAATAAATTATTCAGTAGTGTTCATTACTTGTTCAAAATCATACTGTGTCAGATATATAAATGTTTGCTGATATTTTTCGGAGCTTCGTATAACTTTTGATAACGGACGTTTTTTGCCTTGTCGGAATAAAGTCGCACCCAGTTAAGACGTGAAATTTTCACAAAGTTTTCTACATTTTTTCACTTTGATATACCTTTGTGCATTTTCCACATTGACCTCCGTCCAGATTTTAACTAACGTTCCAATATGTTCCATTTTACCAAGTATTATAAGGAGAATATCTGTGTCGGAGCTTCTAATTAAAACGTGATCTTCTAGATTAATCTTACATGCATAATATATAATCTTTGTAACAGCACCTTCATGTTTGTCGCACGTAAAAGTTTTGGAAATCTATTGTATCACCTTGATTTTCTCTACTTCATACTTGTAGCTAGATAGACAATGTCATGAACCAATAACAGGTGTCATCTCACCACTCGACCAAAGATTAATTAAAAACTAATGTTTTTATCAATTTTGTATTTTTCAATTCTTTCCAAAAATGGGATGGTCAAACTTGCTCAGGAAGAAGAAGAAGAACCAATTTGTTTGTTTTACAAATACATAATATAGCACAATAATAGAAAAACAAAAATTTAAGAAAACCGTCAGAATTTGCCAGACTAGTAATAGAGCATTCTAAGTGACATGAACTAACTGGAAAATAAGTATCAACAAAATTCACTAGCACCTGGACTATAATCATTTACTGTCAAGTTTGAATCAACACTGAAATCTTGATTTATAGTTTATTCTACATGTGTATCATTTGTTCTTCTCCTATAGTCTTTAGTTAAGTCTTGTATTTCATTGTTGTTGTATGGCAATTATAACTAAATAAGTTTTTTTGGTGTTTGTCATTGATGGCAGCAATCTTCTAATTTGAGATATCCATCAATCAATTTCAAATTCTACTAACTTTGATCTTTTGTTTCTTTAGTTAAGAACCGATTGCCAAGGTTTGTTGCATTTTGTAGGGTCTTTCGATATTGAGTACTAATTATTGGTCGGGTGTGTACAATTGAAAGCTAATATTGCCTTCTTTGACTGTTTACAACCTGGCGTATTATACCAGAGTACATTACAATAACGTCTGTCAGTACCCAAGAGCAAAGTAAGTCAAGGTGGTGCCGTTTTATCTTTTACCCGGTTACTTATTTAGTATATTTTTTCAACTATAATACACACTCCAAAAACTCTGATCGATTTGAATTTGTTATTTCAATAAACAATAAAGTTTTCGTTAAAACTAAGCAAAAACCGCAATTCTCAGCCTTTTGTACACTACTTTAACTTAAGCTCACTTCTATCACCATGTTATCTTCTGAACGCATATGTCAAGAGATTGAAAACATGATATTTGTGTTTACTATAGAAAATCGACCACCAGAGCTATTAGTTCTTTCTTACCTTTTCAAGTGTTCTACTTGTAACGTGTGACAAAATAACTACGAATGCAATGACATCAAGTTATAAATGGCTCTGATCTCAAATAATAATAACACAAATAAATACTTAAAACTAATATCACAGTTAACAAAAATAGTAATACACATTGAAGTCATAACTGAAAAATTAATAAATAAATCAAATACAACCTTAAACTTAATATTACAGTAAAAATTACATAGTAGTTGTAAAAGCACCCCAATGCCAAAACTAAAACCAATCAATAAGAACAACTAAGTGTAGTAGTGGTGCAGTAGTTAACGTACTCAAATCCTACAGCAGGGGTCCCGAGGTTGAGTTCTCTATTTAAATGATCAATTTTTCTGGTTAAAAAAAATGTATTGTAATTTCTTTCAAACTCAATAAAAAACTTTAGTAAGTCCTCGCCAACAAAAATTTCTGATGTGTTACTAGATCAATAGCCTTGGTGTCACTTATTCCGCACCCCACTTTATTAGCATATTTACCAAAATGATATTAGTCGTTTTTTAGTTGTTTGTTGACCTGAAAAAATGTAGAAGATGTGTTCTCCACATTTTTGGTTAACAAAGCTCAACAAGATTTAAGAAACATATTCTGTTTAATGCGTTTATGAATAAACCATTAGATGCAACTTACGAGTGTTCAGAAAAAACGTAACTTTAACTTAAAATATTTCGGCCGCAGGTGTGAGAATTAATACCAATTTATAAACTTCAAAATACAAAAGTTTGTATTTGGTCATCATTTTTTTGATTGCTAAGTCTTATTTTATGTTTGGGGCTATTACTCAATTTTGGAAAGTGTCCTCTACAGTTAATACACGTAACTGGCTATTGGCATTATGTACCATCAGGCAAAGGTTTCTCGCACATGCGTATCTTCTCATTAAAGTAATTTTAGTTCAATGTTCTATGTGCAAAAACTTTTACATGTATGTCAGCAAGTTATGTACATTAAAAAAAACATGTTTCAGCCATTGACACAGTTTCTACAAAAAAAACCATCTCGGATCTTTTTGAAAAATTTAGATTCTACAATCAAACCGTGAAATCATTTGCTTATTTGGAAAAGCATAAGTTTCTCAAAATTGTCATTCAAGCTACAAACTAGAATAAACCAAGAAACAGGTTTCACCTTCTCATCACTAGCACTAATATTTGGCAAAATTGTATTAGATCACTTTTTTACTTTTGCCAAAAAAAAGTTAAATAGTTCAATCGGACTGACCCATCGCAAAGTTTGACAGTATACTTAATCAGAACGTTTATAAAATAACAAAACAATTTACTATATTTATCACAAATTTATTCTTACAAATTTGTATAGTAATGTTACTAATTTCGGCTTTACTAGAGCTTTCTACTGATGTAATAAGTTAAATAAGTTCTCATTTAACTTATTACATCTGTAGAATGAGTTCTTATTTAATTTATAGCTGAAACTAGTAATGTATTCGTAAGAATAAATTTGTGATAAAAACATAGACTAGGCAATCATTTTGTACATCTCTGTTTTCCTCTATAAGTATGTTAATGGGTATTGCCTATTGCTGCACCGCTTCAAGGAAGTTAGTACGGTGTCCACTGCACACTCTTAGTCCAGCTCTCTTTTGTATTCTGATAAGAATTTGCAGTTACCTCTTCTCTTGAATTGCTTCACCCCATATGGAAGCTGTGTACAGGATTATAAAATTTACAATCAAGCACAATAATTTCTTTTTGCTAGATTTGGGACTATCTACGTTAGGCATTAGCCGAGGGGTTAACAACTTTCGTAATCAGTGTACAAAATAAAAATAATCATTACAGAATCAAATAATAATTACGTAATATTTGTAATCATTACATAATCAAGTAATCATTATATAATCACGTAATAATTATATAATCACGTAATCATTACATAATCTTGTAATAAATAGTATAATCAAATATTAAAACACGCGTATTCAAATAATCAAATATTGATTACGCGTATTCAAATAATCAAATGTTGAGTACGCATATTCACATAATCAAATATTGGTTTTATGGAATCATTTATATTCGCATGGTAAATTCAGTCGTGTCCAATCCGTATCTAATTGTGCCGCTAGAGATTTATTCCCAGACAATTTTACAGGTGTTTTTATACAACCCTTGGCATGTGTGTGTGTGTGCAGATATTTATTTATTATATTAAAATAAAAACCTACTTCAGTCGAATATAATTATTCAGTGGTACAAATTTTATTATGTATTGTTATTATTTTTGTTGAAAAGATTTTTATATGTTTATTTTTTATGTAATATTATGTAATAAATCACATATTTATTCTTGGTAGTGGATTTTTTCTAATCTACATAAAACATTAATAAACATCGAGATAGGTATGTATATTTTTAGTTTACGTTTCTTATTATCTATAAGAAATTGCAGTAAGTACTTTATTGAAGATTATTATAAAACATAAGTATTATAATAATATATTAATATTAATCATTATCAAAATAATTTTATGATCGGTATAAAATAATTAATACATGCAGATTTAATACAGAATTATAAAATCTTAAAAAAATGTGTATTTATTGAATAATCATGTAATTATTATATAATCACATAATCATTTTCATAATCACGTATTCATTGAATAATCATGTATTCATTACATGATCATATAATCATTACGCTTTCATTAAATACTCACGTAATCATTGAGTATTCATTAAATAATCACGTAATCAAGTAATTTTTACTTAGTTGTTAACCCCTCGGCATTAGCCCTGTCAAAACCATGAGCGCTTTTTCTGCCTTTGCATCTTCCCTTTTCAAGTGGTCACCCTGTTTGTCGTTCCTGCTAAAAATGGTTTCTAAGTATTGGTTACTTAGTTTTGAAGCAATCCTTGCCACCTGAGCATAAATTTTCACCATAACGCGGGAAAAAAGTAGAAACATAAAAAAAATCTTGCTGACCAGGTGAAAGACCAGGACAATAAAGCCAACTAAACTAAATCACTGATCAAAAACCTCAAGATGTAGATTAACAGAGACTAATGGAAGGTAAACTATAAATGCTTTGGCAGTTACCGCCAAAGACTCAAAATAAAAAAAAAACTTATGCCAGCACTATAGGGAAATAGACTCGGTCACGCCACAAAATGCACCCACTTCATCCACATCAGAGGTAAAACCAAAAAGAACAAAAAATGTTAATGGTTGAATAAATGCCGAAAAACCAATACTCGTAGAACCAAATTGACAACATGATTACCCACATTATTAAAGATAAACAGAAAATAAACATAACAACGCAACTCAGTAGTTAAGAAAAAAATAAACAACACAGGGTAGGCATAATGAATGAATAAATCTCCCTGTAAAAAATCATCCCCTTAAAAGAGAAAACAAAAACAACCATTTTAATAGAAGGTGTATGGGCAAGCTTGGTCTAGTTCAGTAACCTGCTAGGTCACTAAATCTAAATCCACTAAATTTTTACATCTAGGCGTAAAACAACTAGTTTATGCAGAAAAAAATTCATAATAAAGAACAATTACAAAACAGAATTATGAATGCCTCACTTCACATTCAAAATAAAAAAAGATTTTGCTGCAGTTTATAATTCAGTGCCAGGCTAGCATTGCGGCTGGTAGTAAACTTTTCAAACATGAGTTAAAGTAATGTTTTTTTCTTTTTTTCGCTTAGTATTGTTTGTCATATAAACTGTCAATTCTATAAAGCAACTGTCTGTAATATAAACTGTCAACTGTCAATTCAACATTTTTCAACTGTCTTACAAATTTCATTAAGCCATTTGACATATAACCGTAAACTTTAATCTGTCATATAAACTAAAAACTGTCATTCAACAACACAACTGTTAACTATTATATACAACCTGACTTATGCCCTCGACAGTATTTACTCCATTCTTTTAATTAACGGGTTCGGTAGTTTATATTTATGTTTGCAGGTATATACTCAAAAACAGGTAAGGTAGTAATACAAATATAAGCTCTACAATACCAACCATGAAAACCAAAAAAAAAAAAAAACTTTTAAAATGATTCTCGACAAACTTGCATTATTTGGCAAGAAACTGTCGCACAAATCTTTCATAAAAGTTGTTTGTTATATGAACTGTCACCTCATAGTGTAATAAGACAACTGTCAACTGTCTGACACACATCTTTTTGATCAAATCTCAACTTTGATCTCGGTAAATCTGTCATTTGAACTGGCAATAATGCAACTGTCTAATTGACTGCCTTACAAACCTCTAGCAAATGAACTTTGACCAAACAACAATTAACTATTACATAAATAGGACGTAAACATAAAACTGCTAAATTTTATTCTCAACAAAACTGTCATATAAACTGTCAATTTGACAAAACAATTATCAACTATTTCACAAATTAATTAAATCAGTTCTATAAAGTAACTAAGTAATTCTTTCACAATTCTGTCACATAAATTGTATTTTATGTCAATTAAAATGTGTGTAAAATGCTTTACATATAAGTTATCAACTTTTTATCAATGTTGACTGTCAACTTTCTAAGAATGCTTGTAACTATTTGACATATGATAAAAATATAATTTGTCAACTTTTTTCTTGACAAATCTGTTGTATAAACTTCCAACTACTAATCGCCATCTGTCTGACAAAGCGTACAACACATACAAACACATAAATAAAAGTGTTCGTTCAAAAAAACTAGACAAGTCAACTTGTGGAAAAATGTAAGGGGATAAAGCACACAAGATTATTCCTAACAGGAACATCACACATTACAACTGTGGCAATCCAGATGAGCAAGACACAGCTGCAAAAGCTGGACACTGGTGTAAACAACACATGCTCAGAATAACAACCTAAACGGATCTCTTATGTCGCGGATGTCTAAAAGACAAAGGGTTTTTTCTGCATTTGCTGAGCAAGTACGAGGCTTACAATACGCACTTAGTGCTTTTTTCAGCAAACACAAGCTAACCACAAAAAAAACTCAACAGTCTTTTAGCAAAAGTTTCTGAATTTTATTGAATAAACAAAACTATTAGAAGAGTAACAGCTGGAGATTCACAATATAACCAAGTAGTGCATGGAAGCCAAAAGTACTATCTCAAGAGGAAAAATAAGATGCTACCTCGGATGCTACACATAAATAGTATATACAAAGTAGTTATAACAATCAAATAAATTGTCAATGCTAATTTTGTAAAAGTAAAAAATTAAGCAGGATTTTGGCACTGAGATTTGGCTTTACATGTACCGTCTATGATGAACAAAAAAAAATCCTAAATAATGTGGTATTGTCAATACTCTTCTATGTTACAAATGTTTTATTAACTTCAGAACGCAACTGAGTAGTAATAAACTCAAAACCAAGGTAGTAAGACATATTGCACATGTAGTGCTCAAATTTACTACAGAAGTAATACTCATATACCTAAGTTTCTTTTTGAATTGAAGTGAATAGTTTTAATTAATTAAATTAATAATTTTATTCTCAATGCATTTGGAGTAAATAATAAATTTCAAATTGAGTGTGTATCAGTTTTGTACAAGAATAAATATTTTAGTGACAATAATACATCGTTTTCAAAATAACAGAATTTTAAATTGGATGCTTTTTTTAACTAACTTACGATACATTTATTATCTACTTTCACTTGAGTCTTATTGTTTCATTGTCATATGTTATTGCTATAATAACAAGCGAATTTAGCATAGTAGTTATCTGCAAATGAGTCGGTGGGAAAATTGTTTATTAACTTAATTCGTTCCTTTAACGTTTTATTAAATTGCAAATGTTATCTGAAATATAACTATGTAAGCTAATATAAGCGGCAATGATGATAATAAAGACATTTGTGTCTAGCCTTGTACTTTACAGACATAACAAGAAAATATTCTGCTGACAAAACAATTATTTTTAACGCAATTGTTTAATTTTACTGATAATTAGTTTAATTTTAAGCATAAATATAAAAAGACCTTGCTCTTCCACCTATAATATAGTGATAAATCAGATAAAAATAAAAGATTATTTGTGCTTGTCACTTGGAAATGTATTGCTTTTTGAATCACATCAATTAATTATCTACTACAAAAAGTGTAAACTGCAATTTAAAATAAATTTATTATTTTCTGGCAACCTACCAATAACTCGCAACTAAGTCACCATGCATACAATGTAATTTCTACATTTAGCATCCGTGATACTTGCAAAAACAAAATGCATGTAATTATAATTATTGAGATAAATCATGCAATTATGTAATTTCATTGAAACAGGTGTCTAGTCTAACATAAATTTCACACGATTTCCATGTCATTCCATATTAATAAAATGCAAAATAGCTGTCGCACATTTTCCTATCCGGATTTGGAATTTCCCGCCCGGAGACGAACACCTAAGATTTTCCCGTGGGAAAGCGAGACATCGCCGCTGGTTTTTACCTTTCACCGTGAGGAGCGCTATTTTTCTAACCATCAGGCGATTGCCTCCTTGTTATTGCAGTTTGTTATGTCAGAAAATACTGGGAAGTCGCATTTTTATTTCCCTTTGTGCTGAACTGCATTTTTATTAGCAGCGGAAATCTCTAACACACATAGGCAGGCAGACAATCGGCTTATGTCTGTATGCATGTGTGTGTTTGAATGTCTGAGGACCTTGGAATTGCATTAGAAATTATTTATTACTAATATGTTTTAATTGCGAGGTCCAGGAAAACGATTTAATTTAAAATTGCCATAATTTCCTTGTTATAATTCAATGGAATAATGGTCGTAAAGTATTTTAATTAAATAATTTATTATTTATGATATTTCCATTACGTTTGATATCATAAAATATAAACTAAACTTAGGAAATAGTTTTCATTTATGCATTTCGAAATTTCAAACAGATATATTTTTAGATTAATTACTTGAATATAAAATATTTTTACAACGTTTGAAGTTGTAATAAATAATTGTGATTAATTTATTCTCCTTTATTTGCATAATTATTATGTTTGCATTAGTATCTATTTATTTCTTGCATTGTTTTATAAATAATAGAATTATGGGTGATTATTTTTACCATTTTAATTACATGTATATTTAGATATTTTCTAATATACTTGACAAATTATTATTCTAAGTGGTGTGTTTTATTTCTGTTCTATTTAAATAATATTTATGTATGATAGTTTGTGGCACATTTGGCACGGAAATTTGATTTAAATGAAGAAACCAAGTGTTTTGAGTTATGGAATTATTTAAACAGACTATGAGTGGAAAATTACAATTTCATAAGTAGAGAAGTTTTATTGGGCTTAGCAACTGCCTATTTTAAGTTCTGATGAAAACGAATTTGTCGGTGACACGTTTTTCCAGTTCCCGGAACAGGGCATAAGATTTTATTAATTAAGAACGTGCGGAATATAATAACATTAAAAATTGAATTGATTTTTTTAATTCGGAAATTATTCCGCCTGGAAATGAAACAGGGCTTGTTCCGTGCGAGTAAAGTCCGGATAGGCCTTCTTTGACGCGTATATTTCAATGATGAGCTAGACACAATCCAGTTTTTAGAATTAAGATTGACCAAAATATAAAATACAAATATAATAGCTAATTATATAAGATTTTTCAATAGTGACATAACAGTTTTGTATTTAAATACGAAACGCAGCCTTAAACTTTTTTCTGATCTGTCAATGTCAAAACGTCAGTCAAAGCTTACATTTTTATCATTGTAAAATTTATAAACGAGCAACGCTTGGAAATTATTAAAAATTACTACCAAAATTCTGAGTCTGTGGTTCGGTCGTAATAATCGTTCCACCAGACAGGCTGTGCGTGCTATAGTGGATAAATTCGAGTCAACATATTCACTATTGAATGTTCCTGTGCCAGTAAGACAACGCACCGGTCAAAGTATCATTTTTGGCTTAATGGCTTTGTCAATGAACAAAATTTATACTTATACTTGAGGAGTAAACCAGTCAATGCTCATTTTTGGCTTAATGGCTTTGTCAATGAACAAAATTTATACTTATACTTGAAGAGTATACCTAATGCAGACTGTATTTTTTTGTGAATAAAAATGATTGCCATTTTACGGTCAATGGAGTTCGTTATCGTGCCATGTTGCAAGACGATTCTTGGCCAGAATTTGATGGACTTGACATCAGTGATATGTGGTTCTAACAAGATGGCGCCACATGCCACACAGCTGGTCAAACAATTGATCTAATAAAGAAAAAGTTCAATAAACGTTTAAATACTAGAAGTAGTCCGGTCGAATGGTCACGTCGCTCATGTGATTTAACACCGTTGGATTTCGTTTTATAGCGTCACGTTAAATCGTTGGTTTATGCCAATAAACCAACAACCTTAGAAGAACAATATTGAACGCAAAATTGCCAACGTTCCAGTCAATATGTGTAAAAGAGTTGTGGAAAATTGGCTCCAAAAAATCAATCGCTTTTATTTCTGGTGTGTGATTATAAAATAACCTGAGAATTTAAAGTTAAATTTTATACGGGTTTTTCAGATCTAAGACCAACCGTATAAAAACGATTTATACATAAAGTTTTCCAATAAGAGGCTTCATTTTGATATTTAAAAAAACAGTAATTTTTTAAGTGAAATCAAAAATGTTTATTTTATTGTAAAGAGAAAGGTATGCCATTAACATTTAAAAACGATATCAAGCAAATGGCCGCCACGGTTACGGTTACAGTACCACATTCTTTTTATGAAATTTTCCATAACCAGTTTGCACATTAGCGGCTGTATGTCCTCGATAACTTCACGAATTCCATCTTTAAGGTCTTGAATCAATTGTGGAACATTGGGATAGACCTTATCTTTCAAGTGGCCCCAAAGAAAAAAGTCTAAAGGTGTTAAATCACAAGATCTCGGTGGCCAATTGTGATCACCTCTTCAAAAAATAACACGGTCAGGAAACTTTTCTTGCAAAATTGCAATTGTTTCATTGCTTGTGTGGCACGTAGCGCCGTCTTGTTGAAAATAAACGTTGTCCACATCAATATTTTTTAATTCCGGCCATAAAAAATCATTAATCATAGCTCGGTAGCGCTATCCATTCATCGTAACAGTTGCAACAGCCTCATTTTCAAAAAAGTAGGGTCCAATCACATCGCCAGCCCAAATACCGCACCAAACAGTGACACGTCAAAGATGCAAAAACTTTTTAACAATCATTCTTGGATTTTCTGAGCCCCAAATGCGACAATTCCTCATCACTAAAGATGATTTTTTGATGAAATTCCGGATCATTTTGTTGCATTTGAAAAACCCAATCAGCAAAGATACGACGTTTATGGTGATCGACCAGCTTGATTTCTTGTGTTAACTGAACTTTAAAAGCCTTAAGACTTAAGTCTTTATGCAAAATACGGTGTAATGTCGTTTGTGGAATTTCTAATTTCAAAGATCAACGAGGAATCGACAAACCTGGGTTTTCTTCAACACTACGGGCTAACATCAGCAATATTCTCATGTGTTATTGAGAGATGCACACGGTTTCAATTCTTTACATCACAAACTTGTCTCAACAGCACAAATTTTGCCACCTGGTTTACAATTGCCGGCCGAGAAGGTGCTTTACAACGATCAAAAAGTGCTTTAGTTTTGCGAACTGTGACCAATTTTCACCATTTTTGTATTGAATTTTAATAATTTCAATGCGTTGTTGGAGTGTAAGGAGTTCAATCATCAGAAACTCACCTGCACGTGGTACACTCTGCTAGGTAACAAATGAGGCTTTGGCGAACGAGTATCTGCCGGTATAAGCAAACCCCTCCTGCACAGCCAATGGGTGGATGAGCCAGCAGGGGGGGGGGGAAGATATTGAAGGAAGCAAAGATAGTGCAACGGAAAAACAGAGTAAAGCAATACGCAAAGAAACAGAGGAAGCTAAAGACAAATGGCTCAACTATCAAGATGAGCATTTGGAACGTAAGAAGTATGTTCCAAGCAGGAAAAATCAACAACGCAATCCAAGAAATGAACCGTATGAATATAGGTTTAATGGGCATTAATGAAATGAGATGGAGGGGAGCCGGTAAATGCGTAATAGAACGACACACAATATTCCAATCAGGTGATGATACCAAACAACATCAATATGAAGTAGGAATGATTATCACAAAGAATATCGCCAAATGTGTATACAACTTTATACCCGTATCCGACAGAGTGATGCTTGTACAACTAACAGCAACTTCAGTCAATATAAATCTCATACAAGTATACGCACCAACTTCAGATAAAGATGACAACAAAATTGAGACTTTTTACAGCGAGATCTTGGAAGTACTGAAGAGCACTAAAAACATGAAATTCCTATAATCATAGGCAACTTTAATGCCAAAATTAGGTCCAACAAAAGTGCGGAATGTGTGGGACCATTTGGACTGGGTGAAAAAAATTACAGAGAGAACAGATTATGCGAGTTTAGTACTAATGAAGATTTTGTAATACTGAACACATTTTTCAAACTTCCAACTCGAAGACTCTATACCTGAAAATCTCCAGCCAACAACTCAGAAAAGATAGTGAGAAATCAAATTGATTATATCCTAGTTAACAAAATATACAGAAAAGTTTTAATATAGTCAAAACCTATCCTGGAGCAGACATTAATTCGGATCATAATCCTGTTGTTGATACTGTCAAAGTTCGCCTGAGAAAAAGCCTAAAAACAACCTGCAGAAAGAAGCTTGACATGACTAAGTTAAAAATAAAGTCGGTAAAAGAGCAAGTACGAGGATGTCTAGACGAGAAAATGCAGATAATAACAAGAACTAATAATACTAATGTTCAAGCAACATGGCAAACAATAAAAGAAGCAATAACTTATAGCAGCAAAAATCATCCAAAACAGGAAACAAGAATAGGACAAAAACCTTGAATGAACAAAGAGATCTTGAAACTAATGAACCAGAAAAAGCAATTTAAGAACAACAAAATAAGGTATAAGGAAATACAGACAAAGTTACGGCGCAAAGTCAGAGTCGCTAAAGACATCCATCTAACTAATCAATTGGAAGAGATTGAAGCCTTACAGCTTAAGCATGACGCTTTGAACATGCATAGGAAAATAAAGGAGACAGCTGGGTGCAGCAGGAGAAGAACTACGGGACGCTTAATGAACAACCAAAGGCAGCTAATAATTGAGATAGAAGATAAACTAAAAACCTGGCAAGAGTACATTACAGAACTATTCAGCAATAAAAGACCGGAAATACCTAACACAAATAATGCAGAATCGGGTCCCACTATCACTAAGGAGGAGATAAGAAAAGCCATCCAGCAAACCAAAGACGGAAAAGCAGTAGGCCCAGATAATACTCACTCAGAGGTGTTAAAAGTACTAAGCAAGGAAGGTATAGACATCATGACATCATTTCTGAACCTCATATATGATAGTGGTACCATACCACAGGATTTGCTCCACTCCACGTTTGTGACAATTCCAAAGACACAAAATGCAAAAACATGCAGCGATTATAGAATGATCAGCTTAATGAGTCATATTTTGAAGGTATTCCTAAAGATCATCCATAACAGAATATATAGACGATGTGAAGGTAATATTAGCCCATCGCAGTTTGGTTTTAGAAATGCACTCGGTGCCAGAGAAGCCTTGTTTAGCGTCCAGGTCCTATTTCAAAGATGTAGAGACGTAAACTGTGATGTGTCCGCATGCTTTATTGATTATCAGAAAGCGTTTGATAAGGTTCAACACCCAAAACTTATCAAAATTCCAAAATATAGGACTGCACAAGAAAGATATTAGAGTGATTAGTAACCTATACTGGAACCAGCTGGCGTCCGTAAAAGTCAACAAACAAGATACCGAGTACATTAACATACAACGTGGTGTACGCCAGAGGTGCATACTATCACCAATACTCTTCAATCTATACTTTGAGGAAATATTTAAGGAGGCGCTCCATGAGGTAAATACTGTCATTCGGTTAATCGGTGAATATATCAATAATATCAGATATGTAAATGATACTGTGATGTGTGAGGATAGCATAGAGGGACTGCAAGAACTTATGAACAATGTCGTGGACGCAAGTAAAAACTACGGATTGACCCTGAATCCCAAAAAAACAAAGTATATAGTCATCAGCAAAGTGCCAATTCAAAACATCCAGCTCAAAACAGAAGGTCAGGCAATACAACGGGTCTCAAAGTATACTTACCTAGGTACCACAATTAACGATCAGTGGGACCATTCGATAAAAATAAAATGCCGCATTGAAAAAGCCAGGGGAGCTTACATAAAGATGAAAGATGTGTTCCGTAGTCATGACTTAAATATAAAAACAAAAATGAGACTTGTCGTGTGACGTGTACCCGGTTCTCTTATGTGGAATGGAAACATGGACCATGTCCGAAGATACCTGCAAAAAACTATCAGCCTTCAAAATGTGGATATACCGTAGAATCCTAAAAATTTCGTGGAAGGACCATATCACACCAACGCAAGGGTCCTTGAACATTTCGGAAAAGAACTGGAGGTAGTTAATACTATTAAGGCGCGCAAGTTGCAGTATTTCGGACACATTATGAGGAATGAATAAAGATATAGATTATTACAACTGATTCTGCAAAGAAAAGTGTTCGGAAGAAGAGGTCCTGACAGAAAGCGTATATCCTGGCTCAAGAACCTAAGACAGTGTTTCGGGAGTACAACTACCGAACTCTTTCGCGCTGCTGTAAACAAAGTAAAAGTAGCTATATTGATCGCCAACATTCGGTAATCGGATAAGCACCTGAAGAAGAAGAATGCGTTGTTAAAGCGTGTATCGTTCCATTTTTAATAATGGCGTAGTTTTTACTTGTCAAATGTCAAAAGATAATATCTTCAAAATTAAAAAAATGATGCAAAACGTCATTCTAGAAGGTTTCAACCGTATACGGTACAACATATTAAGATAAACATTTTGACGCATCTCCGGTGGTCTAAAGTGACAAAAACTACAAATTTTGTTTCAAACTAAAATCTAAAAATTTACCGGCGCAAAGAAGACGTATGTTAAAAAAAACCGTGAACCAATGCAATTTTGCACATATAAAAAGACGTTTTTATCCATAATTTAAAAAAAAACCGTCATCTTTTTTATAAGAAGAACTGTTTTTTAAAGTTCTGGAAAATTAAGGATACAAATTTTTGGCTGTCAGATATTATTTTTTTTATCAATTTTAAAGAAAAAAGATTCTTACAACTTTTTACTAAAAATGCAACCCTGAAAAGTTAGTTACAAACGATAAAAAATGAAAAAAACGCAAAAAATCGTTTTATTTTCAAATTTTTATTGCTTATTACTCGGAAAAAAATCACACAATTAGGATTCATATAATGAAAAAAAATTTCAGTAGATTGAGCAAAAAAAAAATTTCATTTCGTACACTTGACTCATACATGACCATATATAAATATTTATCTGTAAACCCCCCAAAATGTTCTTGTAGATACGGTCCTGCTTCATTGTACAACCTACCGCCATTGAAGCTTAGCCGCAAAAGAGTTCTTGGGTAATTTAATTATGTCTGAGATCGATTGTCCGGAGCTACTTAGTACACTTCTATTCCATGTAGCACCTAGTAATAGATACAGCAAAGGCATTCTTCTTTATTCCGTAAGTCTACCCATTCTACTAATTATGGTTTCAATAATCCGCTCGGTAGAATGTGTAGATTTGCAAATAATTTACCAACTGATATTAATGTATTTTATGTCTGTAAATCTACGTTTAGAAGTCAGCTGAGCCATGCTGACTAATGTTTTGTATAATAGTATTGTAAAACATCATTATTTATGTATACTTGATGTAGATGTAAATGGTAAGATTATACCGTAAATAAAATATTGGTATTATTATTATTAACAATGAACCACAATGTGACGCAGTTGAAGATATAGTTATTGCATCTAAAAAAAACTAACGTTAACAACATTGTATTCAAATCCAATTGAAAATTTCGAGTTTTCTAAGAGCATTTATTTGATTTTCTTATAATAATATATATAGTGATTTAGTAAAATTTATTTACCGTTAGTGTCAACAATATCGGTACAGCACAAAATAGAACACGATTGTGCTAACAAATATTATTTACTTAATGTCATAATCTGACACTTTTCCGATGCTATTATGCGTAATGGAACGTATAAAAAACAACTTTTCTTTAGCAATACTAGTTGCATAAAAAAACATTACAGAGTGAGCAGGCAAAAAAAGATTTTTGTTTGTTTATTTATTTATATATTTATTTAGATAGTAGATATTTATTTATACATTTAGGTCGTAGTATTTTATTTAAAAACAATTGAAATCAAAATTCTCTGCTTAATTTATTTACATATTGACCAAATCTGACAGCAGGCAGTAAATGTTTGGCACTGAATTTTATTTGATAAATCTACAAAGGTCATTGGACATATGAAAATAACAATTGGGCATATGCCATTACCTATATTATTATGTTTTCTATGTGACAAAAAAAATAAAATTTAATTTTACAGAAACATCACTTATTAAGTTATCCATCAATAAGGAATTTCATAATTTATTATATCATCTTTAATTATTTTGATATAATTCTATTTTAATCCATATTTATTATTCAAAGAAGCGCCATTATTGATAGATTATTCAATCCTCTTTTTACAAATAAACCATCGCTTAATTATTGTATAACACCAGTAAATCACTCTAATTTTATAACAAAAAAATAATAAACTGAGATGAATTTTCATGACCTACTTAATTAGTTTAAAGTGCGTCAACTATTTAAGCGATGTGAAGTTAAAATTAAACATCTACAGGAAAGAGATTACAGTATGCTATATTTATAAAATCTGTATACAATGTATTAATTATAGTTACACTTTCAATTTTATTTTCTTGCATTCCTGTGTTCAAAATAATATAGAAAAATAATTTGCTATTTATATGTTGCCTATCATATTTCAACTGCATTCGTTGTAAGTAAACCTAAATCTAACTGATGAGTAATAAGTTACTGTAAACTTACTTATCGTTTTTATTTAGTTTGCGTTGACGTTTTAAGTACAGGTTATTAGGTTCAACAAGTAGTAGACGATTTCAATTTAACATAATGTTTACGTACAATTCAATTTTGGCTTGTTAGAAATGCAAACATTTGTCAGTATAATACACCTACTACACAGTTAGACATTTAATATAAAAATAGGTCTGTATATATAAAGAATGTATCAAATGGTTTCTAACACCAATTTCATAGAAATTGATTGTTCTTACAAAACTTTTTTTGATTATATGAATGATTTCGATGATAACATGTGGTTTGAGAACGATAATGCAACTCCATTCAGCTCATTACGTATTTATAAGGTTAATTATCTAAATAAGTTAATCAACTTTTGATACTGTAAGCGTTACAAATGCCTTTTTAATAGTACCTAAGAGAAAAATTGTGTCAACTGTTTTATATAAAAATTGATTCATAGCACAGTCTTAAAGTCATCTGTAACAACTGAAGCATAGACAAGACTTATTTTCAGGTCCATAACCTACGTCATACCAAAAAGCCAAAGCCACAATATTGAGTACTCTAATCATTACACAAACTGGGTAGTTTTTGAGTGTCATAAAACTTCGAGTACAACTTACGCAATTTAAGTTCTTTTTAAAAAAGTTTTTTGGTAGATTTTTTGTGTTATAAGATATTTTTCTAAAACAATAACTGTTATAATTCTACTCAAAGTTTGGTAAAGTATGATATTGCTAGTACATTAACTAAAATTGACTTACAAATAGAACCAAAACTTCAAAATCATTAAATTAAAAAAAAAAACACAATCATTCTATCATAAACTTAAAAAAAAAGACAACAGAGTAAGACAACTAAAAAACAAACGTAACAGTAAAAAAATGTATGTAAAAACAAAATCAAAAATAGACAAAAGCTGATGAAGTAATGACTAATAAATACATGCAAAAAAAAACAAAAAAATATATAATATATACATATAAAAATCAACAAACTACTAAAATAGAGTACAAAATAAGGCAAAAAACATATATATAGAAAACAAGAAGAATTAAAAATAAACGCAATACGGACAGAAACAGAACACAATAAATAGAAATACATAATCAGAAAAAAATAACACTTAACAATAACTAAGACGACAAAATAAAGAAAACATTGTCAATTAACGCTTAACTTGGTGCAAGGAGATTATTCTGCTATTACAACCCCAATACGACTCATCAACTTTCATATGTATAACAAAAAAAATTGCTATCTATGCAGGCAGGCTGCAATATATCAGCAACTATTTGCACCTGGTTAAGGGAATACGTTGTAACTATTTTGGATACAAAGTAAATATGTTTATGGTTTTCGATTAGTTTAGATTAATTCATGTTAGAAATAACTAAAAAAAAATAATATAAAATACTTTTATTATTATTCATTATCTAGTTTCGTAAAATTTACAAACAATTAATCTATTCAAGTTGTTTTGTCCCATCATTTTAATAAGAATTAAAAAAAAATCATTTTCAACTTCATAACCTATAATTAATCTATTTATTTTAATATTTGGAATGTCTTTGCTTAAATAACAAGCATACTGAGTAGCACAAAAATCTATAAAAAAATTTAAAAATCTAAAAAAAAAAAATATTTAATTCTAACGATAAACAACAAAAATATGAAAGAAATCGTATCGAACCGCTCCCTTGTCAATGCGGTCACACAGTTACGTCATCATGTATGAGACCACGATTCGAAGTAAACATAAAAGTACAGTATATAATGTTAAAACAGAATAGAAAATCTATGATTAGAGAATGGAATATAGTATAAGTAGTATAAGTATAAGAACAAAAAAGTATGAATTATTCTATTGAATTAGGTAATGCGGTCTAGTACAAAAGCTTGTTGCTCCAGCAGTCTGGGTTCAATCTGCAGCAGCAGCAAAGTAAAGTGTCTGCTTAATGGTGTGGCTCCGATTTCTCATTAAACTGTAGATCCCGCATATAGAACTATTAACGCACACACACACACACTCGTAAAAAGTACGCAAAACTTTGGAAAATAAAGTAATTCTGCAAACTATAATTTGTACATATAAAGAAATCCTTATAACTCAACTTTTGATCAACAAAAAGTAAAAATTCCAAATGCCGATAAACAGATTAATAAACAAACTACTGTACGAAGTGTCTAAAATAGTTGTCAAAAAAAATTTTATAAGCAAAAATCGTATTTAAAAACAGTAAAATGCATTTTGTAAGTACAAAACCAACCTCTCAGATAGCCTTTATGTCGTTTTTTTTCAAAATAACTTAGTTTTAATACAAAAATGCATTTATTTATGGTACACCAAAGGAAAATTAGTATTACAAAAATATTAACATTTCATTTCAAAACAAAACATAATATAATATGCAATTGATTAAAGTGTTCTAACTAATAAGGATTTAAACAAACTAATGAATTAACGGCTTAAGAAGTTATTAAATAAATAATTAATCCTATAAAATGGAACTCTAAACAAAGGAACATTTGGTGTATGACGTCCGCTAGATGATAAATTTATCATCGAAAGAATTGTAGATGAGTCAATGTAACTATGAATAATCATATTCCAAAAATTTAATATAATGACATAATTGCTATTATTGACTAAAATATTACATTTGTACGTAAGAATTTTTTTGCATCTTTCAAGCAAATCAAACAAATACTGCTGATATGAAGACCAAATAGTAAAAGCGTACTCCAAAATTGGTCTTACCAAAGAACAGTAAAGTATTTTAAATGTAACACGAGAAGAATCACAACCAATTCTCATTTTAAAACCTAACATTCTTAGAAATTTAATAGTAATATTAAGATCTTTTTCAAACATTCGTTCCACTAATTTCATAAATGTTATTAAATTTTTGTCTACCTTTTTAAAAACATTTTCTTGCATTAAAATACAGTTCAATATGCTTACACCAAGACTCGATCTTTTGCATAAAAAAGAAATTTGCTATTTTGTATATATTTTCCAACATCATTAATAAAAATGTTAAAAAGTAAAGACCCCAAATGAGAGCCTTGAGAGACCCAAGACATAACCAGTATTTGATTTGAAAGACAGCCATTAACCCAAACTTGCTGAACTCGTGAAGTAATCCATTAATTAAAAAAGCATGATTAACGCTATCAAAAGCATTGGAGAAATCAGTGTAGATTGCATCAACCTGACACTGATCCTCCAAGGCATCTAATAAATCAGACTAATAAGTAAGAAAATTTGTAGTAGTTGATCTGCCAGAATAAAACCCATGCTGTTCGACAATCATAATATTTTTGCAAATCCAATTAAGTTGGTTTGTGACTAATTTATCTAGAAGTTTAAAGATACTCGACTATAAGCCTATAAGTCTATAGTTGGTGATGTTTGACCTATCTCCAAATTTATAAATTAGATTGATAAAGCTATTTTCCAAATTTTAAAAAACAGTTCTTCAGCTAAGGTTTTATTAAAAATGCAGGTCAATGGTTTAGAGTGCAAATACATTTTTTAACAGCAAATTTGGTACGCCATCGGGGTCAATACTGGCAAAGTTACTTAAATTCATGATTGCTTGATATACCAAAGTTTCGTCAACCTTTAGTGGTGTAAGAGTGAAATCCACTATTTTATCCTGAGTTTTTTGTTTTGAACTCACATAAGACCAGAAGACATTAAGATATCGGATATGTCTAACTCAGTTTGTCGAAGATATGCCTGATACAAAGAATTGCTCAAATATTTATCGTGCACAGAATTTTAAATAGTCTTCATGTCTGTTAAATTGTTTATAATTGCAGTGACTTTTTTAATTTAATTAAAGCTATTAACTTACTATTAAATTACTTAGGAAATTTATTATTAATGTATAACGCTTACAAAGAGGAACATAAGTTTCTATTTCACTAAACAATACAGAGTAAAATAGTTCAGTCACGTGATCAATATTATTTTCCATAGTTATTAATAAATTCCAGTAATAAGAATATAAATAAGAATTAAACCTGTTAAAATCCGCTTTCTTAAAGTTGTAGAACATTTCTTCACAACACAGCATATTATTCATAGAAATTGTATTGAAATAACTAAACCAATATGATGTGTCGAGTTGGCATTAAGGAGATTATCACTAGCATTGACATTTACTTCATCATTGAAACCAAAAACTAAGTCCAGGAAAACACCCCTGTGATTAGGCACTTGGTTAACTTGCGACATATCAAAGTAATTATAAGTTCTAAGTAAATTCAGAGCAGCCTGGTTATTAGCGTATTGAGCAACAATAGATTCACTATCTTCGGTCCAATTTACATCGGGCAAGTTGAAGTCTCCACAGATTAAAAATTTATCGGTGTTGTAGATTTCCGCAGTTTCCTCAAAAGTATTGCAATAATTCACATATTTAGAGAGTTCAGACAGTGGTGAAATATATACATCACCTATAATGTAAGATTGGCCAACTCTAACAAATATTTGTTCAACATCATTTTGCACAATTGAAAAACTGTAATTTTTTATTTTTTTAACAGCAATACATACTCCTCCACTATCAGATTTGTTACTAGTATATAAAGAACGATCATTACGAAACAGATTATAGTTATTTAGCATTAATTTATTATCTAGAATGTCAGATGTGAGCATTACATTTTGGGAAAAATTATGGTAGATCTTTAAAAGATTTTTGACAAGTTGTTTGATGAATGTGAATTTTTTAATTTGTGGTACGCCATCCACATATTAAATTGTTAAATTGGGCTCACCTGCATCTCTTCTATGTTTTAATTCATATTGTTGTTCAGATAAAAATTGTTTTTGATTTAACAGTTAAATCAGCTCTTATTTTAATTAAATTATCATTTATTTTTATTGAATCACGTTTCTTAATTAAATTTATAGCAGTATTTTTATCCGACAAACAAATCTTCAGAGATCGCGGCTTATTAGTTTTTTTACCAATTCTAATAACTTTTAGGGGCCTAACTTCCGATTCATATTTGGTAAATACTTATACAACTGCTAACATATCGTCTTCAATACGTTCAGTATCCACTGTTTTATTGGATTCAGGTAGGTTGAATAACATGACATTGCTGCATCTGCTTAAACGTTCTTCAATTTCACTTATAAAATTTGCAGGATTTTTTATTTCACAATCCTTTTCTATTTATTGTTGACGTTTTTCAATTTTATCCAGCCTTGAATTTATTTTTCTAATTTCTTCATACAAAGATTGCAAGCGTTCAGGTTTCAATTTTTGCAAGGTGAACTTTTAACACATTATCGATCGCCGATTCAAAATCGACCGGTACCATATTCATTATCATCTTCATTAAATTTAGATTCCGTACATAATGAACAAACAAATTTATCACCATCGGATTTCTTCGCTTCAGATGTAATATTCAATGCGGATTAGGTCCATTTCGGTATAAACATGCCGCATGCAGCACATTGAAAAGCAGTCGCACGGGGATGTATCACACTTCTTGCATTTCATTGTAAAATAATAATTAAATAAACGCATACTAACAGATGATTCTGTGAATTTATAGTATCCGTGAAAGTTTTTGCATACACACTAATATTCCATATAACTATTTTTAACTATCTATTGTATATAACTATAAAGCGACAAAAGTACAAATAATGCTCTATATACTTGTTCTGTTTTAACAATTATACGCCGAAGCCGACTAGAAACGCCGGAGCCCACTAGAAACGCCGGAGCCGACTAGAAACACGTGTACACTCTACGTCTTACACGTTTCAACAAAAGATTCAAGAACTATATAAAACCTTCTAGTTAGAGGACTATTTTTTTAAACATTATATTATTATCATGATTGAAAACGTTATAAATTAGTGACCGACCAAAATCTTTCATACAGAGTCATTCTAAAAAAAAAATAATAACGCTGTAACGTCTAAGCGCATTGTTTCTTAAAACATCATTGACGCCATCTAAAATCTTGCAGTTTACCGTTTTCTAATGCAACTTTTGGTTAAAAATACCTAGGACAACTATTCTGTACACCTAGACTAAAAAATCAGCCAAAAATTGAGTGTTCCCGCACATTTGACCAACCCTGATAAATAATAATCATTTAAAAAACTTTTTGTAAAACTGCTTCTTTATTTTATGAATAACATCTCTAAAAAATGCTATATACGAACATGCAAGTCAAATAACTTGACTTGATAAACAAAGTGTTAGGTTGATGCATAATAATCCGCGGTTTTTGTGCGTCGTTCTGTTCCTTGAATTAGTCGTTTAATTGACTTTTGTCCTAATATAATTCTTTAATACGGTTAGTTAATTAAAGTACGCATCAAAAACTATACATACATATGCCACATTATTCTGTACGTACCACTTCGAAAAAGGATATAAAGCTGTTGAGTCATAACGCGATATCAATGATATTTTTGGCAAAAAAAGATTGTCAAAAGAACATGCCAAAAATAGTTTGTTTGCTTCAAAGATGATGATACTAACTTGTACAACAAGAACACTGTCTGAAAACTTTAACACCAATCAGTCATCTCAGAAAACTTGGAAAGGTGTGAAAATTATTTAAATGTGTTCTTCATAAGTTTTCAAACAATTTGCAGATTTGTTTAAAAAAATAAGCAAAATCCAAAAACGGCAGATAATCATGCATCAACAAGAACAAAATTTGATTTATTGGTTTTGTGTACAACATTTCCCCGCGACTATATTTTATTTTTCGTTAAATTATTAGACATTTTGTATTGTTTAAAAAAATGCCTTTTTAAAGTTATTAAAACATAAACGATTAAACTAAAAACATTTTTGTCTTGGCGACATTACGCAAATGATTTTGTCTGACTTCTTTCATGCCTGACTTCAAACCCAACTCAAGTTTCTACCGTTGAGAAAAATAATATTTTGAAAGACTCGCAAGACTAATACATTTGTGCTCGTACTTGTGTATGCCGCTGCTATAGATATATTTATCTTTCTCACACACTAGTTATCAACTATTCAATATTTTCAAATCTTAATTTATGCATCACCTGCATTTTTCAGGCTAAAGACTTTATCAAAACGTTATGTACGTTAATCAGTTAAATAGTAACTGAAATCTTAAAATATAAACCTGGATTTTGAACAACAAAGGCAAATAATTGAAAACATTGCCGCAGTGAGAAAAACAAAGTACTTGCAATAATGTAATAATATAGCAAAATTTACCAATGAATACAAAAATATTTCAGTTATCTATATTTTAAAAAATGTATAATGATTTAAATATGTGCAGTTTCCACAAGATTGCTTTCACTGAAATCACTGAAATAAAAATCTGAAATAGGCTTTAGATATGAAAGTGTGTGTCAAGTTTTCTAATATGTTTTTTAGTTCTTTGGAAGCAATCATCTGAAGAAAGTAACATTCAATACTAAATTAAAGAAATAAAACCTATGCATACTACAAATTAATCATCGTACCATAACTATAGGAAAAAGTAAACAACACAATACGACTAAAACCGACCGAGCTGTGCTGCCGAAAGAGCTTAAAAATATCCGAGAAAAAACCTCACAGAACTGGTACCACAATTATGCATTATTTTTTGGTTATTTCATTATAATTAATAAAAATTAATTAATGTGTACCATTTCTAGACACAATTGAAACAAAATTGTAACATATCTCACTATTTTTAATAAAGATGTAAATATTTTTATTAATTAAATGCCATTACTTCATATGATGTTAATATTATATTTCTGACTTCATAATATATAAAGTAATAGCAAAAAAATATTTAATTAATAAAAATATTTACATCTTACTACTATAGTATAATATTATGTATTTATTTTTTATTTATTTTATACAATTCTCGTAACAATTTTATATAATTTAAATATTAATCCACTAAATCAAAATAATAGTATATGCAATTACACAAAAATATTTAGCATGTCCGCGATTTGTTTTTACAGTATAAACAATTTAATGGGAGGCAATAAATCATCAACTTGCAAAACAATGTAGAACCAATTTGTATAATAAAAAAATAAATGATCTAATCGCGCTCAGCTTTTGTGATAATTGCGCACGTGTTGGTAGTTTGTAACTTTGTAACAGATCCACATTAATACAGATGACAAGTAAAAATTTTAAGTAATTATGAAAAATAAATGCAGCTTTGCAATTACGAAATAATTATACTTGTCAGATTTAATTATCAAATGTTCACATTTTGGATGACGAGTATCTACATACTTTGTATAAATTATGTAATATATCTTTTTATATAAAGTGGTTAATTGCGCCAATCGTATGGTTTAAATTTATATTTTCACACAAATATCGTAGATAATTATAATTTAATATTAACAGTATTTAAAATTTATTTAATTAATAGTTTGAAAGTAAAAACCAATAAAAACAAATCGTTAAGTTGTAAAACTGTTCTAGTTAATAGATCGGCTTACTAATAAAACTGTTAATGGCTTTGATTTGTTGACGCCATTAATTATTAATTTTTAATTAAAATATATTATTATGTATTACTATAAACATTAAATAGTTATCCTTGATTATAGAAACTAATAATTAGGATTAATATATGTAATATGTGGCATAATCTCAGTAATATAGGTTTTGTATCTCAGTTTAGAAATCCTCCGGTATTGTGAAAAATATCCTAATTTTATTCCGTTACATTCCCAATTATAGGTGCTGGAGCATAGAGTATATAGAGATTGTCAGCTTGAAGGCGTTCTGGGGGCAATAAAATAAGCATGTAGAAATGAAAATTTCCGCATTCATTTCTATAAAGAAAAACTATTTAAAGCTGATTGCAAAATAGATATTGTTTTTATCCAAAATACAGTTCACGTACACGAGTAAGTAACACCTATATTATTTATAACTTGTGAAACTAAGAGAAATGTGTTTGTTGACCAGAAATGTTATAATTGAGTCACCTATCAACTCAAGTTTGGAGGCTCTTCGCTAAATAGAGAACATGCAGACATTTCTTATTGCTTTTTGATGAAACCGCTAATAAATAGATAATCAGTATACTTGGTTTTCTATTACACATATAATTGTGTCGCAACACGTATTTGGGTGGCTCGCGGGTACCCTCAAATAACTTTTAAAAAAATGATAAAGTTTCATTTTCCAACGCATTTATAGTATAATTGATAATATAATTCTAATCGATAGGTACGTCACTTTACTATTATTGAAACAGAAATATTTTTGACAAATAAAAAACGCAAATGTGCTGGTCGCTTCAGACAAGGGGACGGCAAAATTTGCATAATTGGGTGATTTTGGATTTTTCTAACAATATTTTTGATATTTCAAAACTGGATTTTGTTATTTTTAGAATTTAATAAATATTTTTACGCTTTTTAAAAGTTTGTCGGATTTTGAAAATTTACTTTAGTATTTAATGACCGGATTTTATTATTTTTACCTTTTATAAATAGAATTTTGCTTTTGGTTATCCAAATTTTAATGTTTTTTACAATATTTTTATACTTAATTGTCGGATTTTGCTATTTTTGAATTCTATAAATAAGATTTTGCACCTGAGAGATTATGGTCGAATTATGCAGTTCTAACAATATTTTGATTTTTTATAGCGGCATTTTGTTCTTTTTAAGATTTCATTTATTTTTACAGTTTTCAACAGTTTATGGCTATATTTTGGTGTTTCAAAGCCGGATTTTGGTATTTTGTGTATTTTAATTCTTTCTGACAATATTGTAACATTTTATTACCAAATATTGCAATTTTTAAATTTTTATATATAAATTTTTGCACTTTTCTAAAGTTTATAACCAAATTCTGTTATTTTTCACATTATTTTAAGACCAGATTTTGCTATTTATAGTATTTCATGATTTTTTTACATTTAGCAGCAGTTGATGCTCAAGTTTTGGTAATTTATAACAACATTTTGTTGTTTATAAACCTAATTTTGTTATTTTTTTGCTTTTTATTAATAAAATTTTATATTTTTAAACCGTTTAAGTCGGGTTTTAAAAATATTTTAATTTTTTATCATCTGATTAAATCATTTTTAACTTTTTATGAATAGAAATTTGCATTTTTGGTGCTTTTTGACAATATTCTGACCAAATTATGCTACTTTTAACATTTCATTAATGAAATTTTGCTAGATTTTGGTGCTTTCTGATAATAAGATATTTATTATTAATAATATTTTTAGCGGTTTTTAGGAAAATATTGTTTTTTTACACAATTTTATGATCGGATTTACATATTTTTAATATTTTATTAATAGAATTTTAGAGTTTTCAACAGTTTATTAATGGCCGGATTTTGGTGTTTAGGATGTTGATGTTTCAAAGCTAGATTTTGTTATTTTTGACATTTTATAAATGGGCAATTTCATTTCAAGCGGACTAGAGCAGGAGAGGGGTACATTGAGAAATTTGCTTTAGTATTTCTTTTTCAGTTTCTATAACTTAGTAGTCTTTTGATCGTTTCATAAAACTCTTAAAAAAAATTTCTACAATTTTTTTTAGTTTTTTGTCGTTTTTAACTTAATCCCGTTTTTTGTTTAAAAACTGTCTCAGGTAATAATAATAATAATAATAATAATAATAAATCTTTATTTCCCAACAGACATAATCCAATAATAGGGAATATATACACATACAAATTATTCTTAAACAATTAATACAAGTTTAAATAAAAAATAAAAAATATATATTAAATTAAATTAAATTAAATTAAATTAAATTAAAATTAAATTAACATTAAGAAATTTCAATTACAGATGAAATAAAAACATTGAATGAATTACAAAAAATATCAACACAATAATTTATATTATTATAATTGCGACACATACTGGTAATTGGTGAATAGTATCCAATATTTGAGTGATAATGTTTGCATCTAAATGTGATTGCACTACGACTAGATAACCTCGGTACATTAAAACTAATCATAGACAATAAGTGTATATCATCAATCCTGTCATTTACAATATTATACAAACATACAATAGACGCAGTATTTCTACGAGAAGCTAGACTTTTTAACGCGTACATGTTTAACAATACATCATACGAAACAGAACGATCTGGGTATTGTTTTGTTTGTTTATAAAAACACATTCTAATAAAACGCTTTTGAATAGACTCGATAGTTTTTGAGTGCGCTGTGTAATATGGGCACCATACAACACTACAGTATTCAAGCTTAGATCTGACATATGCAAAATATAATCGCTTCAGGACTTGAATAGTGTCAAATTCTGAGCATGTTCTATTAATGAAACCCAAAAGCTTATAACTTGCGTTGGAAATATAATGAACGTGCTGTTTAAACGACAAAAATCTATCAAATATAATTCCCAAATCTTTAATGATATTACAACGCTCTAATATGTGTGAATTAATGTTATAATCAAATTTTATGATGTGTTTATTGCGTGAAAATGTCATAGCTTTGCACTTTTTTTGGTTCAGTTTGAGCTTATTAATAGTACACCATTTATTAATTTCATTCAAATCATTTTGAATAACAAAAGAATCACAAATAGTTTTTATACGAAAATAAATTTTTATGTCATCTGCATATAACAAAATTGATGATTTAACGCACTGCACAATATCGTTTATGAAAAGAAGAAATATGAGTGGCCCTAAGTTAGATCCTTGTGGAATACCACTTGTAGGAGTGAACGAAAGCGATCTGCACCCTTTATGCTCAACAAATTGAAGGCGGTCTTGTAGATAAGATTTTAACAAAGTAACTGTGTTATCATGGATTCCAAAATGGGGTAGCTTGCTTAATATTATGTTGTGGTTAATAGTATCAAAAGCCTTTTGAAAATCTGTATAGATAACATCTACTTGACAGCGGTCGTCTAACGCCTCAGAAATATACTGCGTAAAATTTAGTAGATTTGTTGACGTAGACCTCTTTTTTATAAAACCATGTTGACGTGTACTTATCATTCCTTTTACATGGTTGTATATTGTTGCAAAAACTATTGATTCAAATACCTTGGCAAAGTTGTTCAAGATTGAAATTGGACGATAATTTGTAACATCATTAGTTTTTCCACTCTTAAAAACAGGACATACACGTGCTTTTTTCCATACTGCAGGAAATTCTGAACATTTTAAAATTAAATTAAAAATATGATTTAAAGGAGCAAGTAATATAGAAATACAATCTTTTATTATAAATGCAGGAATTAAATCTGGACCTGCTGTAAAGTTTGATTTCAATTTTTTTGCAGCATTACTTATTTCTTGTTCACTAATAAAGTTTAATAACAAAGAAGGTGCATTCAAATTTAAAGTTGATGAATTATAAGTAGCTCCATCACGATCCTCATAAACACTTTGAAAATATTTGGAAAAACCGTTCACAATAGCTTGAGAATCATTCAATAGTTCTTGATTCCAGTAAAGTTGTCCTGGTATTCGAGTTGCTTTTTTCTTTTTATTAACAAACGACCATACTTTTGAAGGATCAGTGCAAATATTAGCCTCAGCATTATTTAGATAACATTTGTATTCATTGCGGATGGAAGTTTTTATTTCTTTGCGAACATTATTTATTTTTGTACGAAACCACAACAGTTTACGTTTATTGTACAATTTTATATAATGATTTTTAACGCGAATTAGTCGTATTGTTTCATTTGAGAACCATGCCGGGTATTTTTGTCGTGTATTAACTAATGACTTTTTTGGGACACAAACATCAAAACAAGAATAAAGTTTGGAGTACAATAACTCGCATGCTAAACTAACATTGGTACACAATAACAAGTCATTCCAATCTATTTCAGTAATGGACGCATACAGTTCTGGGTAGTTAGCAGCTTTAAAATTGTAAACTAGCAAGTTTGATTTGGGTTGAAAGTTAACAACATTTACTTGTTTAACAGAAGCAGTTATATGTAATACTGGGTGATGTTGATCTTCTTTAAGAAAAGGCTCAAATCTTACAATAGAGCAATTTATATGAGAAGTTGTTAATATAAGATCTAATAATCTTTTATTATGATTTAGCACTGTATTGCACTGTAAAATATTGTTAAAATCAAGAAAGTTTTTTAAATACAATGATTGGGGACTTCTTGTAGTATTTGTGATAGTATCTTGATAAAAAGACGGAACATTAAAGTCTCCTAAAATAAGAACGTCGTCAGTGTTTAAGATTGTATCAATGTATTCCAGTAGTAACTCATACTTTACTGCCGATAGCAGAGGAGGTATATAAATACACATAGCTTTAATATGTTTACCGCTCAACACAACATTAATAGCAAGAATATCAACTTCAGGTAAAGGAGATATAACGTGCTCTAGCAACTCTGACTGAAAAGCAATATCTACTGCAATTAACACTCCTCTTCCCCTTTTACCCGTTCTATCATCTCTATACACAATGTAATTATCTGGAAATAGTTCGCTGCTAAGAATGCCATTATTTAGCCAAGTTTCAGTAAGAAAAATTAAGTCGAAATTATTAGCTGCCACATTGTTATATAAATCATTGACTTTAGTAGACAAACCTCGCACATTCTGGTAATAGATATCAAATGTTTTAAAAAATGGAGTATGCAGTTGGGGATTAATTAGTTTTTCGACTGAATAATACGTGGTGTGCCGTTTACATACTTGATACGTAGATCTTCGTTGCCGTTATCTAATCTATTCTTTAGCTCATCACGTATTTTTCTTTCGTAGTTCTGCTGCATAGGTGTTTTATCATTCCTCAAATAACAGTTTGCAAATCTTCTAGTGTTTTTGAGCTTTTTAGAGTTTCTCAAAATATTTGTTGAATCACTGATGCTAGCAAAAACAACTTTGATGGGCCTGCGCTTAGAATTATCTTTATTTTTACCTAGTCTGATTACTTTGACAGGTTTGGGACAAACTTCAGTATCAACAGCTGTCTGGATTACATCAATCACCAATTGAGAGTCACTCTGCTCAGAATCAGTTTCCGGTGCATTGAATATAATGATGTTTTTCGAGCGTTTCTTCCGTTCTTCAATTTCATCAATAACTTTTTCGAAGTCAGAATCACAAAAATTAGTAGACGTTGTTTGTGGTAATTTAGAAATAGTGGACTTTAACTGTACTACTTCCTCGACCAATGCAGTAATAGTATTTTTAAGCGTTAATATATCTGAATCAAATATTTTACAGCAGTTGTTACAATTCCACTTAATATTACTTTTAGATCTTAGTAATCTGGTATCACTTAGCACAAGCCCAACACATTGAGCTAAAAAAGGTTCTTTGCAAATTGAACAATCAACAGCTTTAGATGGGTCGTTAATAAGTGCGTTACAGCATTTGCATTTTTGAGACATTTTGTAAAAGATTATGTACTATTAAATGATTTAAAACAAATAACTTAAAATGTAAATATAAAATACAAAATAATTAATAAATAAAGATATAGAATAAAATTATATTTAAATATAATACGTGTTTGTTTTAACAAAATTGTATACGAATAAATAAAAATCAAAACAAATAAAGACGGGGACACACGCTTCGCACCACACGGCCCTTCGTGGTGACTTTATATGAAGACAAACAAGATATAGGCCACGGAAAGGAATATTGTAGAGATACAAGGAAAAAAAAGATTGAAACGTTAAAATAATTTAAAATTAATAATAAAATTTTAAAATAAATATATTCAAGGTAAAAATAGTAACACGCAAAAAATAAACTAAAACAAGAATAAAAAGACAACCTCTATATCATTTAAAATTTTTGCACATAAAATATGTATATACTGAATTTACGGTTAACGTGTGGTACATATGTTAATATAAATAATAATGAAATCAAATTTGCAGCTCTTTACAATTAAGATTATAAAAAGTTGATAGCATCTGACATATGAGAACTCACGTTTTTATCGGGCGACACAAAAACTTTAATTTAACCATTTAATTTAACATCACTAAACACAAATTAATGAGAAGTACATGTTCACATGTTCACATACATTCATACAATAAAATATACAAAAAAAAATTTGGAAGTCTGTATTAGAAAATGCATTGACATTGAAGCCATTCAGGTACTTCACAACTGTCTGCGATTAATCAGACATAAGCAAAAAAGGCCTTGAAAGTCTTTGAGAGTATTATTACACTGGTATTATGGTATAAAATTTTGGTATCACAACAAATTAGTCTATATTTTATAATTACTAATTGAACTAATCTTTACTTACTAATTGAATTATTTATTAAGTATGTGCAAGTTTAATTAATAAATTAATAAAAAGTAAAATAGTAAAACAAGTCGAATGGTGCAAAATAACTGAGAAAACAGTTTTTCTTCCGCAGTGAAGTATTGCAGTCGCACAAAACAACAACTTACGAACTTTGAATTAAAAATATACCTTAAACTAATTAATATACAACTTGCTTGCGCGTTAAGCGCTTGTCAAATCAGATATTAAACAAAAAAGTTAATAACTAAACGTTACATTAGTTTTTATTTAACAAGGTCTGTATTAATTTAACATTGTTTTTTGTACAGTCCCAAAGTTGTATGTCATATGTCCACACCAGACTTAACAACTGCTTATATTTCTTCGCAATAGCCAATACATTTGGCCATATTAGCACATAATATTAAGTTGCCATTTATAAATACCAAAACGAGCTTAATGCAATCATTATTATGGCAACATTAATGTTTTGTTGTTGCTTTTATTGACTAGCTGTCAGTATGACATTGTCGTTTGCAAAAACAACTGTTGATTTTTTTTAGCTCTGCAAGACCAGAGATAAAAAGTAGGTACAGGACCACTAGCTTCTTTAAGACTAAAATAGACATCTTCCTGCTGAATGCTGATCTAATCTAACAAAAAGTCAAAATTTCAGTGAATTCTTTAAAAATCATGTGCTTTAATGTGTAATGTAATTCTTCATGCCAAACCTGTCAAATAATGCGCCGCAAATATTGCAAAAATAATAATTACAGATCAGATTTCTTCATTTAATTCAGTTTCTGAAAGATTTTAGACATGATAACAAACAGTGAGATTGGTTTATATAATGTAATTTTCATATTTTAATACCTACTTTAAACAAAATACAGCATTGCTTATGTTTGTAAGCGTGACAAGAGGATTTTTTATAATAACGTTGTTCAAATATTTGCTCATCTTGTACATTATGCGATTGAAAAATACTATCTAGGTGATTATCAAACTTTGAGCTTTTTGTTTGTTACTTCTCGCTCAGCTTAAGTGTACTTTTTTAATTAGCAGTACCTGGTATTTTTATTCTTTTAGCAGTCTTCCAGAGAAAATAATTGTTGCCGTTTTTATTTGTCAGTTCTCTCAGATATGTATTAAAGAATTCCTCTTTAATGTATTTTTAATAGAATCTTGTCTTGTAAAAATTTAGGTTATGGTGTCTGTTAAACATCGTTAGTAAATTTCTTCACTTATGTATCCAACTCTTTTGTAAGCAGTATCTAATTTAATTTTTTCTTTTATAGACTATTTAAAAGTTTCAAAGTCAGCATAGATTTGGTTTTTTTTTTATAACATTCGTTTCAGCTTTAGTTTATTGCTGACTGCTCGTATTCGTCATTTTCATAATGTTTTTTGTTGGTTTACCTATGCATATAGCCATGTTCATTTAGTGCACCGAGTATATCAAATGCCTAGATAGGCAATATATTCCTGTCGCGTCTAAAAAGTATTTTTTCATTTTTATATTTTCATCAACATTTTTCTATTTATTTATATGTTGGCTCTTTGTAATGTTGAACATTTTTCTTAATTATTACCAATGGTACAAAGCTTGCTACAAATTTTAACAATTATTTACTAAGAAACTACCAACAAGTAAAATAAGTTGATAAATACAATACAGGGTGTTTTAAAACATGTGTCGGAAAATAAAAAGTGGGATTGGTTAGCTAATTATAAGAAAAAAAGTTTCCATTAACATGGTTCCACAAACGCACCGTTTTCAATATCCCGGGTGTAAAAAAATTATTTTTTTTATTTTTTTTACGATATCTCAGGAACCGTTTAAGATACAAAACTCAGATTTTGTACACATCTTAGCATTAATATTAGCTACTTTTTAGATTTTAGGGTTGCGTGAGGTTTTTATGGCTCTAATTTCTATGACACTTGGGAAATTGGCATTCTGAAAACACATTGTAAACCACCAATATTTTCTACACAAAAATGGCACTCCTAGTCAAAAGCTCTAAGTTAAACCGTTTTAGAGAAATACGACATTTTATGATAGAAAACATGAAAAAAATGTTTTGTTGAACATAAAAACATTTGTTTTTGATCTAGTCGTCAGCATTCATGCATTTGTTTCATGAATTTAAGTTATTGACAATTGTCGTTTAGTTGTTAAATAACCTTTTTTCAAAAGAAGTCAATATCGCGAAAACTTATTATCTTTATTATCCAATTAATTTGCCCATTCTTAGTATTTTGCTTGCACGGTGATAGCAAAATGAATAATTACAGTGATTATAAACAATAAACGCCATAAACAAAATGCATATGCATTTTGTTTATGGCGTTGCCAATGGAAATGCAGCAAAAGCTCGTCAAATTTATCAAGAAAGGTTTTCAATCCGAACGTCTACATCAAACTGGAAGTGTACATAAAAGAACTGCAAGAAATGGGAGACCACGCCTGCTACTTCCGTAAATTGAAGAAGATGTTTTTCAAGAAATCAAAAACGATCCATTAACTAGCAAAGAATAGCTTTAAACCTAAACCTTAGTCACGTTACAGTGTGGAGGATAATAAAAAACCAGATGTTATATCGTTATCACATACAGCAAGTACAATCCCTTTTACCATCGGATTTTCCGCAAAGATTGGCTATGTGTCAATGGTTTCAAGAAAGAATTGCGCAAAATCCTCGATTTTTAGAACAAGTTTTATTTACGGACAAAGCAAAAATTTTTCTCGATAATGAACTTCCATAATAATCATGTATGGGCCGATGCCATAATGGAAAGCCATCATCAGCAAACATTTTCCGTTAATGTTTGGGCAGGTGTTATAGAAGACCATTTACTAGGTCCATATTTTTTGCCGTTTAGGCTAAATAGTCAATCATATTGTAATTTTCTGTGGTTCATGCACGATGGTGCTCCTGCACATTTTAGTTTAGTTGCGCGTCAATTCTTAAATGAACAGTAAAGGAACCGTTGGATAGGTCGAGGAGGCCCACAAGCTTGGTCTCTTCAGTCTCCTGATCTAAATGTTTTGGATTTTTATTTGTGAGGTCACTTAAAAAAATTAGTTTACACTACAACAGTTAATACTGATGAAGAACTAAGAAATCGCATTATTGCATCCAGCAATACGATACGAAACACTCCAGGAACTTTCGAACGGGTACGTCAGTCACTAAATTTTTGTGATTTTTCTTGTTTTTCATGTTATTGCTTAGTTTTGTAAAATAAAGTTTTTGTGATCATGTTGCTATTTTTTCTTTCAGTTCCTAAGATATCGTCAAAAAATTTAAAAAAATAAAAAAATTTACACTCTGTATCTTGAAAACGGTGCATTTGCGGAACCATGTTAATAAGAACTTTTTTTCTTATAATTAGCCAAGAAATCCCACCCTTTATTTTCCAACACATGTTTTGAAACATCCTGTATATCCCAAAAATGATAATCCGAAACTATTCAAGGTTAATGTCCAGAGACTGCTTAAGCCTAGTCTTCAATGTATATATATATTTTGTAGTCAAAATTGTAGGCTGATGCAGACAACAGTATTTTTTAAAAAGCTACTAATATAATTTATTTATGAATATGTTTATAAGTCAATGTAGTATGTAATTCAAGCACACTAATAAAGGTTGCATAACATGCAACACTAGTCTATTTGTCTCTCACTAGAAATAACTCAGTCAACTGCAATTATAGCTGTTATTATGTATAAGTTACCTAGCTTCATTCTATATGTAATGTATGATCTAAGATAGACGTTAATACATGACAGGTCAGGTAATCAAATGTGATCCCTTAGTTGAGAGGTTTGCTGTGTGTATCATTTTTCAGAAAGCTTAAGAAAGCATTCTTCTAACCAAGTTAATAAACTTTTCTGTTTAGATTGTTTTGTCACAAGTTTCACGATGTAGTGGCTAATATAAATTTAAATAACTCCCAAATAATATAATTTTTACATTAATTCATGAAAGTTGTACAAAATTGTAATAAATACAATCTAATGTTGTTTGCTGTATGATCGTCCTCATCGGTCACCTGATCCGGAAATTACTTGCGTAAGAAGTAGAAGATGATAGTATATAAACTTCTATTCAATTATAAACAGAAACAGTTGGCTAATAATTACCAAGCATTAATGTGTTTATACGAAACTCTAAACATTGTCAGGTCAGCAAAAATATGGTTTTGTTTATACATAACGTACATGTCATATTTCAAACAGAATCTCAAGTCTATATTAAGTCATTATTTGATATCCAACAATTGTATTAGTGTATTTAAAATTATTAACAAAAAAATCTTAGAATCAAAAATAGATTTAAAAAAATAGTTTATACTGTATTTAATTTTTGACATATCATAAAATGTATATCTCATTCATTTACAATAAATTATAATTGATATAGAACAAAATATTCATCAATTATATTAATTCAATACTTTTGAGAACAGGTTTTGTTTAATATAATTTTTTAAGTGTAAATAGATCTAATATTATTTTTGTAACAATAAAACCTATGCATTTTTAATTGTTATTTTTTACAGCATAATATATACTGAATTATTAACAACATTATAAAAAATGAATAATATTAGGTTTATTGAGGTTTTAAATATAGAACAATATAGTTATATTTTAATATCTATTAAATCCTATAGACTTGTTTTATATTTTAAGCTCACTAAATACCACATTTATGCATCCAACTATGGGTTCCATTGAATTGCCTCAAAGGGCTTATTGTATGCGATAAAATATGATGGACTGTTATTTTAATACTCAAATTAATTAGGACGGCTACAAAGCTTTCATAGCGAACATTTTTATTGATTCGTCTAGGCTAGACATAACAAACAAATAATTTAGATAAAAGTTTAGTTATATAATTCAATAAACTAGTAAATTTTACAATAACATACATATATTTATTTTAGGAAATATCGTAGCTGTATGAGAAGATTATAAATATTAAATAAGCTATTAACTAAGGTCAATTTGCTTATTTTAAATTGTGATATCTAGGAATTACTTTCTTAATACCTTTGCAATGTATTTATAGTACAGGATTTCAAAAAAAAAAACCCTGAAGAAGTTGACGTACAACTCTAAAATTTATTAGAAATTGTAATTAGTGTACTCCGATTAGGCTGATCAATTTTCATCTAAATTTGACCATGCTTTGCATACATATTTAGCTTTAATTTAAAACACATGCCATTACGTTATATGCCAAAAACAGTGGTCTTTAGCCAATTAAATTTGTATTAAATATACCAACCAATACTATAATCATGCATTAGTTTAAAATAAAATTTGCTGCACATGAACTAGAATCAAATATAATGATATCCTATTATCTGTATTTTATTTTAGTTCCTTTGCTGCAAATTTCATTTTATTTATTTTATTGAACTAAGACATAATTATAGCATTTATTAATAACTTTTATTTTAAGTATGAGAAAGTTTGCTTACATTTTATATCCTCTGAATTATATTTCATAAATATTTTAGTATATAGTAAAATTTTATTTTATTAACACTGGATGAACAGAAAGTTTGAAATTATATCGTAAACAACGTTAAACTAGATAACGAAAAGGGCAATATATAATTTGCACACAATTCCAAACCCACTGAGTTATAAATAATAATAAAATGTTGCAGTATTGCTTTATATTTTATTATAATAGTTTAAACTTTATTGGCATTACTCAAGCTTGTTATTATTATTATCAAGATTAGAAAGTACAGTAAATGAATTTATCGTATAAACATACATTGTATTATAAAATGTCATTGATAAAAATATAAATAATGTTTAATTGCTGCATTCACCATCTATAACATGTATTCATAAACGTTCATTAAAAAAATGATTTTCTTTTATAAAAGACATATGTAACAAAATACAGTGTTAGAATGTCTTAAATTAAATTAAATCATTACTAAGTTTTTATTATTAATAACCCTCATAGGGTTCCATAATATAAATATGAATTTATTTACTCGACACTATTCACTAATGGTAAAGCTTCCATAGTAATTGACACAAATAAATTTTAAATCTGATGTAACTAGAAATTACAAAAATGATCCAATTTTGCATTGTAAGTATTCTGGACAATAAAACTAATTATCTTGTCTGTTTTGATTAAATTAATTACTCATAACCAGATTTGGGCGTTAGTGACTAACAAGTTAGTCAAAATACTAGTTTGATTAGTAATTAATCATTAATCACATTTTTTTTAAATTGATTATTCATTAGTCAGTTTATTTACAATTACAAATTAATCATTAATCGATTACTTGCGACTAATGGTTAGTCAAAACTACTGTCAATCGTCAATCATCAATCACATCGCATTTATTTGACTAACTATTTTTTAATGTCTTTTACTAATGAAAAAACTTATTTTATACATTTTTGACAAATACAGTTATTCAAAATTACATCCGTCATTTTAAATTTAAGAATATTAAAAAAAAAAAAATTAAAAAAAATAAACAAAACAATTTTAAAAATTTAAAAAAAGTAAAATTTATAAAAATTAATGAAAAACATAAAATTTAAAAAAAAATAAACAAATAATTTAAAAAATTAAAAAAAAATAATAAAATTTAATAAAAAATGTTTAAAAATTAAAAATGTAAAGTTTAAAAATCAAATAATTAAAAAAAAAATTATAAAATTTTGTGTTTTATATAACTGACGCTAATTCATTTCAAGAACGGCCATTGCCGTCAAATCGAGTTAGTTCGGTTTATCTTATCCTTTCGCATCAGCACGTCACAACCCGCTATCGTTTCCACTTGCCAATCTTTTAGAATTATTATACAATCCAGTGGTGGAGCTAAGATTTTTGAGCCCGACCGCAATATATTGAGAAGGGCCTCCTCAGAAACGGCATTGGAAAAAAAGCTTACAATTTTGTAGTTCATAGATATATTTTAGATAAATATTATAGTCAAATTGTATACTGTCAATAACCTACTACGTCTATAAAAAAGTTTCTAAAACTGTAAAACAAGGTACAGTAATGGTTTATGTTTACATAAATATAGCAAATCTGTCAGATAGTATTCTAAGTTGTCAACAAAAAATTACAACTCATAAATAGTTTACAGTAATCTGTAAATGTCATCATAAAAAAATCGTATTCTATGTTGTCCAAAAATGTTTGTCAAAAATTTTATTTTTTAAACTTTCAAAACTGTTAAAAAGTTACTAACTTTAGAAAGTTACTAAAACTAAAACTGCCAAACAGTTTACCGTAACGTGTAAATATATCATATACTGGAAGCAACTTACCAGATCTGAGAAATTGTTTTCTAAATTGTTACAAAAACAGTTTACAGCAACATAATATGTTAAAATGTATTTTAATTTGTTAAACAGTGTTGCTAAATCTGTCAAAAAACTATTGAAAATGTCAAAAAATTACTAAAATTGTCAAACAGTTTAAAGCAATTTGATAAAATAAATACAATCAGCCAGATGGTTCAAATTTTATTCAAAATTGTCAAAAACTTTACTACATGTGTCAAAAAGTTACTAAAACTGTTAACCAGAAGACCTTAATGCTTAGTGTTAACATATCATCCCTAAGCATCAAAATGTATGAATAACATTTTCTCACTGTCTAATAAACCCATGTGTGAATAACTTGAGATAGTTTCGTACATTTTTTAAATTTTCCTAATTTTTAAATTATTTTTTTTACTTTCTTCTACTTTTTTTGAAATTTTCAAAAATATTTTTAAATTTTCTTAAATATTTTTAAATTTAATTTTTTTTTTAATTTAGATTTTCTTAGATTTTAAATTATTTCTAAAAAAAATAATTTTTTTATTTTCTTTATTTTTTTTTTTTAATTATCTCTTTTTCTTACATGTTTTTAAGTTTCTCTCCAGTGGTTCGGCATTGACTCACACACTGTCGGTTCACCCGTAATGTGTGCAAGTAGAGTGACCGCATAGAAACAATCCATAAGTTAAATTTAATTATACAGAGTGATTTATACCAGGAGGAAAAAAATTACAATTTGTGTTTGAGATTAAATTCTAATCAAACAAAAATAAATTATTTTTATAATGTCTACAATTAATATATAATAGATTTTAGAAAGTTAATAAAGAAAATATTTAAAAAAAAATAAAGAATTTCAAAGTTTGTTCAAATGACATTATATAGCACCCGTTGTCTTCAGTTAATTAAAATTGGCAAATATTTATTCAATTGAAGTAGATTGATGTAAATAATAACTAAAATGAGTCAGTGCGACAAACACAGTACAGACATCTATAAATTTATAATACACTGGCAAGCAAAAAAAAAGTTATTTTAAATTTATGACTTATTTTCAAAAATTTTTGTTTTAACTTTATATTTGCTGTTTTAACTTTGTTTGCAAATTGTAAACTAAAGTAGGCGTTTAATAATTCATTTCCTGAGCAATGTTATCTATCTGTCAGTTATTATCACCGTGTTACAAACTTTTATAAAACAAAATCCATTTCGCTCTATTTGAAATTGGGATTTTAGTTAGTGTTGATTTTTCTCTGCAGAACTTGTCATTCACACGGTGTACTGACTTAACGGGTCATAATACCTTTAAACCTTATTGTTGTGGCAAGAATTATAGCGTCGATTGAAGATGGGCAAAGAAAACGTGAAACTGCAAGGATTGTTGGTAAAAGCCTTTGTGCTGAACAAAAGGTATATCAGCGTTACTTGGATACTGGCCTTATAACCAACAGATCCGAATCCGGGTGAAAAAAAGTCACCACGAACAAAGATGACCGTTTTTTGGTGTCCACAAGTTTGCGGAATAGAACAGCTTCTGCAGTTTATCTACGAAATCAACTTCATGAAGTTAGATATGTAAATGTTAGTAAATGGACTGTTAGAAGAAGGCTTTGGGTTGCTGGATTGTCTTGTAGATAGATGGCTACGGGTTCACCTTTACAACGCCGACATCATATTGCAAAATTGGCTTTTGCCCAAAATCACCGGGCATGGAATAATGAGGACTGGAGCAAGGTACTGTTTCATATGAGTCGCGCTTTTGCCTCAATGGATCAGACAGACGTCGAAAAGTGTGAAGAAGATGCGGAAAAAGATACGCTTCAATTTATATTGATAAGCAACTTCCATTTGGCGGTGGGTCGGTTATGGGTTGGGCAGGAATTTTTACCAAAGCACGCACGAAGTTGGTCTTTATAAAGAAAAGCTCCCTGACAACTCACAGATACATTATAGAGGTTCTCGAAAATCGTGTTATGCCCTTCATGGCAATTATGGGCAAACGCGGCATATTCATGCAAGATAATGCTAAAGTTGTTAGAGATTATCTGAATGAAGTGTGATTTTCGCGGTTCGATTGGCCAGCTCTCAGCCCAGACATGAATCCCATAGAACATGTCTGGAATAAATTGGGACAACGTATCCAAAAGCATACACCTGCTCCAAGAACTGCTCAGGAGCTAAGATGCAAGATAATGCTAGACCTCACGTAGCCAGAGTTGTTAGAGATTATCTGAATAAAGTGTGATTTTTGCGATTCGATTGGCCAGCTCTCAGCTCAGACATGAATCCCATAGAACATATCTGGAATGAATTGGGACAACGTATCCAAAAGCATACACCTGCTGCTAAAACTGCTCAGGAGCTAAGACAGTTGCTATTGCAGGAATGGAATAATATCGACCAAAATATGATCTTTAATTTAATTCAAAGTGTTCCTCCTCGACTTAAAGCAGCCATTAATGTTTTTTTTATCATTTTTTTTGTTCCATAGTAGTCCTAGGAACAAAAATTCGAACTTCGTCTAAACTGTAAATTTGTGATCAATAAATATGATTTACGATTCAACATTAAATTTTTAATTTAGTGTTTAAAATACAGTACAATTGTTTACAATTTGCTAACATAAAGTTAAAACAAAAAACTCCAAAGCTAAGTCATAATTTTAAAGTGACCTCTATTTTTTTGCTTTCCAGTGTATATAAAATATCATTTTATAAAGAAAAATGCGCAGAGTACTGTTAAAAAAAATCAAAATGTTTAAAAAATAGAAATGAGAAATTTTTTAAAAGAAGCCCCTGATGTATTTTTATTAATAAAGGTCAATTTACATTAAATTTTAAAATGTCTATAAGCAATTATTAAGGGTAGTAATAATAATTGAAATTGCTGCAGGCCACCGTAGAAAAAAACTGTCTAATATAAGAGTAAAAAATATCAAAAAAGTGATCATTATTAAATTACTAAATACAAATACAAATATTCTCGAAACGTTAACAATTCTAAATAAACCAGGCAAAAAAAAATCATTTTTTAGAAATCTTAAGAAAGATTTTTTTACGCATTTTGTCAAATCTGCTTAAATCAATAATGGGCAAAATAACTTTCAAAATCGCAAATATTTTTAAATTAAATAAACCTCAATTTTACATTGGCTAAGCCACGTATTCTGGAAGAGTGCCACTATTTGCATTAGTTGCTTGTAGCGGCTAGAGCATATGCTAAAGCTATTCATCGTCAGGGTGTTGAAACCATGTTGAACAACGATTATTCAAAACTAGTCACTTAAACCCTGAAAAACTAACGAGACGTCATAATGCTAAATGTCAAACAAAAAATCAAAGTTGCACATGCAAGCGTTCAGAATATTTTAGACTAAACTCATTTTCAAAAATATACCATTCACAGGTATGAAGAAATGAACTTTAGCAGTTTAGATCTCAAAAAATACAAGCTTTATATGACGACGATATTCCGCTACGATTAAATTTTTGCCGATGGCTGTTGATCAGTGCTAACAATAATCCACATTTTATTGAAAGTTTTCTGTGGAGTTGTAAATCCACTTTTACTCAGGAAGGCATTATAAATACTTATAATTTGCAAAACTCTCATCAAATCGTATCAACAAGATGGTCATTAAATATTTGGTGTGGGTTACTAAATAATTGTGTTATTGGTCCACAACTTCTATTTGACTTAATTCAGCATTCTACCTTGTACCACTATCACAGTTCCATAAAGTTCCGTTAGCAGACAGAATAAATGTTTGGTACCAACATTATGGTATACAAATTAACTATTCTAACATGTGTATTAAAAGAAGTGGACCTACACCATAACCTCTTAAATCACCGGATTTAAATCCTTTGTATTTCTTCTTCTGGGGCTATTTGAAAAAAAAAGTTTACCACAAAACCTGTTGTCAGACCTTAAAATATCATAACTCGCATTCATGCAGAGGTTGTATTAATTGACAAAAACATGCTGCAGGTGATACGTGCTTCAATGTATCAATGCTTGGAATTAAGTAGAAAGCAGTTTATTTGAAAGCAATTTAAAAAAAAAAATAGATAATATTGTTGATACTTTTTATAAAATTTAAATGTTTTCTTGTTTTCTTAGTTACTCATTAACAAGTGTCAATTAGACAAATGTTTACTCTTAATTTTCGATTTGTTTTGTGTCACTTTTGAAACACCCTGTATAAACCTATCTATAAAAATTAAATTTAAAGAAAATTGCAATAAAAAATCTAAAAAAAAACAAAATATTTTTTGTTTATATAATGAAAGTGATTAAAGTTATAGTATTATATAGTTGGGTTAGATAAAGTTCCAAATTACTTTTCCAAAAGCTGTTCAATATTTTGTCCATTGACTTGCAAGTACACTTGAATTAGTAAAATCTAGTTTGAAAGCACTAACTCAAAAGTTTTTAACTTTTTAAGGGCCAATTTTAAAAGTACGTGTTATAAAAATATAATATTTGGATACCAAATTTTATGTTTTCAACACCAGAGAAAAACTTACTAACTACAGATTTGTTTATGTTCTTTTATTGGATTTGCAGTGATTATTTTTATCTATTTTCAAAATATGAAAGCTGTAACTTTATTAAATTTGTCTTAAAAACTTTAAAATTTACTGAGTAGTTACAGCTTTTATGCTAAATATTGTTAAAAGTTTTAGCAATTTTGTTAGATAAACGATTTAAGGTTATTATTAGTAGCAACATAACAATAACATTTGTCATAAAATATTCTAAAAATAAGAGATGATAGATTTATTATTGCAGAAAAATAATTCAATTCAACAATATTTGACGACACAAACAACGATAGACTTTTGCAATTTTCTCAAAAGAACAGAAATCTTCTGTTCATTTTTTCCCATATTTTTGTTAAATGTTATTTTATTTTAATTTGTGGATTAAGTTTTTTGTGTTTTTGTCTTAAACTTTGGACAACTTTTGATACATTTTCTGCAAAAAATTGGTGTTATTATAAATATTTTATTATTATAATAAATGGAACTTCTGTGAAACTTTTGATAAACTTTATGAAAAAAAATAGGTTTTTGATCATTTTTTGCTGAAAATGAGATTTCAACACAATATTTCAAATTTGTTATATAAAATAGTTTTTAGGTGATTTTTGACTTAATTTCGCATTATTGTTTAATTTTCTAAAAAATTTTGGTTGTGTTTCAAACAACAAATAAATCTTTTGTGTAAATTTTACTCTATAAATAGGGTTTCTGTAAAATTTGATGTTTTTGTTAAAATGTATGCAATAAATGTATTATTTCCGTGTAAATTTCAATATTTTTTTCATATTTTCGGTATAAATTAGTTTTTTGTACACATTTTTTTATATAAATAAAGTTTTGTATCAATAATTAAAAAAAAACAGCTATAACATGATTAAAAAGCTGCATGCGACTCCAAAGCCAACACATGTACTAGCTAAATTTTTCCTTTATCCTGCTGTTTCCAAAATCAATATGTTGTACTTTATTTTTTGTATATCTCTATAGAAAGAAATCCAAATTATTTTGATCTGAAGAAAAACACCTAAACTTGTACTCAAAAATGTGACAGCGGTAAAATTCACACTTGTCAAAAGGCAAACCTTCAAAAAAGGCAAGCAGATCATTACGGAAAAAAGTAAACAATAAAGACTTTGATCTTATTTGGCATTAAGAAAGCTCTAGTTACGCGTTCATCGACAATCCATTAAAAAGAACAACAAAGTATATGATTTTAAACTCTCAATAGCCCAAACGTGCGTATCATAAAGATTGGTTATGCAATGAAAAGGCTAGAATTAAGTCTCATCTAAACAAAACACCACGCCATTGAATGAGTATCATATGTAAGACCTGTCAGGCTAGTTCTGCTTATTTGCGGATTTTCTTCCACAATTTCTCGGTTGCCATTAAATTTTGTGATAAAACAAGTGTCTATCGGAAATGCGTTGAGCATACCAATAAGAAACCGTAAGCTAAAACCATGTTTATTAACTCTTTATACACGTATGCCATATTTTATTACAATTAAAACATTTGGTTGTACATTGTCTCCTACTACTATTTTCAATAAAATCGTTAATTTTTGTTGTCCTATTGTCTATTTTTTTTGTTTTCTGTGCAAAAATAAATATTAAATCATTTTTTATTTGGCTATAATATTTTTTTCTTTTTATTATATTTTTTAATTAACTCTTATAGAAATGTGTAAAATTGTTTCAAATTTAGTTCACCTGTATATTCATATTCAAGTTGCAACACTTGCCAAGGCTCGTGCTCATCGTATGAAAATTGGTATTATTCCAATATTTAAACCATCAGTTTCGTTTAGTACACAATTAGTAAAACTTTGTTATTGTTTTAAAATATACAGATTGTTATAATCTTCAATCCTACATGTAAGGTTTGGCAATTTAATTAACACAACAAATTTAAGAAAAATAAAAACTTTTTAATATTTATTTAAAGTAATCTCCATTCAACCTAATATATATTACAATTTTTAAAAAATTTGGTCTGTAAAAAGTGTCTTTAATTCAGCGGTTGTATATTCAATGACTTCTGCATTCTAAAATTGTATTTCTGTGAAATCTGTTTTTACTTTAAGAATGAGAAATTTTTAATAGTGTTGATTCTTTTACTAAAATATATTATCACCTACAATAAACTTTTAGTAAAAATATTTGTTGCTTTACATAAGTTTAGGATTAATTTCCGACAAACAACTAATACTTAATTTTGATAAAATATCACGTTTGCTTATTTTTTTTATTTTTTTTATTTAATTAAAATGTTTAACAAAATAGCTAGGTATATGATAAAAATCATTTAATAATTTCACTTGATCTAAAAATATTTATAATAACAAAATTTTTATTTTGTTTTATATTTTGCTTTAATTCTTTACGCTAATAGCAGTAAACAATATAATATTCAAGCAACATTCTATAAGTTAAAATGTAAAATTGTAAATAGTTTAAAATAAATATCAGTTTATAAAGAAAAACCGTCATAAGAACAAAAAACAAATTCTGACCAGAATTAATTTTAAAAAACCTAATTTCAAAATACATATTAGTTAAATAGGTAATCTTTTTTTGTTTAAATATTCAATAAATGCTTTATTTTTATACGAACCGTGGGCACATATAAAACAACAAGTTGAGTTAAAATAAGAATAGAAATATGCTCTGTTAATAACTTAATTATCAATAAACAAAATCTTTTTTTGTCATATAGCCAGTTCAAGTTCATATTACTATAATATATGGTGGAGGCGCCGACAATGATATAAGGTAGCAGCCTAACATAAAATTGTATTACAGGTTGAATTATTAAAAACTAACACCGCCTCATTATTATATTGAAATATGTTTAATATAATTTGTATTTTAACCATAAATTGAATTAAATCACGATTAATTAACTATCCCACCAGACAACTTGATAATAGTTGAATGTTATATATTTGATAAATTAATAATTATATTGCATATATTGAGTAATTGCATAAATTATTAGACTATTTTTACTAACATTAAAATTACCTAGTAATTAAACTAAATCAAAAAATAAAGTCTAATACATTACAAATAATTTAATTCAAACCAAATTTAGAGTATAATTTAGTTAGAATAAGTTTTAAATAGAAAATCATATTGTTTGTAATAAAATAATAGTTCGGTTTCCTTTCCACAGCAGCATTGGACTCCCTTAAATATTATTTTTATTTTAGCAAATTTAATAAGAATTGTTTGTTAAGACCATTCCAAAATAATATTATTTATTTTATTTTATTTATACCTAATTATTTTGAATTAAAATAAAATATTTATCAATGTTTGCAACAATATTTTTTTTAATACAATGTTACTTCTCAAAAAGGCAGTCAACAATCGATCGGAAACGAGAACAATTGAAATGTTAATTTTAATTGTACGACGGCATGCAAATAATCGGCTGGAATTATAATTAGTACTTACCCCTACAAACATGTCGAACCCGTCAAAATAAAATTTTATACGATTAAAATAACACCCAAAAATAAAATTATTTCCGCACTATGTAAGAATAGTTCGTAGCGTGTGCGCGCTTTATTTTTTCAATTAGATAGTATTGTTTATTATTACGCGGACCACTTGTCGGATCCTGGCGCGTGAACCGTCGCTTAAGTAGCAGGGGCAGACATGAACACTCTCCTGCTGCCAGCTTAGAACTGCTGCTGCGAGCCGGTGCTGCGACTGCTGCAGACTCTGCTTGGCTTCAGCTCTTGCACTCAGTGGTTTCCTGCTGGCGGGGAATGCGCTGGACAGGTGCATCTGCATGGCTCGCTGTGTCTCTCTGCATGTCTCTACCTGGACCGCCCACCATCCCGCTCGTATCACTCTTATCATGCTTATCACATATGAGAACATTGCACGGCCAGACTAAACATTACACCACGCCGATCGCCTTACCAGACGCGCGATAAATAATAATAAATAGTTTTTTATTACGTTTTTATCTGTTGTAAACAGGAATATTATGTGTTCCTGCAGAGGTCATTTACTTAATTACCACTTGTTTTTGGAATTATTGCAAAAGCAATTAATAAACACTAATTTTATAGATCGCTTTTGCGTATTTGCAAACTTCGTATTTAGAAAATATAAAAAAGAACACTAAATTAATTTTCCATAAGATCGGTAAATATTATCGTCTCATTATTGAACTTACTCTACTATAGGAAAACTACATTACTCAAATAAGTATTTATAAAATACGTGAACGTACAATATAAACATTAGCAACAAGGTTTATAAGCAAACATCTGCATTATAACTGTTGGCTTTAACAACAAATGCAGTTTTATTTAATTTTTATGCATGTTCTTTAAGAATGTCACAACAACTTAAAAATACCTTTGATCACATTGAAAACGACATTAAGTTGTCTGTGGATATTCAATAAGATGATATGGATTATACTTTTTGAGAAATAACAACAAAATCGCAAAGCCAGTCTACTATTAATTTTTATTTATTTCGAAACGTGATATTTTGAAATTATTTAATGTGTCAAACAAAATAAAAATACTTATAAATGGACACTATGGACTTTAAATAGTTGTAGGTTATAGTCTGAGGAAATAGGAAGGTTTTCAAATTGACTATGTAACACTTATGCTACAGATTCTTAGCCACAAATACATAGTCAAAGGCTATACTTTAGTAATTATTTAGATAAAAGTGGGCAAACTGCAGTGCCGCCGTTAGATCAATTTCATGTGGCCCTTCATACAATTTCAGGTTTTCAAAAATTTTAAGCTAAATGAAATTTAAAATAGGGTACATAAAACGTATAAAAAATTGTGATTCTCAAAATAAGTAGGTTCTTTGCAGGTAGTAGATCTCAGTTGAAGGAGTTTGATGATAAAAATGTTGTTAATAAAAATATTGCTTGCTAATATTTATATAATCAGAAACAAAAAGAACAAGTATTGCAATAAAAGAAGATGTAAAACACATTTACTGTGTACCATATCACGAATATATTTAAAAATCCGTTTCAACCTTTACAAGGCCATCATCGGACGGTAATGCAAACAATACTTGTCCGTGCGTCCGATGATGGCGTTGTAAAGGTTGAAACGGCTTTTTAAATATATTTGTGATATAGTACAAAGTAGATGTGTTATATTTATTTTATAACAAACTACCACATTTTTAAAATGTATTTCATTTTTTTTATTAACACAAAACAAGCTACTGAATTAAGTAGCAATATAAAACCATTTTTTTTTGCAGCACCAAGGCTTTATTGAACAATTTGTACCCTTATTTTGTTGCACAACGCATATACATTTTTTTATGGTTGTTGTATGCTAGCACATTGCTTAAAAGGATTTTTTTTCTAAGTGCTAACCTCACTCAACAAATATGCAACCTATGTCGTTGATGTATGCTAGTACACTGCTTGATGGAGTTTGCTTTATGTTAGTCAAAATAAAGTTGAAGGCAAAGTTTTAACTTATTAATATTCCAAAAACTGTAAAAAATACTAACTACAATTTTATTAGTCAATTTAAAGATTTTATCAAAATAATTTTTTTTCAATTACAACTATTTTCTGCTGTAATTAATACAGCACAGGCAGACATTAATTTGGACTTAATTTACAATGTAACAAAATATTTAAAAAAATGACTAAAAAAAAAAATGAGAATATTTCTCACAAAAACTATTAAAAATTTTATCAAAAAATTTGTTCTGCTCTGTTATTAAATCAAAACAAAAGTACTTGTTTTTAATACAGGCAAAACAGGCAGTTAATACTTCTCTAGGAGTAATTCCACTGAAATTCGAACAATCGTCCCCACATTGATATCTCCGATTTTGCTCAAATTTTGTACACATGTTTGGGGTACCAAAATATCTTAATCTTAAAATTTTAAATCTCTAAGGCTCGTTTGCACCAACGTCGCTTAAATCTTAAACTGCCCTTAAAACGTTAAGGGTGGCTTATTGCGTTGCACCAAATATTTAAGGGAGTTTATGACTTTAAGGGACCCTTAACTTAAGCGGTCAATATTGTCGGCTTAGTAAAAACTTAACCTAAAAATATAATTCAACGTCAAAATTTATTTTTTTGCATTGATATTTTGGCTTTATTTCCGTTACTATGCAACAATATTAATAAAAACGTCCAAATTTAATATAATCTACACTGACATACGCTATTAAAGGTTAGGTTTTATGTTATTTAAGCATTTTTATTATAGAAATAGACACAATAGACCAACAGTTTTTGTAAAATAACTAGAAATGTACAATGTTGCTATGTGTAATCTATTTTAAACTTCAGTTTGCTAAACTAAACTTAAAACGTGTTGGTGCAATGCAATGAAAATTAAAACTAATCTTAAAATTAACTAGAGTTTAATTAAGCGTCGGTTTAAGCCAACATGGTGCAAACGGGCCTAAGTGCAATAGAGTGTAAATGGCAGCCATTTTAATTTTTTAGGAGTATTTTATTTTTTTTAGTTTTTCGCTGTAAATAAGCAAAAAATAGTCAACATTTTTATTGGAAAAGATATACATACCTTATAGGAAATTTTTCGTAGAACACGATCCCGCTCTTGGTTTCCGAAATTTTTCGTGGAAAATTGAAAAAATACCATTTTATAAAAAATCTGATTTCTTTGATTCCGCTACACCTAGAGACTTAAAATTTGAATATGATACTTCTAAAACATACTACTTTTGATCGCAAAAATAATAAAACTGGATTCGTTTGCCTTAAGGTGAATTATACATAATTGCTAAAAATGAATTACTTTTAAGAGACTTTCCGTAATTTTACTAATTTTCCCGCTTTTTTTAGGAGATTTTTAAAAAAACAAACTTAAAAATTGCGTTTTTTTTTTAATTTCCTTTCGATTACACTAAATCAATTTTTTTTGGCTTTTTTTGCAAAATTAAAGAAGATCAAAAAATAATATTATTTCGCAAAAAAAAAAAAAAATATTAAATTAGTGTAATCTAAATTAAATTTCACGTAGAACGCAATTTGTATGTCCGTTTTTTTTTTAAATTCTCCTAAAAAAACCGGAATATTAGTAAAATTACGAAAAATCCTAGGAAAATCGCTTAAAAGTAACCCATTTTTAGCAATTATGTATTATATTTTACCCTAGAGCAAACAAATCCAGTATTTTTTATTTTAGCAATCAAAAGTACTATGTTTCAGGAGTATCATATTCAAATTTCATGTCTCCAGGTGAAGCGAAATTAAAAAAATCAATTTTTTCATAAAATAATATTTTTCCAATTTTCCGCAGAAAATTTCGAAAAACCAAAAGCGGGATCGTGTTTTACGGAAAATTTCCTATAAGATACATCTTTCCAATATGAAGTTTGACTATATTTTGCTTATTTACAGCGCAAAAACTAAAAAAAAATAAAATATTCCTAAAAAATTTAAATGGCCGCCATTTAGACTCTATATGGATTATACCTAAAAATTTAAAATTTTAAGAATCGACTTAATTTAGTACCTTAAACATGTGTACAAAATATAAGCAAAATCGGAGATATCAATGTGGTGACGATTGTCCGAATTTCAGTAGAATTACCCAAAAAGCAAAACGGATTTAGGAAACAAATCAGTAATTGTTCTGAACAGAACAAGATTATAAGAAAGCTCGTAAACATTGTGACAATCTAACACAACGTGAAAAAGATAGGATTGATAGAAATAAAGCTAATCGAGTTTCCCAGCTTTCTACAACAAAAATTTCTTTAAAATCATAAATTCATTGCAAAGTAGTAGAAAACCTTCAATACCTCTTCTTCAAAATTATCAAAGCAATCTAGTTACTAATCCAAAAGAAAAAGCAGATATTTTTGAAAACCAATTTTCATATAATTCGATTATAAACTCTATTGCTGTACCTACAATGCCGGTAGTAGTAAAATAATGAGTCCAATTCATTTTAAGCAACGGGTAGTCATAAGATATCTACTTAAACTAAATACCAGAAAGGCATCAGGTATAGATGAAATTTTCCCTATTATTCTTAAAATATTTGCAAATGATTAGCTCCCATTCTGACTAAAATACTATACAGGGTGTCTCAAATTAACTAGTCATAAAATGAATGCCAGAAACTACAAGCAGCTTGAGTAATATTGACGTAATAAAGTAGTATATTATTTTTAATAAATTCGGAGTAATAGCTCTTTAAAGTTTACAGACGTTTTAATTTTCTTTTAATTAATTGCTTTAATTTTTAATATTTTGTAACAATTGACTGAAAAACTGACTTTTCTAAAACATCGCTTACTAATCAGTCGACGTAACACCTTCCTTCGGGACGGCGGCTCGCTGATCGTTTCAGCCCCATCATCATGATAAATTGATGGTGTTTTGTTCCATGAAGACCCTTGGTTAAGATGTTGGCGATCATCTCGTTCGTGGAGACATGGTCAAACATAACGTTGTCAACCTTAATCTTGTCGCGGAAAAAATAGTACTTTATATCGATACGCTTGCTTCTGTTGTGGAATATTGGGTTCTCGGAGAGTTTTAGTGCTCCCTGGTTGTCATTGTGTATTAGTATAGGTCCTTGAACCACACCAATTTCAAGCATTAGGTTTCCGAGATATATATCCTCTTGGGTTGCTTCGGACATTTCCAAGTATTCAGCTTTGTTTGAGCTTAGCGTCAACCTATATTGCTTTTTTGGATTTCTATAATATTAAAGAATTTGCCCACAAAAAAGAATAACCGTTGAACAATTTTCTGTCCGTTGAGTCGCTCCCCCAGTCAGCGTCCACAAAACTTTTTAGTTCTGTATTTGCTGGACTATAACAGAGACGGTACCTTTTAGATATCGCAAGACACGTTTTGCAGCTAGCCAATGTTCCTTTTTGTAACAGTGACTAAACTGCCCCAGGTAGCTGACAGCATGACAAATATCAGGTCTCGTTAATGTATATAGGTAAATCAGCGCACCAACCAGTTTACGAAATGGATATTACATTTATTGATCTGCTAAAGCGTTTTCGTCATTTGTTAGCTTTGTGTTTGGATTGAGTGATGTCAGTACGGGTTTGCAATCCGACATATTAAAACGTTTGAGTAGTTCTGTCACAAACCCTTGTTGATTCAGTCGTATTTGGTCGTCTTCCCTAGTGAATTCAAATCCCAGACAATGCTTGGCTCCAAATCCTTGACTTCAAATTCCGTTTGCAACATATGTAGTAGCTGCGTTGCCGTTTCATCGCTTCTTGATGCCACAAGGATGTCATCTACGTAAATAACTATGTAAGCTGCGATATCCTCCCCTCACTTTAGTAGGTAGATGCATAAATTTGCATGTGTGGGTTCAGTTCCTATTCGACGCAAGGTGGTGTTCAATTCTTTGTACCACTGTCAGCCGGCTTGTTTCAGGCCGTACAATCTTTTGTCCAAGAGACAGACACAGTTGTCTTTCTTAAACTTGTATAACATTTCTTTGGCCGCTAAACTTAGGTTAGTTTTCTTTTTTACGATAACTTGTAGTAGTTCGGCTAAATTTTTAGGAGTTTCCATACAAATTTCTGTGTTCAGGTTTCCGTTTAAATATGCGGTTGACACGTCAAATTAACAAATTTTCATTTTCTGTTGTGCTGCTAATGCCACAACTATCTTTATGGAGCTGATTCTAGCGAGTGGGGCAAAAGTTTCATTAAATTGCACACCTGATGCCTGGGAAAAACCTTGAGCAACCAAGCGGACTTTTTTCTTCTTTTGACCGTTCCGTCAGCTTTGAATTTTTTACGTAAGATCATTCGGCTTCCGATTATCAGTTTATTTGTTGGTTTGTTTATAAATTTCCTGGTATTTCATCTTGTTTACCATCGCCTCGTTCTATTCTGTTGCTTCTGGAGACGACAAAGCAATTTTGATTAAAACTTTGGCTAAATGGCAGAATTCAGTCTTCACACAGTTTGCTTTACCTTTGTTTTCTTCAGTTATAGGAATCATGTGTAAACTTTTCTCGGTGGGCCTCTGTTTCTTTGTTCTAGCCTTGATCTGCCGGTTCCTCTTCTAAATTTGAGTTGCCTTTCATTCTCATTTTCGACCTCCTGCTCCGCTAGATTCTCAATTTCTACTTCATTTACTTAATGTTCATCAACGGGTTCTTGGTTTCTAACGTTATCTTCCATGATGATTTCTATCAAGTTCTGGTCGTTTTTTAATGTTAACTTGTCATTGGTTTTCCACGGAACTCTGTCTTTAACTTTCACAAATTTTACGTAGCGGAAAACTTCCAATTTTTTTTCCTCTACAAGCCAGATTCGGAAGCCTTTCTGATTTTCGGAATGAAAATTCCAGATCTTCCACGAAAGTCTAACTTGCCTCTCTTCGAGCTTCAATTTAGGCACTTTGGGGTCCAAATTCTTTCAATTTGTTCACGTTTGGAATTTTTCCGCACCATAATTCGAATGGTTTTTTATTTAAACTACTTGATTGGCAGCAAATTTTAATGTAGCAAGCCGTGTTCACCGCCTCTGCCCAGAAGGATTGAGGAAGTTTAGATTGCATTAAAAAACACTTTGATAGGTCCAGGAGCGTCCTATTTGTTCGTTCAGAGATGCCATTTTGTTCCGATGTGTAGGCGATGGTCAATCTTCTTCCAATACCTTTCAGCTTTAGGTACTCGTCGAATGATTTGTTCACATACTCTGTACCGTTATCTGATTAAAGATATTTCAATCGTTTTTCAGTTTGATTCTCGACACTGTTCACAAATTCTATTAATTTTGAAAATACTTAGTTCTTTGATTGCAAGAATTTCACTTCTCTCCAACCTGTAACATCATCGGTGAAGGTTACAAAGTATTTCATTTCTTGAGATTCCGTTCTCATTGGGCCGCAAACGTCTGAGTGAACAATTTCAAGCATATCGGTTGATCGTTCGGGGGTTTTCTAAAAACTGGAATGCGTCATTTTTGCTCTCGCACACACGTCGCATTGAAAAACTTTGGAATATGGTTCAATTTCGCTAAACATGCTACGTCATTAAAAATGTCGTTGCTTTTGGATACTATATACAAGTCGCCTACGCGCTTTGCATAAGTACAATTTCATTTTAGTTATTTTAAATTATTGCCTCAAGGCGTGTAAATAGCATTTTGTTATCTTTATCGGTTATTTTACTTACAAACATCAGGTTTGTCTGGAGCGCAGGCGCGTGTTGTACGTTTGTCAATGTTTGCTACATTTCCGTCGTTTTCAGCCTCAAAATCTACCTTGCCAATTGCCAATATATTGTATGTTGTATCCCCGTTAGCTAAACTTAACTTTTTGATTCGATTCTTGTCAATGACTTCAAAACGTTTAATATCTTTGCACAAGTGTGACGTGGCACCACTGTCGAGACATCGCCGTTTGTGAATATTTTCATTTACATTGAAACATGCGTTTGTTGTCTCATTTCTTGCTTTGTTTGGAAAATTTTTGGACATGTGGCCTACTTGTCTGCATTTGTGGCTTTTGTACTTAAATTCTTTTGTTGGTTCAGCTTGCTTGGGTTTCTCACTTTGTATTCGGTATTGCTTTTTTCCTTTTTGGGTCTCTTGGCCCACATGGCACCTTGCGCTACGCCGCTTTGTTCCCTTTTTCTTGCATCGTTTCTTCCATTATTTTCACTTGTAGAACTTCTGAAGTTGGCAACTTGTCGCGCGGTTCGATTTTGCAAAGCAAAATAGATTGTTTATTTCTACGTTCATGCTATCTAGCTTGTCTACGGCGTCAAAAAATTGGTCTAAGTGCTCGCATATATATGTATGTATTTTTCCAAATTTCCCTTGACGTTTCACACCCTTTGACTTGTTTAAGTTCATTTGGGCTTATCAATAGTATAATACCGGACTTAGCTTTTCTATCATTTTTTATCCATTCCACGATGGCTGCTGCATCTGCGTTTCCTGCTTGTGGCTCCTGTTTTCACTGGGCCCATAGGTTTAACAGTGATATAAACGTAAAGCTAATAAGTAGAACAAATTAATTCTAATTTCAAATGTCAAAACTGATTTTTCTAAAACATCGCCTACTAATCAGTCGACGTAACGTTTATTGCTTCAACAAAAAGTCTTCAGGAAGATAGTTTTTTAAGACTTTTTAGATGTTTAACCTTCTAGAACTTTTTAATTTTTAGGTAAATCAATCTTTTTTTGTTATTTTGTTTGTGTGAAAAATTTAATTTGAAAACTTTTCTGTCTCTTGATGAATTTTGATCAGATACACGGTTTTTGAGAAAATCAAGTAATTTTAAAAATAATAAAAAATGTAAAAATATCATTAGCCGTGGACGTCAAATTAAATTTCATAAACGTCACAAATTGTTTCAGGGTAATTGTGCTTTCTCAGAAATAAAATTAACTTTTGTCACAATAATAATAATAATCTTTTATTTGATATTTTCCGTAAACCAACCTATACAGAGTCAACTATTCCGTTTGAGTCTGTACACTCTAACAGTCATCAGATCCTTCAGTCTACCATTAATATCAAATTTTCGGCACAATGAATTTCCAAAAAAAAACAAGAAAACTTAAATTAATTAAAAAAGTAAATAAATAAAAAACAAATATATTATTACTAAGAAAAAATATAGCTTCACTATGCAGTTAATTTATCCTAACATAAAAGTAAATACATTTGGTCCGAAAAAATAGGAATTATTCTCAGTAAAAATTATAAAGTAGAGTTTAAAAGTCAAAGTAGGTTATCAAACATTTTATTCAAAGTTAAAAATCATACAGACACAAGTTTAACATCAGGAGTGTATGAGTTAAGTTGTCTACCATGTAATGCACAATATATAAAGCGATTCATTTTGATTAAAAAAAAAAATTATAAAAAATATGTTTAAAATCAAATTATACTAAATTTAAAATATTTTAGTTTTTTGAAGAGTTTTTAAGGATAATACCTCTTTCTGCTCATCCTTCTCCCCATTGTTAACCGGAGCCACGGTGTCCCTATACTGGGTTTCCCATCATACACAAAAACTACCAATCAGATAATAACAATACAGTACAATATAGTACATAACAATAATAACAACAACAACAACAACAAGAACAGTTCACAACAATTGCAATTGACTTAAGTCTAGTAAGTGTTTGTTAGTGTCGCATTAAATTAGGTTTGCTTTTGTTGAAATAGGTAAAGATTACACTAGACGAAGATTTCTGACGGCTGTGCTTATGATAGTGCACGACGTACCTACCATAAAAGGTTTCCTAATCGTGAAATTCGTTGTGATAAAACTCTCTAGATCTCGAACTGTTAATTGTGGTAGGCGTCAGTTGATTTGTACTCTGCAGTTAAAGAAAAAAATATTAGTTATTATTACAAAAATCCTGGGACAAGCGATTGAAAAACTGCTATAGCGGATAAAGTCAGTAAATGCACTGTTTGGAAAGTATTACATGATCAGATGCGTTATCCGTATCTTGTACAACGTGTACAAGGTTTGCATCTAAGAAACTACCAACCAAGAAGAGTATTTTTAATGCTTTCAGCAATTTGACTTATTCACTGACAATCTGTCTAATTCTCTATACATATTGCTAAGTAGAAATTTTGTTATTGAGCATATTGTCAATAATACTTAGAAAAAAACGTAATAAAAACGCAAAGTATTGTATTTTCTAAATCTATTCTTTTTATAAAATTTTGCTATAGAACTTTCAGAATTACCACGTCACTTGATAGCAAAACAGTGATTTAACGGAGATTTGTTATAAAATTATCATAAAGAATACGGAAATAAATTGATTACTAGACTAGCAAAAACAAATTTTAAGCCCCACCCTAATGTATACAGTCATAAACACCCAAGTTTGAGCCAACTCTTTTAATGAATCTCCAAAGACAATGCATGGTTTTACCGACTTGATATTAATAACAAATGTCGTGTTTGCTACTGCACTGTCCTATCTCGGAACACCTTTATTCTAATACATAGTTTATTTTTAATTATTTACAATATTACTGTACATTTTGTCTTAGTTTATGTTTTAACAATTTATGACAATCACTTATAATTTGAATATTAGCCTTAAACAATTGTAAAAATAAAAAATCATTTATTTGAATAAAGTTGCGGATAGTGTAGTAGCTCAGAAACAATACTAGTTAATATTGATTTTAATAAAAACGATAATTAAGGATCAAGTTCAATAAACATTTTAATTATTTAAAAACAACAATATTTATAATAGCAAACATAAATACTGATTTTTTTTTAAATTTATGGCATGGTGTACATTAAAACATTATTTACTTTTAACCTAAATTCACAACTGTACATTTCAGAAACACAAAAAAATTACAACATTTACTGACGTTAACTATACTGTCACTTTTAGACAGTAGTGTCAATTTCTCAAAAAAAATTTGATACCTCCAAAAAAATATATTTAAGGTTTAATACGCCAATGGGCGTTTTGCCGTGAGAAACCGTACATACGAAGGACACTGCCAAAGTTTGCGGAAAATGTAAAGCAAAACACAAATTACGTTATGTAATTCGCTTTATTGCTCCTCAAAATATTCTCCTTTAAAATCTATACACTTTTGCATCCGATGAAACCAATCTTCAAAACAATTTTGCCACTCTGAGCAAAGTACCTCCAAAACAAGTCATTTAAATCCTTTAACTTTAACTTTAGGCGATGAAAAATGCTTGCCAAGCATTTTATTTTTAATATGTCAAAATAGGAAGAAGTCATTGGGCAATAAATAAAGCAAATATGGGCAATGAGTCATTAATTGGATGTTGTTTTTGGTCAAAAACTCTACAGTTTGTCGTGCTGTGTGAGCGCTTGCATTGTCACGATGAACAATGATTCGACGGTTTGTGTTGTTCCTTCTGATTTCAGCGATAACTTCCGGCAAACAAATTCATTCAGCATTAACTGTCCTTCAATCCTGTAATGCAACATGACCCGTTTTTCAAAGAAACAAACAATCATTCTTTTCGAAACGCTTTGTGAACGCACCACTTTTGTGGGTTTAGGTTCATTTTGAAACACCCATACAGTCGATTTTGTTTAGTTTCAGGCTCATATGAATATATCCAAGATTCGTCACCTGTTACGATGTTATATACTGAATTTGAAAGACCCCCTTCGAATTTCTTTAGCATTTCATTGCACAACTTAACACGTGCCTGTTTTTGTTCTTCTTTCAAATTGTGTGGGATCTAACGACTGCAAACTTCCTGACATGCAAATGATCGTGCAAAACCGTAAGTATTTGTTTTGCTGCAAACCTTCGCAAAGATCGTCATCAAACGTTAGACTTCTACGCTTGAATTCTGTAAAGCATTTGTAAACCATAGTTTTGGATGATGCTTCATCCCCAAATAACAAACTAAGTTTTTCCACACATTGCTGCGGTATTAAAACGTATCAAAAATCATAAAAAATCATCACTCGGAAGTCACGATTCGAATTTCCATTTTTCACACAATTATTACTCTCGTTAAATTTTGTTGAAACAAAACCGAGCAGTTTGAAATCGAACTGTCAACTGAATTATAGGTGAAAAACGTCAAATTTTACTAATATGACGCTGGCAATACAGGCAGTACTTGATTCCGCGCACTTTAGCAGTGGTTTTACCAAAAGTAGTACAAATGTAACAAAGTCTGCTTGGTCAATAATAAACAAAAATGCAAACAAGAACGATAAGCATAAAAACGACAAAGAAATAAAATGGAATATAGAAAACACAATTACAAATAATACATCAGATATTGTAAAAGAATTTAATACTTATTTCAATGGAATTGCAATTGAAAACATAGACCAATCAGAGGTACAAATAATATTGGTATACAGGAATGCAATCAAACATTTTATTTTGAACCAGTAACTAAAAGAGAAGTTTACAATACAATTCATTTATTAAAAATGCTGATTCAGCTGGTTATGACGAAATTTCTGCTAATATTTTAAAACCATGTGCAGAGCATGTGGCAGAACCATTGGCGGCGTTAATAAATTGCTCGGTCACTCAGGGAATATTTCCAAACAATTTGAAAAATCAAAAATTATACCAATTAAAAAAAAAAAACAAGTTCTGAACAAGAAACAAGTAGCTATAGACCTCTGTACATCTGTAGTACGCATTCAAAAATAATAGAGAAGATGGTAGCTACTAGAATTATTTCAGTCTTTGATCACCATAAATTATTTAACAGCAGACAATTTGGTTTTCAAGAAGGAAAGTCAACAACATCGGCAATCGTAGAGTTTTTAAATAGTTTATATGAAAGTACTGACAATGGTGAACAAAGCTTAAGTATATTTTTAGATCTTACAAAAGCGTTTGATCTAGTTAATCACGAGAGGTTAATTTTTAAGTTAGAAAAATATGGCATCCGCGACATTGTTTCTCAGTGGATAAGAAGTTATCTAACAGAACAAACTCACTATGTAGAATTAAACAATGCTAAATCGAATACTTTAGTTATGACTACAGGTATACCTCAAGGCTCAATATTGGGTCCGCTACTTTTTATTATATATATATATATATATATATATATATATATATATATATATATATATATATATATATTAACGACATTCCTGAGAAGAACACATTGTTATTTGCTGACAACACTTCATTGTTAATCAGTCAAAAAAATAGCATTAAATTAGTAAATAAATCCAATAAAATAATAAAAGATGTACACAACTGGTTTAAAGAAAACAAACTTGCTATTAAGGTTTAACCTTAAGAATTAAAACATAGATGATCCTTGCTGATTAAATGTAATGCAGTGAATATACGTGAGCAGAAGCATACAACATTTTTAAGAGTGACAATTGATATGTATTGCAAGTGGGATGTGCACATACATAATGTATGCGGAAATATAGCATCGCATTGTTATATTATAAAAAAACTTCGTCAAAAAGTAAGCATGTTTATTTTAAAAACATTTTATTACGCAAAAATACAATCAACAATATCGTATGCGATATTAGCCTGGGGATTATCTGCACATGCAATCAGGTTATTCAGACTTCAAAAACGATATATGTTAAATAAATCTAGTCAAACTCATTGTACTGATCTATTCAGACAATTAGAATTTTTAACTTTGCCATCATTATTTATATACTTTAAAGTATAACAATTGGCATGCTTATAATACTCGACATGGATTAATATTAGAGGTACACAAACAAAATACAGCTTTCTTTGAAAAAAGTCCAATATATGTAGCTATTAAGTGTTTTAATAAATTGCTAGAAACCTTAACTTGAAATGTTTTAAAAAGTCAGTTAAAACAATTTTAATTAAAAAATGTTATTATACGTACAACAAATTTTTAGAAGATTCCTGGTAATGACACAGTTTTTAATCGTTTTTTAGATGTATTATGTGTGTAATTGTCATAGTGTAATACTACCAACATTTTAATGTGTATGTTGTGTTCCTAATAATAATAAACATTGTATCATATTTTGAATGTATTGTTATATTATTAATAGTTAGTTATAATTTTATATATTTTTTTTTTAATTTGTTTTTTGACAATGCCAATACCTTGTAAAGATCTTATGGAATAAAGTTATTATTATTATTATTATTATTATTATTAGCAATCAAACAGCGGTTATATTTCCATCTCTCTCTATTTTTGGGTGATCGCAGAAACCTGTCATTAATTTTCTTATAATTATTATTAATTTAGTAAAATATTTGCTATATAAACATTTACTTACATAAAATATTCATGTTTTGTTTAGGGTTTGAAGAGATTTCATTTTGATATTTAAAAAAAACGGGTATTTTTAAGAGAAATCAATAAATGTTTATTTCACTGTAAAGATGAAAGTATGCCATTAACATTTGAAAACGATATCAGTCAAATGGCCGCCACGGTTACGGTTGCAGTACCAAATTCTTTTCATAAAATTTTACATGACCAATTCGCACATTTGCGGCTGTATGTCCTCGATAACTTCACGAATTCCATCTTTAAGATCTTGAATCGATTGTGGAGCATTGGCATAGACCATATCTTTTACGTGGCCCCAAAGAAAAAAGTCTAAAGGTGTTAAATCACAAGACCTCGGTGGCCAATTGTGATTACCTCTTCGAGAAATAACACAGTCAGGAAACTTTCCTTGCAAAATTGAAATTGTTTCGTTGTTTGTGTGGCACGTAGCGCCGTCTTGCTGAAAATAAACGTTGTCCACATCAATATCTTCCAATTCCGGCCATACAAAATCATCAATCATAGCTCGGTAGCGCCATCCATTTACCGTAACAGTTGCAGCCTCATTTTCAAAAAAGTAGGGTCCAATCACACCGCCAACCCAAAAACCGCACCAAACAGTGACACGTTGTGGATGCAAAGACTTTTCAACAATCATTCTTAGATTTTTTGAGCCCCAAATGCAACAATTCTGCTTATTACCGTAACCTCCGAGGTGAAAATAGATAGATTTGAAGGACCCAATCAGCAAGATACGACGTATATGATGATCGACCGGCTTAAGTTCTTGTGTTAACTGAACTTTAAAAACCTTAAGGCTTAAGTCTTTATGCAAAATACGGTGTAATGTCGTTTATAGAATGTTTAATTCCAAAGATCGACAAAAAATTGACAAACTTGGGTTTTCTTCAACACTACGGGCTACATCAGCAATATTCTCATGTTCTCATGTGTTCTTGAGCGATGCACACGACTTTGATTCTTCACATCACAAACTTGTCCCAACAGCTCAAATTTTTCCACCAGGTTTACTATTGCCGGCCGAGAAGGTGCTTTACGATAACTAAAAAATGCTTTAGTTTTGCAAACTTTGACTGAAAAATTTTCATCATTTTTGTAGTGAATTTTAATAATTTCAATGCGTTGTTGAAGCGTGTATCGTTCCATTTTTAATAATGGCGTAGTTTTTACTTGTCAAATGTCAAAAGCTTCAAAATTCTACTTCTTATTGAAAAACCTTTTACTTAATAGCAATATTTACTAATTATATTCATAATCATTTTAGACAATTCTTGTCATTTTAGATTATCATATTTAAATTTGACATCCAACACCGGTTTTAAATTTACCTCGCTGGGGTACATTCAGTCAAAATGTTTATTGTGTTGATAGATGACAAAACCGATATTCATTAATCATAAAAATGGTTTTGACGTACTTGATTCTAAATCCCAGTTTTCTAAAGCGGAAAAACGCACGCACAAGATTTTTGATATAAAGAATCAAAAATTGTTTGCCGCTGCCCCTATGTCCAATTTGTTTATGATGATTTCCCCCAAGAAATTCTTGGATAAAAAAATTAAATGTTTCAGATGTAAGTACTTTACATTTGTTTGAAAATTGCTTAGTGTCTAGCTAAATAATTAAATGTAGACAAAAGAATACGTGAATAATTCTTAAAACTAATATTACAGATGACATCAGAGTTGTAATGCACTTCAATGCCAAAAAGCCCTTAACAATTTCTATGCTATCATAGAAGTTGTAAAAGGCACCAGTGCCAAACCATAAAATAAATATACTAAACTAAAAGAATTTATATCGACAATGAAACACATGAAGAAAGATGCGTACAAAAAGAAATTTGAGACATAGCAAGAAAAGAAAAAGTGAATGGCAAGAGTGAAGAATAGGATACCAAAAATTATCAATAAATGGAGAGGAATATAGATGGAATAAAGAGATAAAGGGTCTAGAAAAAGTGGAAGCTCCAAAAAACTAACAAAAAAATTGTTAAAAGAAAAGAAACAGATACACAATAAGACACGGCAAGGAAATAGTACAAGAAAAAAGTTAATCACGACAGCGACCAACGAAAAGAAGAGAAACATAAATAGAAAAATAACAAAAAAAGAAAAAGAAGGAGAGAGAAAAAAATAAATAAAAAAAAATAGGAACATGAAATACAAGAAGATACATGGGAAAAGAAACAGAACTAGTAGAAAAAATGATAAACCAAAAAATAAAATACTAGGAATAACGGAAACAAAAAAGGATACTGGTTAATGTGGACAGAAGTAGAGGAAAAAGATAGAGCAAAAAGAAGAGTAGAAATGATAATAGCTTCGGAGAGGATAAAAGATGAAATAAGAGAAAAACACATGAATGAAAGAATTATGACAGTAGAAATGAAACTATAATGCCCGTAATAATAGTTGAAGATTAAATCTCGGATTAATCCTAGATTCATGAATCCGAGATTTATTTTGCTAATTGTTGATTGTCTTTAAGTCAATTCACGGATATCATTAGTTGCGATCGACCAATGCATTCCTCGCTTAATTCTTGGATCGAGTTGAAAACTATGCAACCGTCAATATAATCCTAGATTCAAATAATCTTGGGTCCACCCAAGATCGTTTATTAGTGTATCATATATTGGGTGCGTTTTTAAAGTGCTCTGGCTGTTCGAACAATTTTTGCACGAACAACTTTATTGTTTGTTCCACTACGTGATCGTGCACGGTAATTTAAAAACAGCATATAGCACTGTATAGCACTCAAACGTCAAAAACATACGTCAAAACTTGTAAAGTTTTTTGATAAGTTAATAATATGCGCAAGTAGCAGTTTAATTGCAGCTGTGATTTTAAATTTAGTAACGACATGTATAAATTTTATTATAATTACAGATCAAAAATAAATATATATGTAAAAATATGTTTTTTTAAGGTTATGTTGTTTGTTTTGTTTACATGTCCAGTGTTGTCAATTAATACGACAATTAAAATCTGCATCAAGTAAAATATTCAAATCTTATTATTTTAGATTCACACATATTTTGTATGAGGGCATATTTCTTTTATATCTTATATTTTTATAATGTATATAAAACCTTATCCACGCTCTGATCAAATCATGATAAATATATTATTTTATTTTTGCTATGTGGCAACACTGTACATGCACCACCTCTAGACTAGGTGCGTGCAAATGTTGTTCGAACACGGTGTTCGAACAAGTTTAGTAATATTAAAACGAGGTTGCGTTCGTTCGGGTTGTATTTAAAAACGCCCATTTTATTGTTCGAGTGCTCGAACCGTTGTTCGCGTCATTTAAAAACGCACCCATTAATTCTGACGTTTGGTAATAAATTACATTGGCCGATCGCAATTATATTCACCATCACGGTATCCGTGAATTGGATTAGAGCCAATCAACAATAACAAAATGAATCTCGGATTCATGAATCCGAGATTTAATCTCTGACTATTAATACGGGCATTAGATAAAGAAACATGGACCATGATAGTAGCGTACGGACCAAATGAAGATGCAAAGAAAAAAGATAAAAACAGTTTCTATACATAACTACAACAAGAAATAGTCAAAGAAGCAGAAATTATAATGATATTAGGAGATCTAAATGGAAGAGTAAGAGACAATGGGAAAAGAAAGAGAATAAATGAAAAACAACAACAAAAAAAGAATTATTCAACTATGGATTGAAAACAATCTAGTAGTAAGAAACACCAAATTCAAACACAGAGAAATCCACAAATACACAAAAACACAACCAACCAGAAACGAGAAATCAATTATCAACTACTACCTAGTTAATAGAAACAACTAGAAAAAGATAAAAAATGTAAGAGTAGCAAGACAAGCAGAAATAAGAAGTAACCACCATTTACTACTAATGAACATTCTTTTCATGCAAAGCAATCATTAATCCAGACAAAAGAAGAAGAAAAATTTAGATAAAGATAAAAACATACAAATTAAAAGAAGAACAAATACAAGCGGCATACCAAGAGATACTATAAAAAAAATTAGAGAAAAAGATAAAAGAACGTACATAGAAAAAAAATTAAAAAATTAAAAAAAATTATTCTAGAAGCTGCAAAGAGAGTTGTGGAACATCAAAAATAGTAAAATCATAGACAATATTTGAAAATGAAATAAATGAGAACTTCAACCAAAACCAAAAACTATTCTACAGAACGTTAGAACATTTAAAACAAAAGAAAGAACACAATATGATAAACATAACGGAAGAAGACAAGATAATGGAAAGATAGAAGGAATACTTCCAAGAACTAACAAAACAAAAAGTAGAAGAAAACAAAACAAAAAAGGATGAAACAGTGATATAGAGCAGAAGAACGGAAGATGTAGATGAAATTTAAAAAAACGAAGTTATAGAAGCAATTATGAAATTAAAGAATGAGAAGGCACCAGAAACAGATAAAATAACGCAGGAAACGATAAAATACTTGAGAAAAGAGAGAATTACACAAATAACTAAACTAATAAATGACATGAACAGAAATGGAAAAACTCCAAGGGAATGAAATAAAAGAATAATCTTACCTATACATAAAAAAAGAGATAAAAGGAAATGTGAAAACTACAGAGAAATAACACTAACAAACAAACCAAACAAAATACTAACAAGAGTTATAGAAAAATGGATGAAAGACAAATTAGAAACAACAATAGAAGACAGCCAATGTGGATTTAGAAGAGGAAGAAACACACACGACTTATAGTTTGTCCGCGTTAAGACTGCAGTGATGGGAGTGGTTTATAAAGTCAGTGTCACACAACTGTAAATTATAGTAAAATGATTTAAAATTAATTAAAAACTTTAAAGCAGAAACAATATAGTTTATTGCTTCTTAATTAAATATAAATATGTTTAGTAGAAATATATATATTACTTATATTAGTCACTTTTAATACTAAAATTTATTAAAAAAAATCCTAGAATTGCATGACGTTTACTTATATTTAAGTTATTGAGGTTATACTAAACGTCAACAACAAAAAATTGTGATTTACAGTTGAAATACATATAATTATTTACAAATGCGTTAACCTAGTTACAATAACGCAAAAATCTGATAAATGTTAAATAGTAAAAATTGATAACTAAATTTATTCAATTACAAGTAGCTTTGTTTTAATATGGTAGATATTCTATTGTAAATTGAGTAGGCCTCTAAGCCAACCAGAGCATTGTTTCCCAGTTGCCATAACAACTACTACTGCAGTCTTAACGCGAACAAACTATAATATTTATAATAAGACAGCTAAATGTGAAAATGATAAAAAAAAAATAGAATAATGCACGTATGCTATGTTGACCTCAAAAAAGCATTTGACAAGATCAAAAGAGAAAATATATAAAATGAACTTGAAGAGAGAGGAATTGAGAAGAAAATAATAAACATAATTAAAAACTTGTACACAGAAAATAGAAACGTAGTAAGAATAAACAACGAGAAATCAAAAGAATTCCAAACAAAGAAAGAGGTGAAGCAAGGATGCGTGCTAAGTGCTGTTTTCAATTCAATGCTATAAAATAAGCAAAGAAAAAGATAAAAATGTTAAAAATAGGGTATTGAAAGATGGAAGAAATAAAAATAGCAGAACTGCTATTTGCAGACGATATGGCAGTTATTGCAAAGATAGAAAAAGAGCTTCAATACAACATGGAAATATTAGAGGAACAACTAAAGAAGAAAAACATAAAAATAAACTATGAAAAACAAAAACCATGATAATTGCGAGAGAAAAACTGAACTACAACATCAGAATAAAAGAAACAATAATAGAACAGGTTGAACAATACAGATACTTAGGAACAATAATACAAAGCAACGAAAAACTAAACAAAGATATAAAAGACAAAATAGAAAAAACAGCAAAAATATATAACATGTTAAAAAACACTTTCTTTAACAAAAATCAAATATCAAAAACCACAAAAACAGAAATTGTAAAAAAAGTAATCAAACCAACATTAACATGTAGTAGCAAAACATGGACAATAACAAAAAATAAATAAATGCAATGGAAATGAGATTTCTTAGAAAGATCGAAAACAAAACAAAAAAAGATAAAATAAAGAACAAGACATACAGGACAAATTTAAAAATAAAACCAATACAAGAAAAAATAACGGTATCTCAAATCAGATGGTATGGTATATCATAAGAATGAATGAAGAAAGAAACACTAAAAAAATTTATGAGACAAGAGTAACAGGAAAACAAAAAAAGAAGATAAAAAAAATGGAACAGCGCAATAAAGGAAGAGGCTACAAGAAAAAGAAACACTTGGGAAGAAATAAAAGAGATAACCAAAGATAAGAAAAAATTAAGAAAATATTATACATATTAATAATGTATACTGCCTTACAAAAGGTAAAAAGGTAATGAAATAAATAAAATAAAATAAATACACTATCTCTTCTAAATTCTATTCAAAAACAAGCTATTCAGATCATTGCATTCAAAATTGGCTTAGATACTTTACAGCATAATGTTTTTTTATTCTAAGAATTTAATAATGTAAAAATTAACTAAAACAATTTATATCTTTAATATAACACAAATAGTGTGAAAGTTAAAAAAAAGTATTTATTCTAATACTACAATTGTTTTGCAACACAGCAAAATAAACAAAAATACACAAAATAAAAACAGTGGAAAAAATATTGATCAAGTAGAATCATTCAAATACCTATAAATAGATTAAAAAAAACAAAAAACAAAATAAGAAAAACAGAAAAAAATATATAACATGCTAAAAAATAACTGTTTCTTAACAGAAAATAAATTAAAAAAAGTACAAAAACAAAAACCGTAAAAAGTGTAATAAGATGCACGTTACAGCAGCAAATTGTAAACCATGACAAAAAAAAAATAAAGAATGAGACACATAAACAGAACTTTTGACAGACATTTTCGCGTAAATTTCAAAAAAATTTCTAACTATAAATTGGGGTTTATGCATTATTTTAATAGATTACATTTTTATTTTTAAAACTTTTGGGTATTTTTTTTTAATGTTTGTGGTTGCATATAATTTTTTTAATTTTATTTGAGAAAGCTATAATTAATTATACAAAAAGAGTTTTGTATGTTATCTACCAAACTATGAAAACAAAGAATTACGGGACAAACAAAATTTATATAATTCCTTAAAGCTGCATTCATTGTGCAGTCATCGTGCAAAAACAGAGTTTTCTAAGCATAATTGTAGGTTTTTTGTGTATAGCATCTTTCAAGTTTTTAATTGTGTTTTTGTAGAGAATCCCAGTGATGTTGTCAGATCTCATCTCCAGTTGCAATTTTATAGAGTAAATCATCATTTTTAGAAAAGGACCTTAACCTAATGATAAAAATGACAAATGTTAAGCAATTCAAACTAAACTTGTAGATAATGCTATAAAATATCACAGAAACTTGACATAATAGCATGCCGCATGCAAAAAGCTTGTTTCATAAACTACAAATTTCTTTGAGAAATGAGATCACGACGAGTCATCCTTGATATCAGCCAGGAAAAAAATCGCCAGAACCAACCTCAAATGTATTCGATGATAATATTACGCAAGCACAAAGCAACTGAGAGAAACGGCTAAACGGAGATTGCAACAAAGATTACTCATCCAAAATGCACGTGATAACGTTTAATGCTTTTTTTGTATTTGTAATCATTCCTATTAATCACAAGCCTTAGTAAACATAGATAGATAGATAAACTTTATTTGCATAAACATAATAGTAAAATAATGTGGTACAAAAACGTGAGGTACAAGTACAAGTACAACATTTTTACATGCACACTTATAAACATTAACAAAACAAATTAAAAACTTAAACTAAAAAAATCATTAACATGATATAATTCATGGTTTAATAATATTTTTTTAGGAATAACTTAAATTTCTAGGATTGTATGGAGTAAAATATTATACATTTTTACTGATATATAATGAAACAAATTTAATGTTATTGTTAGTCTGCAGTAAAGCAAGCAAAAAACATCTGCTTGCCTTACTTGATTTGGTACAATAATTATACAATTTATTTTAAAACTTGTAATTTCCAGCATCTATTCTTTCTCTCGCATGCATCAAACATACATCAATGCATATAAACTTACAATAGCCATAAAACCCAGTTTTTTTTTAATGATACCTACAAATATCTCTGAAACCAAGACCCGCAACTACACGAACAGCTTTCTTCTGCAGAACAAAAATTCGATTAGCATAACGAGAACTACCCACAGGAGGCATTCCATACTCAATTAAAGATTGAATAAATGCAAAATAAGCCATTTGTGTAACCGTTAAATCCGTGTTCTCAGCTTTTTTTTAACAAATCTGATACACGTAAACTAACACGTAGTTCCGGTGTTTTCTGAAACAAACAAAAATGCACAAACAAAGTTTTTGCTGTACAAAAAGAAAAACCTCTTGCATTTATGGCAAAAATGATATCTGCCACATGTAAATCACCAAGTTGTCAACGTACAGGATTGTTGAAATTGTTGATAAGTGTAACCACCAAAACTCAACAGTTACAAGGTGTTTTCTCTCTAAAAAAGCGTCCTGGATAAAACTTTCTAAATAAATCATATATTCCACAGTACAATGGTTTTGTCTGAAACGGTATTTATCTAAAAAACAACTTTTCAGCATCTACATTTTGATCATCTTTTCTAAAACTTTAATGAAGCTGCAAGTAAGCAATATTGGTCTGTGCATTAATAGTTTTTTTAAGCTAATATGTTATAAATCTAATCTAAAATATTGGTCTGTAGCTTATTTTTATTTGAATCGTTGCAAGGCAATAGGAAGATAATAAATAGTCTCTCTAACTTTCTGGGTTTCCATATTAGGTTAAAACAACAGCTTCACCATGCAGGAAAAAAACTGCTTAAACTGTTATACAACTCTTCTGAATAAAAAAACTAGTTGTAACGCAACTATTCCGAGAAGGTAAAATCTAACAGAAATTTTAACTGTTGTCTATGATTCCAGAGCTACATGCAAACGCAAATTGAGTCGCAACAGTATATGCAATTTTGGCCGCTGCTAAGACTTCGCATTCATCGGCGATTAAAATAAAAGCATCAGATAGATTTGTTTTTCTTCCATACTAGACAAACAAAAATTTTTAGAACAAATATATTTCTCTTTTTTTTTTCATGAGTTTTGCCGTTCCACCAAAGTACCGGCAGTTTTTTATCTTATTTATTGTTGCATTGATATTTAAATGTCTCCTTAACAAACGTTTCGTAGTAAATTTGTTTATTAAAATAATGAGCTACAACGCATGACAAGTAACAGGAAATACAATAAAATAACTGGAAAATAGAAGATGAGCCAGTTATTAGAAAACATTAGAAAACTAGGAAGTACTCGTTTACTTAATTTTAATTTTTGTTTCAAATTAATTGTTAATTGGAAGACAACTATTGCGATAAACTTCTTTTTTTGTAATATTACAGGAATAAAGTCAATTATTATTATTATTTTTTTTTTTTCACAGATTAACTGGTTAAATAGCCGGGTCTGTTAGACCAAGGCTTGTGTAAGTTACTGGTTTAAAACCTTACGGATAATTCGACACGTACCTAGAATTGCAGATTTCTGAGCTTCAGTAATGTGTATATATTTATTTAACTGAAGCTCTTCTAAGTCCTGGCTAAAATGCTTTTCTACAAGTCCATTAATGCTTATTATAAATGGTTTAACAAACACTTCTTTAATTTGCCATAAAGATTTAAGTTGGTAAGCAAGATCTTGATACTTATTTATTTTTTCTCGATAGGCTTTACTAATATTTTCATCAATAGGGATAGAGATGTCAATTATATAAGCTGCTTTTTTTATTTTATCAAAAACTAAAATATCCGGTTTGTTGTGTGTTACTTCGGTATCAGTAACAATAGCAGTGTCCCAGTAAATTTTTGTCTGTTCTGATTCTTGCACCCATTTGGGAATATATTTGTAGGTTGGTATACATTTATCCACTACTTTATAAAATTTGCTAAGTCCTTGGTGTATAACTTTAGCTACATTGTTGTGTCTGTTTAAATACTCGATAGGTGCAAGAACTGAACATCCAGAAGTTAAGTGTTGTACGGACTCAGTTGTTGCTCCGCACATTCGACATAAGTCATTTGGAATATTTTCACCTATAATATTTTTTCTGTATGCCTTAGTTGGAACAACTTGATCTTGAATTGCAAATAATGTTCCTTCGGTTTCAGGGAATAGGTAACCTGTTGTTAAGTAATTACAAGATTCAATTTTATTACTTGTTAATTCATTAAGATTTCCATAAAATCGCCCATGTAATTTTTTCTGGTTCCAATTGAATTCAAGTTCAGTCGTTGTTTGTAAAGTTCTAATATTAAAAATTGGATGTGTAGTGCCAATAGAAAGAACGGCAGAATGAATTGCGTTGCTTGATTTTTCAAAATAGTCTCTCATATTTTTACACTGGGCGTTCAGTGATGTTTCTAAATTAATGAGACCTTTCCCACCCCGTTTTCTAGGTATGTATATTCTATTTACAGATGATTTTGGGTGGTGTATTCTAAATTTAGTTAGTTCCGTTCGTGTTTGGCGATCTACAGCTTGTATGGCTGTAGGGGACCAAGTTAGTACGCCAAATGTGTATGTAATTGTAGGCACAGCCCATGTATTAATAGCCTTAATCATATTTTTAGAGTTTAGATTAGTTTTTAAAAGTTTACGTATTCGACCAATATACGTATGTATGGCTGATTCTTTAGCTTTGTTGTTATCTAATCCTAGTGCTTGCCGAATTCCAAGATATTTGTAGGTGCCACCCGGAGCTATTGATGTAATTGTTTCTCCACTGAGCAAAGTCATACCATCTAAATCTTGCACTTTTCCTTTTTTAACGTGTAGTACTGCACATTTATTTAATCCTAGTTCCATTTTAATGTCGGTACTAAATCGGGATACTATTTCCATTAGCCCTTTTAGTTGTTTTGGGCCATTACCATACAGTTTAAGGTCATCCATATAAAATGAATGGTTTATACTGCAAACGGGTTGCTTTTGTAGTTGGTAGCCATATGAACTATTTTTTAGCATGTTACTAGTGGGTTTAAAGCAAGAAAGCGGGCTTAAGCTATCGCCTTGAAAAATGCCCCGTTTTATAGATATGAGCTTTGTAGTCGTTTTTGTTGTTGTTAAATATAGCTTTGTTTTCCAGTTTTCCATTAAATGTGTAAGAAGGTTGATAATACTGTCATCAATTTTATATAGTTTTAGGGCTCTAAGAAGCCAAGCATAAGGAATAGAGTCAAATGCTTTTTTGTAGTCTATAAAAAAAAAAAAAAAAAAACTAATTTTTTTTTTTTTTTTTTTTTTTTTTTTTTCAATTTCACAGATTGCTCTGGTGTTTTGGCATAGCCGGGCTTGCTTTAAGCCATGACTATCCCATTTGTCACCTACTTATTCAAGCATTTACGTATTATAGATGCTGTGCCTAATAATGTAGCCTTTTGCATCCATTTAATGTTAGATATATTTAACCCCAATTCATCTAAGTGTCCAGGTAAGTTTTTATTGACAATTCCGTTAGCTGTATTATTATTATTATTATTATTATTATTATTATTATTATTATTATTATTGTGCTTCGGTTAGATCACAGTTTAATTTTTAAACCTCATTTTCTCCTGAAATATTAAATGATTTTACCAAAAATTCAATTGAAATAATTGATAATATCAAGATTATTACGATAAATACCTAATAAATCAACTGTAATTGTTTTAAATAAAACTAAAATTAATATTAGATTTGATCGTAAAATGTTAAATCTTGTGTGCACCAAGATGATAACAAAGCGACTTTTATACCCCAAACCAAAGACTCATTTGGTATATGCAATTAGTACATACATACCTATTATTTATTTATTTATGTATGTGTAAAAAAAGAAATCAGAGTAGATCATACAATATATCACTTTATTTATATCTTACCTAAAATTGCCCACCTACTGAAGGTTGTCAATGGCGATAATCTTTATAAAATGTAGTGAAAATTCTATAGACGTAGTTTTGATTCTCTATAATTTATTTCTTCAATAATTCATTACATTGTGTGCACCTCAAGCGACGAAACGGGCCCCCTAATCTTTCATATAATTATATGAATTACAGCCACAGATTACCATAATTCAATTATTTCCTCGTAACTCATAGATAATGATGAAGCACGGCTCATTTTCTTGTGCTGCCCTGTCGATAATTGACGGGTGCGTTGATGTAATCGTGCGAGAAATATTTTCATAACATAGAACGCTACATCAATTTCAGTTTTTTTTACAATGTGTTATGATTAGAGGAATAATAGATCTCATCAAATGACACGAGTGCATTTTTAACCGATGAAAAAGCATACTAATGCAAGGTAATTTCAATGTTCTTTCATACCCAAATGGGGTCGTAAGTCACAGCAATATAGTGCTAGACTTTAAATCAAAACTCTGCACAACATTAATCACATTAGATAAGAATTCCGTGCAGACATTATATCTATGAACATCTTATTCATCTTGTTATATTATAAGTGGAAGAAAAATAATGGCATTCCGTCTTCATTATCCATGTGAAGCGGAAATTTCATACTGCATCTAGTTTTTCTGAATGATCAATTTTCCGGGAATGTCTACAAACGTTCATTTTAAAACGTCAATTTAAGATATGTAAATTAAATTAGGTACATTATACATTACAGGTATATTATTTATTAAAATAATAATAAATTAAATTAATATTATTTTGTTTTTAATTCGGTTTAAAAAGCATGTACAGCAATAATAATTACTCTCAACAAATATACTGCAATCATTTCTTAATAAATAAATAAACAAATTAACATAAGTAAAACATAAAAACTAATACAAATTAATAACGTTTATTGACTCCAAATACTTCTATTTGTCGTCACATCCACTTAAAATGTGTACCTTGAACCAAAATCTCAATCTTTTATGACTGCTGTGTTTCAAGCATGTTTTAATATATTCAGAACAAGTGTTTTGCAGACCATATTAAAAAAATCAATTTCGTCACAGTACTTAAAGACATGTATTGTTATAATAATAACAAAAAATAACCCATAAGTGAGAAACAATTTAGGCAGTGATAATGAAATCATGTAAAAACTTACCCATGACATTTGTATTATTCTTGCTTCCTCAAACGAGTTGGTATCACAGTCAATCACGAAATTTATGATAGTTCATGTACAATAATATTATACAAATCTTCCATCACTGTAGTTGAAGATGGTGTATTATGTGCCAGATACGGATGCCACAATGCTATCCATTTTATGGCAGTTATCCGCGCTGATCCTCATAATATTGCTGGTAGAGAACTGTGGCGTAAAAAAGACTGTTAAATGCTTACGAGTATAAATAAACGTTCTCAACTTACCATTTGTGGGAATTGTGAATTACTTCTATTGAGTTTGCCTGATCTTCAAACTTTAAATTTTACTATCCAGAGTTCGTGAGTTAAGGCTATTGTGTCCAGCATTACATCTAGTTTACAGCATAGTGTTGCCGCGGCTGCTCGACAGTCATGCAGGTTATTTTAAATTACATCATCATCGTCATTTGATTTACTTTGGATGGTGTTTGAATGGTGTATTCCTTTCCCGAAGGCGTTCTCCGGGTGGAGACACTTGTCTACCTCTGTAGCTTTTTCCTGCTTTGCCATAATTTGCGCAATCTCAATGGTAAGTAATAATAATAATAATAATAATTCATTTATTTTCTAACCATACAGAAAATACAAACACAATTTGTGTGGTAAAAACAGATTACAAAAACGTCAAAGAAAAAACACCAACATTACAACTATTAACAAAAATTACAATCTTCCAAAGAGTACAGTGGTTCTTTAACTAACATTTGTTTAATGCGATTTTTAAAAATATCAATCTTTTTCAAGTTTTTTATTTCTTCTAAAAGTTTATTAAAGAGTATGCTTCCGTTATACATAAGGCTTGATCTGTAACAACGTGTGTGATGTTTAGGAACTATAAAATAGTTTCTACGCCTTGTGTCATACTGATGGTAGTCTCTATTTGTTTTGAAAAGATTTATATTTTTAAATACAAACACAAGTACTTCAAATATGTATGTACTGTATACTGTCATAATATTTAACAGTTTAAATGCATCTTTACAAGAATCTCGATATTTTAAATTAAAGACAATTCTAATAGCACGTTTTTGTGTCATAAATATGCGATTTATATTATATTGGCACAGTTTCCTCAATGAATAATACCATAACGTAAAATTGAATGAAAGTTGGCAAAATATGTTGTTCTTAAAGTATTTATATTACATTTAAATGACAGAACACGTAATCCAAATGTTACACAGTTTAGTCTTTGTGCTACTTTGTCAATGTGACTATTCCATTTGAGACTATAATCTAAGTAACGCCAAGTGGTTTTATTCGATAATTTGATAATTTCGCCGCATAGTGGTATTGTCAACGGAGTTGGTACGTTGGATCTGCAACTTAAAAAAAACACACTAAGTTTTTTTATTGTTAAGCACTAACTTATTAGCAACTGCCCACTTTTGAAAATCACTATAAATAGCATTCAAAAGATCTTGAACTTGAACAGCACTTTTTCCTTCAACAATGAAATTATTATCATCGGCATATGATATAGTTTGACAGTTTACGGATATACATTTGCACAAATCATTTGCATATATTACATATAAAATTGTATTGCTTTCGGAGAGTATATTATTTATACTGCTTTCGGTTTGCTAAGTATGATTGCAACCAATTTAATGCTGCTCATCTTATTCCATATCTATACATTTTTTCCGATAGTATCTCATGGTTAACGCATTCAAATGCCTTAGACAAATCAACAAAAAGTCCACATGCAATTGACTTATTTTCTATAGCGGTAGCAATAGTATGAATGACTTTATTTAATGCGGAATTAATATCGCGTGACTTTTGAAACCCATGTTGACATTGTAATAAAACTTTGTATTTATTTAAAAAGTTTTGCATTCTATTATTAAAGGCCTTTTCATAAAATTTTGATAACGTAGGTAGCAAGCTTAATGGTCTGCAATTTTCTAATTTATTTTTATCGCCTTTTTGTAAAAAGGTTTTATTATTGCAGTTTTAAGTTGTTGTGCAAAAACTCCTTGTTGAAATGATATGTTTATAATATGTGCCAAGGGTTCAGCTATTGCCTCTATGCACTGTTTAATAACATATGATGATAAATTGTTTACATCATTGCTTCTACTGTTACTTAAACTATTGGATATAGTTTTAATTTCACTTGCAATAACAGGTTCTAAATAAATGGTACTTTGGTTTATTGTGTTGTGTTTGTATATATGATCATAATCAATATCTCGATTAAGGTGTTGAGTAAGATTGAAGGGAATATTTACAAAACTTTCATTAAACATATCATTAATTCTTTATCATTAATTTCTTCGTCATTTTCATTAATTATTGTAAGTGTAGCGTTTATCTTACTGTTTGTATGCTTTTCATTGTTTACAATATTCCACATCATTTTTTGTTTATTATCTGCAGTCTGAATCAAATTTTTATAATAATCTTTTTTTGCTTTAATTACTTCAGATTTATACAAAGTATTTAATTTTTTGGATACTGACTTAAAAATTGGAAATTTACTATCAAGATTATTTAGAGCATTAACTTGTTGGCGGTACGGTTTCTGTAATCCAATCAAAATTTTGCGTTTTTGTTTTACCTTCATTTTAAGAAGTGGACAACATTGATTATGGTAAAATAGAAAAATTTCCATAAATACATTTAATCCAGATTCAGGACAATTAAGACTATATACATGATCCCATTTGGTAAGTGTCAGTTTGCTACACAGATTAATGATATTTAATTTTTGTGAATAAATATATTGCGGTTCAGTAACTGATGTATTTATTCTAAAAGTCACTTGTTGAGCTTTGTGATCAGCTATTGATGAATCCATGCAAGAATTAGACACTACATCTTGGTCAAAGTTGGAAAAGATATTATCAACGCATGTTTTTGTGTTATTATAATGTATTCTAGTTGGTTCGTTGATTAATGGATGTAAATTATATGAGAACATAAGACCACAGAACAATTGTTTTTCTCTAGATTCCACAAGAAGATTTCTATAAAAGTCTCCTCCAATCAAAATTAACTTTTTTTCTGTAATAATAGTATCTAGTAAGCTATTAAGTTGATTGAAAAATATGTCTATATTTCCAAGAGGTGGTCTATAAATTGCAACCATAATTGTGTTTACATATTCAATTGCAGTGATTTCAATTGAACTTTCAATTGAAAAATGATTTAACTCTTTACTTTACAAAAACTTGAAGCTAGTTTGTAGCCTGAGATATTTAACATTTCTAGATTGCATTGGTTTTGACAGTGCTCACTTACCAATAGTATATCAGCAGATGTTTGGTTTAAGAGAACTTCAATTACAGCTATCTTGTTGCGTAGAGACTGGGTATTTTGATGAATGACGGTTATTAATTTTGTTGAATGATTAATTTTAGGGTTACTGGCAGTTAATATATATGTTGTATTTAATTCTATGTTATTTATATTGTCTGTCTTATTTTTCTGTAATTGCTAATAATCAATTTTTTCTTTATTAGCTTCTAGATGTTTTAAATATACTATACAATGTCTATCAAAAGAATTGTGTTTTTCGTCGATGTTTAATTTAGTTTTTTTATTCGCATTAACACAATTAATACATTTATTAATTGGATCTTTATTGCAGGTTTCTGATTTACATTTACTGCAAATTAGAATATTTGTACATTCCAATGCTTTGTGATTGTATCCCAGACATTTAAAGCATCTCATAACATGATAATCTTTTTAGTTTCCATGGTTTTTTTGAAACCATTTTTATCAATTTCAATAAATGTTTTATAGCTTGTAAATTCTTTGTTATTTTTCTTAATTATGTACTCACTAATATGAACACATTTTATATCACTATTTTTTAAAATATTATTTTGCACTTTTATTTTAACAGTAATATCTTCTTCGTTTATTTTTTGTCTAATTCCACATATTTTTAACCTTGGTTTTTTAAGATCAAGAATCCTAACTTCATAGTTATCGCCCATTTTCTCTTGTACCGTAGTTTTTCTCGTTTGGCGTTATCTGTACACCGTATCGCTACCGCTCTGCTTCTATATCCAGTTACGCCAGTCATTTTCAAATCAGTTGGATTGATTTTCTTTCTTAGATCTTCTCTAGTAGTAGTTGAGCTTTGTTTATTTTTAGGTTTAATAATTACTGGAGGATTATTTTTTAAGACGTCAGCGTACACCTTTTTCTCATCGATTCTGGGCATTCTTAGTTTTTCGATGCATTCTAATATTTGTTTAGTATCACTTTCTTGTTTTTCTATTATTTCCTTATTTAGATTTATTGTAACAGATTACCATAATTCAATTATGAATAAATTTTTTCAATTTTTTTATCTATACAGCTATATATGTTATGCATTCATCACAAATATAAATTATATTTTTATTTGTCGCCATAAGATTATCATATTTTGTTACTCCTACGCATTTAATATGAAACTTTTTGTCGCATCCCCGTGGCAAATACATGATGCATCATTTCTTATTCCTCTTAAACATTTGTTACAATCCGCTGCCATATTTTAGAGAAATAAAATAAGTAATATTTGAGCTATCGTATTATTTTTTGTATCTCTAAACCTTGTTTCCTCGATATTTCGACTATTTTCTCGCTATCTTTTCACTTTTATTTTAAATTCGAATAACTCTACTTGCACAAACCTTATCTTCGGACACTTTGCACTACTATACTGTTCATCACATTACTAAAACGTACATATTAATTTAACATTTAATTAACTTGTTAATACAGGGTTACCCATCGAAGATATATTGTACACGATCTCCTAAAATATTATTAATTCAATAGGAGCGCTGAACATATAATATACCTGCTTGGTAGATTGGCGTTGATAAGTTTGTAGAACATGCAACTCATTTTAATATCCAGCTCATTTAGCTTTTTTATGTATTCTTTCCCTATTCCTAGAACCAGAAGTTGACCTTACGGCTCGTCTTTCTTGACGTGTTGAAAACGCTACAATTTTTTGTCACCTATCTCCTGGTTTCACCTCTTTAAACATAATTAGCTCCACAGCATAATGTGTCTCAAAAACTTTAAATTGTGTCTGCCTAGAAAAATCTATTGGCACAACGCTCAATTTTGATTTTAGCCATAGTAGTCCTAGGCCAGAGACCAGTTCTGTAACCACCCTAAATGCATTATTATCACAGGTGAATCTTAGGGTAAATAAAATTTTATGAAGCTCCCAAGTGAGAACTCCTTCTATTAGCTCTACTTGTTTCTTGTTGAGACATGTTGATTGCTATCTATATTGCAGTGCTTTAATGCCGCTTCTTTTTAATTTGTTTTACCCTTTTTTTTATAAGTAGCGGTACTTTATCCGTTTTCTAAGTTTCATCGTCTTCCTTTTGAGATATTTATTCATTTGTCTGGCTACCCACCAGCATTGTCAGGGTTACCCATCAAAGATAGATTGTACACGATCTCTTAGTTTTCTTTTAAACTAATTTAACTTAAACTAATTATTTGTTGATCCAATGTAGTCTTAAATAGTAAACCAATAATAAATGGATATTTATAATTAATAGTATTCAAACTTATAAAAATAACAAGCAAAAGTTTTTGCGCGCGTCGCTACCTTCCGACCCTAACCCAAAAAGTTCTATTACTGTAGATTTCAAGCCAGCGTTTTGCAGTACAATTTTAGTATTTCTGTTCTTTTCGCACACTCTACCTTCTTATTCGTATAATTTTGAGTTGGACGGAAAAAGAATAGCAATGCTTGTTTACTGTAACCAAGTAATTATATTGTTTGAGTGTGTAAATAGGAGACCCGTGCAAACAATTCCGTCACTTTGCTAAAACCAGGGAACCTTCTATAGTATATATATATGTATATATATAGTGTATCAAGGACCAAAAATAGGCTTTAGCAGCCCGCCGCTTTTAGCACAAACAAGCAAGGCGAGTTAGGGCTGCTAAAGCGAAGGGCTGCTAAAGCCTTTTGGCACAAGTTACACTCAATATTTTTTTGCCTGCCCCAATTAAAAACATTATTTTTAATGTTTACTATAACTTATCACTACTGTCAAATTTTAAGGTAGATGACGTCTACATATGAAATTGTGATTCAGAACCAATCAAATACCGCAAATAGTCTAGTGGCCTAATGGCCGAAATGATGTTTTCGGTAGAGGCAGGCAAAAATATACACTTACATACTCACACCAAGTATGTGCACGACAGCTTGGAATCTCTAGATATTGCCATAACCTCTTAGGGCTATACAGCACTTCTCTGCTCCAACTATATATAGCTCTTTTTACAATTACAAAATATTTATTGATTTTTTCATTCGGACGTTCTCTAAACAAACTACTAACTTACCAATATCTTTTATGCGATTTTAAACTGATTCGAGCCCATTAAAAATTATATGTTGACAATTAAAATAAAAGTATAACAATAGACGTTGACATTAATTATAATATTAGGCAACTTTCAGTACTACAATGTTTGAAAGTTAATACAAAGTCTTACATAGGTATACATCTATGCCTATATTTACACAAATGTTGGCATCATTTACATACTAAAAACACAAAAGTACAAGATAAACATTTCTAAAAATATTTTTAAAAAACTATAGCTGCTTTCCCATTACTACGGTTACTAACCCAGGGCATCTTACCCCACCGCGCGTCGGGAACATGTTTCTGTAGCATTTGTCAAATGCAAGATTTTTTTTAAATTTTTAGTAATCACTTACATTTATGTGATTATTATTTAATTTGTTTCGTTGTCTTTAATTTTTTATTTTTTTTTGTAATTTCTTCCGTTGACTGTTTCTGATATATATTTCAACTAATTAACGGCTGCTGTCAGATGTAATTTTTAAATCAGCCAATCAAATGAGCAAGTGCAAAGGTTAGGGCTAGAAGAAGAAGGGGAAGGACGACTTTGTGCAAGTTATCCCACTTCATAAAATATAACAGGAACGCAGTGCATCTTGCCCTAGCGTGCACCAGGGTCTGTCAGAACGTAATGGGAAAGCAGCTAATATATTACATGTACAAATATAAATAATATATTTGTAAAATTCTTCTTTCGCCAGAAACAATATTATAAATAAATAATATATTTTTATAGTAAAGTATGTTAGTTCAGTTTAGTGTATAAACTTAATTTAATTGCTGAAAATTCTTATGACATCAATCGCAGATTCACATTTGTGTTTTGACTACTGGGAATGAGATTTACTGTGGTGCAGAAGTTTTGCGGGCTGATGGACCTACCAAAAACGTTTACTTAACGAATGTACCAAAAAAAAATTGTGCCAACACTTTTAAAGCAGCTACAGCCGTCGACAATATATCAATAAAAAATGCAACCAACAAAAAAGTTGAACTGAATACGGAGAGTACAAACTTGGCAATTTCAGAAAACAAAAGTCATCTGGGAAGAAAGAGATCGACCCGGTACGTAAATTACTGTTTTTTTTTAATATCAACTTTTCAATTTTTTGTGTTTTATTTGCGTTTTTTTTTCTACAATGTTTCAGTATTTCCGGAGGGATGCTGCCAGCATCAACTACATTTCTAGCAGCCGTCTCGTCGCAGAGCAGCCAGCAGCATACTAATATTTTGTGCTCAAAAAGTTTTAAAATGAAGTTCAAAGATTGTTTAATAACATACTGAAGACCCGTTGTGAGTGCAAAAAAAAAAATCACAAAAACTGCCTTTTTAGAAGGCTCACTGTAGTAGCTTAATTTTCAACTCAACTATTTTTTTTTTGCCAATATAAATCACTGCAATATTGTCAGTATTTATCCTTCATAACAACGTTTTTTGGACGCAAATAAAGATAAAAGAGTAAGATGATTTGTTAGATTTTTTAAAAAATTTAACGTATAAACAAAAATTGTTTTTTTTTTAACTTTTGAAAGTAAGAATACAAAAGTTATTATACAGAGTAAGTCGGAAGAAACAAACTAAACTCCAAAATTGTATTGTACACGTAAAAATAATGTAAAAAAACTTAAATGATGTTAATATAATTGATGGTTGTAACCTCTACTACGTGATATTCATGTTAATGAAATAATAATACAATTTACTATGTTTTTACTAAAGCTTTAGTAAAGCCGAAACTAGAAATGTATTCGTAAGAATAAATCTGTGATAAAAAACATATTTTTTTTATTTAAATGTTTTTATCCAATTTTTATTTGTTTTCAACTAAATAAAAAAGTTTATCTAGTGTGCCACGAAAGGTTTCGTTGGATTGGTTTTGGTGGTCCTATTAGTTGGCCTCCAAGATCTCCAAAACTCACAACACAGATTATTGTTTATGGGGCTGGTTCAAAGATGAAGTGTATACAGTAAAAGTGAACACTCAGGATGCACTATTTCAACTCATTAAAAATGCTGCAGTCGATCTTAAACAATGGCATGACTTTGTACGCTGATTAAATATTACATTAACCATTTGCTACCACAACAAAACGCCTAATGTTTCTACCGTTTCTACCTTACTTGTATTAAAAATATCTATTAACGCAGATAGACATCTGCCAATAATATACTGCGCCGTTTCATTGTTCCGAGATATTAGTTGCTTTACTTTTGCCAAGTGAGGTAAGTCAAGATAAGCCAAAATACTAACTTTACCTCACAAATATTTGTTCTTTTTTTAATTATAATTTACTTGTTGTCCTTGGTTACGTTTTTACAAGCCTTAATAGTTATATATTAGGACAAAATCAAATACATATATATAATTATTTTTAACAGTTTATTTATTTTTTAAATTTAATATTATACAATTAGTTAATTAACAACAATTAGAACAATTCGGCAACACAAAAAACAAAATATTTATTCTAACATCTCTAATTAAAAAGAAAAACATTAAGTTTTTTTGGCAACTAAACATTGGGACATTGCACACATTTTTATTTCTAGTATGGAGTAACATCGCTCTTAAATTTTATGACCGCTCGAATTTGGCTGGGCATTGACTCAACTAAACATCTGTACTTTTCAGAAAAAATACATTTCAAACTTGCTCTATTTTGGCTGTAAGTTCAAGTAAAGTCCGTTGTGAGTTGTTCCTCAATATTTGTTTTATTTTATGCTACACTGTTTCAATATCAATAAGATCAGGACTATTGGCCCAAAAAAAACATTTATGTTGTGGTCGCCAAACCAAATGTTTGTGGTTTTAGCAGTATGACATTTACAACATTTAACTTTGCGATACTTGATAATTATTAATTAGCTTATTTTGTATTTGTTGATATTTTGCAGCATTCACGGTACCATCAATAAATTTAAGTTTTCTAATCCTAAAGCTGTCATGCAGCCATAAATCATCACTCTTTCAGAAAATTTGACTATACATATGTTTTAGGCATTCTTTGTGAAAAGCTTCATGTTTCGTGCAAACCCCGCGTTTGCGGTAATCACCAACACGTACGTAATTTTTTTTGTTTGTTGCAAAAAACTACTCAGAACCAGTTTTCTACCGACCAAGATAGTTTAGATTTTGTTTATGTGATGTTTTCTTTGCCTATAAAAAACATTATTTTTTTAAATATAAGTTTAAATTGTAATTTTTAATACAAACTTATCAGTACTGCATTGACAGATTTAATCCAGTTTTGTAATTCCATTCAGCAGTAATTTTGCCTTGAGTATGTGTTTGGCGTTTTTGCATAGTTTTACTAATATTTTCTTGTTTTTATCAGAAACTTATGTTGAACGACCCAAACTTTTTTTGTGATAGACCGCCAGGAAAAAGAGTGTAGTAAAATTCTTACTTTAGCATACTACACATGGAACGGTCTATTAAATAAGATAAAGTAAGGTGAAGTAAGAATAACTGAAAATAATGGCAAAAGAAAAGCAAGTATTTAGGAACATTACGTAAAGTTCACTTACTTACTTTAATCACTTTCTGGGTGCATTTTTCACAAATCTGAAGTTGATCGTGTTAAATGTAATATCAAACATCTACAGTTGGGGAATTTTATGTATAACCAAGTTTAAGTTGGCTGTAGTTATGTTAGCAGTGAATGTCACTAGAAGTCACGTGGGTGCGTCGGTAATACAGAACGCTAGAGAAGTGGTAAGAAAGTGGTTAAGAAGTAGCTGTAAAAGTAACATAAGTGTGCACATGTACCGAGTATTTTCTATACATCATCTAATTGTATATTCAATAAATAACCAACTACAACGGTTGTTTATTATTAAAACCTACAGGTTATGGGCCCAGGTGCGTCGTAGTCATTTGGATGCTTATAGAAAGTCCGGATAAAAAATAAAGTGAGGTTACGACCGCGTGTAAACGACCAAGTGCACCAGTAAAAAAAAAATCCTAAAAATCGGGCATGTTCCAGTAAAGAGAACAAGTAAAAACAATTCGCGTGTGTTCCACTGAAGAGAATTTCGTGAATTAAATAAAAACAAACAGTGTGTAAGAGTCTGTAGCACGGCAGACAGTGAAAAACGTAAACAGTAATAACACAAAAAAAAAATCATAGCGTCCTCATAAATTGAAACATGTCTGTTACAAGTGAAGAACTGAGTCAAGTGACTAAACTAAAAGATCGTCAAAGCTTCAAGCTTTGGAAGTTCGAGGTAGACATAATATTAAAAGCGCACGGTTTACTGGAAGTGACAAATGGCGATAAAGTGCTCACGGAAACGAGTACCGCGAACGAAAAGGAGGAATGGAACAGAAAGGACGCAAAAGCGTCATCATTTCAACAATTACAAAAACATGTATTACCCACATACTGAATTCGAAAACAAGCAAGGAGATGTATGACAAAATTAAAAATATCTACGAAGGACAGGAGGACCAACGTAAGTGCTCTCTCATGCAAGATTTCTTTAACTATCAGTTTAAAAAAGATGCTGGTATGGCAACGTTTTTGAGTGAAATTGAAAATATGGCATTCAAACTCAAAGGGTTAAACATCATGTTAAACGACGATATGGTTACGTCTAAAATCCTTTCAACTCTGCCTTCGCATTACAAGCATTTTGTCACCGCGTGGGAGTCTACCCCTTCTGATCAAAAAAATTTACAAAACTTAATATCAAGACTACTTGCCGAGGATGCAAGAAGTAAAAACAGAGAAAAGAATGAAGAAACCGTAGCGTTTAATGCGACGGAGCACAGAAAATGTTATAAGTGCAATAGAAAAGGGCACTTAGCGACAAACTGTAAAAGTAAAACATTGCCACCTATATGCAAAATATGTAAGAAAAATAATCACCTGGAAAAAGATTGTTTTTATCGAAAAAAGGATTCAACCACTCCAAAAGGAGATCAAGTGTCTTTTTTGGCAGACATCACTGCAAAAAACGAATGGATTGTCGACTCGGGATCAACATCTCATCTCACAAATAACAAAAATATGCTAAGTAAAATCGAAAAATGCAACTCATCGATAAAAGTGGCTAAGAAATCTCATACCATGAATGCCGAAGGTATCGGGACAATTGTGTCAAACAGTTGCACTTTAAAGAATGTGATATACGTCCCTGAATTGAGCAAAAACCTACTTTCCGTTAACGCCATAACAGAAAACGGTGGTAAAATCGTATTTACTAAAGAAAAAGTGGAAATATATAAAAATAAAATAAAAGTGTTGGAAGGGAGAAAAGAAGACGGTCTATACAGCGTGGCCATTGAATGCAACAAAGAAGAGAATGCCCTATCAACAACGCCAAATACAACTGAAACACTTTGGCATCATAGAATGGGACATTTAGGTAAAGAAAACCTAATAAAGCTACAACGTCTATCCGAAGGAATGACATTATCTCAAGAAGAAGTGAACTGGTTGGACGAACTCTGTGAAACCTGCGTAAGTGCAAAACAAACCAGACTACCATTCAAAACGGAGAGAACCAAAGCAACAAGACCCCTAGAAATAATACATTCCGATGTATGCGGCCCAATAAACCCTGCAACCTGGGATGGTAAGAAATACTTTATTACTTTCTTAGATGATTACACTCACCATTGCATGGTATTCCTATTGGAAAATCGCCATGAAGTAGAAGACACTCTCAGAGAGTATATTAACATGGTTGAAGCCAAATGGAACCTAAAGACCTCCAAATTCAGATGTGATAATGGTGGTGAATACATAACTAAAGGAATAAAGAGATGGGTTAAACAGAAAGGAATTATCTTAGATTATACAGTTCCTCACACACCACAATTAAACGGCAAAGCTGAACGCCTAAATAGAACCCTAATGGAGAAAGCAAGAGCGCTAATCTCAGGCGGAAATCAGCACAAACAAATGTGGGGAGAAGCTGTTAGAACAGCAGCCTACTTGACGAACCGAAGTCCTACTTCAACCCTAAATAAAACTCCACATGAAAAATGGACTAACAAGCTACCTGAACTGTCGAAAATCAGAGTGTTCGGAAGCGATGCGTATGCTAAAATAACGGGTAATCTAAAAAAACTTGATGATAGAAGTAAAAAGATGACAATGATAGGATATGGATTAAATGGTTATCGATTGTGGGATAGTGAAGAAAATAAAATTACAACTCATAGAGATGTAGTCTTTAATGAAAACATTAAAAGTAAATTCAATGTAATAATTGAAGAAAATGAAGACGAAAAAGAAGACAAAGACAAAAATGAAAATCAACCTAATGAAATACAAAACACAACAACAGAAGAATTACAAGAGTCCGAGGAATCAGAAGAAGAAATAGAAGTCAAAAGACCAATAAGATCAACAAGAGGAAAGGTACCACAAAAGTATGAAGATTACTCCCTCTTGACGTATGAAGAAGCAATAAGATGCACCGAAAACAAAGAATGGATCGATGCAATACAAGAAGAAAAGGAATCACTAGAACAAAACCAAGTATGGACGGAGATAAATAAAAGTGAAGCAGATGGAAAGAAAATTCTAAGTAACAGATGGGTTTTTAAAGTAAAGAATGATGGAAGATATAAAGCTAGATTAGTAGTTCGAGGTTGTGAACAAGAACAGGGAATTGATTATGAAGAAATTTATAGCCCGGTAGTAAACAGTACATCGCTTAGAATTATACTAGCAATAGCCGCCGCAAACGATTACAAAATCACAGGTTTTGACATTAAAACGGCCTTTCTATACGGAAAATTACCAGAAGAAACATACATGCAAATGCCAAAAGGATTCCAAAATCAACATAAAATCTGCAAATTGAATAAATCCCTTTATGGACTAAAACAATCTCCCATGATCTGGAATATGACGTTTACTAATTTCCTGAAAAACAATGGATTAAAACAAACTTTATGCGAACAGTGCGTTTTCAGAAGTGAAAATGGAGAAGTAATCCTAGCAATATATGTCGATGACGGCATAATAATTGGAAAAAACCAAAACGAGATTCAAGATTTACTCATGAAACTGACGCAGGAATTCAAAGTAAAAATCTACAGTGAAACAAAAACATTCTTAGGAATGGAAATCGAAAGAACAGCAAACGGACTAACATTAAAACAAAAAGAATATTCCAAATCTGTCTTGAAGAGGTTTAGAATGATAAATACCAAAACGGTGAAAACCCCCCTAGAAGCGAATAATATAGACGAGGAAAACAACAACAATGATAGTGCGTTTCCTTACAGAGAGGCGGTAGGAAGTCTCCTGTACTTAACAAACAAAACTAGACCAGATATGACGTATGCCGTAAGCACATGCAGTCGTTATGTGCAAAGTCCAAATACATCAAATGTGACAAACCTAAAAAGATGCTTAAAATACCTGTGTGGAACAGTGGACAGTGGCATCCAGTTTAAAATAAATAATGAAGTGAAAGTGTTAAACGCATACTGCGACGCTGATTATGCAGGTGATATAGCATCGAGAAGAAGTACAACAGGATATGTGATATTTCTCGGCGAGGCTCCAATCAGCTGGTGTTCGAGACTACAACCAATAGTGGCCCTTTCAAGCACTGAAGCGGAGTTCATTGCAGCAGCCGAATGTACGAAGGAACTGTTGTATATAAAAGTGCTAGTGAAAGAACTGATCAATGAACATATAATAATAATAATAATAACAATAATATCAGCTTTATTTCAACAAATTGACATAAAATATACATACAAAAACGTGTATAAAATTGAGCAATGAGTGATACAGTGTCAAACAACATATACAAGTTAATTTGAAAGTAGACAATCAAAGCGCAATAAGTTTAATCAAAAATGGTGTAATGAACAGACGAAGTAAGCACATAGAGGTGCGTTATAAATTCATTTGCGAAAAGGTTCGTGAAGAGGCAATAAATGTTGAGTATTGTCCTACAAATGAACAAATTGCGGATATTTTTACAAAGCCTCTAAAACGTGTGAAGTTTGAATATTTTAAGAATCAAATCTGTCATTAATTTGTTGATATATTTTCTTTCAGGGTTTAAACAATGTTGAACTAGAAGAGTTTTTTTTTATTTATGTTAAAAGTTAAATTTAAAAGAATATTGTATTATCTAATTACTTAAGATATTTTGATATTATAGGGGAGTGTTAAATGTAATATCAAACATCTACAGTTGGGGAATTTTATGTATAACCAAGTTTAAGTTGGCTGTAGTTATGTTAGCAGTGAATGTCACTAGAAGTCACGTGGGTGCGTCGGTAATACAGAACGCTAGAGAAGTGGTAAGAAAGTGGTTAAGAAGTAGCTGTAAAAGTAACATAAGTGTGCACATGTACCGAGTATTTTCTATACATCATCTAATTGTATATTCAATAAATAACCAACTACAACGGTTGTTTATTATTAAAACCTACAGATCGTACACAATAATTGGTTTAAAGTGGTGTGACCGTAACCACTACACCACCAGCGAACTAGACTGCTAGGAAGTATGCCGGTATGGCACCTGCACTGCATCAACTTTCAAAAACACTAATTTGTTAAATTAAATAAATATTTTTTAAATCAAAGAGTATAGCAGACAACTACTGACTAATTACAGTGTGAACGAGAAAAACTTATGTTTACAATGTAGACAACCAAATATACACTTATTGTAAATAGTAGAAAAATCCGTAGACCATCAATATAAGTGCAACACAATCTTTTTTGCGTTAATTAATGTAATCATAAACAATTAAAATAAGTAGATACAATTTCAAAAATTATAAAAATATATGAATAAATAAATAAACTTAAATAAAATATTTCTATTTTTTAATTGGCAATATAACCATTATGCAAAATAGCAAATGTATGTTTCTATGTATAGATTTAACATTATTGAAAATATTAATAACAGGTAATTGTTCAATAATTTGTCTTAATAAGGTAGCATTCTAAAAAATAAAAATGGAAAGTCACAATAATAATAATGAAAATATGATACCAATATTTTTATTATTTAAATCAACAAAATATTCAACCAAGTATACATATTAATGTGGTTAATGCTACAATACAATAAAAACGTTTGTTACAGTAGACCCACTTTAGCTTGTACAATGGAATGTGTGAAATGTGAGCGCCAATACAATAAACTAAAACTCGTGAAAGGCCAAGTGCAACAAAGCAAACAATATTTTCGTGTATATTAATTTGTCTATAATAGCGTCATAATAACATCAAGCGTATCTCCCAGTGATGAATCCTTTGAACAGTCCAGTGTACTCCGTTTTAGTTAGGTATAACTTTTTTCTTCAATTTTATGTAAAATTTGAGACTGCAAATCTTAATTTTCCTTCTAGAAATTTCTTTTGCTATAAGTATGTATATCCTTCTAGCTTTTTCAATTTACTTTCACTTCAATACCAAGACTACAAGTTTGTTGCCTTTAATATAATATAGCTTCATGTTTATATTTAGTGCATGTTTTCTCTATAACTTGTTTATTATTTTAATACCCAATAAAACGTGCAAACCATAAGTAGTAAACAGTCTACTGGTGTGATGTGTTTAAATCAGGGGTATACATTCAAATCAGAAAAACTTCTAAAAACAAAAATTTTGACATTGAGCTTAAAGTCAATTGGTGAATAGGGTTACAATGGATTAATTAATACTGTTCGTGAAGTGTACTTGAACAGTGTAATGTAATTTAAAACCGCATTGCAAAAAATTTAAACAAACATATAAAAAACTACTTGTGCAAAACAAACAAGACTGGTCGAATTTGACACCAATTCAAGTGCTTTGTAATGTAACAAAACATGCAAATGAACATACCTTGTTATGATGTAGCAATCCCCACCTAGCTGTTGACATTTGTGGTTTTAAGTAAAAACAAATCCACATATGTTAACTTGCTTCATTTCCATACTCCAAACTACCTTTGACCTGCTAGAGGCGGTTGGGCGAGGTTGACAGAGTATTAACTAATCATTCATCATTTTAGAAATAACACTAATTAAAATTTTATTACAATTCCGTATAATCCTCAAAGTTTTATAATAAAAATTATAAAATACTACATTCAATTGCATTACATATAGAAAATTATGTAATATTGGAGGTTTGATAATGTTTTATTTTACATACAATGCCACTTAGTACACCAAACATTGATATTTCTATTGTAGATGATAATATAAAAATAAATACGCCAAAGATAAAAAAGTAACAATTTCTTTTAATTTCTTAGGTCTTGTCTGTTTCTGTAGAATCTCAAGATGCGGTGAAATTTAAGTCGGACTACTTAAAAAAAACCATTTGTGCTCGAAGCAATTAGGTCTTGCTAAGAAGCCGGTACTGCCTCCACATCTAAAACAATACAATGTTTAAATATTTTGAAGTAATTTAAATCAATAAAAAGAAATCTAAATATAAAAATACAAACACATGCACTTGAAATAAAAAAAAAAAGAATAATTACAGATCACATTCAACTATAAGCAACATGTTATAACAATGCTTGTAAAAAACTCATGTTCGGGGCTGTTCTCTATGTACATTGCTAGAATGTAAGCAAGATACATATTGCTAGCTAACAATATGAACTGTCATTTTAATAAATCTTGCTTGCTAACAAAATGACCTGTCATTTTAACAAATCTTCATTACTAACAATATGGCCTGTCACTTTAACAAAATTAATTTATATATATATATATTATTATTATTTTATCAAGAGATTTGCCACGCCTCCTGATGTGATGATCGTTTATATTGTTAGCAAACAAGATTTGTTAACATAACAGTTCATATTGTTAGCTAGCAAGATTTGTTAAAATGACAGCTCATATTGTTAGCTAGCAATACATATCTTGCTTACATGCTAGCAATATGCATAGAGAATTGAAACTAATCCAAATTATTTAAAGTAATGCTCAATAGGTATTCATTCATTTGAATATTTATGATCATTTTCATTTAATAACTTGTTAATCATGAAAATATATTAGAAAATTTCAAAATGTAATTTTCAAATTCAATTCTGCGTCATTTTTACTTTTATAATTTACGAGTATGTTTGTTGGAGTCTTACATAGAACCAATTTGTGAAGTAGTACAAAATCAAATATAAAAAGTGATCAGGATATATAAATAATGCTAAAGTGATCCTTAAGAAAAAACACTCTACCCTTTGATACATTGTGGTTACTATACTTTCAGGAAAACTCGCAACCGGCCATAATGACAGATCACTCAAATTGCTTCAACATAAAAATGTCCCTTTATGTCTTAAAAGATCTAAATTGATATTGTAATAAAAATTAAGAGGAAAGTTTTTAAATATGTATTCAGAGTGTAAAAAAACAATTGTTTGGAACTACACTAAAAATCATAAATTTAAATTTAAAAAAATTAAATTTAAATAAAAAAAATTAAATTTAAATTAAGGTAACAGCTTCTGAAGCGACTCTAGGATGCCAGCCAGGCTGATAGGTCTAAAGGAAGTTTAGATCCGAAATACTCTAACTGCACATCCTAAGTAGTACTGCTTGCTACCACAACACAAGTAAGAAACAACTAGATTGGAGATTTAGCAAATCAAAAAACAAACCAAAAGTTAAAGACAACCCACAAAGACAAAACCTTATGAAACATAAAGATGTCATTTATAGTAAACAAACAAAGATGACTGAACAAAGCACTAAAACAAGAAAACCTTTGCAAACCCAAAATGCAGCACTCGCATACAAAAAATCACTTATGCCACATCTTTCTCTACACTAGCTCCAATGTCCAGACTGATGATGTTAGACATCGTAGAATCAAAGACAATCCTTAAAGGGTCGTCAATATCAGCAGATATCAGCGAGGCTGGAGCATGAACTTGTGCAAGAACATCACAATTCTTACCAAATACTAACTAAGCATAACTACTTTCTGGTAAATTTTTGTTTCAAAACTTCAAAAACTTTTAATTTTCATAACATAGGAAAACAGTGCATTCACTCTAATGAAATATATCAATGGTATGATCAAGTAAGCAAATTCAAACTTAAACCACCAATCATGTGGGTACATTTCTCATGTCAGCCACACAATTAGTATGGCTAGTTAATAATACCGTTCATACTCATTGTTTCATAAATGAATGAAGTGTATATTATGATATAAAATGTGAAAACAATCAAACAAATTAAAAAACCAAAAATTTAAAATTTCATCTTGCTCGAGTTTCCCAAGTTGTCAATTAACTTGTTAAAAATAACAAGTTTGTGAAGCAACTTTCCCAGACAGTCCCACCAAAAGATGTAAGAATACTCAATGCCAAGTAGTAGCTGAAATATTTAGTAAACTTTATGAAAAAATGGCTTGTATTATTATTAAGTGTTTGGTCCTTATATTATGAATATAAAAAAAATCAAATATAAGTTTCCAATATTTATTTAATATATTTTTTTGGTAAATTACATCATCTTTCTACTTACAGCTGTAAAGTAGCACTTACCACCCTGGTACCAAGACAATAAATAGTCTAATCTATGAAAAGAATATTATGAATAGCTATTTTTTCTGCACCCATCGACAACAAAAGTTGATTTGTTAAGTAATTAAAGCACTATTGTCTGAAACAAACAAGTAAGCCATCCCTCTTTGAGCACAATATGAATGTATTTATAAACTCATCATAATGATCAAAACTTTTAAAATAGTTGTGATTTTATTGACTATCAACTACGGATCAAGTCACTTTATTTTTCTAATTCTAATTGTTAATTCAGCTAAATAATGGTGAAATAAAACATTCCAAAATCCCTTAAACTTTAATATTTATTTTATTAATTATCCAAGGAAAAAAAAAGAATGACATCTAAAATTACCTGGGAAAAAAAAATCAATATAAATATGTACTTTATCTCGTTATAGAAATGCAAGAAATAATAGCTTCTGCTGAAAACCATGAAGTAACATTTAAAAAAATATATTTTAATATATAATTTGTTATTTAATTAAAATAGTTCATTCCGGTTGCCGCTTCATTTTCTAAATCAAGCATTGGCATTTTATTTGAACCATACAGAGAGTTTTGTGTCGAACCATTTGACAGCATACATGAAGCTAATTGGCTAGTTGTTGGTATCGATTGTGGTGATGAGGGAGGTGATGGGCTGTCTACTAATGTAATTACACCGCTTGGACTGATAGGATATCCAGAACTGGATACTGAAGAAGGACCGGGTGTCACAGAGACGCGAGATTGATTACTGCTTGACGATATGCTAGTAGTGTCTGCAAATTAAGAGAATTATGATAATTTCAATTTAGTTAATGTGTTGTAAAAATCTAATGTGTTTGTGTTGTTTGTTTTACCTTTAATATGATTAGTCTCATGCAAATTAAAGCATTCATCACTGCACCAAGATTTATTAAGAAATAAATCAAAATCACAAGCACTGCTAAATTTTAATTATTTAACAGAATCGTTATTTCTACATGCTTGGTTAATTTTATGTTATAATTTAGCTTAACTTTTACTGTTAGATGTTATTCAAGCAAAGTGCAGTATAAAATTATATAATTTATTGATAAAATGTTTTCTACATGCATGGAATATTTTTATGTTACTTAGGTTATTCTAATTTTACGGTTCAATATTATTCAAATGGGGTATAGGATGTGATTATTTAATAAGTATATTAAATAAATGTATATTCTACAGAAATTATTAGGCAAACTAATTAATATTAAAGGTTTTAAAAAAGATATTTTCTTGTACCTAAAATATTAAAAAATAAATAAAATTGTAATAATTATTTGTTCTTAAACTATGTATTTTTTAAATTTTATATTGTGTATTTCTAAATTTTAATTTGTTATTTATATATATATATATTATATATCATATTCAGAGAGAGAATAATCCCCGGTTTTACCAACACAACTTAAGGTGCATCTCAGCTGAGACAGTCAACAATAAGGCTAACTTAAGTTTCAGATTTTGTTGTACCAATTAAATGTGACAGTCTTACCTCGGCATTAAAATACGTTTGGCAACTGCGCAAAATTCAATTCAACTAGCTAATAATAGATGTAGACACAAACAGTATCTTAACCGTTGTATACCCTGTGCACATTATATTGTACATAAAGTTTACAGTAAATTAAAAACTTAATGTTTTGAATAGGTTTAAACTGTCTATGCACCGCAATCTATTAATATATCATTAAAATAGTATGTAATGTGACACGTGTTATTTACAAAAAAAGAATTTTTATGATCAAATAACATGTGAGCCTGAAGGAGGTTAAAGTTGTAATACAAAATGAAAATAATTTGTTTAATATTTTTCTAACCAACAAAGTTAATTTCACTTATATTATTATTTTAGAATAATTTATTTACATATACATCATTATTATTTATGTCACAACAAGAAAGTAGAGCTCAAGAAATAGAAATGTAAGTCTGACATGTATCATTATAAGATATAACTTAGTGTGGGAGCAATGTTTAAAAAGAGTTAACATGTAATCAAGCCTCAAGCTTTAGCTACAGCTTAAATTACGTTGGTGCAACCAGGCATAAAAGAACCAATTTCTATAGCTGCTTTGTAGGCAACTATTTAATCCAGTTTTGGGTAAACTTTAGAAAATAGTTCTATATTTAAATACAACCTTTGTTTCTTAAACTGTTGACTGTAAATTCACTCATAATAATTTCGTATTAATTGTAAGATTTTCATTTACTTTTATATTATTCTAATTAAAACTTTGATCGCCTTAATAGAAGCAAAATTTCTTATCACAAAATTAAATACTAATTCAGTATTTATTTTGTGATATCCTATAAATAACAATGCAGCTGGTTCCAGCTTTTGATGTATAAGATATTAAAAACAAACTTCAATTGTTGAGTTTCAAGACCTTAAGGTAATGTATCAATTGAGAGTCAAAAGCAACTTTTTATTGAAATCAAAGTGTCATGACAGAACAATAATAAAGACCAAAACATAACTTATGACTACTTGCACAGTTCTTTTACTTATACACTTTACTTGATAAAGCCTTCCTTATACTTTAAGTCAAGCTAAAGAAATGGGACATTAGGCAATGTCACATATATGTAAACTGACACAATTAGCATTTCAAGTTAAAAAAATTAGATTTATATATTTATCTCGTTGCCTAGTTCTGATTGAGATCTGAGTCAAATTAATAAATGTCAGTTCAATCTGCGAGAAAAGTAGGAAGGCAATTATAGCTTAAATTATAATTAAATTAATAAATAATATAAATTATTATTATTTTATCTGTAATAGAATTAGCACGTTTTTACCAGATATTTCTCGTGTTACTACTATTTCCATCACCCCTTTGGTTATTCCGGCTATCTCTGCCTGGAGGATAGTCATATGTGTCCTAGTGGTAAGGATATTGAGATGTCTAGATCTTGGGAGTAAATTCCTACTGCTCAAAGAGTTTTTGAGCCATCAGTGTAGATTTGAAGGTTTTGTCTTTATCCACTCTTTGCTCTTGTTGTTCATGTGTGTGTACACTGTCTTTTAAATACAAAGCAGGGTGGCATGATATCTGTTTGCGCTCCTAGTAGAAGTATTTTTTTACGGCCTCTTCTTCTGAAGAATATACACATATGCTTCACATATTTTTTATAGAGTATAGAAATCTTGTATCACACATTTCTCAAAATAGTGATTTGTGATGGCCCACAAAATCTATTCAATTGCATCTTGAAATCCAATCTGTTTTGAATCGAGACAAGTTCATTAAACTGAGCCAACAAGAATTAAATTCGATGCGAGCCAATTTGTATAGGTTAAAAAAAACTAAACTATATTTTAGTTATTGTTAAATTTAGAAAAAAAAATGTTTCAGACAAAATTTGCATGATAAAAAGTAAGTAAATACTTTTAGGCTATGAAACTTAAGTAATTTTTTTTTAAGAAATGTAAAAAAAAAGAAATTCAAGAAAAAGTCAATACAGTCAATGCATAGAAACAGACTTAAAAAAGTTTTTAAAATGAAGCAATTAGACAATTTATAAAAAAATCACACTTTATTTTACCGTAAAATATTTTTTTTTTGTATTATGATTCTTTCCACTCTTTTAACAGATTATTGATCTTTTAACTGAAAACAATATTGATTGCTTGTTAAGAATTTTTGTATTAGATATTTCAAGTCGCTAGACTATTTGCAAGATTTGAAATATTATGTTCATTCTAATTTTATTTCTTTAAATTTAAGAATATATTTAAATCATGTAATAAAAACATAGGTTACATATTTAAGATCTTATTTAATATTTTATGAGCTCAAAATATTATTATTGCTTTTTTTGGTGTAAATAGTAAATTATTTTAGCGCAGTTTACAAGAATCAGATTTTAGATAACCAACTTTCATAGAATCTTATTGTATATTTCAAACAAAATAAAAAACATGCAAAACTTTGATAAATACACATAAAATTAAAATGAAGCTACCAAATTCAATGTTTGGTTAATGTTTATGAAAAATATTGGCTGAAAATTCAAATTTAGAACCATGCACATGAAATATAAGACAAAAGATTAAACTAATTAACTAAAAAATAACTAAATGGGGCAATTTTCTCAATCAAATATATTGGAAAGTTAAGGAAATTGAACTAGATTGTAGCACTTTCTACTAATTCATCTTTTTAACAAACTTAAATTAAAAAAAAGACATTAAAGAAAGTGTAATAGATATTAAGCTGTAACTGTAGCATAAATTTTTTAACCATGCATGAACTATATGTTCATTTAATTTAAGCTTTAATTATTGTTTTAAAATAAATTATAATTTAAAAAATTCATTTTGTCTCTCTACTTTTTATATTAGCTTCAGTATTAATTAAAAAAATATTTTGGTTATGCTTCATTTACATTAATTTTGATTGAAACACCGTTATTCTTTCCAAAAAGATATATTTAACAAAAACAGTGAGAAATACAATTAGTCTTAAATAAATATTTAGTACGATAACAATCTAAGTTCACAAAAAAAAAACAAAAAATTTCGTATTTAAGGCCACATTACTAAATATATTTTCACAAGTAAAAATCTTAAAACAATCTACCAATGACTAAAAAATTGGGATGGCAGATTTGTTCTATAAATTGGGATTTTTAAAATTTCAACACAAATAATTTATCTTCTCCTATATGTTCTACCTATAATTTACAAACAATAATTATAATGGTTTAGACAACCCACATCTACTTACCAGAAAATTTGTTGGTGGAATCTGGTTTTGGATTTAGTGCTCTGCGTTTGGCCAAGGGCTGATCATCATCATCTGAATCAGAGAGTGTTAAATCAACAACACTCTTATTTTTTTCTACTGGTGTCGTTGGAACTTCAGAAGGTTCTTCTTCTTTTTGTTTGTCAGTCGATGATGTTGCGCTAGCAGGTGTGACTACTTCTATAAATTTATTGATTAATATAATATTATTTAAGCAGAATTAAAATAAAGAACTTACCAACATCATCACATATGATTTCAATAGAATCATCTAATGGAGTAGCAACTTTTTGAACTTGTGCTACAGGTGCTGGTTTCTTCGCATCAAGCTGTTGAATGCTCCAAGAGCCATCTTTATTTAACATAATTTCGTTGGTATCAGATCCGAGTAATGAAGAACTTAAGACATCCATAAAATATCTAAACAAATATAATGCAATAATAAATGGTGTATATATAATAGAATAATAATTACCCATCAATTTCTAATTCTTCATAGGTGGCAGGTTTGTCACAAACTGGACAATTCCAAGTAGGTTTCCTTTCGTTCATTTGAAGATAAAGTGAAGCATCAAAACACTGCAAATGTTGGCAGGTTTTTGCACGACATGGATTTGCCATGCGCATTTTACCCAAAGGACACATCAAGGATACTTTTAGAGAAGTAGTAGCTATTTCACAGTCAGCATCAGTCAGTTTTTCTTTAACTAAAGAAAGAAAGAAAGAAATTAATTTTTCATTGTAAATTATTTAAAAAAAAGAAGCTAGGTAGGTGTACCCTGTATTTTCTTCTGCTTATTGAAATGTTGTGTATTATAAAATTTATGTATAATTTTGTCCCTATCTAACATTTTCAAGTCACAATTTTCTGTTTTTTTAATTTTTAAACCAACAAAATCTGACCCTTATCAACAATAATATTATTAAGAAGATTTTTTGTCAAATTAAAAAATGAACATTTTTTTCTTTTTATTACACCTTGTATATTAAATTGTATTTTTATCTATCTAATATGAAAAGCAAGGCAATAACAAACGACAAAATAGTAGCTTGGTTTGATAAATATATTGCAAAGACTTTCAGAATTCAGATAACCAAATACAGGTTAGTTTAGCTTAAAAGAAGATAGGTTAGATCAGGTCAGATTAAGGGTAAATTTATGATACAACAAGACAGTCTTTGTCAAGTCAGACTTTGTATTACCAAACCTAATCCCAAAAAGGTCATATAACTTGGCCTGACCTAACACTACATACTTAACATAAATACCGAAAGATTAAGTCATCTGAAGTTAGGTTAGTTTAGTTTAGATTTTGTCAGGCCAGATAAGCAAAATCATTATCTAATTGAAACGATGTTAGAGAAGACACTATTATATTAAACTTTGGGACAAAAATGATAAGAATTTACTTTTAATCTATTTTTTAAATCCCATACAAGAAACAACATATAAATTCATATGGTTAAAAGTATGGAAAGTTTTATAAATTAAAAACTTAAATGACCACCAAATAAATCAAAAGCAATTACACAAAAATAAAAATATTAAATCATACACATTTAGGTCATTTTTAACATGTTGTGCTGAGCAGCTCCACTAACAAGGTTCTGCTCCGTCATCCAAACTAATAAGTATTTTTTAGCATTTCTCTATTCAATTTGACTAATCCAAACAATAATATATCAAGTCTCTTAAATCAATCAAAGGAATACCAGACATTTACTAGTCTTTCAAGGTTTACTTACACAAATAAAAATATCAAAAATTACTTCATAAGAATAGCGTATAAATGAAAAACTAATACTACTTACTAATGCCTCTTGTGTGATCACTGTGTTTGGCACCCTTTACTTTCATTTTATTTAAAAGGTCTACTGAATTTCTTTTGTGTACGAGGTTAATAGTAATCGCATAAGCTCTACCAAAATCAGGAACCCATTGTACATTAATACTGTTCGCCGTAGTAGGACTTAGCTTTATAAATTGAGTAATATTAACTGGCCTTGGTGGCCTCTTCGGTTCTACACCAGGTTTATTGGTTGGAACAGGGTTCTACAAAAATTATTTAAAATAAATTTATTGAAACAAAAAATCACAAATTATACTTACTGGTAAAGGGCATTGCTTATTATTAACTTTTACAATCAGTCCAGGAGGAAAATAATCCTCTTGTTTACAGGAAGTTTCCATTAAACAGAAACGCATTTGTATTTGTTTTGTATATTCACCACCACGATTTCCATGACGTACATCTCTTGAGGCAGCAATATCAGTAGCTTGTTGTGGTGTTAAATGGAAAAAGAAGTTGCATTCTTGTTGCCTTGAGTTATTCTGAGGCATTAAAGTTGATGGTTTAACCAACTCTGACAGAATATCAAAGAATGGCAACATTTTGAATTCAACATCAGGATGAATCGGATAGCTGGGATTCATTATGGGTTGACTTGGAGCCATCGTACGAGGCGTATATTGGGGATAGTGGTACATATTTTGATTGTACATTGTGGTTGATCGTGTCTATAAATAATAAATTAAATTAATAAATATTGAAGTTACAGGTTAGGATGATTACATTTACAGATAATTGTCGTGTATCCATGTTATATGGATGGACTGTTGCACGGGGTACGCTTCCCTGATGTTGGGGCATATTTGGTGAGGGAGTGCCCGAAGGGGTAGTAGAGGGAGATGTTTGAATATGGTTTTGGTTTAAAGCACCACTCTGTCTAAAATAAACAAGTACATATTTTTTAATCATAATGAACAACTATTTTAACTATAACTATAATAATTCTACTTGTTTCTCAACAATTTACCTCTCATTTACTGCATTTTCCTCGATTGCATATAGCTCAAGTAGAATCTCATCCATTTTAATTCTAATATAAAAAAACTAATTTCCAAATAAATAAACAAGATTTAAATGAACAAATCTGTTATAGAATTGTCACACACAACAAATTCTTGAAGAATTCGTTTTATTAAGGAAAACAACTTGTCTCTCAAGTTACAAATGGTCTTACAGTAAGTAAGATCATATAAGATTTCTAATTTATCAACATTATATGATAAAATGGTTGCCTAATAATACAAATAGAAAATATATACAAGTTAATTTTTTTACTTTTGTTTATATTTCTATAATTATTAACTTTTAACAAAAATTGTTGTAGCTGGTTACTACTTGCCACATCATTACATAATCAGTATTCATGCAAGTTCAAATAATTTATTATATGTAGTAGCGTCGGCAAAACCAGATTGTTTGTTTTAGTTTACACGCTCATTCATTAATAAACATAATAAATACATACATATGTAATAGTATGCTTATATTTATTGTTTTATACTTTTGATGACTAATATATTTTTAAAGTATAATATACAATAGAAAACAATATAAATAATCATATAAAAAGACTTTGCAAAGATCAGTCAAGGTTAAGTGTCCTATATCAGTTAATATTAAATTTACAAAAAAATATTCTGGGTGTCCCAGGACTTTTTCTCAACAACCAAATTTTGCTAATGCCCTTTTTCTGTGATTTTTTTTTCAGATAATAGTTTATGGTTTTCTACTTAGTTATAGACTATATATATATATGTTATATGTAAAAAATACATTAACATTAAATTTATCTTAATTCACATCAAACGTGAGCTAATTTGTAAAACGTAAACTGAATTCATTGATTGTGAAAAAGCTGAATCCACTTTTCAGTTTGTTTTTTGCCTTTCAAACTAAGCCTCATACCAAAAAAACTTATATGTGATTGTAATATTAATTATAATAAAAAAATATCTTTTTCTCAAGATGGCATTAAAAAATTATTTCGGAAGACTGGACTAAACATATGAGAAATGTAACAGTTGAAAGCATTCCACATTTTATTATTTTATTGGAAGAAGAATTGATTCAAATTCTTCTTCTTCTTTGAAATGCATGTTATTACAGAGAAATAATACCTTTTCTGCCATGGCAAAATGAATTTAATAAAATTGAAAATTTGAATTATTCAGACGTTTATTTCAACAACAATAATATTTGAATCATCTTAGCTATAATCATTTGAGTGATCCTAAGATTATTTGAATCTAAGATTATATTGACAGTTGCATAGTTTTCAGCTCATTCCAAGAATTAAGCGAAGAATACATTTTCCGAATGCAACTAAAATCGCCGTCACAATATCCGTGAATTAGCTTAGAGCCACAACTATCAAAATAAATCTCGGATTCATGAATCCAGGATCAATCCGAGAAGATTTAATCTCCGACTATTAGTACGAGCATAAGTGACCAATCTTGACAATGCCTTGTAATAATGATATGTATCAAAATTGATATTTATCAGCAAATAATATTTAATAATCATATATTTATTAGATAAAGTATTTATTTGTCATTTTATATTGTATATAGATAACCAACAAGGAAAATAAACTAGTCAACTCATCTTAAAGCATGGCGTTCACATATTAGAGTAATCTTTTACATTGGCATCAGTGCTTTTGCTAGGACAAAACCTTTTTTTTTTAATTGACAAATAACCTAAATTCAATTTTACTGAACCTAGCATTAACATTGTCATTTAATATGCACCTGGTGTAATATGTGAAAAGTCCATAGCCAACCAAACTGTCTAATGAGAGTGAATGGATTATATATAACACATTTTTTGAGAAAATGGTATTAGCGCCATCTGAAAGCTTACATAATACAATTTATGGTTTCCAGGAAAAAAGGTTAGGACAACTATTTTGGGACACCCTGTACAGTTTTCTTCCAGATGAAAAGTAGATGTATAAATAGTAAGTATTTAAAACTCTTTCCAAGGTAATAAATACATAATATTTTTCATTGGTCCAATAAAATATAAGTAATTGTTAGTTTCTTCTTTCTGTTTAAAAAAAAAATTCACTTACTGGATGGTTTTGTATAGTTCTTTGATCTTTTGTTGAATAGGATGTGAACGTACTCTCAGCAGTTCTAAAGCTCTTTGTTGTAATTCAGTTTTTCTACCAGTTTTATTTCTACCAGCAAAACCCAATAGCATCTGAAGCTCCGATACGCGGAAAGTTACTAGCATATTCTGAAAAATAAAAATAAAAACTAATATTAAAAAAAATTAGTTCAAAAGATTAGTATTAAATGAGGTTTCTTATTTTATGCACTTTTCAATTTGATCCAAAATATAAGTAATAATAAATAGTATACTCAAAATTAATACATCAACCAAACTTTTATTGTCACTTTTTTTTTATTTTAAATCATTAAACATGTTATGTATGTAGCCAGGATGATATCCTCTATAACAACTGATAAATAATTGCAATTATTTGACAGATGTAACATTACGTATTCGCTTGCTAATAAGATAAATTAAACCAGTTTAAAATGATTTTTAAAATGCTATAAATTAAGTTTTTAATTAATTTAATTAATGTCATTAAGGACCAATTTCATAAGTTATACGTTAATGTTTCATTAATTAATGTGACAATTAACTTGTTGGAAGATTTAAAAGCCCTTTTTTCCGATTTCATAATACCATTTTCATATGTTTTTAACTAATGCCTCGTTATCGCAAGTTTGAATGTTAAGAATGAATATAAATTTTATTAATAATCACAACAGCATGTAATTAATTAATGTATTATTGACTATAAATTGCAAAAACCATTGTAGTATTAATTAATTATTATAGTACTTCAACAATAATTACATTAGAAGCATAATTAATAATATTGGAGTGGTATATTTATCTGTTTAGTAAGGTATTATATTACAGTAAAGTCCGGTTATAACAAACCCGCTTATAACAAACTCTCGGGTATAACGCACTTAATTTTAAACAACAAAATTTTTCTCATAAAGTCAACTCTATTTTTTACTGGTTATAGCAAACTCGCTTATATCAAACTTTCGGATAAAGCAAAACAAAATATATCTAAAATTGGCACGATTTTCCTGTTATAACGTACTTTTCAAGGTTTATTTTCTGGGGTTGCCCGATTTATGGTTTTGAGCAGTATTTTCTTGGAAGTATTGTATTTTGTTTACATCATATTCCCTCATTAGGGTGTCCGTTATTTCCCAAATAGCGATTTTTTTTAGAGAACTAGTTATATGTCTTCTTTTCATGATAAATAACTATTTTGAAATAATAAAACTCCGTATTTTCGCGTGCCTGCATACCGTTTTTTTTTTTTTGTAAAAACGATCCTTACGTTACTTTTAACATAGAATAATAAATATATAAAACAAATTACGATATTTTTTATTACCGTTTATAACAAACTTCAGATATAACAAACTGATTTTGGTACATTTTTCGAGTTCGTTATAACCAGACTTTACTGTATTTAGTTTTATGTTCAGTAAACTTATAGGTCTCTTGTAAAAAATTTAGGTATATTCAGTTTATGTCATGTAATTACTGAACGCTTACAATAAGACTAGGAAAAAAGTATAGCTATTTATACTTCGTTGAAAAAAAAAAAAGAAGTAGATACTTTTTAGTAATACTGTTGTGGCACTGCATAAAAGTTAAATTATATATATATCTGCACGATATTTGGTTACTATACTAGAGATAACTACTGCTCCAAGCACCACATAAGATATTCCCAGTTTATTTCCTTCCAAACCCTAACGATGCTTTAACTGGGTATTGTAAAAGCAAATTTTCATATTAAAAGATGAAAATAACAGAATTTTACAAAAACGGTGAGTGTTCTCAAAAAAAGTAAAAATGCATTCCTATTTTACTGCACCAATTGCCAATATACTTGTATTTTTGTTGTTATTTGCACCCCAAATATAGTGGTATTTATATGCCATCTGCATATATAATAATTATTCCATCTTAAATGCACATGGCTCCGAAGCAAGTAATCAAAAATATCGGTCAAAATAAATATCAAAATTTTAATGGGTACACCAGATACACAGTAAATGTGTTCTCAAGAAAAAGTTAAAAACTTTCCAATTTTACTGCACCAATTGCCAATTTAATTGTATTTTTGTTGTTATTTGCACCCCAAATATAGTGGTATTTATAGATGCCATCCACATACATATATAATAATTATTCCATCTTAAATGCGCATGGCTCCGATGCAAGTGATCAAAAACGTCGGTAAAAATGATTATCAAGATTTTAATGGGTACATCAGATACACAGCAAACGTGTTAATTAATTAATTAATGTTAATTAATAATAATAACAGTTAATTAATTATGTCATCTCACTAGTTCAATAATTGAGATACTTAGGCTACAGACGCTACAGACACTACAGAGACACTTGCTTCGACCCTAGCAGGCTCACAAAGATTAAAAACATGATACGTTTTAATTTTTAATCATTTATCTCAATATCTATAATTTTCTTTTGAGAAACAAAATAATGTGTAAATTAGCTTAAATATCTATAATTCATTTCATAGATGTAACTCGTCGCAACATCAAGTAATAAGATAATGATTAAAATATGCTAAACCCTATTAACATTTTTGCACACCAATTCTCGCACCGGCCATATTTTACTCATAATTTATCAAGTAAAAGAGATAAAACATCTTTGCATCGGCCTCTTTAATATCTTATAGAATATCTAAATCAAGCAAATTTTATTTATACTCATACTTATTTAAACCATTCAATAAATAAAAATTAATGTGTCCTTGGTAACCTGATCGCTATTGTTTAATTATGGATAATGAAACTAAACAATGTTACTTTATTTTGAGAAGGAATATGATAAAATTTTGTATGATTCATGTGAGATAACATCACTAATGTAAACATACAAAAGGTTTTGTATTTATTATTTTTTAATATAGAAAAGACAAAAAAGTACATTCCGATGTCTAGTGATAGTCTTTTATCTATTGAACTATGTAGAAATTCTAAAATCATTTAAGACGCATATCTTGCGTACACTGAAATCATTAGATTAAATTTGAATAAATTATTTAATAATTAATTGACATTTAAAAATCGTCGAAAACCTGCAAAATAGTTGCACACTGCATATATTCTAATGACATTGATTAATGCAGATATTTAGTATTTAATTTGCACTAGATGAAGCCACAACTATTCGTTTCATTATTTATATCGTATTTTTTTAAACTTAAAATTTATAAATAACTTCTCAACGAAGTAAGATAGGATCTACGTATTTATAACAATTTTTCAGAAACTTAAATCTACTTTTCATTGTCAAATTTTGTAAAGAGGCTAATAAATCACCCTGCATAATAACAACAAGACTGATTCATTTTTCATTTTGACATGGCAAATATATTTGTTTGAAGTTGTGTTAGTATGGTTTGCATATCACCTAGCTTTAGTTTAGTATACATTAATGATTAATTATGTTAATTCAATATAACCTTGAACCCTCATAATTAAAAATAACATTTTTAATATCAAAATTATATTGAAGGCTATTATAGTAAATACTTGTAAGAGTTAAAATAATATTTAATTAATTCATTGATATCATTGAATTTGAAGGTAAGACACCTTGACATGAATTCAAGCAATGATTTCCAGTTAATACACAAATCTTAATATGGTTATAGCTCAGATACAATATTCACTTTAACAAATAACAAATTAATATGTTCTAATGTACAGCCATTTTTATGATGAAAATCAAAGCACAATATCAAAAACTAAAACAAACAATTGACATTTGTAAAATATTAAATATGAGAAAAATTGAAGACCCTAGAATGATAAGTGGATAAAGCCCACTTTTGGTCATATCCACTTTATAATGAATTCTTATAATATACAAATAGTTCTATCGTTTAAAATGATAACAAGACATGTAGGTTACATACATATATAATCGTCGCTAGATGGTTGTCTAGTTGTTTTTTTGAATCGTGCGTTGAGTATGATAACTGGACAAGCATAATTTTTCTCGATTTACTCTTAATAATTACTTTGAGCATTATCCACTTATCATTCTAGTCTTCAATTATAAACTTTCAATATAAGAAACATACAAGGTATCTCATAAAATAGATCACAAAAGACTGCCAAAACTTAATAACTAGAAAAAATCATTTAAATAAAATTTTCTTTTACGCATTCGTGTATGTATAAATCACATACCAAAAAACCAAAAATTCAATTTTTGTAAAATAACTACAAAAATAAAAAACTCTTAGGCCAACAATCCATAAAGTTCACAGGACATGATAAAATGTATGTATACTTTTTTTTTTACTATACAGGATAATTCAAACAATATATAAAAAACTTCAGAAATTCTGATCGCTATAACTTGTCTTGTTTCTCATAGAAATGACATAATGTCAGTTAAATAAGAATATTGATTTAAATTCTATGACAAAAGTAACCAGAATCAACTCCCAAGAAAAGATTTTTTTTAATAATTACTATAAAAAAATTCATGTCAACAATATACTTTTGAAGTTATTTAAATGAATATGTACTTGGTACTTCAATAAATGTTGACAGATTAAATTACATTTGAAACACAAATGGTATTTTTAAAAGTCTTTGTCAATCAACATGGCAAAAGATATAAATAAGTATTATTAGTTTTCTGTAGCTATAAAATGCATTTTATTGGTTCCATAAAACTTTCTTAAATTAATATTAAATATCCTGTGACTATGCAAGTATTTATAGAATCCATCTTATGTGTTTTTTTATCTTCATGAAAAACACAACTAAATTTTAACCAGAATCTTTTATAGAAAACTTTTTAGAATAATAATAAAATCAAATTTTATATTATAGTTTTATAGTTTAAAGTTTTAGAAGTAATTAAAATTATACAGGGTACACCGTAATCTCTTATAAATTTTTTAATTGAGTAAGAATAAGAAGAAACGTTTATATTAACATATCTCAAAATATAACCAATAAACATTTTAGAAGCTTTTAAAAAATCAAAGTGACATTAGATAGATTATTATTATTTTGGAAGACACTACACAGATGTGTTAACATTTGGAAAGATGCCACACACTGTTAAGTTGTGTTTAAGTATATAAAACTGATTTTGATATTCTTGAAGTAAAATACTTCAAAACTTGTCCATTTTCCTAATTAAAAAGAGATTACTGTGTAATTTTGAATCACCCTGTATTGTAAGCTATGAATTTATAGCTTTGCAAAACTGTTAATTCGGCAAAACATAATTACAAAACTTTACTCTAAATAAATCTGTATCAGTTATGTTATAACAAACTTGAAAAATGTATCAAAACATGCTACACAATATTTTAAATGTATCAAACTATTTTTTAAATTTAAGCATTTCTTCGCTCCTTTATTTAAAACCCTGAATTTTATTTATTATTTTTATTGTACGATGTCTTCCTACAACTTACAAATTTCATAGCTTACTATGTATAATTATAAACTATTAGAAAAAAATTATTTCGCTTTTTTTCAATGTTATTTGCCTCCTGTAAGAATCACCCTGTGTAAATCTGTTCTTGGTTAACTCATGAATTGTTATTGTCTGATTAATAATGAATTGCATCACACATGTTATGGGAACACAAACAAACATATTCAAAGTACCTGAGGCAGATTCAGTTAGGAGCACTGAGAAGTGGCTTCTCCTCCGCTTCTGCAACAATTAGTATGTAATTAAATTTTATGTTGGATAAGTTACCTGTTAAAAGGATTTAATTTTTAATATGAATATTAGGAACATTTGTTAGTAATGTTAACACGTTAAGTAAGGTTGTGTGAAAAGCAAACCACAGTCTGAACAGTTTTTTAACAAATAAAGCTTATTCTCAAAAAGCACAAATCTTAAGCAGAATTATTGTAACCCAAAAAACATTTAATTATTATTGTTAACTGATGTTAACATTCGCCCTGTAATGGATTTTCTTCCGTTGAGCAATAAAGTTGTTATTATTATTAAAGAAATCCTTTTTAAACAATTACTTTAATGCAAAGTTTTAAAAATTAAAAGTCTTATGTTGGAATTCACAAAAGCCAGTTAAAGTAACAGCTCGTTAAATGTGACAACCACAAATTATATATAATATTGCAACCAGAAAAACTATCTGGAGTGAAAAGAAACTAATATTTAGCAATAATGCAAAAAAGAAAAAACTATACTTCTAAATTTATAGAAATAGTTTAGACATATCATTAAATTACAGTTATATTGTCACTTTTTAGGCATTTTTGTTAACCAGCTTTCAAAAATTCCAGCAAATAAATAAATTAATAAGTAACTCTGTAACCCTTGATAACAAAACAAAATTTTATTATATTTTAAAGCTTTTTAATAAGGAGCTGATTTCAGTAACAAATTTAGTACAATAAAATTATTTTGACCACCAATTTATCAAACATTTATAATAAAATTCTAATTTGTGGACAAAAAATAATTAACATATTAATCCGTCAAATTTTGTACATATGGTCAGAAACACTGAATTAAAGAACTGATTTAAAAAAAGATGCATAAAACATTTGTAATACAATAGTACTAATTAACGTCAGAAGACTTTTCGACTCGCAACAGAATAATTATTTTAGTTAAATGCTTTTTCATTAGTTAAAACTATTTCAAAGTTTATGTCACAACCATTCTAGTTGAAAGTTTTAACACTAGAAGGCGCCAGTATATGATTAATAATATCCATGTAAGCACAAATGAGGTATTGAAGGTAATTTTCTATTAAGATTACTTAGAAGTTGTAAAATATATTGTATTTTTTATAAACAATTTTAGTAATGTGAATGTCATTTTACTTGCTCCAGTGTTAATATATTGAGAATACATACAAGAAACTTTGCTGTTAAATTGGTGGATGATGTGGATGTTTTCTAGTTGTGCAATACTGTGTCCATCACATGTAAGTATAATTTATGTATTTTCTTTACAATTAGTTTTCAATTCATTATTATTGTATTAAGAATATTGTTAACTAATAATCTACCGTTTGACGCAGATTAAAATATTAGTAAATGTACATTTCTCTTTAACCCTTTTGTGACGGAAAGCCACCAGAGTGGAATTTTTTTTTCGTGTGGCCCTGAAGGAAAGCCACTTTAGCGGCACGCATAGAGGCACAGTTTGGGACGGGAAAACAGTGCAGATTAGCATTCTTAGATTACCTTCATGATCATGTTTTAGTGTGCCGGCCCATAATGGCGCAAGAAGCCACCAAAGTGACAAAAAATATTGTGCGTTTTAATAAAAAAATTTGCAATGTAATTATTTTTTGAGAAATTTTCTCTTTTCTTGTTTTCTGCTGCCGGCCAGGCAGCTCGGAGCACAAAAACAGTTGCCGTCGCAAAAGGGTTAAGAAATGTCATTAACTAGTTCTCGTAGTTTATCATAACGAGTTCATAATTTAATACCGTTCTTAGATACATCAAACATTTACGTATGTACCTGTATTCTAACACTATTTGTTTGCAATAAAAATTATTGTAGGCACTGTGCAGATAGCATTGATCATTGAGAAATAGCAAACAAAGTTGCTTGAACAAGTTATTCAATTCTTAAATAATTTATTTGTTTTTATTTTGACAATATTTAGGGAAAATATTGAGGAGCTTCCTATTATATCCCTAAGAACTACAACCAATTACATAGATATAGACAACACTACAATTCGAGTATTGCTTTTAGAGTGCACAAAGTCAATTTTTTGCAGTTCAATAATTAGAATAAAATTAACTTTTTAGACTTAACAATATGTCACGATAATAATAACAGACCTATACAGACTCAACCATTCCATTAACACCAAATTCTCGATAAAAGAAGCTTAATAAAATCATATCAATAGGTCATAACAGGAATTTCCAAAAACACAATTAAAAATATTATTACTAAGAAAGAGTATAAAGTTAATTTATCCTAAGACAAGTCATAAAACCCATAAAATACATTTCAATAACATATTTTGGCAACGTTCCAAAAAAATAGGAAATATTCTAAGTAAATTTAAAGACTCTAATTACGTTGTCCCACATGTAATGCACAATATATAGGATAAACAGGACAAAATTTCAGATTACGCCATTCAGATAGTAGTTTTGCAAATCATATTTTAGAAAATAATCAAAATTTCCCAGGTATTGATGAACTTAAAATCATTCACAACTGCTCTAAATGCAAAAAATTACTAAATTTACGTTCTGTGTCTGCGTGACAGTGCTGTTGTTTACGTTTATATACGTTTACAATTTTCCAAATACGTTCTATTCTTGGTGGTAGATTGTGGCTTTTTATTCAGCTTCTTACTCCACAAGCATACAAAACCACGCTGTGTATATGCGTATTTCCTTTGAAATATTGGTTTTTAACTTTATAGTTCTTTAGTTTCCACTACAAAAAAAAGTATTGCAAAGAACTGGTGCTATATTGTTGCTGTTGACATATATGTACGTTCTAGGCTAATCTAACGCCGCACCACATTAATGATCAAACCGATCTGTATAAATCTCCTTTGTTTAAAATAATTGAATCCTCTCCCTTTTTGCCAAATGTTCTTTGTCTTAATTATCTTTAAGTAAAAACTGTCATTCATTAATCTTCTCTCTACCTGCTTAATCTGTTTTTTCCTTTTTGTATTATTGTATGTAATTCATAACCATTTTTAAGTAATCCCTAAAGATCACATTTTAAAATTAAACCAAAGAACAAAGCACCATTTTCAATACAATTTAGGTAGCAAAAGAACACAGCTCATATGAAATTGGTTTATTAGAAATTGTTATCAAACTGTTATGCAATAACAGTTTGATAACAATTGATAACATGAAAGTCAAGGATAAGTTTCTAAAAACGCAAATACATGCATTATTACATACATATTGGTTCTTCCAGTAAATGCTAATTGTTAGTATAAACCTGTACAAAACTATCTGTTTCTTACATAACTTTTTTTTTTATTTCAATATTTAGGAATAACTTAAAACTATCACATTGAAGATCTTGATTTAAGCAATCATTGTCCTTGATTTAATATCACATCTTTTAACAACTATAGATTTGTAGATATTCACAATCATAATATAAAAGTAAAAAAAAAAATGTAAAAAACTGCAAATCCAGTTTTAGTCAAAATAATTTATATTATAAAGATTTAAAGCAACAAACAAACTACCTGATAACATAATTTAATGCAAACTACTTATTTATACAATAGATATTGATATATGTATTATTTTTTTATTGAATTTGTATTTTGGTTTGCAAAGTGCTATATGTAATTATCTATTATAACATCTATGAACACTGCCAGTGAATAATTGTTTATAATCTAATATCACTATCACCAGATGAAATAAACTTCTAAACTCATTATTTCCACAAGACTAATATAATCCACAAATATTCAAGGTCAATATTCGGATTGTTGACATAATTCCTAAATATCACATTTTGAAATTTAAAAAAAAAGAAAATAACAATATCCATGAACGTATTCCAACACTTCACCGATTTTGAAAGAGATAGTTTTAGTTACAGATGCTCTTTCCCATACTTGGATACAGATACAATATTCAATACAAGGTTTTATATACTAATCACCAATATTATTGAACTCAAATTAGATATTTTTCAAAGAAATTTGACCCACAGCTTAGCGACCTATATACTTAGATGTATTTGGACTGTCTGAAGACTATTTTCACCTAGCGCACGCATAAAAAGAGTGGTTTGTAATAGATACATATATATAAATTTTCTCGTTTTTTAATGGTTTCTTGCATTTTTAGCAAAAATTATGTATTTTGGCCAAAAATTATCTCTATTAAAAATTTTAGAGAGGAAAATTTCCAATCGACATAGGTTATTTGAATTTTTCTATAGTTTTCCGTTTATCCGCTAGAGGGCGCGGAAAATAAAGTATATATTTTATTTTTTTGCACTTAGAGCCGAAACTATTCATTTTGGTGAAAAATTACAAGATCAAAGTTGCAGAACTAAAAATTTCTGATTGATATTGGTTATTTGGAATTCCTAAAGAATGTTGAAAAATTACGCAAATTGTGACCTTTTGCTGATTTTTTAAATTTTCAACCAAAACTATGCATTTTCTAGAAAAATTATAAGAGACCAAAGTTTTAGAGCAAAAAATTTCTGATCGATACAGGTTTTTACATTTTTCCAATAATACGTGCATTGCCCGCAAGAGCGCGCAAAATCGTGACATTATTTTCCGCGTCTTTTAGCGGAAAAACAAAGAATTATAAGAAAATTCAAATGACTTCTATCGATTAGAAAATTGCCTCTCTACAACTTTTAATAGAAGTAATTTTTGCCCAAAAAGCATAGTTTTCGCTAAAAATGCAAAACACTATTCAAAAACGCAAAAATTGATATAAATATGTCTTTTACTCCAAAACCACCCGTTTTCATGCGTGCGCTAGATGAAAATAGTCTTCAAACAGTCCAAATACACCTAAGTATACAGGTCGCTAAGCTGTGAGTAAAATTTCTCTAAAACGTCGATGTTTTGTCTAATTTGAACTATGACTATCACTTTAAAAGTTAATACTAAACTCTACTTTAATATTTTCATGCAAAAGAACATGTATGTTTAAATATTTAGCACATTAAGTTTTACTAAATCTTGCATTTTGTAAAGAAAGAAAAATATATGTGAAGAATTTATTGATAATTTGTAAATGTAAATAAAAAACATTTGTTGAAAAAATTAAACGCATTGATATTCAATATGTCTTGCTCTACTTTCCAGCAATACATGGGTACGATACGTAAATTAATGATTTCTTGTGATGATCCTTCTTGAGCAGCTCCTAAAGAGTGATGGGTTTCTCTGGTAAGTTTGCTGGCATTTTGAAATTTTTTATAATAATAATAATAATAATAGTCTATGTTCATATTATTATCTTTTATATACTTTTTAATACTCAATAATTTTCTTAGATTAAAAAAATGTCATTTGATGACCAAATTGACCAATGACCTGGCATTATCATCAATAAAAATACATTTTTTACCTCTGGTTTGCTGTATAGGATTAAGTGCCTATCAACAGCCATATATTACCTCCCCAAAACATTACTGTTCTTCCTTAGTAAGGAACAACTTCTCTAAGAAAAGCAGGACTTTCATGTAGTCCCGATCCTCTTCAAACCCTTTAAAGTCGGCTATCTCTCATTAAAACAAACTTTGTTTCATCCGTAATAAAAAAGTTGCAACACTGAAGCAAAAGCTGTTCTCTGTGATGATATTCTCACTAAACAAGCAATTGTCAACGAAGTAGTCTAGGTACAATTATAGATCTTCTAGACACATCTACTATTAACACTACCAGTTTGGTGATACAAATGTTCAAATAAAACTGAGCTGAAAGCAATCCCAGAACTATTTGAAAATCAAATCATGTAATGCAACTATTCTAGCTCTGCTAAATATAGTAATCACATTTTCTGGCATTTTTTAACAAGAAACATATTGCAATTTTCTTTACCAGTTCATATTAAATGCAAACATGTTTTCAGAAATTGTTTACTAAACTGGCAGGGTTGCTTAGTTACAACATGTGTGGTCAGATAAGAAATGTAAACAAAGCCAAAGATATACATTAAAAAAACGTCAAAAATGTTCAACAACATTCTCCTTCCAGAGATTATGTGCAATTGTAATGTCATTAATTAATAAAAATTTAGATATATTTGTTGTTTAGTTTAATATATTTTATATTTTCTCTATTTAGTTTAATATTTGATTCTGATTTTAACTTTGAAATATTAAGAAGTTGAGCTTTTTTACAGTTAAGATTGATTATCTTGAGAGTAACCTAGTCAGACATAGTTTCAAGACCTTTGTTATAGATGCTACAAATTAATTCTAACCTAGAAATTTCAAGACAATTGCCACATTTATTGAAATGGTCTTTGAAAAGTATGAAAGAGATATCATCTGCTTAAATCAAGACTGCAAAAGCAGAGAACCTTGAGAAACACTAGCACAATGCATGAGAAAACTTTCAACATTTTCATAGTAAGTAATGTTAAAATAAATTAGACAAAGTTATTGAAATCTCACAGAACCAGAAAGTTTTTTTTCCTTCTCAAGGTAATACTTCTTGATCCTAACGTGCACTTCTAGTTGTTACTCCTGTAGTAGTTCCGTTTCTTAAATAAAATCCAAAAACTTTTGCCAAGAGACTGTCTTTAGCTCTTCTTTGGATAGCTTATGTTTTCTTCATGCTCCATCCATGAAATAGAAAATCTGTCTGATCAGTCAGACCACACTGTCCAGGTATAATTTCAATTTTGTTCAGCTCATCTGCATTACCATGATTTGGGTAATGTGTAAAGTATGAGTGGATGTTAGCCAGTGCAAACAAATAACAATTAAATGTACATCAGGTGTTTAGTAACGTATACTCTAATACCAATGTATCACATTATATGCCCCTACTTATAAAACCTGTTTTCATAATAAGAAAAAAATATATTTATTAGATCTGTTCCAACATACGATTTGCAAACCGTCCAAACTGTGCGCACAAACAGATATTTGTCATCCTTAGGCAATCTTTTATACACAGTAATTTGTCTGTGTATCTAGTTTGAAAGGTTTGCAAAATCATATGTTGTAACAGACCTATAATATATCTGAATTTGTAACAAAACTTCCAGAACTCTGGAGTTGGTAATTGTTAATTAACAGACATAGATCATTAAATAATAAACTTTGTACAAGCTCAAGCAAATATATTTTATAGCTTTTGCAATTATTCTTATTAATAAAGCATTAGTGGGTTAAGGCTAGTGATGAGCTATAGAGAATCGTGCAAGCCTTTGTTAAACTTTGCTGAAATTTGCAAACCATTTGTTATTGTTTATGTTTACTAATTTATTGTTTCCATGTCAGCCGATCAAAAAATGAGCAATACATGATCAATCAATCAATCAATCAACTAAATAGCATTTAATTTATATCAAGAGTTAAAAATTTGTATAGCTCATCACTGGTTTAGGCATACTTATTCTATATATTGTTTTAGACACTAGCAAAATATTTTACCTTGATTCAAATACATTGATTTCACAGTTACGTTTATACATGTTTCAATAAATAATTTTTATTTTTATTTAGTGGAACAAAAACATAAACGAATGAAAACATAAGAACCTTGACCTGCAGCCACTGGGTGGGTTAAACACGGAATATTAACAAACATGTTTACATTTATTTTATCCTAATTAATTAGCAGTAATAAGCATTAATATACAAATTAACTAACCTGTAAAGTATAATAATCGACATACTGGTTATTTTCCATACTTTTTCAAAGTTGTAATCTGAATGAATAATCCATTGTACTTATAGTTAACAAACTTAAAGGCTGGTATGCTATTGAAGAGTTCATACATTTTGAAGCACCATTGAAGTTTATTACAATAATACAAAAAGCAATTGTTTTAATTTGTATCCATGGAAACAGCACTTAGCCATTTGGCATTATATAAATATTACAAAAGCTCCCTGCACTAATAAATCTATTTTATTATACTACATTCAAAAGCTATATGTATTTCTTGTATTAGTATGTGCATATTCTGATGAATATTTATGTAACTTGCAATTATATTAGAACAAATCTAGCTAAATAAAAACAGCAATTGTCTAGTTTGCAACCTAACCTAACCTTGTATAACTTACCCGGAGTTCATCTATGTTTTCGGACATTTCCTCTTGCAATTTGCGTGCCGAGAATGCAGATTCTCTATTTGGTACATTTAAACAAGGCTTCTATAAACGATTACGCGAACAAAATATAAATATAATAACAATACAAGATGCCGAACAAAAATTAATGCCGTTAGCGCGGTTCCGAAAAATATCAATAACTACCACCCCGAAATGTTTACGGAATCCTGACTACTCACATCGTGTATAATGCTCATAATACATACATTTTAATTCAATATAGTAACGTGATTTGGAAGTATTAATGATTTTAATTGTGTTTAGTTGATAGTAGCTGTTTTAGGATTCCTTCCTCGTATTTTAGTACCCGCAAACCAAACGACATTACTGCTTTACACGAGCTGACAACATTGCGGCCGCGAAATATTCAATACTGCCAACATAATAAATTTCGGAAAATAAATTACATTTTTTTCTGTTATTAGTTATCAGATCTTATTTTTTATACAAGAATAATCATATACATTTTTATCATTTACTTAAATCTTACTTCAAATTATCAAATTATCCATTTGCAAAAAGAAAATTAACATAACCTCAAATTTATGTAAATTAAAATTTCAATATTTTTGCAAATAAATATTTTACTTTTATGTATTATAATAAAATGTAATTACCTGAATACATTTGGAAATTGTTTTCACTTGAACACTTGTTGCATACGATACTGAAATGTAACGCACATTTCATTTAATTTGGCAACAATGAACTCCTAACCTCTAATGTCAAATTTAAATGTCTGGGAAATTTGCACAATATTTTGGTTTTAACTTCTTTAGGACAAACATATGGCGCTATTAATTCATTAATTTTATTAACCCTTGGTTGGGTTAAAATGTAAGTAGATAACAATTAATTTTTACTAATTTTGGATGGTCAAGTTCAATTTTGACCTTATTGTTGAAATGAAAAAATGAGTTAAGAATATTAGAATTTGAAATCGAAATAATATCTATGATATAGAAATTAGATAGATATCAACAGGACATGGTTTGATTGTAGCTTTAGCAACACTCTACTATGTTGATTGCAATTGAATGGAAATGACGTTGATTTGCTATTTTATTTTGATAATGCATGTCACATTTTGATTTGATTGCGAAGCAATTGGCATGTTAATCTAGTCCCATATTAAGTCTACATTCTAGCTTTCCAGATACTCTATAATATTCTTTTTGATCACATTTTTTGGACTACCTGTCTGATTTTTGATACTTATATTTGACATATATTTTCTTTTATTATTTGATTGATTCGTCTAAACCATAGCTTTCATCTTAGCTTTAATTTGGCATTCATTTCTTAATTAATCTATTCTTGTTTTGCCAAACAAGTAATTAGTTTATTTAAACTCTTCATGCATTTTTTACTGGAATACATACAACTTTTGATTTTTGACTTTTAACTTTGTTCTTTTTCCGACACTTGTGTATCTTGGGTCATAACGACCTCAACTTTTATTGTACCTGAAATATTTTAATTTTATTTATTTAATCATGAGCTATTCTACCTTTTGGTGTATGGATTTAAAATTTACGCACAAAGTCAAGCAAAATCATATTTGTTTGACATGTGCTGGCTTCTCATGTTAAATAGCTGAACTAAGATTGTACGCACATATGATATCATCTTTGCGGGTATAGCGTGCATAGACTTATTATAGACTCTGGTACAAAAACAATTTGTATGTTTAGAAAATGATTTATGAATTTACGTATTTATATAGATATGCATCAGGGGGGGTGCATAAATAATTTATTAATATTAAATATATTATAAAAAGAATTGAAGTTAATAAATTTAGAGTTATGACAAACAGTTTCCACATATTTTGACAGTTATGTTATATCGATGGCTAAAAATTTGGTAATTTTTGAACTATTGTCGAACAAGTTTCTTTCACACAAGATGCATTATTTCAATTTATTACACTATTTTGACAGTTCAGTGGCAAGATATTACAAGTTGAGTGTTTATACAAATGTTGTCATTTTTTAAAGTTTTGACTGATGTATAGTTGAATAAAGTAGATTTTGACGGTTTTGACAAGTGGAGATTGGCAATGAAGGTTCTAACAGTTAAGTAAATGTTAATATTGGTTTTTGACAACTAATGTCATTTTGTAAGCATTTTTGAGTTATAGATGTCAACAATGAAGGTTTTAACAGTTATGTAAATGTTAAGGTTGATTTTTGACAACTAATGTCACTTTGTAAGCATTTTAGTTAGTGATGGGCATAATCGATTATTTCAATAATCGATTACCTAGTATTCGAATAATTTAATAATTGATTATTTACCCCCCTCCCAAATTAGTAAAGTTAGTATAAATTAATTCTTAATGTTAAAAATATAACGTTTTATTAGGTTTACTATGTAATATTTTAACATCGATGTTAGTTAAAATTAATTTTTAGCCAATCAGTTACCAAGTTTTTTTTTTAATTATCTAGCAACGTTCTAAATATTAATTAACATTGCATTAATTAATATCACAATTACGCAAACAAAAATATTGGCTGTGAATGAAATGCGAGCAGAGAGATGCGTCATCGATTAAATCTAACCAAAAGTAGTAACTACTTTTAAACCACTCGAGTCCCGCACATCTTGCTTGTGCGAAAATAACAATTGTCTTGAGAAAGTAGATACTACTTTTATAATCCATTACGGGACTCGCATTGGAATCCATAGCTGAGCATCGAGAAGTACAAGCTATGCGGCTCTCTAGAAAGCGATGCGAGTCCTTGAATCGATTTTAAAATGCGAGCCTGAATCAATTATAAAATATTGGCTGTGAATGAAATGCGAGCAGATAGATGTGCCATGGATTAAATCTAACCAAAAGTAGTACTACTTTTAAACCATTCGATTCCCGCACATCTCGCTTGTGCGAAAATAACAATTGTCTCGAGAAAGTAGTTACTGCTTTTCTAATCGATTACGGGACTTGCATCGGAATTCAAAGCCGAGCATCGAGAAGTACAAGCTATGCGGCTCTCAAGAAAGCAATGCGAGTTCTTGAATTGATTATAAAATGCGAGTCTCTGAATCGATTATAAAATGCGAGTCCCTGAATCGATTATAAAATGCGAGTCTCTGAATTGATTATAAAATGCGAGTCCTTGAATCGATTATAAAAACTGATAGACGAACATAGAAATTATTATTTTTAATACAGTTTGTGTTGTTTTGTTTGCACTAACTTTATATATTGATAATATATTATTTATTTTATATTTTAACCTGAATGGAACCACACGAACCCATTAAATAAAACCGAATAAATTTGCACGTTTGTGTTAGAGTTGATGCAGCGCATATATTTCTTGAATTCATTATTAATTTTTAAATAGATAAATTTTCAAATTTAAAACAGCTTGGTCGACAATGAATCGAGTTTATAATGAATCCAGTCGCTAATGACTCGAGTTGTCAATGACTCGTCTTCAAAAATGACTCGAGTTGTAAATGACTTGAGTTGTCAATGGCTCGAGTCTATAATGACTCGAGTCCTCAATAACTCGAATTGTTTAATTTAATGACTCGAGAATCTCAAGATGTTTTAATAATTGATTCAGAATCGATTAATGACTCGAGTTTGCCCATTACTAATTTTAGTTATAATAGATGTCTACAATGACGATTTTAACTGTTCTGTAATTATTAAGATTGATTTTTGACTTCTATCAGTTTCTGAACTTGTGACTACATCTCGAATAAGTTTATTGCAGTTTTTCACAATATTTTGACCGAATGTTAACATTTTAGTGACAGTGAAGAATGAAAATATTGACAGTTTTGTAACTTGTCATTTTGTCTTTTAACATATAAAGTTGATTTTGACATCTTGAAGATGTGTTATTGTACTTTGTCCCATCAAATCGATAGTTCAGTGGTAGCTTTAAGTAACTTTGACAACAATTTATGTCAATTTGGTAACGTTTTGACTTTTTATTGACAGTAAAGATTAACGACTTTGATAGCTTTTGGCAAGTTTTGTTAATTTGTGATCTTTTGTTATTGCACTTTGTATTGCACAGTATTGACAGTTTAGTGACAGCTTTAAGACATTTTTGACTACAATTTATGTCAGTTTGTTAATATTTTGACTTTTAGTTACAGTAAGTATTGGAAACTTTTGCTAGTTGGTAATGTTTTAATATATTTGACGATATTTGGCAGTTCAGTGACGACTTTAAGTAATTTTTGACAAAAATGTATGTTAGTTTGTTGACATTTTGACCTTTTTGGCAACTTTTGCTTGCTAGTTTGACATATTTGAAGTTGACATTTGACGTTTTCAAGATGTATTATTTTTGTTTGTTACAATATTTTAACATTTTAATGATAGTTTATGTAATTTTTGACAATTTATGTTAGTTTGTTGATATTCTGACTTTTAGTGACAATAAAGATTGACGATTTTGACAACTTTTGTTATTTAACAATGTTCAAGCAACACTTCAAGTATAGCAACTGCTTCTGCCTTTCTGGACACACTTATTGAGTACGTACAGGAAGGCAGTAGCAAACTGCTGCATTTGTAGCGGTCTCCGCAAATCGGTAGCAAGGAGGTGACATTTTATTTTCATTTCTAGTGTCAATGAATACCGTTACAACTTTAACGCTCCATATTATTCAAGAAGACTTTAAAAATATTACAAATCAACAAAATTTGGACTTCACTTCGACTTTACTGAAATCCAAAATCTGTTATCAATAAAATTAAACAGAATTCTATGGCAATGATCTTAACCTACGGGAAATCCTCAAAAAAAAGATAAAGTTTTATTTTCAAATGTATTTTTAAAATATTTAATAGACATAACTATTTATTGACAGTTTGCATTTTTAGAGCTGTTTTTCTTAGAACAGAAATAGATATTTTTGACAGATAAAAACACAAATGTGCTGATTGCTTCAATGACAACAGGTGGATGGCAAAATTTGTATATTTGGGCGATATTTTTGATCACTTAAATCAGTTGAACACAGAAATGCAAGGAACTTAAGCAATAAAAAAATGCGTAACATTATTTTATGACGGGATTTTACTATGATGATGATCTTGACGTTTTATAAATAGAGTTTTAAACTTTTTACAGACCAGATTTTGTTTTTTTCCAACAATATTTTGATATTTTATGGCCAGATTTTGCTATTTTTGGTGTTTTATGAATAGATATTTGATTTTGGTTCTTTCTGATAATATTTTATGACCGGATTTTGTTATTTTTGATTTTGTAAGAATAGAGTATTGCACTTCTCAATAGTCTATGACAGGATAAACAAACATTTTTTTTCTAAAACCTCTCAATATTTTGTGATGAGGCCCAAAAATCCTAGCTACGTCACTGCTCACAAAGTTTTTGGTAGAGCTATCTGGAAAGGCTTGCTGTCATGATAAATAAGTACAAGAATAGACTGAATTCTCAGCATGGCATGCATGAAAAAATATTTTTATACTAAAACACAATTGTTTTTTTTTTTAATTTATGTTATTTAGTTTTTTTTAAACTGTTAACACATTTTATACAGAAAAAACAACAGTAGAATGCAAAAGAAACATAATAATTTCTTAAACAAAACAAAACGTAAAAATTTTACACAGATTTTTTTTAGAGCGGTATAATGGACTAAAGTACAAATAATTAGTTCTATTATTTTATTTCGACAGTGCTGGTTAAATAAAAATGTTATTTTAGACATCAATTTCGAACAGTCAATGCGGCCTTTGATTATTTTATATAACATCATTAGATCAGACATATTTTGTCTAGATATATGGATATAAATGTTTTTGGCTGCCAGCCGTAAACCGTTTATAACACAAATATAGTTAATCAAATTTTAATTCTAATTTAATGGTAATTAATAATAATAAAAAATAATATAATCTTAATCATTTATTACAATAAAATTATAATTATGGTATTAATTATTCTAATAATTCATTTATTTTGTAATCTATTATTAAAACACTTGTAACAGTATTTACTACAATTAACATTTTTGAGTTATTAATTGTTTTCTTTGGAACAGTCACAAAGAAAACTATAACATGTTGAAAAGATATAGCAGTTACCTCGAAGTACACTTGTAGGCTTTTTGGACTTACTTGTGTCCGTTGAGTTATTATGACCAATTATTAAGGCCACCTAAAATATATTTTAATAATACCATGTTTTATGCTAATTTGGTCGATTGAAATACTTTACCTGTGTTAATATCAGTGCCATTATTATTATAATATTCAATAATTTCATTTTAATATTTTTACGGAGCTGTAGAACTGCTGCCTAGTGTGACAGTTATGATTAAACAACAATCAATTATATTTCATGTACTAATCAAATTGTGATTCATTATTGATTAAAGCATAAAATATGTTTTGATTGTTTGGAATATTTATGGTATTAGTTTGCTAAATATTTGTTTTAATAAACTAATTTGATCATAAAATGGTATTTTAATGATAAACATTTTATAATTAAAAATAGCAATAATAGCACAAATCAAATGAATATACTAGCCGCCAAAAGTAAAAGAACCTATACCTCAATTTTTATGAAAACTTCAAATAATTTGTAAATTATTTACACTAAGTAATGATTCTGCTTTGTATTCTAAAATGAGGGTTACTAACCTTCTTCTAGAACCGTGTTAATGTAGCGATTTGCGTTTATTGTTTCTGGAATAACTACATAATTCCCTTATGGTTTTACTATTCTAAACTACTAGCAATTTTGCATTTCGGTTAATGTCTAACCAAACACACATTTATGTTTATTAGTTTAGAAATGCCGATAGTTTTTGAGTATTCAATATGAAGCACTGTCTCTTTGAAACTCATTTCCTATATTATGAACTTTTTCATCATTTCTCATGTGATTGTTTATTAGAATGGAGTCATTTTTGCAATTCATTCTTACTACTGTTTTGTGGATTGCATTGCCAATGCATTTTTATGTCAAAAATGTCCAATGATTGTATATCTTAAACTCGCTCAAAACTGAGCTATGGTTGATTCAAATTTCAATAAATATCAGATAAAATCTTGATAAAAACGTTGAAAATTTATTTAAAACTACAAAAAAATATCTAGTTAAACAATGTTTGTATAATGTGTGAGAATTTTATCATTTATGTAAATTTAAAAAAAAAAGTTGATTTTATTTTGATGTTTCAAATCTAACCATAAAGATTTATTATTTATGAATTGGGTTTATGTAGATGCCACTAAGGCTCAACATATTTACATTCATCTATTATTTAATAATAATTTCATCTATTCTGATTCTTCAAAATATTATTTTATTTTTAGATTAATTACCAGAATATAAATTAAAAATGGAAGAATATGAATATAAATTTAATCAAAATGACCCTATATTAACATTGAATTGTGTAACAGCGCTCACTCTTAAAATTAGAAGATTATATACAGAGAATGATAAGAATGAGTTTGAGAAACATTTTAAGTATTTAAAGGAAAAATGTATGCATAATAACAATACAGTGGCCATAACTGCAATTACAGGATTAATAACATTGTGCGAAGGAAATGGAGCTGTTACTACACTTGAAACATTGCTCAATGATTTTGTTGCTGCAGTATCTCAAACAGAGTAAGAAATTTTATACTAGAATTGTCCACAAACAATGAGAATTAATATTTTATTCTTAACAGTAACTGAATACTTAAATATATTTTTTTGTTTATAGGAATTTAACTGGCATAGCTCAACTTATTTTTCATGCATTAAATAATTTAAAATCGCAAAACTATGGTATTATGTACAATCAACATCCATTAATATCTGTTATAAAAAAAAACCAATCTATATGGCCTTTGCTTTTAACACAAATTTCAACACATTATGCAAACAAGTAAGTATAAAGCATACACACATGCTTGAATTGTTAAATGACAATTATAATGACTCATTAAGCAAGTTCTGTGCAACAGCTATTAGTAAATTATCAGTATATACGCATTGAAATTATTAATTAATATTAACTATATTTTAAGCGCTGTTAATGAAAATCTACTTCCATTTCTTCTATATGTACTTTATGATCATGAATCAAAAATGGACAACAGATTTCAGAATAATCTTTTACATTTATGCAAAGATTCATCAGAGGTGATTTCATATGATAAAATTATTGTAAGTATTATGACATATTTTTGATGAGATATATAGGTCTTAAAAAGTATAGTCATTAATTTACGGGTTAATAATGTTATAAGTCTAAAATGTCAAGTTTGTTTATCAAATGTTATTTTACTGATCAATTTATGCCAATACCTTTTGGACATCATATATAATATTGGTGTCTAGATCAGTAGCAAAACACCATGTATTGATTTTAGTTATTTTCAAACAATCATCTTGTAAGATCATCTAGATACTGCAAAATACTTGCACCATATCATCCTCAAGCAATTGCCTCATTAATATTATGTGCACAAGAAATGATGAAAAATAATATTGAAGGGCATGAAGCTCTAAGAATGCTTAATGGTTGTTTTCTGGAAAGTAAAAGAAGATTTGATATTGAATTGATTTTATTAAGCCATCTAATGAGAATTGTTCCTGTTATAGAATTGCCACATCTTCTGCAACTATGTAAGTTACTTATAATAATAATAATCAATTATTTTATGAAACAAATTAAAAATTTTATTTATATAGATCAACGTCCTTCAATTTATATTTTCAATGTATAGGGAAATAACGGCAATAAACGGACAACATTAATTAAAGTCATATAATTTTAACGAATTACAAACGTTTCGGGGACTAATCTGTCCCCTTCCTCAGTGCTAAAAATTTAAAAAAAAAGGTATAAAAAACATCTCAACAACATGTAAGATAGAACTATTGATGTTTGTTCTATCTTACATGTTGTTGAGATGTTTTTTATACCTTTTTTTTTTAATTTTTAGCACTGAGGAAGGGGACAGATTAGTCCCCGAAACGTTTGTAATTCGTTAAAATTATATGACTTTAATTAATGTTGTCCGTTTATTGCCGTTATTTCCCTATACATTGAAAAAATTAAAAATTCTTCAGATATTCATAATGTTCTCTGAACACTAGAATTGCTTACAAGCATGCTCTCATTGATTTCTTTAAATTAGACATACTTATTTGGAGCATCTAGATCTAATGATGAATATTTTTTAGATTTGAATGTATTCCAAAAACAACCGTATTCTGCACATGTTTCAAATGCAATGAAATGCATTTTAGTTTGCTGGAAACTACAATTTACTGTTTATGATCCATTAACTGATAGAATTAATAGCACCATTGATAAATTATTATTGCTTACATCAACAGAAGATGATAAACTAGTCAAACAAGAATTTCCCAATGTACTGAACACACAATTATATTTGCTACAAGAAATCTTAAATGATGATTACAATTCTGACTTGTTAGAAAAAGCCCCTAAACAATTATTATTGCCCATATTTAATCATTTTTTGGCAATTTTGTATGGAGCAGAAGATCTTAAAAAAACCTTGGTGGCTTTAAATATATTACTAAAATGTGTTGAATGTAATCCAACTAAAAGTACACAACTATTACCAGTTTTATTATATCGACTTGCAAATACTACTGATCCATTAATGAATTTGGCATTGATTCGAGCTTTACCCAAAGTAGCAGTGCGTGATGAAAATTTAGCAATGGTGGTAACAACATTACGTGCTATATCTCAAGGTCCACCTGATATGCGGATATTGGCAATTTCTATATTTTATGATTTATTTTGTATTGATATACGCTGCTTTCCTTACCTTCAGGAATTACTGAGTTTGGAGAACAATGAACAATTTCAAGAGTATATTGTTACTAAGGCTTATGTTATTAAAGAAATTTGCAGGAAAAAGTAAGTGGGAAATACTGACAAGTAGTGAACTTCTAACATCAGTAGGCATTGTTGAATTTTATACAGGGTGATGCAAAGTTTTTAAATTACAAGATAAAACCTTTATACTATTACCTGATTGGTAGTACAAACGGTGTTTAGCTGAATTGTTTGTTATGCCAAGAAACACCACAGCGCTAGACTCTTAGTCTATAATTTTAAAGATTTTTTCATCTGCGATCAGCTTAAATCTCTTAACCCCATTGACAATGGTGAGATTATTGCATTTTTAGCATTTTTATATATTACAGTTGTATTGGTTTTGTAAAATTTTGAATCACACTGTATAACTTAAGGGAAATTACGTTTTATTAAAATTAGTTTATAATTGTATTGATTGAAGCAATTTTATTTAGTATAGGATTGTCGGTATACCGATCAGAGCTTACAGTCCATTTATCGCAGATCCTTAATGAATCAAGAGATTTAGATTATGGATTACCTCAGGCATTGGCCTTTGAAGGACTAAAATATCTTTGCAAAAATGATATCATCGATGCAGCGTCTGCTTGGTATACTCTAGCACCTCGTTTTGAAAATGATACAAGAAGTATGATAATTACTAGGTAACTTATATTTAATTTATTGTTTGGGAAGCATTGTTTTTTTAATTTATTGCAGTTTATGTGAAATGATTGGAGAATTTGCATTTGTATCGCAAACTGGCCCAAAATATGACCAACTATTAGAAGATGTTATTAAAAAACTATGGCACTACACAATTGAATATGCTGATGAAGCTGTTATTAAAGCTGCTTATAATGCTATAGGTTGTTTTAATCTCGAGCAAATTACAGTTGGTATACCAGAAATTTATTCAGAACCACCTGATATTTTTGGTTATATTCATGGTATGTATGCATTACATAATTTAAATAAGTTATTAACATTAACTTTCAGGTAACAACTGGTTAAATATACTAAAGAAAACTTCACCAGAAAATTTAAATCATGCTGCTAGCTTAATAACTGAATTAGTTACAAAAGAAATAAAAAATTTCAAGCGTGGTGTATATGAAGTACCTGAACAGCATGGTGAACCACCTTATATGAATTTGCCTAGTTACAGTGTAATAGCTGCTGTTACAAAATATGTTAAGACAAATGTGAGAATATTAATTATGATTTTTTGTTAGTTTAATTAATATTTTTATGTTTTAGACAACTTCGTATTTGAATGGATTTTATCGGGAGGTTTTTCTAGTGTGTATTAAGATTTTAGCTAAGAAATATTGTAGACCATTACCACCATTTGATTGGTGTTTTTTGCAAGAATTAATACATGATGAAAAGTGCAAGGAGTTTTGTATTGCAATCGCATCGCATCAAGCTGCTCTTTCTGGGTCTGCTAGAAGGTTAATTGATAATTATATCAATGTGGCTACACAACAGAAAGAATTTGTAAGTTTATTATTTATACAGTTTTAACATTTCATTTTTTATTGGAAACGATATAGAGCGTTTTTTTAATTGTTGTGTAAAAAATGAGCTTTTGTGAGTTACATAAAAAATACTATTATTTTGCTGTGATCAAGCTTAATCACGTGACAAACAAAGTTTATATTATTTTTTATCTGTTTAAATACGTGAATAATCTGATTTTTCATTTTCAGGAGGTTTGTGTTGTTTTTTTTTTTTGTGAGGGGTGAATGCATTACTCATATTGTCTGAGTGTGGAGCCCCCGGTTGCTCGTATACTCACTAAAACCCTGAACCTTTATATCCTCTTGAATTTGCGAAATCACTGTTATGGTGTTACTTCAAAAGTCTAAGACACTTTCTATTTTTAGCTTTCAAGTCTTTTCCTCGTTCTTTTTTGTTGCCATTATTTTTCTTATGCCTTTGTCAATGACCCTCCAGTTGCATGCACTTTTCAGCATAAGTGACGGTTATCATATTGGGGACTTTATTCTGCATCTCTATTCTGTGTCTTTCAAAAAGAGCACTTTACCAGTGTATGCTCTGGGCAGTACCGAAACTAGGGCGGTGCTGTCGGTGCCCTCGTACCGGGCGCAACTAGGTTGGGGCGCAGATAACCACCTAAACTTCATAATTTTGGAGTTTGGAGGGCGCAATATGATGCTCTCGCACTGGGCGCATCATAAGCTAGTTACGGCACTGGCTCTGGGTTATTTATTTCGCCACAATAGGGGCAGCCATCATGCACCGCAAAACACATTTTCTTTAGGTATGACCCAAAGCATCCATGACCTGTAAGGATCCGTGTAAGATGGGTATAAGAGTCTTTGGCGACATCCCCATTGATCTGCCATTCTTCCTCCCATGTTTCCACCATCTTTATGCTATTGGCTTTTCTTTGTTCTTTCAGTTATTTTTTATGTTGTCGGATCGGCAATTTTGGTGTACGCCTTGCTTAGGTTTTATTATAATTATGACTATCTCTTGCTCCACGGCTCTTGCTGTTGCCTTGTGTCTTTGGTTCTCCAGTCTGTTGCTGTTCATTTGTATCATCCTTCTTGAAAGTATATTCCGTAACTTTCATAGATAAACTACACGGTTTACTCTAGTTTTATTTGACGTTCCTACAGTTTAATTAATATTTTTTCTTAGTTTTTGCAATTAATTCATAACAAACACTGAGTTTTGGTATAATAGTATGGTGGTTGTTAAAAAGGCATGTTTTGTTGTGAACTTTCTGTCCACAATGCTTCACTAATAACTGGTGAGAGTTTATTTTTAGAAGAAGTAGAACGTTTTTAATCCAGATGTCAATTTTTACTGTAAGAAAACAACAGTACTGAAATAGCCTCTTACAGAAGGTTGATCAAACTTTTCATCAAGTTTTAAAATGGAAGTTGGAGTAGTAGCGGCGTAGCTAAGGCTCCGCAGGCGAGGCGAAGAAGTTTTGGGGAAGAATTCATAACTGTCTGTGTGACAGTGCATAAAACACAATTGTTATTGGATGGAATATGAATGAAGAAAACTTCAGCAACCTTTTTTTATGGATTTGACCAGGCAGTTTATTTACTATATTTTAAATATAGTAATAAAACTGCTTATATGGTTCATTTCAACTATCTGTTAATAGTATATTAACTTAATTTGAATAATTTTTTAGAAAACTGACGTATTGTTCATTTACAAAGAACTAAAATCATTATGCAATAGTATTCAACCAATGATTCTGAAACCTTTTTTGCTAATAACACTCAGAGCAAAAATGAACAGCTACGATAAAAAAGATCGAGTTGGTGTATTTGAACTTAAAACCATGGTCGAAGGTATACAATCTGTACTAGTAGAGAAAACTGCATCCGAATCGAACAAAATTGCCATATCTGAAGTAATAGTTGATTTATTTGAAAATATTGCATTTGAAACTGAAGTAAGTTTACAAATTATTGTTATGATGTATATCAATTTAATGCTGTTTTAGATTTTTGATATACTCCTGGAATGTGTTAGTGTACTACCCTTAACATATTTAAATGATTTAAGTTGTCCGAAGCAGTTTGATTTTTTAAATGAAAGTATTGTATCACGTTGTTTGAAGATAAGGTGCTCAGCAGCTCTTCATTCTACAGATAATCCATTTATTTACTTAGATAGCTTTATTGAAAGTTATGTTATTAAAAAAGAACTGCTTGGAAGCTAGTAAGTTAAAATATATTTGAATTAATTAGCTACTGTATAATTCATTTCAGCCAATTTCCAATTCTCTACGATTATCTCAAACCAGTATTTTTAAAGCATGGTAAAAATGAATATTGTATTAGATGGTTAATGGAATTAATGACTAAAATTCAACTTGATTTAGCCGATGAGCATGATATGCGTAGAGTAATATTTATGTGCACAATTTTCATAATAGCTATAGCAGTTTTATCGGGATTTTATATTTTTAAACAAAATAGCAAACATTTTCAAGAGTTTTCTAGTTGTTTTCCTTATGGTTTGGAAAGTCTTTTGAATACAAAACTGTTTTCACCATATGTATCACAGGTAAATATAGTAATAATTATTTTATATTTATAATTTGTTGGATTTGATTATAGGTCTTGGAATGGTTGTATGATATTGGTACTAATAGTACATATAAACGATTTGAGGAGTCTGATTATCTAACAGATATATTTAAAAGAAGTCTGCTCATTTTAAGGGATCAAGAGGCATTTAATGATAAATGTAAATGGATGAAGTATATTGAAGTTAAGCTTTAATTTTCTAAAGATTAATAAAGATTGATAATTTTTCAATAAATATTATTTTTCATTTTCATTCAATTTCAATGTATAGTAAATGAAGTTCAAATAAACCCTCAGACTGATGTGGATGGTTCTGGTTAAGAGGGAGGCTTCTATTTTAAGTTGATAGGTCCTTGGGGATTATTTAAGACTTACTTTCACTCTTTAGATTCTATGGAACCTCTCAACATTAGCCTGTCTTTAATGTTATATCAAAACTATCGGCTTTGCAGTTATCTACTGGAATAGCTGACATGGTAAGTGCATACCTCAAATGATTGTTTTTTGTTCTGGAAATTAAAAAGAATGACAATTCAGTTCAAAGAAATTCAATGTAATTTACTTGAGCACTAAATCATTTTTTGATAAAAACTTTTTTTAATTGGAGTAGAATGATAAAAACTTTCAGGACCTACTTAAACATATTCATAGCGTCATTAAGGAACTGTGACTAACAGTTTTGGAAAAAATAACAAAAAAAAATTATATTTATTGCTGCTAACATTTAATCTGTCAAATCATGCAGTACTAAAATAAAAGATTATTGACAACACAGAAAATAGATTTACCCCACTAGCGAGTGAAAATGAAATGCAAACTGAAAACCAAGCTAGCAACGAAGTAAATGAAGCCAAGCCACCACCTATATTTATCGAGGGAGTCAAGAACATAAACTTGCTCACAACCCCGCTAAATGAAATTTCACAAGACGAGTGAAAGTGCAAACCTAAACAGGAGTAGCGTAAACATCCAATTCCATACCTACAAACCTAAACAAGAAAAAAGCTACAAAGTGGATTAAAAAAATGTACACTGCTGCACGGATACAGACGATATTAAACAAAACATAGAGAATTTTGAATGCAAGGAATAGAACAACCAATACCCAATGTTCTTTATTGATAGATAATAACAAAAAAATATATAAAACAAAACTATTCATGAACTCAAGTGTAACATTTAAAGCTCATCATGTAAAAAGAGAAATACCACATTGCACCAGGTGCCAAAGATATGGGCACACAAAGAACATCTGCCAAAGAAATCCAAGATGCATAAAATGTACAGATCCATACACAACTGCAGCACGCCCAAGGAAAGAATTAAACATTTAAGTAAAGTGCGTAAATTGCAACGTAAACTACCCAAACTTATTATGGAAATTTGGTAAATTTATTTTAGTATACTTTTACATTTTTTGACTCTTAATTGTATGTATGTAAAAATACACAAGTGTTCTGTTTAAAAAAATCCAAATTTTTATAATAAAATGAAAACCCTGTATATTAAAATATTTAAACAATAGCTTTTTTAACTTGTTTGAAATGTTTTACGGTTTGAGAATTATTTAGGTGTTCCTGTAATTTTGACTAACCTGTATATACTTGATGTGAGCCAAAAGGACAATTTTTAAAAAATGGTACCCAATGGTTTAAAATTGCAAATTGAAAACGGTAATGTTGAACCAAACTAAAATATTTTTACACAAAATCTGAAAAATTTATTCTAATAATTAACATTTAAAAGATTGTGTTTATTTGAAAAATGTCAAGTGATCACATAAGTTCCCTATTTAAACATATTATTGGAAACTTTAAAGATAAAATGAAGCAATGTAACATATTAACTACTAATATCATTGTATAATATCCTATAATAAATAAATATACATAATAAAATCACACAGGCCCTATACCCATGATATAGTAAAATTACACAGAAGTCTCATTATCTGTGAGCGGAACGATAAGACTTGTAGGACGAGAATCAGTTCTTTCAGATACACTTAAAATTTCATCGTTTCCTACTAAAAGTCCTGGCAGTGGTCGTAATCGTGAAGGATCCAATAAATTTCTATTTTTTTCTTGCATCCTTTGTTTTTGAGGTGTCCGATTTGGCGATGATTTTCTGCTATTATTTGTTGATTTTAATAATTTTGCCCTGAAAATCAATTAGTTTAATTAATACCAAAGACATTAATGAATTGTTACTTACGCGTCAACTAATTTGAGTAATAATCGGCGATATGCTTTGTATTCTTCTTCCCCAAAATAACTAGGATCGTGTCTCGCATGTTCATATAAATCACAAAATTGATGAATTAGTCTTTGACCGCTACCATTAAGTGGAGCGGCTAATGTTGATAAAAGGTACGCACGTAAATTTTCAGTAGGATGCCGATTTAATCCACTATCTTGCAATCTAATTTCTTGTTCTAAATATAAAATCATTAAAAATAAATCTAACAAATAAATAAAACTTTTACCTAAAGATTTCACATCATCCACAGCTTTTAATCGATAATAATGAATAGGAATTTGTTGTCCTGGTGGCATAATATAACGTGGGTCTGATTCTATTAATTTTGGTTCCGTGGTAATGCGAGGAATTATATCTATACGTCTTTCAATCTCACGTTTCAGCATCTTAAAATGAGCAAATTATTTGTAAAAATAATGATTTCATAACAGAAAATCATATATTTTCTTACCTTTTTAGCATTGTGTCCGATGGGAACATGGGGCCCTCTACGAGACCTTAATGCAAACCGCATAATTTGTCTTTTTCCGAATATGAAGAGCAAGAAGAATGTGAGGGCCCCCAAACCTATTATTATCACAACAGTCACACCAGACAGTTCCTCCGTCATATTCGAACGCAACAATTTCTGTATTCCAGCCTTCATAAGGTTTGTTTCTCATTAATTCTTCCTGGATAAAAATATTAATTAATAAACTTTGATCTTGTTTTTGTTATTATTGCCAAGTTAAATGACTACTAGTAGGGATTTTTCATATTTCAAACTTTTAGGGGCAACACTGATATTGATAAATGATTATTTTTTAAATAATTCATGTCCTTGGATTTAATTATGTATACAATTATATTGATATTCGATAGCAAGGCTTAATTAGGCATGCTATATTCTATTGTTATGTTTTTGCATTGTGAAGAAATTCTAATTTCATTATCAAATGGGGACATTTGGCAGCTGACGTCTGTGTATACTGCCACAATACAATTTTTATTTATTGTGTATACTGCTACCAGTTTTTTTTTTTAATTCATTTATTTAACATTTGCCCATTTCTGCTACAAGATTAATTACCTACGCTTGAAGTTAAGGTTACTACAATTGAGAATATTGTCGCAAATTCTGGGATTCCAAATTGAATTATTGGATTCTTTAACGTGCACGCAACATCGAGACAGTACACGGGATCTACTAAAGTTTCTTTTCTTACCCGAAAGAAAGCGAACTTGGCACAAAACATTTTTTTTAACCAGAAAAACTTGAACCGAAAAGCTCTAGTGTAGCAGTCGACTACGTTAACTACTACACAACTTGCGGTTTATAATTCTCTCTATTTTAATTGTTTCAATGCTATATTATGCACTTAATACATTAAGCTTAGACTACGTAAACGCCAAAAGCTATAGCCAATAAAAGAACAGCTTTTTAATACCTAACATTTGGTTAGACGTTAGATAGGATTTTACTCAATAGGGATAATTTATCTATTATTATATTAATGGCAAACACTTATTGAAAATCATGTGTTTGTTTTGTAAAACATTACTGCTTTGATTTTTGCTACTAGCGACTCAGCTTGCTTTTTATGATCACTCTACTCTTCACAGTATAGAAAGTATAGTACAAATGAATAAAACATATTAGAGCCGAAATATTTACTTTTAAAGTGCTTAGTAGGGTTACTGACTAGATTGCTATGAGTAAACGTTTATTCATCTGTCAGCAAACACAACTTTTCATTAAATCAAATTTCCAAATCAGATAAATTACACAAGTCACTTTGGGTGCTTTCAGGAAGGCCGGAGGAGGGGAACTCGGCCACCAAAGCTTTTTTATTTTCTCTTACGGGTTTCTACGCACGGCACTAACACATGGGTAGTAATTTCACAGACTCGCAGCGCCACTACTACGTAGCGAAGTGATCGTAGTTAGTCTGGAACTTTGTTTTTGGTTGCTTAGCAGCTTGTTGTAAAATACAAGGAGGTTTTCTTTTCGACCGGATCCACTGACCACGTCTAAGAGGGAACACGCACAAAACCACGGTAAGGTTACGATCTTTGAAGGAAGAAGAGCGATACGTTTGATTAGCTGTTGCTCTTCCCATTGAAAGTAAAGGAGTATGCAGCGGTCTGCACATTTATTGGTTTGGTGTGCGTTACTCGTTTGTACAAAACAATCTAGCTTTGGGGCTATATTTCTTTGGTAACCCTGGTGATTAATTTTGGACGTTCTCAATTTGCGTTCTCCATGGCACGTGGGGAACTTGAAAAATGAATTTTTAGTCTTTCAACTATGTAGAACAAAAACCTCAAAACGACTTTATCAGGTAAATCTTTGGGTACCCTAAAAACTACACTCGGTGAGTGCGTCTACGGATACTCTATTGACGTCCAAAACTATTTCGTCTTTAAACCACACCTTACAGACCGGTGTGAAAAACACAGGATCGGCGGGGTTGAGGGAAAAAAACAAAGAATGGCTTGTTTGGCTGCTGAAAAGCAAACAAACCGCCTTTCCTGGAGAGGCAGACACTCCATGTGCTAGGCCAGCAACTGCTAACCTAAAACAAAGTGCATCAAAGTCAAACCAAAAGCCTTACCGTAAAAAGCAAGATCCACAAAAAAGACACTTCCTCTAAGCACCAAAAACCCGAGGCTGACCGATAAGGCTGCCTTTTTTAAGAAAATCCATTAATGTAGAAGAAATAAGTAAGTTGAAAGTTTTTTTAACAGGAGCATACAAGAACTAGTGCCCACATAGGCTGGCTTGCGAATCCGACAACACTATACCTTAGTACTGCGAAGAACTTGACCGGTTTAAGGAGGCTACACGAAGATCCTTCAACAAAGCAAAAAACTCAAAAAATTAATCAGACTGGATTTTATACAAAAATGGCCAAAAAGATTATAAAAGATTTTTTTGTGAAGATGTTGAAAACACCTCAACAAAGCTGAAAAAATCTTATTCGAAGACCTCCAACAGCAAATGGGATGCCTGAGATAAATCTACGGGTCATACACAGCCAATCTATTGGAAGCAACGCAGATACTTCTAGCAACCCACTTTCCAGGCTGTACCGCTCTGGTACAAGTCTAGTCACGCTGAAATCTCAACCCTATCAGAGGACTGAATAGCTTATCGTCACCTAGTTGAAAAAATGCGTAGAGCTTAGGAAGTTAAAAACTTCTAGATGGAATATTTTCTGCCCTTCTACTGACCTGATAAGAATCTATAGGGCATGCATTGCTTTTTGATACATACATGGAGAGGAGTAATTTATTTGTATTTATACCAAAACCAGGGCGTAACGATTACACCCTTGTAAAATTTTATTGACCAATGAGCCTCACGTCTTTTCTTCTGAAGACATTAGAGCAATAGATTAAGTGATGAGTCACTAAGCCAATACACCCAACAAAGATACATTGAATCAGCCCTACATCTTGTAACGGACCGAATCGAAAGATCGCTAAGAGACTAAATGTTCACCTTGGGCGTATTTATAGACATTTAAAAAGCTTTCGATAAAACTATCTTCAAACAATAGAAACTGCTTTTACGACACATGGTGTAAACTGTAAAAGTTATCCTCAGGTAGGTGTATTATCTTCACTACTATAGAATATAGTAGTTGACAGCCTCAAACAGTTACTCAATGATTGTGGTTTCTATACAATTTGTTATGCAGATGACATAACCCTCAAAAAAACCGACTGGTTTTTCCCATAAAAATGGAAAATTGGAAAACTAAACTAAACTTAACAAAACTCCTAATTACCCCACCGCTACCAACCGAGGTACAAATATTTTGGGGTGCTTTTTGACAACAAGTTAAATGGGGACTACATCTAAATATGAGATGCAAAAAAGTTTATATGTCTGTTTGCTAATGCAGACGAGCTATGGAGAAAAGATAAGAACTGTCTCAAAAATAGTGTTATAGTTGTACAAAGCCGTCATTTCATATTGTGGCTGAAAGCTAGACAGAAAACGTCTGCAAGCAAACTAATTCAATTGCAACAAATGACATGCTTAAATATATCAACTGCACCAACTACAGCTATGGAGGCAATATTGTGTCTACTGCTTTTTGACATTTGCGTCAAGGAAATGGTAGTTTTGCGTCAACATGCAGTTGAATTTTGGCACACTGCAAGGAGGGCTGGCAAACATTGTACCTTCTTGGAGACGTCTGTAAAGAAAACACCTCTATTAGGAGAGCAAACAGATAACATGTTACCTTTCTTTGTGTTTCAAAGACCCTACAACGTGTGCATACATGAACAAGATAAGCAGAATGTGGTCAATGATTTGATTAGAATCTACATGGATAGCTCAAAAACTAGTAAAGGTTCTGAAACGGGAATCTACTAGGAACGCCCACTACTATCTTCCAAACAGAAGTAGTTGGGATAACCTATGGGCTTATGGAAACAGTGAGCACAGCCAAATGGCAAGAAAGTCTTACTAGCTTTAAACAAGCCTAAAATCACACCAAAGCTAATTTTTGAATGTTACCGTGCCCTTACTTTAGCAGCCTCTGGAAATAACATCGAGCTGCTCTGGGTGAAAGGAGATTCCGACAAAGTAGGTATCATTAAGGAGGACGGGATGGCGCGTGGACCTCATGGCGTATGGACCTGAACCCTGGACTAAAAATTAACACACGCAACAAATTGAGAAGACGTTGGGATGACACTCCGGGCTGCACATAGGCAAAAGAGGCAATGACAGCTTCAAATGCTAAGAATACACAAACACACTATTGGTTAAATTTAGGTTTAAACTCCAACTATAAACCCAGAATTCAGAAATAGGCTTGTTTTTTTTTTTAACTAAACTAATGCTGCATTAAAATTTAACGGGATCTTTACCAAAACTTGATTTTATATTAAAATTAATGTAACATTAGCAACTAATGAGGAAATAATTTTAATGTGTTATGTTTGTCTCATTATTGACATTAATAGTGTCATTAAGTGTAAACATAACCTAGTATTTTGTTTAAGTTTGATATTTTTGCTAAAAATGCTTGCATATAAAATTGCAGTTTATGATTTATAATAATATTATTATTATTTAATAATTATTATTGAAGTTCTATTATAATTTTATTTATTTAAGTGACAGTTTAACTAGCCTTTTTTAAAATAACTTTAATATTATTCACTAACTCAACTTTACGAAATCTGTTTTTCCTCTTTGAATTCATGTAATCGCAAAGATGACGTCATATAAGGTTTACTGCGAACTGGTTGTTCATAGTAGAAACAAACAGGTTTATTGATTTAAAAATCACCAACGAGCATATTCGTTTGCCTACCTCGTCGTCTTCGGACATTTTAGCTCACCCTATATAACACTCAAGTGTCCTAGAACTCCAATTGCCCTAAACCCGAACCTCGCCTACGATGCAAAATCCCCAAGTTGGTACACTCAAGTAAACAAAACATGTAAACACGTGTTTTATGCAGAACTTAACCTAGTTAAATAATAAATAAATTAAGTAATATATTTAAGTTTGTAACAAATATTTAATCACCATGAGGCATAATAATAAACCGAAACCTAAAATTGATTTCCATGTTTATGCAGGATCTGTAAGAGGAGCATTAGCATGTAAGTTACTTTAACCTATAATTTCGATTATATTCATAATAATTCTTTATAGATACGCAATGCAAACCAAATATAAAACCCAAATATGATATACAAGATGTTACATCAGAAATTACTGCAATGGAATGGGGTAGAAGCGATGAGGAAATCATAATTGGAAACAAAAACGGTGAAGTTAAATTATATGACACAATTACATCAAAGTATACAAAAAGTAGTATTGATGAACTTGAAGGAGAAGGGCCTGTTACTGGTATTGGTTGTTTCGATCAGAGTTTAATAGTTGGACGACGAAATGGTATTGTAAATATTTGGAATGACGAGAGTAATGAATTTTTCTCTACAAATTTAACCGGAGAATCCACAATGGAATGCATGATTCAAAATAAATTTCGTAATGTTGTTGCTACAGGAGGTGAGAGAAACGATTTAAAAGTTTGGGATATTGAAAAACAAACGGCTATATTTAAAGCTAAATCTGTAAGTTAAAATGCTTTAATTAAAGTTTATTATTATATTGATAATTATTTATTAGATGGGTAACGATGAACTTAATCTACCAATATGGACTTCAGTTAGGGGCATTTGTTTCTTTCCATTAGAAGAGCAGCTAGTTGCTTGTGCTTCAAAGCAGGGGCATGTTTTGCTGTATGATGAACGGGCGCAACGTCGGCCAGTTGCTAAATATGCGGAACCTAAAGCTTGTTATACAGTTATGTGTACTGCCTATAGAGATCGGTAAGAGATTATTATATAATTTAATTAAAAATTTCTCAGATTTTGATTTTATAACGAAACATTATTTTTATTTGTTGCAGACAATGTTTGGTGGGAACTACAAGAGGGTACTTACAATGGATTGATTTGAGACAAAACAAATTATTAAAAACATTTAAAGCATTTACTGGTGGAATTACCAGTATAGTCTGTGATCCTACACAACCAATCGTTGCATGTACAAGTTTAGATAGGCATTTAAGGATAATACATTTGGAAACTAAGGAAATGTTACATAAAGTAATAAAAATTAATTATAAATAGTTAATATATCTAAAAACTCTTCTTTTTAGGAATATCTAAAGTTAAGTTTGACGAAATTGCTCATGAAACCCATAGTTAAAAAGGAGGATGTTGTAGAGGAAGTGAAGCAGGATGTTGAAGAGGGAGAACAGGTAGAGAATGAGGAAAAAGAGGAAATTGTTGTTGAACAGCCTGTGAGCAAAGAGGAAAAGGAATTGGATGATATATTTGATAATATTGAAGAAATTGTTGAAGAGGTTGTTGTTAAAAAACGTAAAAGTAAGACAGAGAAAAAGAATAAGAAGAAGAAAATTAAATCTGATGATGACTAATGTTTGTTAATAAATTATGAATTTTTATTTATTTCTTGTGTATTATTTACTAATGTACATTTTGTAAAACCTTTATTTTTGCTATAGTTTTATGTTCTGCATAATATAAAAAGGACTGCGGATTTGACAATAAAAACTTTTCTATTTACAAATGAATGTTCAACAAATTAAATGAAATTAAATCTGTAAATATTATATTCTTGTGTCAAACAAGGTCAATAGGGTGGGGATTACATTTTGATGATGATTACTGCCAAAACTTGAAATCTCGGATCTTTTTATGAGATTATTTGGCTTATATCTTTTTTCTAGTTGGTGACATTTGATTTGGAAACAAAATCTAGAAGAAAATCACCGTCCAATAACAAAAAAACCTCATTTCAGAAGTTTCACAAAGACATCTTTCATTGCTTGAACCGATTTTAGGCGATTTTACTCTTTGTTTTATAGTTGTTGAGCTTATGGCACCATTTAGACTCGATCTATCGTCTCCAAAATTTGAGAATATTGGTATATTTAGCATTCGAACATAATTCCGCAAACAATTTATCAAAAAATAACGCGTAGAAAACCTATTCATGGCTTCAAATTTCATATTTTTTTACATAGCAATACTGCACAAAGACTATTTTATGAATAGTACTTTGCACCTTTTGACAGTTTATGGCTGGATTTTGGTTCTTTATAACAATATTTTTGGTATTTATATAGCCAGATATTCTTATTTTGATATTTATTTACATTTTTTAACCGAATTTTAGTGCTTTCTGACAATATTGACATTTTTCAAAAGTTTATGGTTTATGGTGTTTTCTAACAATATTTTGATGTTTGGAGACCAGATTTGTTATTTTTAAAATTTTAAGAGTAAAATTTTGCATGTTGTACGTTGCACAACATGCAAAATTTGGTCGGATTTTATTTCTATCTTAAGTTATTTTATGTTTTATTACTAGATTTAGTTAATTTTTTACTTTTTATGCATAGAAATTTTCACTTTTTAACAGTTTTATGGCGGGATTTTTGTGCTTTCTTACAATAAGATATTTTTTAAGCACTTTTCAATAGTTTTCAACATTGTATGGTCGGATTTTGAGCTTTCTATCTATATTTTGATGTTTTAAAATCGAATTTTGATATTTTTGACATTCTATAAAAAAGCAGTTTGTAGATTTTGGTGCTTCTTGATAATATTTTAAAGCCACAATTTGCTATTTTTGACATTTCATGAATAGAATTCTAAACTTATTACCTAAACGCATTAGGCAGCTTGAAAGGCTATTATATAAATAATTAGTACTATGAAATAAATCCTACATCTTATTTAGAGATCAGAGTTTTCATATTAAAAACAAATTTTATGTATGCAGTTCTATTAATTTTTGATATTTTATAGCAGGATTTTGAAATTAATTTCATAAAAAATGCACACTTATCAACAGTCTGTGGCCGAGTTTTGATACTTTTTAAGAATATTATTATATTTTATTACCGGATTTTGCTATTTGTGAAACAAATGTTGCACTTTTCAACAGTGTATGGCCCGATGTTTGTCCTTTTTGACAATGTTCTAATTTTATAGCCGGATTTTGCATTTGCGTTAGTTTTTAACCGGTCACGCGTATCTAGGAGGGTTTTTGAAGTTTAACTTCCCTTTCCTCCGAAATGATACAAATTTAATTTTGTAAGTCGACGCTGACAATTTTTTTATTTTCGAACGCTTTGGGATGTCACACCAAGAGTGACACTCCGATTTTTCGAACGACATAGAGTGCGCTCTTTACCAACCAGGGGTTCGAAATTAGAGAGCGTCGCACCGAGAGCGCGCTCTTGTCTACCCAAGTCTAGAGCTGGGTGGATTTTACTCTGAGATTTACTCGCGAAATGTGTTCAAAAAGCGAGTATTTTTTTCTCAAGTTTTACATCAAAATTCGAAACAAAAAACGTAACAGGGACAAGTCAGGACAAAATACATTTAATTAACTCAAATAACAAGTAAAACTAGCAATTTTAATACATTTGGATAAAAATAAGTAAAAATGTCGCACACATTTTCTAGAACAGAAATAAAACTGCCAAGAACATATCTGTCTTACTCTTTCAGTATAATTTGAGGATTACAGTCATTATAATAACGTACACAAATAATATTAGGTTCATTATGTTGAAACTTTGTTCAATAAATGAATGGGTATTTAGAGAACGTAACCGATGAATTGCAATTGCAGTGTAATTTGATTATTATTAAACAAAACTTATATAAACAATTACAAATTATCTATGAAAAATTCATAACATTCAAACTTCAAAAAATCACTCATTGGTGTCCGAATCGTTCGAGAATTGACTCTTGGTGTGTTCACGTGATCTACACACTTGGTGTGCACACCACACACCAACGCTCCGGTTTTTCGAACGCACCCCAGGGTATAGACTCTAAATAGCGTCAGATTTGGATTCTACGAAAAATTTCTGAATGATTTCACTAGTAAATTTTTTTTGAGTTAAATTTGCGATTTTTAACCAAAAAATGCGATTCTCATGAACCGATCAAAAGACTACTAATAAGTTATAGAAACAAACAAAAAATACTAAAGCAAATTTCTCAATGCAGGCGCTCTGGTGCGTTTAAAATAGAATTGCCCACATAGTAAGTCTGCAAAATATGAATTTTAGGCACACTTTAATGCACACTACTAATAACAGTCAATATTAATAAGCAGATACTTTTACATCTTACTGGTATTTGGTTATAAATATCAACATACAACTTATTTTATTTATAATTGTTACAAAATAATTATTGTTTTTTTTCTGTATATGAAATATAAGAAATAAAGTCTGTTATTACTATTTTCATCCATGCTAGAATAGTGAGAAGGAATGATTTAAAATTGTATAATTATTTTCTTTATTCTTTCTTAAATTGAAATAGGTAAAAAATACAATCTTACTTATGAGATAAATTTTCATAAAAGAATTAGATGTAGTCTTTTTCATTTGCTGTAACCTATTAAATTTTGATGTCTCAATAGGACAAGGCCCACTATAAATAGGCGGTCTACCTTCATCGGTATCTGACGAGGAGGTTCATCTTTCTAAGAATCAGAAAAATTCAACCTAAAATAGCACAGGTGTTTGTAACCATTGGATCTTCCGTCAAGCTGGAGTTGGTTGGTTTAAATTTGTTAAAATCTGAAAACCACATCAATCATCCTCTGATGATGTGCAACTAGTTGCTGTGGAGGTAGACTATTCGTCAAGTCAATTTTTGTTCAATACAACTATGAATTGAGTCTACCTTCATCTGCTAATGACATACTGATTTGTTTAGACAAATCAATTAGATCATTAGATAATTCAACTTTCTGTTTTGATAGCACTCAGTGCTCCAAATAACAATTTTAGTAAGATTTTCAAAATAATGTTTTTACTACAGTAACCGCAGTACAGCTTGTCGCTACAATAGGCTACTTAATAACGTGGCTGAACTTAGCTACGGCTACGGATTCGTTTAAGAAACACATTTGTGAATCCGCGCTCTCACTCAAGCATCGCCCAGCTAAATCATTAACATGCGTACCAGTATTGGAATTTAGCGGCGCTCTTATATTTGTTTTAGATCAATATAAAACTTAATAATTTAAACAAATTGCTCTGTTGTTTAACTAAATAGTAATATTTAGCAATAATTAAATAAATAATAAATTTAAAACAACTGCGTTGTCAACAAAATATGTAGATATAAATGGGTGTTATTAAATTATAAATATAACATTAAAACAGCGTTCAATATTTTTACATAAAAAATAATTTGTAGCTTTTAAACGTTTTTACATATATTTGCATCATATTATTTAACAAATAGAAATAAACTTATTTATGAAACAAAAATCTAATTAATTTGACTAATAATTTAATTTAAGGTTGGATGGCCATTGCTTAAGCTAATAAATATTTAATTAACCAATAATAATAAAACCTTAAACTTCTGGATATCCGAAAAAGATTTGTTTAAAAACGGAAAATGTAAAATATAGGAAAAATAAATTATTCAGTTTTTTGGCTGACACAACCTTATTTATAAACGGATCCGCAATGTTTTTGCTAATAATTGTTTCTATTTAACTAACAAATGAGAATACAATTTTAATTTTCCGGATATCTCGGGAGAAATTAGTTTAAAACCGAAAAATGTAAAATATAGCTAAAATAAATGATTCAGTTTTTTGGCTGACACAACCTTATTTATGAACGGATCCGCAATGTTTTTGCTAATAAGTGTTTCTATTTAACTAATAAATGAGAATACATATTCAATTTTTTTGATATCTCGGGGGAAATTGGTTCAAAAACGGAAAATGTAAAATATTGCAAAAATAAATGATTCAGTTTTTTGGCTGACACAACCTTATTTATGAACGGATCCGCAATGTTTTTGCTAATAATTGTTTCTATTTAACTAATAAATGGGAATACATATTCAATTTTTTTGATATCTCGGGGGAAATTGGTTCAAAAACGGAAAATGTAAAATATTGCAAAAATAAATGATTCAGTTTTTTTTGGCTGACACAACCTTATTTATTAACAGATCCGCAATGTTTTTGCTAATAATTGTTTCTATTTAACTAATAAATGAGAATACATATTCAATTTTTTTGATATCTCGGGGGAAATTGGTTCAAAAACGGAAAATGTAAAATATTGCAAAAATAAATGATTCAGTTTTTTGGCTGACACAACCTTATTTATGAAGGGATCCGCAATGTTTTTGCTAATAATTGTTTCTATTTAACTAATAAATGAGAATACGTATTCAATTTTTTTGATATCTCGGGGGAAATTGGTTTAAAAACGGAAAATGTAAAATATTGCAAAAATAAATGATTCAGTTTTTTTTGGCTGACACAACCTTATTTATTAACAGATCCGCAATGTTTTTGCTAATAATTGTTTCTATTTAACTAATAAATGAGAATACATATTCAATTTTTTTGATATCTCGGGGGAAATTGGTTCAAAAACGGAAAATGTAAAATATTGCAAAAATAAATGATTCAGTTTTTTGGCTGACACAACCTTATTTATGAAGGGATCCGCAATGTTTTTGCTAATAATTGTTTCTATTTAACTAATAAATGAGAATACGTATTCAATTTTTTTGATATCTCGGGGGAAATTGGTTCAAAAACGGAAAATGTAAAATATTGCAAAAATAAATGATTCAGTTTTTTGGCTGACACAACCTTATTTATGAAGGGATCCGCAATGTTTTTGCTAATGATTGTTTCTATTTAACTATCAAATAGAAATAAAATTTTAATTTTCCGGATATCAGAAGGGAGAATGTAAAATACAGCTAAACTAGTTTGTTGAGTTTCTTGGCTAACACAACCTTAATTAAGAAAAAACCGCAATGTATTAAGCAATCATTGTTTCTGTTCAACTAACATAGTATGTAGAAATTATATTTCCAATTTCTTAATAAACAATTTTTGACGAACTAGATATTGTAAAACGCTCACTAATTAAGTTTAATAAGAAAAGATAATTTTAAAACTACAAATATTTTTGACCGACAAGAAAATAGCAATAGGTTTTACTGTTCCAGCAATAAAATAAAACCTTATAATTTACTGTTAATTCATAATTAAAATTAAAACATAATCAGTTTATTAGATTTAGAAAAGAAAATTTACAGCAATATACGCCAGATATAATTAAAAGCCAGTAGTTTTGTTATTAATAATTAGTTTACGTACAAAATAGTTATAGACGCTTTCGTTTGTTTAATAATTAACTAATCAAGGGTTAAGATTCCGAGAGAATTTTACGCTGAAGTTATAAAACTTATTAATAAAAAAATATTATTTGATAGTTTATAGTAAACAATTTTTAGCATTTTTTGGTTTCAAATATATATATTATTTCAAGGTCAGTAAGAAAGCCATAAATTTTCAATACGGAGGGAGTACGGCTGTCATGATAACATATTTTACGACTGCAAAAAAATAAAACCTTTTGAGAATAAAAAAGACCGAACTTATAAACTTATTCTATCCTAAACTAAATAAAATAATAATTAACAAATCAAATTATAATTGATAAATTTAGGTGACAAATAAGTTTACCTAACATAATTTAGGTTTTTTATTATTTAAATTAAGTAATTATTAACGAACGAAAGCGTTTATAACTATTTTGTACGTATTTTTGTAAACTAATTAATAATAACAAAACTACTGACTTTAAATTAAAACTGGCGTATGCTGTAAACTCAGCGTGTTTTTCTGAATCTAATAAACTGAGGTTTTAATGTTAATTATAAATTAACAGTAATATATTATGTTCTAGCAATACAAACTGAAACCTATTAAAACCTATAGCTATTTTTTCGCCATTATAAGAATTTACAAATTTATTAATAAACATGAAAATGTACTTTAGATACTACTTATATTACTTATAATGTTGTGCACAATTCTTACAAAAAACTATTTAAAAATGTGTAATAAAAACTAATAGATAAAAACATGTACTTACAATTATCAGTATTATAAAACTACTAGTAGTAACTCACTATCAGTAAACCATACAAACACAAATATTACTAATATAAATATTGTAAAAAAAAAAGTTTTTATTTATTATAATTTTGCATAATGTGTGTGGAAGTGGAAATTTTAAAGGTGGGGATATTCAGGTATGCAAATGTTAGCATTATTACAAAAATAAGTTAAAAAAATAATTAGTATTAAGGCGGCAAAGTTGGCCAACTTAAGCATTATTGTAATAAAAAAAGATTAGGTAAGATTAAAAACGCCGAATATTAATCTTCTTGTGGGATTTTTCATAATCACTGTGAAAATTTCGATTCAGGGTATTCCAAAGTTTCATTAAAAAATTTAATAAACCGTTTTAAAGCTTAAACAACAGGTATTTTCTAAAAATAAAATTTAATGCGAATAAATTGATAATTTTTTAATGTGTTATAAAAAAAATCTTGTGTGTGAGTAATTATTAGTTAACATTAGGAATCTGACAGTAAACAAGGTTGTGTTTATTTATTTTTGCAATATTTTACTTTTTCCGTTTTTGAACCAATTTCCCCCGAGATATCAAAAAAATTAAAATTGTATTCCCATTTGTTAGTTAAATAGAAACAATTATTAGCAAAAACATTGCGGATCCGTTTATAAATAAGGTTGTGTCAGCCAAAAAACTGAATAATTTATTTTTCCTATATTTTACATTTTCCGTTTTTAAACAAATCTTTTTCGGATATCCAGAAGTTTAAGGTTTTATTATTATTGGTTAATTAAATATTTATTAGCTTAAGCAATGGCCATCCAACCTTAAATTAAATTATTAGTCAAATTAATTAGATTTTTGTTTCATAAATAAGTTTATTTCTATTTGTTAAATAATATGATGCAAATATATGTAAAAACGTTTAAAAGCTACAAATTATTTTTTATGTAAAAATATTGAACGCTGTTTTAATGTTATATTTATAATTTAATAACACCCATTTATATCTACATATTTTGTTGACAACGCAGTTGTTTTAAATTTATTATTTATTTAATTATTGCTAAATAATACTATTTAGTTAAACAACAGAGCAATTTGTTTAAATTATTAAGTTTTATATTGATCTAAAACAAATATAAGAGCGCCGCTAAATTCCAATACTGGTACGCATGTTAATGATTTAGCTGGGCGATGCTTGAGTGAGAACGCGGATTCACAAATGTGTTTCTTAAACGAATCCGTGGCCGTAGCTAAGTTCAGCCACGTGACAAAAAACACGCAGTTATAAACAAAACATGAAATTTTATATATATATATATATTGTGGTACCTTTGACAAATGGTAAAAAAGCGTATTTTTGTGTTTCATCTTTTTCTTTGTCGTTGTTTGTAATTTTATTGTTTAATAACAGTTTTAATGATGCTTTATTGAAACCATTTTGTAAGAGGGCGTTTTCTAACGTTTCAATTTCTTCTTTTATGTGATTTTGATCACATAATGTTAAAGCTCTATGTAATAAAGATTTTGTTACTGAATTTATTTGGGCTGGATGATGATGAGAAAGTGCATTAAGATAACGGTTTGTATGAGTTGATTTTCTATGAATAGTATGCCCTAAACTACCATTAGATTGTTTAATTAATAAAATATCTAAAAAGGATATTTTATTTTCTTTTTCAATTTCAATTGTAAACTGAATTTTATTATTTATATTGTTTAGATGATTTAAAAAAGTATCTAAATTATTTTTACCATGTTGTAGATGATACATTTGTAATTTGGCAACATGGTAAAAATAATTTAGATACTTTTTTAAATCATCTAAACAATATAAATAATAAAATTCAGTTTACAATTGAAATTGAAAAAGAAAATAAAATATCCTTTTTAGATATTTTATTAATTAAACAATCTAATGGTAGTTTAGGGCATACTATTCATAGAAAATCAACTCATACAAACCGTTATCTTAATGCACTTTCTCATCATCATCCAGCCCAAATAAATTCAGTAACAAAATCTTTATTACATAGAGCTTTAACATTATGTGATCAAAATCACATAAAAGAAGAAATTGAAACGTTAGAAAACGCCCTCTTACAAAATGGTTTCAATAAAGCATCATTAAAACTGTTATTAAACAATAAAATTACAAACAACGACAAAGAAAAAGATGAAACACAAAAATACGCTTTTTTACCATTTGTCAAAGGTACCACAAACAAAATTTCTAAAGTTTTAAAAAGATACGACATAAAAACAGTTTTCAATACAAATTTAAAAATAAGTCAAGTTTTAAAAAGCCCAAAAGATATTATCCCTTTAGAAAGTCAAGGCGTGTACGAAATTCCATGTGCAGATTGTACGAGATCTTATATTGGACAAACTAACCGCAAAATTAGCACAAGAAAAGAAGAACATATTCGAGCAGTTCAAAAAAATGAATCTACTTCATCTTTAACGGAACATGTAAATTCAAGTCATCACAAAATTAACTTTGAAGGAACTAAAATTTTAGCAAAAATTAATCATTTTCATACTAGAATAACTAGAGAAGCCATCGAAATTGAAAAAAGACCAGACAATCTCAATAAGAGAGATGATGCTTTACGTTTACCATCTACTTGGAAAACAGCATTGGCAACAACTAAATTAAATTTAAAAAAACCACTAACAGCTTCTTTACCAACAACAACTAATTTAATTACAGCATCCAAATCACAACCAGTTCCTTTACAAGTTTTGACTGTAGAAGGATCAATTAATAGACCAACTACCAGAAGTCAAACAAAGAAACTTTACACACAATAAAGTTTCTTGAAAGTTAGCTTTGACAACAAAATTAGTTTATATATCAATGTCATATTGATGTATATTAATAAATATTAATAATAAATATCTCATGATGATGGCTGATGAGATTCAGCCGAAACGTCGAGTCCAACTCAAAAAGAAAACGCGGGATAATCCGAAAATAAATTTAAATAAAAATAATTATATCCGCGAAAATTTAAAAAATAATATATATATATATGTATATATATATATATATATATATTATAAGTTTAACTTAATTTAATTTACTGGCTCGATAAAGCGGAATTTTATACCAAAAAATGAATCTAAATATAATTCATCATAAATGACTTGTAAGAGAAAAGAGTAGACAAAATATTTTTAAGTTCTTAACGTCACTATGGCTGGAATGATGCAGCAACGTCATTCATAAGCTAGTCTTGTATTTCACGTAATTTTTTGTTTACATTAGTTTCTATTAAATGTTATGTAAACAATATTCATATGTCAATAAAATTTATGTGTAGTCAATTGTTAGCTTAATTGAACCACATCGGGACAATTATTTATATTTTCCAACTAATTTACATAAAAATACGTCAACTTTGGCGGTTAAAAAATCTAAAAAATGCTCCTTTTTGATCAAGAGAACTGAGAACAAAAAGATAGTTTTATGGCTTTTGCGGTTTATAAGCTGGGGTGCGTTCAAAAAACCAGAGCGTTGGTTGGATTCGGAGTGACACCAAAGAGTGATTTTTTGAAGTTTGAATGTTATGAATCATTCATAGACAATTTGTAATTGTTTATATCAGTTTTGTTTAATAATCAAATTGCACTGCCATTCATCGGTTACGTTTCCTAAATACACATTTATTTATTGAACATAAGTTTCAACATAATGAACCTAATATTATTTGAGTACGCTATTATTTTTTTAACACATTTCGCGCGTAAATCTCAGAGTAAAATTCACCCAGCTCTAGACTTGTTAGACAAGAGCGCGCTCTCGGTGCGACGCTCTCTATTTTCGAACGCTTTGGGATGTCACACCAAGGGTGCGTTCCTAAAGTACTTGGGCGAGGGTGAGAGTGACCCAAATGATCACCTTTGTCGTTCCTAAAGTAGGGGTGAAGGGAAAACATTTCACTCTCGCCGGCGTCCATACCGTACCCTTGTTACCGTCCTCTATGAGCGGGGGAAATATCACACCTGCCCGAAGTTAGTCTGTTTTTTTATGTTATCTATAGTTTGTTTACGTCGTTATTATAATTTACATTTTGAAAATGGATATTACAAAAATTTCCATTTGTTCACATGAAATAATAAGAACAGAAACAAGAGCAATTAAAATAATCCATTAACGGAAATGATGAAATGCATATTGTTCTGACTGCATTTGCTAAAGGAACCACAACAGCTAAAATTTTTCTTCTTTTATTAGCTTGTGCCATATTAACTAATAAATGTTGTTTATATTTGACGCATTGACGTTTGATGTTTGACAGCCTTACCCAATGAAGTTGGCCTTACCTTAATACCCTACCCTAAACACGCCCGACTCGTTCATAAACTCTATTCCCCGTTTGATCATGTGACATCACTCCGTGTTTAGTGTTTAGGAACGCAGCCCAAGAGTGACACTTCAATTTTTTGATCGACATAGAGTGCGCTCTTTACCAACGCTCCGGTTTTTCGAACGCCCCCCAGGGGTGCGTTCGAAAAACCGGAGCGTTGGTGTGTGGTATGTGGTGTGCACACCAAGTGTGTAGATCACGTGAGCACACCAAGTGTCAATTCTCAAACGATTCGGAGTGACATTAAAGAGTGACTTTTTTGAAGTTTGAATTTTATGAATCTTTCATAGACAATTTGTAATTATTTATATCAGTTTTGTTTAATAATAATTAAATTGCACTGCGATTCATCAGTTACGTCCTAAATGCCCATTTATTTATTGAACATAAGTTTCAACATAATGAACCTATTATTTGAGTACGCTATTATAATAACTGTTACCCTCAAATTATACTGAAAGAATAAGACAGTTATGTTCTTGGTAGTTTTATTTTTGTTCTAGAAAATGTGTGCGACATGTTTACTTATTTTTATCCAAATCTATTAAAATTGCTAGTTTTAATTGTTATTTGTGTTCAATAAATGTATTTTGTCCAGGCTTGTCCCTGTTACGTTTTTTATTTCGAATTTTGATGTGAAACTTGAGAAAAAAATACTCGCTTTTTGAACACATTTTGCGCGTAAATCTTAGAGTAAAATCCACCCAGCTCTAGACTTGTTAGACAAGAGCGACGCTCTCGTATTTCGAACGCTTTGATATGTCACACCCAGTGTGTCACTCCGATTTTTCGAACGACATAGAGTGCGGTCTTTACCACCGCTCCGGTTTTTCGAACGCACTCCAGAGGGGCGTTCGAAAAACCGAAGCGTTGGTAAAGAGCGCACTCTAAGTCGTTCGAAAAATTGAAGTGTCACTCTTGGTGTGACATCTCAAAACGTTCGAAAATAGAGAGCGTCGCACCGAGAGCGCGCTCTTGTCTACCTAAGTTTAGAGCTGGGTGGATTTTACTCTGAGATTTACGCGCGAAATGTGTTCAAAAAGCGAGTATTTTTTTCTCAATTTTCACATAAAAATTCGAAACAAAAAATGTAACAGGGACAAGTGTGGACAAAATACATTTAATTATCACAAATAACAATTAAAACTAGCAATTTTAATAGATTTTTAACTTGTTTATAACCTCATTGAACTTCTTTTTTCTTCATAGTAAAATTAATTAATTTAAAACAGAAATAAATATAAATTCATCAAATATTACAAAATGTACGCATTAGTTAATACAAATTGAGGGCATAAAAATTATTGATAAAAATAATTATATACATAAATAATATAATTATATTTTTATCATATATAAATGCATTTTTACAGAAAACGTTTTGTTGTACTAGTTATTGAAATGTTAACTGCTAATATAAACAATTACAAACTGTTTATGAAAGACTTAGTTTATAACATTCAAATTTCATAAATTTGCTCCTTGTTGTCACTCCGAATCGTTCGGGAATTGACGCTTGGTGTGCTCACGTGATCTACACACTTGGGCTGCGTTCCTAAACACGGAGTGAGGGGAGAGTGACACCTCGGCGAGTGTGATGTCACATGATCAAACGGGGAATAGAGTTTATGAACGAGTCGGGCGTGTTTAGGGTAGGGTATTAAGGTAAGGCCAACTTCATTGGGTAAGGCTGTCAAAAATCAAACGTCAATGCGTCAAATATAAACAACATTTATTAGTTAATATGGCACAAGCTAATAAAAGAAGAAAAATTTTAGCTGTTGTTGTTCCATTAGCAAATGCAGTTAAAACAATATGCATTTCATCATTTCCGTTAATGGATTATTTTGATGAAGATGATTTAGAGGAACTGCCAGAAACAGAAAGGCAAATTTATTATTAATTTACATTTTTGTAATATCCATTTTCAAAATGTAAATTATAATAACGACGTAAGCAAACCATAGATAACATAAAAAAACAGACTAACTTCGGTCGGGTGTGATATTTCCCCCGCTCATAGAGGACGGTAACAAGGGTACGGTATGAACGCCGGCGAGAGTGAAATGTTTTCCCTTCACCCCTGCTTTAGGAACGGCAAAGGTGATCATTTGGGTCACTCTCACCCTCGCCCAAGTACTTTAGGAACGCACCCTTGGTGTGCACACCACACACCAACGCTCCGGTTTTTCGAACGCACCCCAGGGTATAGACTTGAAATGGCGCCAGATTTGGATTCTACGAAAAATTTCTGAATGATTTCACTAGTAAATTTTTGTTTAGTTCAATTTGCAATTTTTAACCAAAAAATCGATTCTCATGAACCGATCAAAAGACTACTTATTAGTAGTTATAGAAACAAACAAAAAATTCTAAAGCAAATTTCTCAATGCACCCTCTCTGGTCAACCGCAAGTATGCAATATATGAATTTTAGGCACACTTTAATGCACACTACTAATAACAGTCAATATTAACAAGCAGATACTTTCACATCTTACTGGTATTTGGTTATAAATATCAACATACAACTTATTTCATTTATAACTGTTACAAAATAATTATTGATTTTTTTCTGTATATGAAATACAAGAAATAAAGACTGTTATTATTATTTTCATCCATGCTAGAATAGTGAGAAAAATGATTTAAAATTTTATAATTATTTTCTTTATTCTTTCTTAAATTGAAATAGGTAAAAAATAGGTAAAAAATACAATCTTACTTATGAGATAAATTTTCATAAAAGGGTTGGATGAAGTCTTTTTTTATTTGCTGTAACCTATTAAATTTTGATGTCTCAATAGGACAAGCAAGGCCTACTATAATTAGGCGGTCTAGCTTCATCGGTATCTGACGAGGAGGTTCATCTTTCTAAGAATCAGAAAAATTCAACCTAAAACGAATAACACCTTCTGCCTTTTATTATAGAGCACAGGAGTTTGTAACCATTGGATCTTTCGTTAAGCTGGAGTTGGTTGGTTTAAATTTGTCAAAATTTGAAAACGACATCAATCATCCTCTGATGATGTTCAAGTAGTTGCTGTGGAGGTAGACTATTCGTCAAGTCAATTTTTGTTCAATACAACTATGAATTGAGTCTACCTCCATCTGCTAATTTGTTTAGACAAATCAATTAGATCATTAGATAATTCAACTTTCTGTTTTGATAGCACTCAGTGCTCCAAATAACAATTTTAGTAAGATTTTCAAAATAATGTTTTTACTACAGTAACCGCAGTACAGCTTGTCGCTACAATAGGCTACTTAATATACACAATAATGTTGTTTGCTCTGTTGCACTCATGCTTTTGCCCAGTTTAGCATTCTTTTCTTGCGCTCATATTTTACACATTCTATGGGCCAATCTGTATTGGGATTACTGTAAAAAATTGGTTGCCGTAGACGCAAATAATCTCCTTCCTCATTGTGTCATACCGAGCAAGTAACTATCATCTTATTTTCTATATTAAAATACGTCCATTTTTAATATAGTTTTTGTATTGTCTTGTTCAACACGCGATTCCTACTTTCTATTAATGAGTGAATGGTAAATTCTTTTCAGTCAACAACCCATTTATAAATCTTTAGCTGGTATTTTAGTAATTGTTTTTTAGAAAACTAAATTAAGCTGTATGATAGCTTAATTTAGTTTTCTAAAAAAGTTTATGAATTTAAAGTAAAGTAAATTTTATTTACGTAAGTTATAGTTATATAATACATAAAAGCATACATTAGTAGATGTGAAAAATAACACAAATATAGATACAAATAAACCAAAATAAATCGCGTTAAAATATAATAGACATATTAAAACAAAATGGCGTACATATATAACTTGAGGAAAAAACAATAAATGTTGTATTAAGTCATTACACAACTCATAATTCTACTGTACTGGTGGTTTAAATTGGTGATATTCAGAAAGTGTGTAAAAACATTTATTCAAGACTTTCTTAAGAGATTTTTTTAAATTGGTGGTTTACTTATTTATATAAGCATAGTTTTTTTATGTTTGCGGTATATCTATATATGTGTAAATCTTTTAAAATATCATTAAACATTTATACTCTCATTGATGCACATATAAGGCACATTTAAATATATATACAGAAGGTTAACATATTATTTTCTTTAAAAACTAATCTGCATGTGTTCATTTGCTTGAAATTAATAATAGTCTAATAATACGCTTTTGAGCAATAAAAAACTCTTGATATATCTGACCAACCACAAGCTAATATATTATATCCTAAATTATGATATGCTAAAGCATAATAATATACGTTTAACAATGTATTTCGGAAAATTTGTTTTTTAATTTAAGAATTGCATCAAATGCGCTGTTAAGCATCAAATGCGCTGCTTATCTTATGAAAGTTTATTATCTACGTAGCTACCCAAGAGAACATGCAGAAACATTAGCAATTGGCTTTTTTGAAATTCTAAAATGACTGTCGGCATTTAAAATAAGTTTATTTTTATTGCACTAGTCGGTTAGTTGCATGTTAACTGTGGAGATTTTAGATAAAAGGTCTCTCTGTGTTTTTGCAGTTATTAGTATCGTATGCAAAATCGATTATGTGACCGCTATTTACAAAATTCCTGGAAGTCATAAATAAATAAGAGAAACAAAATTTGGTTCTACATTTAGAACCTTGCATAACAGCTTTAAGTAATGTTGTATGTATTGGAGGTAGTCCGATCTATTCCAACATACAATTGACAGTTGATAAAAATGACACGGATTTCTACTTCTTACTTTAGAAAAAAGTAGTAAGAACTGCAACTGAACAATAATTATCCACGTTTGACAAGTCTCTCGGCAATTTTTTGAGCACTTAACGATAAATTTATTAGTTAGCTCAGTGGCTCTATTATCTTCTCTTGATAAACTCTGGTAAGGTGTTGATTCATTTTTGTATCCGCAACAGTAGAAAATTGTAGTCTAAATATGTGGGAACTGTTTTGGATTGTTCGTAACCTGTCTATTGCTTTCAATCTGATTTTTTGTCTATTTTAGAATCACGGAGTTCTTTGTTGACTAAACTCCAAACCATCTTTCCTCTGTTTTCAGCAGTAGTGATTTTTGCATCGTTATAGTTGCGGATTTGTTTTGAAGGTATTGAAGATTTTGTAGTAGCAATGAATTTATGGTTTTAAAGAAATTTTTGTTGTTTATAGAAAGCTGGGAAATTCGATTAGCTTTGTTTCTATGAATCCTATCTTTTTCAGATTGTCACAATGTTTACGAGCTTTCTTATAATCCTGTTTAGTCTTTTCAGAACAATTACTGACTTGTTTCCTAAATGCATTTTGATTCTTATTAACTGCGTATTTTACCTGAATTGAAAACAAATACTTTTGTTTTGGTTTATTAACAGAACGGATCAATTTTTTTGATGACATTCAGAATAGATTTTGTGAGATTTTCTGCTAGTTTTTCTACGCATTGTAAGAATGTTATTTTTTTTTGGTTATCGAATTAATTAATTTACATACTCATGTTTACATAACTATTTCTCTTTACATTGTTGTTCTCTCTGTGTACACTTATATAATAATAATTAAGTTTTAGGAACAATTGATAATACTTGTCTTCTAATAAATTCCATTTTTATTATTTATTTATTATTTATCTGTTATTATTAGAACATTGAAAACTCTGTTGCTATTTCCTCATTTTATTGAGTGACCAGTACATTGCAGTCCCATAGAAAACCGTTTTGCGAAATAGATCTCACAAGTAGAAGAACGTTTTCTAAAATTTTAAATTATGCAAAAATAAAAATACTTCTTCCATAGAAATAAAATTCATTATATTTTCAAACTATTGTCAGCAAAATAAGCTACGCAACTTCATATACATTACTCTTCAAAATATTGTATAACTGGTTACATACTATACTTAATTCTACAACAAAAAAATTCATAAAATAAAATAATAAAAACTGTAATCCCAGAACAGCGTGACCCGTAGAATATGGAAATGTAAGCTGCTAAAACGAGCAAAGGTACGAGTGCAGCAGAGAAAACTTTTGTGTATATTAAGTTGTCTATTATACCGGCCAATCTATTCTTGGCTTGTTATACTTACCTATTATTAAAAAAATATAGCTGTTAAAATAACGTTTATCAAATAGTCAGTGAGGAAAAAGGTGAAATGTTAATATATTTTTGCGTACTCTTGTCTATAAACCTATCTGTTCAAAACAAATCATCTAGAAACTATAGTCTTATTCGAATCGTCGCTAGATTAGGTCTAAGCAGAACAGATACATTTATATTTTGCAGACACGAGTACGAAAAATAATTAATTTCTTCAGAACAAGCTAGTATTGAATCAAATTTTAAGCAACCAAACGCGCATATTATTAAGCATTTCTTATATTTGAAACTTACAATATGTCAATACCTTAATTTGGAGCAAAGTCAACACACAACGAGATTATTTTTGTCATTAAATTGCATCCATGCAATTAGTTTATTCCCCGTTTTAAAAAGATTGTTTTCAATGTCGATTGATAATACTTTTCGGCTGTGACGTTTGAGGTTGCTCTCGTAAGAGTGTATTGCTCTTTCCCCGTGCATATCCGTTTATCCTACAATATGGCGTTCTGAAAAAGAGGGAATTTAGCCGAACACAAAAATATGCACCGAGAGCAACCCAGTGCATAAAGAGTAATACAGCCGAAAACGCCATAAGTCTCAGCAAGAAGTAAATGATTGTCAAAAACGAAGTTGACCGTTTTGCGGATTAAGGTGTCGGTTTGTTGTTATTTATTATTAAGAAAGCCAATTATTGATCTTATGTTTAGATTGATATAGTCTCAGGTTCGATTCCCATACTTTTGGTTTGGTTTAAATTGAGAAATAAAAATAAGCTTACAGATGTCTAAAGAATCAATTAATCTTTGATTTTGAGGATGTAGGAGTCTTATTATAGGTAGAATAGATAATTTAGATTGGTTGTCTAAAATGAGCTCTAATATTAACTGTTTTGTGCATTTTGTCTTCTGGACCTGGAAAACAATTTCAAGTAATGTTAACAGTAATGAAACAGATATTCGATATAAAATTTTATGTTCATAAATGCACTGGTATCAGTTGATTAATATACAATATAATATGAGGAAAATCACAATGAAATAAAGACATTTATTTAATAAAATCCTGCAAATAATCCTATGTACAATATTCACAAATAGTTTAATTATATTAAAAATCTTAATAAATACAATATACTACAAATATTCATAACAGATAACTACAATTTGAGTTTTCAGTAAAAAAGTAAAAAACATGTCAGTGATTATGAGGGGGAGCTATTGTATAAACATTTGTACCAATAAAACAAACACCTTTCTTTCAGCAGCAATAGCAGCAACACTCAAGGCAATATTAGGCAACACGATATAACCCATTTCTTTAATTATATTTGGCTTTTTTTAAGAGATGACACAATTTTTGTCCTTATCATCGACAGGCGGAGGCGGCGCACTCTTTTTCGTATTCGGAGATTTCTGACCAGCTGCGGCCTGTCGCCTTCTCGCACAAGCGAGGGCGTCATTCGGAACGTAGCTTATTCTAACTCCACCGTAGGCTCTCCTTGGGGGAAGTTGATAATCTAAATCATCGCTGGAAGAACTGGAAGAACAAGTTGAGCAATAACTGTCATCGTCGTTGTGATCCTTGCTAGTACCGGGCATCTGACTTTCAGAATGGGTTTTACGAGGCTTGCGGCGTTCTAAAGTATCTACATGTTTTGAACGGCCGGAATAACTACGACTTCTAGGGAACTTTTTAGCTTCTATGCTGGCATTGTCGGCTTCGTCTATTTCAAAACCTTCGTTGTCACCTTGGAATCGCACACTTAATAGTTTGCCTTTTTTGTTTGGAGAGCTAGGTGTATTAGGGGTGGTAGTTTCACTAGAAGTACCCGCCACTGGCAGTTCTGGCATTGAGGAAGCATGTTGCGGTTCTTCATTTGATTCTGAGGTATTGCCGTTGTCTTTTTGATCTGATTTCTCAGTGTCATTATCGTTGCATGATTTTGGGCTCCAGTCATCCAGACTCAAATCCGCTAAATGTAAAGGTTCACGGCTTCGATCCCGTGCGTGTAGTAATTTTTCTAAATCAGGAGTCCCTCGTTCCGATATCAGGCGTTCTAGATTCCGTTCTAGTAATACACGGTCGAGACCTTTTGGACTTGATGGCGTTTCCTCTTCTGGAACAGTTTTAGGGGATCGTTGTAAGGCTCTACGTCCCATTTTAGGGGATCGAACTGGAGGTGATGATCTTGGAAGGCTATTTTGTCTAGAGTATTGTCCGTGTAGAAGACTTGGAGGAGATGATGGGGAAGACAATGCTGGTGATGGTGGTGGACGTCTACTTGGTGAAGGTGGTGGGGTGCTCGATCCATTAGGACTGGGTGGACGTGCAGTTTTATTGCGTGGCTGTTGCCTAGGAAACCTCGTGCCAGGGCCTGAACTATCCGAGGGTGTTGGGGGTTCGCCCTTGCTGCATGCTATCGAACAGTAAATTGCACCTCGCCTAGGCAGAAACGGGCGGCCTAATAAAGAGGTTCTACACGTGTGACAACAGAAACAACATTCGGTGGCATGCCAGTGCTGACCTTCATGACTCATTTGACCTTGGTCCACCCCAATTGGTTCGCCGCAAGAATCGCAATATTCTGCAAACATCGCATCGAAGCAATGTAAACAATACGGCCGCCCTTCTCTCATAATATATCTCTGCCCTCCCAATTGTCTTTCACATTCCGAACAAGCAAAATGCTTCATATGCCAAGCTCTTCCTTCCGCCTCCGTGCATTCGTCCGCCAAGATAATCTGAAAAGAACAAATAAATTATAATTTAATTCCATGATGATTTCAAAACAACATCTTACCTCATCGCAGGCGGAACACCGTGGCTTGATAGTTTCCGCGTGGTGTCTCCCGCAGTATAATCGACCCTCCTTGAAGAAGTAAATGAGATCCACCAGCAACTCCCTGCACACGCAGCAGGAGAAGCATCCGGGATGCCAGCATGTGTTCGGGCCGGCCCTCGATGCAAACACGCAAATGTCACCAGTCGATAAGGGCTCTTCACACTGTAAGAAATAAAAAAATAATAACATTTTGCATACAAGGAGGTGCGTCGCGGTAGTATTAATAGATGGTCGGTTGTCAATTTATGAAGATTTACGAGGGGCTAGCGACGGCCGCCGGCAATTAGCGTTCATTATTGGCGAGATCCGGCGCGATTTGAACGGCGGAATGCGAATCAGCCCCGGGATCATCCCATTACTCGAACCGAACTTGTTTTATACGCACTACCGAGTCGGACAGATTATAATAACAGCAGCATATATAAAGACTGGAAGTTAATCGAGAACAAAGACAAATCGTTTGCGAGGAATAACATAATGTTGGAATGTTTTGAAAATATTTATACACAGTTAAATTTATTCAGAAACGACATGAAATAAATAAGATTTACATGAAATGTATGTATACACTTAGTAATATAAACTGATATATTGTTACAGTACAATAGCATAGCCTCTTTTGGACTATTATATCCTAAACTGTTAACTTATAAATACAATAAATTACGATTCGAATCGCTAAAATTTATTAAAACCAAACTTGTTTTAAAATATTAAATAAAGAAACGTTTAAAGCTGATAAGTAAGTAGTGAAAAAGTAATAACCATTTATTCTCTCTTTTTTATACCATCTTAATCGCAGCAATTACTCTTTGATTACTATTTCCTTCAAATCGTTTCTGTGAATGCAAAATTTAATCCAGACATAAATTTCTCAAGCAAAATTAAAGATTTGTTCTTTCCGGATAGAGAACATTATCTCTCCCGGTCATTAGATCCACCCCCCACGTTTTAATAACCTTTTTGATCATCAGGGGGACGATGATGGTGGGTGGTTAACAATCCGTAACGCCAAACTTTGACGATTTCCTAAATTGGAACGAGTTTGCTGAGGCATGGTAAAACGCGACGCATTTTAATTGTTATCAACACTGAAAAAAGTAACGATATAAAAAGCAGATCCGGATTCGGGTGACACCTTTATTTACGGCGGTAAGGGATGGATACAGTTGAATTACGACCCGACCAGATTCAGGCGATAATTCGCAAAAAGCCAGGAAGCACACATGTTTTACGTTTGGCACGATTTATTACAACTAGGGGGAAGAATCGAATTAATGCATTAAGGGATGAAAGTTATTTTAGAATAAAAAATAGTGTAATAATTTAATAACTTTATATTATATATTTTGCGTGCATATTTTTTCGGCTCCCGTGAGAACAATTTCTTTAATTAACTTTTCCGCATTATTTCCCTTTTCGTATTTTCCACCTCCAGGTTAATTGTTCTCCGTTTTTCGTCTGTTGATCGCCCACTTGAGACACGCCCGGGTTTCATATGCGCGCATGATTTATTTTAGTAATTGCACGATTTCGGAAATTAACTTTTTTCTTTGGTGTGCATTGTAGAGATGTAATAAATTTGTCCGAAACAAATGGCGCGAGTCTTGCCGGATAAATATATAAATTATATCTGGTGCGTGGAAGAAGAGAGATTTACGAGGCGACAGCCTGCAGCAGCCAACATCTGACGGGGTGGAAGTTGGTATTGCAAGTTAAGGGTAAGACAGATCACTTCTTGGGTTGCGACCATATTGGATAAGAAAGATAATAAGTAAGGGTTATTGCAATAACCCTACAAATTAATGTTTCAAAGTACAGATATCACATCTATTAAAACATACATAAATGATAAAACTAAGAAGAAAATTATTTTAATCTTTGTGAAAACGTGTAATGCAATTTTGCTTCAAAACTTATATCAAATAAACATTATATACCCACATATAGTTAAATTAATAACGATCTTTAGTATATAATTAGCAATCTTTATATAATATTTAATATTAAATTATTAATGTAGGTGTCAACCGTATGCTGTTATATGTATTTTTTATATTTTTTTGTGTTTATAAATTTAATTTACTCTTATTTGAATAACCGTAGGCCGTATAATTATTAACACGTCATTTTAATGTTGATTTTATTTTCTAATAAATATTTATTGGTGTAATAAAATCAAATCGTGTGATGTGATTTTTTATCCGATGAAATTGTATGAGCACTGTCACATGATCCTTGACATTTTCTAAAACCATGCAATAGAAATTCTTAAACTCATATTATATGTTTGATATTTGTAATCTAATATAATAATTTATATAATTTAATGAGTTATTTTATGCCATGTAAAGTAAGTTAGGAGTAATAACAACGCTATTATTTCATTTATTTATAATATTAATTAAAATGATTCGAAACTTTCAAGACTACGACTTCGACTGTTATTAGTTAGGAAAAGTAAGTTATTGTACGCCGTTTCATTTCGCACGAGCAAGCAGTGGGTAAGGCGTATTACGCACATGACTTTGTGATATTTAATAATACTAATATTAATTATGTTTGTATGCATTGTATTATAGTCGTTGAAAATTTGCAAGTTGACTGAAAGAGTTATTACCTAACTACTTCACTCAACGGTACAACTCGTACAAAATGCCAATTTTCCACTAGCATGAATTTCAATTTTTGGCAAAGCTCGCCTGTAAAATTTAACCCAACTGTGTTTGAAACAAACAATAAAATAATAATTTCGGCAATTTGATACTTGCATTTGACAGGTCGATACTCAATTTAAATGCCAAAATTAGTATAATGGAACCTTAAATTCTACCACATCATTATTACTGCTCTCAAGAGTTTTACTATACTCAATTAATTCCATATAAAAAATACAGACCATCAGCTGCATCAAGTATTTATGACATGTTCAATAATAGACCTGAAAATGGATGGGTTGGAGTGATCTATAAGCGCAAACAAAGCAGCAGACACCTGAAAGCATTCCCCCAAAACACATAAAGGGTTATTCGAATTAAGTCACATATGTTTCAACAGATATTGTAATGATGTAACGGTTTGTCACTTAACCGCAATTTTTCGATAGAATCAGACAACAAATATTGCTGCAGTTCGTAATAGCGTCGAGTGGAGAAATATCAAGAAAAAGCTAATAATATAATATTTGAGCGTAAATAAATTAATAAATCAGTCCTGCTCACATACGCGCCCACAACTCCATCTCCGAAGTTTTTTTATAAGCAGAACAAATACACGAGTACCGAAATAATATATTGTTCAACAAGTACGATTTAATTGAAGCTAACTTTAAGCTTAGAAATAATTTTATAACTCCTGATTTTGTTGGCTTGGCTTTCTCGAATTAACAAAATTATCAAAATTTTAGAAAAAAAAAAAATCATTATCTGTTTTACAAAAAAAATTGCAAACAAAACTATCGCATCAAAAAGGTTGGACATTGCATGATTCACCATAAACTGATTCATAAAAAAATAAATTTGTGCAGATTCTTGGCCGAAGAAGCCTATTTTTAATGAGACAAATAATTCAAAAAGAATCAAAGATCTAAAAAAAGATACCAACTTGATAAAATAAAGTCCCTGAACATGCGTAAAAAAGTTGATCAAAATTTAGCTAAGTGAAGAGTTGTTTTCGAGAAAACAAATAATGTGCAATTTGTTTCCTCGAAAACAAGAACCACATTTTCATCAATTAGAAAATTAGCTATTATCTTTGCAATATTTCAATTCTAAAAGTTATTTGGGGATTATATCATCTAATTACGCTAATGGCTTATGTCGTTATCTATGTAATGTACAGGAAACTGTTGTGGGGCGCCCTTTAAAATATTTTTAAACGCTGATAACTGTCGTAGCCGTTTTATCTTCAAAACAACTTACAATCGAGCATAAAAAATGGATCACCTGCTCATAAGCAATAAACGAACTGGATGTTTTTAATCAATTCGACGCTATAAATTGGTGTTTTGAGTAATTTTTAATGAATTTGATGCAACAATTGTGTTTTTTGAGTTAGTTTAATTTAATGAAGTAAAAGGTTTTGCGCCATTTTGACGCATTTCACGTCAGTTGATTTCCTATGCAGTTTTTAATTATTTGGTATTGCACAATTTTCGGCGACAATTGTTGATGAATGTCAGTCAAAATGGCTTACATTTTTGTGCTTGAATAAATTTTATTTTTACATAAACTATTTTAAAATTTCAGGTAATCTTTCCCTTATCATTCTACGCCACTGGTCACAATTATGCAAAACCTGCAAAACTGTACTACAAATTGATTATAATTGATACTTATGCAATTGGGCAAACACAATTATGATTGTGTCGCCCGTTAAACAGAATCTAACAATTTTCTCCCAGGTTTTGACAAAACTACTTTGTAATCCACCAAAAAACTGATGTCACAGATTTCAGACTGAGAAAAACCTTTGACAAAGTTTGACACAAAAGTTTACTTCTAAAACTGCACATACTAGAATTTTCTCTGCGTCTTATAAAGCCTTAATAGCTTCATATCTAAACCGCAAATCTCTTTGGAACAACGTTCCTATTCCGTGGTCCGATGCTGTCCAGTATCTGGGTACTACCTTTAATAAAAGACTTATCTACAAATTACACGTACACTCCATTCTAGGCAGAGCCAAATAGGTAAAAAAAAAGGGATGTACACCACCATCATCAGATCAGACTGAAAATAACTTTTGAGTCTTTAATCTAGAAAACACTTGCAAACACACACCTCAATTGTTCCTGGACCTTCCAAAATCTTACTTTATGGTAGGTCGTTGGAGCCCCAGCTGCGCAAACACATCATAACGTTAGCCAAAAAGTACTTTGAAACCTCGTGGTTTGCCCCAATCCAGATCTAGCCAGACTTGCTGAGCCAGACAAATATAAATACTCCTATAAGAAACCAATCAAAATCATCACTTCCAAAAGTGGCATAGCCCGCAATGTCACCCCGCAGCCTATACGGCATCGTAACTAACCATCTCAAATACAGTTTTCAAACGGAAGGTATATGAGCCTTACAGTCTCAAACTTCTAGACATAATCCGAGAGAAATTTCTGTAGGCACTCTCCTTCAAAGGGTGAAAAATTCTTTTCCCAAACCATAAAAAAATCGCTGCATTCAAGGCAGACCGCCAGCCAAGATAACAACAACACCAAATAGACATCAACCAATACAGAACCAGGACCAGATAATATCAAGGTTCAGAAAAGTCTATCACCAATACACATATTGGTCGCATCGGCAGGCAAATGCCAAAGTAGCTCTTTTACCTGCCAGCATGCCAACGGGACCAAGCAATAAAGCCTTGCAGCCCAGTGAAATAGACGACAGTTTTGGAACATGTTAACATCATAGAAACTATTTACGATGCTTGTTAAACCTCAGGATTAATTTATGACATTTCGGAAACATTTTATTACGTTTATAGAATATAAAAATTATTTTGGGAATTGCATGAACACTGTATTTTATATATGTATTAAAAAAAACATAGTTAAGAAATTAAAATTCAATTAATGTCAGCAATTATTTTTTGAATACTTCAATTAACTTCTTAAAATAATTGTTTTTATTTATAATATATCGTTAACTCATAGTAAAAGTATAGAACACGTCCACATCTGAAATAATTATGCAATTCTGTTATATAATTTGCATTGTTTGTTAATTTGGGTTTTCAATAACATTTTGTTGATGTACTAACTTATATTTTTTATTTAAATAGCTCGTTAAGCTTTATTTTTAAATTCAAACATTACTTTGAAACCTAGTAACGAGTTTATAAAAGATCAATTTGTCAATTGCCCTTTGATAGTAATAATGCAAACATATTAAAATAATACTACAATAGAAGGTTTGCAGCTAAATTGTTTAGGTTTTACCTTGAAGTGACTATTAAAAAATGTATATCAATCATTAAAGTGGTAAATGTACTGGGTTTGTTGCAAATATTTTATCCCACAGATCTCAAGAGTACAATCGCCCCATACCTTTAGAAGTAAAGCGCAGTGTAAACTTATCCACTATTTACTTTAACAATTTCAATTACGATGACACTACTACTTTAGGAATTAGGAAGCTCAAACAAAACTCACTCAACTTATTTGTCTACTTTCAAGGACTGTCTTAAATTAACAGTACTATTACTAACACCTTGAGTGATAGCTTGTTCATCTAACAAGGTTCATTTTAAACAAATAAAATATAAATAATTTAACATCAAGTTAATTATATTTTATACTCTTCGATTATATTATAAATTGTTTCACGTTTCTCAATGTATAACATATTTATCATAAATTACTTTAAATTAGATCGATAATGATGCATTAAAATGACTTTGCCGGATATGTGTACAGTAAACAGGCGATAATTTCAAACATCCTTTGGCTGTTATATAATTCTAATTTAATTCATAAATATAAATAAATGGGCAATTCTATTTCTTTGAAAGAAAATAAAGTTAATATAAATTGGATTAAGTCATAATAATATAAAAGAAATAAAATGTTAAAACGTTTTCTGTTTATTAAAACAAATATACTATGTATACGTAAACAATACGTGAAGTGTTTAATTAAATAAATTATATAATTATAAAATCAATTTTCATTTAATTTTGTAAATTGAAATACTAGATTTAATACAATAATAATTATATAGTAATATATTATAATTACTTATAATCAGAAACACCCACTTCAACAATCCTTAACAAATTGCAATTAATCAGCAATTATAATTTATAATTAATACTATTCCTGTAAGTACCATTCATGTAATTAGTATTTCATAGCATTTAATAAAATGCACACTCGTTTATCTCCACAATTTACCTAGGAATTAATACACTCCAATTTATTTTTTCTGTGGATTTCGATAAAGGCATTGTAAAATACACCATGCAATTTTACACTTTCCGCATCTATAAAATCTTTACGGCCACGCAATTTACATTAAATTAGTTTTATTATGAGGTATTAAATATCAATTAGACCATAGTGATAGTGTACGCTCTGGGGCTTTTGTATTATATGTTAGTGGGCTTTTACTGCAAATTATTAATTAAAATGACATATAACTTAGTGATGTTATTGCCAATTTCAAGTTCAAGTACAGTTTTTGGTATGAGGCATGGAGTAATAAATTTTATCGATTAACGACCGAATGGTAAAGCCCAAAGGCTACACACTATATTCTTTTCGCAGGTTATCGATGCAGCTAACCAAAGCGAGGCCACACGCAACTTTATAGGTTGCTTATATAAGTGCATATAAATTTATAATACAAAGTGTAACCGTGTAATTCTAATTACTTTGATGTAATACAACTTATAGTGAAATTAAAAATTATTTTCCAATATTTCATAAAAATATAAATAATTCAATTTAATTATTTCATTATTTGCATAAACTGCAATAATGTTAATCAAAGTTTCTTGTTAGAATCCAGAATATTCTTAATATCCTATGAAAACTTCAATTTAATCTAAGCGAATCATTGCTCGACCGAAAGTGACTATTACAGTAGATTGGGCACTGAGCGTCCTAAATTTCCCAACTTTGCCCAAAACATTACTACATGTTTCATTTATTGAGGCATTTTGATCAAGTAATGAATGTTCCGCCAGCGCAGAAATTGCCCCATCATCTTGGAAAGATAATCAACCCTTCTTTAATTGCCTGCCCCCGAAACGGCCGTCGATTAAGTCCCTTAAACTAATTGTGCCGCGGTCCGTCGTAAAACGCGAATAATGATTTTCCTTAATCCGGGATGGGTTTCTTAAAATGGAAGGGCGAGATTCATTAAAGCAAATATCGAAGTAATTAAAAATTAACATTTATCCTTACCGCATCACAGGCCATAGGTGCCGGAAGTTGCCGCACGGATCCTCGTCCCAAAGCCTCACGTTTCCGCTGCGCGGAAAAGAGGCGAAGCTCCTTACGTTCTTCATCGCTGAGGGCATGGCAGTAGCGCACTTCGTTATCGTGGGGTGGCAGCTGTTGTAGGAGTTGCCGCACCCTATACCTCTCACCCACGGAATTCACGTACGGGACTTTCTCCTCCGGCAATGCAGAGAAGTAAAGATGCACCTGCAATAAAAAATAAATCGAATTAAATCTCAAATAATCACGGACAATAGCTGATCGAACATCCTGCCATCATCAAACGGAACACGACGGATCTTATTAAAATGGTAATAATAAGCACCGTTACTGCGGCGAGTAAACATACATAGTATAAAACCGTTGCATCCTATTGATAATTCACTCCAGTTATTGACGGTGTCAATTCCTCAATTAAACATCGAATGGCCGTCCCGCTGGTATCGCGCCGTAAAATCCACTTGGATTTCTAAATATCGTTTCAGCGGCGATCATTCTTTGTGTCCCACCTGTTGCGGTTGTTCGAATGAATGCTGTGTGTAAAGGTTCGAGCCGGTTGCTCTCTCTGTCGTGTGATACCTGTTCGGGTCGTTGGGCGTGATACCTGTTGCGGAATCACCTGGACGGACCCTTAAGACAGGTGGGAAGTGCGGTGAACGTGGACTACCACAAATTTACGGAGATATTCCGCACCATTTATTCCGTGACACAATTCATTAGCGAAAGAAATGAACAAGTAAAATAATAAATCATCCAAGCTGTTAATTCTTAATGAATTTAATGAGTTTTTGGCATAGTATGAGTATTTTACACACAATTCTAGTAAACATACAACTTTTCATGTCAGGTTAAGACATTACACTTATTTTAAATGTTTTTATACAGTTCGTTAAGTATCACATGTTCTGATGTGCAGTGACCAAGTAAAGTTACATAGAATTATAAGTATAAGTATATATTTATGTAACTAATTACATGGGATCAATATATTTATGTGGAATGAGCTTCACAATATTAGTCAAACCAGCTAAAACTAAAAAGTTCAGAAAACAGGTAACTCAATGCTGCAAGAACACCAAGTGTTATAAAAACAGACATGTGACAGAAATATCGGATTTCATTGAACACGCCATGATTCAAATACCTTTCCACTATTAGATAAATTTCATGCACCGTTTGAGTGCACACAAAATGTACAAAATAAACATTTTTTGTACAAAATTTTTAACTAAATTTTGGAATGCATAAAAATGGCAAAATATTGTGGTACAATTGTACTTTCTAAAAGTGGAGTAATTAAGACTATCATAATTTGTAAGAAAATGATCCAAAATAAATAATTTAAAATTTATAAATCACAAAAATAATTTAGACATCTTCACTAAACTGCTCAATACAAAAAATAAAAAGTAATTCCAAATAAATTGATCATCTAACAAGTCTGATTGGTGATGTCCAAACGTGCAAACTATACACTACAAAACATGAAAAGAATTTTTAACTGAAACCGTTGAGTAGAATATTAGTAAAAAGCGCAATCATTCACAAACTAGCTACTATACGCCATCCGGAAATGGGGCATAGTCGCTAAACTGTGTGAGTTCGTACATTAGCCAAAAAATGTTTGATTGGATTCTTATGTCTTTTATATTCCAATCTTGGTTTTTCGTTGCATCAACACTGGTTGCATCCATACCTCAGAATATGTCGCACCATTCTGTTTCTACGTCGCTGTAATACTTTCCATATGTTTCTTTTTTCTTTAATTAGTTCTAATACTTTTCATTTATTATTTTATCCCTACGGATAATTCTCCTCATTCTATTGTAGCACCACATTTTGAACGCTTCTATTCTTTGTTTTTCTTCTTGAATATAATAATTTCCAAGTGAATATTATAATATAGATCTTCTTTGCACATGTTTTTTTTCTTTGAGCCATCCTACACTTAATATCAAGCTTGCGTCGTATTTTAACATCTTTTTTCCTTTTAATACCTTTAGCATTTTCTTCTGACTACTACTATTGATCATAGCAATATTATATCCAAGAAAGCAAAATTCAGCAATCAAGCAATTCACTTAAACCACAAACTGTTTCCATTGTATTCCAAAGTCAAATAATATTGTCCAGCTATAATTCTTCCCTCATCAAGATCATCGATAATGATTACTCTACAGCAATCTCAAAAAACTTGAGTAAAAACTTCATACCTTAATATACTAGAATGCTTACAATCTATATATTGCTGATTTGTAAAAATGTACCAAGTCTCATCCATGGTATTAAAAAGTCAACATCCTTTTCAACACGAGGACAAATTAATCCACCCTTACTCAATCGATATTATTCAAAAAAATCAATTAATCAACCAAACACTATGTCACCAACACGCAGATGATAGAATATAAAAATAAACGCGTAACTTTAAAACTACATCCTTGAGAAGAACGCCAATTTTGATCGGTCTAAACATAAATTTAATAACAAATCCAAATAAGTGCCGACGCTTTGCCAATAGATCGACAATAGGTAGACAACACTAGATAACACTACCATCAGACATTTAAGCAGTACAAAACTGGCCAACAGAAAGGACAAAAAACTTAATGTACCAAAGCAACTATTTACAAAGCCACAACCAATGTTTAGCAGCAATATCAATATTAAATTTCCTCATCCGTTGAACTGCCGTCAGTAAGCCTCCTCGCGTTGGAAAGAAATAGTCCCCCCTTCAGAGATTTTATGCATTTCTGGCTCAAGTTATTATGTCTATAAGATTAAGTCAAAAAATAATTTGTCAAAATTTCATATTATGCTTCCACTTTCAAAAACAAACTCTAAAACAATAGAACTGCTTTAATAACAAGAAAATCACCAATAAGAAAAAGTCAACAGACCGAAGAGATTGCATTATGTAGCTTGCAAGTAGGGTACAGTACATCTTAAATGACTGTCCCAAAAAAATTAAACATGACAATTTCTTCTTGTAAAACATCCAAACTAAATAGAGCAGCGTTTTATTCATTGCTACATTCCAATAAATATACAATTTATTTAAGATTGTAATATTATTAAGTAGATGCTATTTATTTAATTCAACATTTGGTTTTTTACTAGGTTTTGCGTTAGAATTAGACTTTTATGTCATACGTTTTATTACGCACGTATAATGCTTTAGAAACGGAACGGAACCATCAAGTGACAAATAAGCTATGTATCTGTCAAATTGTGACAAAAATTAACTAAATTTCAGCAGAAAGTTCAGTGTTTCGTCAATTTTATAAATTAAAATGTCTAAACAAAATTTATTAAAGATCGAATAATTGAAATAAATTACTGCTTCAATAAATAAATAAATGTACACATATTATTATATTTTTTTTAAATGATATAATTTAAAAAAAAGCAGTTAAGTCCAGCAATTTATAATCGTAAATTTACATTATGATGAACTGCACGATGTTCTCATTCTCGTATAACAGAACTCGAATCTCGACAATTTGAACTAGTATTTCAAACTATTTTCATTACATGCCCATTATTATTTAAATTGTAATTTAAAACCAATCTATTTCCAAATTAAAACTCTCATCACCGCGAATTCTGTTCGAAAGCGCGATACATAAATATAAATCTAAATTTAATGGCCTCTCAAAAACCATTATTTTAATGCGGTATGTAAATAGCACTATATTTTAATTAACCATTGGGTACTCTAAATATTTACAAATCACCGGTCAATTATTGGTACATTTCAAAGCCATTATCTGTAATACTTTTCTAACCTACAAATCATATTGTGCGGTTTTATAATATCCTAATTGATATTGCGGTTGGTCATTCATTTATTTATAATTAAGTAAAAATATCAACGGGTGGCCCATTTATTCAATGATGCGTTGTTTGGAACGGCTATTGATTTTTTGAAATCATAATGATCTAATAATTATTGTAAGAGCAGGGATCTTGAAATGCAATTACATCTTTCGATTGGAATACCGTTTGTATTCCAGAAGGATTAAATAAATTTTAATTAACTTATACAAATTGATTTTATGAATATAATCTGCAAAACTACGTAAAATTATAGTTTTTAGTTGTTATTTCAACAATTAGTAAAAATTATTGTTAGTATTGAAAAAGTTTAGCGGGACTTTTAATTGCAACTCTCACAGGTGGCCAATTATTTCAATATAATCTTAATTGTTAGTTGCAAAATACAATACTCTTTGAAATTGAGTTTTTGTACTAAAATAGAATGTATATGTTGGTCTTTATTCAATTACTATAAATATTGTAAGATATAGCTTGTAGTTTATTGATTAAAATTTTCATCTGATATAATACCATTATAGCAATTCATTTGGTCGATTAAAGTAATAATAATAGTTTATTTTCTTGCCACTTGGCTTTGAAAAGTACTTACATACAATTTAATATGTTACTTAAATGAAATCCACTTTTATAAAATTTATCACTTAATTTCTAACAATCTACAAATTACACTTACAATCCTTGTCAATTTCCTTTCGTTTTTTAATGACGCTTCTCATCCACACTACTCCTCTTCCATCTTCTTTTAACACATCCTTTCTTTCCATTTGTTCTTCTGTCAAGTCAATACATTCTTTTAACATATGTTCTATTGTTTCATTGGCTTCTCCATACATTCTGCACATTTTGCTTTCACCATTTATCCAAAATTTGCAAACTTTTTTTTTATTTCTACTACTACTACTATCTTTCTTCTCTGTTTTTGTGTACTGTAAACTATTAAGATATTTTGGGATATTATTTTCCATAATAATTGCATATTTTGTACCTTTATTCATTCTCTCTTGCATTTCTGTATTCATACAACTCTTCCACTATTTCTCATTCTTTCTACTTCTTTACAGTCATGTTCCTTTTCATTTTAATAATTCTCGTTTTTCAGACACTCTTGCAGAATTTTTCATTCATTTTTTTCTTTCAATCTTTTGTTTCCTATTTCTACTTTAATTTTATCTTTTTTCACTTCCTCTAACACAATATATGCTGCTGAGATTTCCCTATTCAATCCCAGTACCCATCTCCAGTATTCTTACGCTTTCCTGAACTCGCCTACAAGTATTAATGCACAGTTTTTTTGAGAAAAAAGCCAACATTTTGATTGAATTATAAAGTAGACTTGTGAGAATTAGCACATCTGATAAATGTCCTTTTTGGCTTTACTGGCACATTTTGAGTTCATAACTGTGTTTAGATTTCAGTAACACAGTCGTGAGCTTGTTGATAGTTTTGATTCAAAAAACTCCAGAAAACAAAGCCTAAAAGCGTACAATCACACAATCTATTTGAACAATGCTGGTTGTCCAAACGGGAAATTCGTTCAATAATGCTATTGTTTTACGTGATGTGTAGCAAGTAGCACCTGGTAGTAGTCCTGTTAAAACCACATGTCGTAGATACAATCCATTTGAGACACAAAAAAAACGTTTATCATTCCCTAATACCGTTTGCTTTTGACTGTTAGTGTATTCCCAGCAACATGTTAAAAAAAGAGCCCAATAATGCCTCCAACCCAAAATTCATAGTAACAGATGAATTCTGCTTCTCATGAAACACATGTAGGTTTTCGTCACTCCAAATGCAGCAATTTTGCCTGTTTACAAAGTCATCAACGTGAAAATGAACCTGACCTCATCGCTGTGTATAGCCTGTAGGTTGAGTAAATTAGATTTTTTAGACATAAATATGCAAATCTTTCATGAGAATACGCTACATAACGATCCTTAAAATGTTTAAGTCTTGCCAAGATTTAAATTGGGCGCTTCACCCAATTGAGCCACTCTCCGGATTTTATGTTTAATCCTAGATTATCACTTACTTCACATATTCATATCAAAGCATATCAGCTTATGAATATCATATTATTAATATCCTCCGAGTCGAAAAACATCAGACTGTAACTCCGATTAGCTACTAAAATGACCTTTTACATCCTTGTTGGAGCATAGGTTGGTTTACTGACACATCTCTCCTGATAAACTTCGATTTAGCAAGCAAAAAATCTGACCAACAATTTAAAATGAGCAGATCGTATTGGACATCCTTCTGAATTCAATCTACAACTTGGCTTATACACACACACACACACACGCAGTTGGGTACTTGAACAGAGTAATCAACCAAGTCATTTCTGCTCCTGAAACCACTGCCACATTGAACGAGTAGCCGATAAAGATTATCTTTCTCATCATTTTCTATTTAATCTTATCATAATATTATAATCATCTATAAAACCGGCCGAAGTACAAATACATTTTAACTTCAAGGTGTCACTTGAGTTTATGTGTGCCTTAAAAAGGTAATAATGTTTGTTAAATAAAAGAGTTCAGTATAATTACCAGTTCTTCCGAGGTAGTGCCCACAATATCGGGTTAATTATACGCTTTATATCTAGAGTCCCACCAACGTATTATAAACATCAATGCAAAAAAAATGCTGATTTTTTCTAAGCAAAAATATGCAACAGTACATTCAAACCATGTGAACAGTATTTCGATGCAAAATAAACTTTTGATCAACTAAATCAACTTTACGAGTTGTTTTTTAAAACAAACTCAATCACATCAATATACTAGAACCCAAACCACTTGTTACTTAATTAAGACCAATTTCGTTAAACAATAAATTGAAAATATCCAATTTCATTTCTTATTTTAATTAATACTTGTAGCTTCCATTCAAAAAAAGAATATGATTAATGTTAGTATTTTTGTCTTTAAAATTATGTTTATAACGCGTGCTGTAATAAATCTTAAGAATATGCTTAGAATGAAAAAAACACTCAAATAATATATAATCTTAAAGTAATGTATTACGTTTTATTTATAATTTATTGCGCATTCCGAAGACGAATATGATTTTCTAATATATTATTATTAGCTTTCTCTTTTTATTGTAAAATCTACACCAGAGATATGTAAATGATATCCAATTAAATAGATTAACTATGCTGCTGGAGTATATTATTGATTTATTTTCATATAAAACAAAACGAAAGCAATAACGTAGTTTCAAGACAATTTCCATGTAATTTAAACCGTTTTTCTTTCACACTTAATGCTTTCAATACTATCTATGTTATTATTTATATTATTTTAATTTTGTTACATATCTGGAACGGAATGAGAATAGAATAATTATAGTTTGGATGTATAATTATATAAATTTTGCAATATGCAATGGTTCATTTGATATAAACTCAAATTAAAAATTAAAATTAACCATGTTAGTTTGTAATTATATATTACAATATAATCAGCGCGTGAAATTAAATTGTACCCACACAAAAATATTTTTATTTGGCTTACTGTATAATTAATCACAGCTGGAGTATAGAAAAAAAAGTAATAAATTATTTGATGAAATAAGGGTAGAGTATGTAATTCATTATTTTTATAAAGCAGCATTGGCAGCACATGCGGAGCAATAAAAATAAAAATGACCACATATTGCGCTTTTATATTCTAAAATCTGCTATAAGATTTATTATTCCTATGTATATGTAACTCAAATTAATTAAATTAAATATTTTTTCCAATAAAATCTTAATTTACAACGCTTTGTTGCCGCCGTTTGACACAAATGTCCGTAACGTAATTTATTGTAGTTTCAATTAACCGCACAAATACGAGACGTTTAATTGCCGAGAGGCATCTGTTTGAAATGTTGAAAGTCTATACAAAAATTATTAATAGAAGTCCGATTCATAGATGGAATTAATGGCGTGTGTGTAATAAATCAAATAATGTTAAAATATTTACAGGAAATTGAATAAATTTGATTTTATATATGTATTGTGCATTAGCATAATGATAAATTGTTAAAGAAAAGTTTCAATTAAGTAAATTCAACGCTAGATTGTATGTATTGTATTGTGTAGCTTGTATGTATGCATATAATGGATTAACTCAATTTAATAAAAGTTAAAGATGAAGCAAGTAAAAGTTTATTCAAATAGTTAGTAGATATTTATTGTCCATTATGCGTTGTATGACTAATAGATAGATAGATAGATAGATAGATAAGTTTATTAATGCTCCATTTTAGAGAAAACAGTTGCACAGGTCATACATAATAATTACAATACAGTTAAAATTACATTAAATAATGTGGTGTGGTGCTGTAATATAAACAAATTAAAACAAAAAATGAACAATCATGATACAACTAAACAAACACGTAAAGATTATCTAAAAAAAAATTAAAAAATCGTCAATTTCGTAAAAACAATTCTCTATAAGAATATCTTTAATGGTAGATCTAAATTTAACATAACTTAGATTTTTTATATCTGAGGGCAGTTTGTTAAACAGTTTTATACCTATGTACCTAACACCATCCATACTTTTTTTCAAGCGTATATACGGCAAACAGATATTACTGCCATTGCGAGTATTATAATTATTGTTTGCGTGTGTAATAAATAAACTCAAATTTTCTTTGATATAACACAAGCAACGCAGAATATAATAACTTGTAAAAGTTAAAATTTTCAAAGTTTTAAAACTACTTTTACAACAGTCCCTATACCCAATACCTGCTAAAATTCGGATTGCTCGTCTTTGCAATCCGAATTTACGATGCCGGATAACAGAATGGCCAGAGCATAATATGGCATATGACATGTGTGACTCAAAATATGAAAAATAAACTGTACGTAAACATTCCTCAGTTATCGTTCCTTTCAAGCTTCTTATTACAAAAACAGACCTTGACAACGTTTTTGACAAATCATCTCCATGTATTGTCCACTTCAGTTTAGGATCAAGACTGACACCTAAATATTTAATAGAACTAAGTTCATTATGCGTTTCTTTTACTGAAAAAACCATATTGTTTGTTTTATCTTCATTTAGCATCAATTTATTATTGTGAAACCAGATTGAAGTTTCTTCCAATAACGCTTGGGAATGCTGATTAGCTATTTCCACCTGTGCTGACCTATAAAGAATAATAGTATCGTCGGCGTAGAGAAAAATTGGTGCTGATATATTGTTAGGTAGATCGTTAATATATAATAGAAATAATAAAGGGCCAAGAATTGAACTCTGTGGTACCCCGTGCTTAATTTGCAACAGAAAGCAATAACTTGATACTATTCGGGTGAAAATTATAGAAATAAAGCTTCCGAAGCAGTATACCATGTGATACACAGTCGAAAGCTTTACTCAAGTCTAGCAGACTCACTTTTGTGTATTCATTATTTTCAAATCCCTTTATTATTTCATCCACAACTTCCGTTATTGCATGCGTGGTTGAAAGCCCTTTTCTAAAACCAAATTGACAAGACGTTAACAGGTTGTTTTTGTCAAGATGCTTAGTAATCTGATTTAATAAAATTGTTTCAAAAACTTTACTAAAAACTGGCAATATTGAAGTAGGCCTATAATTTGAAGGATTTTGCTTATCACCCTTTTTAAATATAGGAACGACTTTTGCAATTTTTAGTGAATCTGGAAAGATGTTATTGCATATGAGTTCATTAATTAACTTTGTCAATGGTATTAAAATTAAATTAACAATTTGTTTGATAACAACTGTACTAAAACCATAATAATCGCGACTGTTACTATTTTTTAGGTGTGTGATTATATCCCTTACATCATTGAATGAGACAGCTTCAAATGTCAAAAAACTGGTGCAGTTAGACAGTTGGTTATAGTTTTCTAAGTTTGTTGTAGGATTACTGGTTTGTTGCGGAAGTGTTTTAATTAAGTCGTCAGCAATATTAACAAAATAGTTATTAAAATTATCTGGTGATATTGTGTCATTATTGTTTTCTATTGGCGATTTTTTCATTTTAGAATGGATAACTTTCCAAGCCGCTTTGGTTTTATTTTGAGCAATGTTAATATGGTCAGTAAACGATTTAAGTTTAGATGATTTAATTGCCATATTATAATTTTTTTTTAATGATTTAAGGAGTTGTTTATTGCTTTTAGATTTATTTTTGTAATAAGCTTCCTGTGTCAACTCTAGTGTTTTGCGCATGTTTGCTAACTCTGGAGTAAACCAATTAATAAGGTTTCTTGATTTGTTGGAGATATTTTTTTCAAGAAAACAACTCAAAAATAAATTGTTTATTATACTTATAAACAAATCAAATTTCTCACAAGAACTCATGAACGAGTCAACAAATGTAAAATCTGTTTCCGCAACTAAGCCGTAAAAGATATTCTGTCCCAACGGTGTTATAGGTCTACACTTGTTTTGTGTCTGACGTTGGTTAGGTATTTTGATATCAATAGTAGTATCAATTCCGCATCCTATATGATCTGAAAAAACCACTGGCACTGGATAAGCAATATTATTACTACAGTTGGTGAAAACATTATCAATGCAGTTTTCCAGTCTAGTATTAAAATTGACTTGGTGTTTAAGACCATATCCGCTAAAAAAATCAATTAGTAATTTAGATCTACCATTTTCGTTAAAATTTACATTAAAATCACCGCCGATGACGATGCGTTTATTTAAGCTGTCAATGGAATCCATGACATCAAACAGTACATTTAGAAATACATTAAAATCACCCAATGGTATACGGTAAACACACAACAATATAGTGTTAATATCTTTAATGTATATACCAGTAACTTCACAGTCTTTTTCTATTGACAAACACGTTATATTGGTAAGTTGAGTCACCTCATAGTCGTTCTTAGATAAAATTACAACACCTCCACGTTTATAACGTATTCGTGAAAAGTGTGAGACAGTTCTATAATTATTTAATACTAATTCATTTGTTTCAGAATGTAACCAGTGTTCACTTAAACATATAAAATTAGAACTATTATCTAATTCATTCAACAGACATTCAAACTCATTTATACTTGTAGTGGTACCTTGTGTGTTTAAAAACAACACAGATAAGATGCCATTTTCATGGTTATTATTAAAAGGACTAATTTTATTTCCGAAAAAAATTATATCTTCTAACAATTATGCCTTTTGGCCAAATAAAATCATTAAGCAGATCATCTTTTAAAGCTAAATTTGCACCAACTTTAAAAGACTTACATTTAGTTTCATCATTTATTTTGAGGGTTTGTACATAAAACGCACTGAGGAGGTTTGTAAAACGGAAACAATTGTTTGTTTGACTCTTGTGCCGCTGTGATCGTTGGATTAAGTTTGAATAAATTATTTAATTATTTCATAAAATAGTGTCACAGTAAAAAAAAAATCAACCAATGAAATTGTCGATTGACGTCAATGTCAATCAACTAGGTGGAAGCTCATCGTAGGCAGCTATAAAAAGACCATTCTTCACCAGTCAGTGCAGTACAAAACAAGTAACTGGTGTCATACTCTTCGATGTTGAAAAAGCCTTTGATTAAAAGGTCTGCAACTAAAGTTTTTTTTTTTAAACTTCAGCGTTTCAAGTTCAACCAAAGATTGATAAAACTGATTGTTCCCTACCTGAAAGAAATGACAGTGGTCGTAAAGCTGTTTGGGCATGTGTCTGAACAATCAATGCAGGGATTCCTCAAAATTCACTACCATTTCCGACGCTCTTCAACTTGTATGTATCAGACATACCATGCATCACGTCTGGTGTCATTACGCTAAGACTGCAAGTTGCTTGTGAGGTTCTTAAAATTTGGCCTAAGTATTGGAGGATAAAAATCAACCCTGAGAAGAACAAGGCTATATTTTTTCAAGAAATTACCGGCTAACTTCTCATGAGATCTAAACCATGGATGAATACTGCAACATACCTAAGAATAAAGTTAGATAGTGGCTTAACTTTTAAAATGCACATAACGGCCATACTGGGTAATGCCAAGATAGTGAGAAATCTTTTAACTTCGCTGCTGGAGACAATTCTAACTTCTAACAACAAATTGCGACTATTTAAAGCTATCATTTGCCCAATACTGATGTATGTTCAGCTTGGGGTATAGCTGCTTCTTCCTGTCTTAAAAGGATAGAATCATTTCAAAGTAAAACTTTAAAAAAGATATTCAAAACGTCTTACTACGTACATCCAACTTAAACTGATACGGGATTTGACCCTATCAGAGATCACTTGTTGGTTTTAGTAAGAAACTTTTTCGATAAAACCGCTAATCACTTAGATCTTGAGTTATCTCGTCTTACAAAGCAAAAGTTTTCAAAATACAAGCGACCAATCAACATGCTTGTTGTATAAGGAAAATGTGTGGTTCTTCAACAACCGCCACCAAACAAAATCAACGCCTACCAAGCTCGCGCAAAATGCGCACTTCTAATGATCTCTCGAAAACGTCACCTCTAAGACACAGTGAGATAAAAAAGTTCTACACAAAAATATGCAAAACTTCATGCTACACCAGGAGGAGGGGATTCAGTCTTTTACAGATTCCCTTCATCAACCACAAAAAAAGTCGGTGCTGTTATTTGCTAAAAGCTTCGAACTCCAACGTTTTTCCTCAATGACTGAAGGCACTAGACTATGCCACGTCAAAAGGATTCACTGAAAAGTCAATGATTTCTTAGAAGACACTGACGACAAAGCATCGTTAAATAGCGTTAGACTTTTTCGAATCAGAGAAATGATCTCAAAACTAAAAACTCAATCTGCTCCTAGCCCTGACAAGATTTCAAACAGAACACTTAAATCTTTCTCGCATAAAACAATAATGGCCCTCACCAATATTGCTAATGCAATTCATAGCACCGGCCACTTCCCAAACACTTAAAAAGCCTCACGTCATAAAGATTCCAAAACCTGGAAAATACTAGTTTCCTATGTCAGTCTTAAGTAAGATCATAGAGAGAGTGATTTTGAACAAAATCCAAGACCACTGAAAATCTAACAATATTCTCACCACCCACCAACATGAGTTTCGACAGAACTACTCTGCAGGTCCATTAAATAAACCGAGTGAACGACAACATTTTCAAAGGTTTAGCATTGAGAAAAACCCCGGGATTGGTATTTTTCGACGTTAAACAAGCCTTGCACATCTAGCACAATGGTCTACTTTTAATGAAAGTTAAAGATGAAGCAAGTAAAAGATTATTCAAATAAACTTAACACGTTTTATTAAAGATGTCTGAACAAGGCAATATTTAGTAGATATTTATACTCCATTATACGTTGTATGACTAATAAAACACACTGAAGAGGTTTGTAAAATGGAAACAATTGTTGTCATACTCATCGATATTGAAAAAGCCTTTGATTAAAAGGTCTGCAACTAAAGTTTTTTTTTAAACTTCAGCGTTTCAAGTTCAACCCAAGATTGATAAAACTGATTGTTCCCTACCTGAAAGGAATGACAGTGGTTGTAAAGCTGTTTGAACATTAGTCTGAACAATCAATGCAGGGGTTCCTCAAAATTCACCTTTTCCAACGCTCTTTAACTTGTATGTATCAGACATACCATGCATCACGCCTGGTGTCATTATGCTAAGACTGCAAGTTGCTAGTGAGGTTCTTAAAATTTGGCCTAAGTATTGGAGGATAAAAATCAACTCTGAGAAGAACAAAGCTATATTTTTTCAAGAAATTACCGGCTAACTTCTCATGAGATCTAAACCATGGATGAATACTGCAACATACCTAAGAATAAAGTTAGATAGTGGCTTAACTTTTAAAATGCACATAACGGCCATACTGGGTAATGCCAAGATAGTGAGAAATCTTTTAACTTCGCTGCTGGAGACAATTCTAACTTCTAACAACAAATTGCGACTATTTAAAGCTATCATTTGCCCAATACTGATGTATGTTCAGCTTGAGGTATAGCTGCTTCTTCCTATCTTAAAAGGATAGAAACATTTCAAAAAAAAACTTTGAGAAAGATATTCAAAACGTAAGGATAGAAACATTTCAAAGTAAAACTTTAAGAAAGATATTCAAAAAGTCTTACTACGTACATCCAACTTAGAACTGATACGGGATTTGACCCTATCAGAGATCACTTGTTGGTCTTAGTAAGAAACTTCTTCGATAAAACCGCTAATCACTTAGATCCTGAGTTATCTCGTCTTACAAAGCAAAAGTTTTCAAAATACAACCGACCAATCAACATGCTTGTTGTATAAGGGAAATGTGTGGTTCTTCAACAACAGCCACCAAACAAAATCAACGCCCAACGCAACGCGCACTTCTAATAACCTCTCGAAAACGTCACCTATAAGACACAGTGAGAAAAAAAGGTTCTACACAAAAATATGCAAAACTTCATGCTACACCAGATGGAGGGGGATTCAGTCTTTTACAGATTCCCTTCCTCAACCACAAAAAAAGTCGGTGCTGTTATTTGCTAAAAGCTTCGAACTCCAACGCTTTTCCTCAATGACTGAAGACACTAGACTGAACCACGTCGAAAGGGTTCACTGAAAAGTCAATGATTTCTTAGAGGACACTGACGACAAAGCATCGTTAAACAGCGTTAGACTTTTTCAAATCAGAAAAATTATCTCAAAACTAAAAACTCAATCTGATCCTGGCCCTGACAAGATTTCTAATAAAACACTTAAATCTTTCTCGCATAAAACAATAACGGCCCTCACCAATATTGCTAATGCAATTCATAGCACCGGCCACTTCCCAAACACTTAAAAAGCCTCACGTCATAATAAGTAATATAGTAATATTAAGTAAGATCATAGAGAGAGTAATTTTGAACATAATCCAAGACCACGTAAAATCTAACAATATTCTCACCGCCCACCAACATAAGTTTCGACAGAACTACTCTGCAGGTCCATTAAATAAACCGAGTGAACGACAACATTTTCAAAGGTTTCGCATTGAGAAAAACCTCGGGATTGGTCTTTTTCGACGTTAAACAAACCTTGTACATCTAGCACAATGGTCTACTAAACTTTACAGACTCAAATTTCCTCTGTGACTTATAAAGCTGATAATTTCATACCTAAACCGCAGAACTCTGTCAGTTAAACTTCTGAACGATGTTCCTATTCAGTGGTACGATGCTACCCAGTATCTGGGTATCATCTTTAATAAAGAACTTACGTACAAATTGCACGTCAAAGCCAGATTGCTAGGGACATGTCAAACCAATTTTACGTATTCAAGCTGCACTTTGCCAACCTCGGCGGTGTTCCCCAACTCAGATCTGGTCAGACTTGTCGAGCAGACAAAGATGAATATTCTTATAAGAGACCGATCAATATCATCACTTCCTAAAGTGGCTTACACCACAATACCACCTTACAGCTTATAGAGCGTCCTAAACAACCTTCTCCTAAAATACAATCTTTAAACAAAAAGTATATGAGCCAAGAGAAGTTTAGTCTGTATGCACTCCTTCAGAAGGCAAATTAGACAATCTTTAGAAATTCCTCCCAAACCACCAGCCAAAGTAACAATAACACCAAACAGACAACACATATTGGTCCTTCCCGGCAAGCAAACTCTTACTACCACTTTCGCTTGCCAGCTTGCCAACAAGACCAAGCAACATGCAACCTGCAGCCCGGTGAAGTCAAGACATGCAAAAATATTACATTGAAGTGCCTCAACTATCCTACAGCCCACATAGATTAATCCAGAAGCATCGCCTAATCACAAAAACTGCTTCGCAAAAGAAATTCTAAGCAAGTTACAATTGAAAATCAAGATTAAATTGTGAAGCAACGAACAAGTCCGCCGTATAATAACCGAACAAAATCACAACAACGACCCCTGCAATTGACTGGCTAACAAGAGTAATGAAAACTACATGCACACCAACAAACGCTCCAAGAAACAGTTTACCACCACCACGTAGACCACACTCGTTGGGCGGCATTTTACACACCGGTTGCATTTGGAAGTCCTTAAAGCAAGGAGCCACTACAACAGCAATGCCAAAATTTAATTCGTTTCTCTTCAAAAACTGTCACACTCAGCGCGGTTTGTAAAAATACTCTGTTTTGGTCAAAGAATTAGTCACCTAATTGCCATACAAAAGTACCCTGTTCCGCAAATTGTGACATAACCCTCTCAAAACTTCTAGATATAAAAACACGATTAACCGCTTGACAAAAAGAATTAATTTAAATTTTGTTGCATTCCAATACATTCGCAAACAAAAACGTCAAGCCACCCCCAGTTAACTCGACAACATTATTCACCTAATTAGCAAAACGGTACCTTTGTTCTATAAACTTACAAATAAAAAAGCATAATTGAGCATGCCCAAATGCTCCAACGACATTCGCAAACAAAACCGTCAAGCCACCCACAGTCAAATGTACAAGTTTAATAGCAGTCAAGAAATTTTGCTGCAGCTCGTTTCATGCCCAAATATTCCGAAATCATTTACAAACAAAATTGTTCAAGTAACTACTCGTTGGCTTAGAATGAATTAGAACATAGAAGTAACAACGTTTTGGTTTATAAGATTCTAAATACTCGCAAATTTGCTCTTCTAAAGTGTTGAGCACTGATAAGTGTAAACTAATATGTAGGTTCAAAAGAAAATGGAACAACGCTAGTAGTAAGTTGATAGTTATTTTTTAAAATAAGTTAGTTTAAAAAGTCCCCTGTACTGTTCATCTAGTAGAAATATAAAATGTCCAAATTATCATTAGTATTTCGCAAATGTACGATTATTAGACGTCAACTGATTAATATATTATTAAATAATGTATTCAAACTTAATCCAAAGCGGCCAAAAGCACAGACAATTTGTTTGCCGCTTTCATTGTTGAATTGAATTTGAATAAATTATTTAATTACTTCATAAGTTTATTTTAATTTATAATACTTCCTGAAGATAGCAGGTGCATACATCTTGATTTATTTCATAAATTAACCAAAACTATATTTTTTGAAAATTGTTGAATTATAGTACGGTGGTGTTACGGTAGCTTGCACCTTTTAAATGTTAGTAATAAGCTTTGTTACCGCCTTTCAACATAACTGTCCATAACATAATTTAATGTAGTTTCAATTAACTGCACAAATACAAGATGTTTAACAGCCGTGAAGAACATCTTCAAAATATTAATTAAAACCAACGCAAAACGATAGATATAATAAACATTTACGAACAATCTCCATGCATTAGTAACCTGTTAAATGTGAAATTAAGGATTATGTAAACGACAGACTAAATATCTACATTTTTAGTTTATGTGTAGAGCCGTAATACAATAATGGCAAAGCGGTAGCTTATTTGACAAAAGTTTGAGGTTAACGCACATAACCTAAAAATGTTGTCAACTGATACAGTAATCGCACTAATCTTCATTTTTCAACAATTTGAACGTTGTTCAGAAAGCAACATAAATGCCAATCTTTAAAGTTTATGTAGGTATTAAGACACAATATTAACAACAAATTAGATATTAATATCTTTTTTTGGTTATGTAAGAGATTATAATTTTATTATCGCAAAGCAACCAGACTAAATATCAACATTTAAAAGATGATGCACGTGTAAAAGGGTAGAGTTGAAAAGTATGTTTACAATGTCAATAAATTAATTTAAAAATATATGTATAGTTAATAGTATATAGGTATACAATGTGAACATTATTTCTCTATGAATTACCATGCTCAATTTAGCTTTTCAATAAAAAATAAGATTTTTTTTGTCTGTAATTAAAACATTTACTTCAGATAGTGACTTCGGTTTCACTTCCACACTGTAAGCTGAACTAAATGCATATTAATTACTTTAACATTTGATACACTTGTAACAGTATCCCACCTTTTGTTGTAGGCGCCGCAAGTAGTAACCCGAGAAGTTTCCATCGGTGCGAAAACTTGACCGCAGGACACGCTCGACGATTTGCAACAATGTTACTAGCAAGTCCACGTCCCGGCTCTCAGATTTCCTTCTCCGTACGAGACGGCGGAATCTCTACCATATCATTCCCAAGATAATGCAGAATAAACACGAAATTTATTAACCGGATTCGTGATCGGACGTTATTTGTAACGTTATTAAATGACTATGTTTGATCTAGGGCAAATTCGTGACGGACTGCGATAGCATCCGCCGCGCTGTTAACATGACGGGCCGCTTGTATTTGCATGCGGCATTAGCTCGTACATTATGTCCAACCTTCATCTTGCTCGCGCAGCAGGCATTATTATATGCCGCGCTGAAAGCCGATTTTTTTAAAGAGATTCAGAGAGAAAGTTTAGATGAATTGGGGAGAGTCGCTGTAGAAACGATCTCGAATTACAATACATATTGGCACAGCATACGAATAGATGCATTTAATTATTACAATGATATTCCATATAATATAGAAAGGTTTCCGTATTGAGAAAAATAACAATGTTATCTTTATATAGCATGTTTCTCTCTACAATAATACAATAAATAAATCCTTAAATAACAGTATTAAACTATTGCACAAGATAATATTGATAACGCCAGAAAACAATTATATTGGGTAAATTGCATAAACACCAACAGAAGTATTAATTAATAAATTACCGCATTTCTTAAATCAATTAAATTAAAATTAAATAAAGCGCCAAATCGCGTTACACTATTAAGAGTTAAAGTTTGTATGTGCCTTGTTCGGTAATTTCCATTCGATTTAATAGTTAAGTAGCAAAATGCTGCAAGCTATGCAGATTTAAATTCACGATTTACGTTTGGTAGAGTTTCGTTTAATAGTAGATTGGTTGCATGATATTGTTCTAGTGGCAATTTATCGCCAATCGTTCCACACCTCTGAGATGTTAATCTGAGCGCGGTCTTAGACCGGGAGAAAAACGCGTAATCGTCGAACGGTCCCCCGTTTTAATTAGTTTCCACATATAAATGAGCACGCACGAGAGATACGGGGCACAAGGCACGCCCACTTCGCATACACATCTATTTAATAGTTGTTTGCTTAGCAAGAGAACCGCGCGCATCTTAATTAATGAGAAAAATATTATAAATCGCATTTTATCTCATCTTGTTTGTTTATTTTTTTCTGATTTATGCGCACGGATGATTTAACGCTAATTAGAATCGAGTGGCGATTTACATTCAAATGGTTAGTAAGATATTGGGCGAGATGCAAATCGCAATGGTTAGATAATGGAAGTGGCTGCGAGAGTAAGAGAACGGACCACCGTGAGTATGCCTGCTCTGGCTAATTGTGACTCGACCATATCATCATCTCTGTGGCCGCAAACACCATCTAATTAAGTAATGAGACGCCGCGGTTTAACTGGCGGAAGTATTCTGACGGAATGTGGAGCCGTTCCACCGATAGAGAATTTCGTGTGGGAAGAAAATAGCAAAAACCAATTGAAATTGTAACGACCATGGATTATGTAGTGTGCTTATATGTTGCAATTTCCACAGCTTTAATAATTCATTGCATGCGTAGAAGATTATTATTATGCAATAGAAATTATGCTAAATTGCTACTGCAATAGCTATTTTTTTTGGATAGGAAGTACGGCATAAAATTTTATGGTTTTTGGAATCATAAACAGTTTTAATGCTGTATAGTGAGCGATAATATCGGCACATTGAAGCTAATTGTAAATAATTCAGTGGAATTATCAATTCATTGGCGTTATGAATTGCACTCTTTTAATATCCAATGAAAGGTAATAGTAGTTGATAAATATCGTAGTAATTACTAATACCGCAAATTGTGAATGCGCCGGGCTATATGGATTTTATATTAAATTTCATGTTTTAGTTTTTGCGTTTGTGACCACATTTTAGTAATAAATATAAATGTATCTTTAAATTATATAAGAGTAAATTTCAACTTGATGCAAATATTTTATAATACATATGAATGTTTAATGTTTAGAGAACAAGGTTTTGGTAAATAATCGCAATAGGAGTACACAATACAAACGCAACGCAGTACATCAAATGACTAGTTTCGACTCTACTAGAACCTTCTACACATGACTCATATAACTTATTTCATCTGTAAAAGGCTCCAGTAAAGTCGAAACTAGTAATGTATTCGTAAGAATAAACTTGTGATAAAAAACATAGTAAATTGTTTTATTATTTCACTAAACACAATTCTGAACAAATAAACACGTGATACGTACACAAAATGATCTACTGTGCTAAATAGTGCAAACAATTCACACTTCAAACTATGAATTGTTTGCACAGTTCGAAAATGGCAGATAAACAACCCACGATTCAGTTAAAACATGTTTGTGCACTTTTCAGTGTACATTTGCCAGATGGAACACGTTTTATTTAATACGCATGCGCCACATCGTTAACTGTAAAATTTAAACAAACCTAAAGTAAGCTAACTAGCCATCTATTCATAAGCTTTTTAGAGTTATAGACACATATAAAGATTGGAACACTCCCTACGTTCCTTGAATATGCCAATATACACATCATGGTTATATGAATAGTGAAGGTAGCATTGGATATTGCCAATATGGCCATGTTGCCCTAAAATTAATAAACACTAACTATAACAACATCAAAGTCAGGCTGAAACATCTACAACGCAAATTTTGTTCGACAAAATGTTTCATTACGACCAATAGTAACTTATGGCATTGACAACTATCTTGCACGTAAATAAATAATTGCAATCTAATCTCTTGTCACGGTACGCCTATGAAACAAATAAAAATTCCAAACACCATAACAATTTTTGATCAGCCCTAACCTATATATTCTCCACCGCCTTGATCTATTTTTAATGTCAGAATTTAACACTGATTTTTGTTTGAAAAGAATGACTATGGTAAAAAGTACCAACCTTATAAATTAAGTTAAAGTTTGACAGCGCTACATTGACGCCATAACCTTGTCTGCAGATGGAATTGTCTTCGTCTTCTTTAAAATCTATTGCTTTGACTATTCCTTAGTCTTAGGTGTGAAGTGATAGACCTATGTTTCATCCATGGTTATGAATCAACGCAAAAACTTTGCCAAACACTCAATTGAAATATTCTGACAATGCTGTTTTTGTTCCATTGTAAATAATCGCTGCACCCATCTAGCGCACAGCTTTGTCATGTTTAAATTTTCGGTCAATATGCAATGTACAGTACTTTTGAAACGCGTACCATGTCTGCTAGCTCTCGCACTTTCAGTCGAGGGTCTTCCAATACCAGTTTGTTATTTTTCTTCACCATTTCTGACGTGGTCACCTAATTTGGTCGACAACTGCAATGTTCCTCTTGGCAGCTCGTACGACCTCGTTTAAACTCTGCCACCCAATATTTTACTGTTATAAATGAAGGAGAAGACTCCCACAAAGTACAATCTAGCTCCGCTTTGATATTGTTTAGACTGAGGATACGTAACAATGTCCAATTTTTTCCATGTTTACAAATTCACAGCGTTCACTATCAATAACTGCCAAACAAAACAACGTAGCGTCGTTAAACTTCAAACTTAAGCTTTATACCATAGTCATTCTTTTCAAACAACAACCACCATCTGTACGTCAGATCGGATACTTCTGAGACTTACCCTCTTCTACCAGCAGCGTTATTTGTTTCTTTTATGATAAGTTACGTTATTACAAAATAACATGAAAAATTTAACGCCTAAAAACAGAGACAATGCTCTGTGTAGAAAATTTGGGGTAAATTACTTGTACTCTATGGTCCACATCACACATCATCGACCAAGCGAACACGAAAGATTTGGGTTTGTTCCATACCATCCATCACTTGGATGAAGAGAATTTAAGAATTTAAACAAACTGATCATCGTCTTCGTCATGTTTTCGCTGCTTGCAAGTTGTACTGTAATAATGTTCAGCTGCAATAAGGCTTCTTTTTGGTTAAACAACTAAGTTAACAAGCAAAACTTTAGAATTTGCAGCGAGGAAAATCCTCATGAATATAATAAAACACCGTTGCATCTGGAAAAAGTGTTCATGCTGGTGGTGTCATTGGAGCGTAAATATTTCAAAATACTGAAGGACAGAGTGTCACCGTACGTTATCAAGCAATGTAAAACAAACATTTATTCCAAATAACAATCTGGAGGAATTCTGGTTCCAACAGAATGGCATCACGTGCCATACCACCAACAAACCAATGCTTTACTGCAAAAACAATTTAATGATAACATCATTCAAAAAATTGTCCTGGGAATTATCCACTAAGATCTTATGATTTAGTGCCTTGAGACTCATTCTTGTGAGGTTATGTAAAGACAAACATATACGCTAACAATCCAACAATAATTAAAGATTTAGAACTCAACATCAGAACTGTTATTCGTAAGATAGCAGCCGTAATGTGTGAAAACGTATTGAGAAATTGGACTGATCAAATGCAATAAAGTCGTGGTGCACATTTGAATGAGATTATCTTCAAAACATAATTGTAATAAGAAGCACTTTCAAGTAAACCAAAACATTTTGTGAGCAAAACAATTTTTTTATTATATCCTAAACCACTAATTGTTTCACCACTAGCAATCATTTTAACTCATCAACTGTTGCACGCGTAATCCTAGATCTGCAATTCAGAGATCTGATGTGAACAGAAAGCTTTCGCTCAAACAAATTTATACCCACACTTTTTTGTGTAAGTAAAACTGTTTTTCAAGACTAATAATAATAATAATGGATATATTTTAGCTAATATAGCTACATTTAGATCAGTAATAAAAGATACATAATAACATAATGTTCAGATGAGTTACGTTATGCATTAATGTAGTTAAAATAAACTCTCCAATTGTGCTCTCAAGCAAACCCAGAAACCAAGTACGTTTAACGGTAAAAACAATACTTCTAACCGCAAAGCATGTTGGTGAACTGAATGATTCAAGAACCTATAAATTTTATAATTTATCAGTAAAATTCCAAAAGATTATTCGTAAATTGAAGAAAATCAATATCTCTTAAAACCTACCAGTGAGATTTAATACCTATCAGTAACTTGTAGATGCCATTCATCAGTGTATCAACTAGTCAACAAGTTCATAAGTGAAACCCAAACACTGTTTTAGTATTTTTTCAGTTATTGAAGAAACAATGCCAAAGTGTCAAACTTACAAAACCAAAGTCCAATTTCACTATTTTTTTGTAAAAAAATTATCTTGTAATTTACAAATGTTTTAAAAAAGGAATACAGTCAAAATATGAAAGTGTCATTTTAGATTTTATCAATAAGGTCTAAAACCTGTCAGTGTACTTCTAATCCAAAAAGAACTAGTTGTAGTTTTTTTTTTATGATATACAAGGCAAAAGTTCATTTTGCATAGTGAAGGACAAACATAATCTGAACTATTTGGCCATCATAGAATATTGCACAAATTTAAATATGGCATTATTTATTCAAAAGGTTTAAACGATTTGCATATTAATAACACTACAAAAAAGTAGTAGAATATGTTAATTCATAACACAAAAATACTTAAAACATAATAAACTATAAACTTACTTGATCAGGTCGCAATCCAGGTGGAACCCACGTGTATTCCTCCAAGGCACATCCCGAATCGTCATCCGATTGCGAATGCCTTTGCGGATCATTGGCAGATGGTGCAAAAGGCGAACCCTTCCCCAACAATCTATCTGCTGGATCCAACGAAGGTAGTTTTCCACCCGGTGAAGGTAAAGCTGGTGGCGAAACTGGGGGGTTTATACCCCCCTCACTCGTCGACATATCACTATCGGGCCAGGCAAAAGTCCGACACACCTGCCTAAAACAACAAAGAAAAAATAACATTAATTTTCATAAAATTATGCAAAACAATGTTTGCAAATTCTAAAGATGTTAATTGCAAAATTAATAATTTAATAACTAATTAAATAAATGCTAATTAAATCTGAAATATTAACGTCTATGGTGAGTTACAATAAAATTTATTAAAACTTGCTCAATTCATTAAACTCCTTCTGTCAAAATATAACGTTTTATCTCGCGTTTAGCGCCGTGGTGGGCTAAACCATCAATATATTCCTCTATAATTAAATAAATCAAATTCCATGTCATAATTTTATTAATTATTTCGCAAAAATGTCGTAATTTTATTTTGTCATTCGTTAATCACTATAATTTGCTAATGAAATTGGAACAAATTAGAAAAAAAAAAAACTAAGTGGTTTTGCAACGTGACAAAATTTCCAGTCTCATAGCTGTAACGTAATCTAACGCACGTGAGAAAAATGAAGAATTTTCACCATTCTTACACATAGCTAACCGAAATTAGCCCAATTAAGTGAAACCGGCCACCGTAGGAGCTCTCTCGTAATCGTTCATAATTGCGAGATAACTATCATAAATTAATGAGTGAACTGTGTGTGAAACGGTCTGTTTATAGTCTTAGATCGCTACCAATTCTATTTTCAACCTACCGCAGAGAATTTTCAGGAAGCCTAATATATTGTAACGTTAGATTGACTAATAAAAAGAATGATAATAAAAATGGAGTTAAATATCTAATTAGAAATGCCGATAATTATTATTAGTATGATGGTTTTATTGTGTGTCCAATTAAATTAATTTTATTGTATGGATGAAACGGAAATGTGAACAGTATTATGTATTATTTTATAATGATGAATTTAATCTTCCTTTATTCGTTATATAAATTACATTCACATTAAATTACTAAGATAATGTAAAAAAATATATAATCAAATGAAGAATTGCTAATTTCATTTTGTCACTCTACATTTTAAATTAATTAGCTTGATGAACCTATCTCATTAAAAGAACGTGCGTAATTTTGTAACATCCTTATTACATATTGAAATTGAAGTTATTGTTGTCAATAAATGAATTATTAGTTAATTAATTAATTTATCGATTAAGTTAATAACTTAATAATAATTATGTTTGTCTTTGCTGTACTTTGTTTTATGTTTATCAACAATACTTTATAGTGCGACAATTATACAATTGTGAATAGCTATAATGATTTTCGTTAGAAATAAAGTAAAATGGCTGTTTTAAGAGGAAATAAATCCACACGGACTCTTCCGCTCTTATTATAGCAGCAATAATCGTAACTATGATGTTGTTCGAAGCCATCTCGGACCGGTGTTGCGCTTTGTGCGATGGGGTATAAATTGACGCGGCTTGATAATGGCCTTATCCTACTTTATGTTCTTGCATTGTCCACCGGCACTCGCGGAGCCGCGACCGCCTGGTAATATTTTCCTTGTAGCTTGAATGGCGAGCCGGATAGTTCATATTTATCGACCGGTTCGGCGGCCACATGTTTACATTTTTTTTTTTCAATTTTCGTATAATTCCAAGAACGCGGTCGCGAACTGCGACCTCTCCATTCAGAAATGCCGCCGCGACTATAAATCACAGGATGGACGGACTGGTTGCGCAATAATGCGGCCGTAAATCGTGTCCCCTTTTTTGCACGTATTTGGCATCGATTTATCCGCAATCGATCCGGCACTATCAGCGTTTTAAACGTATCGGCTTCAATAATCCCTGGCGGTGTTTGATCCACCGCGCCAATTATGCCACAAAGTGAAACACGACGACGGAACTAAATGCATGGATTAGATTTATTAGGGTCCTTTGTGTGACTGTATCTAATACTCGTGTAGCAGAAGTAATTATAGGAGCAACATTAGTCATTCACTTTTATTAGAATGCCTGTAGAATAAACAGGGAAATGATTTATGCTTCTGTTGTTGCTTTGCATAATAAGAGAACATTCAACGTACCTCAACATTTTAATCAATTAATTTCAAATTGAATTATTTCTTTTAAATTTTAATACAAATATTTTTTAAAACAAATTCAAATTGTATCCACTTCTAATGTAGCCTAGATCTAGATAATTATTATAAGTTATAAACTAATAAGTATAGACAAGAAAATGCAAAGCTATTATTGTACTACTTATTATTCGAAAATATAAATGTTAACTATAATCCAAGTTTCAAGACTTTTAAATTATATCACGGGTACAAACTTCAATACGCTTCGACCCTAGGATAGTACGCTCGATCATTAAAATTAAAAACATAAAATATTTTAATTTTTTTAATCATTTATTACTGTGATGATGTTGTTATATTATTAAACTGTATCAATTAATTTAATGAAAAACAAAAGATCTAAAATTAATCAGTCAAACCCAATCCGACCAAATATAGACAATTGTTTCGGTTTTCACAAGTCCTTATCAGTCAGAGTTATGTCACCTGACAGAGAAGAGGTGTTGTAGCCCACAAGAAGCGCGCTTACTAAGTTTTTTTGAAAACACGCCTCCGGCTTTTCCTTCCGCTCTGCGCTCTGGAAAAACCTTCGTACCCTCCCGATTACTTGATCACAAATACTTGGATAGGTGAGCAAGGCATACAGTTTGTTGATTGCGGAACAGTAGTTTCAACTGCAGTACCCGCCCAAGTGTTTGTAATGCAATTTCTTGATCACAAACTCTTAAGTCGGTGAGCCGGTTATACAGTTCATTGATTGCGGGACAGCAGTTTTAACACCCGCCCGAATGTTGTGATCTAATTTCATGATCACAAAACTTAAATGGGTGTGCGGGGCACAAAGTTGATTGCGGGAGACTAGTTTCAACTGGAGTTCCCGCCTACCTGCTCAACACTTGGGTGGGTGGGCAAGGCTCACACTTTATTAATTGCAGTCCAGTAGTTTTAGCTAGAGAACCTGTCCACCCGCTTAAATGTTTGTGATCCAATTTCTGTATACCCGCTCACCTACTCAAGTGTTTGTGATCACAAACACTTGAGTAGGTGAGCGGGTATACAGTTTATTGATTGCGAAAGAGTAATTTTAACTGGACTTCCCGCCCAAGTGTTTGCAATCCAATTTCTTAATTACAAACGCTTGAATCGGTGAGAAGAATGTACAGTTCATTGATTGCAAGACAGTTGTTTTAACTTCCCGCCTACCCAACCATCCGCCCAAGTGTTTGTGATCCAATTTCTTAATCATAAACACTTGAGTGGTTGTTCGGGGCACAATTCCTTGGTTACGGAACAGTAATTTCAACTTGAGTACCTGTCCACCCGCGCAAGTGTTTTTAATCCAATTTCTTGATCACAAACATTTGGGTGAGTGGGCGGAGCACACAGTTCATTGATTGGGGGATAGTAGTTTCAACTGAAACTCCCGACCACCCGTCCAAGTGTTTGTGATCCAATTTCAAATCATAAAAACTTAAGCAGTGATGCAGGGCACACAGTTCATTGATTGCTGGACATTAGTTTCACCTGAAGCTCCCATGAGCTTAAAAAGATTATTTTTTAATTCTTTGACGTAATGACATTCCCGCTCGCCCGCTCAAAATCGCAAAAAAACATAGAACTATTAAACAATTAAACAGTATTTTTGAGACGGACAATCACACTGTTGTTTAGCAAATTTTTCGGTACTGCCGGATAGAGTAAAAAGCGCATGAAAAAGCTTTTGGAGACAAACTTTTTGGCATGTCAGTGACTCTCGTGTGGTCAAAAATTACAAAGTTAGACTGTCGCCTAATATGTAGAAAAATTTAAAAAAATTGATTACTATAAAAATTCATAGAAATGTGACCACGCGCAACCGTAGAAGTAAAACTCCTGATTATTTCTATTCTTTGACGCAATACGACATTCCCGATTTCAAGCGCTTACTCAAGGTCTCACAAAAATGCAAAAAAATAAAGAAGATAGCATAAAATTCTGAAAAAAAAGAAGCATATCTAAATCCGAAGTCAAACGTTGACTGAGAGTAAGACTGTTTTTAGGTCCAACCAGACAATAAATTGCAATTTCACCCTTTGAGACGGCCGCCCACGATACAAAAACCGTCAACAGAACAAAAACAAAACCGCTCCCGCGGCGTCAATTCGAACGTTCAAGTTAGTACGCAACTTAGAACCCAAATTAGCGTTTCGATGTTCTTCCCAGTCCTGACGGTGCCAGTCTCGTCAACCATGACGCGCAAACCATGAAAGCCCACAAGATCGAAACTCGTGTCGGTTTCTTCGAAAAACCATAAAAAAAGCTTGCCAAAAACGCCGGTAAGCAAAAGATTTCGTTGGAGTCGGTCCAAAATTTAATTATAATTGGAGGGAAAAAGTTACAATTAAAAAACACTAATTTGCTTTTTACCAAAAAATCGGAAATTTATCCAAGCGTGCTCCTTGTTAGCCACACTACTTTTGCGATTGTACCATCGTTCGCCCGCAAACATCATAATTAATTATATCCAAATAGCAAATCACCCATAGAATGCGCTAAATAAACAAAATGTTGTAGCAAGCACTAAGGCATTGAACAACATAAACATAAAGAAATAACTGTGTTCTATAAACCTTAGATTCATGTAGTGTAACATGATGTTTCCACGTATAGTGAGCTAGCTACTTTTAAACTCTTCCAATGTATTAGAAATTGCTCTAAAGTGTTCCAAGATGTACAACAACTTTTCAACTCCACCTAAAGTGTTCTAAACTGTTGCCGGGTGTACTGAGCTATTTCAATTTAAATTAATCTGTTTCAATGTAATTTAAGTTTGTTTCTAAACAGCACCTAATCTGTTCTCAAATGTTTCCAAGTGCAATAAGCAAATTCTAATTAGTATTAAACTCAATACAATAAATTAAGAATTAATAATAATAATAATAATAATAATAATAATAATAATAATAATATTTATTTCAAAACGAACAAGTTACATATACATATAAAAATAGATGTACATCACATTGTGTTTGAAGACGTCAAAAAGTGTTTAATAATTTAATTTATGTAGTCTTTAACCGAATAGGGTTCCAGTTCCACAAGATATTGTAAAATTTTATTTTTAAATTCTTTTTTGTTATCAGCTTTTTTCCTAATTGCTTCTGGCAGGTTGTTGTAAAATTTGATACACGTATAAAGTGTACCATCTTCAAATTTTTTAGACGGTGACCGGGTATTTGCATTAAAGATTGTTTTCTTAAATTGTAACTAGTTTCTTTGTTTAAATAATCTGCAAAAAGAGATGGGTGGTTGTTTAAAAATAATAGACAGCGGTATATATACAATCCAAATACTGTTAGAATATTTTGTTGTTTAAAAACTCCACGACATGAATCATTGTATTTTTTGTTTGTAATTATTCGAAGAGCTCTTTTTTGGGTCACAAAAATGTTTTTTGTGCCCGGACATCCTCCCCAGAAAATTATGCCATATTGTAGTAAAGAGTATATATTAGCATAGTATATGATTTTAAGTGCATCAGAATTAGCTTCTTTTGATAGAACTCGAAGACCATAACATGCGGTGTTTAATTTTGCATTTAGGTAAGTAATGTGATCGCTCCAGTTTAAGGTATCGTTGACTTGATTTCCCAGAAACTTTGTGCATGAGGTACATGTTATATTTTGTCCTATAAGTGTGATGTCATTTGGCGTTATTGTAGCTTTGGTAGTTTTAAAAAACATTACATTTGTTTTTTCTGCATTAAGTATTAATAAATTTTCTATAAACCAGTTATCTGCTGCTGTCAGGCATATATTTGCATCCTGAATACAATTTTCTAAATTGTTGCTGTTAATTAGAAAGGTGGTGTCGTCTGCGTAATTAATTATTTGCACATTGTTTCTTTGAAATAGTGATGGCAGTTCATTTATATAAATTGCAAATAATAGGGGAGCCAGTATGCTTCCTTGCGGAGCTCCGACGTTTACTGCTGTTAATGTAGATTCTTCAAGGTTGCCTTTTTTTCTCACTATTACCTTTTGGTATCTGTTTTTGAGATAGTTTTCTATCCAATTAAGAGATGTTCCTCGTACTCCATAGTGTCTTAGTTTTTTTAATAATACTGAATGGTTAATGCTGTCAAACGCCTTTGTTAGATCGACAAATATTCCACATGGCACATGTTTATTTTCTAAGCTATTTAAAACTTGCTGGGTAAAATCAAAAATAGCTGTATCAGTGTTTTTCTTCTTCATAAAACCATGTTGGTTTGGATTCCATAACTTGTTATCGTGCATAAAGTTATAAAGTCTTTCAAACATAATTTTTTCAATTACTTTTGATAACGTTGGTAAGAGACATATTGGTCGATAGCTTGAAGGATCGGTTTTTGTTCCTTTTTTAAATAGCGGTATAACCATTGCTACTTTTAACTTTTCAGGGTAGATTCCTAATTTAATCGATTCATTTATTAAATGACAGAGCGGTGTTACAATAGAATCTATTATTTGTTTTAATATATTGCTAGAAAATCCATCGTTTCCTGTAGATTTAGAGTTTTTTAAATTTTTAACGACATTTATAATTTCGGTATTGGTTGTGAGATTAGGGTGAAATTCTTTATTGTGGTATGGTACTTTGCAGTCATAATTATCCGATTGCTGCTCTGTAAAGTTTTCTAATAGGTTTGAGATGCAGTTTGTAAAGTATTGGTTAAACTCTTCTGCCGATGGAATATTCGAAACTATGTTAGAGTTATATTTTTTGTTGTTGATGCTGTTTTTTACCATTTTCCATACCGTTCGTGATTTGTTGTCGGAATTTTTAATAGTGTTACTAAAATAAACTTTTTTTTCTTTGGATAGTAGATTCCTATACTCTGTTTTCTTTTTGATATACAAATCTTCTCCATTTGGCATATATTGTCTAAGAATACATAGTAGTTCGAGTTCTTTCTTGCAACTAATAAGTTGAGGAGTTTCTATCTGTTTAGGTTTATTATTTGTTATTAATCTTTTTAAAACAGGCATTGTTAAATCTAAATTGTATTTTAGAATATTTATAAATATCTCCCATTTCTTGTTAACATTATTAGAGTTGTATATACAAGACCAATTTTCTTTTGATAAAGCAGTTTTTAATCTCTGAATATTTTCTTTCGAAGTTATTCGCGAGAACGAATATTTGTGAGAACTATATGTTTTTAATTTAGTGTATATTATTTGTGCCGTGTGGTCTCCTATGTGGCTGTGTTCGACCGTAAAATTTAAATTAATATTAGAGATTATGTTATCTAAACAAGTCTTACTTCTGTCTGTTATTCTTGTAGGTTCCTTTATATGTAGCTTTAAATTAAAAGATAATAGAAGTGATTCAAAGTCTTTTTTATTTTTAGTTTCTATCAATGTGTTTATGTTGTAATCTCCTACAATAATAAATTTATAGTTTTTGTTAAATAGAAAAAATTGTTCTAAAGTGTTCCAAGAAGCACATGAACTGTTTCTAACAGCACCTAACGTCTTCAGAGTCTTCTTGGGTGTACTGAGTGTATTTAAGGTTAAAATAGATCCGTTTCAATGTTTCCAAATTAACAAATTGTTCTAAAATAAGCGAAATTCTGATAAGTTTTACAAACATCTTAATATTATCAAGTTATCATTAAAAAAAATCAAAAATTGCTTTCCATAAATTTTGTAGATAATTCAATTTTGCTTAACAGTTCTTATAAATACATTTTTAAAAGTTTCCCAAATAAGCTAGTTGTTTAAAAGTTTAGATCAAATTTGCAAAGATATAACTAATACTTTTGAATAAAAATATTTATTTAAAATTTGTAGAGAATTCAATTCTGCTTAAAAAAATATGCCTTTTCAAAACTGAGACTCCTCCAGTGTTCCAAACTGTTCTTAGGTTGTACTGAGCTACTTCAAACATAGGCTAAGATTTTTAAGTCTTACCTCTAAATATTGAGAGTTGCTCCATTAAAGTCGGTTTTGAAGAAAATGTATTATATTTGATTTAATTAATTATTACTTATTTAATTTTTTTGTTATAAAATAGCAACTATTTTATATTAAAAAAAATATAACAAACTTTCAAATACTTAATAATAATCTACATCAAACCATCAATGATGTACTTTTACCAACACATTTTCGAAATGCGAAATAAATGATGATGACATGAGTTTCAAACATTCCTGTATAATTTCCCTTTCTTTTAATAAAATATAGTTTTTATTATACTCTCATTACACTACATGCACAATTTCCTTCATTGTTGAAACATTTCCACGGCACAAACATTGTAATTATTATTTTATTATTGAAATAATTACTATTTTTCTATTTTTCCAATAATACACTTAGCGCGTGTTTCCATGTCGGTTTTATTCATATCTACAGACAATAGTGCACTCCCAAGATGTGGGAGTTTCCCAGGAGATTAATCTTGAGGCACCGTGACCTTTCCACCGTGTAGAAGCGAGCATGCATTTCTCCACAATTTTGACAGATACGTGAAGTAAATCATAACTAACAAGACCTTAGATGGACTAATTGTAATTTTTTGATGGGTCAATTTTCGAATGGAATATATGAATACTAATTAAATTTTATTTTTAAATATAGTAAAGAGTTATTAGCAAAAAGACATTTAAATAATTAATATCAAACTCGAAATGATGAATTTAAATAATTGCTTAATTAACGATATTATTTTATAGTATTTTTTGTTACTTTTATGATATTTGTATAGTATATTAATTGGCATATTAGATTCCGAATTGATTATATAAATTAATGTCAAGTCCAGACTGTCTTGCCTGCATTGGGCGGATGAATAATTTGTCAAATTTGGTTAGTTCGATTAGCCAGGTTTCAATTTATTGCGTATTCAATGTGGTGATGAATATATTATGACATTACTGTCAAAATTTAATTAAGAATGCCTAAACAGACAGAGAAGTATTATTAATTAGATATTGAGTTGGCTACTGTAAACTTCGCGTGGGCATTTGGCGTATGTGGAACGATTTTAAACAACTCTCATTGTTGTCGTTTGGTTTATAAATAAAACTATAAACGTTTATGAAATAATAAAACAATTTACTATTTACGAATTTGTGATAAAAATATAGTAAATTATTTTATAAACATAAATTATCACGTAGTAGAGGTCACAACCATCAATTATATAAACATTTTTTTATAATAAATAAGTAATGATAAAATTCGTTTATGTGTATTTTGGGAATTTAAAAGAGTAAAGAACATATAATTTTAATAAATAAGTATAATAGTTATCTATGCTATATGTTTTAAAATGAAAGTGAGCAAAAAAACAAAATTTGTAACAAATTGCATACACAATTTTTTGTAATTAAAGTAAGTCATTATGATATTAATAATGACAAATAAAATGTTGACATTTTAATACAGAATTGCAAAAATAAGGTTTTATAAAACTGAAACGTAGTTTCAATTTGTAAAAAACTTTAGACTTAATCTTTATCCAATAAACAAAAACACATGACAGGTGCACACATTCTTGTAAATTACAAAGTTGGCATTAACTTTTTTTATGTGAATCTGTTGCACTGTCTTTGACAACAAACAAGTTTGTCTGATAAATGAACCAAGTCAAGCAATTACAAACTGTTTATAGATTCGTAGAGGCATATGACAGTCAAGAATATCCAACAAACCGGAGCATGTAAATCAGCAAACAAACGCTCCGATAATTGCATCGTAACCTTGCTCATCGCTCCGGCCTTGGAACTCACAACAAACAAAGAAAGTTCCAGTGCTCCAGAGTCAAGCGGCGCTACCTAGTACCTACTATGGCGCCCCCAGCAAATTTCAAACACGTCGCCCTCGTCTTTCAAGATGTTAAAACCCATTGCTAAACATTTTATTACATTTTAAATCAGAAATTACATAGGTCTCTCTCAGAGTGAGAGGAATGGCTGGTTTCATTCCATGAGATAGCTCCTTACTAGGTTACGTTATCATATATTTTACCGGCACGCCCCTAGTAGTTGAGCTGGGGTGACGGTGGTGTTCCAGTTCCACAGGATGCAGAGTGTACAAGTTTATGGGCAGTAACTTTGAGCCAGTCAAAACTTTTCTGCCTCTAGAACATGTATTTGTTGACGGGTGATTTAATACTTGCAGTCGTTGATAGCAATTTCTCTTGCTCTTCAACGTCATTATTTACTAGTTTGTCGCTGCGGTTTCCAACTTTACGCGCATTGTAATACTGAAGTGCAGCTGTCCTTCCATTATTTTGGTGGTCTGCCTAAAGGTCTTTTGGAGTTTGGCTTTTCATTTCTCGATTACTTGGCTATTTCGGAATACTCGGCGCACATTATTGGTTAGATGCAAGTTTAGTATAATCTAATCTTAGCATCATAGTTTATGTATTGGTTTTTTCCATATTAGCTTTCTTAGGCACTCTGATAGTTACTTTAAACTTTGTTGGTTTGGATCTGTACTACAGTTACAATGTCAGGGTCCGCGCATAGATCTTTTTACTACTTTTCTGCTTGTCGCATTTCTTCTTGTTCTTCGTCGTAAAGTTGTTAAAAGTGGTTCTCCCATTTGTCTTTTGAGATAGTTTGTGTCTTCCTGTACTCGTTTACTTCCTGTTTTCTTTGGCGCAGCATTCTCCATATCTTCTTTTGTGCGTCGTATAGGTCAGAATTCGGTTCTTATTCTTTTGATTTTTGTTTTGTTTTATTTCTTGCTTCTTTATATCTTTGGAGTTCTTCGGGTGTTCTGTTCTGGAAATTGCACTTGCCGCAGTGTTATCATCTTGTTACGGATGAGTAGTAAGGTGCCCAGATCGAGGTATGGTCTATCAGTTCTATTTTGTGCGTGATCGTGTGTGACAGGATGATTTTATCGGTAAATACGGATGTGAAAGATCGATGATACTCCTCTATTAGAGTAGAGTGTACCTCAGCGGGTTGTATGCACTACCTAGTATAATCTAGATTGGCGTTGTTGTCACTCAGTCAAGAATGTCCCAGTATAATCGTTTTACCTAATTTAGGTGGAAAATTAGCGGTGCTCGTTTCTTCACTTACAATGAGTAGTACGTGTACATTTTTCTGGGCATGGCCAGGTTGGTAAAGTTTTGACTGGCGCCGGAGTCGATTATTGCCGTTCGTGTTGGTCCGTCAATGGTTACGGCAATACTAAGTAAGTAAGCTCTTCCAAACTTGAGGCATTTTAGTAGTTACGCAAGTTAATGCATCACTTTTTCAAAGTTGTCCACTAGCTAAGCCTAGTGCCAATCTTTTGATTTTTAGCAAACACGCTGTTTACTGGCGTACCTGATAGTCAGTCCAGGATTTGACAGGTGATCGTAGATCGGTATGTTAGTCCAGTTTTCGGCTTTTGACAATGTAGTCTGGTAAGTGGCATCTCCACGCCGTACACTGCAGCTTTCCGGCAACGACCACAAACTTGGTGCCATCAACATACCACCAAAGTAACCCTCTAGAAATTTTAAAGGGCTATACCATTATCACCACCTTGTGCTTGCACACCCCGCCATGGCTTCAGGGCGGCCATTTGTAGCTCCTACATGCACTTACACACCGCTCCACAAACAAATAAACCGCCAGTTCTCCATTGAGCCATCTGTGAAGTGAATGCAATAGAAATAAAAAAATACGTTTTATCGGTTTAAAAATTTAAAAAAACCACTCGCTGACCGCGTTACGCCATCCCTGGATGCTATGTTCGGAGCGAGAATCTCCGTTGTGTCTGCACACTAACAGATTTCGTCATATGGGCTGTTTTTGGTAGATTAAGCTTCATTCTGAAAGGTATATGACAGCTGCATTCTGCTCGTTGCTACCTATGGTTTATAAACTATGGCAATGCCAAAAAATTATCAGTACAATGCTAGAGATTAATCTAAGAGATAAAATGCGCAAAAACAAAAATACAAGGCATCTTGCAGTACACAAAGAACCTCAAGTGGAGATGGGCTTAACATGTGCCACGGCAAAGCAAAAAACGGTGATCACACATAATAACTTTTTAGAGACCCCGAAAATCTAAAGAGCTTGAGAAGACCCAAACTGAGATGGATCGACTACACCCGGTATTAAAGTTGAATAGAACGCTAACCCGGCCAAAAGCAAACACCACTGTACTAAAAAAATCAAAAAAGTAGTTACAAAATTCACGCCACTATGAAACATTACGGTCAACTGCAAATAGTAAAAGTATTAGGTACATACAAACAAGAAACAAACTATGCAACACAACACATTGGTTACTCTCCCAACTGTTCAACAAAGTAACAGATGCAGGCCGCCTATATTTTTTTTTCGAGTCGTATGCAGACCATAGAAAAAATGTTTTGTTTAGACACAGGTATCATAGAAAGATAAATTAGCATATGCAATCTAACGGAAAAGATTAAAAAAAATCTATGTAAAAATTAAGTATTGTACAGATGCTCTTAATTCAATCTAGAAGTCTTGCTTTTAAAGTCTTCCTATAATTTTAGAAATAAATTTCGAAACAAATAACAATTTAAACATTATGTAACATTTATGTTGGACTAAATCAAATAAGAACGTAAACATAACTATACATACTGAAACAATGTTAATTATAAAAACTGCTCAATATTTCACTTTGTTTCATTTAAACGAGTTAAATCATCATTCGAATTACTTAAAGTGACAAATTAAACTTTTAAGTAGATACAATAATTACATTGCACTCGATGTGTCATCTCAATCTGATGTCACGGCAATATTTAGCGCTGTACTCATACCAAATCATATACATCAATTGAAGACAAAATAATGCAAATTGTAATTTTGTTTAAAAATGATTATGAAGAATAAAGAAAACAACTAACCTCAATTCAATTTCAAACAATTCAAAAATATATATGTCAATCAATATATATTCTTATAATATTTTTGCATTGTTACGACTGCAATCTTGTCTTTGTAAGACGTCATATTATTATTATAACATTATCCATTCTATAGCTTCTATGCAGAATAGTAGTTTAAGCATTTATTTAGTCTTTACCGTAATGTGTCCGTTATACAACTATTAATACTAATAGTATGCTAACTCATACGTTTCATTACGCACACATATAACGTGTGAAAAGTGTCAATTACGCACGGTGCCATCGGAAAAGTGACAGATCACCTACCATAGGTCAAATCTCATATTTTAATATTTAATAAGCAACTTAACTTTTGTTGTATACATTATAAATATTTTAGTCGTAATCATAGTGTACATACAACTCCCTCAAGAGTTTACATTGTTCACTTGTATGAATGCACCCCACAGGCTTGTGTCCAACGTTCATATTCGTGAAATATGAGTGTCATGTAGTGCTTCTTGCAGAATATACTATTAATAAATTATTGATTCTAATTGATTTATTGTATGTAGTAGCATAAATAGTATAGTGTATAATTCGCACACAATGTTCATTTTGCACTCATACAAATTGCAATAGTCCTGCAGCAACAATCATACTCGTGAGAAATGAGTATCATTACATGCTAGTTGTACAATATATTATTATTGAAATAATTGAATAATACATTTATTGTCCTAAATTTGCACAGTTGGAAAGCAATAAATTCATACAAAAAAATCGTTCAAAATGTAAGTGACCGGATATTCATTGGAAAGACACAGTAGAACTAGCAATTTAATAAAACCTGTTGATTTGCTGACAGCCATTAATATAATAATATAATATTTAATTTAAATTAAACTTTATGAATTTTAATTGGATTAAATAAAAATTCGATGTGGGAAATTAAATCGTGCCAAGTATATTGCTCCTTGCTCCATTTCTGCCCTCGCACGTTTATTATATATTAAGTATTTAATAAAAAAAAGAATCATAATAAATTATTAAATGTACCTTGAATTAATTAATAATGTCATTGAACCATAAATGTTAATCAATATATGAAACTTAAATCATACAAATAAATCAAAGAGAAATATTAATGCAGCAATTTAAGTCGTGAGATTTCAGATTCGATTTGGTTTGATCTCATATAAACGATTGTATCACAAAAAACAATTCGTATTGCTTTGAGGTTTTATAAATAACGAGGTTTCTCTAACCAAAAACATCTAATTCATGTTCAACGCGTATACAAAAAAATTCCTACGCTCGCTTTATTGGAAAATAACTGGGTTAAAAGAATTTACTGGTCCAGCTTTTAATTTGAATGCAAAGGAAGGTAGTGTGGTTGGAATGTTGTTGGAAGATATAAAAAATACTGCATCTACCTCAAACCGCCGATTTTTAACATCCTTTTAAAATAAAGAACACACACGTGTATGGGAATCAAGCGTGAAAAGTGCACATGTTTCACTTCACATAACACACTTTAAACACAATGCACTCACACACAAACACACTGACAAATTATTAAATAATTAATTGTCTTTCTCGCCGAAACGAATGTAAACACGCCGAGAATTCCATCCGAACTGAGTGTGTCGCTGCGGACTGGTTTCTGGTTTGTGACGCAATTTGTCCCCGCGCCGGGACCAAAATGAGAAGGACAGATACAGAATTCGGAACCGGCAGCCGAATTCTTATCAGTGACCTTTTAAAGAAGACAAAACAAACAGGTGGAGCATTAAAACGAGACGGACGGGAGTGGCGAGTAAGTAGAGTGGATCTTCTTTCAATTCAGGAAGGATTTATGTGCTGCTGTTTGAGTAATTGGGTTTTCTATGGTGATTTTATCTACTTACAAGCAATTTTTGTCTAAATAAGTAAATGGTTTTAGCAGTAATTTATTGTTAACGTTTTCTAGTGGGATTATTTTCCCATAGAGAATAATAACTTGAAAAATAACAAGGAAATAAATACTATAACATATATTAACTTTTTGTGTAATATTTAAAGTTCGGGAAAGCTGGAAAAAGTAATTCCTTCACGTAAAGGTATGCACATTTCTCTATAAATTTATAAAACAAAATTATTTAAATCATCGATTCCTAAATGAATATTTCATCTTAACAAACGTATTAAGCATGATCATTAAATAAGTAACTGATGTGTAAGTATTAATAAACGTTGAATTATATTATTATTTGCATTCATTAGCGCTATAGTATAATAAAGTGTATAACACTTTATATACATTTTCCAGATTTGGTTAGGTTTGAATCATAAATGTATTAAATTATTAGACTTATGACAAAATAAACGACATACAATCAAATTTATTGAAAATGAAAGTTGGTCTCAAAGCAGTATTCTGGGACATTTTTTAATTTACAAACTTTTTTTTACTATACTGCAATGTGTCCATTATGCTACCAGCATTGCTATGAAATAGTAAATAATGCTATTTCATACACGCTTATTAAGTAGTCGTATCAAAAGCATAATGTAGAACTCGCACAAAGTGCCCATTGTATGAATTGCACCACCTACCGAGGCTCTTGTGAAACGTTCATACTCGTAGGAAATGAGCATCAAACCGTCCTTGTTGCACAATATACTATTTAACACAAATAATTCTATAGTAAACTATGGGGAAGACACAAATTTAATCAGAAAAAAAACTATGCTATTTTTTTAAATCTAATTGAGACAAGCATCTCTACTCAAATTTCAAATAAATAGTAATAAAATTTTTACAAACAGTAGTGTTCAAATGTCTTGAATTGCATATAGATCTAAAATTGGGTAATATACATTTACAATCTAAAAAACAAATAAAATATAATTTTGTATTTGATCAGAATTTTGAAATACAAATAAAGCAGCATTGAAAGTTGTAGACTTAAAGTTTCTAGTATTTGTTTCTGATTATTGCACAGTTTAAAATAATTGAGGTTAGGGTATTTTAATAAAAATTTTATACTTTATTGTGCTGATTTTATTTTTATATGTATATTAAGACCGGTTTCGGCGGTTAGGCCATCATCAGTTCTAAAATATTACATTAATTATAAATATATATGTGTTACATGTTAATGTCATATTTTAGAACTGATGATGGCCAACCGCCGAAACCGGTCTTAATATATAAAAATAAAATCAGCACAATAAAGTATAAAATTTTTATTAAAATACCCTAACCTCAATTAAAGTTTCTACTTACATTTGGAATTTTTTTTTGGGAAAGCATTGCAACAGTGAACAGAAAATTTATTACGTAAAAAATACTATTAAAAAAAAAAACAAAATATACATATTTTGTATAGTTTATATATATTAACGAAATGTCTTATATATAATTTTAAAAACAAAGATAAGTTTATGCTATGTCAAAAAATTAATCCTTGTAATACGAAGTATAACTACAAAATTTCATATTTCATATATTTTGAATAAAATGGAATTATATTATTGATATTATTAAGCCTAGTACACACTAGTAGACATGTTGCGCAATTTTCTTCTCTGAGACGTGCCTCAGTTTGTCTACGTAGACATGTCTATAGACCAATCCCCGTCTAGGGGCTTGTTGCGAGACTAAAAATCGCAGGTCTAAATTCTCCCAATCGGAATGGGAGACCGCATGCAACGTTAGACAACATTTTGACAGTGTAGACATCACTCGGCGTCTAGAGACGAGACACGTCCCAGTCTGTCTACAGCTACGGAGTGATGTGGTTAGGCTGTTTACAGTTCTTTTAAAAACATGTGGTCTAAAGTTTTAAAACTGATTGAAGATTACCATGCGTTTTATTGTTGGCGTCTTCCAGTCTTAATTTATTTAATAATACACTACCAAACTTAGGTCCTTCTGCGAACACTGTTTACTTTTCGAGTTCTTTCTCTTGTAATTAGCACTAAGCAGGAACTCATTCCACACAAAACAGTGTCCTCCACGGTAAACTGCAAAGATGAGACTGAGAAACTCACACCGTAGTGTGAACGCTAGACAAGACAAAGAACGGTGCAACATGATCTACTAGTGAGTACTAGCCTTTATATTGCAATTTTATGCTGTAATATTGTCATTTAATATTTTATGTTTTATTATTATTATATCTATTTCTTTATTACGTAATATGTAAAAAGTTACCTGAGATTCCAAAAACTCAAGTTATCAATAAAAACAAATATCTTCAGTATGTTTTTCTCGTTATAATGCAGCTAAGATGATACAGCTGAGCAGTAAAGTAACTTAGAACAATTTTTAAACTGTCAACTATATTATCTGACAGATTCTTCTCAACCTTCTCCGATCTAGTAATATTGAGAAGTCTAGTTTTGATCATTTTCAAAAATCTTTTACAAAAATGTAATGTGGTCATTATGATAATGATTTCTATAGAAATATTAAAATTTTCAAAAATTCCGTTCCGTACAAATTCGTCAGACAATCCATTCAACTAAAGTTAGAATAGCTTCTATATTGATTACACTTTAGTCTAATTGGATCACACTGACTCTTTTATTCGAAGGTTTTATCCAATCCAAAAAACAAAGATGTGTTAGCAATGCATCTACCACCATCTGCTTAGCTCACTGACAACGCCTGCGTTGGCATGATATTATGATCTAATTAGCTGTATTTAACAGTTTCACAAACAAAGCCTGACCACTAAATGCTTTGCCAGCAGTTCTATAGAAACAAAGCACCTTAGCCTTTTTTCAAACCACATTCTCTTTAATTCTGAATTGTTCTTCAAAATGCAAAGCTATAGATTGTCCAATTTTAAACTTTGAGTATGGGGTATTTTCCATATACCTTTCAATATCAAAAAAAAAAAATCCAGTGCAAGTCTGCAATAACTTTTCTAAGATATTTTTTTCTCTCTGTAATTCCGTTCTTGATTCTAACGATCCAGTCTTTCCACTTGTAAAACAATGCTTTCAGTGCATTTCTTCATCTTCATAAGCCTGTATCAAGCCACTCCTGGACATAGTACTCTTCCATTTCTTTCCATGTTCACCGGTTTTGTGCTGCATCCAGTTTTTTCCCGCTTGCCTCTGTATATCGTCTTGCCATCTTAACATGAGTCTGTCAATGCGTACTTACATGACACCATGTAATTAGCTGTATCCTACAATTTTCGGCATGTAGTTCCTTGTACTGGCCAGCCTTATGAAATTAAATTAATTAAAGGAGTGACGTACAGCATATTCTGCGCTACAGATACCAACAACCTAAATGTGTACTCCCTTAATCCACTTATGTTGAGTAACAGCTTATCCGCTCTGATCGCATGTTAGGCAAAACCCAATGTTTGAATTTTCCCTTGGTTATCACTTTTTCGTTTAGCAGACTGAACGTCATTTGCCTACAAAAAAACCACTTCGAATTCATAAGCCAGTTTTAGCCTATTTTCAAACCACATCCTCTTTGATGATGAATGATGAGAACACTATAAGTTGCCCAATTTCAAAAGCAAAAGAACAAAAGTATTTGTTTCTCTTTGTAGTTTAGTGGGATTTTTTTCTCGAAGATTTCCCTGCTTGTTCTACGAGGTCGCTTACTTTACTTCTCGCCCAAATATCCTTCTTTTTTTTGTATATCCCTTAAGCTGATTCACAGCATCGCACGCTCCATCGTACGTTGACAAACTCGTAGTTGTTGTGTACTTTACTTTGTCAAGGTGACTGTATTTTTGCTTCTTTAAAAATATGTGCCAGTTTTGTAAATGCAGCTCAAGCTAAATTGATTCTCCTCCTTATCTCGGCTATTTAGTTGCTCTTGTTTAACCTGATGTTGTGTGCAAGATATATATATTTTTCCATTACTTAAAGTGTGTAGTTATCGATAGTAACATGGATATCGTCTGTGCTAATAACCTTTGTTTTTAAAGATTCATTTCTAGGCCTACCTTCAGTTCACACAACATAGTCCTAAGTTCTTCCTGGTTAGTGCTAATGATCATAATGTCGTCGGCAAATCGAAAATGGTTCAAACCAAATTTTTACAAACGTTTTAAATAATTTTAGAAAAATTTAATCAGCCTGTCTTACCTCTCCTTGCATTGGGACCTTCTCCGTTGCTAAGTTTTCGTCTATTTTGACATGGAGTGTAGCGCATTTGTAGATGTCTTTAATGAGGTTGGTATATCTTGAGTCAATACTCGCGTTACTCATTGCCTTCTCAATAAAGGTACGCACCGTTTGAATGTGTTGTACTATAGCCGCTTCGGAATCCGGCCTGTTCCATGGGTTGGTGAAAATCAAACATTTTGTTGAGGTGGTTGCTTATAATTACTGAATCAATTTGAATGTACTGTTAGTCTTTTTCGTGTTAGATCTCTTTTTCTTCTTCATATGCTCTTAGCAGAGGATTCAATTGACTTTGACTCTATGTTTTTTTTATTCTCCTCACCATTTGCCTCCATCGTTCTCTATTTCTGGAGGTGTTGATGAGCTGTGCTAGTTTTATTTGATCCATCTTTCCTTGTACAATAAGCTTTTCAAGATTGTCATTATTCCGTCTTGAAATATGTCCAAAATATTTTAGGATGCTCAAACAAAATTGTTAGAGCTACTCTATATTATTTAACATTGCAATAGTATTGTAAGCCTTTTACAGATTGTTTTGAGGATCAGTTGTTCTTTTATGTTTTTAATAGTTTTTTTTTGTAGTTTCGCTTCAAGTATCTCTTGTCCTCTTGTAATTTAAAAGACAATCAACCTCAAAGTCAATTATCCATATGATCTGCATTCAGTGATTATTGAATACATAGTTTTGGGTAGCGGGTCCTTCATTCGCGCTTACTTTTCACATATTCCATAGGCCACGCTATTCTGGGATTACTGTATACAGCTACACACAAATTGTGTGGCCGGTATAATAAGCAACTTAATATACATAAAAATTATGTTGACTGTGGTTAAACTCATGCCTTTGCCCGTTTTAGCATTGTTCAATCTCAGAACTACGTCGCCAATGGAATATGTAAAATGTAAACGCAAATGAAAAATGCTAAAATTATCAAAGGCATGAGTGCAACCACAGTAAACATAATTTTTGTGTATATTAAGTTGCCTATTATACCGGCCACACTATTCGTGTCTAGCTGTAGCTCTTGGCATTTCAAAAGAATAGATATCGTAATGTTATTGTGGTATATTAATAAACAATAATCAGTAAGTATTAATCGCACCAAACCATACAAAAATAAGAATAATACATATTATATATGTATTATAATAAACTAAATACTCTCTTAAATTTTTACATATGTTCGCAAATTAGTTGTGCCGTAGCTATGCTGCACACAATATTAGAAAAACGACATAATATAATATTCTTATAAAATAAAATATGTACAACTTCCCATTTACAAATACTTAATTAAAAATTCCTATATCATATAAACTAGATACTGGAAAGGCAACAAATGATTCAATAGTGGTTTGTTTTAGACAAAGAATTCACAACATGTGTTATATTTTTTTCACAAAAAAGTAATAAAATTAGAAGAATTGGAATTTTATTCCATTTTAGGATAATGGAGTAAATGTATTAGGAGCCTATAATCCTACCCATTTACCACAACACTGCGTTGAAAAAGTGAGATGAAATTAATTGTATTGCCACATTGCCTTGTTTACAAATTACTTTTAGTTTCAAAAAACAAATATCAATTTATATGGGTAGAAACCAAATAACAATTACAATAAATAAGGATTGCTTTTTTTATATTATTTATATTAACGATTAGAAATTTTTCTGTTCCTGTTGAAATAAATAAACACCAATACAAGAACCAGTTTCATAATCAAATTAAAATATTTATAGATACTTTAAAATCCATCATTAAACTTGATATGTTTTTATTGCTGTGTAAATTTTAATAATAATAACATATTTAAAGCAATGATTGTGTCGAAATACTTTATGCCCATTTGTCACTTCCTCACAAGCTCAATGATTAATTAAAATTCCACGGAGAAATCAAACATACACCATATGTTAGTCAATATACAACATCTCAGCTTCCGTTTCGTGTGTGTTAATGATACAATCCTCCAGATCCGATTATATTCAGATTTATTTTCAAGAGACCGACACAACTGACGTTGATTATAATAAACTTTGTTTTATCGCCCATTAGAAACCGAGAAGTTGTTTATTTTAAAAACATGTAAAGCTCATCGAGGTTTTAAGATGCTTTCATGTTGTGTATGCGCAAGTGTCGTGAAAAATTTATTGTATGAGTGTTGACAGGTGAAGATAAGGCAAGGAAAAGAAAACAGTCTCTAGGTAGATAGGTGGAAACAACGGAGCGAGATGAGAGAATAGATATTGGTGGACATTAAAGTGCCACCAATACGGGATTCCGTGTCACATGCCATCAGCTTTCAGAAGCTTAAAAGCTTCAGGCCAGTAGCGTATCAAATTTCGCGGCGGTTAGTCTAGACGTCTGGCGTCTTAAACTAAAAATATAATAGCAAATTATCAGTTTAGTTTAATCGATAAAAATAGATTGATTTAATGTGAATTCTTTTTATAACATAAATTTGTATAAAATAAAATAAAATATGTAATTTAAAATTTTATAAATTTTTGGAAACAAACAAAAATATTTTATTGTCATAAATAGTAATAAAGATATAACTGTATCATCCGTATTTAATGCAAATGCTTTACATATTTTGAAAATCGTTGTTGCTAGAGTCAAAATTTTTCGAATTGAATAATTTGTTTGTCAACTTTTAATTTTCAGAAAATGTATTACCAATATTTTTGAATTCATGCTATTACTGCCTTAAATCGTGTTATCTAAGAAACTTTCAACAATATTTAACATTAAAGCTGTAACTATTCGATACAATACTGTCATAGTTTTCAAGTTATTTTTTGGTAAATTTACGGCTTTCATACTTATACGATAAAATTAATAAAATAATAAATACCAATACAATTAAAAAATTAACCAAATATCACAAGTAATAGTTTTCCTAAGGACGGCAGTATTGTAGTTGTATCTTTTTTAATGAGTTTGAGAAGGCGCAAACATAGCTGGATGCCATTGCAATGCAACAAATTGTAAAATAACACAAAAAGCAAAGAAAGATTTTAGATAAATAAAAACTAGTTTATCCAGAAGTAAACAAGATTAAGCCTTAATAACATCCTGCATTCAATACTGATGCTTGTTGCCGTTCTCGCTAGTTTGCATGGCGCCCCGATGCAAAAAACTAATGTTCGCCTCCCCTTTAGAATAGAATATATTTTCTCACAATTTGCAATAAAGAAGTAATTAATATACAGAGAAGGGCATAATGGAGTTCCTTAATGTTTTTTCAATTCTCACCATATTTAGAGAAATCCTGGCAATGTCTTCATAAATAAACTCATTGAGTTCTTGTGAAGTTCGAGGACAATATTTAAAAAACCTTTGCGATGAAAAGTCATTTAAAGGAATCTCTTAAAAAAAAAAAACAGCCGACAGGGAAAGTAGCGTGAGAACAACGTGTATGTATTTCTCCATTTTACAAAAAACTCTCAAACATCTCTCTTTAAAAATAAAGCCCCACAATGCCCAAAGAAGACAAAGCACACCAAACGGTGACTTTTGTTGTTGTAAAGATGTCGTTGTTGGAGTTCTCGTAAATTATCAACAGCCTAATATAAAAAATTCTGCTTATTAAATTTTGGACTCATATCAAAATCGTTTTTCAATCATTTAAACCAAAGCGTGTGTAAAACGCCCTCTGCGTCGCAGTCACAGACTAAGCGTGTTTCAAAATAAACCACCACAATAAAATTTCTTAAAACCTTATATATTACCCCAGCTAACGGGACTGACCGCGCTGTTCTACCTCATCAGAGGCCCGCCCCTTCAGTGTTTGTTTGAAATATGGGATTTCATTATGTTCTACATTATATATATTAGTCAGTCGCAACTCAATGACGGGTAGAGAGCGAGTAGATGACGTTTGGACACTGTTTGAAACACAAAGTAGTTTGGGCTTAATATCAAAATCCAAAGGCGCGTCCTAGCACTATAAGCCAAAAACGTTAAAATTTACGAAGGGAAACCTCACTTCGCGCTTAGCAGTGTTTGTCATTTCCACACTGTTAGCTGCTTTTCAACCAAAGTGAGCGCTGTCATCAAGAAGTAGACATTATTAATCAAAAGAAAACAATTGAATTTTTGTAATGTCCGCAAACTCCGTGCTTCTTCTAGAAAAGTTCTTCTTCTCCTAAAAATAGTGCTCCAATAATCTGGAAACTTTGCTCAAGAAAATCAAAAATTCGCTCCAACTTCAAAACCAGTGCTCCGATTACGTCAATTTTAGGTTTTGGTTTTTGTTTCAAACAAAGCTATTGATTAAATAGCGTTTTTCAAAGATTTCCCATACGTCCGGGATTCGCACAAAAAATCCGTCCTTCTCAGTTTTCTCTTGTGCCACAATTTCTTAAAATGCTCTGCCATAGCTGAGGTTCAAACCTGTGAAATGATCAAACTTATTTTTAACAACTGTCCCGACATCCTCGGTCAGGCGGTAGACGAAGTTCTGAAGAAAGGCCGGATTCCTTAAAGCTGAAAGCAGGGTACCCCAGTCTTAGTGAAAAAGCCAAAGAAGGATATAAATGACAAAACAAGACCGATCTGCCTTCTGAATTCAATGTCGAAGCTATGCGAACAGATAGTTGCGCGCAGAATTACAGACAGCATAAAACTTACAAAAGATCTTTCCGAGCGACAATACGGATTCAAAAGGAACAGATCTGAAGAAAGGCCGGATTCCTTAAAGCTGAAAGCAGGGTACCCTAGTCTTAGTGAAAAAGCCAAAGAAGGATATAAATGACAAAACAAGACCGATCTGCCTTCTGAATTCAATGTCGAAGCTATGCGAACAGATAGTTGCGCGCAGAATTACAGACAGCATAAAACTTACAAAAGATCTTTCCGAGCGACAATACGGATTCAAAAGGAACAGATCGACTATCGACGCAGTTCTCAAGGCATCTGCAGAAAAGGCACTTGGAAAGTAGGTCCTTGTCACATTCGACGTGGAAAACGCATTCAACACGGCCTCGTGGCAAGGTATAGTGGAAGAGCTAAGCAGGCGAAATGTACCGAAATATCTTGTTAACATCATTCAAAGCTACTTTGACAAAAGGTACATCAGGATCGGGGAAGAGAGCATGTTAGAAATTACATGCGGGGTCCCACAAGGTTCAGTTGCCAGTTTTGTGAAATAACTTCTATGACAGTGTGCTAAAGCTGCATGTTGCTGACACGGTTGACCTAATTGGATATGCGGATAACCTGGCTATGGTGGTCCGGAAAAATAATGAAATGGAATTGATTGAAGACATCGAAGAAACCTCTTGCCGGATTGAAAGATGGATGAACAAAATATGAGACATCACATTACAAAGGCAGCGGAAAAGACAAAAAAAATCGGCAAAGGCAATATCTAGAATCATGCCAAACATCAATTGGTCTAGGTCTAGTAAGAGGCAAATTATGAAAAATATTGTCATACAGAAGTACAAGGAGATAAAAATCTCCAAGATGCAGAGGAAAGCAATGTTACGAGTCAGCTCTGCATATCGTACGGCCCCAACTAAAGGGCTACAGGTAATTACAGGTTCAATACCCATCCAACTGTTGGCCTGGAAAAGGAAACAAACGTGGAAATGTAACAACAAGAAAGACAAAAGAACGGAAACTATGAGACTGAGGGAAAGGGAATGGGCAGACAAAACGCAGACCTCTCAGTGGACCAAAAGGCTAATTCCAAACGTGGCAAAATGACAGAAACAAAAGCACGCGGAGATAGGCTACCATATCACCCAGTTTTTTACTGAGCATGGGTGCTTTGCAGACTATCTCTAAAGGTTTAAAGTCTTGGGTGACAAAAAGTGTAAGTACTGCAATAAAAAAGATTCCGCTGAACATACTATCTTAAAATGTCAGCACTGGAATAAAAAAGAGATAAGATGAGACAGACAATTGGCAGCAACTTAACAGCAAACAACATCGTCAGTAACATGTTGGAAAATAGGACAAAGTGAAACCTGATAGCTGCGACTATACAGGACATAATCGGCAAAAAAGAAAATGACGAAAAGAAGTAAGATAGAAAAGGACAGCTCCTGCAAGAAACAGTACCAAAAGGTAATTCCTTGCGGATAGCCGGAGAAATGAGGGGAGGTTTTAGTGGGTATGGCTCCTTTAAATAGGCGGCCGAGTCCCACAGGCCCAGGTAAAAAAAGTTAGGTTAGGTCAGGTTAGGTATTGCATGCATATTTTACGAGGGACACTGCCAAAGTTCGCGGAAAATGTAAAGCAAAACACAAATTACGTTAAGTAAATCGCTTTATTGCTTCTCAAAATATTCTCCTTTAAAATCTATAAACTTTTGCATCCGCTAAAACCAATCTTCAAAACAATTTTGCCACTCTGAGCAAAGTACCTCCAAAACAAGTGATTTAAATGCTTCAACGGCCTCTTCAGACAATGAAAAACGCTCACCACGCATTTTATTATTGATATGTCGAGATAGGAAGAAGTCATTGTGCAATAAATCAGGCAAATATGGGCAATGAGTCATTAATTGGATGTTGTTACTGGTCAAAAACTGTACAGTTCGTCGTGCTGTGTGAGCGCTTGCATTTTCATGATTAACAATGATTCACCGGTTTATGTTGTTCCTTTTGATTTCAGCAATAACTTCCGGAAAACAAATTGAAGTATACCAGTCAGCATTAACTGTCCTTCAATCCTCTAAAATCATTCTTTTCAATACGCTTCGTGAACGCACCACTTTTGTGGGTTCAGGTTCATTTTACAATGTTATATACCAAATTTGAACAACCCCCTTCAAATTTCTTTAGCATTTCCTTGCACCACTTGACACGTGCCCGATTTTGGCCTTCTTTCAAACTGTGTGGAATCCAACAACTGCAAAGCTTCCTGACATGCAAATGATTGAGCAAAATCGTATGTATTTGTTTCGTTGCAATGCCTAAGGATACCTCTATCTCACTATAGATCACATGCTGATCTGACAAAATTATTTCATGCACAGCATAAATATTTTTCGCAACAACAGAGGTGCATGGACGACCTTCGCGAAGATCGTCATCAAACGTTGGTCTTCCACGCTTGAATTTTGCGAACTATTTGTAAACCATAGTTTTGGATGGTGCTTCAACCCCAAATAACAAACTAAGTTTTTCCACACACTGCTGCGGTGTTAAACCGTATCGAAAATCATAAAAAATCATTACTCGGAAGTCACGATTCAAAATTTTCATTTTTTCACACAATTATTACTGTCGTTAAATTTTGTTGAAACAAAACCAAGCAGTTTGAAATCGAATTGTCAACTGAATTATAGGTGAAATACGTAAAATTTTACGAATATGACAATCGCAGAACGCTGGCAATACAGGCAGTACTTCATTCCGCAAACTTTAGCAGTGCCCCTCGTACATGCAAAAAGTGTTAAGTCTCAATTCAAGTACTACTAGGTGCCCAGACCATTCCAAAATTGTTCTAAATGCCAAATATATGTACAAAAATGCCATATAGAAATTGGCTCTTTTACTTTAGAATATCTCAAAAAATAAAGTACAGATTTTAAATTTACTTTAAAGGCTCTGCAATGAGTTTACGGGTTGTAAAATCAATCCATACAATATAATTTAAAATAATCTACAAAATCCAATGGGTTTATCAGAAATAGATAAAAAACTTCATCTGCAACTAGTTCACTTAATTTCACTGAAAATGTTTGATTATCTTTATATTATTACATTATCTTCGATTTATGTTTCATAATTATATTTAGTATTCGTTTTCACAGTAATACTTATACTATACTTATATCCAAAATTCAATCAATATTTAAAAATTTAATTCCCATTTAATTCCAACCAATAATAATAAAATGTTAACGATTATAACCGGCATGTATATAATCCATGTTTAATGAAAAAACTCACCGCCACAATTCCAAAAATACTTCCACAGCTCATAATTCAACAAATAATGTGGCACTTCAATTTAAATACCTCTCGATCAATTAACGAAGTCCGTTACACACGGTGTGTGTGGACAGATTTCAAGCGGTGGTGGGGCCCGTGAGAATGGCATCGGCGCCCTTTTCGGCACCGCCGTCTCCATTAAAATCCAATGGATTTCTAATTGACGGGCAATTAACCGTGTCCGAATCGACATGGAGAACAGAAGGACCGCTCCGACGGAAGAGCCGAGAGCGTGGAATGTGCCGGTGACAAATTGAGGGGGGCGCATACACTACTTTACGTGCCTTACAGTCTCTTTTTTTTACGAAAACCGCACGCCTTTCATAATAATAACAGAGAGGGAAAAGTGTAGTAAAAAGTGGAATATTTGGTAATCAGGAAATTGGATATTTATAATGATATCCTCTCACAATATTTTTGTCCAATTAAATAATTCGGTGAAGATAAAAATCTTGAATGATTGTGTTTGCTATTAGTTGACCATTTATAGAATTTTTATTATACAATCAACTAAAATTGAATATCAAAATGTTATTTTATTTTGTATTCGAAAAATCATATTTAAATACAATGCAAATTTGATTGTAAACGATGCAATAATACATACTAATAGCAAAGATTATCTGCTTGAAAAGGTTTAAAAGAATAACTACTGGCAATTACATGCTCTTAATTTAGCTGTTCATTGTTAGCAATCATAAAATGATAATTTAAAATGAGTCCATATTACATGCAAAATACTCCCAGAAACAATTTTTAATTGCGATCTCCATTCTTATAATCCATAAACAGTCTTTAGATCATAGATTTATTTTAAAATATAATAAAATTAAAAAATATAAGCTCAAATCGATAAAAAATATAAACATTTACTGTGATGTTGAACGGTGCTCCTGATTATAGCTCAGATAACACCAGACAAAGTAATTATCAAACTACAAGACTCACTCATTCATTTTAATAGGCATTAAAGTTATTCATTGTTACTAAAGCAAAACACACAGAAGCTTGTGTTACGACCTCCCAGCCTTTGAATATAAACCTGTAAATTAATTATTTAATATATACTACCGAACCTTTTGATTGAGAGAATGGATGCAGTATAATGTCAGACAAAGGCTAGTATCTAGTCCGGGTCACTCATATTAAATGCAATTATTGTTGCATAACACTAAACATGCATTAGACAAATGTCCTGAATTAATAAATGTCATAATTTCTTAATATGTTCTGGAGCTCAAACCTGCAACAAATTATGCTATGATTTAAGCCTACACCCAACCCAACTAAACCACTCTCCGTACTATGTACGAGGTACTACATTTCTTCCTTCTAACTGCAAAACTGATAAATAACTTTACAAGAATATCTAATCTTCAAATCTATTTACCGTTGGAACTACTTCCAAAATCTCAAGCTGATTAGAAAGATGGACAATGCACTTATTTGCCATTGCATTGAGAAGAGGACAGCAGCAACCATTAAATCTAAATGTCACTCAGCAGGTAAGTTTGATTTAATTTGATTTAATTACGCTGTCTTTGCACGTAACATACGCAACTAACCTATCTATTAAGTATACAAGCAAATAATAATGTTTAATCTTTAACATCAGAGTAAATTTAGATCTAGTTGCATTACAACATAATTGTAACTAGTCCCATTAATTATAATAATACAAATCAAAATGACAAATTGAACATGGTTTAAAAAAAAAGTCCAAAAATTGACCAAAAGTTCCAAAATAAAAATCAAAACCAAAACTTCGGTCAGACAATAGTTTCAATGTGCTCTTCGTTTAATACTCATATGACCAAAACGTGAAACCAACTATAAGGAACCAAAATAAGTTGTTCACACTCAATGATAGCATATTATAGTATTTTTTTAGACATAGTAAGCCAAACCTCGTCCAAAGTTGTAACATGGATTCAAATAACCAACAAAAATTTTGTTTCTCTGCAAATCTTGCTATCCGATGTAGTAAAACCTGTCGCGGGTTCTATTGCTAGATACTTGCGCCACCTCCATCCAAGTCCAGATAAGTATACAGCATCCCCAAAGATTGAGGCCCAAAAAAGTCAAATCAAATACAAAAGTACCGGTGACGGGGGAAATTGTAGCAAATCTATCAATTGGGGTAATCTAAAAATTGTCCAGGAAGTAAGGACAAATTTGAATTTGGCGCCACTTTGTTCTGTGACGGTTGGCAGCCTTGAGTTTTTCATGCTTGTTATCTAATAACCTTCCCATTAGTAGCCTTATCGCTTTTGTTTGGTGAACATTGTTGTTTAATCTTTATTTTCGTCATGGAGCAGTTGTCAACTGAGCAACGTATCCAAGTGATAAGAAGTTATTACAAAAACAGTGAAAGTCCCACCGCAACCGTTCGTGAATTGCGTGTGATACTCGGATATAACGTTGCTCCAACCGCATCCGTTCGTAAGTTAATCCGAAAGTTTGAGACCACGGGTTCTGCTTCAAATGTTAAGAAAACGTGACGACCGCGTTCTGTTCAAACACAAGAAAACATTGCTGTCGTGCGTGATAATGCGGCCGTAAACCCCAGAAAATCGGTTCGCCAACGAGCCCAAGAACTGAATTTTATCAGCAACTTTTCTGCATGTAATCCTTTCAAAAGATCTGAAAATGCATGCATACAAGATTTACCGATTGTACCGACAATCCGCGAGTGACTGTGGAAAATGAAACAACACACGACTGCGTGGTGTGGGTTCTGAGCAGGAGGAGTGATCGGCCCGTACTTTTTTTGAAAATGATAAAGGAGCTGCCGTCACTGTAAACAGCGACCGTTACAGAAACATGCTTTCTCATTCGTTTTTTCCAGTTGTGGATAAAAATGACGACTTTTGGTTTCAACAAGATGGTGCGACATGTCACACATCCCGTGAAACGATTGCTCTGCTGAATGAAAAGTTTCCTATAAAAATTATCCCTTTGCGTGGCAACCAGGAATGGCCTGCCAGATCATGCGATCTTATGCCTTGTGACTTTTTTTTGTAGAGATTTGTGAAATCAAAAGTGTACGTGAACAAACCACAAACAATACACCAACTGAAAGAAGAAATTCAAACGATTATTAGCAGCATCCCACCAGATGTTTGTGAACGCGTCATCAAAAACTTCAATGAACGCATTGCTCATTGCCGCGCAGCCTTGGGTTAGTCATATGGAAGATATAATTTTTCATACATAAATGAGAGATGTTACTTAATATGTTTGTAAAAAAAATTACATTTTCAATAAATTTTATAATAATCAATAAATAAGTTCTATAGCACTTTAATATTCGTCCCTAGTTCCTGGACATCCTTTACAATCCCACAAAGCCATCCATTAAGGCTTGCCCATTTAAGATGAAATCATTTAAAACTACAGCCAGACACGAATATTGTGGCCTCTATATAGGCAACTTAGTATACACACAAATTATGTTAAACGTAGTTAAACTAATGCCTTTGTCCGTTTTAGCACTTTTCATTTGCGCTTACATTTTAAACGTTCCATGGGCGACGTTGTTCTGGGATTGAAAGATGTTAAAACGGGCAATGGCATAAGTTTAACAACATTCAACATAATTTTAGTGTATACTAAGTTGGCTATACAGAGGCCACAATATTCGTGTCTGGCTGTATATGTCTTAAATGATCCCATTTTCAATGAGTGAGCAATGTATATATTATGCGGGGTAGAAAGGTATAAAAGCCTCAAACGTCACTCACTGATTGTGAACTATTCCACTAATATAAGTATGTAGAAAAAAGTATGTGGTTGTCTCTCGTGGAGATGGGCCTTGCGGTGGTGTAAATATCACAGCTGGTAGAAGTCAACCAGAGCTTCACTGGTTTTGCAGAGGCCAAAAACCGATAAAACTGGGCTTAATCACCAATAGTTAGACTCGCGGAGGTTGTGGTTGAAAGCCAAATGCTAGCTAGGTGCATTCATGAACTGCATTTAGAGTTTAATCTTTTCAAAAGAACTCGGGGTCCACCAAAATTCACAAAAACTGCTCAAAATTACTGGCACTATTTTTAATGCATAGCTTACACCTACGGACGATAGACTATGCAATTGCACGGTACTCTGCTACTTAAAAATCCTTTCCCGGAGCGCAGCTTCGTCGTTGACGGGTTCCGCATAAACCTTTTCATTCATCGTACCTCATACAAAAAGTCATGTTCCAAGAGCGAGGAGGCCAAGGAAAAGACAGTCAACCATTGCTGGATAGGTGAAGTAGAGTGGGCTGGATGTCCATCTAATTGAATTAAATTCACTCTATAACTTAAAGACACGTCGTTTAATATTAATTGAAAATAGTTTCCAAATAACCCAAAAAAACTAAACCATTTAAGATTGAAGGCAAAATAATTGGACGGATGAGTAAGTAAATCGTTGCACAATCCCATCCAAACGTTGCACAAATTTGATGTTGATAATGACTATCTCGTACGGCATGAGAAATTTATGCTAACTAATATGAACGTTATGCTGATTGAAGATACTAGTATCTTGCGGGTAAAAGTTGCTTAGTTGATCCAAAAAGTTCTGTTCACAGTTCAGCAAAAAAACATCTTCACGTGCTGCTAAAAGCATGTGCTCCAAGTGGTCCAAAATATGTTCTGTTCTTATTTTCATGGATAAAGTGCAAAAATTTCATCTCTTCGCGACCGCAATGAAGTTAATCCTGTCTCTCTTAGACGTAGAAAAGTATTAAAAAAACACTGATCAACAGGCAATCTCCTTATCGAGAATCTACGCAAGTGCGTTGTCATTACAGTTCCCGTCAATAAACACAATATCCACGTATTCAGTTGCAGAATAAATATTTGGCATAATTCTAAAAAATAAACAAAATCACGTTTAAAATGCATGCAACTTCAATTAATCAATTCTTTCAGAAAAATGTTAAAGTTTGATACAACCAAACAAAAAAATAAAAACAAAAACAAAAACACGAATTTTTGGAAAAATTGTAGTCAAGGAAACGCATTTTTCTCATTATTTTTTTCTTTTCACTCTAGCTCGGAGGGGGCATTTTTGTAAATAAATTTATAGACAAAAAAGGCTTATACGTTACATGTTACTTATATGTTACTGCAATCTCATCATGATCATCGGCCCCGTTTCTCGCCACTGCAGGCGCATTAGCCTCTTCGCTGCCCGTAATGCTGGCAACTTACATTACAAGTGGACCTACAGTTTTAAGTAAATTCCAAACCACTGACCACGCTGACAAGGCGAGTTGGGGAGTAAGAAAGCGTATAAACGTTTAAAAATAATTTCAGTTGTGACTTGTAAGATTCAAACTTACAATCATCGGTGCAGCAGTCGGATGTCTAGACTACTGCGACACGCAATATCCGATTGTAAAAGCTTTCTTTAGTAAAAACATATTTACCAAGTTTTCAGCATTAGTCACAATTCAAGTTACTATATTTGGTGTATTCTGAAACCTACATACTTAAGAAATATTTAGATGGAATACAGAATTATATGATTAGATAACATAAGACGCATTTATGACTAGTGTAAATCATACTGAAATTAGAAAGAAATTATGTATTCATAATTTTCAAGATTTTTTTTAAACGTTGTGTAATCAATATATCTCAATATTTTAAAAACTATTTTATTCTAGTTAAGATAGCGTCCTGAAAATTTTGCAGACATCTTACAAGCATCAAGTTGCCATTATTAAAAACTTAATGTACACTTCATAAATTTCATAAATAATGATTTGTAATTATTGAAGCAGCACGTTAGACAGTTAGTATACATGACATAGTAAAATTTGATAAATTAGTCAAATATTTAAACTCTCATATTCGTATATTTTTAAAACAACAAAGAACTGTTTATACATTTCACACACCTCTTGATAGGTGAAACTTATACAAGACACAAGCGTATTTCAATCACATTCAATTACAAAACTAGCCATTCTTCAATATAAGAAATTAAACAATTGAGAAATCAGCTTGTCAAATTAAAACTAATTTCATGCCCCATCCATTGATATTATAAAAAGTATGCGTCGGCTTAATTATGTTTCCCAAAAAAAAATATGTTGCATCATTAGATATTTATCGTTTGTTATCCGATAGCTTTTGTTGTATTTGGCGGCCATGTTGTTCTTGTCGAAAGGTCGTGTGTATTGGAAACGGATCCATTTAAAGCGATAGATCAACCTGCAGCTGAAGTCCATCATAAAAATGTACTCACGCATGTAGGCATGATTGTTATGGTAATGGGACTTATTACTGCCTGGATTTGAACTGGTCTACGTGAATTATATCCCTCTTGCTTGCACTCAACTATTATAGCAGACAAGTGGTAGTCTTATAACTGAACCCATGAATATGCTTATGAAACTATCTGCATGTTGTCTCGCTCCCACATGTATTATTTATACGCTTTTTGTGTGAGTGACCGTCTCGTCTTTGTTTTCATGTATTAAAACCAGACGCGATTTGTCCACTCGCAATCAATCAGTCATGTCCACACACCCACCTGATTAAATCAATGTGGATGGGTTAAATTTTATACGCGTCGCGTTTATGCGGGAAATTACCTATTTTACTGCAAATTGCCTCCGCCGTTACCACAGATTCCTGCAATTACTCAGATGCCTCTAATTGTGCGCGCCAGTAATAATCAAAGCTAGATTTCATCTTTTCAGTAAAGCATGTGTTTATTATCAACGATTAAGCATATGGTATGATTGGTTTGTATATAAATGCTGTCATTGGTCTTTATTGAAATTCGGACAGTTTAATTGCTGTGTAAACAATTATTAATTATACTAACACCATGAATTTCTTTATGTAGAAAGCGGCGTGCAGGTGATGGATCAAAACAAACACATCAAATTATGCTTGTATCAACGTAGATGAAAGTATAATTTACAGTCTTTTTTTTGGTTAACTGTTGAGTGCGTTATTACTGGATAAATATAAAGGAAACAAATAAAATAGTTACGACTGAAATATTATTATTTACAGGTTTGTACTGTAAAATGAGATTTTATGGCAACTGTTAAAGAGTACGAGGGTGGAACAATTGGATAATTATGTTTTGTTGATAACAAACAAACTCGATAAATGTTTTAATGCGTTTATGTATGCATAAAACAATATGAGAAATAACTGAACAAGCAAAAACAGTTTTCCAATTATATAAAAATTATTGTTGGTATGCGCTATAAATAATTTCAGTTGTAACTTTAATAGTAAACTAATAATAATTTAAAATGTTATTGTAATTAGATATTATAGTAGATATTCCAATTAGTAATTAGAAAAACATTCAACTTGCAGGTTTTGTCTAATCGTTAAATTCGCAAAAACAGTCTTCAATCCCTAAAAACTTTACTAATTATGTAATTAGTATAAATATTTGCACTTCCGTTGTTTTGCAAATTTTTCTAATAAAATGATGAGTAAATTACTAAGTGCAGGCGCAAGTACAGGGTATCCTAGAATAGTTATGTTATATTTTTTGCAAAAACCAAAAATTGTATTAAAAACGGTAAAAAGTGTTTTGTAGATACAAAGCCAAGTTTTCAGATGGTGTTAATAAAGTTTTTCTAAACAATGCGCTTAGTCGCTACAGCAAGATCTAGTACACTTCTTTTTTCATTACACCATTTAAAAGCTAATTTAATTTTAATAATAAAATTCAATATAACATTTTTTATTGTAATTTGCTTAAACATACACTTAGGATCAATATATTCACCTTTCAGTAAAGTGCTTAGTAGCATTACTAATAAGATTGCCATAAGTAAACGTCTATTTATCTGTCAATAATGCAACCTTTCATCAAAATTTACGGACATTAAGAAAATAAAGAGAAAACACAACACATTTTATCATTAAAATAAAATTAAGTGCTGTTGCGTATTGTTTTAGAAAAACTATAAACGCATTTAACCATTTTTGTAATATAGAACTTGTAACGTGTAGTGCGTAGAAAATGGCGGATAGGCCAACTTACACGTTATTGTGGTTGGTAGTAATAGAAACAATCTGGTGGGGCAGGTTTCCGGAAATCCTCCAGAAACCCTGCAGCTACATTAGCTTAAATCTGATCGTTCCAGAGAAAAAGGCTTTTTATGTATCGCGTATGTGCCGATTGAATCTGTTCGGCATAACCGGTCTTCGACGCGAGTGAGGAAGACGTTATAGTATAATTTGTAATATACATGTACCTATGCCGACACGGATAGTATAATAAAACCGATAGTGCACGACCTGGCGCCCTTATTATATAATAAACCCTACCCGTCCTTCCGTAAGACCCAGGCCCCGCCGACAACTAGCTGGAGCCGCCACCTCAGGTGATGCATCTTTGCAGCCGGTAGGATCTTACAACTTTTGGTTTAAAAAAAAAAAAAATAATGCTGCACCAAAGATCGTAGGTTCAAATCTCACAACTAAAATCATTTCAAAACGTTTGTACGCTCTCCCACTTCCCAACCCGCTTTGTCAGCGTGGGGTTTTAATACCAAGATCTTTCTCTAGGAGTAGATAATTAATCTTTCTAGTGGTTCGGAATCCACTCAAAACGGTAGGTCTAACCGTAACTTGACAGCATCACGAGCAGAGAAGAAGCTAATACGCCATCAGTGGCAACAAACAAAGATTCTTTAATTAAATAATATTAAATACCAATAGGTAACTTTTAAGTTTTACTTGTTTAAAAATCGGAAAAACTTCGATATTTTAGTATTCTTTATTTTTTAGTCGTAGAGTATATAACCAAGCACTGGAAAGTTCATTCTGACCCTGTATAATGCAATCAATCAAACTTATCCATACATCTGTAAGTTCATCGTTGCTTTATGATACGGATAACTCACTGTTGCTTTGCCTACCTACATGTGCTGACTTATGACTAAGTTTGCATTATTAAATAAACAATGCTTCAACTTACAACTAACTGCAGCATGCAGATATGACTTATTAAATTCACTGCCACTGACCTAATCTTTCTTAATAGCTCCTAGGAACAAGCGCAACTTAAGAAAACTCCAACAAAATAATTGAGCACAGTGGTTCAGAATCCACTCAAAACTGTAGGTCCACCAGCAATGTAAGTTGGCTGATGAAGAAGAAAATTCCCGTTAGTGATTAGTGGTTAAATTAAAAATTAATGTTAAAAATGCAACCAAACAAACAAATGTAAATAGCAAGAACCTTCTCTGGTCCGGAGTAGATAAATAATCTCTCCAGTGGTTCAGAATCCACTCAAAACATTGCATAAGTTGCCAGAATTACGGGCAGAAAAAAGGCTAGCCAGCAGTGGCGTTTAAACTGCTGATAAAAAATAAAAAGAAGAATCCCGCTAGTGATTAGTGGTTGAGTCAGAAATCAATGTTAAAGATAGCACCAAGCAAACAAACGCAAATAACAAGAATTAAAATCTGAACATAATCTCTGGAACTACACCAAGCAATCTAATCAAAAGCCTCCCCTCATTAAAACTTAATTCATAACCGCCAGTGATTTTAACTAAAGTGCAACGCTATTGACCACTACCAAACTATAATTAAATTCAGTCGGGTAGAGTCTGGTATACCCATCTAGAGTACAGTACATCAACAAAACCTTTGAATACAACAATGCTGACTAACAAAATGCAAGGGAAACTTATTTTAATCACAGACTTTAAGATTCCCTGCAGCCATAATTGCAAATAATCTAGCCTTTATTTAAAAAACAGAATATTCTAAAGCATAACATAAACAAATTCTTGCGGATAAAGAAAATGAGCATAATTGTCGCAGCACAAGACCATCAAAATAAAAGTAATAAATATCTAATATCGTATATAAAGGGCCTTCCATTAAGAGCGCCCCCATTTGAAATGTAAATAAAACGAGCAACTGATGAGATATCAAAAATCTGATTTTTGTTGGTTGAAGGTGACACTATACCATTAAGAATGGAACAGAACATCGTTCAGATGGCCACCTCTGGAACGCCGGCACGAATGGAGACGCTGGACCCAATTTTCCATCACTTTTTCACACAAATCTGGCGATATGTCAGCAATGGCTCTTTCAATATATGTCTGGAGCTCCTCCAATGTTGTTGGTTTGTTGCTGTAGACCACTGACTTAACGTACCCCCAGAGAAAAAAGTCTAGGGGCGTTAAATCGCACAAACGAGGCGGCCAGTTGGTTGGGCCGTGTCTTGAAATAACACGGTCTCCAAACTTGGTCTTCAATAAATCGATTGTTTGGCCGGCTGTATGGCATGTGGCCCCGTCTTGTTAGAACCACATATTGTCCACATCGAAATCATCCAATTTGTCATTATCCATCTCCATCTTGTCTAAGGCCCAATTGGTGAAATTTCTGCGCAGCAAATGGTCATTCGGCTTCAATTCTTGGTTTAGAACGATCTTATACGGGTGTAGGCCAAGTTCTTTCCGCAAAATCCGCCACAATGTTGTTTGGCTGATCCCCAACTCCTGAGAACGGCGTGAAATCGATTGTTTTGGTTGTTCGGCTACAAAAGCTCGTACAGCGCCAATATTTTCTTCGCTCCTAGCTGGTCTTGCTCTGTTCGGCAGGGGAACATCCAATAATGAGTAGGTCGACTCGAATTTAGCCACTAAACGAACCACAGACCGTTTATCCGGACGATTATAACAACCAAAAATCGGAGTCAACGCACGTAAAGTTGCGGTGACCGAACTCAAATGTTCGTAATAAATTTTTCACACATGTTCAAATAGCAGCTATTCAAAACAGAGGCGTCCCTAATGGAAAACCCTTTACCTGCAATCTTTGGACTTCTTGAATTCATCGATAGGAAAGTACCTCGAGTACAAAAATCGAATAAAAACCATATAAGAATGCAGTTTCTCATAGAAGTTATTTTTCTGTGTCGGTTTAGTTATGTAGAATTACACGGACGCACGACGCATAGAAATTGTAAAAATCTACTACCAAAATGGTAAGATAATACGCATACATAACGCACCTTCCCGCCGTTCAATTGTTTATCTAATCAGAAAATTTGAGGCAATTAAGTTAGTTTAAATCCAAAAAAAAACCGTGTTTGTGCAGCTCAGTGTAATGCAAACATTGTAGCAGTTAGATTGTAAAAGTGTTAACCAGAATTCTTCCACCTCGATTCGTCATCGTTCTCAGATATTGAGACTTTCACAAAGCAGTTTACAGCAAATTTTTACTAAAGATCAGCATTTGCATGCTTAGAAGATTCAGTTGACACAACTTTTGAAGCCAGTAAACCATGAGCAGCGCCAAACGCTCACATAATAGATCTTAAAGCAACAACAAGTGAATTGAGATTTTTGTAAAAAAATCATCTTCTCGGATGAGGCGCATTTCAAACTTGATGGCAATGTCAACAAACAGAATTGTCGCATTTGGAAACTGAAAATCCAAGAGTAATCTTTTAACATCCACCACGAGCCACTGTTTGGTACGCATTTCGGGCTGACAAAGTGATTGAACCGTTTTTCTTCGAAGATGCGACTGGCAATGCGGTCACAGTCAACGGCGTTCCTTACCGTAAGATGATAAACAACTTCTTCTGACCTCAAATTACTGAAATAAATCTTGAAGATTTGTGGTTTCAACAAGATGGCGCAACCTGCCACACAGCAAACAGAATAAATTATTGCAGATAAAATTTGAAGAAAAAGTTATGTCGCGCCGCAGCGAAGTGAGTTGGAAACAATACCTAAATTGATAGACAATACTCGACGCAATGTTGATAAAATTGAGCCAACACTAGGCCAAAATGTCATTTTGTCAGAAGGACTAACGAGTGCCAGCAGTGACAATGCGGCCATTTGTCTAATATTGAATTCCATACATAACCTTCATGTCTGCACTCTTTATTACAATAAAAATATCAGAACAAACACTGCGTTTTTTCAAAATAGGCGGTCTTAATGAAACATGAAATTAAAATTACAATTCAACATTGTCAAAACAACTTTCTTAAGAAGCCATACAGCTCTGGAGATGATTCTTCCAATCTTCATAGGTTACTAACTAGATTTCTGTTTCTTTTTATTCATAATAATTTAACATAAACAAACAGTCTCCGTGCAAGAACTGTAATTTTAGAAAATAAATAATTCAAAACGTTGTCAAATAGTTTTTTCGTAATACAGGGTCCGGCAAGAAGGTATAAAGTTTTTGAAAAACGTCCATACTCCGTTAAAAAAACGCAAAACTTTTCAAATTTCTTCTATAGAAAAAAGCTTCAAAAGTACGTAGTTTGATAATGTAAACAAAAATTTTCACGCAACAAAATCAGGCGTCTTTTGATGTAGCAGATCGGGGTAATCTTTCTGTGTTAACAGTCACTATTCGTCCGTTTTGACAAACAAAATAAAGCCCAAACGTAGGTTAGAGATACGCCATATCCCTTGCAGTGCTGAAGTCATTGATGCAGTCCTTATTGTTTTGTAAAACTTCTTCGTCTTAAAATTCGTTTTGCCGTAGCTCTTGAACATAATCTTATATGGATAGAAACGCAGGTTCGTAAGATTCTGTGACAACCAATGGGACATCCAAAGACATTATGCGCAACGTAGTGCCAAACGACAAAAACCGCTTTCAATTTGTACACCTCCCGCAAAGTCTGAGGAGTTTCAAAGAATGCAGTTTCAAAATAGTTGCTGTGTAAGCATCACACATGTGTTTCAGATCACAGCTCCATTGTCATCATCTGGTAACGACTAGATATCAATCATTCCTGCAATGATTAAACCTTGAGCTGTTCTTAGGAGTTTGGTCGGCTAACACGCCAACTCAATTTTTTTTTGTTGAAGTTGAAGAGTTGCCAAGTCTCATTTTCTATGACGAGCTTATCAAAGAAAAGGTTTTGCTCTGTTATTTAAAGCAAATCAGACTCGTTCTTCTTTTATAAATTTCTCTTTTGTGCGATAAAAGAAATTCAAATTCTCATGACCAACTCTTTCTGAAGTGTAGTCTAAGCTTGTATCACAAATTTGAAGATAGAAAATTATTCTCGAACTTGAACTGATCGTCAAAATGTAGCATTTTCAAAGTGATAAAGCACAATATGACAAATACACGTATAATTTTCAAAAGGCATTTCAAACAGTTAGTATAATTAAAGTGTTATATTATAACAAATGTTCTTAAAAACTTTCATAAACACAAAGAATTTACTTCAATAGGTCAAAGCTTATCTGTCAAAAAATCTATAAAATGCTCAAAACTGTAATACTGAACAGTTTAGTAATTATAATATTCGAAAAAATAAATATGTTAAGTTCTTGTCTAAAGTTTGAATCTATTAAAACAACCGCATTCATAATGCAGAATAATTGATTTCACAGTACATTATAGCATCTTACTCATGGTACGTTCACTCTGGCATTTGTCGTTGAGTACTCACCTGCAAATAAAAAAAATATATTAGTTAACATATTAGCAGTTACAAATTTAATGTGTTTATCATGTTAAAAATTAAAATAAAACTGATACGATCCAGACCATGCAGTAGCAATTTGAACGTATTGGATTGTAGACTCAAATAATTTTAGTTTAAAGCTCAAGTTGAAAGGTTCAATATTATATCTTATAGTTATAGACGATTTACAAATAGCGTTCAAGTAAGAAATATTTAATTTTATTTGATTTCTTTACTTTTGCTAAAACTTCCAACAAAATATCATTTATTGATCTGATTTCCTATATGAAACCTGATTTTAATCGTAAAATAAATTAAACATTAAAAAATATAAATTCCATACATGTAGGTGCACATTTAAAATATAAGAGCACAAAACAACTAGTTTGCAACTTTGTATAATGTTAATATCACGTGTATGAAATTCTCAATTCGGTTACGATGTGTGTAATTTACGACTCATTTTTCATTATGCTCTGAAATAATAAAGATATAAATTCTGAACGTATTACATATAATTGTTTTAATTTTCGATTCTAAAATAATATCGGCTTTTTTTATTCAGTTGGTATATAATCTTTTCTTCTCATTTCTCGTTATTGAAATGCCCACGGAGGCTGTTGATTGGTGCCCTGCTGGGTGACTTATAGATGTAAATACCTTACACAAACGTGGATGGCGCAGCTTTAGATTATCTTCCAGTTATTTTAGCATATAGATAAACGAAAGTTAAATGAAGTTTTTATTGGTAGTTTAGAATGTCGTTAGCAATGTATTAATGGATACTTGGGGTTTGAATTAATGTAATTGTTTAAAATTATTGAAGACATTGAACATTAACGCTGTGTGGCATTAGGTATAAAGCAAATGATTCAAGTAAAATAAACAAAAAAATATAATTGATGCAACTGTCTTAATTTGAAAGTCACCATACTTCCATAAATTCATTGTTATTGCAGATCACGTATGCATGTCCGCTGACAACATGTTGCTTGGAACAAGTTTAAGCGACTATATATATCTGTGATTTGTTTATGGATCGATATAAATGTATTTAACTGATTGATTCTATCCAAATTAAACTAAATATATTATTTCGGTATAATACAAGTTTATCACTCAAGAATATATTCGTAGTTCTAATTATAAATAAACATTTTCTTTTTTACAGCTTGGTTAATTGTATGCGCATTTATACTATGTAACCTCAATAGTAATGTATAATTTTAATGATTAGATATCATTTGAATATAAAGTATAGTTTTGCACTGTATTTACAGACAGAAATTTATTCAAAACAATTCTAGATTTTTGAAATAAAATCTTCCTTATTATTTACAATTTAAATACAATACAATCGAATATATAGAATTCAAACAGTACTGTACAGTTAGTACTATGTAAGGGGGCACAGCGCATATTCATCTTAACTGGGTGTCAAACGGCTTACAGGAAACTGTAAGACAAGCCAATTAACTGGCCGTCAGGTCGTAATTCCACAGTATGACATTGTTAACATCGCTTAACATTCCCTGCTGGCGTTTATCGCTTGTTGTTTTCCATCTCACATAATAATCTATTCACGACTGTTGTCCCCGGGTGCACATTAAAAATTCGATGGCCGTTAAATAATAAAAATATATGATTGTATTTGTTGTGTATTCCGCATTATAAATTCTGTTTGTAGTCGAGTACATTCCGAAACAATGATTATCATCCGCAAAATTATACCTGCAGAAAATTTAACGCATGTTATTTTGATTTATTTTGGAATGTGGAAATATTAAGTATCGGTAATTCGAATACATTTATTTATGGAGACTCATGCGGAAATATTTAATGTGAATTATAAGAGATAACTGTCATAATAAAGTTGTCTTCTGTGTGAAATTTATGTATGAATTATTTTGATACATATACACGATCAAGGAATTGTATATGTTCCTATGGGATTGCCATATTACCAGTGTAAATGAAAATGTTACTTGTTATATGCCACCAGAACAACTAGATAACACAGATAAATACTATTTGATTAAATATTTTAAAAAATCATAAATAAATTTTGATAACAGACAATTGTCTCGATTCTACAAACCTAGTGTGTGCCTTGCATGATGACAAAGAATAAATAATTTTGTGATTATAATCACAATTGATGTTATAAATAATGAAACAATTACATATATTATACAATAAATAAATTAATTAATTGACAATTCAAAACAGTTCAAAATTCGCAAATTAGTTACCAATTGCATAAACGCTATTAATACCATTTAATGCGAAAATTTAGTATTAAATTGCATTAGATGGAGTCACAGCCATTAATTTCTTTATATAACTGACACATTCAGATAATTATATTATCCACCTCAATAACACAATATTATTATATTAATTATAGCAAACATACTATTCGGGTGAGACAAAAGTAATGTCATAATGTAAATTAGTTTTAATTTTGTTAGAAATAAACAAAATTGAGCTCAGTTTTCACGAAAAGTTTTATTTGAAGGTGTAAAATTGATGACATTAAGTTGAAAAAATGATATCGGTCCAATGACCACCTCCTTAGTTGATGCACATTTGTGCTCGTTTTACGTTATTTTGAAACAAAACATCTGACTCCAAATCGGTGATTTCTTCTTCAATGTTGGCTTTCAAGACTAGCAAGAGGTTTATTGTGGTAAAAGTAAGATTTCAAAAAGCCCCAAAAGAAAAAGTCTGGCGCCTTCAGATCTGGCAATTTGGCCAGCCAGTTCAAATCGCCAAAACGGGAAATCACACGGCTCGGAAATTAATGTTTCAAAATTTCTATAGTTGCCCGATCTATGTGAGCGGTAGCTCCGTTCTGCTGAAACTAACAATGTTTGAGACCCAATTTAGCAACTTACGGCAAAAAATGGCTTTTCGTGCATATCATGTTAATTCTCCGTGCCGTAAAAACGCATATTTTGATTTGTTAACATAACCAGTTAAGTGTAAATGGGCTTCGTCGCTCATTATGATTTTGAATACAAAATCAACATCTTCTTCTTCATAATCATGAGAGTATGTTAACCTCACTTGACAGTCAGTAAGCAACAACTGGTGAATGATTTGTAAGAGAATTTTGGTGAAAGACCAGAAGTATCACCAAAATTCAACGCAACAAACGTCTGCCGATGCCAAATTAAGTGCATCGTTGTTTCGTCAATGTTTGTAGACTCTCTCAAACGTCCACGGCCACAGCAGCAATATACTCGATCAAACAATGACATTTTACACCATTTCCATAAATTATGGCACATATACATTATGACATTACTTCTGTATCGCCTTGTATTAATTTTGTATTGGAATCGCAAAATTTCTTAAACTTTAACTTAAAAATTGCAAGTTTATACAAGGTGAGTCAAAAAATACGGTTCAAACTTAAGAGTGATACAATTGCAATAAGCAAAAAATGGCAGAGAATCTCAAACATTCCTCAACTGTTTAGAATCTCTTCAAATACCTACAGCAGTTTCATTTATTCTATTAACAAGTCATCCCTGTCTTAAATTTCCGTTGCATAAACTTTTTTTTTTAATATACCCCATAAGAAAAAAACCAAATAACTTATTTTAAACTCAAATAACTTATTTAATCTGTAGAAGGCTCTAGTAGAATCAAAACTAATAATGTATTCGTAAGAATAAATTTGTGATAAATTTTATTATTTCATAAACATGAATTATCTTCTTGTTCTTCTTCTTCTTAATGTAGGTCTTGGACCTGTAGTTACTGTTTCTCTTAGGATATTGACAACCAGCTTCCCGTCTCTTGTGATTCTAGTGAGTCTGCTGCTGTCCATGCGTGTGATGTAATCGTTCCATTCTCTTCGGTCTTGTCGGAACCATCTGATTATGTCTTGGGTGTTGTATTCCTCTTTGATGTTAGTGCTTCGCACCACCCGATCGTGTAGTGTTCTGCCTGTGATTATCCTTAAGATTTTCATCTCTGTTGTTCTGAGGGCTCCTTTCGTTTTTGCTGTGTCGGCCCTTGTTTCGACGGCGTATGTAAGTATTGGCCGGCTTTCCGTTTTCATAAATTTGTTTCTCCATATAAGCTCCTGCAAGCATCCCGATATCCTTGGAGCTTTGCGTGTTTGAGCTGTCGTTTTCCCCTTTAAGTTACCTTATCCGGCTATCTCTATTCCCAGGTAAATAAAGGTTCGGACTTGCTCTATCGTTTTGGCATCAATAGAAAGCTTGCATCGTAAGAGGTCTTTTGAGGTGGTTAGGCACTTCGTTTTTTCGACTAAGATTATCATTATTGTAGTGTTTGGCGCTTAGGTTAAACGTATGGAGCTTTCTTTGGAGGTCGTCTTCGTTCTCTGCTGTTAGTACCGCGTAGCATATTATTTTTACCGTTGCTGTGCCCATGCGGTAGCCATTGCCTACGTCGATTATCCTTGCTATTATTTTATCCATTACAAAGTTGAATAACAGCAGGCTAAAGCTATCTCCTTGGCAAATCCTTGTTCTTTTGGATATTTCTTCGGTGAGGTCGCCATTACATCATATTTTTGTAGTGTTTTGGGTGTTGAGTTGTCGAACCAGATTTATAATGTTGTTGGGCACACCTTTTTCTCGCATTACATTTATGACGTCTTCCACTTTCACTCTGTCTAATGCCTTAGTTAAGTCGACGAAACACACATATGCTGGTTTATTGAATTCTAGCGACTTTTCCGTTAGTTGTCTAATGATATAGATAGCGTCTGTCGTGGAGCATTTTCTCTAAAAACCCTGCTGTTCTTCATTGGTATTATGTCATTTACAGCGGCTGCCAGCAGATGCGTAAATAATTTCGCGAATGAGCTGAGTAGTGTGATGCCTCTATAGTTGGCTGGGTGAATTATCATTATATTAAAAATCGATTCTTTTTTTGCTTCTTCTAGATAAGTTCCACTGCTCATCCATATTCCTCCATATTCCTCCATGTTATTCTGTTTTACGCTATTTGAACTATCTTAATCTATTCCCTACTATTACCAATAATTCTTGTAGTATTTTGGTGACCATGTCTCGCCGTATAGTCTGCCGACCTCCTTTTTGATTAGGCCATGCATTACATGTAATAGTTTTGTGCGTCCCCTTACTTCTTCTTTCCGTATTTTGTCTCAGAGCCCATTCCATGGCCATTTGGGATGTTCTTAATATATTTTTCTTAGTTATAATAGTTTCTAATTCATTTGTTAAGACAAAAGATACTTTTCTCTTTAGATTTGTTAGGATATCGTATTCTTAAAAATGTGTGTCAAATTCATCATAGGCCAGCTCGAAGTGTGATTTCGGTTTTTTTATTGTCTTTTCCTAGTTTAATGTTAGTAGTAGTAGTAGTATTAAGTAAAAATCATTCCTTCAAGATATTCCCAGTTATGCATATTATGCCAGTTGTTGATACCATTCCGTGTAAACTACGATTCATCCGTCCAGAGAATTCAGGATTATTTGAGGTAGCATCTAACAACCATGGACAACATTGTAAACGTCTCTTTACATGTTATATGTGGTAAGGATACAAGCCGTTTCTTCGTAATGTACGCCAAATTAACGACTGGGGAATAGCTCATTTTTCTAGTATTCATCAATGATTTTTATTCGACTGCGTCAATAATGTCTACAATTTTTCTTCCTATATGATATGGTGATCAATCGTTGAAATGTTCAGATAGTCAGATTGTCGTTAAATTCTACCATATTATCATTGCAATTGTTACAAGGTTTAATCAACTAAGAACAAATACGCAAAATCTTTATTTATTCATCAATATTAAAATTGTTCCCTTCAAAGTACTTCTCATTAAATATAATACACCTGAATCGCTTATTATTAAAAAGGACTAAGTTAGTTTTTGGCCCTGTAACTTGTAACTGCGGCTAACATAAACCATTCTAAAACTAAAATTTTTGATGACGCGTTCGCGCATTTGGAGTAGTATTAGGCAAATGACGCAGGTCATATTGGCTTCTAATTCCTCAATTGTTCGTTATTATGACGCGATAACGAGCAAAACTCACAGTTTCGGCAAACCTCATTTTTAAAGACATGTGAATCGATAATTCCATCTGCTCATAAACCACACCAATCGTTGTTTTGTCTGAAGATATGGCAACTGTTGAACCTCTTTTGGTTGCTCTTCAGTCCAAATACTTTAGCTATTGACGTAGCAATTAAGCCAGAAATGAGCCTCAAGGCTGAACAAAATTTTGGTCAAAAACAGTGGGTCCTCTTCAAGCTTTTCAAGAGCCCAAATAATAAAACGGTGACGACTCAGAAAGTCGGCCTGCTTCAATTCTTGTACGAGTTGAGTATTGTATGCATTTAAACCAAGATCCTGACGTAAAATGCGCCAAGTTGTTCCATACAATAAGCCAAACAGTTGAGAACGGCGCCGAATCGATTTATCACAGTCATTGCGTATATTCTCAGCTACCTCCGCTGTATTTTCTTTACTACGTGCTAGATGTGGTCTATTTGGTTGCGTATTACCTAATAATAAAAATTAAGTTCCAAATTTTTGGATGGTACATCAAATTGTGCGTTGGGTAGGCCGATTACGTAAACCATAAGTTGTTCTAAGAACACAAAACACATTCCTCCAAACGCTTTCCATGATAACATGTCATACAATACTGAACAAAAATACCATAACAGATTAACTCGGCGCATGTTTGATCTGTCATAAAATCCCTATTAAAAAATACCTCTAAATGATTTTTTTTCAAAATGCAAAAAAATGTAATAAGTCGATGATAATCAAGACCATAGCAAAAATAAAGCAGACGAAGACTACAAAGACAGACAAACATAGAAATAAATAGAAGAGGCATACATCCAACACTAGAGTGACTAAATGCTAAAAAAAGAAGTAAAAAAAAAGTTATAATCTTCAAAAACTATAAAATTTTTATTGATTATCTCAAAATTCTGTGACTTAATAATAAGCGATTCACTTGCTTTTTTTAATCTTAAATAACTTCAAAAACTGAACTTTCGGAAAGTCGTTTTACCTCCTTTTGCAATTCTTCTTTGTCGATGTTGAAGTTTTTTTCATCTTCGGGAATAAAAAAACTCGTAGCGGGTCATGCAAATACAAAAGCTGAGGCATCATAACAATGTTTGGTTTTGTCCAAAAAATCAATTTTGTACATGAGACATTTCCACACGTCCAAAAAATGCTCAGCCGATGTTTTTCGGCCTATTGAACATCACAATAAAGTAAACACCCAATATGGCTACCAATGTCAAGAAACGTCAAAGATAAATGTCTTAACTTGAAAAAAATCTAATGGACTTATACAGCCCACAAAATTCAATAAATTTAATACTGATTTTAATAACGGCGATGAATACGGAGGTAAGTACGGACCCCAAAACGAACGTAAGATAAAGGAAAATTAGTTGAAAAACTTAAAATGATAACAAACTGTAAACTCAGTGTATTATAAGATTGTGGATATTCTATTAAAACTGATTATTTGACCAATTGATTAAAAAAATATTCTTATGTTCCTGTTCCTTTCTTAATATTACTCATCTCCTAATTTAGTGAAACTTCAAATTAAGATTATATTTAACAATAAATTATGCAACTAATTAATTAAAATCTGCTCCAAGGATGATGAAACTTTTCTCAAACTTTCCTTCCTGCTATACACTAATTCAAAATTCCTTACATTAAATAACGCAGGCTTTCATTACAACTATGGGCATTAAAGTCGTATCGGTTTGTTTCTGTAACTGTATTAATCGCATGAACGTTATATTGCGCATTTAAAATAATTAAGTAAAATTGCTCCTCAGAAATCCATGATTAGTGAGTATCCCATTAATATTATTACAGGTTTTGAATTCGTGTGGTAGCTATGGCCGTTGTTTACACTGTGAACCCTCCCTTGACGCCTCGACCACTGCATATAAGAACATCTCCTACGTGCTCTTGAACCCCGAGGCAGCGCGTTCTTATGTTAATCGAGCTCTGTCCGAGATACATCATATACATACGTAATAAGCGGCTGGGGACCTCTGACTAGAAGCAGTAAAGGCCGTTCATCCGGCTGTGCAGTACGCCCGGACTTATCGTAATGACATAATTACTCCATAATTTGCTTAAATTTATTGATTTATAAAGAAGCAAAACCCTAAAGAGGTGATATTCGCCTCTATATATTCCATATCAATTAACTGGATTGTCGCCGGATAATGGATTCGTTTGAATGGTCGCTGCGGGTCGTCCGTCAGGTAGAATTTCTCTTGGTAATACATCGAACGCGATTGAATCCCTGACTGCAGCACACAACTGACTAATTTGTCACTAAGCGGACAACTATACACATCAAGCTGGGAGATATTTACGTGACAGTTACATCTGTCAGTTGCCTTGGATGACGGTTATATCAGTCAATTATCAGTCATAACTTACAATTTGAATGACAGTTATTGCATATTAAAATTATCTTAAATGGCTGATTATCTTTCGCTTTCATCGTGCCTGCCTTTCAAAACATATTCTCTGTTGGTACATACGTAGAAATTAAGTGAAGATTTTACGGTATATTTAATAATGCAAATAAATAACCATGATTTGATTGAAACTAAAAAATATCAATAATCCATTAACGTTATTAATTTGTTTGAATCATTTATCTATTAATTTTAATAATAAATAAACAATAAAACTATTTTTTAGATAATATCGATAAGTGAGTTGATAGAAGCAAATAGCACTTCAAGGAATAAAATTGGAATGATGCAGTTATACAAGGTGTATCAGTTTAAAAGACAAAATTTATCCATAGATTGATTTTTCTATGCTAAAAACTTCCATTCTTTGTTATTCATGAGATATAACAAATAAAGTTGAAGGCTGTGATGATTGAGAACTTCAAATATACTCCTTACCTGACAACTCCTTAAAAACAATGATAAAGTAACGTAACATAAGATTAGAATTAAAATTATTTTAGAAATTCGGTTCAAAACTTTGTCTAAAATTCAATTTTGGAAAAAAAAATCTTAATAATTAATTTAATATTATTGAACATTTATTTTATTGAATGGACTTGATATACTATGAAAGTCCTGGTTAAATGAAAATCGGCATTGAATTGCTTAAACATTGAGTTTTCAGTATTAAAAGATGTGGCCATAAAATCTCAAATATATGTTACTAGATATACCTCTAAACAAAAGTTGATAAGTCTCTCTACAGAAGATTGCACAGTTTTTTCAACAGGATATTAAATCTGTTTCCAAGTCTCGAGCTGGCCCCATGCGTTCCTAAATAGAATCGTAAGTTGCCATTTATGTTTTAGATCTTACGCTTGTATAGAGATGCTGTAAATACTGCCAAGGCCTAGTAACTGGTCTACCCATACTCTTGAATTAAATGTAATTAGGATTACGTGGTACTATAAAATAAAGTCAATATATCTTATTTTAGATGTTCAGAAGTTTACAGAATAGGCACTCATCACCAAAAAATAGTCAAGAATTGTTCTAGATGCAGATACAAATAATTCGATTACTTTTGAACTAACAACATCTGACTAATGTGGATTGTTGCTATCTACAAGTTGCAAAATCTATTCCTAAATCAACCTCACTAAAACCTTAAAAACAATCAATTTAAAAAAATATGTCTCAAACTAACTATAAAGAAAATAAATCTAAAAAAAAAACTAGAAGTTTAAAAAGGGTTTCTGTAAATGCAAACTTAAAATTTATCAAGCTAATTTAAAGTTTAAATATCTTTTTATGCGCCATGTGCAAGAAAGTCTTTTTGTGCGTTTTCCTTAAATTTTCTGCTAGCAAATTCAATTTTTTTTTCTTTGACGTTTTCAAACTTTAAAGTTATAAAGTTAAAATAGTTATCTAAGCCCCTATCAAAGTGCGCCCTGTGCAACTGCAACTACCTAATGTGTATAATAATCTACGTCATTAGTTTTAATTTGAAACTGAAGTTTCTAGTTTTTGGTAGATGTAACCAGGAGAGATCGCTGTAAGTTTTGTCAACGTTGACTTTTCTCATAGAAATGACATAACGTTAGTGAAATAAAATAAAATTCTACTTGATGAATGAAATGACGTAATTTTTATAATAAAATTCACCAATGACAAAAATAACCCCTTAGAATTTCTGAAGAATTTTACAGTTTATTTCCACTATTACAAACGTCCATATACATCACTAGCATGTTTGTCATTACGCGTAGTTTTCAATTGTTTATGTTTATAGATAAAATCTTAAAAATCACAATTAAAGCATAAATTAACTAGTAACTAAAACAATAAGAATGGTAAAAACTGGAACCCGAAAGCTTTTCCGGTTCTCTAACGATGTGCAAAACCTGTTTTTGGATTTTTCGCAATTTTCTTCGCTACCGGTAATCGCCGTTCGCCGAAATCTCAACTACCTTGTTTTTAGGTCCATCTTCGATTAAGTCGATTTTCTCGTTTACTCCAGAATTTTTTTTCCGGGTTTGAGGAGCCGCAAAAGTTCTCTCATTTTTCATAAAACCCGCTGGAGATTGGAGCATTTTTGTGTTTTTTTTCGCGGCGGTCGTCGGTAAGAGGGTCGGAACTACAAATAAACAATAAAAATTTGAAGCCCCCGTTTCAATTTGCAAGAGGCGCCGTCATCAAGCAAAGGCAGTCCCGCGTTCCAAGAACCGTCACTTTTTCGTTTTCAAAAAAGTAGAACAGACGTTTAAATTTTCGAAACCGCCGTCTTTCCGCGCTTCTTTTGATGCCCTGCTCGAAATTTCAACACACGCGACAATTTTTTAGGCAGCTGCACAAAAAAAAAGTTCCCCTCCTAGAGCCCCGTCCGGCCTTTTTTACTACGTCCCTATCAGAGGGCCGCATCAACAAACATTTTGCGTTGATGGTAAAAAATTGCGTTTTGGCCAAAGTCAAAATAAGTACATAACCGTGCGACCACTTGCGACAGTCCAACGCAAAAACACTTAAATCGTTTTTGAAAGAAGAAAAACCCAAAATTGCAGGCAAAGCAATTAATTTTTAAGTTCGACCTTCGTTTTCACCCCGAGTAAAGCGAGACCTTTGTACAAATTCGAGTCGGCTAATTATTTTTTGCCGCAAACCGAGCCGTTGTGAGAAAGGGAGGACGTTTTAGGGCTGTTTCGTCTAATATATTTCGACTACGAAAAATTCAATGCCGAGCTAAGATAACATTAATATCTCTTTTATCTTCTCTTAAGCACAAATCAACTCTTTCCCAAAGAAAACAAACCGTCATTGGTTTATTTTTAAAAATATTGCAACATAACTAGTGACTTGTAAATCAAAGATCTATCGTATTATGCTTAACATGTTAACAAACGCCACCCAGTTCTCTTTGACATTTAAAAAATTACCTCAAATATTTTGACACGCTAGAAGCAAAAATAATCTCTCCCCACCTCTAGGGCCCGCGTAATCCACCACCGCTGCTTCTACACCACTTCACTTACACACTAGTAAACAAATATGTTCAAAACTAACTCGTTGAAAACTTTTCACCAAAGAAATCATCCAATTTCATACACAGCATTTCACAGCAATTCTATTCTTTTACCAACCTATAGGGTAATTTGTCCAAACATTTCTCCCCCCCCCCCCCCTCCTTCTTCTATCGAGAGGTTTATACTATAACTATTGTGTCGTACTCTCCAAATAATCAGATTAGTCAGTAGATGCCCCAACGTAGTAATCTGACCAACGTGAGATAAAAACAACATTTATGCCCATACCAGTAGTCAGAGTTTGTGGAGTATATAGTAGACTTGTATTCCATGAACCTTTGAGTGTCCCCAAGATTAATTGAATCTAGATTTATATTGACAGTTGCATAGTTTCAAGGTCTCCACACATTACCACAACCACCTAGCAGATGGGTGACATTCTTTTTATTGATGTAAATTTGGTTAGACCTTGACCGTGGTCGCTACTTAGATCGCACCAATGTGTAAAGACCCTTTAAACAAACGAGATATTGTGCAATCCCAATCACATTTTCTGTGGATTGGCTTAAAACCAACTTGCTAATCCGCATCAATAAAACTCGGATTCATCTGACTGATAGTACAGGCTTAAGTCTACTGAATATTCTCCATCTACGCCCAAAAAAAGCTGAACAGGCTAAATTTGAAAATACTCTCAAAATGATCGTGTTACCTGTTTTTTTGTAGTTGCGTATGCAGCAAAAAGTAACATTCAAAACTGATGCACCTCTTAAAAATCATCAATAGCAAATTTTTTTTAATTAAAGTTAAAAGTAATTTTAACCTTAAAAACTGTACGGCAAAGCAAGTATAAAAATTCATAAATGTAGTAAATGTACATATATTATAAACACAAAACAGATAAAAATGATAACCAGCGTTTTTGAAATCAAAAATGCTACAATTTTAACACAAAACTCCAATTTTATAATACAGCATCAATACCTACTTAGAGTGCATTATGATCAATAGTTACGACTGTAAATTGAAGTTTTGTATATTTAATATATTGTTTGTTGCAGCAATAAAGTCTCTCATTTAAATCAAACAACTACAGACTACTGGGCATGTGAAAACTTGCATATTAATTAAGTAAGACTGTCCGCAACAAATTTAATTCGACCGTTTTTAACAGACTCAATTGAGATAAAAGCAAAATTAAACTACCACAAACTCATCAAAGATAAAAGTTAAAACAGACAACAAGTATAAATTAATAAATTGCTAGCAACTATTAATATTGAATACTAAACCAAGTTTTTATCAACTGTGCCTCAAAAACCAACGTCTATGAATCGCTTAAGAACCATCATATACACTGGCAATCAAAAAATAGAAGCCACTTTAAAATTATGACTTAGTTTTGGAATTTTTTGTTTTAACCTTATGTTAGCAAATTGTAAAAATTGTACTGTATTTTGCACACTTCATGAAAAATAAAATTCAATGTTAAATCGTAAAGCATAATTATTGTTTTTATTGCGTATTTTGGAAATATCACAAATTTACAGTTGAATTTTTTGTTCCTAGGACTAATATGGAACAAAAAATATGAAAAAAAACTTATCACTAATAACGAGTATTACCCCCTTCTTGCATTAATAACTGCTTGAAGTCGACAAGGAACACTTTGAATTAAATTAAGGATCAAGTTTTGGTCAATATTATTCCATTTCTGCAATAGCAACTGTCTTAGCTCCTGAGTAGTTCTAGGAACAGGTGTATGCTTTCGGATACGTCGTCCCAACTCATCCCAGACATGTTCTATGGGATTCACGACCGGGCTGAGAGCTGGCCAATCAAACCGCAAAAATTCCCACTGCATCCAGATAATCTTGACAACTCTGGCTACGTGAGGTCTAGCTAGCATTATCTTGCATGAAAATGCCGCGCTCGCCCATAGTTGTTATGAAGGGCATAACATAATCTTCGAGAACCTCCATAATGTATATGTGATCTGTCAGAAAACCATTCTCTATAAAGACCAACTCTGTCTGTGCTTCTGAAGAAATTTTTGCCCAAACCATAACCGACCCACCTCCAAATAAAAATCGCTCATCAATACAAACTGAAGCGTATCTTTCTCCGCGTCTTTTCGACACTTTCCGATGTCCGTCTGATCCATTGAGGCAAAAGCGCAACTCATCTGAAAACAGTACCCTGCACCAGTCCTCATTACTCCATGCTCAGTGATTTCGGGCAACAGCCAATCTTGTAACACGATGTCGGCCTTGTAAAATTGAACCTGCAGCCATCTTTCTACAAGACAATGCAGCAGCTTGAAGCCTTCCCCTAACGGTCCATTCACTAACATTTACATCTCTAACTTTATGGAGTTAATTTCGCAGATAAACTGCAGAAGCTGTTCTATTCCGCAAACTTGTGGACACCAAAAAACGGTTATCTCTGTTCGTGGTAACTTCTCCCGGATCCTGATCTTCTGGTTACTAGGCCAGTATCCAAATAACGCTGATACACCTTTTAAAAAGACAATCCTTGCAGTTTCACGTTTTCCTCGCCGATCTTTAATCGACGATATAATTCTTGCCACAACAATAGGGCTTAAAGGCATTATGACCTGTTAAGTACAGTACACCGTGTGAATGACAAAATTCGCAGGAAAAAACACTAAGTAAAAAAAAACACAACAAAATGTAGGTTTTCAATTAGAGCAAACTGGATGCCGTTTCATAAAAGTCTGTAACACGGTGATAAGAACTGACAGATAGATAACATTTGTCAAGAAATAAATTATTAAACGCCTACTTTAGTTAAGAATTTGCAAACATAAAGTTAAAATTAAAAAATAATATTAAGTGAAAACTAAATATGAGTTATTTTAACTGAATAATAATATTTAATGTTCATCCAATTGTGAGATAATTGTATTAAAAAATAAGTTACTAATTCGATATCCGAGTAATAATTTAAATATATGCATAAGGAAGTTAGAATGAGCTCCCTGCCGACAATATGTAAAGATTGCGGCCAAGTTGCAAATTATGTAATTTATGATTTCCACAATTTCTAATAATTAACATTTTAATGAGGTATATAAATCCAATAAACCATCTAAATATTACCCTCATTTCTCATAAGCATGTGCACATATAAATATATAGTATTTTATGTTTCTCCAAATACGGCATCAATTTTTCCAACAATGATCGTTGGCAAACATCTTCATCATTATTAAACATGAGAAAATATGTTTATTGGTATTTAACAACCAATTAAAATCATTTCGACTAGTAACTACTTTTCGATCATAAATGCGTTATGGACTGTAAATTAATATTAAATATTTTTCCCTGGTTCTGTATGTGTTCATTAAGTGTCCACTTAATTTCGTCTTGACGGCCGTGTGAGTTGAACATTTTTTTTTAAAGAACCTGTGCCTTGGTATTTACATTACACCCAGTGCAACATGTCGACCCATTACGGTTATTTTTTCTTGTCCGCCGCGTGTAAATATTGACTTGCATTCATTTCACGTTGTAAAATATATTTCAAGTGATGGAACATTCATAAAAAGAAGACTCGTTGTGTTAGTGCACGAAGCACGAATTCCTAGGAAATAATAACACGCTTGTTAGTAAGGACCGGGGGCCTCAGGCTTCAGGTACAGATTTACTTTTTTATCTGAAACAGGTGCGGAGTAGTTACAAATGGTAGTTGTCAAGCAATAGAAATAGCACTTTTTATCATGATTAATTTTTTTATGTCGGTAGGGTAATGTTGTATTAGATTGGCGCTCATTGCTGATTTATGGCGCCTGATGTTGGTTAAATTGCTCTAATCTATAGATAACAAATTGGTTGTATAAATATTTTTATGTGGGTTTAATTGAATGTGGCCTAAGGGCCATCACATGCCGAACAAAGTCTCCACTACAACACGAGATCTTGATTTAGATTGTAAACCTATAATTATTGATTGCGTAATACCAGCCAAACTATAATAATATCGAAAGTATATTTTTATATGCTTGAAGCGTTGGTGGTATCAACCTTCTTCAATCAGATTGTTGCAATTTTTATAACGCCATTCAAGATTACAAAAAACTCTTAACGGCTCGACTCGATTTATTAGTTATTATTCAAGAAATGTTTCAATTAACTGTAACGCACGTAACATCTGTATGATGTAAAGGTTGAGTAAAAAAGAAAACTGTAATTGCAACAATATTTGGATTACATTTACTTTCCCACATTTAATAAACTCTTTGTGTAAACGGTATCCTACTTTAAGTGCACAAACAGATATAAATAAGGGTAGAACCCTGCGCCCCCATTGCCTTTCTCAAAAACCGTAATTGCCGGAAGACATTTGGTCGAAGAAGTCCGTGAGAAAACGGAATCCCGGAATTCCGTCGGACCGAGACAAATTGGCTTAGATAGAATGGGGTTGATATAAGATAGGGACGTTTTTAAAAGTTATTTAAAGTTAAATATGTTATAATTACTTCCTTCTAGTTTGATGTGTGTACTATATATGCTTTATAATGCGTCATCAACAATAAGATCAGAATTTGTAAATGTCTGCATTAAAGTACGTGATCCTATCTATAAAGCAACTCGACACATCAGCATTTTTCTTCCTAACACTGGATCGATTAAGGATTTTTTTCTCGTACAAGAGCAGTTTCCTAATGAACTCCTGTTATAGAGACCCGTCCATTATCATACCTGTAAGTCGAGTAGTTTGGTTGCACCGATAAATATCTGTGCGAACTTCTGTTTTCCATGGGGGAAATCCGGCGTTTATCTCGTAAACGTTTTGGAGTACTGCCAGTGGGGGCCAGTTTAGATAAAGTGGTCGGTGATTTAAGAGTTGTCCGCCAGGTCTGGGGCAATGGTTAAAAGCAAGAGAAAATAGATTTTCACAAATACATTCTCTAGCTAGACACAAGATAAATTGAAAATTATTAAGCGGAGATTAAAGTTTAATTAAAATGTAAAATGAAATGTTTCAGAAGCTGCAAATTAATTACATGGTAATTTATTTAGTTCGTTATATATTTTTTTAATGAACGAAAAGCATTAAGAAGTTTATAAAAACTATTTAGTTTATAACGTAAAACAATTAATCTAAACTTAGCCATTAATAGAATAAATAATTGCATATTTCCAACATCTGTTAGCATTCTTATTAAGAATTGTACCATAAAAACACTACGATATACAATTAATGTAATTGCTATCACATAAACTACTATACTATAAATCCGATTTAATAAGGTGACTGCGGCTTTAAATTTTGTCATATGTCGAAGACGTTGAAAGAATTATTGCTTTGTGGTTTCACTATTTCATATTTATATACTAACTGTTATTACATTATACCTTGAATGAAGAGTAAAGGAACAAATGAAAAGGATTATATAGCATAATACATGCGTGCCCTAATTAAATAACCAACTTAACGAGATACTGTTCAACGGCGTTAATAACTAACTGAGATACTGTTCGAATTCAAAGATTTAATTCAGAATTCTACTAGATAATAACAATCTCACTTTTTCCAATTGTTTTGCCAAAAAAATCGCGGACGTCAAATATTTCAAATTCAATAAAAATAACATTTTTGCAAAATTCACCTTCATAGTATTAGAAATTTGAACAAGAAATACAAAACCACAGCACCTCGTATTCCCTAAATACCCAAAACAAGACCATATATCAACAATGGCAAGACATAAAGAAATCAGGAAGGCACTATTAAGAATAAACATACTAAGACAAAAGCGCCTTAGACATGAACCATAAAAAGATATCTGTTACATAGACCTCCATAAGCCTTTAATAAAATCCAACACTTAAAGTTATTAGAGATACTAAAAAATAAAATATTGGCCGCAGAGATATAAAAAAACTGGTATCAAACAGCAAAGATCAAAGTTAGAAAAGATCTAAGTGAAGAGATTGAGATATGTCGTAAAGGCTGTACTGTCAGCTCTGCTACTTAATGTGTGCAGTAAAAGTATCTTTGAAGAAACATTGTCAGAGAAAACAAGAAATATTCATCATAAACGACAAAACAATCAACAACATACGTTACGCAGATAATACTAACATCACAACTGACAGCACAAAAGATCTCCAGCACCTAATTAAATAATGCGCATTTTTTATAAAAAATAGATTTATTGATCGTACTGAAACAAACGCTTAAAATTCTACATCAATACACTTTCGTAGACGTGTCTGCTACGCCTGGAAAGCACCCTGAAACTCCTTGACAGACATGTCTTTTAACATGTTTTTGGATGTTTCCACGGACTCCCAATGCTTTTCTTTCATTTCTCTCTCTCTCTTTAGTCAAAAAAACAAAAAAAAGTTGCACGGAGCCAAGTCGAGACTGTAAGGAAGCTGCTTGACCACTGAGATAACGATGACGGCAGTTTGACTTAGGGCATTGTCATGGTGGAGCTTGACCGTGTCATGTTTAATCTTTTGAGCACCTTGAAGTAAAAGGTTGCGTTGACATTTTCTTTTTGTAGTACAAATTCAATGGACGATTCCTCGGACGTCAAAGAAAATAATAAGCAACGTTTTGATGCAAAACTTGCTCATTCGCGCTTTCTTGAGGCGGGGAGGAATTAAGAGCCACGCGCTGCTCTGTTTTTTCGGTTCTGAGTGGTACTCAAACATATACAATTTGTCTCTGGTTACAAAAGAGTTAAAACTTTCTTAACTCATTTTCAATCAAATCCAAAAGTTCTTGGCAGCGCAAAATAGCGCAGTGTTACAAAGTCAAAAAACACACTTCACGCGTCTTTCCGCTCAGAACAGTCGAAGCAAGTTGGCGCCCAGCTGCGTTGAAAAGCCAGATCCTCCACCACATTTCCCGACCGGTTTTACCGGGTTAGGATGGATAGTCGCGTCACAATAAAATCATGCGCATTACTTTTATAATATACCCTGTACATAAAGAAAACTAAAGTCATAGCCACCACAAAAAATCCAAACCAGAACAGAACACCTACCTGCAGACCCTCTCACAAATATCTAGAAACGCAAGTAACAATAATGCACCAAATAAATAAATTCTGAAAGAAGAAAGATAAAAAAAAAATTCAATAGAAAAAAAAAAGAATATCGTAACTTCGCAACCTAAGGAACTGGTTTACATAATACTGATGGTTTCCAATCTCCAATAAAAGCGGAACGTAAAAAAAAGTGTCAGAGTTATGAATTTTATTGTTGACAGAAAACTTTTTAATATGCACAAAAATAACACTTTCTTAAAATCAAACTTAGAAAGTGGTTCCATAACAGTTTATTAAATTCTGCTTTTATTCAGAAAATCTAAAAAAAGTAAAACCTCAGTTGCAAACCAATCTCCAAAACCCAATCAAGATAGTCCAGATTGGCCAAACAGTCTGCTACTATAAAGTATTCAGCAAAAATGCACTTTACAGTAATTATATCAAAAGCCAATTAGTATTTATTTCAGAATCAAATTTTGTGTTGAGAAAAACTAACAAAAGTCAAATCTCAGTTGCAAACCAATCTCCAAAATTCGATCAAGATGGCCATAGTGATAAATCAGTCTGGTACTATACATTATTCAGCAACAATGCACTTTATATTGATTATATCATACGCCAATTAGTATTTATTTCAAATTCTCTCAGCTTTTCAATGAGCGGAAGGAAGACACCTTTATACTTTATCTACGCAAAAAACTCGAAAGAAGATTCTTCCACAACGTACAGTATCATAAATCGTGGGTTCAACCCCCCATTTGAAACATTATCTTTGAATATTTCTGACCAAGCGTTGTGTGTGAGCGCGTTGGTTGTATTAGGATAACATATAGAAAGTCTTGAAGCTGTGAAACCCCATCTGACTAATTTAATTGTTATGATTGATAAGAATTATAATCTACGGGTTTATGCTAATAATTTTAATCGCCGAAAGTCATAAAACAAACAAACTAACCACTTGTTAGTGAGAACCACATACGTAATTTTTTTACTTATCTCCTGCAACATCATCCAATCACTGAGCCAATCGGTGCCTTGGAAACAGCCGATAGCATTATTTCATCAATTACGCCAATCTATAAAGATGGAGTTAGTAACAATGATTGCAAACAACAAAGAAAAACTAAGAAAAAAAGTCCTAAAAATAAGATTAGGCAAAATTATTTTGATGATAATTTAACAAGCAACATATTCTGTTAGTAATATTGGAGACGTTAATGATATTGGAGACGCTACTAAAAATTTGCTTCCCATTCCAAAACCTCCAATTGAGAATGAAATAATCAAATCTGCAGAAAAAAAAAAACAATCTAATATTAGAGGCGCCTTGGATAGTATTGGAGGCGCCACACAAAACAGTCCAAAACCACCAAATATGATGAATCAACCTCAATCAAATATTGGAGGCGCTACTAAAAACTAATCAAATCGCAATTTAATATTGTAACGCCCATAGATAGTATTGGAGGAGCAGCACAAAGCATACCAAAACCACCAATTGAAACCAACATAATGCAACAAGCAAGAAGCGCCATACCATTGTAGACGTCGTTACACCAAACATTGGAGCAATACTCAAACGTCCAGGACCACCAAGACCTCCCACATACAAAAGAAGACTTTGCAAACCCAAAGAAAATAAAAACAACCAGCAAAAAAAACTCATCAAAACAAAATAATGCTGAATAAACTAAATAAATAAGTTGCAATAAACTTTTAAAGTTCAAGAAAACGCATTTTCAAAATTTTTATATATAAACCATGATTCTCATAAATTGCATATTTTTGAGAACACCACTAATAGTATTTTTCCAACTATACAGAAAGCCTACTTTGCCGGAACCAAACATTGTCAAACACTTAGTAGGTTTGACTGTTCTGCTTAGAACTTTTGAACTTCCATCCAAAATTAACCAAGTACCGTAGATCAAAATTTTAAAGTGGTGCAATTATCAGGGCTCTACTGAGTTCGACAAACAAGATTCATACTTCGACAAAGTGCACAGCTAGCAGAATGTTACTAAAGCAAGAAAAATACAAATAAACCAACACTCTGATAAATACGATGCACAAAATGGCCACACTCACAAAAATTATAACAAACAAATACCCAACCTGTAGAAACAAACCATATTTGGTACCATTGTGTCCATCATCAACCTGATTTCATAGATTGCAATGTCGTCTCTAGCCTCACAAGCACTCTAAAACAGATTAAAAAATGAATGTTGCCACTTTAAGCTGAAGAAATCTATTAAGTTGCACGCTCGACTCCAACCACAATCGGATGTTTCCAGCGTTAAATTAATCCACCAACTTTGTTTTTCTTTTTCCAGCCCTAAATCTCAAAAGCAAGCAAGACAGACATGCCAGCAAACTCCGCTATTCCTGATCTGAGAAAGAATTGTAAATTGTTTTTATTGTTGATAAAAACAAAGAAAGTACAAAATAGTCGCACTTTGTAGCACTAATTCACTAATTTTTGAATTTATTTGTCAAACGCGTTTTACATTTTTTATGTGTTTTTCAAGGTAGAGAGTGTCTCACAAACGCCAAGTATTTTCTAGTGCGTTTGTCAAGAGTGAGACGCTCTTGCTCGAGATATTTAAAAATGTAAAAGTGCATGAAGCGCTCAAATGAAAAACACCTATAGTATCATTATAGCGCATAAGCTTAAATTATCTCAGTGAACTATTTCGTTACCAATCGCCTCGGGGAAGCAACTATGTTTGTACTATATACCTGGAAGCTATTTAACACCTCGGTAATCAAGGGTGTAAATATTATATAAATATATGTACAATACTTTCACCCTTGAATACTACCTCGGGTTCCAGCCCATGTCGTAAAGACACTGTATATCTATGGCTATACTATACCAACATGCAAAATTTCTATAGACAAGATTGGTTTAAGAAGCCCTAAACTTTAAGTTTGCAATAAAACATTTTTTATAATTCTCTTCTAATATTCCTGCATGTTGAATGCATGCAATATAGTTACCTCAAATATAAAATGAGCTTATCTTTATATTAAACCAGTAAACCACTATTCCTTAATCTGTTTGATTGCTGGCCTCTTTTATTTTGACATTATGTGATGAAATATTGTTTTAAATCTACAATTTTCGTAAATTTTATTTAATTTTTATTTGTGATAAAATTCATATTGTATTTGTGTCATGTCATATATGTTATCAGGTTAGTAGTGTTGAAAAAGCTGACAAAGAAACATCTGTTTGTATAAAATATTATAACAATGACAGACGGAAAGGGTTTTGATATTCTTTCGATAAATAGACAAATGTGGAGAAATTGATTTATTTTAATAAAAAATCAATATCGTATAAACTATGTCCTAATTAATTAACGGTTTAATCTACACAGAAGAAATATGATATGAGTATTAGAATCCATTAGACATGATAATCTCCTAACGTAGAAGTTAATAGCTTAATTACATTCTAATGACATACACATCTATCACAGACGATTCAATGAATTAGCAAGCTCATTCATTACCTACTTTACATAGCAAAGACAATATTAAGTTACAAAACGTAGCGACTCTCATTAAATCAAAGCCCAAATGACAAATTGCCACGAGATCGAGCCTGTCCGAGTCTGAATGAAGATTTTAAAGCGCGCCGAGTGACGAATTGACTCATTCCAGGAATGCGTTGTGCCGTAGTTTCGCGTGTATAAATTTCAATTGCCTCCCGTATTTATTGAGTGCCGAAGGTGTCTCGGTTTCGTTTTTCACGAGCGCGAGCACAAAAGGAATCCGAACTACTGGATGCATAAAATGCCGTCGGAATGTCGATTCAATGCGACCCGACATTATTTACTCCCTCTTGAACGTAAATATCATCGGCGTCGAGCGCAGAGTCCAAGAAATGGTCAGCACGAATTATTATTGTTTGCAAAACACGCATCTATTTAATCCATCAATTAAATTTATATTGATTTACAAACAAGTAGTAGTACTATAAAATGTTGTATTTGCCTATAAATTTTCCTGTTTACTTGTTCGTGTTTCAAATATGCAGTATGGCTCGTAATTCTCTTTCTTATTATTTTAACTACTCAAAGAATTAAAACAAATATTCTCTAAATTTTCATAAAGCCACGAACCAGCATATACTATTGCCAGTTACTAGAGTTAATAGCAGTATTGCTAACCAAATAAGTATATTCAATCAATTGAAAATGGTTTTAAAATCTTATTTACTTCATAAACTACGCTTAAAATATTTGTTTATTGGAAACCAATGGAACGTTATTTTGAATTTTTTTTCATAAACTTCATATCATGTCAAGACAAGCATATACGCAAGGTTTATTTGTCCATCCGTTTTCAATTCAGCACGTATTGCCATTTAACATTAGTTTACAAAATGCAACAACATACAGGATATTTAAAAAAGATTGTAAAATATTTAAAGAGGTAGTAGCATAAACCAAAATTAGCAAAAGTCTTTTGTTATTCCTTCCTTCGCTATTCCTTTTTACCCTCTTTTTGTATTTTTCAAAAATGCAGTTTTTATCATAGTTAGCTGATGGTTTGTGAAATAAATATTCTTGTCAGTGCACAAGTTTTCGTTTGCTATGACTGTTTACTCTAACGCAAAATTATAAGCGCGACGTCTTTATGCTGAATCTTATCCAAATCGCCAAATTTCTTCACATCGTATGTTTGGAAGAATTCACCAAAGATTGCGTGATACTGGTTCATTCAGCAAACAGTACCTTTTATCCAGAATACCAAGGTCAGAGCAGAAAAAGAAGAAATTCTTGCACGTATAGAATATAATCCGGAAACAAATGTGCGGAAAATATCAACCAAGTTAGGACTAAGCTTCTCTTGTTTGGAGAATCCTCCACTAGCAGCTGCTTTATCCTTACCATATACAACGAGTGAAGGCCTCAAATCCACTTGATCATCAAGCATGTATGATTTTTTTTTGTCGCTGATTTCTACGCAATGATGCTGAAGACTACCATTTTCTTGCCAATATTCTTTTTACGGATTAAGTCGAGTTTACACAAAATGGAGTAGTTAATCTTCAAAATACGCATATTTGGAACAAAAATCCCCATGCTCTAATGGAATCTAGAAATCAGACACGCTTTTCATTAAACATTTGGATGGGTATTGTGGCGACCTAAACTTTCTGCAGAACACAATGTATAATCTGTTTGACAACATTACTATTGACCAAAAATAACAAATGTGGTTCCAGCAAGATAGTGCTCCAGCTCATTTTTCGATTGCAGTTAGAGAGCATTTACATCAAATTTTTAAACGTAGATGAGTTGGAAGAAGAAACCCTTTTTATGACCCCTGCAAAGACCCTCTAGATTTCTTTTTTTGAAAATATTTAAAAACATGATACACCTGTAAATAGACTCGTGAAGGTTTTAGAAATATTACCTCTTTAAATAATTTACAATCTTTTTTATGTGTATATTAATACACTGAACAAAAAAATAGAGGTCATTTTAAAATTATGAGTTCTTAGTTCTGATTTTTTTTGTTTTAACCTTATGTTAGCAAATTGTAAACAACTGTACTGTATTTTGCACACTAAATTAAAAATTCAATGTTGAATCTTAAAGCATATTTATTGTTTTTATCACTAATAACAAGTATTACCCCTCTTGCATTAATGACTGCTTGAAGTCGCCGAGGAACACTTTGAATTAAAATAAGAATCATATTTTGGTCGATATTATTCCATTCCTGCAAAAATCACCTATCTTAGCTCCTAAGCAGTTCTTGGAGCAAGTGTATGCTTTTGGATACGTCGTCCAAACTCATCCCGGACATGTTCTATGGGTTTCATGTCCAGGCTGAAAGCTGGCCAATCAAACCGCAAAATTCCCACTTTGTCCAGATAATCTCTGACAACTCTGGCTACGTGAGGTCTAGCATTATCTTGCATGAAAATGCCGCGCTCGCCCATAGTTGCCATGAAAGGCATAACATGATCTTGGAGAACTTCTATAATGTATCTGTTGCGTCAGGGAGCCATTCTCTATAAAGACCAACGCTGTGCGTGCTTCGGTAGTAATTCCTGCCCAAACCATAACCGACCCACCGCCAAATGGAAGTTGCTCATCAATACAAACTGAAGCGTATCTTTCTCCGCGTCCTCTCCATACTTTCCGACGTCCGTCTGATCTATTGAGACAAAAGCGCGACTCATTTGAAAACAGTACCCTGCTCCAATCCTCATTATTCCATGCCCAGTGATTTCGGGCAAAAGCCAATCTTGCAACACGATCTCGGCGTTGTAAAGGTAGACCTGTAGCCATCTTTCTACAAGACAATCCAGCAGCCCGAAACCTTCTCCTAACAGTCCATTCACTAACATTTACATCTCTAACGTCATGGAGTTGATTTCGTAGAAAAACTGCAAAAGCTGTTCTATTCCGCAAACTTGTGGACACCAAAAAACGGTCATCTCTGTTCGTGGTAGTTTTTTGATCTTCTGGTTATCAGGCCAGTATCCAACTAATGCTGATACACCTTTTGTACAGCACAAAGGCTTTTACAAACAATCCTTGCAGTTTCACGTTTTCCTCGCCCATCTTCAATCGACGCTATAATTCATGCCACAACAATAGGGTCTAAAGGCATTGTGACCTCTTAAGTACAGTACACCGTGTGAATGACAAGTCTCGCAGAAAAAAAATTAAAACTAAGTAAAAAAGACACAACAAAATGTAGGTTTTCAATTAGAGCGAAATGGATGCTGTTTCATAAAAGTCTGTTACACGGTGATAATAACTGACAGATAGATAACATTTGTCAGGAAATAAATTATTAAACGCCTACTTTGGTTTACAATTTGCAAACATAATGTTAAAACAAAAAATCACCTCTTTTTGCTCGCCGCTGTATTAAAATTTGTATGTAACTATGTGTTAACTAATCGTGAAAATCTTAGACACAATTTTATCATGTCATCAAATCGATTAAACATAGATGAGCAAACACAATCTAACTTAAATTAATTTAATTAAAAAGTAATATACTGATAAGAATGTACATCATATATTATAAGAAGTGATGTCTTAAGCAATACTTCATATTACAGAAAACTTAATATAAATACAAAAACAAGTTATTGGTTTCGTAGAACTACGTTATATTATTACGATCATAGCTTATATCATTAATTTTTAAATGAATATTACAGTAATGAAGTAATTTCACGCGATCGTAATACCTATTCTCTGTAAAATTAACGAAGGTCGAACGACAGAGAAAGAGAACTGGACCACCTACTTTATTAAACACTTTCACTGAGATTAGTCATGTCGATCATAAAATCGTGGTGTAAAACGAGAATTAAACGTTTCCGAGTCGCTTACCAGTTTGAATTGTAAAGATATAAAATATTGAGCCTCGAGCAGACTTACCTAGAACAAAAAAGAAAACATTATTAGCAAAGTCGTAAATTGAAATATTATATGGTTAATGTAGTTGTAATCATAAACAATGTTCGTTGCAAAATTTCGTTAAGGAAGATACAATCATTACATTAATTTATAAACAATGGAATTATAATGTTTGATCTCATATTGGACAATCAGATTACAATAAGCTGACTTTAAAGGGAGACCATAATCACAAAGTAAATCATGCCGATTCCTGAATATTTTTTGTACTTAACGAATACAGTGTAACTTTGTCTCAGGTGTTGTATTTGCATATAAATATAAGAATTAGGTTTGACATATATCAATCTAAACTTTAATGTGTTATTTCTAACACTGTAATAAAATAATCGTTCTGAAAGATTAAAATAATATCAAATATCAATCAAGATGACTATGTTATATATGAAAATATTTTAAAAACATGCTGCATTTGCACTTATTCAACTTCATGTAATTTCTTATAGTCATACATAGAAATTATTTCGTTGAGAAGCTTTTCTCTCAATTCAATTTGCTGTCATTGGATATTATTAATATAATTACAGTCAATGGAATTTATATAAGCAATGCAAATATCTAATTGTATGTAATTAAGTTGTCATTCCATTCCAAAGTAATGTCTATATTTTAGAATACATTTGTGTTAACAAATAAATTGATTTATTTTCACTTCACTCAATAATTGATGCAAATGTAATCAAAGAATTGCAGTCAAGCTATAATGTAACTAATGTAAGATAATTTGATTATAGAAAATAGTAATTTGTCTGTAATAATACAAACTATATGACATTTGATATTTTGCATGTTCGGAAACGAGTACAGATCACTATATCAGCCAAATAAAACTACTGAAGCCAATATAATTACATATAAAGTAGATCATTTATAAGTGACTATTTCACATATATACGACATATTAAATATATTTCATAAAAACAAAGATATCAATGAGAAAAATTAAGTAGCATCTAACTCTTGAATATCCGGTATACACTCGTTAAATCCGATTCCAAATATAACGTTACGCCTCTCAAATAAAAAAAAAAACAATCCAAAATGGAACGTACTGTCCACCTGCACACCTCTGCACCAGAAATTAAATTTCTGCAGCCTACAACAGAACACCAATGCGGACGGCATCTACTACAAAACATTGGCATCCGAAACAAAAAAAACGTAGATGCACTAATAAAAACCATCTATAAGAAACTTATAGATATATAACAAACAATCACCAAAGAAGCAGGCGTTAACATCGACAGCCAAATAGCTATCGAATACCTCGGAATAATGTTATGCCATTATATAAATATTTAGGAACACATGGCGAGAACGGAGGCCAAAGCAGTAGATGTGATAAACGCGCTAAGCAACATGAGAGGCAAAAGACCAGATAAAAGAAAAACGATGTGCTCGGTGGTCAACTCAATTATATTATATGGGACACCAGTGAGGTATGATCAAGTGACAAACAAAAACTTTAAAAGAGTTAATGAAAAAGCCACAGAAGAAAACGGCAATTAAGGTAGCTACACATAGCCCATACATGTGGTAGCAAAAATCATTCTAAATTATCTGGCCGCCAGGGAAAGGTCCTATGCCCTAAAACCAAAACAAAAGAGAAGAAAAAACCAAGGTCGAGCAGGAATCCCTTGCTATCTAAAAGATGAAATAAAATTTCTTTATTTTCTTTCACGGGCTTCAGAATAATCAAGACTCACGACAATTGCACCCACTGCAAAGAGCCAAACACCCCTGAACACACAATCCTAAAATGCAAAAGGTGGGTTGCAATAAGGCAAAACTCAGGAGAAGGAATGAATACGCTAGGTGTCAACAACATCATCGATAGGATGTTAAGCTACAAAGACGCATGCAACTCTAACGTCATACAATGCAGCTTATGCTAGGGAAGCAATGCCAAGAGGTGGATCCCACCCTTCCTAGTAATGTAAAATAATTATTCTAGCCGGTAAAAAACTACATTACTGTGTAGCACTAGCCACCAGTGTATTAACTAAATAATTCACCACTTCCAACAAAAAAAAAGACAACAGGCTATATCAATTCAAAAACTTTATTGCCTAGTGTACCTACTGGTAACCAAGTATCATGTAATCTTCTGAAATAAACCTTCATAAAATCCACAAGTACCATAGAAAATCATCTTCAAAATAATCCTACTTGCAAATTTCAGCAAACAAAGCACCTGCAACTCAAATGTTGCTATCCGAAACAAGAAGAACGTGAGAACAAAGAAATAAAAACCACATAAGAAAACCTTGCAGATATGAAAAAAGATGTCAAGTGCCGTTAACCACTACAGTTAAAAACTCAAAAACAACATTCTAGCCAATGGTAGCACAGTAAAGAACAAAAAAAAAAGATGCAATACAGACAACTTCTTTTAATTTGGGAGACAAATAACATTGCAGTATCACAGTAGAACAAAAAATACAATCTGATTCAGCAGTCAATTCCTAGTAACCTGGTAGAAAACAATGAATGAATAAAAAAAACGAAAAATCTCAAAAATATAAAAAAGACCAAACTTTCAAAATTCATCCTCCAATAACTCGCTGCAATCTCCTAAGTAGTTTATCTCAAAAAAATAAAAAATAAAGCCATTAATTAATCTAACTCAACCTCTAAAACCAAAAACAAACGTCAAATAAAAAATCCAAACCGATAGTTAGCTACCAAAACAGAGCCCCAAAAGAAAGCTAATATTGTACATACGCAACTCAGAAAGGAGTAAGTGTTCATATAGATACTGGCAATCCAGAATACACGTCTAAAGTATCTAGCTTAAAATCTGTAACAAGAAATGCCAGGTCTCAAAACCATTAATCCATCCTTTTCAAATGAAACCGATTCAAAAACTTCATCGCCGTGTAAACCTTCTGCGCACATCAGTACAGAAGTATCTGCTGTACTAAGCCTTTATATTGTCCAGTTGGCTTACGTTTTAAGTCGCAAAGGAACCTTACATGCTATATCAGATACTAAGCGCGTCCCAAATCATTATTTACAGAACGTCACCTGCGCATTTCTAATTTACAATTTTTGGGTCCATATGAAGAGTATGCTAAGGCTAAAACGTGGGCCTCCAGCGGGATCACAGATAACGAATATTGATCGACCCCTTGGCTGCAAATAAATAATAAATAAGCAGTCCACAATGAACTGACTACTCCCTGGGAAAGTTTACCTCAACAAATACTTCATAAATACCATGACGATGTTGTGACATAGCTAGTATTGCCGCCAGTAAATAAGCATATCCTTGGACAATGTCGTCTGTACTGTACTAATGCGGAAATGACAGACTTTAGTAGACTTAATACCAGAAAATTAGCAGCGGTTAAGATATTCGTCTACCCGGTTTCAATACTACGCAAGAAAGGCAACGGGAAACCAACTCATACCAATAATTTTCTAGTACAATAATCGTAATAGACAAATTTATAAAAAAAAACCAAGAACCGGCAAGCCAATAGGATAACAACTTAGAATGTGCAAAGTATATGTAAAACTAAAAAGTTGGTAAATGCTACACAAAAAAATCGGCAACTCTAGGTATTAGCAAGTTGCAATAGAAAAGTTCAGGCCAATGCTCATACGATAAAGACACTATCTTCTACTCCTGAAATAAAAAAAACAAAACATAGACATTGAGTTGCAATTATTCTGTCATAAGAAGCTAACCAATCAGTCAAAAAGCTTTCTATCATATTGAGATCATGTTCTACTTTTGCACAAGTAAGCTAAGCCACTCAATGTCAATATTATCCAAGTGTATGCACCAACTTCAGATAAAAACAATGATAAAGTTGAGCAGTTTTATGAACAAATTAAATGTAACTTATATTAACAAAGAACACAAAGTGAACATCATATTACGCAACTTTAATGCAAAGACGATCGGAAACTTTGAAAAATGCAACCAGCTTATTCAATTTTGCCAGGAAGAAAATCTCGTAACGCTTAATACCTCTAAGAAGGCTGTATATCTAGACGGATAGAAAAATAGGCCGTTATCAATATGACAAATCGTAGAAATAGTTTAAAATATATTGGTTTAAAAGCATACTAAATTCAACTTGTGCAAGAATTGAAGCCAAATAGTCACTGTTTCATGATTTTGACCAAACATTTTTTCAATCATAAAATTCATTTCATTTCTGGCTTAATGGCTACGTCAATATGCAAAATTTCCATATTTAGGCTAAAGAGCAACCAAAAAAGGTTCAAAAGTCATTAAATTATAGGCGCCCGTTATAACAAACAATGCTAACTGCCTGAAATTGAAACCCGTAATCTCAACAACATTTGGTTACAACAAGACTGGCCACACAGGTCCCGAAACCATGGCTTTATTGCAAAAACAGTTAATTTTACCTTTCGGACCGGTGGATTAGTCGCCTAATTCATGTGATATCACACTTCTAGACTTTTTCCTTTAGCGCTACGTAAAGTCCAAAGTCTACATAGATAGCCCGGCTACAATTGAAGAATTAGAAACCAAACATAACCAAAAAGAATACGGGTCCAAAAATTATGAAAGGAAATGTTCGAAAAGTCATCACACAAACTGAGAACGGAAAATCCGCTAGACAAGAGATGCATACGAAAAACTTCAAATCAAATTGATAAATAATAATAGTATAGAAATAATAACGGCCTTGAAGTAGCTGAACAACCTTCTTTACCTTACCCAAAAAAAGTGAATGCAAGACGCTGCAAAAATCATAGTACAATTAACTTGATAAACAAATCCTCTAGTAAAATTATTCTTGAAAGTCATTTATGCAAGAATCTATAATAGATGCAAAAACTCAATAACATTTGGATTCAGAAATAGTCTAACTACAAGAGATGCTCTATTCTGGATGCAATTACTAGTGCAGAGATGTCAAGATATGAATCAAGATGTATACATAAGTTTTATAAATTATTAAACAAAAATAACATAACAGAGTGCAACATGGTAGGTTAATTATAATATTAAACAACATTGGTCTGAAGGACAGAGATACGCGTATCATTGGTAATCTTTACTAGAATCAAAAAACACCTGTATGATCTCAGAAAAGATTCAAATACAAGAAAAGGTAAGCCAGGGCTGTGTTTTGTCTCCATTACTCTTTAATATTTATTCGTAAGCAACATTACAAGAGACGCCACAGAATGCAATATAAATGCTGAAAGAATCAATAACATTAAATACGCAGATGACACTGTTATCTTAAAAGATCATTTGAAAGATAATGAATAGAATTAACATCAATATGGTCTGAAAGTGAACACAAAACAGAAAATTCATGCAAATTAAACGCGTTCGACACTACAAATACCTTAAATGTTATTTGAATAAACAAGAGATCAAAATTCGTATTGAACATGCTAAAAGAACCTTTGTAAAAACGCTAAAACGGTTGTCCAACCACAATTTAAATCTACCTCTTAGTCTGCTAATAGTAAAATGCTATATCTTCCATATTCTGTTGTATAGACTTGAAAATTAGACCCTGATGCAAACTTTGCAAAAAAATGTAAAAGCGTTTGAAATGTAAATTTATATAAAAGCCTGCTCCGCATCTCAAAGACAATATACTCAATATAGAAGTGTTACAACAGATGAACACTAATCATAAGCTAACTTCAACAAAAAAAAAAATACAAAAATTGAAGTACTTCGGACATGTGATGCAACATAATAAATACCAAATTAGCAGTTAGTTAGTCACACAGAAAGAAAATAGAAAGCAGAATGAATCCTGGATAGACGCCGTTGGCTGAAAACACTTCGGGATTGGTACGGCCAAAAAACCAAATCGCTATTCTAAGCAAAAATTAGAATTTCCATAATGGTCGCCGACTTTAAACAAAAATTGGCACCAGAAAAAGAAAAAGGAAACTATCAATAAAGAAGAAAAAAAAGACCATTAACAAATTAAAGAAAAAAAAAAGTAGACTATCAATATAGAAGAAGACCCGCAACATACTTGCACTTGATTCAATTACTCTAATAAAAAGTTCAATCAATAGATAATTAAACGATAAAAAGGTGTGCCAAAGAAGAAAGAATACTAGTTCAATGTACAACATGTTTCTACATTTGAAAATCCAGAACTACAAGCAAATTGAAAAACCACATATTTCTTAAATGACCAATAGAATGTACTCTGATTAATAAAACTATTGTACAATAAAAATCAGTTAATATCAACTGTTTTATTTTATTAATCAATTACTTAACTGCTCAGACACCGATGGAGAGATAATACATTGATTATAAAACAAGTCAACTTTTGACAACAAGTTTATTTAACCCAGATTCACTTATTTAAATAACTAATTTTTAAACACACAAATCTATATTGAGATCAGTAATCACTCTACTAAAAAGTATTAGATGAAATCTTATAAACAAATTTTAAGATCTACAAAGTAATTAGTTTTAGACTCCAACCAATTATCTAGTTGTCTCAAACGTATTATCTATTATTAAATCAAAAACAACTATAAAACAGTCAGCTTTAGATATGCATTACCACCTTATATCATCAGGATACAAATTGACTATAACTTTACTAAATAATAATATTAATTTCATTACACATAATAAAAGTTATGACAGACAAATTTGTAAAAAAAAATCTTATCGATAATAAATAACAAAATGACATAACAGACAAATGGTCAATAACCTTTTGTTAATGTTGCAAGTAATGCTGTAATTATTATTATCGTTTAAAAAATGATTTTCATTAAATGATTACTACTATACTATAGAATTCAGAAAAGCATAAATTAAATTTATTGATTGCTTTACTTGACAACATTTTCCATAAATCATTTTCCCACTGCATTTACAAAATGAAGCACTCAACGTGTCTTCGAGCCTATTACTGAGAATTAACATTCAGTGAGTATTATTACCAAAATAATGATTTTCAAGATGAAGAAAACGTATCGTAATCCACGTTTCAATTTGCTCCGCTATGGAATTAGAGATCTAATGGTTCCCGATAGTGATTTATGCACGTAGTGGCATCTCAGCCCGAAGAACGTATTAAGCTTTAATTGAACGTTAGTGTTCTAAATCAATTTCTAAATGTCGACGGCATTAAAAAACCATTTATACCGGGCTTCTCAGTGCAACGTGTTATTATCATTGGTATTCCCGATGAATCCATTAAAGATCACTTCAAGCCGAACAACGAGAAATAATGATATTATAATATTAATTATTTCGGGTCCCCTATTGGTGTTAAAAAATAATAATAATTTTAGCGCAATTAAAGCTGAAGTAATTTCACGCTTGAAGAAATCGGTTGTTTTTTTTTCTTCTTGTTGTCTTCCCACAGTGCAGTTTTTGGTATATTGTAACCTCCCTCTAGCGGCCAATTAGTCTCGAGTCCCGCACAATTGTAATTACGAATTAAAATCCTCCTACTTTTACTCCCGGATTGCTGATATATTTTTAATAAACGGCAATTAATAGTATACGGCCTCAGGTTGCGTGGAATATAATCGGAAATTTTAACTACTGTTGTGCGTGTCCGCCCAAGGGACCACGCATTCCAACTGATGAAGGCTTTTGTTTGAATACACTTCGACGATGATTAAAAATAAAACAAAGTAATTATATAATGCAGTAGGTACATATCATGTGTTGTTACATGTGACATGTATAACAGTCAGTTTCAATGTTTTTTATATGTTAAAACAACCGCTAAGACTGTTTTCATATAGATTTTTTTAATAACTAAATAAGTTATTTCTTCAAGCGTATTATAATTTCTGCACTATGTACAAGTAAAACAAAGTAATTCAATTTATATATTTTTTTCATTTCTTTAACGTGACGTATTAAAACTAATATAATATGATTTGATGTTAGAAATGATGTGCAGGAAAAAGGTAAATAATGTTGACAATCTTATTTTGAGAATTTATCGTAGACTAAGAAAAGAATATCTATAAAAAAAAAACAATATTTTAACTACAGCTGAGTTTTTACCCCTGCACGCCAAGCATATTCGCCTTTCTTGTTATATTAAATGACAAACGTACTCAGCAATCTGTAAGATTCAAATGCGCTAAAGAATGTTTCTATGGTAAAATAAACAAAAATTGATTCAAATATTGCAGCCAAGAACTGACCATACTGACCATTATTGTCTTGTAGAATATATAAATAAATGGTTTTCTAACGTATTGTCATAGTATCTCAAGTCATAATGCTTCAAAACACAATAATGCACTAGTGCCGTAACAAATTCATTACCGTTTTAGTGCAGGCACTCGATAATATTACTTAATTGAACTGGATATGATAAGCTAATTTTATCTAATGTTTGCAGATAAACAGCTTTCTCACATGCTAATTAAAGAAAACAAAAGCCAAAACAAATTACCTAGACTCAACATAAATGACATTATTTTACTCTTTGCAGCATAATATACTATTGACAGAATTGTTGTAAATCTTTTAAGTTTTCAGCTATTATGACTGTATCATTTGCATATCTTATCTTTATTCATTCTACCGTTGACCAATACTCCGTTTGTGTTTTCAGAGTATACATTAAAAAGTAGTAGCAACATGCAGCCTTATTTTACGCTTCGTTGTATGTTAATTTGGTCTGAATGTTCTTCTTCTTTTTTAATATATGCTGATTAGAGTTTTGCAGTTATATAAATGTCTTTGTCATCTATTCCGGTTCCTTTTAAGTTTAATTATGTTTAAATTTTTATCTTGAATTAGAAGTTTCTGCGGTGCGCCAGACCAAGTCGAAGTTAATAAAGACCCACCTCGTTCTAAGAAAATCTCGGAGAAAGCCAAGTACATAGGAACGTCGACTTCTTTTTGCGCCTTCTCTTCTGCGCGATCTTGTAATACAGGAAATTTGGATATCCCTCTGTTTCTCCAAATACTTTTCGCCGCTTTCACATTTCATTTTGCGGACAACGCAATAAAATCTTTCCCCTCTAACCAACTTTTAACCAGCTCTAACTTTCTCTCTTTCACAGACACGCCAAATCGGCCTCTCTCCCTCAAAAGAAGACCGGCCGAGCTCTAAGAGTTCCTCCTCTGTCCTCACCGAGTGGGTCACTAAAGATATTTGGTTAACCGGAAGCAAACCAGTGAGATTAAGGCGTAAACTCATATGCTCGGATATGAGACACGGTAAACAATTACAAAGGTTGCAAATGCCAGCAATAAAGATACCAATCGGTTCACGCTCTCCTTGTATTCGGGCCTTTATCTCTGCATTTCGGGGCAAGAATTGACCCCAAAGCCCTGCACATACTTTGTCCAAACTATGGAGTCTGTGCTTATTGACATGCAGCAACAACGAGGCTTTACAAGTCAACGGTGCTGTGATACACAATCACCTTACCTTACACCGCGTGAGAGCCAAATACAGTTTATGGCTAGACATTTTAAAAAATCCAAAGAAAAGTTAGAAAGATGTGCACATCGATTGCAAGAATATAACTTTAACATCATTCATCGGAAAAGAAAAGAACATGTTCTACCCAACTGTTTGACCTGTGCCATCCCCCGACTTGACTGACCTCATTATCAATGTACTTTTTCACACACTAAAGATCCACATGGTCTACGTGTGAATAACCTCAACACATTCTCAGACACTACGTAAATAATATTGTATACAGTACATTAAGTATTACAAACAATACTAACAAAAACCACTGTTAAGATGATTAAAATTAATTCAACCCGGAGCGTGGGTCAATACGCTGTCCCACTCATCAACCCGTCTTGTCAGCGTGGGGTTTCATAATTAAGGTCCTTCTCTGGTCCGGAATAGATAAATAATGGGATTCTCGCTCTCCGGATCATGTTCAACACCAAGAACAATTAGAAAGAATTCTCCGTTCGATCAGTTTACCATAGAACTCAATCATTTGATCTCAAGTCGTACCGTTCTTTCTTTTGTTTGCCATTAATTCCTCACCATAAAATATGCCCGTATGGAACGGTGCAATAAGTAACTACAATAAGTCAACCAATAGAAGCAAGTTATCTTTAGCAACAAATCGAGACGTCTCCGAAAAGAACAAAAAAACATACAGCTTGATGTGAAACGACATACAACTCTTACACTCGGATGGTAAGGAAAGCTATCGCATTTGGAAGTAAGTCTCCTCCAGAGTTCATTCCAGAAACATACACGCAAATCTCATTAACATGATTCTAGAACCAACATTAATGCCCTATCCGAGAAGGTTTAAATAGCCATTTTCCAAGAGCATAATGCAAAACCGCATACAGCTAAGGTTACTATAGAATATTGAAACTAGCTAATGTTGATTTACTTCCATGGTATTCTGGTTCTCTAGATCTACTACCTATTGAACACATGTGAAAGTCGATAGAAGACAGGACCATCTTCAGCCACCCACACTCACTTTATGTTTAGATGCGTATTCAAGAAGCATGAGATTAAATCCTTCAAGCTGAGATTGACACTTGATTAACCCAAAAATTAATGTATTTTTTTTTATCAAACCTCGTATAATTATAAAACAAATAATTTTGCAGAAACTTCATTGTTCAATCAAATCATTATAATAATATATCGCTAATGATCCCAATTTGGTTCGCACCCTATGTCATAGCAATTAGCATTGTATCCACAGAAACCCATTACAATAATTGAACAATACATAATTAACACTACATAATTAACAAGATTCTTTCACAACAGTTATATCAGTATTTAATACTATATAACCCCATTATTTTAATAAATTCTAATTAATGAGATAATAAGAATACATTTTTATGGAAAAATGTCCTGATGACAATTCTGAGTGGTTTCAAGTTTTATTATTGCAATAAATTTATTTTCTTTGATGTTGCGCTTTATATGGAAACTTTTAATAGTATGCTTCAGGTATATCAAGTTATTTAATTGTTCTTGCGCATTATTTTTTAGTACTGAAGCAAATCACTACCTGCCTTCAGGGTTAAACTAATGTTTGTCTCTACAGCAAAAGTTGTTTGTTTAAATATACTCAAGATCAAGTACTATGTGATCTTAAAAATAATAAACCATTAGCAATAATATTATAATAAACATTTTTTTTTCTCACGTACAAGATCATGAGAACAACCGCGATTTATACGGTTGTTATTATTATTTTCTTTGTGGTCATACTGATGGACACCTGAAAGGGCCCCCAATCACGTACGTATCTCTCGCCGTGCATTCTCCACCGTTTTCCTTTTCCCAATCGATCACGGAGCGTCCAGGAATGTGTGCATCGGACGTAAACTAATGGACTCCTAGCGGATCGAGCGGTTCAATAGGAAATCAATAAAACCCGTTCCGCTTTCGATTCCAGAATCAATAATAATAGATTGTACACCTGCCGCCTGGTGAGCCGCTCGGTATATATCCACGAGGCGAAAACTCCTGGGATTAATCGTGCGCAATTTCTCTATTAATTATTCATGATTATTTCTTTATTTGTTCATCTTGTTGGGTTGGAGACATTGATGATATTTCCGGTGATTTTCTTGGAATCTAAGAATGCCGTTCGATTAACTGCCAATGTCTCATTACGAATCAGTATCTACAATTATGCAAAGGACGCCGCGTGATTGCGTTAAGATAATGCTACAGATTATATTTTTATACCTAGGGCAATTTCAACCGTAAAGAAGAATATTTTAAAGCAAACACTGATTTAATTAAATGGTTTACATATTCCAGATATGTATGAACGAGTATTTAGGTCTCATTTAGCATATTAGAAACAACTCAGTTTATAAAGAGTGGTTTCAATCAATTTCATACCGCTTATGGACAGATTGATCAACTAATACAAAAGAAAAACTACTTATTTTACATCATTTTTTATTAGTTTACATTTGGTAGGTAACCGCCATAAATTCCCGGCCTAACCAAGAAATCAAGCACTTATGATAAAAATATTTTTCAATATAATTCCCCTGAACCTCAACACACTTATTACATCGCTTAATTAGTAGTTCTATACCCTGATAAAAATATTCTGAATATTTTTCGCAAAATGCTCCAAAACAGCAGCTTTCACCTCTTCATCGCCAAGAAATCGTCTACCCCAATTTTTTTTTTCAAATTTTAAAAACCAGAAGTATCGCTAGAAGCCAAGTCTAAACTGTAGGAAAGATTTTGAATTGAATTTTTTGAAAGCTGCAAGTTGAGCAAAACTCAGCCAACTCTTTGCCCAAGTATTTTCCCACAACCTATGTAACAAGGTAGCATAATAAGTGCCATTCATCGTAGTATATCTTTTTTTTTTAATAAATCATCAAAATGCCCTCATAATCCCAAAAGATTGTAGCCATAATCTTTTTAGTTGACGGGGTTACTAGCTTTCCTTGGTAATAGTTCACCTACACGCCGCCATTCCATGGTTTCCCTTTTGGATAAAGGATCATGATACAAGTACCATAGTATTATCCTCCGTAACAATAGATTGCAGAACTTCTTCTTGTCACCCTCACAGAACATCAAAAAAAAAAATTGAGCACAATCGACTCGATGCTGTTTTTGAACAGCAAACAGAAGTTTTGGGACAAATTTTCATAGAGTATTTGGCAAATCGATGTATCTGACAGCACGGACTTTGCTGATAATTCCCTCACTTTAAGTTGGCAATCAATTTGAACTAGTTAATTACTAAAAACACTTCTGTGATCACTTCATCTAGTCGACCAGAACATGAGTCATCTTCTAAAGACTCATAGCCCATCTTAAACCTTTTGGCCCATTCTTTCAATAATAATAAATAAGAAGGTGAATCTTCACCGTACACGCCATGCAATTTTGGTTTAATATGATGAGAGGTAAGACATTCCAATGTAAAAAATTTAATGGTACTCAATTTTGTACGTTAATAAAGCATCACACTTTACTGACAATATTTGACATTTGGTCTAAAGTTTTTAGAATAGTAGAGCAAGAATTTATGGCGATTACCTCGTATGTAATGAACATAATATTTATAGCAGAACCTATTCAGTAGAAAATGGTTGGATGAACTTGTAAAGCATTATTATTACTAAAAAAATAATAATACTTACTTGTCTTAAAATTTTAACAAAACAAAAAAAAACTGAAAAAAATAAGTGTAGCGTAAATTAAAAAAACTAATCATAATCAATAGTTAATACTATAAAATATTGATAGTGTGTGAACTATCTAAACTAAAAACTGCTTATTTTCTCTTTCTACTAAACCTTTAAACAACAAATTATTGCATTTAGGGCGCTGAATTCCTCGCATGATTCAACATCAAACAATCGACAAACAAATTCTCACAAGTTTGAAAATCGAGAAACATTTAAATGTGTTGTCTAACTACAGTGACAAAGTAAACTTAATAAAATCAATTCAATTCAATTGTTTAACACTACCACAAATCAGACTAACATGAGGCTATATCCAAATTCATAGTGATTGCACATTAAAAACCATATGACATGTAATTAGTATTTTGTTAACCATAAAAGTATTTTTATTACGTATAATATTGTATTTGCGTTTTCTAGCAATCACTAAACGTCTAGTTAATTGTCTAGCTAAGTACGCGTTGGTTATTTGTATTCTAAGAATGTATTTATGATGTAATTTAAATGTTAATATACCTATGATATGTCTATTTTACGACATTACTAGCATTATTCTTACTTCTTTTATTTATATTGTCTGCATTAATTGTAAAAAATAATGTTTTGTTTAGATACAATAAAAAACTGGCTGAATCAATGATGATGGACGATTTAATATTATTGTTTGTGTATTATATACATCGGTTATATTGAAAAGCAATACAATTTTATTGACAAATATTTTAATTACATAATAAAAAATTTGCATAATGATTTGCCATCTTAGAAAAATATTTTGAATTTTAATTGTACATATAAATGCGTTTGAAGACAATCATCAATTAAGCAATTTTATTGTCCAATAGACAATATCATTCATAATCAAAAATTGTACCAGCATATCTGATTCTCAATTAATAATCGACAAAAATATTTTTTTTTTTTTTTAAATTAAAATAACTTTGTGGTTTTCGGGTTGACTTTTCGCCGAAGCATCACAAATATGTTTTATTCGTGGAACCAATTTTGACACGGTTGCTCGGAGAACCAAGAATCATTCAAAACAAACCTATGTTTTAATCATAATAATTACAATCTACCATTAATAAAACGTATTTCTTATATTACAGAAACACTACGATCAGCGGCATATGATGTAGAAAGCTATCCTAAAAAAAAAATCATCAATATGACTTCATTCAAAGCTATATATATCATCCGGATTGTCAATTCCTCCAATCGGATCTCCAGGGGAAAAATTATTCAATCATTCAAGCGCATTAACAAGAAGAGTAAACCAACCACTTGATAACAACCGCTTGGGTAGGTGGGCGGGAACACAGTTCCAAAAAACCCCGCCCCAATAGATAAACTACTTGTCCCACCCACCCACCCAAATGTTTGTTATCAAACTATTTCATGTCGCAACCTCTGCTGATGCTCCTACAGTTACTACATCAAAAGAATTAATATTAGTTGCCATTAAAATGCACTAACAAGAAGAGTAAACCAACTACTTGATAACAAACACTTGAAAGAGGAAATACAAAAGAACAATGAGTGATCCAGAAGAACAGCTCAAATGCAACATGCTCGTAGCACCAAGCGGGCAAATTAAAAAAAATGAAGCTATAAAAATGCAAAAATAAATATTCTAGGAATAAGCAACTTCAAATGGCAAGGGTCTGGCATGTGCGCTACTAACAACTGCACGATATATTAAGCTGGAAAAAATGATATAAAAACTAGATACAAAGTAGCAATAATGGTCGATAAAGACACTAACAAATCAATAATCAATTTCACTCCATTTTCCAATAGAGTAATAATGCTACAATTCAATAACACCATGGGAAGTTTAACATAATAATATGCACCCACCGCAGACAAAGAAGAAGCTGAAATAGAAACATTTTATGAACCACCAAAAACAGTCCTTAATACAACAAAGAAACATGAAGTTGCAATTATAATGGGAAACCTCAACGCTAAAGTAGAAAAAGGAAAGATATGTAGATGCACTGGCAAGCATGGACTTGGACAACGCAATGAAAGAGAAGACCAACTAGTTAAGCTTTGTCAAAACAAAAAGTTTTCAATAACAAAAAAGAACACATTTAAAAGAATCAAATTGATTACATACTTATTAGACAAATATTAAAGATAACACCAAAACCAAAAACAAAAAAAAAACAAAAAAAAAACAGAATGGATAAGATTAAAAATCGAGAAAAAGTTTGCCAATCAGTCAATAATAACTTAAAGGCATAGGGGACAAGAAACACAAAAATTATAGAAGTAAATGAACAATAGAAAAACATTAAAAAAGAATTAGAAAAGGCAAATAAAGATGATCGATGAAATATCAAACCTCATGGAAAAACGGCAAAACAATAAAACAAAAAAAATCCCAAAAAATACAACAAACTACAAGTATTAGTGAGAAGAAAAATATAAAACGCAATAAAGGAATGGTTAGCTAAAAAAATCACAAAAATAAAAACATATCGAAACAAGTATGATAATTTCAACATGCACAAAAATATCAAAGAAATTACTGAAAAATGGAGAAAAAGACAAATAGAAATATTGAAAGATCAGGATTATTATTAATACCTGATTACAAAAGAAGATAGTAAGACGGTCAGAATACATCCAAGAACTAGTTAAAAACAACCAAAAACTACTACCAACTAATAAATACAGACACAGGACCAATTATACTGTAAGAAAAAGTACTACACGATATCAAACAAACCAAGGAGACAAAGGAACAGGACCAGATAAGATTTCTATCAAACTACTCAAACTTTTAGATAAAAATGCAGTTAATACTTTGCTACAACTCCTCAACATTATATACACAATTGGCTTTATAAGAATGGCTCTTAAAATTTTACTGAAAATAATCCAATACAGAATCTATAAAAGACTAGAAGAGGACATAGGGGACACACAGTTAGAGTTCAGAAATGGGTTTGGAACAAGAGAAGCCTTATACGAGATAAATGAATAGATCCAGAGATGTCTAGATATTAATGTTAACCTATACATATACTTTATTATTTTTGAAAAAACGTTTGATAAAGTCTGCCATCAAAAACTACTCAAGCTCATTCGAAAGAAAATCCTGGACACTAGGGACATCTGCATAATTCACAATCTGTATTATAAGCAAACATCAAAGTGATAGTCAGCAATAATATTAAAATATGCAGAGGGGTACAACAATGGTGAGTCCCCACGGATATTTAACTTATACAGCAAAAAGATCTTTAGCAAAGTCTTAGAAGAAGAAAAAACAGACGACTCGTGGAACGTATCAATACAGTATGCGATAAATGGAGTATTAAAATGAACCTAAAGAAAACAAAATTTATGGCAATCTCAAAAAACAGCATCGTTGACAGCTTAAGAATTTCTAACACCGATACTGAAAGAGTGTGCACCTATAAATACTTCGGCACAGATAAGTAGCGATACAGACAAAACCAGAAAAATAAGAACAAGAATAGAGTTAGCTAAAAATGTCTTTACACAAATGAATACATTCTTCAATAAAAGAGATCTCTCCTAAATTTCTGAGTAAAGATGCTTCGTTGCTAGGTCTTCTCAATTTTATTATACAGTATAGAAAGTTGGACACTTAAACAAGCTCACATAAATAAGATACAAGCTTTCAAGATGTAGTGCTATAGACAAATATTGAGAATATCCCGAGATAATCATGTGACAAACATCCAGGTGCTAAAGAAGATGGAAAAGAAATGTAAAGTACAACTCTCCAGATAATTATAAAAAATAAAATAAAAAGGAAACAGAATGTAGGGTGACGTAATACTTCGTGGCTCAGAAATTTGCGCAAATGGTACGGATACAGTACAACAGAACTATTAAAAACAGCAGTGAACACAGTGAAGATAGCATTGATCATTTCCAATCTCCGATAAAAAAAGAACAAGAAGAAAAGAATCTGTGTAGAAGCAAGTCATCAACCAACAAAAAAAGATGTTTCCACCACTGACAGCGCAAAAAAATCTGCTCATAATTTTACTACCACTTCCACGCAACACTATGCCCATACATTCTGAGATGTGACTCGTGAGGGAAGCACCTCTTCGTGCGCCCTCTAAATTAATTTTGTGTAACAGCAATCGGAAAAACATATCTAACTGTAGATGATAAACTTTTTGTAGAAGAAAGTAAAATTCTTTAGAGGTTTACCAAACAGACACATAATTTACGTCTAAAGATCTGTTTATTCGCCTCACACTCACCCAAAAATAAAAAAAATGATCTATAGCATGTAAAATAACATCTTCAATGTTTTGTGTATAAACTGTCCAAAGTCTGCTACTGTCTCTTTTTGGCAGCTTAAAACATCATTTTATCTCAAACCCAACAGTCACCTAAAACAGTTTGATAAAACAGGACATGCTTCAAAAATTATCTTTATCAATCGTCAAATTCATATTGAACTTTTTTCTTATCAATTATTAGAATCGAGATTTAAAAAGTAAAAAACTTTTAGTAATTGCCTTAAGAAATGTCCAGCTTGTAACGTTCAGAATAAATAAAAACCATTTAATCATTTCTTAAAAAAATATGGTCCTACAATTCCAAATATTGTAACACTACAAACAACGGTGACTTTACGAACATACAGTGTTTTTTATAAATCTAGTGTAGATATTCTTCAGCCCAGTAGCAAAAGTTTTGCTTGTTAACATATCCACTAGAGTGGAAATAAACTTCATTTATTTTTATCATTTTCCAAAATTTACAAAAACTGCCTTTTAGCTTGTAAACAACTAGAATTTTATATGATTAAAAGTGCAAACCCGAATGCTTAAAAAGTTTCTTTCAAAAATTTGCAATACATTTAAAAATAGGTTATATTAGTTGCAAACCCTGTATTTGCTTCGTTTATTTTGAAAAATCTTGTAATTATTAAAACATAGATTTTCTGCATTGTCATAATTATTTGTCAAATTAATTCATCATCAATTAAAAGTTCATAAAATCTTCTCCGTAAGCCCAGAGTTTCATAAAATGCCATTACTAATATTTTAGTTTGACATACTAGAGCAGCTCTATATGAATTTCCCAATCAACATAAGCACCCCCTCCTCGTGCACAACAAAACAGCTTTGGATCACATTTTCCGGTGTTTTGTCGTTCACCACCCAGCTCGGCTCATATGTACGAGAGTGCCCACGGGACGTTTTAACTTTAATTAGTAACGCAAAAAATCCTATCCTGAACCACAATTATTCTCGCCCATTAAGCAATCTACCTTCTACTCTCAGTAAACGCTTTATGCGATGCCCACATATATGCTTTTAGTGCGGAAACGTTTCGAACAGCGTCAAAAAACAAACAAACGTAACATGTATAAGAAATCATATCGGCGCTTGACACCACTTACAACGCGTCCGTTCTAGATGCGTATATGTGAGCATCACTGTATCGTCGCGTTGCTTAGCTCAAATAGTACTTTTAGTCCATCAAAAGTCTAAACAAGTTTGCTAATTAGCAATAAAAAAATAGACGTAGTATGTTCAGTTCTACTGAACTAACTTTTATTCATGGCAAAAGAGGCTTTCAAAGCCGGTCATGACAAAGATTTAGATTTGAATCACGTAGAAAACATCCACAAGAATTGCTTCCCACAGCACATTAACACTGGTTTAATTCTTAAATCAGTTCGGTTATTCCTGTCCCAAAGATTACGAAAAAGAGACATTTTCCACAGATTTATCGCCCAGTTCGTCTTCTGTCGACCCTAAGCAAGGGCAACTAAAAACCTGTTGCCAAATAGCATCAGATATGAGCTCTCCGCAATCCACCAACTAACCAGAGTGATTGATCAAATCAAAACTTGTTGTTGAAAAAGCCTTTGAGAAGGTCTAGCACCAGGGTTTACTCCTCAAACTTTAACGTCTCAGATTCAATCTGAGATTAATAAAACTTATTGCTAAAACAAAAAACACTGGCCTTAAAGCTGTTTGAGCACGTGTCTACACTTCGCACAATCAAAGTTCCTCAGAATTCAATATTATCTTCAATGCTCTTCAACTTCTTTACTTAATTCTCCAACACCCAATTGACAAAAGTACTGCGCTGCGCATAATCACCTGGCTTAAGTTTTAAAGTCAATTGGACTATAAAAATGCGAATGGAGATGTTTTCTTAAAATTCTCAGTAAATTGCTTGTGAAATCACCAGTTGGTAAATTAATATATCTGGATTGTCACCAACACTTGCAATAATTAAGAGAATATTTTAAATAGACCCGCCAGACCTAGACGATTTAATAATTTATAATTTACAATCAAACCAGTTTAATAAAATTTCTCAATCAATCTCTTAACAGTTGAACAATTTAGTGCATTATATCGCACTCTGCAAATTGTTTTCCTTATACTTTCACTATATTTTAAATAAGTTTTCAAATCTGTTCGTGAACCATTCCATTGCAGATAATCGCAATGCGCCTACATGATAGTTGTAAAATTTTTAGTTCGGCTCTTTTAAACAAAAACATATGGTACTTTATTGATTAAAGTCATAGCTAAAACAAATTACGTTATTTAGAGTTCACCAATTAATTTTATTTAAGCAAACTTAAATCTTCTACCAAACATTGTTTCGTTATAAAGATAGATCGCTTCCCAGTAGCGTACCTAAAACTTTTGCCGCCCGGGGCGGTCTCCAATTTGCCGCCCTTTCTAAGTTAATCAAATGGTGGTTTTTATAAATTAATGTATGTAGCCAAGCAAAATTTTTGGAAATAATATTTTCAACCCTACACTCACTTGGCAATGAAGAAAAATATTCGAAATCATATAGTAATTCATAATTCGTAGAACTACTAGATAAATGCCGCCCCAAAATATGTGCCGCCCGGTGCGGACCGCACCTCCCCCCCTCTCCCAGGTACGCCACTGTCGCTTCCATAACATACGTGACTAACACAACTTTGCAATCTTGTGTACTTGTATTTTAAATTAAAATAAACCGATATAGCAGGTAGAATAATCTAGTAATATAAATTTAGATTTGACAACAAAGTTCTTTTGACAACTATGGATAAAGACGTAACTGATAACCAAAATGCTAGTAAGAACTTTGACAATGTGTAAAAACTAGCCAAGTATTGTGATTTAAACAGACACAAGGTCGTTCCGATTATGAGGGTTGAAATGAAAAGAGATAATCAATATTTGTAAATTTGTTTTGCACTGTAACTATAAATTACCCAAGCAGTAAAAGCAATGATCAAATCCACTAATGATTTAAAATGGGATTCGATCTCCAGACTTCCAGTACGAAAACCAAGCACCTAAGCAACTATCATAGTCTGCGCTGAATCCAATATATTTTGTTATAGTTTAAATAAAACATTAATATCAAATTCTAAAGTATGTTTATGAATCAATAAATGTATGACCAGTAATCTTAGATTTTATATGACATAAACATATACGGTTTTCATATGCAAAGTTGTCTCAATTTCATACTGTATCTGTTAGTAGCAGGTAATTTCGATTATATTTATTATAATATTTATCACTTCGTATATCAACTTGTCCTATATATGTAATGATTGGACAATAAATAAATACTAAACAAATAAACATACGCCCGTAATCCCACCATAAAATAATCGATAAAGATCAAACTAAAAGTGACCACTGTTGTCCTATAGATTTAGCAATTGTTGTAAAATATCTTCCACCATATGGCGGATACATGTTAGACTCTCAATATACTAATTGTTGGCACTACACTTTAGTTCTTTAGAAGGAATCCCGCAATAAAACACCACTTACTACAACTTAAACAATCCATTACTATACATCGTGGGAATAATGAAACGCAAAAAAATCTCCAGAAATTCCAATTAGCTGCCCTGACACGCAACTAATTGATCGGCGATGAAATCGCGCGCGCTTCGTTTCGGAAATTGGAAGTGTCGACGTTTTCAAATTATTCTTGCCCCCGTTATCCGAACAACACATCTATTGCTCTCCATCTCGGATGGGAAATTGATTTTGAAATGATTGCGCCTCGCCACAATTAATCAGCGATTGCATGATTCGGCCGTTTCGTACAAGACTCTGGTATGCCCATTGTCCGGCCACGTAGTCTCCCGACAAGATATTTCTTTGCTCGTCCAGATACGTGCCGTGTAAACAACGATTGATGTGCTTAGGTATAAATAAATAAACCGAAGGACGCTTTAAAACCAGCATAATTTGAGAAACCTGTGATGCAATTTAAAATAACTCACCCTTAGATTATAGATAATTATAGATGGAGCACTTACCTGAAACAAAGAATAGAAATAGTTATTTTTGAGTAAAAAATGGCCAATTAAATAAATTCAAGGTAATACATAGCTGGCAGCAAATAATTGCCTTCTTGGAATCATATACGATGAGGTATTTACAATTGTACATACATAACATATCAATGCATTTAATGACTAAATCAAATGTAATTTATATAATATAATATCGATAATGAACATAATTGATTTCCTTAATTATGTTTTGTAATGGAATTTTTCTGTAAAGATAATTATAGCCCTCTCTTAAATGCGTTAGTCATTAAATTAATTGTCGATTTTTTAACGTTATATTTTGACACTTTGAAACAATAATCGAAGCTTTTAATGGGTGCTCCCTGTAATTTAGTAATAACGTTTAAAAACTAAAAACAAAAATGATTGACAATTCTAATAAATTTAATTCAAAATGATTAAAAAATCTATATTAAAATGGATCCACTTTTATTATTGACTTTCAATTAATGATATAATTTAAATTATGTTTAATTGTGATGAAATATATCAAACATAATTAACATCTCAAAAAAAATGTTAAGTAAAACATCATCCACTGATACATTCAAAAAAATGTGTTTCCACATTAATTGAAATGAATTTTGAAATTCAATTATTTAATCGAGAAATGTGTCCGTCGAAAGAGCTAATTAACCCAAATGAATAATTAATAACTCCATGATCGACACACTTCCACTAATTGCTGTGGCGGCTCATCTCTTCTCCTGCTTCTCCACGAAGATATCTCGTCCTGTCGATCGTGGCGGCCATCTGGATAAACAATGAGGCGTGCAATAAAAATGATGATTGATGAAATGTCGTGTTAATAATGTGATGTACGGCGGGAGATAGGAGCCAGCTAATGGATCGTTTATTTTATGTCATTAATTCGGCCCATCACAAAAGGAATAATGCACATACACCATGAAAATTAAATAATTAAAATTACAAAAAAACATCCGCAATCTTTTTATTTCATACAACAAAAAAAAACGCAAACTTTATTGAATGGATCCAGCCAGCATACATAAGGAAATGACCACGCAGTTCACATCGACCAAGAATGTAATAATAACCTACAAGAATATAAAACATGTCTACACAACCAAATACATGAAATAATAATAAATAAATTTGGGCTTTAGAATATCTTATCTTCAACTGAATTAAACTGGTCTGATTGATGGCCTTACATAGGCCTTATAGGCTAATTTGTTCTATCGTTTGGAATTTGTGGTCTGATCGTCTGTCGGTCGCATAGGCCGTAATAGCCCTTTAAACCTGTCATTGGTACGGTTTGTATTTATAGGGCTCGACTCCTCCAGCTCAGCCCGCAACAGGTGGAAGAACATCGCACGGCTCTCTCGTTTATTGTTATTGCCCTTCAACGTGAAAACGAGTACGAGTTATGGGGCTGTGTTTATGCGAACATCAGTAAATAGAAACGAGGCGATAAAACTGATTTTTAAGTGAAAATGTGCGGGAAAAGTGTCTGTTTTGTATGCCAGGGGAAATTATTTTATATTAATACATATATTAAAGTTTATATAATTTTGTGTTATTTTTGCGATAAGATAATTGTTCTAAACAATAATTTGATTTAGAGCTACTCAGTTAGCCACCATTAATTGTAATAATTATGATTCAATATTATTTTAAAACACAAAAAAGCATTTCTGAAATTATACAATTCATAATTAATCAGACGGTGAGTATAAATACCAATAAAATCACATAACACTCACTCCATCGTTCGATCTACAGAAATCAAATTAAAAAAAAACTAATTGACTAAAAAATAATTCCTAGCATAATTTTTTTTATTATTAAACGTCAAAAATGTCAGATTGACTAATATTTTCTTTGCTATAAATTTATGGGTAATTGTAGTATTTACATAGAAGATTAATATGAAGTATATAGGAACAATCTAACACAATATGTATCATCAATATGGATATACTGCAGAAAGTTTATATTTATAAATAAATAAAATTATTGTAAAATTTAAATGGTTATGTGGAAGAGCAGCAATTTGCTGAACATCGCCTTTTTCCGTATAATTTTTTTTTTGTCAAAGAAGAAAAGCGAGTTTGAGTACACTATATAAACCAACAGTTTTGTACCAATAGAAATATAAAAAACCTTTAACTAAAGCAGAAATTCATTTAATCATACATAAATAACACATAACAAAAAATCGCACTTTTTTATTTTGAACACGCCGCACTGTTTTTCTAAACTATTTATTTACCGTCAATCTATTAATAATACAATGCTAATTAATCAGCAATGCCATATGTCAAAACTATCTCATCTGGAACTTTTGCCACCAATTTCTATACGAAAGAAGCCGTTGTCATTATATCATATTTTTTCTTAATCTTCAAAATATACTGAGCAGCCAGTACTGTTCAGTAGTGTCAGGTTTTTACTGACCCCTATATTCTCCTTACTCCGAGGCGGGGTTCGCTTGGCGACCATTGCACTGCGGGCCTACTGGTCATATTATGCACCTCTAAAATCTTATTCCTTTAGCAGCTCCCGTCTCTTCAATGAAGTCCAAAATTTTTTGCCAATGGATTACCATCAGCTCTTCCTGGGTTAGGTTATGTTTGCCAAAAAAAAGGAAAAATCTTCAAAAAACACTGGGCAGCCTGCGCTCTTTAGTAGTGTCAGGTTTTTACTGACCCCTATATTCTCCTTCCTCCGAGACGATGTTCGCTTGGCGCCAATTGCACTGGTCCTATTGTGCACCTCTGAATTTTTATTTCTTTAGCAGCTCCTGTCGCTTCGATAAAGTCCAAAATCTTTTGCTAATAGATTACCGTCAGCTCTTCGTCGGTTAGGTTATGTTTGCCAGAAGACGCTTTGCCTTGCAGATTATAAGCTTCGCATTCACTCAGCAAGTGTAGCAGAGTCTCTTCTTCTTCCATACACCCGCGGCACCTTTATTCCCATTCTATTTATGTGCTTATTAAGACCACAGTCTCTGTTATCAGTCATGTGAGCCTTTGCAATCTGATTCGACTTATTTGTGCTACTACAAGTTTCTATGTTTCAAGTTTGCTTGGATTATTTTTTTTCAGGTCTCGTATGAAATCCCAAAAGCAGGTCCTAGTCCAGTAAATAATAATAATAATAATAATAATTTATTAGTCCAGAAGATCTATACAAGATATAAGACAAGTCATCACAAATATACTAAACATATATAAATATATAAAAAATAATAATAATAATTAGTTTACAGTTATAAGAATTAAAATAATACAAATTTTAACTTTTAATACAACAATACATACAATACAATAACATAACATAACATACTACAACACATTAAAAGAAGCATCTTGAATAAATTCATTTACTGAATAGTATGCTTTATGCAACAAGATTTCTTTAATTTCATTTTTAAAGCGCTTTAGATTTAAAGATTTTATTTTTCCTGGTAATTTGTTATATAGTTTTATACCCATATATTTAGGACTTTTCTCATAGAACGTTAATTTGTGAGTTGGGTATTCAAGAAGTGTGTTGCCATGCCTGGTATTATATACCGTGTTTCCCCTATTTACTGTCGTGTAGTTTGCTAAATTAGTTTTAACGTTTATTACAATTTGAAAAATGTACAAACTATACACCGTTAAAATGCGATTTTTAATAAACACGCTTCTACAATGAAAAGTTTGTGGTAAACTTAACATTATTCTTAACATTTTTTTCTGTATTTTAAAAACACGTTCAATACTACTTGACTCACCCCATACAACAATACAATAACGAATAGAGGACTCAAAATGCGCAAAGTAAAATAGTTTAATTGTATGTCTGTCTACAAGTTTGACAAGTTGTCGCGCGACATAACAAAAAGAACATAGTTTTTTTGACAGTTTCTCTATGTGCACTTTAAAGTTGCATGCTTGATCTACATCAACGCCTAAGAATCGGGTGTTATTGGCTTGTTTAATTGTCAGATTGTTACATCGTATTAAGAAAGAGTATTTTGAAGTAAGGTTGTTGGCTGTGAATTTAATTGAAACCGATTTTTGAGTATTTAGATGTAAATTGTTACATTTAAACCACTGATCTATATTTTCTAACAGTTCATTAGCTTTTTTTGGAATATCATCCGCTTTTTGTGATGATAAAAATAGTGTCGTATCATCAGCATATATGACACTGTTTTCAACTACCAGATCATTAATATAAATAATAAAAAGTAATGGACCTAGTACTGAGCCTTGCGGTATACCTCTATTCATATATAATGTACTTGATTTTGTATTGCCAATTTGAACGTAATGTGGTCTGTTACTAAGATAACTTACAATCCATTGTAAACTTGTACCTCTCATTCCATACTGGTAAAGCTTGGCAACTAATAATTTATGACTAACGAGGTCAAAAGCTTTACTCAAGTCGAGGAATATTCCCAAACAATGATGTCCTTTATCTAAATTGTTATAAACATTTTCCATATATTCTAGAACAGCAGTTGCTGTAGATTTATGTTTCATAAAACCATGTTGATGAGTGTTAAATAGCTTAAATTTGTTAAAAAAGTTAGTAATTCTTTCTGCTACAACGTTTTCGATTAATTTAGAAAAAGTGCTTAAAATTGCAATAGGCCTATAATTATCGGCTTGATTTCTATTGTTTTTCTTTGGCACGGGAATAAATTTTGTTTTTTTGAGAGTAGATGGGAATATTCCAATGTCGCCATTGCCTTTCTTAAGCAGGTCGTTTAGTATCCAAACTAGGTTAACTCTAGATATTGTGGCCAATGCTTGGATATTTAACATGATAACTAGGTCTATTGGGGTATAGTCCCGTTCCAATCATGTGCCTTGAAATCCGAAGCATGTTTGCCCAGAGGTAACAAAGTTTGCTCAAATCAACACTTACGTTAGCAAATATTCTTTAATTATTAGCACTAACCATTAGTTATTCACTCGACATTTTTGCAATAGTGAGCCCTTTGCCTTTTCGTTCTGAAAAATTTTAGAACATTCAAAGACCAATAATTTGTTAGCTTTTGCAAATGACCCAACTTAGTACGATTGTGCAAGTATAATAGATAATCTTGATAGCGCTGACATGTCTGCTCTCAAACATAATTTCCCTACAACTGTTGATGAATGAACTAATATCGTCAATAATATTAAGCCACATTAGTTTTAAAACTGTGTGAGAATATTATAAAGAAAACGTATTGCAATAAAAAACCAGCACTAGCATGCTCTCTATATTCAATCATAAAAACTTTGTTAGCATAATGTTGTTAATCAACTTTGTTTTTCTAATCAAAATTTAGAAAACTATTCCAGCAAAAAGATCAAAAGCATAACTTACTATAATACCAAACACCGCAAATAAATTTCTATTTGTATTCGTTGCAGACTTAATTCAAAGGTTCACATTTTGTTCGAATAAATTTGCTTGTTAAGTAGGTTGGTGTCTTCCATTAGCACAAACTACTGTTTAACATCTTCAAGACATGCATCGACGACTCGACAGATGTGGTATATTCTCCCATTCTTCGATTAGGGCATTTGTTAGCTGTTGAAAGGACTGATGTGAATCTGGGCGCCTCCAAACACATTATCTATCAAATCCCAAAGATGTTCAATAAGGTTTTGATCAAGACTTACGGGAAGTTAATCCATGGTTTAAATCCCTTAATGCTGAAGGTAGTTCATGGTGATGCCGCAGTATAAGGCGTTGCGTTATCTTGTATTAAAAAAAATGGTCCTATACCATAAGCGGATGATATAACATAATCGTCCCAAACAAGACTGACACAAGCTTTGTTCTATCCTCAAGACAAATTCCGCCCCAAACCATCACAAATCCACCACCATACTTTTCACCTTCTTGTTTGCTTTGGTAATGCAAATTATTTTTCCTTCACTTCAATTTTTATATTAATTAATATATAAATGTACATTTTTTAGTTAGTTTGTTCTCACTTGAATTGCTTTAAAGAAAGCCACAAAAACCTTTAACAGGCGTGCTAACAACTCTCTAGTTCTAACGAGAGAAACCAAAAATTTAATCCAAAAGCAAAGAACCCCAATCCTCACTCTAGTTAAACAAGCATAAAAACTTGTGTTGGTAAAACCCGCTTGAATCAACTAAAGAATGCAAAAACGTAATGTGGCAAATTTCATAAGCACTTCAAAACAAAAAACTTTTTCCGGCTATTCATGGCCCAAACGACTTAACTTACACAACTGAAGACACAGTCAAAGCATTTGCTGCCTTAAACTTTAGTGTTCTCCGGTCTACAACGACGATTTAGATCTGGACAACGTCGACAGTGTCCATCGAAAGATTAACCGCCTTTTGAGGAACAATGCCAACAAAGCTCCACTTGAGAATGTTTGACTATTAACTGTCAAGAAGATTGTAGCTCATCTTAAAGACAAGTCTGCTCCAGGCCATAAATTATCCTAATAAAGCATTAAAATTTCTGCTAAGAAAATCATGTCTTTTACAAACATAATAAACGCAATTTTTCGTCTCGGATATGAAAGATACTAAGTGGAAACGCTTAATAGTTTTAAAAATACTCATCGCAGCAGAGCGCTTGCTGCCGGACTAACAGCCCTTTTTTGCACACAAACACTCTGTAGTTCATCAGTTAGTTCGTGTGACAGATCATGTCTCTGAACCTTTAGAAAATCAAAGAACTGGTATTTTTTGACAAACTAAAACACTTTATAATTGTGATCTTTTGCATATATGTGAATATAGAGCTATTATGTGACCTACACCAATGGTACTTACATTAAGACTGCAGGCAGCAGCTCTCAAATACGAGAACTAAATAAACCTCTGACGCATCACAGTTAATCCAGAAAAAAGTAAAGCTGTAATTTTCTGTCGAAGAAGAACTACGCCCTACAAGAACGTATGCCTAAACAACACCGAGATACCATAGACTCAGCTAAATACTTTAAACTACATTTAGATAAACGTCTTAACTTCAAACTTCACCTCCTGAAAACAATAGACCAAGCCAGAATGGCATCCAACTGTCTATCGCCACTACTAAGATCCAACAGCAAGTTGAACCGGAAAAACAAACTAAGACTTTACACAGCAATCATCCGCCCGCAATTGACTTACGCCAGTCCAGCATAGCTTATAATTGCCATCTATAAGTATTCACGGATAGAAACATTTCAGAACAAAACTTTGAAAAGAATTCTCAATGCACCATAGTACCTTGCATTTACTTAATTTAGGTGGGGTTTAGTCGGTAAAAACGGTCCTTGTGAGAGTAAATCCGACACTTTTAGTCTATTAAAAATTCTATGCCACAAAATAAAAATTGTCCTCACCTAACAATGGCCTTTAAAAGTCAAAACTCTAGTAATATATATTTATATCAATAAAGTATTTGTGGTAAAAACTTAGTTATCGTTTTATTTTATTATTACATATTTTATGTTTTAATAATATTTCAAGTATTTTCTTTCATATACTCGTAGATCGCATTTTCTTAGTTCCATTAAAAATCTAGGCTAGACACTTAAAAAAAATAATGAACACTTCGTAAACACTGTATCTGCAAGTTGTACGCCAATCTGAAAAACTGGCTCCATACTCTCTTCGGATAAGCAGTTTTTAATACAGATATGCACATATGCGTCTGAATAATAATAATATTAAATTGATCCAACTAGTCTTATTTTTCTATTAACTCAATTAGCGCAAATTGAAATGACTTAAATAGGCAGACTTACACTAAAACATTTTAGTTATAAATTAATCAATAAATATTACAATTCTATATGACGACTGTATTATCTTATTGACAAACTAGTAGTAGTTATAAATCAACTTAATGACCTTAAATAAAAATTTGCTACAAATTTTATGTTTACTTGAAAGTATTGTCAGTCAAATCTACTATACGTAGATAGAACTAACATATTGATACCCAAACTTGACAAACAAGCGGCTCGAATCTCTGCGCATAATTTGTCGCAGATTCTAGCCTCAGCTCCGGCAAAAAAAAATAAGAAATTTATTAATTCAGAACGTTAGTCTAATATATGATTAGTGCCCATTTAAACAGCCATTCCATTCTCTCAATTTGTTTAACTCAAAGTACATATTCAAAGGCAATTTGTGTGATAGTAGCATAAACGTAAGCACTAAAAATAAAACAAAACAAAAAAGGTATGCATGTATATCTGCATTAATTAAGACATAAATTCAGATACTATATTATTCAACATTTAAAATACCTTAACATTTTCTATATTTTAAAAGTTAACAAAGTGCTATATTAAGAAATAAAAAATTAATATAAAACTTTGAACGGCAATTAAAATATTCCATTACACTGACATTAAGTTATGCACCCTTTTAACTTAAAGAGTTTGCAAAATTTACATATTGTATTACCAAAATACAAAGAGCTGTATAATAAATAATAAATGCAAATGCAATATCTATTTTGTTACTAACATCATTTAATTAATTAATGTGTACGGTTATACAAATACTATCGTGATATAATTATGCAAACACATATGACATTAAGTAATAAATTACGTTAATTATTATATTTTCTATTATTTTAAATATGATAAAAAACCTTAGCATTTAACATTTCCAATTTTGCAATATTGATATCATTGAATCTAAAATTACCATTTACATATTTGACATTTGAAAGGATTACACTAGAAAGCCCAAATTAAGATGTACCTACAAACCTCGTTATTCCTTTCATTTTCTCGAAAAGTAACATCCAATTACCAAAATGGAAATCATATGACCCAGATTGTAATAAAAAAAATACTAAACGTTCTATGTAAACAATATTACTCAATAGTACATAATGAACTAAGTAACTAGCATGTTGTAATATTACCTTTATTTAATACGAAGCGGTCACTAGTAGAGGTCAATGAGTTTTAAAGAATAAGACGACTACTCTATGCGGGAAGATCACGTCCCGATAATATATTTTATTTAGTCAACTTATTAAAAATGCACGCGGAAGACAAACCCACATAATATTTATAGCTGCGCGAGTCTCAACTAAGATATAAATTATTGAAAAATATTAATTATATTATTAAATGAATTATTGTTTTATGGAAGCTATAAAAATACCACATTAAAAATTCATCAGACCATACAATATAAATAATAAAGTGAAAATATCAGATACCAAATTGATACAAAAGGCAGGAATAAATCATATTTTATGAATTAATTAATTATTACCTTGTGTGTTATGATGTAATAGTTTAAATTCAATTGCAACGTATTTGAAAACAAAGCCACTATACAGCTAGGCAAACACCAAATGAACTGAATTATCTGATACGTCAGATGATAAAAAACGCATTAGTAAAAATATCTTAATGTGTGCAGAACATTTACCAACGGAGAGCTACACTACAGACGATAGAGATGTATTTTATATTTACATTTATAAAGATTTCGCAATTTGCATACATTAATCATACGAATGTAATTTGAAAAGGCATGCTCCTCCTCTTTGGTACTTGTTTTATGCTGATATTACCGATGAATTTATGTACAAGTTATTAATTATTATTTATTATGTAATTAAGCTCGTTAACTATTATTAATTTAAAATTAAAATAAGAAGTCTTTTACATTAACCGCAATAATAATGCAAAATTATATCCATAAAGATTTATTATAGTGAATTATAAATTCAAAGCCATTGTATCGATAAAATAACATAATCTATTCTGCAGTATAATCCAATAAGTTTATCAACTCAGCGAAGCTATCATTACGCAGTAAAATTAAGCCTCAACACAAATAAAGTCCTCGTAAACCACTCATGCATTATCTTCCTCTTACTGAATATTGCCGATTAACATAATTAAGCGACAATTCACCTTTTCATCCATTCGTCTCGTCTAGAACGAAACCATATTGTTTGTCCAGAGCAGGTGGACACGACTTGTAACGACTATATCCAGCTAAGTTTTTTTGATTAATGCGCGTGTCATTCTGTCTACGATTTCGACCACAATTTGTATCGGGGAATTATTTATATATAAAAAATATATTACATAAACGTGCATGATGGATATTAGTAGATCTGTTTGAGATAAAAAAGAACTTGGAGAGCAAAGGTTATGGCCGAAATTCCTTAGGAATGATAGAATGGGCGTACTGGACTTGGCTAGATGAATGCACTCGAGGAGTCACGGCTTTATTAAAAAAAGCAATCATTCACGATGATAGTATTAAAAGAAGTGATGGCGATGATATTAATCATTTTGCATGGATATCCAGCTGACTGTTTGGTATTGGAATTCTTATTATTTTTTTATATCAATATATGGATAAGCTGATATGTATCGGCTAAATTAGATGCTGGTGATGGGAATTAATAGGCAATGTATTATATATTATATTGATAAGCGTAAAGTGATTAAATAATGACATGGATTTAAGAATGAGGTCGTCGAATTTAATATTCATATACTAATTTAATACTAGATAAATACTTTTTAATTTGACGTTATGCTAACAAAGAATTGACGTAAATTAATTTAAAATTTTTAATTAGTCTATTTAATGTATCTTTTAATAAAAGCTTCAAAGTTAAGAAACTTAATTTAAACGAAATAATAGCCAACTTTCTATACTAGTTTAATTAAGTTTTAATAAATTCCTAATTGTACTGTAAATATCGACATTTCTAATTTATTTATTCATTAAATAAATAGATCGGTCCAATTAAAGGGTCTTTATTTTGAAAATAATGTAGATATGCAAATCACTACAAGTAATAATTATGTATCGTTACGTTATGAGGTCTGCAACATTTCTATTTCATTAAACAAGAAATATTCAATTTAACCTTCTCCCATTAAATAATCGTTTAGCTACTACAGCAGCCAGTTTTTATTTGATATTATTACTTTTTATAGTTAGTTTTCTCCATGTTGCTCATTAGACTTGCTTAAACCACAGATTATTATGTGAATTGGAAATTATAGTTGAATAGAAAATTTGCAAATGTATATCGAATTCCTTCACTTTATCATTTCTTTTACAAAATAATTAACTAAAAAATAAATACATTAATGATTTATTTTTACCTTAATAACTTAAATGGTGTTTGTTTTTAATTAATTCCTCCTATTTATTAAGATATTTGGAGCAAATCTGATGCTAAATTATGTATTAATTAATATTTAATTTAATCGACTTATCTAATTATAAAAATTATCAATATATAAATCATGTTTTTAATTTGTTTTAACATTGTTAATTAATTAAATTATCATATTGATTGTTAGCGGATCAATCTTATGTTACATATGAGGTAATGAATATTTAAGTCAATTCTGTGTGAAATATTTTCTAGGCCATTGGTTAATTGGTATCAAATTTCTTCTTGATTTTGTTAGTTAAGATATAATAACGTATTTCAAAAGCAATTAACGTTGAACGTCTTATTAATTTGTAACAAAAAAAAAATAAGTAAATGAATCTTTAAAATAAAGATTTTGCAAAAAATAATTAATTAACCTATAATTATTTTAAATCATTAGGTAATCATTAATTGTAATTTAATTAGTAATATATGAATATATCGCAACTATGTGTGATAACTGTAGAACTTTTCGGGATTCCCAATTTTCTGATTTAACACTATTTAATGCTAATACACAATATTAACAAGTCAAATTCGTAATGATAGAATCAATTTGTATTTTTATAAAACTGAAAAAAAAAGTGAGACAATTTTAATAGATATGCAAAAAATGTAAGATTTTTGAAATGTAACGTAAAATATTTCATTATTTCAATAATTTTTTTTACTAGATATTTAGTAATAATAAATTATAATAACTTGATACATAATAGTACAATCTTTTTTAATTTTTTTGGCAAAATAAGTATTTTTTGGCAAATTCAAGTAAATTTTGCACCTCGGCCTATCGAACTCGACCGAAAAGTTAATTCAAAAATAACTGTGATCAGAACAAAAGATTTTAATAGTATTCAGAACTATAAAATAAATGTAAATTCTATGACACCCTTAAAGTTACCCTACTGGAAGAGCGGCGAATAAATAATACAAAATCGTGAAATGTACCAAAAATCTAATAAAAATAATAATAGTTATACGCAAACGTTGACATTAAGGCTACCGCTCATATCTTAATAAAGTAAATAAAATAAGACCAAAATTAAATTTTTCAATAAAACCATCATTTACTTCAATTATGAAAAAAAAAATATTTGAAGCATACATATGGTAATTTTATGAGGAATAGAACATTAACCAAATGACATACACTCTCCTGATACACTCTTGCTCTTTTAGAAAAATTGCTGATTACATTTTTGTCCTTCAATTTCGCCAATGATACAGCGAGATTCTTCCTATAGCTCAGGAATTGTAGTTGGTTGGATAGAACACGGGCTGTTCTACATCACAAAACCCCACTGGAAGAAATCGCACCATGTTAGATCCACAATCTCATTAGCAAATTCCGGTCGCTAGTGCATAAAATTAATTACACAACCAGAAAATTTATCCAATGCAGCAAAAAAGTTTTAAAAGTTGCTCTGTCCAGCTGAAACAGCATCTCGTCTAAATCCATGGCGGCCAATGTAAGCCATAAAAACTTCGTTTTCATACAGCGATAACGTTCACCATTCATTATTACTGCATTACCACAATCGATCTGAAAAAAAAAAACATGGCACAACCACTCCATCAACTCAAAATCAGAACCAAACAGTGATTTATTGCAACAGCATTCCGTTCTCATAATCAACATGTAGATTATCTACTACCCAAATCCGACTGCATTATGTGTTACCATACTCATTCAAGTAAATGTATGCTTATCGGTAAAAACAATTTATCCAACAAAATTACCGTTCATCCATTGGTTCTCCCTTACCCAGTCGACAAAAAATCGGCGTTGCACATAATCACCAGGCTTAAGTTTTTGAGTCAATTGAATTGTCTGTTATAACAATTCAGATGGAGGTCTATCTTTAATATTCTCTGCAAACTGCCGCAAAATTCAAATCTTGCACTCATTTTTGAAATACCCACGACAATACAATACTGAAAAACGATTCTATCATTGTCTATGCAGAAATACACAATTCAAAGTTAGCTAATAGAAGTTTAACTAAGGTCTGCTATTACTGCACAGTCTTTTAGCCAAAGTTTTTCTTCACTTTCTCTAAAAAAAATATTTTTCTCCCTGTTAGCTCCTATTCAGATTGAATAATTTTTGAGCGACTAGATTTTAAATTTTGGGTAGAGTGAAACAACTGCTCTTTAGGCCCCTTTGTATCTCCCCCAATGATAACCTCACTCCTCTAACGCTTTTGAGAGGCGGTATGGTTCATGATTCAGGTCCACACATTTTTATGGTTGACCCTTATTATTTTCTACTGTATTAGAATGTCCTTTCACCCAACACAGCTCGATGGTATTTTCTCGTGCTGAGAAACTGAGTGAGGGCAGAGTAAGATTCTAATATTAACACTGATGTCTTCTTAAGCTTATTTATATCTAGGATAGTTGCTTTCCTGTACGTTAAAATTTGCATATTTTTGCCATTTATTTTGCGGGTTACAATTTCCATTGCCCCAGAGATAATCCCGGCTATCTATGCTTGGAGGATTTGTATGTGTATTCCCAAAACTAAAAATATTGAAGCAACTATATTTTGCAAGTAGACTCCCGCTCTATGTTTAGTTGTTCCTGCGTTTGTACATTGTAGTGTCTTGAAATACAAAATAAGGTGGCAATGTTTGCACTCCTAGCAGAGGTGTTTCTTTACATTTTCTTACAGGAGAGAATTGTGTCTTCCATGCAGTGTACTTAAGCCCAGTTGCATCAAGCGCAATGTTACCGCTGTCGCTACCTCGTCAACGTAGATGTCAAGAGGTGTCAAGTACAGCATTGCCTCCACGAATGCAGTTTGTGTTGTTCGCATGTACTCTACTTTCTCGTGGTTGATGTTCAAGTGTAAACCAAAAATAATCTATTTGAATAATATTGTTTACAAGACGTTTGTACTGTGTACAACAAACCTGTTAGTACAGTAGCAACGTAGATGTAAAACAAATAATTAGAACATTTTCATCTTCAAAGTAAATTTTAAACCAAATTAAAAATATCAGAACACCTGATTACTTTAATAGTGATAAAATACCATCTAAGTAAAGTTTGAGATATTAATGTATGGGCAGTTCAGCGACAATTGGTAAAAACTAGTATAAAAGCTTTTCGACCAGGACCAACATTGCTTCTAAGTGATCACAAAACAAAGCTGCTTTTGTTCGTAACCATGCCAATTAGACTTTAGATCAATACAGCATCATACGCTTCACCAATTAATCTAGATTATGACTACATTCACCAGATAGAAGAGAACGAGTTTGGCGACGACCCGGGAAACAAATTGTAGAGTGTACTTTTAAATCTTTTTTTCCACTACACAAAAAATTGAACCTCTACTACAAATTTGTTGGAATGTACAAGTACATGATAGAAAATGTAGAGTAAACAAAAAAAGCATATCATGGCTACCGATGAGATACTGACTATAAAAGCTAGCTAAGAGACTTCTCATAAGAATACATAAAAGTAGTTTTTAGTTTAGATAGCCCATACGCAATCAATATTTTAAAGTTTTATTTATTGATTATAAAGAAAGCAGCATTTATTTAATCTACACAAAGAAATCAAGGTTATGACAGAAAAGAACAGAAAAACAACGCATTCCGTTTTAATGGACAACAATAATAAAATTATTACAGATAGCAAAAAAAAGAGCACCTGGGTGGCGTATATACAAAAACTGTTTACTGATGACAGACCACAAAAAGCCCACATACAAAATCAGAGAGAAACAGGAAATACTGATAACGATGGTCCTCCGATTACAGCAGCAGAGGTATGGAAAGCGCTAAGAAACTCCAAAACCGGATTGCATTAGGTCCCGATAAAGTTAACATAGAAATTTTAAAAGGCATAGACGAAGAAAACATAGATGTACTAGTTTCATTATTCAATCGCATTTGTAAAATACCTGAGGAGGTTGGTACCTGAAGTTGGCTACGGCAGAAACAGCGCCTCTAGCGAGAAGCCAGAAAGTCAGGTCGCGAGTTAAAAGACAGATGGTCACCACCACATGTATGGAAATATAAATCTAATAAATACCTAATCTAATATAAAGTGTTTCATTTAATAATAATAAATATAAACGCTACATGGTGTCAGATGTGGGGTAATAAATAAATCAAGTGTGGATTGTTTAAGAAACTACAATGGCAGAAGGATTCCGTTCACCGCCAGCAATGTTATTCAACACAAATAACACGGCACAAGAGTGGACCACATGGCTGCAAAAGTTTGAAATTTACTTGATCGCAATAGAGAAAAGCGAAAGTATAGAAACAGTAAAAGTGGCAATGTTTTTAAACTTAATAGGCAGTGAAGGTGTTGAAATCTTCAACACCTTGAAATTATCACTTGAAAAATCAAAGTTAACGGAAGTGATAAAAGCATTAAAAAAATATTGCGACCCAAAAAAGAATGTTGTATTCGAAAGATACAAATTTTTTAATGCAGTGCAGAAGGATGGACAGAGTGTTGTGCAGTTCTTAACGGAAGTGAAGTTATTGGCATCAACTTGTGAATGGGCTGAAGAAAACAACATGATAAGAGACAAGCTGATAATAGGAGTCAAGGATGAATCGCTCCGGGGAACCCTTCTGAGGTTGACGACGCTGACGCTAGAAAAAGCAGAAGAAACCTGCACAATCCATGAATCGACGAAACAACAGACAGAAAATATGAACCAAGGACCATCGCGCATAGAAATTGATAAGATAAGTAAACATAAAAAATTTGATTGTAATATAAGAAATACTATGTATAAAAATTCATATACAAATAATAAAAATAATAAAAAACAATATAATTGTAAAAAATGCGGTACGAAGCATGGCGAACGTGAATGTCCTGCTTATGGAAAAAAATGTATAATTTGTAATAAACTTAACCATTTTAAAATAGGATGTTTTAAAAATAAAATAAATAAAGTCAATGTTATTGATAATATTAGTAGTGATAGTGATGAATTCTTTATAAACACAGTTGTAAAAAATAATAAAATAATTGATAATGTAAGTAATAAAATAAATTTAGGCAATGAATTAATAGAAAAAATAAAAATAAACAATAAATGGATTAAATTTAAAATAGATACGGGTGCACAATGTAATATCCTCCCTGCACAGTTATTAAAACAATGCTTTAATAATGATAAAATAACAGTCAAAGCAAGCAAAGCCAAACTAGTGGCATATAGTGGTCATAAGATTGAATTAGTAGGTACAACTGTAGTAGATTGTTGTATCAGAGGAAAGTTAATAAAATTAAAACTATATATAACGAGAGCTGGAGGTAATCCAATACTAGGTTTAAAAACCTCAGTAGAGGCTAATATTATAAAATTGGTTGAAAATGTTGATTTTAAGATAAATTCCAAACAAGAAATAATTAATAAATATAAACAAGTATTTACAAAGTTAGGCACGTTTCCGGGTATTTATAAACTAACTTTAAAAGATAACCCAGAACCTTGTGTATTCCCTGCTAGAAAAATTGCAAGAAGCATGATGCCTGAATTTGAAAAAACAATAAAGCAATTACAAGAGAATAAAGTAATAGAAAAGCAAATTGAACCAACTGATTGGGTAAATAATATCGTAATTGTAGAAAAACCAAATAAGAAAATACGAATATGCCTGGATCCATCAATACTCAATAAGTACATAAAAAGGGAGCATTATCATATTCCATCACCGGAAGAGTTAATATCTGATTTAGTTGGAAAACAATATTTTTCAATATTAGATTTAAAAGATTCGTTCTATCAGATTAAACTAGATGAAAGTTCATCGAAACTATGCACATTTGCAACTCCGCTGGGACGTTATAGATTTCTCAGGTTGCCCTTTGGGATTAATACAGCAGCAGAAGTATTCCAAAGAAAAAACACAGAAATTTTTGGTGGGATAATAGGTCACAAAATATATATAGATGACATAATTATTGCAGGAACAACAGAAACAGAACATGACAAGGTGTTAAAAGAAGTGTTAGATGCAGCTCTAAAATATGGTATAACCTTTAATAAAGATAAGTTCCAGTATAAGAAAACTGAAGTAAAATTGTTAGGTTTCATTGTTTCCGCATCTGGAATAAAAATTGATCCAAATCGATTAGATGCAATTATAAAACTGGAATTGCCTAAAAATAAAATAGATTTGCTAAGATTTTTAGGATTTGTAAAATACTTGGGAAAGTTTCTTCCAAATCTAAGTGAAGTTTCTGCACCCCTAAGAAGATTAACACACAATGACGTTGTGTGGATATGGGAGCAAGCACATACAGATTGTGTTAACAAGTTGAAGAGATTAGTGACTTCAGCTCCAATATTAACTCATTACGATCCAAGAAAGCAACTTATAATCCAATGTGACGCTAGCAAGGATGGTATGGGGGCTTGCTTGTTACAAGAAGGTAAACCAATATCGTTTGCTTCACGTTCACTAACGCAAACTGAGCAACGATATGCGGTAATAGAAAGAGAATTGAATGCAATAATGTATGCCGTAGAAAAATTTAACTATTTTGTTTACGGTAGACTAGTAATAATTCATACAGATCACAAACCTTTAGTAAGCATATTTAAAAAAGATATTAATAAAGTGTCAAGTAGACTTCAAAGGATGCTGCTAAGACTAACTAAGTACGAATTGGAAGTAACCTACTTGCCTGGCAATAAAATGTTTATAGCTGACATGCTATCAAGATCGTACATAAAAGAAGTCAATAATAATGACAAATCAAAAGATAACTACATCATACATGAGATAAAAAAACAAATACCATTGTCTGAGAAAAGAAAGGCACAGTATCTTGTCGAAACGTGTAATGATCACACACTAAAAAAATTAAAATCTTACATTGAAAATAAATGGCCGCAATTTAAAAAAGTTGAAACTAGTTTGAAACCATATTATGCACTAAAAGATGAAATATGCATAACAGATGAATTATTATTTTATGGAGATAGATTAATTGTCCCAACATCACTACGCATGGAAATGCTTAAGGCAATTCATGAAGGACATCTAGGAGTAAATAAATGTAAAAAAAGGGCAAAAGAGTGCCTATATTGGCCGGGTATGTCAACAGATATTTCAAGATTTGTCTCAAAATGTGAGACATGCAATTATTTCAGAAACAATAATCCGAAACTACCTCTTCTTCAACATGCCATTCCCGATGGACCGTGGAAGAAAATAGCAATGGACATATTGGAATATAAAGGGAAAACATATTTGTCAATAATAGACTACTATACTAAGTGGATAGAATTAAGAAAGTTAAAACTTAAAAATGTAAGAGAATTGATAAAAGTGTTAGATTCGGTATTCTCATTTCATGGATATCCAGATGAAATTATAGCGGACTACAACCCATTTGGTGCTGCTGAATTAAAAAAATATCTTGATGAGTTAAATGTTAAAATTATTACGTCAAGTCCTAATTATCCTCGTAGTAACGGCATGGCAGAAAAATCCGTTAATATAAGCAAAACCATATTGAAAAAAGCAATATTTGATAAAGCTGATGTTAATTTATATTTGTTGAAGTATAGAAACACACCGATACCTGATATAGGATTATCACCTGCTCAAATGTTGTTTAGTCGTCGTTTGAAAGATAACTTACCTTCTACAAATAATTTGCTAAAACCTAAATTAAATGATCCACAAATTCTTAAACAAATATTTAAACAAAGACAACTTAAGCAGAAAGAGAATTATGATAAACATGCAAAAATAAACTGTGCAGAGGGGAAAATAGATGATAAAATATTGTATAAATATAAAGATAATTGGAAAAGTGGAAAGATCATAGCTAACTGTACTGAACCTAGATCTTTTATTGTAAAGGGTAAAGATAATGATAAAATGTATAGACGAACAAGAGAACATTTGATTATAGAACCTGAAGTTCCAAGATATAACTTACGAGATCGAAATTTAATTAAAAAGCCTGATAGGTTAGTTAGTTAGATAAACTGTTTGTATAAATATGAAATTTGTAATTTTGTTAATTTTAGTTTTTTTTTATTTGTGTATTAATTACTTTAATTTTGTTTATTATGATTATGTTTTAGTTATTAAGAACAATTTTGAAATATAGAATTATTGTTTAATTTCATCTTAAGAAAGGGGATGTAAGGTTGGTACCTGAAGTTGGCTACGGCAGAAACAGCGCCTCTAGCGAGAAGCCAGAAAGTCAGGTCGCGAGTTAAAAGACAGATGGTCACCACCACATGTATGGAAATATAAATCTAATAAATACCTAATCTAATATAAAGTGTTTCATTTAATAATAATAAATATAAACGCTACAATCAATTTGGCTTTCGGGCAGGGATGGATAGAAGAAAGGCGATATTCTCACTACAAGTTTTGGTACAGAAACACAATAAACTAATCGAAATATTGCAAAATATAAACCTTGATAACAAAGATACACGAATAATCACAAATCTCTACTGGAACCAAAAATCGACAGTGAGAATAAGCAACGACACCACAGACTATGTAGAAATTAAGAGAGGAGTACAGCAAGGTTGTATTCTATCCCCGACCTTAATCAATCTATATTCTGAGACTATAATAACGTAAGCACTGTACAAAGGAGAAGAAAGAATAAAAGTCAATGGGGAAGTAATAAACAACCTTCAATATTCAGACGATACCGTTTTGCGTTTTGTGTCGACGCAGGAAAAAATGCAAAATATGCTGAATCGAGTAAATACACAAAGCATATTAGGAGGACTCAATATGAACAAAAAAACAAAATTCATGATAATAAATAATAGGCAGAATAGAAATGTAACACTAAATCTAAACGGAGAGAGTCTAAACAGGGTACAACAATACAAATACTTAAGAACGTGGCTAAACAAAGAATGGGAAAGTGAGAACAAAATAAAAACCAGAATAGAAACCGCAAGAGCAAGTTTTCAGAAGATGAAGCACCTTTTATGCAATAATAACATTAACATCGAACTAAAAGCAAGACTGTCAAAATTTTATATTTGGCCTGTTGTTATGTATGGATGTGAAGCCTGGACCATCAAACTGAACACCAAACAGCGACTCAATGCATTCGAAATGTGGTTATATAAGCAAATGTTAAAAATATCTTGAGTCGACAAAATAACTAACGTTGAAGTACTTAACAGAATGAGAACGGAAATGATAAATATGATTAGATAAAAACAAAACTTCAATACCTAGGTCATAAAATGCAACATAACCGGTACGAGCTACTGCAGAAGATCATGATGGGGAAGATTGAAGGTAGCATAACAGTAGAAAAACGTTAAAAAAATCATGGTTACAAAATATAAAAAAACGGACAGGAATATCTCGCGCTAGCAAGCTATTCAGGATGGCCACAGATAGAATAAAATCGGCATTGATGATATCCAATCTTCACTAGTTGGAGAGGAACCATAAAAAGAAGAAGATTTATTGATTATTATTCAAGCAGACCTACCTACAGTTATAAAATATTTTATTTTTACCAATACTTCTTTTAGTGTTCTTACAATTTTAATATTAGTTGTAGTGTTATGCTATGATCATTGCTTTTTCATATCTTTGGCTATGAATTAATTATTTTTCAAAAAAATTTAAATATTTAACAAATTTAAAGTCAATTTACAACAGTTCTTGAAGTTTTTTTTTGACAATTTAAAATGTAATTATAAAAAGTTACTTTGATGAATTATTGTTATTGACTGTTGACACTTTTAGATAATTTTTGACAATTGATTTGGAATAATATTCAATGACAATTTTGACAGTTATTTTATAAAAATGTCATTCTTCACATGATTTATCTTCAAAGACGGTTAACAGACTTGTTGTCATATTTGACATTCAATACCAGTTGACAGTTGTTATAATTGACAGATACTATTTAACAGATGGTATTTGACATTCATTAACAAAATTATTAATTTGATAAATAAAAATTAAAAGCAGAAATTTAATATTTAAAAAACGACATATATTGATTGAAATATGATAACTGATAATTAATAATTTTGCATAACTCTTCTGAATAAAGTTCAACACCTGAAACTTGCTCTTTATCCACCATGGTGGTTCGGAAGACACCTAATAAGCTGTTGATCCCATCAAACCTCTTTAAACAACTTACTGTGGCAATGTAAAATAGCCGTAAAAAGCACAATAAATAAAATAATATTTGACATACACTCAATATTGACTAAAATGCAAACTGACAGATGACATTAAATGACAATTGACACAATAAGTTCTAGCAGTTGACTAAATTATCATATTTGACAAAATCATTAACAACTGATTTGTAACAGTTGACGTTTAATGTCAGTCAACAGACTTTTAATGACTGTTGACAGATTTGTTCAAAAAAATTAAATGTTGACTAAAATGTTCAATGACAGATGACATTTAATGACAGCTCACACAATATATTCTGACATGACAGATAACTGTTATATTCGAAACATTCAATGACGTTTAATGCCAATTGGCAAGTGAATGACATTTAAACATTTTAATAACATTAAAAAAATTTGACATTTAATAGCAGTTGACAATTTATTTCATTTCCTTGACAACCTTTAACATTTGTGAGCACTTTTAACTATCTTAGTGTCATTTGTCTATATACTTCACAATTTTTGACACATTTGTCAGTTTGCAACACTATTTTAATAATTAGCAACATTTTTGACAAACAAAGACATTGGGTTTTTTAATAGATTAAACTATCTTTTTTAATAACTTTCCTAAAAATTTCCAACAATTTATTGACTGTTGAATTATTTTTGATATTTTACGTTATTTTGGCAGTTTGCATTACTTTTGAAAGTTTGCAAATTTGTCAAGTCTTAAGCATAAGCAACCGTTTGTTGTATTAATAATTAACACTATTTTTTTGGAACCTTGCCAATATTTCTTAGCACTTTTTGCATTAGCTTAGTAGTTTCCAACATTATTTAACAATTGTTTTACAGTTTTTTGACAGTTTAAAACACGTTTGACAGTTAACATTTTTGACAATTGACAACCATTTCATTTATATATCTTACGGTTTGTAGCACTTTTTTAACAAATACTTTTTAACAGTTAAAACTTTTTGACAGTTGACAACAATTTCATTTATTTTTCTTACAGTTTGTTGCACTTTTTTGACAGTTTGCAACAATTTTTATTTTGGTTAAATTACTTGGGCATAACTTAGCAATAAAAATGTAAAAGTGTTATAATTCCCTGTTGCTTTTAGCAGGCTAAATATAATAGTGTAACAAATCTTCCTATTGGTTTTAGAAAGCTAGCAAAAGAAATTAACAAAGTACCAAAACTCTCTACTAGCTAGCAATAAGTATTTATAGAGTATTAAAACTTCCTGTTTATAATGCTAGCAATAAAAACATAGAAAAAATCATAACTCCCTGTTGCATACAGAAGACTAACTACATGTTTTTATTGCTTATAGAAAGTTAGCAAGATTCAAATTACACAAGAAGTGAAAGAGTTGAAACCTGCAGATCATGGAAAGAGACATCAATTTGCTCAGTGGGTCTTGGCTCGACAAGCGGAGAATAATAACTTCACAAAAAGAATAATTTTCAAAGATGAGGCGCACTTCCACCTCAGTGGATTAGTCAATAAGCAGAACTGGAGAATTTGGGGTCCCGACAATCCGCGAATGACTGTGAAAAATGAAATGCATCCCCAACGCACGACTGTGTGCTGTGGTTCTGAGCAGGAGGAGTGATCGGCCCGTACTTTTTTGAAAATTATGAAGGAGCTGCCGTCACTGTGAACGGCGACCGTGTACAGAAACATGCTTTCTGATTGGTTTTTTCCAGTTGTGAATGAAAATGACGACTTTTGTTTCCACCAACAAGATGGTGCGACATGTCACACATCCCGTGAAATAATTGGTCTGCTAATAAAAAATTTCCTCAAAAAATTATCTCTTTCTTTGGCAACCAGGAATGGCCTGCCAGATCATGTGATCTTATGCCTTGTGACTTTTTTTGTGGGGATTTGTGAAATCAAATGTGTACGTGAACAAACCACAAACAATATACCAATTGAAAGAAGAAATTCAAAGGGTTATTAGCAGCATCCCACCAGATGTTTGTGAACGCGTCATCAACAACTTCAATGAACGCATTGCTCATTACCGCGCGGCCTTGGGTGGTCATATGGAAGATATAATTTTTCATACATAAATGGGAGATGTTACTTAATATGTTTGTAAAAAAAATTACATTTTCAATAAATTTTGTAAGTTCTATAGCACTTTAATATTCGTCCCTACTTCCTGGACACCCTTTACATATTTATCAAATAATTTAAATATTATTAAGTTACACACAATCAATCAAAATTAGTAAAATGATTATTGGGCCTATAAACTACGTTGCTGTTAAAATCACTTTTTAACCAATCAGTTAGAGAGTTTCTCAAATATTGCCTAGCAACGTACAAAATATTTATTAACGGCACCGTTAAAAAATAGAGAATAGATTACATATAACTTAAAAAAACTATTTAAATGTAAACCATTAAATTTTATAATATAATTTTGTCATTAATTTGTATAAATAAAATGTAATGAGTCGAAGGTGTTGACCTCAACAGATTAGTAAACATAAATTGTTTAATAGTTACTGTGATTTTATGTAAATTGTCTCTTCGACCATTGAGATGCTAGGGACACTGATGATGGGTGCATACCCTGAAACACGTGTATGTATCTCTTACTGGATGAAAAGACAATTTACATTTATGTTGGCAACACACAAATAAAAATTTTAATCTATTTATTAAAATTCTAATTAATCATTTTTATTTATTCTGCATATTTGGTTGCGTAAATATTTGCATTTTGTAGTGGCGGCATAGTCATTGTATGTTTAAATCCTCTTATCACAGTGACATTTACGAGCGCAACGAATTGAATAAAAACATAAAAAAAATTACCAAATTACCAAATTACATGCATTAGAAATGTAAAAATGGTTATTGCAACTACTAACTAACCTTGAAATTAAAAAAAAAAACTAAAAAAAATCACAATCAATAAATAAAACTTGAAAATATTGGGTTTGGACTATCTAAACTAAAAACTGCTTCTATGTATTCTTTTAAGAAGTTTCATAGCTAGATTTTAAGCCCAGTTTCTCACCGATATCATGGTTGTATATTAAAATGCTGAGAAAACAATTAAAAACTATTAGCAAAAAAGAAAAATTAAGAAAGTTTATTCGTGAAAAAATGTTAACAGATTTTATTTGTTTGTTGCGGCTCCAAATTCATCGTAATTAAATGCACTAATTTAATAATAATAAGAAAATACAACAAGATATGATTAAATTGTAATACTTTCTGGCAATAAGACTAAATATAATAAAAAAAAACAAATTTGAAATTAATACTTAATTCTCTAGCAAAAAAGACAAATTATTTGTATATAAAATATTAAAAAAATATTTCAAATATCATGTTTTGTATTAATACCGGTATACCAACTATTATCACTGAACATTTTTACTAACAAATTCATATTAAGAGAATCTCATAAAGTTTTCCTTTCTCTTTGTTTGAACTAAATTAAATATTTTACATTTAAAAACTTTCTAGATAGGTTGAACTATTTGTAATTAAAATACTTCTTTAAATTAATAACAGTTTTAACAGTTTACAAACTCATTCGACAACAATAAAAGAGAAAATAAACGGATATTTTATTCTTAAAATATTTAATAAAATTTAATCGTTTTCGAATGGAAAAATGACAATAATAAATTTAGAACGGAAAATTAATTAAATAAAAATTCATGCTGTCGACAATCTCATTGTAATAAATTAAATTAATGAACAGTAGTTACATTATTGTCGGTGCTTTAAAAGGATAAGTTGATCAGTCATTTTTGAATCTTGTTAACAATGTGAAACAATTCCATTATGAACTATTAAACTAGTCTCGATAAAAAATCTCATTATGGAAGCACTGAAACATCCTTCTTTCTAACTGTGTTAATTAAGTACATAGCCAATTTGATCTGGTAATAACAATAAAAATATTTTGTAAAATCAATAGAAATTCTTTTCCATGAAAAATTGATGCTTGGAATTTCTGCAAATATTTTATCACTGGAATGTTACTCGGCCTATCGACCCAAATTTTTTCTTCTTATTTTCACAATTACTATATAATAAATTAAAAAGAACTTACTCATTATGATGACTTATGTGCTGTTCCGATGGCAAATCCAAAGTATCCGAGGTAGAACTAACACTATTATTATTATCGTTGATGGGTGTAAAAAATGAGGCACTTTGAAAATTCGCACTGTAAGGTGTACCAGGGGGCGAAACATTAGCATAAACAGCAGGACTTATTTCTCCGCCCCTTGTGCCTCTAGTAAGATCAGGTACCGTATTAGAAGGTGAGTCGCGACGTTTGGGTGCTGCAAGTGCTCTTTTTCCATACAGCTGTCTGTAGTATTTTTCTTGATCACCATACATCCAACAAACTTTCCACCATTGTTTGCACATGAGGACATTTGCGCTGCTGGCGTTGGTCTCCCGCCTGTAGACGTTGTTCTGCGACATCGTCAGGCTATTCATTTTGCCTCGCGTTGTATAATTTATACAAAACTGGAAAATGTGAAATTTGTTGATTTCAAGAGCAATTTTATTTACAGCCGGGAGTCGTGCGATGGTATAATTGTGCGGCCGACGCGGGAAACATCTGCCTCGAAAAAAATGTGCATTCTAGTAACAGTTTGTTCAGGTAATGTTGGTATTAGAACACCTGTCGATTTATAATTATTTCGATTGAACTGCTATTTTAGCAAATAACATAACGATTTAGTAAATTTAATTTAAAATTCCATCTTTAAAATATATCACAAGAATGCATCGAAATTTTACTTTCCAATTAACATAGCATATCCTTTTAATAGGCGAATGAACATTTCCGAAGAGATGAGTATCTCGGTTAATTCGATAGTCCAATAGAAATCGTAAATATCGCGGGAATAGAATTTAGCGGAATTTTAATACGGACACAGCCGTTGGAATTTTAATTTAATAACCCAACATAAAATCGGATAATGAGAAACGTTTCGAATGGTAATAAATGGCGTAGATTATTTTATTGCAAACGCTTTAATGGTAATTAACATATGAACTGAGTGTGAATGATATCTTCACAAATTAGATATTGTATACCAGGTATTTTGATAAATAAAGTAGAAATAATTGTAAGCATCAATTAATTAATTGTTCTATAGTGGAAAAAATATAAAAATTAAACAATACAGAACTAATTATATTATATCTAATAAAATCTACAGAATATACATACACATTTTTAAAAATAACATCCTAATGTATTTAAGTTTCACCTTTAATAGAATTGGTTGTTAATCCCAAATAGAATTTATGTAAAAATACTTTTTAAAAATAGACTAAAAATCGGTCTATTATAAGCGTACAAACATTATAATATTACTTCCAACTAGCACATATTTATGTTGTCTTCAAATGAAAATAGCAGATTTCTTTTTACCTTTTTTAAATTTTTTAATGTTGTGATAAAAACTGCACATAATACTTATTGAAATGTTTATGTTTGTCACCTTCGGCTGGATATCGTATCTGAGATACACATTATGCATTATTTTATAAACAGACTAGAATACTTTTTCCAAGCAATAAATAAAATTTAATATTTTCTTTTTTGATTCTATGAAACTCTTGAAACTAGTTGCGTAATAATAAATAAACTAATAAAAATAATTTATAACTAATAAAAATAATTTATAACAACATAATATGAAACAATAATAATTAAAAAATATTTGAGCGTCTAAAATTCTGTATGATGACTCTGAATCTGCGTCTGAAAAAGGCCTAAGTTGTCATGAATTTTCTAAATAGCGTTTTATAATTTAATTTGCAAAAAAGACATTTTTCTTGGACCATTGATGTAAATATACGACTTATAATAAAAATTGTATGTAATTTTGATAGAAAGATGTCTCAAAAAAGCAAAAGCTTAAATTTGACACAATTTTTGCTGTTGTGCTTTGACAGTCAAACCATTATGATAGTTCGATTGCAACAGTCGGCCATTATTAAAAATCATCGCATTCGTATTGTGAAACATTTTTTTCCAAAAAATACAGCTCGCGTCAAATTTTTAGCAATCAAAATCTTTCAGGCTAGATTGATGCCAGACCAGCATGTGTTCGTCTAGGTAGTATACGACAACAAGTCCGGAAACATCTACTTGACATCGTGCTCATGAATATAACATTTCAAGAAACACTACGCAGAGAATTCTCACAAAATATTTGCATCTTCCTGCATACAAAATCCAACATACTCAATAACTCAAACCTCCAGACCATACACAGCAAAAAAAGTTCGTCGATTGGTTCATTAAATACTCTTAAGAACATTGAATATTACCGCATTTAGAATGATAAAAATCTCTCTTTCGTGAAAAAGAAATGCATTCCAAACGACTTCTTTTTCTAGTGTTTTGAAATACAAAAAACTAAAAAAAAAAACGCAAATGTGCCAGCAAAATCTAAAAAAGCATTTATCAGACGTGCTGTTCCATACATAATTTCCACATGACCACTTTATGATTAAATTAAAAAAAAATCTCAAAAAAAAAATCTCAAAAAAATATCATATTTTAAATTCGGTATCACTCATAAAATAGTCTGTACTTACTTTTAGTTAGATACATTAGTATCATTTATTATATATAGTATAGAATCTATTCAATAGTTAAGTTATGTACTTATATGCAATATTTTGTATTTCGTAGTTTTCAAATTCTTTTAAAACAGTTGGTTTTTATGGCAGGCATATATAAGTAACTACGTAATTGTCAAGTATACATAAGATTAAAGATTGATCATGTAAAGTTCACTGTGTGTGGAATGATTTTTGATATCTATTTGCATAAAATTGGCACACACATGTACACGTTTATTTGATCAAATTTAAATCTCATGTAAATGTGTCTAATACGCAGTTACGTGTGTATTAAACAACTAAAAACCAATGGGTTCAAACAACAAGAGAATTTTCGTAAATTAGATAAAAAAGATAACAACAACTGCAGATATGAAATAATCGCTTTGGTATACCAAAACAATTTAAAGTTGATATACAATTTTATTACTATCTCGAAAAGAAATATGCTCTCCCAACTCGACACAATGATATCAAGCTTGTAAAGATCATAAGAAACAAAGTTGGGTACCAGATTACGCTACTGTGAGCATTAAAGTAATAACATTAATTAAATTGGCACAAGTACAACTTTGTAGATTCAAATGTGATCAGCCAATTGAGACATATGTAAAAATTATTATGAAAGCAGAGAAAATGAACAACCTTTAAATAAAAAAACCAACGGTTAGTTGTTAGATTCCCCGAGCTACCCATAAAATCGGAGAAATGGGCTGACCCATCCTTTGCTATCCGCTTAGAGACAAAAGCGCCACCCCCGGTAAAGATGCGGAGTAGTGGTACCCCGTAAGAAGCCACGACAAAGACAAAAAATCTTGGCTAACATGAGTACTGTATAGCAGGAGATCTTTGTCATAAGCACTAACCATTGGTATAGTTGTACCTCACAACCATATCCCCTCAAACTAGGTGCAGATTCTGCCCAACTCCTAAAATGTAGGCAAAAAATAAACCACTTAGATTACACGATGTAAAGTGGCGCAAGCTACGTAGACGCTTACTCATCACCCGAGACTCTTCGTCAATATGAGTACTGAGAAAGAGTAAGAGCACCACCGGGTCACTGTCGGCACCTACTCGTATGGCGTTGGCCTCTCAGTAGCAGTGCCGTTCCTTAGTAGTTAAAAGTGGGTCAAGTCCCGCAGTCTTCTCAGACCAAAACTTGAGCAGAAAACCGTAGTTAAAGCCCAATGGGAGGCGACCTTCGCTGACGGAAGAACAATTTCAGTCAAAATCAAAAAGTATAGACCTATACATAAGCACTCTACGTTTAAAGCGTTTGAAATACCGGTCAGAAAGCTTGGGTAAGTGCAGACCTAACCTAACTTGACTTGCGGTGTGATAAAAACTCACGGTTTAAAAGCCCAGTCTAGCAGATAAGCATGTAGGTTAAGCTCCTGCCACGTTAAAGGAGTGATACAGAGAGTATCTATAACCCTCTCAAGGTAACAAATCTAGAATTTCAAAAAACTTGCCTCTCAATCAAAGTAGCCAAGAAAAAATCATAAAAAGCAACGAGTACCTCCAGGAAAGCCCGATTCATCGGTAGCGGTTTGATCCTACTTCTTCTTCTTATTGTGCCGTATTTGATCCTACTCCGCTTCGCAAACCAAAAGCAGTGAAGTTAAATTTGAATATTTATTTCCGGTTTCAACAAATACTGCTACAGATGTAGCTGCCCTTTTCCACATTTCTGGATACACCCATTTTATGTCTTTAGAGAGAATTTTCTCAGATATGGTTTGTTATATTTTTTGTTTAAAAAAACAAATCTGAATTCTGAAAGAACTGATTAACAAACTGACATTTATTAAAAACAATTGGTATATGTTGTCATCTAAAAAATTTTTATTTACTTTATTTATTGCATTGTAACCTTTTCTTGATCAAAACCTAATGATTAGAGCCTTAAAAACGCCGCAAGTGCAACTAATTACACCATTTGAAAGGACTCCGTAAAACTGGCAAACGTGTTGGTCGACACTCCAGTGTAAGTAGAATTTGAAAAGATTGGCTACAAGAAATTCTAGAAACTCGGCGTATAGACAGTAGAGATCCCAGAATGACACAAGAACGTGAAGATCAATTCTTAAAAAAAAATACAATTCAAGATCCGGCAAAACCAACACAAGCAACTGCTATAAATTCGTTAAGAACAATTGGTCATCAAATTTCTATAAACACCACTAATAGGCGACTATGTTCTTTTGGATTACACTTTTATCGTCCTTTAACAATTCAGCATAAGGCCAGGATAGATTGGTTCATAAATAAACTTCAAAAAACTTCAAAAAAATCTTCAGCGACAAATCCAAATTTTGCGCACTGAAACGTCGCAAATTGTTCACAAAAGGTTTGTTAGATCTGTCACTAATTCTAGATAGAACCCCTTTGTTGTCATGCACACACTGAGATGCAACCTTTCTTGATGTGCTTTCAACAAAAAAGGTTTAGAAAAGTCAACTTTGTTAGAATAGATAAAGATAAAAACAAACATATTAAGCCAAGCTCAAAACGATAGTTCACTAAAAACGTAAAAATTAGGTGCAAAAAAGAGGAAATACACAACAAAACTACAACAACTACAAACAGATAAAAAACTCAGCAAATCAACAGATAAGGAATCTGAAGAAAGAATACTAGAAAAAAATTTCATCAGAAATAAAGCACAACTTGTATGAGGCCCATAAGAACGTGTAAATGAATCCATCCAAATATCTACAATAAAGAAGAATAAAAAGATTATTTTATAAAATTGTATGAGAACAACCAAGAAATAAAAACAATGATCTAAAAAACAATGATGAATCAAAACTGAACATCAACCAAAATGACGTCAAGCAAACAATTAAAAATCACCTGAAATAGTACTGATTTAGAACAAAATGATCAAATATGGGGACCAAAATAAGAAAGGAAATACCAAACAAGTGACGACAAAGTATTACAACAAAAAAGATAAAAAAAAAATATAAAGAATCATATCCTTAAAGTATTCGCCAAAATCATATCACAAAAATTAGCAACACAAATACAAACCAAAGCGTTTGTATAAACAAGTCCACCGTAACTCGTCAACTAATAGAAAAATCAGTTAAGTTTAACAAACCACTTTATCTATGCTTTGTAGATTTCTCCAAAGCCTTCGATACATTACGACTTAAAGATGTGCTAAAGGCTCTTCGGAAAAAGAACATCAATAAAAAATGATTCAAGTAATAAAAAAATTAAACACAAATGAAAAAACTTCAAATCCTACGCTATGCAGATGATGTAGTTCTTATGTCCAAAAATAAAATTACTGCAGATTATAAAACTTAAATATCTCAAAGCCAAAATGTCCAGCAACAATAACAACAAATTAAAAGTACATAAACAGCAGTTACCTCAGGTGCAATCAGCGATACAATATAGAGAAACAAACTACATATATGACAAGAAGTAAAGGATAAATAAAATCTTAACATACGCTGCTAAGACAAAAGCCGACACCTTAAAAACTAAACAAATCATAAGATCAACAAAAATGAGAACATTAAGAGCCCTCACCGAGCTGAGTCTACTCGACAGAATGCGCAGCGACAGGACCCGTAACATTTGTACACTACAAGACATCGCCAGGTCGACAAAAAAGAAAAAAAAAGACATTGGAGAAACCACGTCGAGAGACTAGAAGAAGACAGAATAGTAAAGCAGGTGCTAATAATTAAACTAAACACAAAACAACCTCACACACGATAGTACAAAAGCTTACTATTACTGTCGCAAGAACAACTACAGGAAAAATGAAACGACCAAGCTCTAAAATATAAAGAAGAAGAAAACCACATCTTCTAAAACTTTAGATGAAGTGCATCAACTGCTTCAGCTAGCCTAGAACAAGCTAGGACAAGCTCCCTCGAGATGCATTAAACCATCTAGTTTTTAGCACGCCCAGAATGATTGATGAATGCATAAGAGTACGACAAGATGTAAAGCATTATTAATTTGTTTTAGTAAATATTATAATTCCCTCAACTTCTTCAAAGTGGTTTGTTTCTTTAACCCAGAGAACAGAGACAAAAAATCTCTAAACAAAAAAGCTGATTAAAAAAAGCCTAGCATGGTAGAATGTTTTCACAAAATAGATTTTATGGAATAAATTCTAATATGCTTGGCGATGAAAATACCATCCAATCAATTCTTCGATCAAATCTATAACTTATTTTAAATTAAATTACTTCGAAATGCAATTAACATATAATGCAAGAAACGTTTTTCAAGAATATACTTATCATAATACTAATTAGCAAAATAGATAAAAATGGTTTAATTAATATATCATTGAAATACTATTCTTCTGTTCAAAACCTCTGTTTAAGAATACAAACAAATTATCATTAATAAATAAAATAATTCAATACAATTTAAAAATAATGTTATTCTCTTAAAAAAATATTTCTAATGTTACATTAACATTAATCACTTTCCTAGTACTACTTTTTTTAATAAAGTTTCTTATAATTGTAGGCCATTTAAAATGTCGATGGTGCTTGAACATGAAAGAGCTCTTAATGTTTAGGTTGTATTATGTACAGTTTTATGGATTGTTAACACGTGTAATAATATACGGGCGGGATGAAGAGGGTCTCAGGTAGAGCCGCTGGAACTTAATCAAAAGTCAAGACATGTGTTCCCTATTTAATTAGCCAAGACTAGCAAACGACCAAATAAAAAATTCCTTGCATTTCATAGTTACATGTATTTAGACTAATAATACATTTGGAATTATTATACTTAATGAGTATCATCATTTGGTAAAAATATCCTTGAAATTTAATGTTGTCATTTTCTTATGGAATATTAAATGAGATATAGCTTCGGGTAAAAATATTCATCTATGTTTCGTTCTTTGTATAAAAGCATAGTTTAATTAATTATTTTACATTGTAACCATGGGGAACCAAATACCTTTGAAATAGTTAATTGTACCAATTAAAACGATGTTTAAACATATAAATCAACCAAGTGTTACATATTTGATTATAATAGTCTAACAAATTTTCTCCTGTGGTGTTAAATTTTTCAATCTAAATTGGATTAGAAATTGTATTTATAGCAAAAGTTTTGTCGTTTCATTTGTCGTAGGCTGTGGCAATAAAAGGCGACTTAGTTTTATAGTGTGTTGCATTTATGTGAAACAAATGACGTAATGTTTTGATTAGAACGAAATCAAACGCACATACGCAATTTAAAACTAGATAATAAATATCGAATTGTGCGAGACTCCCGATTGAGAATATGAATTTATAGTGATTGCAAATTAGCATTATTAATATGCTTAATAGTTAATGAACATGTTATTTACTAGAAAATTCAAATTTGTATCTCTTAAATTAAGATGGATGATTAAATTAGTTTCAAAATGCCATTCAATTTTTTAAATCGTATGGTATGCGACTGGCTTGCAGCAGTTTGTGCTGATGTTGAAAGTAAACATTCAGCGTAGATGTGTAAGCTATTAATCAGAGTATCACTCCTTGTGGAATCTGGTAGACTTATTAGTCTTTAAGAGAATTATTGGTAATGTATCTCTAAATACTAGTAAAATATTTCACTTCATTTGCATACATTCATTGGTGTTAAAAGTGTACGTAATTAATCAGGGTATCTAGATGGATACAAGCTAGTTGAATATACAAAAATATTTAAATAATGTGTGCAATTTCCACGTAATGCATTAATGGTGTAAAATGTACGACATGCCATCATTGTTCTTCTATTTAGTAAAACATGCAGATTTATTAAAGGAAGAGTTGACAAAACAGTTTTGTTCAGTCGAGTGAAGCGAGTTGCCTTTTGTGGTCATGCGTTTATATCGTCTTAAATAAATGTGGACAAAGTTTTTATTTGGTTTGTAAATTAAAGAAGTTAATGGAGCACATCACATGAAGTATCGATGAGTTAAGGTTAACTTTCACGGTGCACTTCCTGAAGTATTCATCCCGTAGTGCAACGATTATTACATTACCTAATTGGATTCACATAATATGTGTATCCAACGCGTTATAATCAAAATAATATATGCAAATTATTAATCTAAATGCATTAGTGATAATAATGATAATGTTTGTATTAAAATTCCATTGTTAGTGTGAAGATCTAAGTAGTTTCGTATGTTTTTAAAGTAAAGTGTCTTGGACATAAAGAAGCTAATGCAAATGAATTAGATTGTTGTGATAAAAATGTAATATTATTTGTAAATGAATTTGATATTAATTTATTATACTTATTTTAATACAAAAATGTGTGATTCTGATAGAACTTATAGTTATTGTACTTAAGCCCAAAACAAAGCAATTTTTAAATTAATATACACGCAATTCTTAATAATTGATCAATCAAAAAATATTATATTAGAAAATTATATCAAAACCTTTAGAATTAATTAGTTACCTACAAATTCTGCCAATTTATTATATTGACAAAAAAATATCTTGGCTCTAGAAGCAACTTTTTTTAAAATATTTTTAAAAAACCACAACAACATAAAGAATTAATTAGGATAAAGCAAAACTTGATACATCTTACATATATCTTATTGAAGAACCCTGTCTTTTAAGAAATTGTCGTAACTCCACACAGAGGTTTTTAACCCTAGTTCTGTTGTAATAAAGTGCATTTCTCTAAAATATGCTTTACAGTTAAATGGCTATGACAACCGTGACAAGTACAAAGAGCTCAAGTTGATATGCCCAATACCTAAGCGGCAAACTCTTCTTTCCTGCTCAGAATTGTCAGCAATTTTCAAGACGTCACAGAAAGCTTAATAGAACGCAACTTGCTCTCTACAACAATTTCACTCGTTTTCTCATTTCACAATTGTCGTCGTGTTTCAAATCAAAGAGTGTCATAAATTTTTTTAAGAAAAACGTAAAATCCCCCATCTCAGATTCTCAAACAACCATCCTGCATAAAAACTGTAGCATCTTAGATCAAAGAAATATTATTACATAGATATTTAAAGTATAACCATTTATACGTACTCTATCGTCTTTTCCTTTCTCAATAAATAATTTGGTTCGTGTAACTTATCAGAAGTATCTTTGGCACTACTTAGAGTAACTAATCATCTACCAATTTTGTAATAAAATTTGCATAAAATTAAGTTTCTTTCTTTTTTATTTTGATGTCATTCAGCAAAAGAACAAAAGTAGCAATTTTAAATACTACTAAAGACTACGCTACAAAACTCCAAAACAAATAACAAAGAAAGAATAGAAGAGATTTAAATTCAACTAAATTAATTAATTAAGAAATTAAGTATTTCTTTCAGTATATAACCCTACATAACTGATAACCAGATCTTAAACTTCCGTTACGTCCAATTTCAAAAGATGTACAACCTCAAGAAGCACGTCATCAGGATCATCAATGAAGCTGAAAGGATTGAATTCGTTGCCAACGACAACAAACAGAGCAGGCTAAATCTCCAAAAAACCCTCCTTGGTCTGCGCAAGGACATCTCCCAGGAGATAAGAAAAAGCGAAACCGCGACCGCAACTACGCTCATCCCTAGACGTACCTCCAGCCTGCCACGTCACCAGAAGTCTCGGCACAGACCTCCCAAAGAAGACCAAAAGACCCCCGCGTCTTTAACAGCCCAAGATGCAAAACCCCAGACTCCCCGGTCCAGTCCTCCTTCAAACCTGCCCAGAATTCAAAAGATTTCAGCTCATTAAAAGACAAAAACCAGGTAAATGTCCAGCTAGAAAGCAACGTAGCCGCCTACCCTAGAAAAGGAATTTACTATAGTGGCCAACCCCAAGTAAAAAAAACTAAAAACAAAAGCAAAAATGGCATTGTACAAAATAAAACCGCATTTCAAAGATTCTCGGCGGTGTTCAAAGATCACATCACCATCGATCGCGCCATGAACGTAAAATATGGTATCCAAGAGATCATGTGTCTCTCAAATATGTGCTACCTTAAGGTCCGGGTAAAATACAAACGTAAGTCTGGTAACATTATACAATGCCACAGTTGCCAACGTTAATCAAAGTGCATTTCACCGTCGGTTTGCGTAAATGCACTGGAACTCATCCCAGCTCAACTTGCACCAAGAAGAAGAAATCAGGGTATGTTGCAATATGCGCTGCGGACACTGGGCCGCACATAGCAAGTTACAAAAGTTGCCCAACTTTTCTCAAAATAAAATCAAGCAAACAAAAATGATTTTAAAGAGATACTCTTCCTTACATTTCCTAGTGTAAAAACACTGACAAATTGTCCTACAGTCTGTTCCCAGGCATAGTCGTGATAAAAATTCTCCAGAATCTCTATGCAACGCCAATAAGGCTGGAGCACTAGGTGCACTACTAATAACAGTTAAACAGGAAGGTCCATGGCCCACTAGGTGCCAAACTTCCAAGAACTCAAATAGCGGGTAGGCGATCATGAAAGTGAATCTGACACTTTGTATATCTTTAAAAATGTTCTCCTCCCAATCCACAAGCATCCAAAAACATATTTTCAGAAATAAAACCCTTACTTAACACAAAAATAAGATGTCCCTGTGACCTCAAAAAGTTGGAAACAGAGTGGCAAAACAAATTTAGTGTGCGACGTGCCTAAAATTCTCAATAGCAGAACAGCCAATAAGCAAAAGCTCCAGACGGATGCGCTGTTAAGATAACTATAGCTAGATTTCAGTGTTATAAGAAAACTATAAAATTTAATTAAATATGCCATATCAAATTTGTACTCTTATTCTCAAAGTTTTTTTAAATTTTATGATAACTGCTACTCGTATAAACAACTGCAAAAATGAAAAATAAAATACATAAAGTTTTATTGATTGTGTTAATTAAGTGACCTGTATTGTGTATTGATGTTATGATGAAGATTCTGGCATTATGACCTATTGAGTCCTATGCTAGAGAGAGATTCTATGTTTGCAAATTTTACAGAATATATTGGTAATTGTGTGCAGAATCAATAGAAACACGCGCGTGAACGATGATGGGTCGTGACAGAAAGATCGAGATAGATCGAACACTCGAGTGCAGCGGAGTGAGGCAAGAACGGAATAAAGAAAAAAAAGAGAGAGAGAAAGAAAAAAAAAGTAAAGTGATGCGTTTAAATAATTTCAAGGCAATGGCCGTTACTTGATTGTTTGATGATTTAATGTCAATTAATATACAACAAAAACGCACGGTGTGGTAGATGGGCGGTTTAGCATTTGTTGCGTCAATTATACAAAATGTATTGTAATTTAAGTACTTTAATGTACATATAATATATTTTCTCATAGTAACAAAAAAGCATACCTGTCGCAACTCGTTGATGACAAACGACCTCCAAAGCAATTACATTCGGACAACGTAAGTCTAAAAATATTAAGACCAGAAATAGAACATGCATTGAAAACTATGAAATCCGGGAAAGCTGTTGGTCCAGACCAAATACCTATAGAACTTATTAAACTCTTCGATGACGACGTGTTTGATATCCTCCAAAACCTTTTCAATAATATCTACAAAAAAAGGGAAATTCCTAGGTAATGGTTATCGTCTACCTTTGTTCTTATACCCAAAAAACCAAATCCAAGGGAAAGCTCAGATTACCGAAGCATTGTGCTTATGAGTCACACCTTAAAATTGTCCCTGAAAATCATTCACAAAAGGATATATAGAAAACTTGAAGAAGACATAAGCAATACACAATTTGAATTCCGCAAAGGGCTAGGCACAAGAGAGGCGCTCTTTGGCATTAACATTCTTTTCCAGCGTTGTCTAGATATAATAAAGAGGTATATGTGTGTTACATCAATTTCGAGAAGGCTTTTGATAAAATAAAACATGATAAGTTACATCAACTACTCATTAGTAAAGGCATTGACTCGAATGACGCTAGAATAATCATCAATCTATATTGAGGCCAAAATGACTAGTGCTAATGTTGAAAACCAATACACGGAAGAAATGGAGATCCTTCGTGACGTAAGGCAAGGGTGCATTCTATCGCCACTACTATTCAACCTTTATAGTAAAGAAATTTTTGCTGAAACCTTAGAGGAAGAAACAGCAGACATAGTTATAAATGGAAAAGTGGTCAATAACATGAGATATGCCAATGACACCGTCCTGCTCACAAACAATTTTAATGACATCCAACATCTTCTACAAAAACTAAATGATCAATGTAACAAGTACGGTCTTAAAATAAATCTTAATAAAACTAAACTAATAATAATTACAAAGTCTCCACATAATCATAATCATATAAATTTGAGAACAAGGAACACCGTTGAATAAAATATACAGACCTATAGATACCTAGGAACATGGATAGAGAAATCGAGTAATCAAACAAAAGAGATACGAACACGAATCGAAACTGCCAGGTCGATATTTATAAAAATGAAAACGCCATTCACTAGTAAGGACATTAATATAAAACTTAGAATGAAAATGCTGCAGTGCTATGTATTTTCCACACTGATGTATGGAGGTAAAACAAGAAAAAGCACATAGACAAAACTCAAGCATTTAAAATGTGGTGCTACCGCAAGTATCCCCTGGACAGATAGGATCACTAACATAAAAGTTCTAACCAAAATGCCGAAAGGAGCAAAGGTTATTAATACCATAAAAAAAGAGGAAACTTCAATACTTAGGGCACATAATAAGAGGTCCAAAATATAGACGTTTCCAATTGATCGTGCAGGGAAAGATTAGTGGAACAAGAAATAGTAGAAGACGCCGCGTGTCGTGGCTTAAAAATCTTAGAGACTAGTTTGATTGCAGCAACATTCAACTCTTCAGAGCTGTCAATAAGGTGCAAATAACTATGATGATAGCAAACCTCCGATAAGAGATGCACTAAAAGAAGAAGATAGTAACAAAAAATAAGAAAAACCGTTATTTGGAATATTACCATAATCTATTAGCAATTATCAGCTAAAGTAAAATTTAATTACTGCTATTCAGTGTCAAAAATATTACATCACAAAAAGTCTTTTTGTGTATTCTCAGAAAAAAATTCAGAAGTTTTTATTGTCTTAGAAGTAAGCATAAGAATAATTAACAAACCATGTAAAAACCTAAATATTTATTAAGAAGTTAATAACCAATAAAACATCGTAACACAATCAGCTGATACGAGAGACACTGCTAAAGTTCGCGGAATCAAGTACTGCCTGTATTGCCAGCGTTCTGCAATTGTCATATTCGTAAAATTTTCAGTTGACATTTCGATTTCAAACTGCGCGTTTCGTTTCAACAAAATTTAAAGAAAGTAAAAATTGTGTGAAAAATGGAAATTTCGAATCGTGACTTCCGAGTGATAATTTTTTATGATTTTCGATACGGTTTAATACCGCAGCAATGTGTAAAAAACTTAGTTCGTAATTTGGGGATGAAGCAACATCCAGAACTATGGTTTACAAATGGTTCGCAGAATTCAAGCGTTGAAGACCAACGTTTGATGACAATCTTCGCAAAGATCGTCCATGCACCTCTGTTGTTGCAAAAAATATTGATGCAGTGCGTGAAATGATTTTGTCAGATGGGCTTGTGACCTATAGTGAGATAGAGGCATCCTTGGGCATTGCAGCAAAACAAATACATACGATTTTGCACAATCATTTGCATGTCAGGAAGCTTTGCAGTTGTTGGATTCCACACAATTTGAAAGAAAAACATAAACAGGCACGTGTCAAGTGATGCAAAGAAATGCTAAAGAAATTCGAAGGGGGGTTGTTCAAATTCGGTATATAACATCGTAACAGGTAACAAATCTTGGATATATTCATATGAGCCTAAAATTAAACAGAAATCAACTGTATGGGTGTTTCAATGAACCTAAAAATTCTAAGAAAGATATTAGACACCAACCATTTTCTAGCTCCTAATTCGTTAGTATGAATTATAGAATTTTAAAATCAATGTAGTTTCATCTGTGAATTAAACTTCGTTTCCATCATTAATAAACAAAGCACCATAAACGTAACTTAGCATATTTATTAACTCAGTCAAAGCTCACACATTTTCAATAAAAAAATCATTTGGCCAAATAATTTGTTGACAAATCCACTATTAATCCGATTATAATATAAATAATCTAGTACTAATAACTCGATTCATGAATTAAATTAGTGCATAATCAGTCTCAGACACGTGCCATGTTTTTGCCTAACATAGACAGGTAAAAACAAATCATGATGTGAACATTTAACATGAATAATCTTTTGAATCTTTATTTGATATAACATTTATCAATTTAAATCTCTCGGTGCATATAAATATGTGAAAGTAAAATTTGAAAGTACTTTTTATATGTAGTTGGATTAAGGACGGTTATGTTGCGCGATTATGTTAAAAATAATTATAACGAGTATTTCAATGGATACTGTAAATTTTATATAAATAATTATGTTAATTAATATCAATCAAATTTATCGATGCAATTAATAAATATCAAGCATTAAAATTGCATATAAAAACAATTTTCAGTTTCAACAATATTACAATTAATTTTATTACAAGAATAACTAAATTTACAATTTTCATGCAAATAAATTGCATTATGTAATGAGGAAGAATGAATTGATGCAAAATTAATGATAATGACAATTGTATATTGTTCTAAAGAAACGACAATTACATAAATGATAAAAACCATACAATAATTATTATATGGAACATAAATAGGTTCTTTTTGTGCCACTAGCTGCAACTGTATTCCCAGGAGATAAAAAAATAAGTAGGTTTGCCAAGAATGGAATTAAAGTAAGGTATCTCAATAACTTGATCATATAAAGCATTCCCATAGTTTAGTATAATACGTTTCGGATTTGATTCATATTGGAATTATGTAGTTTTAAGTTTTCAGCTATAAAAGATATAAAAATACTATAATTTGATCAAAAATTTTATTATAAGAAACCAAATGATAAAATAAATTAATTCAAATTTTGGATAGTACATTATACAAGTATAAAAAATAATTAAACTAATTTAAAAAACTATTAAGATATCTATTCGATTAAATATTTTTTACATAACAAAGAAACCAATATTGACACAATGGAAACATTTCCTGGTAAATGTAATTAAAGGAACACACAACGTGGTCTGTAAATTACGACTGGTGTCAAAGCGAACAGTAAAATTAAGCGAATTACTAGTTGAAAACAATTATCACATTAGTTTACACGGTCTTTTGATCACGCGGTTAAAAACCGTTGAATATTGTTTCCAAGAAATTTACTGATTATTTTATGTCACAGTCGTTTTTAATCACTTCAATATTATAAAATCAAAGAAAAAACTAAGTAATACATCTTGTCAAAACTTGAGCTTGTTTTACTTGATACTATATAAATCTAAATTACTAAAGCAAAATTATACTGTAGTCTGATAAATCTCATATAAAGTTTTCAATATAGCCTTCGCTATTAACGACATATTAAATAGCTTTTAAACGGAGTCTAGACGTAAACAGGTAAACAATAATAAAAAAATATTGTAATTATTAAAAATACCCGCCCATAATGTTAAAAAGGTATTAGGAATATGTTTATCCTTTGACAACGATACCTGAATATCAAATATGGTAAAACTTTATTTCCATTTGATGCTATAAAAATATAGTTTACTTTCTTCTTGTCAAATATATGATAAAAATCTACAAAATGTTACTATTGATATAATCTGCTGGTTGTATGCGTGGGAGCGAGACTGACCCACACTGTCGCCGTTTTCATTCATAAAATGTAGTGATTTGGATGTTTATTTTGTAGCAAACCACATGTATAATGAATAATAAAAAAGTTGATGCATACGTAACTTAATACTATAATTAATAAACAAATTTAAATGCTTTAAAAAGTAATGGAAAATATTAAAATAAGGTAGTATATCACTTGCATAATATATAATATACACAATATTACTTCAACAATGTTTAAACTGAGACGTTTGTAAACTTAAAAGACAATTATATTGCAAACTTAGAATTAAAAAAAAAGAAAAAAAAAAAGGAAAAAAATCATTGTGTAACAAATACGGAAAATATATAAATATATGTTTTATAGAAATTGAAATTCATGAAAATTCTGCAAAAAAATAACGGCAGTAGTATAATTTCTCGATTTGGAAATTTGCCTTGGTCGCCTGAGCCAACGAGACCCGATTTTTTGTGTGTGAATATTTGAAGAAAAAGATCTTTGTAAGTCGTCCTAAAACAATTGAGAAGCTAAAATACCGCATTCGAAAAAAAATCACAGGACTAAATGTGGATTTGCTTCGCCGGGTGATGCACAATTTTGCAATCAGAATTAAAAGCTGATAAAGGTAATTTCAAAAACATTATTTTTAAAAATTGATCAAATACTTAGGCCAGTATAAATCCAACAAAATTACTTGTACATAACTACTTTTTTTTACTCGACAAAAAGGGTAGTTTATTATGAAAAACCCGGTATGTATAAATCCATACAAAATAATAATAAAAAAAAAATTATCTGGAAAAAATTATTGTTTTACATCCAAAACCAGATATTATCCGTAAACATTTGCATTGTAGTTAGTGAAAATCTTAGAATTTCCCCAAAAATATGCAAAAATATAAAAAAGTTTTGCATACAATCAGAGTAAAATGATATCAGCATAAAAAAGACTATTTATGCCAATCCTATTTGTTTGTTCTAACGGTATAAATAATACCTTAAACGTAATTAATACTTTCACCAAAGTGCATAAACCGATTCTTTTACCATATTGCAAGGTGTTCAACAAGACTCGTTTTTGTCTTTTACATAATATTGTCGCTTTTAATCAAAATCCTAAATGTCTCAATGCTGATAATGCCAGGACTAAAATCCAACTCCACCTCGTAAAAAAACATTGAATTAATAGCAACATCAAGTCAAACTAATTCCTTATCAAAAACTCACTTAATCTCAAAATGAACAACCAAATTTTATGAAAATCAAAAACATCAAATAAGGTATTCAGCTACCAATTACCAAAAACAAATAATAATAAATAAAAATGTAAAAAAATAAAATAATTCTTGAAAAATATAACAATCTTAATCTCATGCTATATGAAGATTTTCCATCTCTATTGTCAAGAATTACTTGCAATGCATCTATCATACCTACAACTTCTTTTTGATAAATTTAAATAAGATTTGTTGTACAAAACAAAGTTTGTAATTATTTTTGATATTACTATTGATTGAATAAAATTAGGTCTATAAGAACATATATTATTTGTCATAATTACTATTAAAATGTTTTTTTTTCACTTAGTTTTTAATTTTTCCATTTTTTTAGAATACTGATTTTTAAGAAAAAAAAAATCAAAAAAATGTGTTCTATTAATTTCAAATTAATCAAAACATTTCAATTTTGGTATACATAACTTTAATTTTCTTAGTAATCTCAGTAATAAATCGAAATCACTCAGAGAAACGTGTATAAAAGTCAAAACAATTAACGTAGGTATTTGAGAGAATAATAACAGCGATAAAAGTAGTAATTGATTTCCAATTTTCTTTACATTAGATACAATCGATTACTTTTATTTATAGTATTTGTTGTAGTATAATAGCATTAGCTGGAAACATTTCAAATTAAAAGAAATTGTTTATGTTCACTTTTACCAGTTTATATTTTAGAGTTTAGAGGAAATTTAACGTTACTTTATAAAAAATTATATAAATTTTCTTCTATTTTATTTACAAATAAAATTAATTTTAACCAAAATTTATTTCAATATATCAGTTCCAATTTTCGTTAATTAAAATTTTGTGTAACTTACAAAACATTTTCAGCAACTTTATCTGATTTTTATTATTTTCGATAAAATGTAAATGATCAAAAAAATGAAGAAATTGATTAATTATTTTATAAACGTTAAAAGATTTTTACAATTACAGTTTCCACTGAGTTTATAAATCGATTCATCTTCATGAAAGTCTGAGTTTGTTTTCAACATCATGTAGGCTGCAATTATATCCATAACCAGTTGATACAAATACATAAAAAAGATCATTGAATAATTTATTTTGAATCTTTCACAAAGATGAAAACAAAGTATTTAAAAAGAATGCCATAATGATTTTAATAATGTATGTTTATTGTTATTGATAATATCAGAGATAAAATAAGTTATATAAGAAGTGGTTGTAAATTGCATGCTTTACACAGTCGTTTACTATCATTCCTCCTTTATCTATCATAATCCATCATTATCTTTGTTCGAGGCAGTAAATCCAAAACCGTCGGACGCAACAAAACACGCGTTTCCGCATACGCCTCGCGTCCAGCGCACGACTCCCAAACAAGACAAACCCCTTGATGACACTTACACAAACGCAAATCACTGCACTCCCGAAAATCGCACCATATTACGCACGCACATCAAAATCAATTTTATTGATTATGTGATAAGAATAAGATCTATTATCATTCGCGTCGCACTGAACGCGCACACCGCGACTGACTGACTCAGGTATGGCCTTCTTCGTTCACGTTTCTTCGGCCGGTTCCGTTTCCCACCTTATTGGACGCGATCTGCACCCGTTCTCTCCTTCTTTCTCACTTCTTATCCTCGGTCTCCGCGGTGTATATTTGTGTTTGGAAATCAAAAGTAATTTTGCACGTTTTGCGCGAGCGGCCTGGAGAATATTTATGTCAGGTGCCCGCCGGACACACAACAACACAAGTTTTAACGAACTCGAAACGATATGACACAAACACACGTTTATGGTGAGACGTACACAATCGAAAGTCGCCGGAATTTACGCAACCATAAATCGAGTAAAGTAATGTGAATAAAGTTTAATAATGCTTAATGCTTAGAAATGTTGGTGCTAATGCCGAACACTTCTCTACCTAATTTAACATGTCTGCTTATCTATATAACTTTTCATTTTTATATACGTTCGCATATTTCCCATTAATGTTCGCATTCCAACTTAAAATCTAAATCAAAAGATACATTCCTCTTGAATTGCAAAGTGCTTCGTTTAAGAATTATTGTATAAAATGTACACAACAACATGCATAATTTCATCGACCCTACAGGAAGAAACATTCAAGCTAACCACAACATAACCAAGCAAATATACAATATTCAACATAGGTTTGTGTATCTAGACAGCTTTCATAGTTTAAGCAAAATTATGTGCTATGTAAGCCTCCCTGATTTATTTCCTGATAAAATTAAGTATTTCATTTTGACTAACTAGATCGGTAATTTTCGCAATAGATCAACACCCTTATTTCGCATTATTATCCTAATTATGAGAAAAATATGTTAGTGTAATAATAAATATATATCCACAACATGCACGTTCCGCAAATATATCAAGATTACGAGTAATAACAATTTCATGGTTTGCAATATAATATAATTCAGGTGTATATTATATTATATTACGAATGTAATGGGGTTTATCAAGGACAATAATATTCGTCATAGTCAGTGTGAATAATCGAATCACCAAGTATGTACATGTTGGTTCTTTTTAATTCAAATTTAAATCTAGAAGAGTTAAAACATCATCAAAATAGAATGTGTTTGATTGGTTTATAGAGATGGGAAATTTTATTTATAAAAAAAGTAAGTTTTATTTTCTAGCTTTCTTGCTGTTTTTAATTTATTGCTTTGCTCATGTCTACAAGAACTTATGCACAACGCAATAAAACCAGTAATAAACGAAGGATTTCCGTGGGATCCGTTCTAAATGTTTTAAACATTGTGGCAGAGATTAAATTTTCATCTACAAAACAGTAAAAAAGACCTAACCAACAAGTTGTTGAAAATATTGTCATTATATGAGAACTAACACGCAGCTTTAGTTTACAATATATGTGCACCTAGAACGGCAATTTAGGCCATAATACCTGATTTACACCACATATAACAACTATAATAAAGTCAGTAGCTGGGCACGCATTTTGGCAATATGATATCCAGTCAGCATACATCAATTGCAATGGTTATCTGCGACATAACATTTTCGCCAAAAAAGGTAAAAAAAAAATTAGATTAGTGTAATCGAAAGAAAATTTCTCGTAGAACGCAATCTTTATGTCCGTTTTTTTTAAATTCTACGTGCAAAGAAGCACACTTTTGATCACACAATACTAGTTTACAATAAATACACCTGTTCCCAGGCATAATAAGCTATCTACAAATTAATATAATCAAGAGATGTAAATATCAGAAAAAATTTTTTAGTAAAGAAGCTTTTTTAAAATTACATAAGTTAGGAAAACGTTTAGAGATTTTAATTGTTTGCAGACTTTTTTAGCTAAAATAGGAATTCAATTTTTAATAATATTTTCGTAATAAATTGATTTCCTTCATTATAAAGACGCCATTTAGCTATTTAGCGTCTTTCGAGGTTGATTCTCAACAGTTGTATTGCACTACAAACAAACAGTGAATCGGGTAAAATGACCAAGTTTGCGGCAATTATAAGTCAATTATCTCTATAGTACAGCAACGTTCAGTGACTTGTATATATAGTACTAGGTCTGGTTAAGAGGTATAAAATTTCGGCTCATCTCATTCCCGGTACTATAACACGAGGTGCCAGCTATGATTACTTTTAAGCCTGAACCAAGATAACCATTCACAAATTAACGACCAATACTGACCTCGTCCTACCACTTATGGAAACTAACCTAGCACCAAACCAGCTATGATTACTTTTAAAACAAAAAACATTAAATACCAACGTCGTCTTATCACTTATGAAAACCAACCTAGCACTCCAGATAATTAAAATCATCTCAAAAAAGCGAGTCAGTGTTCAACTACAACTTGGATAATAAAACCAAACGCTTTCTTAAAAGTTTAAACAAATTTTATTTTTTCTAAAAGATCCGTAGCTACATTACAAAATGCCAAATGCGACTTCTATTCCTTTTTATTTCATCAAACTGTTAACATTTTGCTCGTCTCAGACATCTAGTTAGTAGTTGCCATACGTTAACATCTTAAAAACGTTCACATTTCATATCAAAAGCGCGGCCTATAGATGTAGAATAACAATATTTATTTAAAATAAAATCGTCAGATCACTCAATCAGTTACTACATCTTTCCACAAACTCCATTTGGTTTACATATCTTAAAAAAACTGCAGATTTTGACGTACTCGGTTACGTTTGGATAAGAAATCTTATTATTCTTGCATTCAGGTCTATGTCATAGTTATCAACAACCATAGTTTATACACTTTATATTATTTATAATAGTAGCCATAGCAGCCTTAATCTATTAAAATGCTTTGATTGGAATTAAGGAATTTAATATTTGGTGTAGCAAATTTCTCAAGTATTATATAAGAAATCAGACTTTATTGCCAGTTAGATGAATAATTTTGCCTTAGTAACTATTTGTGAGTAACTGTGAGATACGATAGAGCGTTGTTCGTGGTTCTATCCTCAAAATATGACCAAATTAAAATTTGTTCTTTATCCACCGAAGAAATTCAGAAGTCACCTAATAAGCCGTTGATCCTATCCTTTTCAAACAATTTGTAAAACGCACAAGACACTAAATTTTTCGATTAAAAATCAACCCATTGTGAGCTAGATTCTTTTTTATAAAAACCCCAAAATAATCATACTCCTTTCAAAACACGGAATTATAATTTAATATGCAAATGACTTCCATTCAAAAGTCGTACTCGAGAGAAGTTAGGCTTAGACAAAGTAAAACCATATTTCCCCTAGCTCTACTTACAAAAACCTTATGTAAATTCAATCGTCTTAATGAAATACCTTAATGTGATGCAAAACAACTATCAATTATACTACCAAACAATTCCTGGAAAGAAACAATTCACTTTCAATATTCTGACACTTTACTCATAAGTGGTAGCTCTTTAAATCTCCGTCTGTATTCCGTAGTAACACGCTTGTATGCAAATAAACTATTTTTAGATTACTACCTTGTACACGGTCAAAAGTAAAATAAAAATGTTTCTAGCCTTAGAATATCTTTAAATTGAAATGTGAGAAACCATAATGACGTATCTTCCGCTTTGTGTTGTGGGTAGATAAACTGACTGAATTAAGTAAACTTCAGCTATCTACCAGACGAATCGCATTAAAAACAACGAAAAACGTAACAACTAATTGTAAAAATAAACAATAGAAGATATCAGACCTTCCTTGTATTGAAAGTGGTAGTAATAAAACAAATTTTCAATACTCAGTAGAAAAAAAATATGATTAAGCTGCATTTAGGCGGACTTTCGTCGAAATTTCGCACATATTGTTGAAGCAATAAACATTACGTCAACTGATTAGTAGGCAAGGTTTTATAAAAATCAGTTTTGACAAAAGAAAATATTTTGGAATAAAAATTATTCGTTCTACTTATTAGCATTATGTTTTTATCACTGTTTAACCTGAAATATACGTTTAAAACCAATACACTGTGTCGTGTAATATTATTGGACTGCATCATCTGTTTGAACAGGTTATGGGCCCAAAAAAACGACAGTAAATGAACGGATTGAATAAGTTCATGAAAAACACAAGTGAAAGCAAAATTCGTGAAATCTAAACAAAGTGCGAATATTCCCGGTAAGAAAACTAACAGTACAGTTGTGTAGTGAATAGAACCTGTAAAAATGACTACTTATTTTCAAATCAAACCGCTGAATAAGGATAATTATGACACTTGGCAAGTACAAGTTGAAGCACTGCTTGTTAAAAACGACGCGTTTGGTTATGTGAACAAAGAAATTGTTAAACAGGAGCCACAAGCAGGAAATGCAAAAGCAGCCATCGTCAAATGGATAAAAAATGATAGAAAAGCTAAGTCAGATATCATACTATTGTTAAGCCCAAACAAACTTAAACAAGTGAAAGGGTGTGAAACGTCAATGAGAAATTTGGAACAAACTTGAAAATATCTATCAATCCAGAAAACCAGCACAAAAAGCGAAGCTGTTAAAAAAGCTGACTCAACAAAAATTGGCGGACGACGATTATATACGCGAGCAAGACCGATTTTTTGACGCCGTAGAGCTAGATAGCATGAACGTAGAAATAAACAACGACCTATTATCTATTTTGCTGCTTTTACATAGTCTACCCGGCAGGTACAAAAATTTTCGGCGCAATTCGAAGAAATTCTCCACCGGTGAAAATAATGGAAGAAAACAATGCAATAAAGGGGGAACAAAGCGGCGCGTGAAAATATTCACAAACAATGATGCCACGCCACACTAAACTATTGACAAGAATCGAATCGGAAAGCTAAGTTTAGCTAACAACAAACATATCGGCAACCGGCAGGGTAAATTTTGGGACTAGAAACGACGGAAGTGTAGCATACGTGACATTGACAAACGTACTACACGCGCTTGTTCTCCAGACAAACCTGATGCAAGTAAAATAACCGATAAAAATCACAAAGTGCAATTTACGCCTGATGAAGCAATAATTTGAAACAACCAAAATAAAATTGTACTGCAAAGAACGTAGGCAACTTGTATATAGTATCCAAAAGCAACAACATTTCCAATGTCGTAGCATGCTTAGCAAAATTGTACCATAGTTTTCGCAAATATCACCAAATAATGGGTCACTTAAACATGCGCAACTTAAAAGACGCCTTAAGAAGCAAGAATCTGCATGCAACGGCAGTAAAATTTAAAGATTTTGAATGCGACGTGTGCGAGAGCAAAAATGACGTCCAAGTTTTCAGAAAGCCCCCAAACAATCAACTAAAATATTTAAAATTATTCACTCAGACGATTGCGGCTCAATAAGAACGGAAACTCAAGGAAAAATAAAACAATAATGCTACAGATTGGAGGGAAGTAAAATTCTTGCAATCAAAGAACCAAGTACTTTCAAAATTTATAGAATACGTGAACAGTGTCGAGAATCAAACTGTAAAACAAGTGAAATATCTTCAATCAGAGTATGAGAACAAGTCATTCGACAAGTACCTAAAGATAAAAGGTATTGAAAGAAGATTGACAATCGCCTACACACCGGAACAAAATGGCATCTCCGAACGAACCAACAGAACAGTCCTGGAACAAGCAAGGTGTTTTGTAATGCAATCCTTCTGGGCAGAGGCAGTATACACAGCTTGCTAAAATTCCAAAATTTTGGTTATCCGTAAAATCAGAAAGGCTTCCGAAACTGGCTCGTAAAGGACAAAAATTGAAAGTTTTCCGCGCCGTAAAATTCGTAAAAGATAGACAGAATTCCGTACAAAACCAATGACAAGTCAACATCAAAAACAACCAAAAATCATCATCAAAGATAACATTAGAAACCAAGAACACGTTGATAAACATCAAGTAAATGAAATGGAAATTGAGAATACAGTGGAACCGGCGGTCGAAAATAAGAACGAAAAAACAAAGGCCCACCGAGAAAGGTTTACAACATGATTCCTATAATTGAAGAAAACGAAGGTAAAGCAAACTGTAAAGACTGAATTCTGCCATTTAGCCAAAATCCCAATCAAAACTGCAATGTCGTTTCCAGAAGCAACCGAATGAAACGAGGCGATGGTAAACGAGATGAAATCAATTCTCCGCCATAATACCTGGAAACTGGTAAACAGGCCAACAAATAAGCTGATAATCAAAAGCCGAATAATCTTATTTCAAAACTGACGGAACGGCCAAAAAGAAGAAAGCCCGCTTGATTGCTCAAGGTTTCTCCTGACACCAGGTGTGCACTTCAATAAAACTTTCGCCGCAGTTGCTAGAATCGGCTTCATAAGTACGGTTGTGGCATTAACAGCACAACAGAAAATGAAAACTCAACAATTCGACGTGTCAACCACATATTTAAACGGGAACCTGAATAAAGAAATTTTTATGAAAGCTCCTAAAAATTTAGCCGAACTACTACAGATTATAGTAGAAGAGAAAACTGACCTAAGTACAGCGGCCAAAGAAACGTTATACAAGCTTAAGAAAGACAACTGTGTCTGTCTCCTGAACAGAAGATTGTACGACCTAAAACAATCCGGCAGACAATGATACAAAAAATTAAACACCACCTTGCGTCAAATAAGAGCTGAACCCACACATGCAGATTCATGTATCTACTTACTAAAGCAAACGGAAGATATCGCAGCTTACATAGTTATCTACGTGGATGACATCCTCGTAGCGTCAAAAAGCAATAAAACGGCAACGCAGCTACTACAGATGTTGGAAACGGAATTTGAAGTCAAGAATTTGGGCAAAGCCAAGTATTGTCTGGAAATCGAATTCACCAGGGAAGGCGACCAAATACGTCTGAATACCGCCCATATATGCTATAGTCCAGCAAATACATAAGTGAAAAGTTTTGTGAACGCTGACTGGGAGAGCGACTCAACGGACAGAAAATCGTTCACCGGTTATTGTTTCTTGTGAGCAAATTTTCCAATATCATGAGAATCCAAGAAACAACGTATGGTAGCGCTAAGCTCAAACAAAGCTGAATACATGGCCATGTCCGAAGCAACCAAAGAGGCCATATATCTCCAAAACCTATTGCTTGAAACTGGTGTGATTCAATAACCTATATTATTACACAATGACAATCAGGGAGCACTAAAACTCTCCGAGAACCCAGTACTCCACAACCGAAGCAAGCGTATCGATATGAGATACCATTTCTTACGCGACAAGATTAAGGATGCCAACTTCATGTTTGACCACGTTTCTACAAACATCTTAACCAAGGGTCTTCATGGACCGAAACACCATCAGTTTATCCTGCTGATGGGGCTGAAACGATCAGCCAGCCGCCGTCCCGAGGAGATATGTTGAAGCAATAAACGTTACGTCGACTGATTAGTAGGCGTTGTTTTTAGAGTCAGTTTAGACATTTTGAATTAGAATTATTTGTTCTACTTATTAGCATTACGTTTATATCACTGTTTAACCTGCAATATACGTATAAAACCAATACACTGTCGTGTAATATTATTGAACTGTATCATCGTTGTTTGAATAAAAAACCACATTACGACATCAAAAAAACCAGTAATATAGTATTAAACCAAAAACTTGTATATTTGTTTAATCTTCTTGTTCATAAAAGATAAAGCCAACTTCATACAGAGAATTGCAACTAGTTAGAATGTTACCTGTTTTTGTTCTTATATTTTGTCTTTTTATAATTTGTGTAATTAAATATTATAGACTTATAGATTTTAAAATGATAGATGATTTCATTTTAATAGTTATAAATATTAAAATAATATCATCTATCATTTTAAAATGTCTACAATTAACAGATTTTATAAAAGAAATAAAAAAAATAAAATAATTAAAATATTAGTTAAAAGTAATTTTAATTCAATCTGTTACAATTTTAGATAACCAAATTTTTGTCAAACTCAAATAGAAAAGCACATACCAAATGATTCTTCATTTGAATTCTAAACTTGTCCCTGTCGTTAATTGTAGTCGAAAATTTATTTATTTAAAAAAAATTAATTATAATTAACATAATTGTAATGTATTCCTTATTACAATGAAGAAATTTGTTATATAATAATAATAATAATTATTATTATTTTATTCAACAAATTGTGCATTGTTTTAGAACTAGAACACTATTTAATAATTACTAAAATACACAACAGTGTTCAATGCAATTTTCTTAACTCGTTACTTATGCAAATTCTACTAGTTGTTCATCAACAAACTGTAAACACATAGAAACAACTAACATAATTAACATCATATACATACATTTATTTTACCAACAAAAATTATTTACATCTTGTCTCTTTATAAATACCCATGTATCAATCTTCATTTGAATATCATTTACATTCTAACAACATCATATCTATTTTCGGTACGTAAGATAATCCATCCGCATAGTTAATTCACTATTTTGAATGTTTTCACAACAAAAGCAACAACAATATATGCTTATAAGGTCACGTTCCCGCCTACGCAAGAATGATACACACTTGTTAATCCAATTACATTCTCTTAATTCACTTGATCCGATTTATTATAAATATGTTCTTCACGCCAACATGTTTTAAGTAACTAAAAATCTAGGTTTATGCCAGCTTAAAGACTGTTGAAAATAAATATAACATGGACTTTGACTATAAATTAGTTAGACCTAATTTGTATTCAATTCTCATGTATTAAGTTTCTATGGAATTAATTTAATATTGGCAGAAGGCATCACGTTTATTACACAATACTTTATGTGGCGTTTGTTTAACCATATCTACGAAAGGAGATTTTTTTATTAGCATTTAGATATCACATTTCATTGAGCAAGTAATGTAAACTATAAATAATAATTTTGTTCTTAGATTTTTATTTTATGTTAATACGATCAATCATAAGCCCATATTTGTAAAAAGGATATATGTGATACCCATATTTGTTACTTTGGTATTGATTGTGTAATGTAAACCATATCGATCATGTATGATTACATGTACAATATTTAGCCCAATATAAAATACATTATCGTTAGTTAGTTGTTTGTATATGGGAAGTTGTTGAAATTATACTCAGTTTACCTGTTATTTATTCCAATTTAAACGAATGTGTAAGTAAGTACTTCTATGTTTAAAAATAATTAATAAATTTATTTAGTAATGAAAAGAGCTAAATATACTAAAACTTTGCACTAATTGAATATATAGAGTATCCATATTTCTATTAATATGCAGTTTCATTCAATTTACTATACTACATACAAAATATTCGAATCATATTTTCACTTTCAATTATTATGTTTGTGGTCCTTTTTCCAAAATTTTCAATTAAATTTTTGTCAAATTTGTATAACTAAAATCAACTTTAAACAAAAATCAATTATTTTTAAATTCACAAATGAGTAAACTGATCAATTTGATACTACAGTCTGATAATAGTTATTGATGATCGTTTTAATTCAATGGTAAGTTCAGAGATCATCTTAGATTACAAAGAATGCAATAAATTAACCTAAAATGCATTAAGAATGGATTTATGTACTTCCAATGTATGGTCCGTTAGTGGCACTCTTTTATCGATTAATTAATATACATTTTCTAGATTCTCATCTACCTGTGTGGGTATTTGTTTCTAATGCTAAAGGTAAAAGTTCGCTAAGAATTTATAAATGGAATGTGTTAATGGTTTTATGCCCCTTTAAATATTTTTCCACGGAACAATTCTATCTCATAAGCTTAATAATTTTAACAAAGAAATAAAATCGTGTGCTTACTTAATACAAAATTTATTATTGCATAATCAAATGATTATTTATATTTGACAAACTATATAATAAAAATAAATAAATAATAACTCTAATCTTTATTGTTACATAACAATATGCTTGCGATATAATTATATAGTCATGTAATAAAATATATTGACAGAATTATCACTTTATATTAATTGATCTTATTCCTATATAAATATAATTTCAGGTACTTTATATATAATAGTCACAAATATATGTATATAATTACGGCCCATTTGGTATGGATAATCTCTCAATCTCTCTAACACATTTGTAATTACATATCATTTGAAAATAGAAACGATTAATACCAATCCATGAACATATGATTTCCAATTGGTTCATTTTAATCAAACACCTCTATATGGTTCATTAAAATTTATTCGATTTATTTATTATCTATAATTTTATCAAAAGCAACAATTACTTCATTATGTGTAGTAATAGCTTGTTAATAAATGATAAACTATTATCTATTTTGAGTTGATAATGGAACTATAAATATATAAATAGTATATTGTACAACAAACAAAGAATGATACCATTCAAAAACATAAAATGGGCGTTCCATTCTATTTGCACATATGATTCTTAGTGCATAATAGATACATTTTTCACAGCTTAATCGTGCGTAATAAAAAGTAAATATGTAATAACATACGTATCGTAATAAATAAGTGTTTTAGAAATCCATTAATTCCTAAAGTTTCCGGTTTAAAAAATTTCAATCTGTAGTGTCGCTATTGCTATTTGTGTCCCAGTGTTCATAGTTAATTATTTAATATGAACATTATGCAAAATTTTTGATCAATTTTCCGCAATGAATTGATTTACCCTGTAACAAAGCGTCACATTGCGCATTTTCGACGCGTTAAAACACGATTCCGTTAGTGTCACGTTCCGCTTTTCCACCTACCCTACAAACTCGTATATACCCAAAGCTGTTCTCTTCTCATGGCATCACTCTTCACAAAAACGCCTTTTTTGGCAACGTCCCTATTCCGTGGTGTGCCAAGTATCTGGGTATCACCTTCGATAAAGGACTTACGTACAAATTGCACGATCATCAGACCGTAAATCACTTCAATTGTCTCAAAGTCGCGGTTCACTCCAACTCTGATCTGGCCAGACTTGCTGAGCCAGACAAAGAAGTATTAACCAACTAACATCCTAAAGTAAATCTCCCCACAGCCTATAGAGCGTCAAAACCAACAATCTACTAAAATTCTATGTCTAAACCAAAGGTACATAAGTCAACGGTCTCAAACTATCATGAAAAGGCAAAGTTTAGTCGGTAGGCACTTTCCTTCAGAGGGTAAATCGGACACTCAGTCTTCGGAAGATTCTCCTCCCAATTCACAAAATAAAGCGAAAAGAGACTTATAATTCGGTATCCAATGCTAATCGACCTGTCCGTAATAAAATGTTTTCCGTTGTCTGCGGGATCTGTCAGACAACACTTTTAATTCAATCCCTACAAACTTATTATTGTTATTACTCCTTTTAGTCTGCGTATCTCCATTAAAAAAATTCCGTTCGTTCATTAAATGTTATATTAGCTATGTTAAATAAAACGTTATAAAACGCCTTTTGGCTATTTAGCTTCTTTCCCGACTTCAGATTGCATTACAGGCATTTTGAAACAATAAAATCTTCCAAACTACTAAGCCACCTAAGTGTCTCTACTGCTGCAGTAACTTCTACATACATAAGTCTGAGTCTAAACGGGCGACGGTTAAGTAGTACAAAGTTGGCTTCTTTGCCTATAATATGCGTAGAGAAGAACAGGAGTGACAACAACATCCCGCAGATGATGTACCTGCATCTAGAAAAGAATGAAAAGCTGATCGAGAACACCAAAATCAACGCCCTTGAAGCCTACATCTTGTCGCTGGTAAAAAACCAAACCGAGCAAATTAACGCCCACGAGAATAAATTTAAGCAAATTCAGCTTAGCTAAGAAGAAGCCCTATCCAAGTTGAATCAAGACGTAGCCAGCGCAAAGATCGCCACCACAGAGCTGAAAACAAAAACAATTATGTGCATCACTATACTTATTAAGTAGAGGCTGAAAAAACCCTAAAATAAATCATTCAAAATACACTCGGAAGCATCAAGGCTGATGTGGTGCAGACAAAGCTCATCGCTCTGGGAAAAACCATCCTCAACAACACAGGAAGGGACGAGAAAACCTTCCTAATGCTGTATGTTCAGCTTCCACACAAAGCTAAAGGCAGAAAAAGATCATGTCTCTTACCAAAATATGCTTGCTTCGCATCACCAACGCTATGGCCACACGGTATCCCGGTGCAACTCTCCATATGCGTTCGTTAAATGCGCTGGAGCACATCAAAGCTCCGCATGCTTATTCAACACCTTGTCCAGACATGTAACAACATGCGCTTAGAAAAATATAGCGTTAACTACTACTGGTTATATAGCATCTTGATAGACACAGCCAAAGTTGACGGCAAGATAAAAACTCACAATGGCAAACCCCGATAGCAAGAAATAGTAAGTAGGAACGCAGTAATAAACTGGCTTAGAACAAACAACCGGAGTTAACTTATACTGACTCTACGGCCACTTTAAAAACCCCAGGAGCGGACCGTAAAAAAAAGTTGTTATTATCAAATCCCAATAGCAAGAAGCAGCACCCACAGAGTTAGAACCAATGGACTTAGTCCCCGGCTGATTAAACTATCGGTGGCTACCCCTACTTTCACAACTAAAAACACAAGCCGTCGGTAGAACATGTATTAGCGGCAGACACGCATTACTATAAAGACAGAAATAACACCTGTAGACTAACAAATCTTTGAAGCAAAAAAAACTCCATCAAGAATCTTCAGATCCACCAGCGGCAGTGTACCCAGTATGAGAAGAAAAAATAAATCAATTTTTATTTAAACATCAACAAATTTTCATAATATTACAAAAATAGCAAACATTTAAACAATTGCCACTAAGTTTAAATTATGTGAGCGTCTTATTTGAATTAAAGATAATGTCCTCTCACACGTCTTAACGCGCCCGCTGCTATAAAAATCTGTGATTTTGCCCGCACAGAGAGTCAAGTCCAAGAGTCTAAGCAGACAACAACAAAATTACATCACCTGGCCCACTACTGACCAGCAACTCCGCCTAGAGTCACCAGATAACCCCAGCATCTCCAAGACTACTACCTACTTGCATCACAGTAATAACCCCAGGATCCTCCGGAAAACTGCACAACAACAACAACGCCCTGTGCTTGCACACCTCGCCAGAGTTTTAGGACGACCACTGGTAGCTGCTACGGGAAAACACCATAGTCCTTAGTGGACTAGCACGCTGTATGTGTGCGTGTGAGAGCACGCTGTGTATGTGTATACAAGAACTAAGCGTAAACGTGCATGTTGAAACTTTTAATTCACTATAAAATGCAGACACGCAACCTAACCGTCTCTAACATTCTCAGGAAAAGTCTTTACCTGGATCAGCAACCTCTGCAATCACAGAGCCTAGCCAATAACAAACAGCGCTCAACGTGAAGCAAAAAAAGCATAAAGCTTTCACAATCTCGCAAACAACCCAAGAGAAAGAAAGAGAACAAGAAGACCCTACAAACAAACTTCAAAAAATACCTTTGAAGATAAACAACCAGTCAGCCGGATGACCATAACACCAAGATCTCCAACCAGGTCAAAAACCCCGTTGACCAAACAGCTGTGAACCTAGTTAACCTCAACATAGTTATAAAAACTATCCCGGCACACTTTCCGGACAACTCCCGGACCTACAAAAATACGGGCTTGCCCGTCAAGGTCAACGGCAAACCACAATGAACACGACCAAAATATATGCAAATCCACCAGTTTGCCAACTATATCGACGCAAACAAATACTTGGCAATAGACCCGTCTATTACCACCAAAAAATACGACGACGAAGTAGCATGTGTGGGAAACGCATCCATGACTGGTCACCTCAAAATCCTGATAAGCAACTTCTTGACAAGAGCAGAATGCCTCAAAGATACCATGAGATATGACGTAATAACCAACTCCACAGGCGCGCCGCACTGATAATAACGATACTTAGCAACCCATACTACGTTTTGCAACCAGAAAACAAAGCTACATGCCTTTACGGTCCTAGAAAACTCTTTGCAAAGCCTGGCGGATAAGTACAAATGGCTGACAAAATAAGTTTTGTTACGCTGATTTTAACGTCATCGCCAAAGAATACGTGTCAGAACTGGTCGAAAAGCAACAGCAACGCAACGTGTGCAGCCCATGAACACCTCACTGACACCGTCCCTCTTGTCTATGACAACAAGGAGGGCAACGTCAGCAGACAGGATAACCTGACACAAGCACGCCGGACTAACAAGAGAGTACATGACATCCTGCACTTGGCAAACAAACACGTAAAGCAGAAGGAAAGGAAAACGATCTACACCGCTTAACGTAGTAAGTTGTACTACGGTGTAGTGCTCAAAGACACAGTGTGCAAGAGGTTAAAGAAATTTAACATGTGCCACTTCAGTGCAGAGCAAAACGCGGAAACCACCACCAATACCCAAAATCTAAACAATTCGGACTAACCCGCGTCACCCAAACTCATAGTGGAACCCCAGTAGACACTTTTTAATATTTTACAGATTACTTCCGTCCCAAACCAATACTATCTACAACACCTAGACATCATCTCCACAAGAAAAATCGTAAGCTCAGTCTAAGAGACTGAGTAAAATTGTTATCGTGTGCGAGCAGAGCCACGCTCCACCAACTGGAAGCTGCTATTATAAAGATCTGTAGTTTTTGCCACCACAAAGAGTCGAGTCCAAAAGTCCAAGCAAACAAGAAGAGAAAAAACATCACCTGGCCCACTACTGACCGACAACATTCATCTAGTGTCACCATTTTTAGCTTCCGCAAGACGTCATCGGCAGCGTGCTAACATGTGTGTCGGAACTTATAAATCACCACCACCTTCATCGCAAAAATCCAGGCAGTCAGTCAGCCTCCGTCTCCAATCACAGAGCCCAACCGGTAACATGTATAATCCAATTTCTTTACTTCTTTATTGTTTGTGCTCCAATTTCTTGATCAGAAACGGTTGGGTGAGTAAGCGGGAACTAAGTTTAAATTTTGTGGACGTGTAGTTTAGAATAATGTTCCTGACCATCCACCCGAGTGTGTGTAAACTAATTTTTGAATCACAAATACCTAGGTAGGTAAGCATTAAGTAAATTTAAATTATTTGGGCGTGTGGTTAAGATTGGTGAGTCCACAAAAGTACCAAAACTTGGCCATACACTGTTAAATGGTGTAATAATATTCATAAAAACTCAAAAATAAAAAAATTCGGCTATACAATATCAAAAATATTGTTAGAAAAAACAAAATCCGATCATGCTAAAAAGTGCAAAAATTTATTTATAGAATATCAAAAAAAGCAAAACCTGGGCTTAAAGCATAAAAAAACGTCAAAATTTGGTCATAAACTGTTAAAAAATGCAAAATTATATTCATAAAAAATCAAAATTAGTAAAACCTAATCATAAAATATTGAAAAAACAAAAACCCGACCAAAAACGGTTTAAAACTGCAAAATTCTGTTCATAAATTGTCAAAAATAGCTAAATTTGAAATTTTAAACAACTGTCAAAAAACTGGTCATTTTTTTTTAAATAAAAACTCAAAAAATAGCAAAATCCATCATTAAAATATCAAAAATATTGTAAGAAATAACCAAAATACGACATAAACTTTTAAAAAGTCTTCATAAAATATCAAAATTCACATATAAAAACAGTTTTTAATATAGCAACGCAATCGAAACAAAATAACGTCAATGATGATTGATATGATATGCTTGTATATGAACGTAACAGCAACACAACGTTATATTCGATTCGATTCGATTTCGATAAGATAAAAGGAATGCAAATGTATTAGGGAAGCTATAACGATACTTTGAAAAAAGTTCAACGAGATTGACAAAGTAGAAACATTCAAAATTCATCTCGGTTAGAATAACAATTGAAATTGAATCATTCATTATCAGTACAACTGAAGAACAAAATACAATTGTAAAACTTTAAATTACATATTTTTTGTTTTATTACATAAGTTTTTTTCTAATAAATTAATCGCAAAATCATAAAATTTCTCACAGTCTTTAAAACTCTTAACTAATTTCAAGAATGTCAATATTATCAATTCCAATTAGTAAATTAGGTATACATTTCGATTTTAAATTAACGAACTACGTAGACGCTAATAAGAAATTCCTTGTAATGAATGCATAATTAAAAATTCGAATAGTAACACGAAATAATTCCCGACATAACCATAACTATTCCACACATAATATACTACTGACCAACATTATTCTTCCATTAAAGTTGGACTGAAATAGGCGGCATCCCTTTGTATAGTTTTTCCTCCCTCCGGGCCGACACATCATCGCGGCCAGCATCATCTCCAGTTATTACGATTATTATTTTCAATATCCATAAAGTCGGAATGGCGAACTGTTAAGTGGCTCATATATCTGTGTTTAAGTGTTCTTTTACGGCCCAGGTCTCTTATTAAATACGTTCATAAGTTGCCCGGACGTCGCGCGGGCTAGAGCCGATTGTAATTGGGGCCCCGCTCGGCATTCAGTCCGGTGCCACATAAAATGTCGAATTTATCGCGGGGCCCCCATTTTTGACGCGTCCGGACCACCGGCGTTGAAATTAAATAGATGAAGAAAAAAATATGGAATTCGAACAATTCGCGTGGTTTATCTAGTCAAGGATGGGAAAGATAAAGCGTTTGACTTTTAAAAGAAAATTTATTGCTACCGAGTATTATCGCCCGTCTAATATAATTAGCGTTGCCTCTAATCACATACATTTAAATCTCTTTTGACGTTTATTGCAATTTGATTTTAAATTAACTTGGCTTTAGTTGGTTAACCATCGCTAAAACAGTTTATAAATATTTGTTTTACTATGTTATTTTGAGTTTTTAACAGTAAATTAAATTGCTTTGCGTTTTCTGTAATATGCTTAATAATATATTCATCTATTTTTTTTCATGTATTTATATCGACGTTCACTTTCGAAAAAATAAACTTAATCATTAATAAATGATCATATTCAAGTTTATTTAAACACAATTTTACTTCCACCCGACTATGTAAATAAATACTATATTATTAATATAAATTCTATGTACTAAGATAAATGGTTCAAATTCACAAATAAGGGAAGAATCGAAGCCAGCAATATTAGTAGTCAAGCAGCGTTTATGTATATTTATTTCCTATTTATGAAAGTGCTATAAGTTCATGATTCACAATAAGTAATTAATTTATTCAATTACAATTTAATTGCAGTATTAGATTAATTTAGATTAGATTTGCCCTAGTATGTAAATCTGTAATAAAATCTGCAGATATAAATTATTCTACTTTGTAAATAAAAGCAGCGAAAGAGTTTAGTGTAACTTTTCCTGATAAGAATGTGAAATAATTTATACACTTATTAACTAAAACAAGCCAATAAATTCTAAATTAGATTGGTTGGAAATTTTCATCACGTACAATGTATGCTTTATTATATTTGCAATGTCTATTTATCGTGATTATAAGAACATGCAGTCATTAACTTCTTTGAACGGTAATTATGTAATGATTAAGATTTCCACATATAGTTTATTATTATATTAGAAAATTGTTTATACATAACTTACTTATTAGAAGCTCATGGATTTAATGAAATTGTAGATATTTACCTGAAACAAAGAAATATATTTATTAATTATATTGTTATTGTGTATTTAGCGTTTGTACAAACACATTATATTTTCACTAATGAAAAAAAACATATTATATTATTAATAACTATAGTAAATTAGACCGATTTAAACCACAAATAAATCATAGTAGTAGAGTTATTTCAAGTGCAGTGGTGATAAGTTAAATTATTTTTTTAACAGTTACCTATTTAGTAGCAGTAATCAAACCATATTTAAGTAAACAAAACAGAGGCTTGCTCATCCATAGACAGAATCCACTTTCCAGGAGTATAAATTTACGTAAAACAAGAAAATAAAAACCTTTCAAAAGGTATAACAATTAAAGAAATTCGGATGCTATCAAAATCCAAAAAACTCGCCCATAACCTTCTATTAAACTGATGTAAGCCGCTCCCATTCCGCATAGTAATATGTGGGAAAGACAGTAGAGTGGCCCTCCCATGGCTGTAGTTGTTAGACCTTGGTTTCTCACTAAATACATCGTGGTTTGATTCCCCCTTGGGTTTAAAATCGTTTGAGTTTTGTCAAGTAGGTGATCGACCTATGTCGTTTTACAACCTATGGTGTATGTAGACAAAATGGTGGTCTTGTTCTCCAAGATTGAGAACGCATGACAGTCATAAATAGCATGTCCATAGATTGCAAGGGTTGGTGCGACCAGATTAAGCACGTTTTAGCTTCATGGTACCTGTTGTTGTAGTAGTTCCCAGGGGTTCAAAACCTGATCCATAGCGGAGAATACCATGCCACAAGACAATGTTAGTCAGTGTAAGTCCACAGCCAAAAATATAACCCAAAGAAAGTCGTCTAAGAGGGTTGAACAAGCTACAGTAGAAAGTGCAATTCCGTAGGTAAAGTGCCAAGGATCATAGACATCATTTTTGGGGCGGTTATGTAGAGATAAAAGTACCAGTTGCTTTAACAATGGATACAACAGGAGTCAAATCAAAAATAATTGTGGCTTGAAGGTTTGATGTTGAGTCTTTGGAAAACACTGTTAACTCTACTCTACAGCTCCGCAGGTTCTCGCTCCTATTTAGTCACTGAGGCGTGTTAACTGTTTGGGGTTAAGAAAATAAAGCTCTCCAGCCATCAGCCGGTGTAACCTCAAAAATAGTAATCAAGGTTTGACTGTTTGTTAATGTTAATGTAAAAAGTTTCCAACCTCCTTGTGCTTTAGGATGTATACCGTGAGTCGTGTAGTGACTCTATGCAGTAAAAACGTGTACAGTTGTAGACTTGTTCGGACTTTTCTGTAACGTAACCTTAGTCGGTAAACTTCAAATTTAAGTTGCTGTTAAGTCGGCAGCTTGTCTTGAATCTGGACAATCTTGTTGGATGAGAGCAGTTACAACATAGACTGCCATTGTCGCTTGCAAGCTGTCCGTGAACTGTCGCTCTGCTCGCGGAGTAACTGTAATACATGCGACGGATTGTCGTGTCCGGAGTCCATGACCATTCGTCCATTAAATTCCTATATCTGCAATTATTGGCATACATTTGATGCGTTTTTTACGCCACCCATAAGTGTGACAGATTAGTAGTAATGGTCTACGTAGTTAACATCTTGCCTCGGGAATGTTAGAAGCGGTTGGATGGCTATCGGCAATTTTGCTGAACAATCGCAATAAGGAAAGCAATTAGTACAAAAAACCCTTGAAAGATTATAATTTTAATCTGGTTGCGGGTTTGTAGTAACTGTGGAAGATTAGGATCGGTTTTGGGTAATATAATTTAGTGTCTCTAAGTTGCAGTTTGCGCACTTAGGGGGAGCAGAAGTCTCTCAGGTTAGTTCGCAGGTGGCAGTCGGATGGCTGCATGTGCATTTAATGCAGTATCCTGACAGCAGGGGCATTGTGGAATTAGATCTAATTTTCTTTTTGCCACAACCTTGATTACTAAGTTGAAGAGTCGGCTCAGTTGAAATATGTCTTTGCTGCAAACATAACCCATATATTTATTTACTTCCAAATAATTCCAATTTTTATTTAGTCAATTTCAAAGATTAAACCCCGGTCTGCTAATGCTAGCGCTCTATTACTAAGTTAATTCACCGTTTTTATCTTTAATTATAGTCGGCACACCAAACTTGTTTTAGACAGTTGTAAGGCTCCTTCTAGACTCATATAGTCTATCTGGCTTTCCTAAACATTCTTTTATTTGTGAACAATTATTAGAGTTAAATTAGCAAATACCCGTGTTTTCTGTCAAGTGTATCCAAAATCTTATAAATCTTTTTTGTCTTAATAGTTTTACCAAAGAGTTAAGATCTACCAAATACAAAAGTCCTTACAATGCTCTTCGATTTCTTCAAAAAGTAATGTTTGTCTTCCCAAAAAATCTTTAAGGCCATCGTTCCACATCATTGAAAACGTAAAGAATAAAAACATCATTTTTGCAGGACATGCAATAACCTGCAACAGTGCACTAAAACGTAAAACTGTCCAGGAAAATCTAGGTCAAATAGTATCTTAATATTAGTGTTTGGATTTTTTTGATTGAGTCTTGTAAAGACTCATAACCCATTTTAATTTTTTTAGCTCAGTCTTTCACGGTGGAATAAAAAGACAAATCTGCACCGTATACGCAATCCAATCTTTGTTTAATTTAATGAGAAGTAAGACGTATGTGAATAATTTGATGACCGCTCGGTACTCAAATGTTTGGGTAAGTGCGTAGGATACTGTTATGCTAGAAAAGTGTATTCTTGCGTTTTAAACAAAGAGAACAATTTTGTCATCACCTGCTGTATGGGCAAATGTAGGTTGGTTCTTATTACTATAAAAAGCTATTAAGTAAGCTTAATACAATAAATGTTGGTTATTAGTTACCTCAAAAGTAGAATCACAAGACGCTAGGTGCAACAGTGATCGTTCACTCCCAGAGCATAATAACGAGCCAATAATTTAGAATGCAAAATTAAATTACAAATTACTTTTGTGCCAAAATGACTTTTGAAGTCGGCATAGAAGACAAACTTCAAATTTCCTAATAACAAACACTAGGGCGGGTAGGTGAAACACTCCAGAGCATAGTAACGGGCCAATAATTTGGAAGTGGTGTTGTTATTATAATAAATTTCGTTAAAAAATTTCAACATTTTATTATATACTAGCTTCTCCAGTAGTTTAAAAAATGAACTGAGGATTGATATGGGTCTATAATTATTAATATTTAAAGAGTCAGCTTTTTGAAAATTGGAGTTATTGAAGCAGCTTTTATGATAGATAACAAAAAAAATTAACTTATTACATCTTGAGGAGGCTCTGGTAGAGCAAAAACTAGTAATGTCCACGTACGCCGTTCCCTTTCGGGGAAAGCAGTTGGTTGACGGGCACATCAAGCCACAAAAAAGACATCTGTATGGTATGTGTAGTAATGTATTCGTAAGAATAAATTTGTGATAAAAAACATGTAAATTGTTTTATTACTTCACTTAATTAATATTTAAAATAATCATACAAATATGACATTTTGCAATTTGCGCAGCTCAATAATTAAAAAGTAATTAAATACAAAACTCATGCCAAACATAATAATAATTTAAATAAATTCCACTATCCATTAACACATCCTCTTACTTTCCAATACTACTGAAGTAGATTCAGATACATCCGTCTGAACACAATCATCACTTCACATAAATTTGTGTGCTAATTTTCACATAAATAATACTATTTTTAACATCATTATCACCGTCATAATCATTTTTATAAATTGCCGCAGTTAATAGCCTTTTTTATATTCACATTCACTCACACAAATAATTAAAGTCTGTATTTAAATGCGGTACTACGTATCAATTATTGTAGTAGTATACTACAATTACTATTTAAATTAATAATAAAATAAAATGTACTCCTGCAACCAATTATAAATAATATATTAATCTAACAGAAACTTTCTAAACACTTTGTATCTTATTACATTATTTTATGTAGTCTAATAAACAATAATGTGTAATTTTTATTTACATAATAAATTGTGTAATTATTTTGAAGGGTTATGATAAATATGTTTCAAATAGGTAAAATATTAAACATCTTGAAGCCTCCGGTAACTAAAAATGAAGTCTATAAGAATTATAAGAAGGATGGACTAGACGATGAATCAATAGATGGGTATAGGTAATTAGCTCCAATTAATTTGATGATAGCTAAAGGCATTTTAAGTGGAAATATAGCTAAGTATAATCTATATTGGTTTCCATTTAATAAATCGGTGGTCCCGTTGGATTTTTTTAAAGATGAATGCTATTTAATGATACTTTTCAAAAGTTGTTTATATTATACTTATTGTAGTATCGTATATATTAATATTAATAAGCATAGAGATTTCTAGTATTACAATCTAGTTACGTGTCTGTAGTAGAAAAAAATTAAATAAATTACTTATATTTGAAATAAATAAGTTTTGTAGTAAAAGTCAAGTATAGAATAAATATATCAATGTAAAGCACCAATGAAACAAAAGTTACAAACTGGTTTATTTTAAAAATGTTCTGTAATTATAACTTGACAAAGCATCTCCCATAGATTCGATCGCACATTTTGAATATTAATTATAATAATTAGATAAATTTTAAATCTAACCAATGTATCATTTTATTTTTTTTAATTTAAAATTATTAATGTATTTTATGTAAATTTCTTTTACCCAGTAAGAGATACATACACGCGTGTTTCAGGGTATGCATCCATCATCAGTGTGCCTAGCATCTCACTGGTCAAAGAGACAATTTACATGAAATTACAGTAACTATTAAACAGTTTATGTTTAGTAATGTGTCATAATTTATTATAATTACGTAAATATTGTAAATAGTCGTATTATAAATCGTATATCCATGAAAATAGAAAAAGTATTTAAATAATGAATTAGAACAAAAAAACCTCACCATAGATGAGTCAAAGAAAGACCACCTAAACAAAACATCAAAAAGTATGCCATGGTAAAAGTTTTGACCACCACAGCAAAGCCCGGCGATGCAACCGTTGCAGAACATGGTCTCGCCATAGTTCCCTCTGGTGAGCGACAACAGTTATTCAACATCCAGCAAGTGTGTATTTGTTTAGAATCAGATTCTCTAGATTTTTTCAATATTGTATCAGTTCTCTATTCAACAAAATTCAAGTTATCGTATAAACAGGTAAAAAGCTGCATATAACTATAACGTTAACGTTTGGTTTGGCATAATTGAGAATAGTTTGCTTACTAATTATACTAACGTGTAAGCACAACCAAAATGTTTTGAAAAATAATTTACCCTTAAAAACACGCCTATTCAACAGGATATTATAAATTACTTTATCATTTTAGTATTTTTGAAATAAAGTCAATAATACGTAGCATAAGCAAACTCCTCAAAGAATTAATTTTGAACATGTTTTTATTGCATGCCTACCGCTTCCTGCATCATATTATTATACAGTTAAGTTTAAAAAAAAAATGCTTATTAGAAGTTTAAGAAGATAAAAAAGTTCATATTTTTGCTTGTAACATTGCATGTTCAAAACAATTCACCATTTAGATCAAAATAAATGATTGCAAATAAATTGGCATAAGAAGCCATTTACTCCTCAAGTCCAAGACACGTACGTGAAGTGTTTCAAGGTATGTATCCCTAATGAGTATGTCCAGCATCTCACCAGACAATTTGCAGAAAACTGCGATAACTTATTTGATTTAGTAGAATGGCCGTTAACCAAAACTTAAAAAATCTACTTTCTAATTTATTTTCATACTTATCAACCAACAAAAAAAGTTCTACACTAGTCCTGGGTTCAAATAAAATTTATATCTCTCAGGTTAAGATTAACAATTTTATTTCTAGCATGCCTAGGCGAGTTGTTGAGTGTTTCAGAAACCGTGGAGAAGCAACTTATTATCAAAATAAAGCTTCTCATAATTTTTTGTTAAAATTTTAATAACTTTTTAGTTTAAATAATTTACATATTTGAAATTTTCATAAAAATTGATCTACTAGTTCTTGGTGTTCTTTTACTTTTGGCGGCCAGTATATGTTCACTATCTTCTTTCAAATTACCTTTTTTAAACTTATGCGGTTCTTTCACTCACCAATTCAATGCTGAAAACAATTAACTTTTACCACCAGAGCAGCAACGTCGTGAATATGGTCTTTAAGAACTCAGCGATAGGGTATATCAAACACAATAGGGTATATCAAGCATAGTTCTCAGACCATATCAAAAGTCAAAGTTAATATGAGTATCTACACTAACATTCTCTTCAGTTCCGACGCTATAACAAAAATGTTAATTTCATAAAAATAACACAGTAATCGATGGAGTTATCAACAATTGTAACCAAGTGATTTGGCCAATATACAAAGCTTCACTAGTTTGGAAGAACAAGTTAAAGTACAACGTGTAAAACCGTAAGAAAATTAACTACCATACTATTATGTTTATTTTTTATTATTCTTTTTGTAAAAAAATCTGGCAATTATAAACAGAATCGACTCCGTCTAAAAATTCACAAAAAGACAAAATTAATGACTTAAAGCTTCTTGTTTAGTAGTTCACCGCCATATGCAATCAAAACTCCGTAAAAAAGTTTGTTCAATTACTCGTCATTACGGGTATTCTTGTTGTGTTTGGTTGCGCTACCGGCCAACTCAATGACATCCGTGGCCAAGTATTCTATAACGCTCGCGTTTGAAGATAAAATCAAGCCTTAACGCATCAATAAGTAAATCCCATTTAGATTTACTTATTGAAAACCGTCCAATACTCTCAATAAATTGCAGAAAACAACTGGAACTTACTTTTTTTGGTTGAGACCTATAACAATATCTAAAATATTTTCAAAACATAAGTTTAATGTCAGATCTGATTAACTGGACTATACTTCCAAATAATGATAAACGCTTCTTTGTCTAGCATCTACAGTACATAATAAAAGTTTGACAAATAAAAGATACAAAGGGTGCGTACTCAAACTGTCCAAATTGCACTTTGGATTTCCGGATTATGTGCTGTTAGAGAATAAGTCATCATTACATACACAGAAAACAGCGGTTTTTATACCAAGGCTTTCTGACAGCAACGTCACAACTGACAATCGGCAGACAAGCAAAAGCAATTCACCATTGTGACATCGGCATACTTCGCGCACGACATACCACCTCCAATAACATCGCTGGAGGGTTTGGAGCACTACTGTACGCGAGGAAATGTAAGGTTCACAATTTAATTATCAGTACTAACCTAGAAATACTAAACCGAGGCGTTGAACTAACGTTAGTTACGTTTTGCAGACAGACTGTGATAGATATCACACTGACAACTCTTAGCAATTTAAAGAAAATCTGACACGTACCTACGTTGTTCTCAATAACGAGAACGAGGTTACCACTGAAAGAAGTACAAAGTACCTAATAAGGCTTACGTGCAGTAAACTTCGGTATGCGCTCCAACTCTAAATCCAGAAACATTAAACATATTCAAACCGTTGAGACTCATAAAAAACCAATACTTACTATTTTACTCTGATAATACTACGATAATTGCACAATCTTTGTTTTTAATTTTGTCTCAAGCACAGACGTATTCTAAGTGTGTCCCAAAATTCACGCAAGATTTGAATTTTGCGCCATTTGCGCATTAAATTGTAACCAAAAAAAAAAGTAACAGCTGACAGTTCAAAGTTAATAAAAATAAAGCGCTACACAGAAAACAATTGGTCGGAATAATGATTTAACTTAATCAACTGTAAAAAAATTAATTAAAAAAACCAAAGAAACTAAATCTATTAGTGATTCAAGACACTTCAACACAAAACATCTAGGTATTTCGTAAGAGTAAGTGTTGTTGAAAGTCCAGAATCATCAATTCGTCACCGTGGCCAAAATTTTAAAAAAGCTATCGTATTCTCACAAAAGATTTGCATCTTTGAGCTTACAAAGTTCAATTAACACAAGAACTAAAACCCACGCACAGCAACAATAAGTAAATGCTAATTTTTCAAACAAAATCATGTTCAGCAAAAAGGCTCTTTTCATCTTGATGGCTTTGTTAATCGTCAAAAATGTTGCATTTAAAGTACAAAACGAATGCTGAGTCACTGTTTGATGCATTTTGAACAGGAGACATCATTTCACCATTCTTTTTCAAAAATTTGACTGATCAGACCATAACAGTTAATAATGCTTGCTATGGCAAATGATAATCCAGTTTTATGTGCCTAAATTGCAAAATATGAATATGGATGACATGAGGTTTCAATAAGACGATGCCAAATGCCATACAGCCTGAGAAACAATTCAATTACTGCATCAGTCATTTCCTGGTCGTGTAATTTCCCCCTTTGGTGATCAGAATTAACCGCCCAGATCAATTTTAACAAAATAGACACTCTTTATAATGCATTAAAAAGAAAACTATGTAGCAACATCATATTTTCTCAAAGTGCATATAAAATTAAATTGTAATGCAATTATTAAAAATTATTATTTAAAAATATTGAACTGTTATTAGAATAACAAATAACACTGAGGAACAACTTTTAACTTTTTTTACCGACTTTGATCTGATACTTGCTATTAACTAATTTTGGTTGAGTTCAAAAATGATAACAGTTTTTGCCTATCACGTCAAATTTTTGTTCTATCGCATTTTAATTTACTTATTCACGTTTCAGTCTGCGACTATTTTAATTTTAACTCAAATCTTACTGTACAATATGTTTCCTTATAAGGCCTTGCCTAGTCAGAAGATAAATATTAGCAATTTTGTAATGCAGGTGTACTTTGCATACATTAAAGTGCTTGGGCTCCACATAAAGTATGTAAACCTTGTCTTAAAAATTTACGGCAGTGGAGCAAAGAATGCAATGATATGGCAAGAGCCTAAAAATCACGCAAATAATTGTTATTTCTGATTAATAATCACATACCCAAACCTAGAATCAGCAATTCGCCCAATACTCCATTCTGAAGAAGTACCTGTGCCAGTGTTTAAGGAACCTCCATTACTTGAAGACTTTGAAATTGACAAACAGGATGCTGATAAAGATTTTAAATGCAGTTCTTCTACACAATCTACACCTCATAGATTTAACCAGGCCGAATAATAAATAATGTAGTAAGAAATTTAAATCTTTCAAAAAACATCAAAATTGCTAGCTTCCAGGCTTAATTAAAAAAATTTGCTCGAGCCAGGTACTAAAGTGGACAGTGATTCAGTTTATTGCTATGAAGTGCCAGGCTTATTAAATTTGTTAGATGTGACACTATATGACCCAAGTGAGTGGCGATTGTTTTGGACAAGTCGAAGAAAGGCGTTTTGAGCATTCAGTACTTCTTGGTCAACAAGGGGGATTCATGAAGTACCCATGTTTCTTGTGTTTATTGGACAGCAGAGCCAGGGACAAGCATTCTTCTTATAGTGCCATACTCGCTCCGAGTGTTCGGCGCCCCTCTCGTATGATTGTGGTGCGCGATAATAGTTCCACACAAACATACGGGACCTACAGTTTAACGTGGAATCCGAACCACACCACTAGAGAGGTTTACTAGACAAATACTTTGCTGGTTTGCCTTGCAAAGGAGACGACCGCAACGAAATATATTCGACAAATTAGATATTGCCGCTGCCGGGAATCGAACCCGGGCTGCCTGCACAACAGTCCTCGCACTAAACCATTGTGCTACGGTCGCCTCAAGCATTGGATTCAAAAAAATTGGCCGGCAAGAACTAGTATAAATGTTGGAGATCCAAATGTAATATACCAATTTTTAGTAAAACGTTCAAAGATCATATTTCCCCCTCTTCACATAAAACTGGGTCTAATAAAGCAGTTTGTTAGAGCTTTAAAACGATTCAAATTTTTAAAGTTCCATAATTAAAGTAGAAAAAAATGCATGGAATTCTTTCGTGGCAAAAATTTCCTACAAAATAAAAAAGCAGACAATTATGTTGAACTTGTTCAAAGATTTATAAAGAATTTTCATTGTCTGGGTTACAACATGAGCATTAAAGTTCATTTTTTATAGTCATCTTGACAAATTTCTCGAAAATCTAGAAAATGTAAATAATGAGCAGGGTGAACGTTTTCACAAAGATTTAAAAAATATGGAAAGTCTATATCAAGTAAAGTGAGATACTCACATGATGGTTGACTACTGTTGGAATATTAAAAAAAATTGTTTGGAAATGAGGCACTCCAGAAAATCCTACAAGCAAAAAGTTATTCCTTAAAAATTAAAATTATGTATTTGATTTTCTCACTTGGAACAATATAAACGTATGTAAATTGTATGATTTCCTTTATATGACACTATCAATAAAATTCTATGATTAATTTTAACTTAATTAGTCTTACTGTTCCCCAAATTTTTATCAATTAATGTAACACGTTAACATGACAATATGTTGTAGAACTAAAACTTGATGAGATAGGCAAAAAATGTTATCATTTTTGAAATCAGCATTCCAAAATTAGTTAAAAACAAGTATCAGATCTAAATACAAATAAAAAGTGAATAATTTAGGTCAACAACCACAATTTCAACAAATCATGCAATAAAAAAGAAAAAAACTAATTAAAAATAATCCAACAAGCCAGTGGGTTTTCAGACTCAAGACAACATTAGTGCTGGTGACCATCATAACAAAAAAAAATACGTTATATAAATATAAGACCAAAATAAAACAAAAATCATATATAAGTTAAAATAAAATGGTTATCATAAGTATAAATAGAGCTGTAAGTAAAAAAACGTGACATTATTAATAATTAAAATATTATTGAAATATAAAAACCACTGATATTTATCCCATTTTCCGCTAACAAGAAAGTTCGGTTGGCTAAATCTAAACACAAGCGATGATAAGTTCATTATGAATTTATTGTTAATACATTTGAATTGATGACACTATCACACAAAAGCAAACATATCTAATTAACAATCATAATTTGATAAGTGAGTACAAAGTACTTTATAATTCTTATAATCATTATTCAAATTGAGTTATAATTAAACAAGTAGTTAATATAAAATTTTCTTAGAAAAGAATTAAGACACTCAATAGATGATAATGCAAAAAACAGATGCACAATTTCAAACAAAAACACACGACAATGCAAAACAGTTACTAGATGAATATGAATACCACACATACATATATAATTAACCTCAAGCAAATCATAGTTAAGGTACAAGAAAATAAGTATGTAAGATTGCACCATACACACCAACAAATGTAATTATCTCAAAAATATGACTTGTTATATAGATATTTTGCTACTGAAATATATTATTATTATTACTAAATGTCTATAACTAGAAATTTAATTAGCATTGGCTGAAATAGCTTCATAAATACAGCAGTTTAAACTGCACTGCATAGATCTTCATTTATGCGAACGCTACAAAACAGTTTTGCAATATAATAGGAAACAAAGGAAATGGTATTAGTTGTTTTAATTATAAAACGTTTTGTATAAATTTACATTACTTTACAAATCTACATTAAAAACATGTTTTATATATACTATGTTTTAATATCATTAAATTATTTTTATTGACTAATATATTATTATAAGTGGGTGATCAAGTTATTAAGTAATAATTCCTATAATGTTATCGTTGCTTTTTAATACAAAGCAATTATTATTTATATTTTGTTTCATTATAGTCCGAAGCGATTATCTTTTCATTAGCTGTTGGGGTGACGTTGTCCCATTATATACATTTTCATTCAACATTATGACATTGATCATTTTTATCATAAAAAAAGATAATAACTAACGCTAATCGCGGCGATTTTAAATCGATTAATCTCTTCCGCGTGATGGAACGCCGCGCGCGTCATAACCACCGTCGAGATTGAAACATCACTTTCGGACGTTCAAACACGCCGTGACTGCGCTTTTAAAACGCCGGACGCTACTCAGGAATGTAACTGAATATATCAAATAAAAAAAATAATGATAAAATTCCGCTATGAGCATTCCACTTTGAACAATAATGTAAAGAGGTTGCGGGAAAAAAGTCGAGATGCTCTGCGGATATCCTAGAATGGTAATGTGCATATATTTGTAGGGAATGGATTATAATGTTTGTGAAGTTGATGGAAATTTACATACCGCAATTTCTAAGTAAAGATTTACAATTCGAGAAAAATGTTCTCTTTGCACAGATTGCGGAAAAAAGTATATCATTTGAAATGGTTGATGCGCAGAAAACCAACCTTGCATACTAGGAGGCATGTTTGTTTAATTAAAAAGCAGAGAATTGTAATTATTTTATATTATATTTATATTATATTGATAATATGCAACTAAAGTAGAGATAATTTGTGTCGTAAGCCTAATAAACAACATTGCCAGTATTTCCAATAAAAACTGCACTACAGTATGATATTTCTTATCATCAACGATAATTTTACCTTATTTTTTGTATAAAACAGTCTCGCCGCAGTTACCGCAAGTGCTATTCTATGCGCTACGCTACGCTATAATCTACGTATTTTATATTTAAACAAAACAAAGATTACTCTGAGTAAGTATAGAAAATCACGATTAAAATGCAAAAAAAACTCGCTACTCATGCTTTATTATATATGACTATCAATGGAGCAATAACAAATTTTGTTTAGTCAAAAAAAGAGTAAATTTTTGGAAAATTAAAGATAATTTTCAGTTCTTTTTTTTTAAATTATTTTATTATAAAATATTTACATATTTACAATTTATATTTTTTATTCTCCCCACTTGCTGCTCTACTCCGTTTCCATGTGGATGGCTGCAGAGCTTCGTATTCGGGGCACCATTTTATGTTTTCATTTATCTTCTTCTATCTTCTTCTAACTAGATCTTGTTAATATATAGTGTTTTTTAATTTTAACTTTGAATTCTATTTCTAAATCTAAATTTTATAAGAAAAACTTACAGAAATATTATAACTATATGTCGTAAAAACCAGACCTATAACCACAATCACAAAATGTACTCAACAAAAAATATAAATAAACTTCTAAAGATATTCAAAGCCAAAACAATACATATATTATACAAAGCAAAATGTAGCAGCCAGCCTTAACACCTCTATGATATCCAAAACAAAACAAAAGCCCTCAGTCCCCAGCAGCTGATTGTACCTGATCAGCACGGTAGCGGCTGATAAAAGTAGAGTACAGAAACTGCTAAACTATCTAGCTACCACTAGGATAAACTAAACTACCAAAACGACAACTGCAAATTGCCACATTAAACACAAAAATTTTATCATCCGACAAAAAACTATTGGAAAAAAAGCTCACTCATATCAACTAAGATGTTATAGGTTAAAGTGAGATAATAACAAAAATAAGAACAACTAACACTTAGTAGAGATGATATAACGTAGGGTGGCGTTGAGTTCATCCTAAACATGTCAAAAAACTTGCGCAGATAGACAATGTAAGCTTAAGAGTAGCATACCTTATACTAAATGCTAAAACCTATAATCAAAATGATCCAAGTTTATGCCCCAAAATCTTCACATAAAGACAAAAAAATATGGTTTTTATAAAAACTTTACAACGGCAATCAGACACACACCTCACTTCAACTTCATAACAGAAAACTTTAATGCTAAGATTGGCCACAATTAAGGTTATGCAAAGGCTTCTATGGGTAGACATAGTTATGGACAGAAAAAAAAGTATACTCTTTCATGTTCTATCCCAACAACTGTATGCAATAAACTCCTTCTTTAAAAAAAGTAATAACAAAAAATAAACATGAGTGAAAGTATCAATAAGACCAAGATTGATATTATAATTACCGACAATAAAAACATAATGCAAGATGTTCCTATTCTGAACAGATTTTTTACAGCAGCAACCAAAAAGTAGTCGAAACAAAAATCATAAATTTAAAACGTAAGAAAAAAAAACTTGCAAAAGCTCAGCCTAGAAATAAACCTCCAAAAACAATCTCGTTCATCAAACACAAACAAAACATGACCGAGAAGATGTCGACGCAGAGAGATGGGAGAATGTAGGCATGAAAGAACTTAGCACAAGAACCAACGCCTTGAAAGACGCGCTAAAGCGGTGGTGTTCAAAGATTCAAAAATATACGGATAAAATCAACAAAGACCTAAAACTCATGCATCAAAGAAGAGAGTTGCGTTTTAAATATACCACAAGCGCCAATAAATGAGAATTCTGAAGAAGACTATTTCTAAAAAAAATGTACAAATATAATACGAAATAAATAAATCAAAAACAACAACAGATTCTATTCAAACCAATATGAAATCTTGGAATTGGTGGTATTTAAAGCTCAATAACAATAAACACGGGAAATAAATGTATTGTACAAATATATATCTTAACAATTACTTATTTACAAAAATACACAAAAAACGAATGTTCGGGCAATATGTTCAAGATAAGATTGAATGTAGTAACATTAATCGAATCTTCCTTTTAAACCTAAACAAGAAGAAAACTCATCATCCGATTAGAAACATACCTCATATCCAAAACCAAGGCTCCAAAAATATCCTAGAAATATCAGTACACAGCTTCTATTAAGAAAATAAAAAACAACAAAGCACCAAACGTCAATAAAATTGCTTCTGAAGCTATTAAAGAAGCAGAAGCACCACTAATAAAGATGATTACGGACTTTTCAAAGAAATAACACCTTCCCATAAGATAATGCACAAAAAAGACAACATTACCAACTTAGTCAACTATGCCTATAATATAATCATCTTATCCCATATATAAATACAAACTGTCCATAAAAGTAATAACAAAGCGTCTGGCACAAAATCTAGATTTCTATCAACCTCGTAAGCAAGGAGCTACATATAGATCATGATTTAGAACAAATAACCACTTACAAACTTTAAGAATTTTCAAAGATAAGTCCATCGAGTACTAAAAACCACTAATGCTGATCTTTGTCGACTTAAAAAAAGCATTTGTCTACGTCAACGAACACCAAATGATAATAGCGCTCGTGAATTATCGAGTTGTCTATAGATATATCAAAATACTTAAGTATATATATATGAACTTTCAACCTCATGCGTAAGACTTCATAACAATACAAAAAAATTTAGAATACAAAGAAAAGTAATTCAAAAGATTAATGTAAAACAAAATAATATTAACATCCATGAAGAGCTTATAACCATATGAGGTTTGCAGATGATATTGTCATAACTGCCGATAGCATAACTCAAGCATAGAAGATGCACCACTAGAAAAAGTGTAAAATTATATTTATTAAATGTCAATCCGGTCATAAAGTATATAAATATTGCCAGAAATTATCAAAATTCCTCAAAAAAAGCGACTAATTGGATTAAACACAATGCAAAGTTGCTGGAATTTCCATATTAGATCTTCGTGACCACTTCTAGAACTTCTATCAGCTTATTGAGGACGGCTTTTTCGACAATTTTACCCAACTATCTAAACAAGCTCATCAGGCGGTAGTTGTTGAAAAAACATCCAACTTCTCCTGTTTTAGACAGCATAATGACGTGGGCTAATTTCAGTTAAAAAAAAAGTTGAAGAATCTAAACATACCATTGATAATGTTTGTTAAGATCAAAACTGGTATCTTAGGTAAAGCTTTGAAAGCCGAGTTGAAATATTCATGAAGACCTAGAACAAAACGTTTTTTTAAGATTGCGGATTGACTACTTCCAATAGTTTTATGTGCGTTGGAGTATCATGTGGGCTATAACCAATATGTATTGTACTTCGCGGTAGATGCTGTGGGCGTGGTCTAGATCTACGTCGTTGTAGTTAGAAAAACATTGCATTTCGAGGATGTTTACCATGGATTCAACTTTACCGTCGTTTGTATATTGTAATGCATTTGGTCCACGGATGGGTGGTATTGTTGTTCTTTTTTTTTAGAAAAGTTCCAGTAAAAAGGTTGTTTTGTAGTTCCTAATGTCTTAGCAGACGCAGTTTTTTATTTTCTAAATAGCGTCATCTGGGTCTCTGGACCTTTGCCATCTTAAGCAAACCCTGTTTTTTAAGAAGATTGAACCCTTTAACTCATTGAAAATATCAAACAGATTGTCGGGTTTGGTAGGGCAGATTATCGATAGTTTTGATAGGACTGTTTTGAGTTTATCAGCCAAAACTTCATTAAAGTAATGCCAGTTAGTGAAGTGGAAGCAAAAGATACCGAATGTTGGTAGAAGCAAAGCTGTCAGTTTACAGAAAACCGGGAAATGGTCAAAGCTTAACTCACATAATACTGATAATTTAATTTATGATGTGATGATTGAAGTTTTGATTGGCTAAATTTACGTCAAAATAATTTTAAATTGGCCATGGTCTCTTATGTTTATGACCACAGCGGTTACATCAAGCAATTCAAAGTTACTGCAAATAAATTTTAAGTAGTCGAGAGTGCGTTTGACAAGTATCGACGGGCGGTTTAGGTTGTGGTTTCAAATGTTGGCCCTAACGTGAAGTTTGAAGTTTGCTTCACAGAGAAGCATAATGTCAATCTTGTGCTCAAGTTCAGCTAATATCAAAAAAACTCTACCGAAATTCCAAAAAGTAATATTAAGAAGCAGTTACTCGGCTGCGTTATCCATAATTCTGTTAAATGAACAAGAGAAAAGCAATTAAAGTAAAAAAAACGCTTATTGCTGTCTTTTTTAGGCCCTAGGACTTCTAAGATTTTGTTCCTCAATATAGAACGGTTTGAGGATTTGTACTAACTGTAGAAAAGTATCTGTTTTGACTGAAAAGTTTTGACTGAAAAGTTTTGAGTAAAAAATTGACTAAAAGAAAGGGAGCTTGGCAAGCATGTTGCAGTTTGCGAATTTGAGAAAAGCACAAGACTCCCGGTTAATTACCTAGCGATAGACAGACACATTTGCACGCAGCAAGTAAAGTGGCACATTTACTTGTGGCGAGCATTTTTACGACCTACACCATAAACGTCCACGCCAAGCAAACAATTTATCTGTCGTCCTGGTGTGTCACAAGTAAATCCGCCTGTTTATGGACGTTTGTGATGATTTGCACGACGGATTAGCGTGGCTTTTGGCTCTCTGGAAATTTAAAAAAGTCACAAGCCAAAATGTGTTCGTCTATGGCTAGCTAAAACTTTTAAGCCAAGTTGAGATATGTTGTCTCATATGCATGGCTCGTGATATGGCACGCTAAGTCAGCAATAAATGCACGGATTTTCCATCATTTTGGCTTGCCGCATGCAAATATGCCGAGAAATGTGTCCATCTATGGCTAGCTATTAACAACGCATTTGACGCAGCGGTAAGGAAAAGAAAGAAGAATGACCATACCGGCAGAGGCAACATTGAGGGATTAAGGTAAATTTGCGTTTGACCTCGGAACTTAATTATTAGGTTAAAAAAATGTTCTTTTTGTGGTCGCTACAAGGAAGCTAGACGTAAATTAAGGGTAGATAAGCTTTTAGAGGATACTAACTATTTCAAAATTTAAGTTTTCTAGTTCAGATTTGACTTCTGCCTCGGTGATGTCTTCGGGAACGTTGAGAAGCACTGCTTTGAGAGTTTATTCTTATTTCAGTTTAAAAGTGAAATAATATATCTCGGTTTCATCCAAACAGTAATGAGTCAGAAATCGCTGTTGGTAGCAAGTTGGAGACGTACGCCATCCTTGATGTTAAAGGCGCGTAGTACTTTGATGTCCATTAATTCCAAATGTTTGGATAGTTGGATGCATAATTCCTTGTCGCCGTAAATTATTGGTGGAGGTAATCGAATTTTCTGAGTCGTTGCTGTATCTGTGGATGGCCGACTATTCAAAATTTAGAAATTTGTTGCTTGAGTGTCGCTTGGTTTGTTAAATAATTGACTGTTATCCTTGTCAGTCAGTTTGAAATGTTTGGTTAAGGTACCAAAAAGTAGTAAGGTTTTGTTTAGGCGGCAGCGACGGGAACTGGTTAAAAGAATTCAAACTAAATCTTTTTTTTTGTGATTATCAATGTTCATTTCATCGTCAAAAATAAGATCGTCTGATTCTTCTAGACTTGGCTTGTTTGATTGAGATGGGAGAGAATCCACGTTTTGGGTATTCATGTAAAATTTTGCGTTGGCTTTCTGAATTGATTGTCAACCGGACACGAGGCAACCCGCAGCAAAGCACTTTATAAAGAAGTTAACTATATAAATACGTGTTGCTTTCACAGAAGTTCAAGCAAGACCCACCTTGCACGATAGTCAAAAATCGCACCATTTTTGACCTTAAACAAACCACAACGTAAGTTTATTCGTAAAAACAACCATTTGTACTTTAAGAATAGGTATTTCGTATGAAGCCAAGCTCGTTGTTGTAAACATTTGGCTTCTCATAAAACTTCGAGCAAGACTCGCGCAATTTAACTTCGTTTTAAATAGGTGTAGAACATAAAATTTCCAAAATCATGAAATATATGAAAACCCAAAATTTAACTTTAAAATTATATTGTTACTTTTTGTTAACATTTTTGTCTAAACTTTTTGATTGTGCTGTAAGCATAATTAGTTACAAACCTTTTCAATGGACGCGTGACCGAAATTTCGACTTAATCAGACCTCAAAAAAAAAAGTCAAACGTGTTTAAAAAAAACGACTTTTAAGATTGTCAAAAAACGAAAATTCGTACCGGAACTTTCTTCAATCCATTTCCATTTTTTAAAGCGTACTGTGCAGACTAAAGAGTCTCTGCAACCTCAAAGCGCTTTGCGAAAAAATACTTTCTTCCGGAATTGTTTAATTCATTTCACCCCTCCGCGCAATTTTTTTCTCTAGACGGCCCTGATATAATTTAGCATTCGTGTTTGAAATATTGCATTATAGTTATAACCATTTACTTAATTGTCTTCCTGCATCGTCTTTAAACAAATCTGCTAAGTTTAAACTATTTATCAAAACTACCAATTTGTTGCTTTGACGTTTACATTAATGAGTGTTATAAATTAAAAAAATTCAAGGTTGCTACGCTTAGTATTTCAATAATCATATATGTTATAATTGAAAATACATTTTCATGTAAAATATAAAATGTTGAATACAAGCGTTGCTAGATGCCCATCGTATTAGGCTGTTAGATGTTAAACAATGTCATTTTTGTTAACACCAAATAATCAAAGTCAATAACTACAATTACTATTTAAAAGAAAGACCGATAAATTAATTTAAACGCCAAAAGTTTTTTTTTATTCTAATTGCTGTAACAAAGTGTAAAAATTCTAGTGCTAACAGCAAAAATATATTAGATGACAAACGTAATTTTTTTCCATTTCAAAACGTGATATTTAAGAAATCAAGCATAAAGTTACCAAAATAACAATAAGATAAGCAATTTAAATATTTCTTCAATTACTCACATTTTCATAATTGTATAAAGCAAAAAATATATCTTATAATTTGTGCATTTAATTCCTGGGGCGCTTCATCGAGTTTGCTGTAAAATTCCAATTTATTAACAAGCACGCAACCCAAGGGAGTTTTTTAAAACTCGACCTCGATTGGACATTCCACAACTTGTAACAATCTTGTGAAATTACAAAAGTACCACCTTATTGACACTTAAATACTGAAAAACTGTGATTGTAAATATAACATTGACACATTTGAAAGGATTATTGCAACTAATTAAAATTATTGAATATTTTATAGAAAGGTTAAATAATTAAATTGTGTAATTGAAATTGAGTTTTTTAAATTTTTCGAACATATTTTCAAATCACTCAATTAATCAGTTCCTTTCGGAATGTATTCTGCAATTCTCTATTACACGCAATATAATTCAGAAAATTAGTTTGAATTTGGTTTCCATGTTCAATTTGTATATGCTATTTTTTAATAATTTTTTCTGTAGTAATTAATTAATTTTTGTTTAGTGGACATTTATTTATAATAGAAACATTTTAAATTAGTTTTAATTGAAGACGGAAATTACTAAGATATCCTTAATTTATTAGGTAAATCAACCAAACAGTTTATCGGGAAATCAGCGATTCATCATCATGATGGGTCACCTTAATCCACATCTTAAAAGATTAATTTTACTTAACGTTTTCATTCCACTTTCTTAGAAAATAAACTATAAAAAACGTCATTTCTTCTATTAATTAAAGAAGCAACAGGTATTTTTTTACTCTATATGGTGTATTACGATATTCTTATTAATCGGCCATGTCGGATGGACGGACGCATACTAATCGACGGACCGGCGGGCCCCGCATTAGGGCACTTTTTACGGTCCCAACGGCGATTATGAGCAAACGTGATTTAACGTTTCGCATTAAGAAGCTAAGTGGACGCTTAACCTTTGCCCTAAAGAACAACAAGTAGAAGAAACGACCTCGAAACGGCAGCACAAATTGCCAAACTGTAAAAAATGTACATAGTAGATTTATGACGATGTATTGCATACAGAAGCCAGTTATTGTTTAATAGGTGCAACTTTTTACTAGCTAATAATCATGAGTGAAAATATTTTATATTATTACTAAATTTAAACTATAATAAAATTATATAACTGCTCTTGAAAGAAATTCAAAGGTTTCCTACTAACATCTTGAGAACCTGTTTTTAGTTGTCTTGGATGATTATAGACAACAATGTTACACATCCGATCATTTTACTTTGTTACTTTATTGCTACAATACTATACGGCATATTATCACCAATTGCAGAGCAAATAGAATGTTAATTATCGCAGCAATAGAAATTGCAATTTGCTAATAATATGAGCTTTATAGTAAATGAACAAAAACATCAATAAAATTGTTCTTTAAATTAACATAATTGATGTAATATAAGCATCTCCATAACATGTTAATGATATGTAGATTCATTTAAATGTAAATATTTGCACAGTTTCTACTGAGACTTCATTTATCTTCTGTTATGTTAATTATATTCATTCGTGACATCATTGAGATAGACTTGATTTTGAAATATTTGCTAGAATAAATAGAATACATTAATTTTTGATTAATTTCAATTTCAATTAACAGCAGGTTATAATATATGAGCCTGATAAAGTAACGTGATGAATTAATTTAGAAGAAATGTTAAAGCTCATTGCCTAAACACATTCCGACTAGAATATATAAATATAAGACATAGAAACGCATAAGGAACATAATTCTTAAGGGAAATAAAGAAAACGCTTCTCTGCAGATAAAAATTCGATAAAAAACGTTTATTGAAAACTTTCCAAAACGTCCATTACTTTAAATATAAACTTCCTAAACTTTGCAAAATTGAATGAATAAGGTCAGTTTAGCAAAATTAAAAATTAAAATTAATTCAATTAGTAAATTTATTTTTTTAGCTATCAGCTTAAAAAGTCTATTATTGCCAAAACTAGAAAGAAAAAAAAAAATACTAACCCATTTTCAAACAACTTAGCTAGTCTCCGAGCTTATTTAACGCCGCACTCCACACCTACGCCGTCGTATTGCACACCTGTCACTAGCGTATTTCCAAATGACTTGGTTAAGTTAATTTTTGGGGTAACTCAACGCCGTTCTTCCATAGACCTCCTCTGGTTGCGCCTGGAGGTTTTCGACACCTTAATGACACAAATAGAACAAAGAGTAAGCCGTTCCATGTATCTAAAAGCCCACATTAGAAAGAACAGCTCACTCTTCCTAAAAACTTCTCTTAGGCAAACTGCATAATCAAATCGAAACCCTGAGGTCAATAGACAGCAAAGGCTTACGCTCTGACATGGCTCCCTGAAGTCCAAAAATTCCATTAAGGCGACTTGTTAGTACACACCCACACCCGCCTACCAGTAACGTACAAAAACAGCTTCATCATGGCTGACACCAAAAATAATAACACGTATAAAGAAGAGGAAGACCCATTAACCAAATTAGATACCCTAAAGCAACAAATCGACAATAATACGACCAATGTTTACTCTAAAATCAAACAAAATAAGACAAAACTGAAAATTCTACATACCAACGTTGAAAACCTAAAATCCACCATAGACAAAATCCAAAAAAATATTAAAAAAATTCAATCAAAAATTGAATTCAATCAATTGTCAATCCAAATAAGCGCACTAGTTGAGAAGTTAAATAAAACTCATATTAACACCAATAATGAAAAATCTAATAAAATGTCAGAATCCCAAAAAAAGAAACTATCTAACACTAACCACAGCACTAACCTAGTGAACAAAAGAAATGAGCACTTAAACCATACAACAGCAAGAATGATGATAAATCTAATAAAGACAATAAAAATCCAACACTACCAAAGATCAAAAAGCCTGTAAAAAAATTAAAAAACGGCTTAGAAAATCTATGAATAAAATCAAATTCAAATGTTTAAATATCTTCCAAAAAGCTGAAACTTACCTAGATTCAAAAAGATTAAAGCCAAACAAATACCAACTAGAAGAAGACAAAACATACAAAGTGGTAATGGGACATGTACCAGAAGATATAACTGCCAAAGAATTCAACAAAAAAAAATTGGCGTAAATGCAATTTCAAGATTACACAATAAAATCAAATTCTATGATTTAATCTACATCCAATTTAACAAAAAATATAAAAAAACAAAGAAATTTTATACCTCAAAATTCTTGGCCTTAAAGTCACAGTTAAAGAGAAACTAAAATCAAGCAAACCAGCACACTGCCACTGCTGTCAGGCATTTAAACTTCCATGTGCACGAACCATTAGGTATGCGTGAGATGCGCAAAAAACTTTCCATCCGTACCTCACCTCTGCCGTCAGAGATAAAACCTTCTGTGCAAACTGTTAAAGCAAACCACCCGCTTCATACAAAAAATGCCCTATATACAAAAAGAACAAAAGCAATACCAAAGCCAAACTAAATCCACAACCAGTTGATCAAGTCACATACAAAATACCAAATATTCGCCTACAACTACAACGTACGCTAATACAATTCATCCACAACAAGCTCCTATCAATAAAAAATCCATCTTTAAAATAGAACTACTCAACGCCATCAAAACCAGCAACAATGATCAAGATATATTAAAACTTACCTGACCATTAGTCAAACAAACTTAAATAATAGAATTATAAAAAAAAACTGCCAATACATAACAACACACTTAAGATTCATTAAAGAAGTAGAATCACACAAAAGTTTCCACATTGCTATACAAGAGAAAGCTAAAGAGATAATGTGGTTTTACCGCAAAACTTTCATATAAACTCAGAATAGTCACAAGAGATGACTTTTAAAATTAAAAGATCAAAACAAGTGTAAATAGCTAAAAAATAATTTAGATTTAGAAAACAAGATTAGTGTAGTAAAAGCAACTAAGGAAAACTACTTGGAAAAAAAGTTTAAGATTAAGTTTTAAAGAGTAAATTATTAGATACTATGACAAAAGAACTGATTGATTTAAGATTTGTAAAGGAGTAAGATAAAACTGATTTTATCTCCAAAGTTGTTTAATATGTATACTAAGCAAATAGTAACAGTTGATTGACCGTCGAGTAAAAGTTTCAGTTCGCATAACACCAAAACCTTAGTAACACAAATATCGAATCAGACTGCAAAGACTCACAGAACTCATAACCGATCACTGTGGTCTTAACGAGTACATGTATAGAATGGGAATAGAAATAGATCCCCGATTTCGAGGAGGTATGGAAAAAAAAATGACTTTACTACATTTGCTAAATAAATGCAAAGCTTATAAACTGCAACGCATAGCCTCCTTTGGAGGTGTACAACAGCAGTGTGGCCAAGCAAATCACTTCGTCAAAAAAAAATTGAGAAAATAGGGTTTTTAATAAGTAAAAACTTACTGCACTTCTAGATAGTACCGACTGCTGTCATTTAAAGATTTTTCCCTAAGTATAAGCCAAGTGTCCGGTCAATGGATACCCAAGCTGCTCAGCCCCAAACAAAAACTGTGTAGACAAATTAGTAAGGAGAATTTTACTAGTTTATCTCAAGATAAAAATTTCTTCTATAAATTGTAACTAGGATAAGACATAAGTACACCACAGAAATCCTCCCGCAAAACAATTAAGTTTATATAAGCTCTCCACCATCCTAAAAGATATGGGTTGCTCTTCTCTTAATTGTATAAGCCAAAAAAAAACTACAATAACAAGTCTACAAAGACACAACTATAAACTTAAAAGAGGCTATGCACAAAAAAAAAACAAAATTATGCTAAAACGACTCTGCCTTTGCACAACTGCAAGGTGCATACAACACAAGTTCTACAAGAAGTAGTCAATAAATCCGGTTTTATGGAATTACAACATCAACCTTTCAGTCCTGACTTCGCCTCCTGTGATTATAGATGACTCTCTTTACCATATGATGCGTTGAAAAACGCTATATAGTCGTATTTTACAGAATTACCAAAAATTTTCCTGCAACTCCTTATTTTCATAGCTAGGTAGTAACATAAAAAACTCCCGTTATAAAACAAATATGAAACTGAAAAAGCCCAAATGTGAAAATATGGCCGTTTATGGCTACAAACCAAAACGTGTGCTCTGCTTAAATTAGTTAATTAGTTAGTTAATTCATTTATTTAACGTCTATTTCTGCTGCCAGTGTTAATCACCGACGACAGAGGTTATGACTACCACATTTAAAATTCCAGCCTAAACTATTGAATTCTTTAACGTGCACGCAACATCAAGACAGTACACGAGACCTACTAAAGCTTCACATCTTATCCAAAAAAAATCAGAAAATCTAACCTTCTAGATAGGAAACTCAAGACCCCTGTCCAACTACGTTTTTATTATTGTAAAAAAAGTAAGCGATGTAAGAAGAACAAATAATTTTGATAGATAAAAAAAGAGAGTACAACCTGTAAAAAAAAACAAACATACTGTGAACAACAAATATCGCAAAAAAATACTAACTACTTGTTACTTTTCTAAAGATAACACATTTGCGAGTTTAGTCGTTTATAAACTCCTACGTATTATTCAAAACCATTCAAAACAAGTACTTCCTTATTGTTATCAGATAACCTAGTTATTCATTTTAAAAAGATACCACAAAAAACATTTCGCCAACTAAGTAAAATTATTATGAACAATGACCTAATAACAATGAAACTGCAAATATTCCAAACTACTCTAAAATATATTGACAGCACATGTACACACACTACAATTTTTCAAAAATCCAATATAATTTTTTGTGGTCAAAAATAGTTTGTAAATTTAAAAAGATTTTCAACAAAAAACCCTAGTTCTCACAGATTATAATTAAACGTTTTTAATGTAATATCAGAAAGAAGCTCAAAAATTACTAGCCATTATTCAAAATGACCATATAAATGACGGCCTCAACTCAACAACAAGCATTTTCGCATATTTGCCCTTCAATTTAGCCAATAATATATGTCAAATTCCTTCCTATAGCTTAAGAATCGTAGTTGTTTGGTTAGCATAGACAGAACACTTCAGAAAACCCCATAAAAAAGCAATATATCGCACAATCTCAGTGGTCTCTTCCGCAGTGTAACAGTTTGTCTCCGACCTGCTGAAACCACATTTTATCTAATCCATACAGACCAATGCAGGTCACATCAACTTGTTATCATACTGCATTCCAACGTCGTCCTCAAGAAAGTATAGGCCAACTACTCTAAAATCCGCACCAAAATGTGACTCGTTGTAGATGCATTCCTTTCTCATAAACAACATGTAGATTCTCTATTCTACAAATCCGACTATTTTGTGTGTTAAGGTAACCACAACAAAATTAGCGTTCATTCATTGATGCTGACAAAATTACGGCGTAGAGATGATCAATAAGCTTAAAAGTTTTACACATTAAGTTTTTGAAGAACTTCGCCTGCTTTGCCGTTAGGTGGACTGAGTAGCCCAAGAGTAGCGATGCCGGTCCCAAGCTCGGATAAAGAAGAAGGGTTCTTAGGCCATGCTAGCATCCTGCCTAATGTAAAAAAAGCAGATCTAGCTCACAGAACCAACGACGGGCCTCGGAACAGGATTGATTTAACGACAATGACCCACGCTCGAATAAGAAACACGACTAGGAAACAGATTACAACACATAGACAAAAGAATAAACAGAAATGGAAAAAATATGTTTTCAGATACGCAAGCTGGAAAGTCCTATCCTATGGCAGAAATCAGAAAATCCTCTTAGAAGTAGAGAAACAGAAAATAGATGTTTGTGCAGTATCAGAAATCAACAAAAAGGTAGTGAAAAGACCAGATATCCCGGATATATATATATATATATATATATTCAAGTACAGCGGAAAGCAGACATGCAAAAGAACCAACGCAGGTGTAAGCATACTCGTAAATAGCAAATACAAACAAAACATAAAAGACACACACTACATAACCAAAAAAAATTATAAGAGTAATGCTGGACTGTGGAAGGAAAAAATGCGCGCAAAATAAAATGCAAATAAATAACAAGTATGGTCGAAGCATAAACCCTAACACAAAATAACTTGGTCTAACTCTAGAGGATAATCGTCTATGATAGACTATATAATATCGAATAGAAATATAAACACATCACAAATATTGGATGTCCGTACTCTGACATCCGCACATATTGAATTCGATCATGCCTTGTACTGTGAAAAATACGACTCTCTGTGCAGCTAAAGAAGAAACTACCAGACATAAAACGAGAGACAAAAATATCAGAGACCTATACAACAGGCGCCTGAGACAGAAGATTAGCGGCAACAACATCAGACCAGAAGATAGCATAGAAACATCTTGAAACAAAGTAAAACACAAATAAATGAAGCGGCTGATGAAGCCCTTGGAAAGAGGAAGGTTTACAAAAACGCCAAAATTACAAAAATACCATGGTTCTCGACAGAAGTCAAGGAGATAGCAATAGAAAATTGGAAAGCTTAGCTAAAGTACCTAAACCTACTAAAGCGGAGAAAACAAGAAACCAATAAATGCGCACAGTCACAAGCGATTAGCAAAGATACCCAGGTAGCCTATTTTAAGAACCTGTACCAAGAACAAGAGAACACAGTAAATCACACCCCACCCCCAGAAAAAGGAGACACGGAAAAAAAAAACATAAAAGCGCCAGGCCTTTATGAACTTTCCCAATCTTCAAAAAGGAAGACAAGAAACGTCCCGAAAGCTCATCATAAAACTATTCACTTGGATCATTATATCCATCCTGCTAAAACATATAACAATAAGTGAAGAACAACAAGGCTTTAGGAATAACAGATCAGCCACTGATGCCATATTTGCAATAAAACAAACAGTGAAAAAATCAATAGAGTACAACAAACCAGCATTCATGTGTTTTATTGACCTAACTAAAGCGAGTCAAACTAAAAGACGTAAAAAAGTGCTCGAAGGTAATAACATCCCCAAAGAATTAGTTGACATAATCAAAAAACGCAAATACTACGGTGATGACGCCGTAATAATAGCAAAAAACGAGGACAACCTACATAGAATGCTACATGCGTTCTACCTGGCAGCCACTCAATATAATATAAAGATCTCAATTCAGAAAACCAAATCACTAGTCATAGCCAAAAAACCAATCCGTTGCAAATTAGCAGCAAACGACCAATTAATCTAACAAGTCATGACCTTCAAATATCTCGGCGTAGAAGTAACCGCAAATCAAGATCGAACAGGGAAGGTAAGAGACCAAGCCACCTAAGCAGCAAGAATTTCAGGAGTCCTGAGAGATACGATTTGGAATAACAAATACATGAACAGAGAGACCAAGGTACAAACATACAAAACATGTGTCCGCTCAGTAATGACATATGCAGCAAAAGCCCAAACAGAAACCACAAGAACAAAAGCCATACTCAGAACAACAGAGATGCGGATGCTAAAAAATATAACCGAGCACAAACTGAGAGACCAAATACCAAGTGCTGGCATACGACAAAGATGCAACACACAAGACGTCGTTAAATGGATAAGGCAGATAAGAAGAGCGTAGAATGAACACGTGACAAGAATAGAAGACCACCGTGTAGTCAAGATAGCAAGAGACGGAAAACCAGGAACGCAAAGACCACTAGGCAGACCACCAAAAAGATGAAAAGAGTGCTAGACATCAATATCGCAAAAGAAATAAGGGCTAAAAAAAACAAACCAGAAGCAATCGCATACATTGGTTCGTGAACCAGACATAAACATTAAAACAAAAAATGGTAAAAACAATGTTGCAAGTATTAATATTCATTTACTAAAAAATCTGAAATGATGTCTGTGCTAGTAACACATTTTGGGATTATTTCCTTTTTTACATGTGTTTAGTTACAATACGTATTCAGTATGTGCACCGAGCTCCGGTTAGCAGCTTGTTCTAGCTTTTGTTAGCAGCGGACAAACCGTATGCACAAAAATAAATATTAAGCAGGTATGGGTCCGGATGATAGAGACACTGCGCCTGTAATTAGGCAAAAAAGCTGTTTATTTGAACGGGGTTGTTTTTCAGTTGTCATCTCCGCTCCCGTAGTAATAATTGCATAATAAACGAGTAAAAACAATCAAAAATATTAACTATTTGATTCGGTGCTTAATACATATTTCAATCCATAGTAACGCTTGAGACCTAACTGACGCTTGTGAGTTGCTAACAAGATTCCCCGACAAATAACTTTTCTTTCACTGTCAATTATCAACTGACATCAGCGTTAAAAGCAGTCAATTTTGATTCCCTGAGCAAACATGCTTTAATTTTTTAAGCGGAAATAGCTGCCATTGAATGATGCGCTAGGAACACTGCTGAATCGGAACAATACGCCAAACCGATAACTATCATGTCCGACAGCCAAGCGGCACTACAGTCGATAAAATCCAAACTGATAATAAACTACATAACTAGTCTGGATATATTACGTATAACAACAGGGTACGCATAACCTGGACGCCATAAAATCAAGGCGTAAAACAGAATCTTAAAACGGACCTGATTTCCAAAAAAATAACCAAAAAAACATTTATTAGACCCAAACCTGCTTTCGAAGTTCCATACAAAACTAGTAAAAAAATCCATAAAAAAACTTGAAACGGAACACAGTAACCTGAAATAAAGCACACAAGGCTATTGCTAACAGAACCATCACACTGATAACTGAACACTGTGACTTAAACAAACAATGCATAGAACAGAAATCTAAAAAGATCTCCTATGTCGTAAATGTCTGGAGCATAAATAGACTCCACTACATCTGCTGAGCGAGTGCAAAGCTTACCACGCAGATTTCTAACTAAAGAAAAGCTCAAAACAATCCTCTGACAAAAAATTATGAACTTCATCAAAGAAACAAAGCTGCCAGAGCATCAACAACCCGAGATGCACAATAAAGAGATACAGATTAAGTTCTATGTTTAAAGTTCTCTAAAACAGGTAGTCAAAATAGTCTGGGTTCTACACTGCCGAAGAGAAACTGATAATTTCTATTTCATAATCGAAAGAATTTGGTGCATTTTGTCAACCAAAAATTAACCATGTTTTAAAGAAGTTTTTATTAAAAAAAACCCGTCGTTCGCTCGTGTGGCGTTCTATTGGTGATAATCGCTATTCGTTACATAACAATTGTTAAATTTTTAGATCACTACTCTTAATTAAACAAAAATGCCACAAAATCAATCGATTTTGAAACGCTCTTATATGGCTATTTCTCGCTTTTACATTATATGAAATATCGTTCACTTAATTTCTCGTTAATTTAAAGCGGATCGCTCCAATAAAAAGAAAAAGCGCATAGCCAATAACAACAAAATAATATTATGTAACGTAGACAGAAAAAATAAAGAAAAAATCTTGATCTAAAATTGTAAACTTTGTTTGAAATCATCTTCAATCAAATCTACCCAAAACGTAACAACATTGATGTATATAAATAAACAACATCAAAACAACATTTCCGCGTCCTAATTCCACATAAATTTACAAGACATAATTAATGTAATCTTAGATTTTCTAATAATTCCCACATGCTCGCGCGTAATCTGAGCGCGTCGAAGCAAACAGCCGTAAATTTTTCGGTGCACCTAAAAGAAACCAAGCGACGCGCGGCGATATTATTTGATTAAACTTTCTAATAATGGATCGCCATCAATGTAGAACGGAATTATTAGTAGTAAAAGAAGGTGCGCGCTAGGGCACCTCCCACCACTTTTTTCAAGGTCAAGGCCATTGCCATGGCCACGCCTCCTCAAGCCATCACGCCCCTCCATGGTCAAGGCCATCACGCCCTCTCCAAGGTCAAGGCCATTACACTTCTCCATAGTCAAGGCCATGCTTCCTCAAGGTCATCACGCCCCTCTAAGGTCAAGACCATGGCCACGCTTCCTCAAGACCATAACGCCCCTCCAAGGTCAAGGCCATGACCACGATTTTTCAAGGTCATGGCCACACCCTTCCAAGGCCAACTTGGCACACTTCTTCAATACCACTTTTCTAAAGCTACACCTGTCATAGTCACCACTTTTTTTTTAAATCAATTTGATTCTCAGGCTAAAACATTTACTTATATAATGTTACACAACAACATTGATTATTGTATCTTTTGCCGTCGCCATGAATGTATCAACTTTTATTTTACTCTCTACAATTTTAAACAACACATTGTATGTGTCAAAACCAAAAAATACAAACGAATGTTATATTTCAATTAAAAATTCAACATGGAAACAAATGGATATGGACTATATTTACCATCCAAAAACATGCAAAACCTCAATAAATGCCAACAACCATTTAGGATACAACATCATTTATAGGTTAAAAAATAATACAAACATAACAGCAAGTTTTCAAAATACCATTAGTTTTAATAATTCAACATTGTACAATTTTGTTAACATATTATCAATTATTATTCTAACATTGTTTCTTACTTATATATTATATTTTATTACAAATAAAATGTACACTAAATATATTACTTATTAATAAATATTTTTAAAAAGTTACGAGTGCTTCATTCTCAACCACTTTCCATAATAGATCTATATTACTTTGCCAAAGTGATTTATTATTTACACTAAATAATGTCTCTACATTTTGTTCAGATTCTTCTTTTTCAATTTCTTCTGCTACTTCAAAAAACATATCAATATTTTGTTTCCAAGGGTCACTATCTAATAATTTATGCCCCCAAGCTAATGTTTTCATGGAATCAGGAATTATATATCTTTTATCATCAAAGTTGGTCAATGCTACTTTATTTTTTAATTCAGTGTACATATTGTGTAAATGTGACCGAAAAATAAACATTCTACATAACTTGTTATTACCTTTTAGAATATTTTGGAAATCATGCACCGTTAATTGTTTATCAATAGCACACTTTTTAACCCCTTTTGCTTTTTTTGTTACTGATGTCGGTGTTACCACACAATATGCCTTTGCTCCGGTACCATAGAAACTTTGAATAGGTTCACCAACATATTCATCTTTCATTTTACCCAAAATAGATTTATTTCTTTGTATGTCATGAATATTACCATCCTTGTAATTGGATGTGTCAAAATAATTTAAATTTTGTTTCATATCATCATAAAAATTATCAGTTTTTACATCTAATATTAGTGAATCGGTATCCGTATATAATAATGACACGTTTTCATTATACATTGGTTTTAAATAGTTATAATAAAAATCATACATAACTGTCTTTGATAAATCTAATATAGAAAATCCAACATATATTGGTTTATTATAATACACTTTTACTTTATTCATCTGAATTGCAACTAAATTTTCCGAAAATATTGAACAATTTTTAAAATTTGGTTTGGCTATAAATACTTCTGCTCCGAATTGTTTACCTAACTTACTCCAATGGCTAACAAGTTTTATATCAATTCGATTGTCTAAATTTTCCATTGTTTTCCCAAATACGCTATTGTTCATAAGTTTAAAGAATAATTTCTCAAAATCATTTTTTGATGCATTTCGCATCTTAGTATTTAAATCAATATATCCTTTAAGCCAATGTGATTGTTTGAATTGAATAACACGATGAATTTTTTTCAATTTTAAACCATTATTTAAACATTGCTTTAAGTTTCTGTAATGAATAATGTATTTATTTTTATCATATAAATTTGGAATCAATTTTGCAAATTTACTGTTTGGTGGAATTATGTTTTCTGGACAAAATGGAAAATCATTATGAGTATCATGTAATTCAGATGGATATTCTAAGTCAACTTCCAAAACATAACCTATATCGGATGTATCAGATATATCAAATACATTTAACTGTTCTATTTCTTCAGGTGTTAACCAATTAAAATCTTTTTCGGGTAAATATTCAGACATAGAACCACCATATAAATTAGTTGCATCAAGGTACATTAAAAATGAGATTAGTTTAGTGGGATCATAGTTTGGTAAAAATTTGTTGTTTGCTTCAGCTTGTCTACCAACACATGTACTAACACCACCACGGATACCCTTTTTGAAAAAATGTAACATATCAATGTCAGTTAGTAGTTCTAATTTTACCTTGGTAAATTTTAGCATAGCATCCCAACTTAAACCAGGGGCAGTAAAGTAATGTGCCGGGTCTAGTTTATAATTTTTCAAACAAATTTTACGAAAATTTTCAAAAACGTCTGCTAAAATTAGAACATCTGATTTTAAATATATGTCAGCATAATCACCAATAGTTTGACATTTGAATAAATCCCATACATCACAAGCTCGTTGGTAATCTTCTATCGAAATATTTTCTTCTCTTAATTTATCATAAAATTCTTCAATTGCAGGCAGTTTTCTTTCATTTAATTTTAAACAATTATCAATGTAGGAGTAAGGAAATACACCTTTTTGTCTTATAAAATTGAATTGTTTTGAATCTTTAAAATATTTTTTTACTTCAATACATTCTTGAGGACTTAAATTTTTTGATAATTTTTCTAATGATTGTGGCATAAATTTAAAAGAGTCTAAGAACCTCATTTGAATGTGTACGTTTTCTTTATTAATTACATCAACCAGAACTTGTTTTGTAAAGGATATATATTTTTCTTTTGTTTGTGCAATAACATTAATTTTTTCATTATTTAAAGCCAAATTTCTAATAAACAAATGAGAGTCATAATTTAAATTGTGAAAAAATATAGGTATATGATTTGGATTTTTATATTGTAAATTACAGTTGGAGTGAGCGGCACCTCTGAATTTTCCGGTCAAATGACAATGATCTCTTACTTTTATATCTTTATCAGAAAAGGTTGTATCACAAATATGACAAACTGTTGAATTTTGATATTCATTTTTGTCTTGCATCGTCATTATCATCAACTTTATTGGTTTCAAATGTTTGTGATATATATTTTTTAAATCAGTTTCTAATTTCTCAATAAATATTAGTTCGGGGTTAAGACCACGATAAATTTCTAATTTTGATAATGAATCATCATAATTACATTTAATATAGTATGCAAAAGAATATGGTTCATGTTCATATGTTTTAGTACTGAAAGACTTTGTTGGATCAGGAGAGCAAGTTAACATTGGTTTTAAAGCACATTCAAAGTCAGCGTAAACAACAAATGGTACCGATAATTGTTTTTGGAAATTTTCAAATTCTAATATATTTTCTGGCACTGATTTTCCAAATTTATTAATTTTTGTTTCCGTGCAAGGAATTTGTGTATACAAGTAATTGCAATCATTTTCTAAATGTCTTAATAATTTAAAATTAGTTTTAAAGTATTGTAGACATCCATCACAAAAGTGTTTTGCTTGATGATGATTAGAAATTTGAGTTGAAACTAATTTAGATAAGTTTTTAATGTAGCAGTAGTGATTAATACCATCATCATCACTGAATAATAGCAAATTTATGTGAATAGGTTTTTTTAATTTTGTGTAATGCATAGGACCAACAATTTCATATTTCCTGATTCCATCTTTAAAGTAATACTCTAAACCATAAACATTAATTGACACATTATTACTTTTTTCAAATTTTTCGATATCACTTAACTTAATTGGAAAATTTATATCATTAAAATTAAATACCTCACTATAATGTTCATATGATGAAGTTTTACTGGGGTTTCCAGTCGGTTGGCGTACTGCTGCAACAACACTCCATGCAAAACAGCAATCATCTTCATTTTTAATGTTTATAATTGCTTGCTTTCTTTTAATTTCTGTAGGCAGTGGAATGTATGATGAAGCACGGAGAGGATTATACTTGTTGAAGTTGACTTCTAAAAACAGTATTTTTTCTAACGCCCAACCTATAATAATATATTTATTAAGTTAAATAATATATAACTTACAACTTAGCACTTACCTGAATCACGTTCTTGAAATTCAGACATTTTTGTGTCGATAATTTGTCTAAAAGTATCATACAACTCTTCAAATGATGTAGAGATAGTTGCAACTTTGTTAGCAGTATTGAACGATTTTATTTCAAATAATTCTTTTTCACTAATTGTGTACATACCAAATAATTCAAAACTTATTTTAACAGCACAAAATTTATTTACAACTTTGTTTGTTAATTTATTTACTTTATCTTTAATTTCATTCATAAAATCAGTTAAATTTAAATAGTCGCGGTTTGATTTGACTCTATATGTAACAATTCTGCTTTTAAATGCAGTTGTTATTAACTCTACACCATCATCTATAGCCAGACAACAATTCTTCTTATGGTGAAAGCTTTTTAGATGACTGTTGTATGAACGTGACGGAATGATAGTTTTACAATCATTGCAAAACTTATCTGAAAAATATTATAACTTAATAGATTTAAAAATTATTAAAAAAATAAACTTACCTGGATTTGTTTTTTGTTGTTTGCTCGGAGGTGAATCATTGTTTAAACCACAACTCTCTTTATAGTGTCTTTTTAGCGACCTTTCACTTTTGTATAATTTATTACACTTAAAGCAGTTCATGATGTGTATTATGTTTGAAAGATGCACACTGAATGTTTCTATTTTCTTCGGAGAATTTTATTTAAAGGAAGCTGATCTTGGCGTTACCCAACAATACCACGGGGAGGTGTCAGCACATTGTCAGGAATGATAGGAAATAATGGAAAGGGTTGATGGGAGGTTACTATAAATAAAAAGGAAACTACTTTTTAATTAAACGTTCTTTTAAATCAGATAGTTCTTGATGTCTAACTATTCGATTGTCTATTGAATTTTCGAGAGCATGCAATTCTCGATCAATATCACTAACCGCACGCACTATAGCTGTGTCCATTGCATTGTTTATTAAGGAAGTATTAAAACTTTCACTTGGATTAAATTGTTCAATAGAACCCATACTTAGATCCAAATCGATAGTATTTGGATTTAAATTTGGGGGGGGAATCTCCGACTCACTACACATTAAATTATTTGGAGGAAAGTCACTTCCACACGAGGAATTGTCAATTAATATGACTTCGGGGATAATCTCCGAGTCACTACACGAAGAACTGTCTATAGTAATTGCGAGGAGAGACTCACTACACTTATGTTTATTGTTAGAAAAATCACTACCGCACCAAGAACTAGTCGTGCCGTAGATGTTGTCCCCTTGATATGGAGTTGAACAACGTTTAACTCCATTTTCAAAATTGCTGTAGTTCTCACTATCATCACTATCACACGAAACACACATGAAATTGTCAATTGATGTTGTTGTTGAGGCACGGGAAGAAGAACCGTCATTGGGATTAATGACATTCATAATAATGCTGTCAACACTATATGAACAATCCATTAATCCCTCTTGAAGAATAGATGATGGATTGATTCCTTCTTGATCCATGCACACACTCACTATACTTTGTGGACACGGAGTTAAAACTATATTAGTTAAATTGCTGTTAACAGTTACAGCACTAGAAATATTTAAAATTTCAGGCAAAGGGGGTGGCCCGAAAAAGAATTCATAAAGTTGAGGTTGATTATCAACATTCAACTCGTAGTCGCACCCATCGCGCCTTAACGGAGTTTCTAACAATCCCCGTAAGATGGAGTTAGGTGCTTCTTGAGAATTCATTTTGCAACTATCTTAAAGATTGAAAATACACACGGTTTTATACAAGTAAAATAAGAAATAAAAAAGTATTGGAATGTGGTTTCGCCTTTATACAGATAGGTAGTAAAGCAATAAATAAAAAAAAGTATTGGAATGTGGTTTTAATTGCATGCATTTGCAGACTAGATCACCTTGTAAAACACCACCTTGCCCCCAGCCGCCAACTCACAGCCCCCTGCCCCAACTCACAGTCCATGCCCCTTGCCGCCCCCACCCCCACCGCCCCCGGCCGCCCCCACCCCCCTGCCACCCCCGCCGCCCCCGGACCAGGGGGGGCTCTGCCCCTGATAATTTGTAATTTTGTTTTAATAAATTTGTGACCGCATTTTTTTTTTTTTTTTTTTTTTTTTTTTTTTTTTTTTTTTTTTTTTTTTTGTGCGTAAAATATATGTTGTGACCTTGAACTGCACATCTGCACTTGTTCATGGTCATCAACTTTGTTTTCCCCACTACTAAGAAAAATAGTGGGATTGATATAGTATAAATACTTGCACTACCAGTATGCATTTTATCTGCAAATTGTGAAGTGCAAACAGTTAAGTTGTAGTGCAAACAGTTAAGTGAAAAAACAAAAAGTAAAATGCCCTGTTTTGTTGATTCCCCCGACTTCATAGCCGAGATTGGCTACCTGCTAGAGTATCTGGATTTTAAAATAAATTTGTGGGAAGAAGAAAGGAGTTTGTTTCCATTCTTTGAAAACGGAGTAAGTAAATTTTATTTATTCAATTTTATTTTATTTATTCAGTTTTTTTATTATGTTTATATAATATTTATTTATATGTTTTCTTTTTTTGTTTGCAGTGGACAAGGGGTCAATTAAAGACCTTTAAACTCGCGACGATTTTTTGTCGCGAGTTTTTAGAGGATGAGATCTGCATGATGCAGTTCGTATCGAAAGTGAGCGTGCATCCTGAAATTAGGATGTTCTTGTCGAGAGCTGCTGGATACATCCCCGAGCGAGTATTGAGTGCTGTGGGGATGTACGAGTTTCAAGATGCCGAGTACATGGCAATGTGGGAGATGGACTGCCTGTTGTACGGGCTCACTCCACCTCGGCACCCTGTTGGAACGGAAAACTCCCCAGACTCCACTGCAAGCAGCCCCCTAGACTCCACTGTAAGCAGCCCCCTAGACTCCACTGTAAGCAGCCCCCCAGACTCCTCTGCAATCAGCCCCCCAGACTCCAATGCAAGCCCCCCTGTTTAGTTTTTAATTTTTTTTTGTATTTTGTCTTTTATATTTTTTTTTGTATTTTTTTATATTTTTTATATTTTTTTGTATTTTTAATTATACATTTTTATATTTTTTAATATTTTTTTTTGTATTTTTTAATATATATAATAATAAAAGTAAATCTATTTTACATTTTGTGTTTATTTTTTTTTTTCTTATTTTACAGCTTTCTTTAAATAAAACTATTTATTTAAACTCCCCACCCCTCACTCTACTCTTTGCAAGAATTCCGTCATTTATAATGGAAAAAAATGTTTAATGCTTTACCTTTAAATATAAAGTCTGAAAAACTTACCGTAAATTTAGAACAAGTGCCAAACATTATTTACAAAATAAATTTTTTTGACGAATTTTTAAATTCCCAATAATTTTTATATTAGCTTTAAGTTTTAACTTTTGAACTATACAGTTTGTTTTATATGTATGGTGTATATTGTATTGTATTCTATATTAATGTTTTGCAATGCACTGATTTGTATTGTATTGTATTGTATTGTATTGTTTTGTATTGTATTTCCATATATTATAGATAATTAGATTAAGTTAGTTTTAAAATTTAAATTGTAAAACATCATGTTTATCAATAAATACTACTACTACTATTTTAACATTAATTATAATTTTTTTTTTTATAAATAAAATAAAACAATTTAAAATAAAATATTAAATTTATTAAAAAGTAATTACAAAATATTTTTGTTTATTAGTTTCATAGTTATTCAAGTAATTGAATTACTAATGATACACTACCAAGCTTTTCTTCTATTATGTTAAAGATTTTTATTTGTTGTTCTAGTTTTCTATTTTCCTGTTTGTTTTCCGCTTCTTTTATTACCAATTCTTCTTTTTTTTTATTGAATAAAAATAATAAACGTAAGCACTGTCCTTCTAATATGTTTATTAATTGTTTTGATCTAATACTCATTTCTTTATTTTTTGATTCTTCTTTTTTTTTTGTTTCACCTTGATTAATTAGTTTTACAAATTCACAACTTGGTGAAAATTTTATATGTTCCCCCATAGCCGTATCGCTTGGTTCCCAACGTGAAATATTGACTCCACAACAAAAGCATTGAACATGGTCCAAATGTTGCAAATAAACAAAACCAGCTTCGGCAAGTGATTTGGGTGTTATAATTCCAACCCAGTTTTTAAATGTTTGCAACCGATCTTCAAATATTGAAAACTTTCTAAGACATGCACCATCATCCAAAGACATTTTAACCAACACTAAATTTTTGTATTTTTTGAAATCTCTTAAACCAACACTAAATTTTTGTATTTTTTGAAATCTCTTAAATGCTAAACATGGTGAGGGAAGAGTGGGGAGGGGGTCACAAAAGTGTATTTTAAATAAAAGTCGTTTATATTATTATATTGTTTTATTACAATTTTTTAATTATTATTAGTTGCATTTATGACACAAATATAATGGTGGTGGTGTTTCAAGATTACTATCGTAATGTATATAACAGGGTAGATGATGTCTGCATTTTTGTAAATAAAATAAAAGACAATTTAAAATAAAATATTAAATTTATTAAAAGATCTTACAAAATACTTTTATTCAATAGTTTTATAGTTATTTAAGTAATTCATTTAATTTTTTTTGTTTATAATATAATACTAATACATTCATATAATGTGGTTTCATTATTTTTTCCACATGTTTATAGTCTTCCTCTTCTTCTTCTTCTGTTTGTTTATATTCTTGGTTAAATTGTTGTTCAAACAATACTAATAAATTATAATAATGTTCTCCTATTGTTTCTCTCAATGGTTTTAATTCAAAACTTATTTTTTTATTGATTGATTCTTGCTTTTTTGGGTCTTTTTTTTTTCTTCTTTCATAAACAAATTGTAAATCTCGCTTGGTGACAATCTTTTATGTTTTCCCATAGTTGTATCGGTTGTTTGCCAATCTCCTATATCAATACCACAACGAAAGCAATTTTAACAAACACTGAGCTTGTGTGCGTTTAAAATCTCTTAAATAATAAACATAAAAAAGGTGGGGGTTTATTGTACATTATCCTTCGAAATCCAAGAGTTATGTGACGAGTCAAACCCTAACCATTTAACAAATACTTTATTTCCTTTTCTTCTAATTACTTTTTCAACTAAATAAATATCTGGATATTTTACTTTCTGAAGTTCGTATTCATAAAAACCACCCTTAATCTCTTGTTTATTTTGATCCGTTAATAAGTATGTTGATGGATACGTTGCTTGAATTTTATTTATAGTAAATATTTCATTTGACCAGTTTGGAGTATATCCTTTAGCAAATTCACTTCTATATTTACTAATACGTACGCTGTCACCAACGCGAAATTTCTTAGCCTTAGAGTCAACCAATTTTAAATGATTGTATGAATTTTGTAAGATAGCTTTTTCTGTTTTATTGTCAACATTAATGGGTTTCATGCCAATAGTGCTATGTTTGGTATTATTGTATTTGTTAACAATTTCTGGTAAAATATCTAACCATTTATAATTTCCTTGTAAACTAAACTGTTTCCACATGTTGTTCTTTAGAGTGCGATTAACTCTTTCTACAACGGACGCCTTTTGAATTGAATATGTGCTATAGTGATTTATGTTGTATTTTTTCATTAACGTTTGAAAGTCTTTATTGTAAAATTCCGTACCCATATCTGTTTGAACATTTTTTACAACATTTTTTTTAATTAGAAATATCTTTTCCATGGCAGATGAAACATCTTTTCCAGTCTTTCTTTTTACTGGAAATGCCCAAACAAATTTTGAAAATACATTAATAACTACTAAAATATATCTAAATCCTTTATTGAATTTAGCATAGGGTATCATTTCCACTAAATCTGCTTGAATTAAATCTTTAAGACCCTTTACTATAACATGTCTTCGCTTGAAATTTTTACGAGCTGGTTTGTGAATTTCTTCAACAATTTCTTGTTTAACATTTGTTATCTTATTCTTAACCATTTTCTTCAACAACTGGACTATATTCTTCTTCCACAGGACATTTAAGTACTAACTCAGCATATAACGTTACCATATTTCCACCAACATATTGTTCTGGAAATTCTATAGTATCCCCCCTTTTTAAAGGTAAATTACGTAAAGCATTCTCATAGAATGGTGAACCGTTTATTCTTATTTGAGAATTATTACTAATGAAAGCCGATACAATTGTAGCCGATTTGTGTGGAAAAATGTAATTTGATAAAGTATTATATAAAAGATATCTATTGTTGAGCGTTGTATCACTAAAAAAATTTAGTGTAATTGTATAACTGTATTTTTTTGGTGATGTTGATTGAAGTATTATGTCGATATCGTTATGTTTCGAATATAGTGTTCTTCCAAATTTATCAATGGTCATGTTTATTTCTTAAAACTCAATCAGTTAATGAGAGTTTACATCTATGTTACCGTTATTTAATAATTTTCGCTTCTCGCAACTCTTCAATTATTAAAGTAATTTCATTATTATGTCCAGTATGCCCAGCAGCTTGGGAAGAAATTAGAAGGCGCAGACGATTAACTAATTCATTAGGATTGTCCCAATATATAAATTCTAATGGCTTATTGTCGTATTCAAGTAGTGCTTTACCTGTACGAAATGATTGAGGTGTGAGTCTAACCGGAATTGCTTTTCGCCTATCAAGCAAAGGTGCAATTATGTTATTATATTTTGGTAGTTTAGTTCCTATTAATTTACCGGTTGGTATATAACCATGTTTTGCTGCATTTGTTTTATTAACAATTTCCATATAATTAGTTACATCCACACTCCTAAATCCTGTTGGTACCTTCTTGAATAATAACTCATACAAACCCGGTGTACCTGTATATATGCGTTCAAAAGTTTGCCCATTTATAACTGTTTTAATAACTACATCATCACCTCTGAAGGTAACAACTCCATTACCAATAGCATAATTATGTTTGTCTCCATCTTCAGTTGGTACCACTCTTATTCCATATGTGTGATCCATAGCCCTCGTTGTATCAGATATCATGTCGTAAATGTAGGCTTTAGGTAATGTGGAAAATTGTTTTACATATTCATCCAAATCACTCATCTTTTTAGTTTGGACTTCAACATTTGCATATTCATCATCATCATCATCATCATCATCATCATCATTATCAGCAACATATAGGTCTTCGACTATTGGCTGTGTATTGGATGTAGAAGGGGTGTGTTCGTAAACTTGTGGAAGAATACTTGTATCAATGGTAGTATTAGTTGGTGTTACAAATTCTTCCATTTTAATAGGGGATGACCTTCTACCATACTTTTTCTTTTTTGGTGTTTCATTTTTAATTTCTTCAGTTTCCTCAATTTTTTCAAATTTTGGTTCCAATTTAACTTTGAGATTTGCAATAAGGTCTTCTATTGGTTTGGTTATTGGTTGATAGGCCGATCGCATATGTGACTGCGACTGTGCATAATCAGATTTCAAATCTTGAAACTTTTTTTTTACAATACGTCGAGTTTTTAATAACTGCTTGACTAATTGCTTGTCCATGATGTTTATTAAACTACATGTAGATGCAAACTGTTGGAACTCAAACATACAATATATTTATATATTGTTTATAAATAAATAAATGAATCAAATCCTTTTCTATAGCGTCCAGATTTTATTTCACTTTCTTTATCAATAACTAAAAATCCATATTTCTCTTTCCAACAATAGGAACAAATATCTCTAAATTGTTGGTATGACATATCTACACCTACATGATCATCGTAAATGTGTTTTAAATTGGTATTATCTTGCTCAAATATAATCAATATATTAGCATTATCTCTTATAAGTTGTTTTGGTATTTTAGTGTATGTTTGACAAATATAAAAGCAATCTATGTTATTGTGTCGACCAAAACTAAAATAATCCCTCATTATGCTTTGATTGCAACATACAACATCATCAAATATAAAAACTGAATTTTCTTTGGTTTCTTGTGGTGATGAAATCTGATCACTGTTATCATATTCAAAATAACCCATACCCTTTATAGGTTCAATAACTTTTTTTAAATATTGATATTTTGATTGATGTAATGTTTTTGAGTAAATATAAACATTTTGAAATCTTAAACCGTTTGGATGTAAAAGTAAACTAATTATAATATTTGTTTTTCCACACCCAGAACAACCAATAATCAATCCTCTTTTACAACCACCACTAAGCAACTCACTATGTCGTTGAAACGTATTCTCAGAACAATCTACATCTTGATTGTTAATTGGTAAAGATTGAGTTTGTTTTACAACTCTCATTATGCTTCTAAATCTGTAGTTAAACTGATCAATTTGTCAATACTTCATAGAATATATAAGTACACCTACATTCTGTATTGTTATTTAGTATATTATGTTAACTCGTAAAAGAAAGACTAAACGTACCAAAAAAATTAACGGACGTGGATTTGTCAACAAATTAATTAATAAAACTACACGGGAATTTCATATTCCGGGATACAATTTTTGTGGTCCAGGAACAAAATTAGAAAAAAGACTCAAAAGAGGTGATAAAGGCATAAACCCATTAGACGAACATTGCAAACAACACGATATTGCATATTCAAAATATTCCGATATTTCTAAGCGGCACGAAGCGGATAGATTGCTAAGCAGACAGGCAGTGTTAAGATTAAAAGCATCTGACGCTGGTATTGGTGAAAAGTTTGCCGCGCTAGGTGTGTCTGGTATTATGAAATTAAAAACCAAATTAGGTATGAGTCTAAGACGTCGAAAAACTTCAAAACGAAAAATTTCAAAATCAAAGTCTAATGTAATGTTAGCAAAAATTAAAGGCATAACAACCAAATTAGGTATGAGTCTAAGACGTCGAAAAGCTTTAAAAAAAAGAAGAACTCTAAAATCCAAGTCTAATGTATATATGGCAAAAATTAAATTAGGTAAAGGCGGTAAACGTAAAACAAAATATATAAGAAAAAAAAAAATGCCTTCAAGGATTATTAAAATACCACACAGTGGTGGCTTTTTAGGAGCTATAATTTCTGGCGCTATTGGAATTGCAAATGCTATGATGAAAAAAAGAGCATTAAAAAGACAACTAGAAGAACAACAACGACATAACAAAGTAGAAGAAGATGTATTAAAATCCAAAGTAAATAGTAAAGAGGGTTATAAAATTGGTGATGGTTTATATGTGAAACCATACAAAAGTGGTCACGGTCTTTACATTTATCCCTATAAAAAAAACTAATAGGAAAGCTACCACAAAGAGCATTAACCAATATTGACTTGTATAAATATGCAAAAAACATTCCACATTTTAGAGGTGTATACATGCTAGATGAATTACCAACTAAAATGAATGCAAAAGAATGTGGTATTGTAAATTTAGAAAAAAAATCAAAAATTGGTTCTCATTGGGTAGCTTATATTAGAAATAATAATAATATTAAATATTTTGACAGTTTTGGTAATTTAAAACCACCTCTAGAATTATTAAGATATTTTTATAGAGATGGTAAAAAGAATATTTTATATAATCACGATGCTTTTCAAAAGTATAACACCTATAATTGTGGACATTTATGTTTAAATTTTTTATATAAAAATACATTATAAAAAATTCATCATTTGTATGTTTGATGTCAAACGAGTATGTCTTATAATATTACTTTTACTGGCAAAAATTCAATCCTGGAGGCAGATTTCAATCCTCCATTATATCTAAAAGAAGATGAAAATTTTGTATTGGGCTTAACAAATTTTGAATCATTTTATTCAATTGCAAACGTAGATGAAAGCAATAACAAATTTTACTATGGTGGCAATAAAGAAATTACAATTCCTGTAGGATCTTATGAAATTACTGACTTAAACAACTATTTACAAAAACAACTTCAAAAGCATAACGAAGATATCAAAATTAGAGGAAATAATAATACATTAAAAGTGCATATAAAGTGTACAGCATCTATTGATTTTACTAAGGATAATACAATTGGAACATTATTGGGTTTTAATAAAAAATTATTACCAAAAGATATTTCGACTGAATCAGACTTTTCAACAGATATTTTAAAAATAAATTCTTTATGTGTGGATTGTAGTATTACAACCAGTTCTTATAGAAACGGAAGATTGGGTCATACATTGTTCCAGTTTTTTCCCACGGTACCACCGGGTTATAAAATTGTACAGTCCCCTGAGACGGTTATATATTTACCAATTAATACATCAACTATTACTAACATAACACTTAAAATAGTGGACCAAGATGGAAATATAGTCAATTTCAGAGGAGAGACCATCACAGTAGGACTTCATTTAAAGAAAGTGTCTTGAATATGGTAGTGCAATATCATAGTATGCGTAATTATGGTTACAAAAATTTACCTTATAACTTGAAGACAACAACTAATTCTATCATTAGACAATCTGCACGCAACAGATTAACATCAGAAAACATTATATTTTTAAAATCTTTAGGATTTAAACTATATTAAATAATGAGCATACTTAATGTTAAAGAAAATGTCTTTATTGACAACTCAATCGCAAATTCTCAATTTCACACACATCAACCATATGCATCAACAAGTTTCAACAACAACGATGAAATCAGAATTCCGATTCAACAACAAGATATGTACACATTGCCGAGTGAAAGCTTTATTTACATAGAAGGGAAATTGCAAGGAACTGCTGATAGTAAAAAACCGAAGAAAACAAAGTTTATTAACAACGGTATTGCTTATCTATTTAGTGAACTTCGCTATGAATTAAATGGTGTTGTAATTGACTCTACTAGAAATGTTGGTTTAACATCAACATTGAAAGGTTACTTGTCCTTTAATTCTAATCAAAAATTACAAAATGCTGGATGGTTTTCAAAAACTGCTACAGAGCAAGATGATATGGTAGATGCGGATGGAAATTTCAATGTTTGCATACCACTTAAAATGTTATTAGGATTTGCTGAGGATTATAAGAAAATTATAATAAACACAAAACAAGAACTAGTTTTAATACGTAGTAATACTGATCTTGATGCACTCATATCCACCGAAGATGAAACTGTTAAAGTGACAATTAATAAAATCAATTGGAAAGTTCCTCACATTTCTGTAGGATTAGCTGAACAACTTAGATTGACAAAATTATTGGGAAAAAATGAGGATTTATCTATAGCTTTCAGATCTTGGGAATTACATGAATATCCTTCGTTGCCAGAAACAACAAGACATACATGGGCTGTGAAAACAGCTACTCAATTAGAAACACCGAGATATATAATTTTCGGGTTACAGACAGATCGTAAAAACAAAAATAAAATGGATATGAGTCAATTTGATCATAATGAACTTACAAATCTTCGAGTTTATTTAAATTCTGAAAGATATCCTTATGATAATTTAAATTTAAATTTTAAAACAAATCAAATTGCGCAATTATATGAAATGTATGCAAATTTTCAACAATCTTATTATCACAAAGAAATTGAACCTCTTTTTAATCGCAAAGAATTTAAGGAAACAACACCAATAGTACTAATTGATTGTAGTAATCAAAACGAAACATTGCAATCAAATGCTGTTGAAATTAGAATTGAATTTGACACAAGTGAATCTACAAAAGCTAACACTTCTGCTGTATGCCTCATTCTTCACGATAAGATGATCAGTTACAATCCATTTACCAAGGCGGTCAGACAGTTGTAAATGGAAAAGGAATTTAATAAAAGATTAATTATTCATAAAACAAAATTAAAAAGGTTAAAAAAACAAATTTATTTGTACTCTCTTAAAAATAAACTTTTTAAAGAGTTTTCTAAATTGAAAATAAAATGTTAATTATTGATGTCCAAGGATTTAAAATTGGTTCTAAAGAGTTTTCACCAAAAGAATTGGCAATTTTTGATGGCACTCGAATAGCCCACTACGTATTTAAACCCCCCTTTCCATTCCACTTATTGGAAGCAGAATTTAAAAAGCAAGCTATATGGTTAATCAATAATCACCACTGCATTGAATGGAATCAAGGATTTACACCACAACACCAACTTAAAAATATACTACAAGACATCAAGGGGGATACAATTTATGTTAAAGGAAGAGAAAAAGTTATTTTTTTACAAAAATTTACAAAGATCCCTATACAAGAATTTGATGAACATCCAGCTTTAACTCTAACTGAATCAAAATGCTTATATCACTCAAAACATGTCTCTATGTGTGCATTATCAAATGTTTATCAATTGTATAATGATTTTGTAATGAATTAATAAAAACATTTTTTAAATATATATTTTTTATTTTATTAAAACATCAATACATATATTACAGGTAAAGTTTAATATCAGCAGCAAATCTAAATAATACATCTACTTCTTGAAATCTATTGTACAGACAATTCAATGAAATAAATTCATTTAAAAAATCGGTACAATTATTTATCCCATATTCATATTTTTTCATTAAAGTATTCATATCTTGTTCAAAAAATGGGTGTATAATCTTATTATTAAACCAACCAACATCCTTGGATAAGTTTTCAAGTTTTTTATGTATTTTTTGAATTGTTGCGTTTACTTCTATCATATTGGGTTGATTGAAAATATTATCTGGAAGAAACTTTTTTATTTCTTTTAAATATTTGAATAAAACACTGGACTTTTCAAATTTTTCACAAAATTGCTTCAATGGAATATGATGTTGTAAAACTTTTTCACATAATTCTACCCCATATGTATACATTTTGTCAATTTTTCTTAAATCCATTTCCAAAACCTCATTTTCTATACTTCTTCGCATTCGATAACAATCTTCAGAAAGTTTTTTTAATATGTGCATTACTCTGGTGATTGATGAACATAAATCCACTGGTGTTAATTCATTTTTTTGACGAATGTTACATTTTATGTGTGTTGGTAAAAACTCTTCTATATCATAAATAAAATCATATAAAATATCAACTTTCAGTAATTGCTCACAAAATTCTTCTAATGAAATTATACCAAGATGATAATCGTAACAAATTTTCATCCCCAAACCATACTTTGTTTCTCTTATATGATAGACTTCATTACTTTCGAAACAATCTAATCGATTTTGGGCACGACAAGCATCCATACAAAAAATGTAAAACCGACCATGTAATGTTTCTATTGCACTTTTTAAATCTGTTGGTACTGATAAGTTCATCTCGGCGTATGCAGCCCACATGATTAAAACTAGAGAAGTTTAGTAAATATTTCTCATTTATATCTACACTTTTCCACTACCACCATATCTACATCCCCACTACCACTAAATCGTTCAAGGTAAATTCTTTTCCTATGTCCTTCATCCAAAACAGATGATATGGTCTTATTGATTTTTTCAATACGTTGTGCAAATCTACTTCTATCTAGAGCTTTAAGCATCCAAACTCCTTTTCTAGCTTGTTGATGTGCAAAGTTCCAAAGATACATATATTTTATTTTGTTTTCGTCTACAAAGTGTACACGTTTCATTTTATAATAAGGTTTATAAATAAAAAAACTTAATTTTATAAACTCTTAAATATATTCATCTAATATATCTTTTTCAAAGTCATCTAATATTATTACAATATGGATTTTATAACACTCATCATACAGCTTTAATCGTAATATTTTTAAATTATGATTATACACAATAAGATCAGGATCCAGTTCCAAGTCGCCCAATTCTTCATCTGTGAATTCCACAATAACTTCTTCGTAGGTTTGTAAATCCACATTCATCATATCAAGCAAAATGTATGCTTTTTGTTGAAAATATTCCGTTGCAATATGGGGAAGCATTGGAATTTGCACACCATTGTTTATAATAAGGACCTCTACAGGTGGTAAATATACAACTGGTTCGGAAGACATTGGTGTAGTGATGCTCAACGTTGAACTGAATGGTATAAAATTTAATACTTATAGGAGTTTGTGTGATGGGAGTGCGCTTAACGTGCCCATAGAGTGGCCTTGAGGAGGCGTGGCATTGGGCGCGGTGAGTTGCCCTTATGGTTGTGACCTTTTGAAAAAAGTGCACCGTGTTGACCTTGAGGCGTTGCCTTGACCTTGAAAAAAGTGCACCAAGTTGACCTTGAGGCGTGGCCTTGACCTTGAAAAAAGTGCACCAAGTTGACCTTGAGGCGTGGCCTTGACCTTGAAAAAAAGTGGTGGGAGGTGCCCTAGCGCGCACCTTCTTTTACTACTATTATTTATCCCGTAAATAAAATAAGGAAAACAAACATATATCTAGCAACGGTTCTTTATGTGCGGCCGCGGAAAACGGCTCGAGCGCGTGGGATTTTTCTATTCTTTTTTGGGCTCGCTTCAGCTTGCTTCATAATATATGATTGACATACCTCACACGGATTACTATAAATTAGAAAATTATTTAAAATTATTTCTAAATTTGGATTACACACGGCTACTGTATTTTTATGTTTCGCATATTATGTTTTAGAGATTGAGAAACGGGTTGATGTTGAAGAAACCTATAATGATGGAAACACGCAACTTATGGCGTCCGGTTCTGTTTTTTGACCTTCAAGTCTATCCCTTCAGGGATTTTAAGTGTATGGAATTATAATGAAAATTATAAGATTGATGTTCTTATATTTATTCATTCATTGAACTAATACAAAAGTTAATGTAGAAGGTTTTCTTATAAATATTAATAAATAAAAAGTGATTATGTTAAATAAACCAATAGATAAATGTTAAAACATTGTGTACAATTAAAATCAATTGGAGTATATTAATTGTAGTATTGGAAGTAAATAAATGGTGCAGAAGTTAAATTTAAATTTTAAAGCCTTATTATCTGACCACAACTTTAAATTCTATAATTTGATTAAAATACTTCGACAACAAAAGTTTCTTTCTGAATGTACATATTTGTAAAAAATAAGCCGAAGTTGCTGTTTTCGTTACAATACTAAAAATCAAGGTAACGATCAGGATGCTCTTAAGGCGCATACAATATTCAGAAAATAATGCTTTTTTACACAAAAATAAGAAAAAACAGTTATTGTAAGCTTACCTAATCCTATCACTTAGTACTAATTATTCTATAATATACTGATTTCATATTTTAACAGTCACATAATAATAAATTAAGTCAAATAATAATACCAAAAATTAATTTCCTATTTATAACAAAATCACTTTCATATGATTGATTTCTAAGCGGATTAATTCCTCATAAGATTAGCTTTAATTAAATCCATTAAATTTACTTGTTATGCAGATATTTTAAATATAATTAACATGCTTTTCCCCATCTTGATAAGCCTATATCCTAAAGGGTTAATATCAACAAAATATATGGAGCATTATAATAAACAACAAGCTAAACCGTAATACTGGATTAATTAATCAAATGTAGGGTATAAAGCGATTAAAATATTATATCCAACCAAAACTAAAGTTTATTCGTTGGCATACAAATCCAGAACGTTATTGATTATATAATTTGTTGCATAGACACACAAGGCATGCATTTATGTATAGAATGTGAATGAATGCTGCAAGGAACTAAATTAATGAAGCTGAAATCCTACACATTAAAACAAAGATTATGCTTAGTATAGTGTTTACATTATAGCTTCTGTATGCTATGTTAAAAATGAGAATCATTACTTTAATTATAACTGGATTGCGATGGAACTAGCCTATGAAGTAATGGCTCGCCAAAGACACTTAAGAACGAACTCGAGAAATAGATGATTTTCTAAGTAAATGCGATTACATAGAGATGAAGATATTGATAAGTGTAAACCACTTTTATTTAATTATTTTATGTTAGTTGGTAAGATGTTCTCGAGGCACTAATTAATTTGTCCATATAGATTCAATATATGCGTATTTAATGAATAAAAGTCTAAATTTGGAATTGACAACTAAATTAATAAGTTCTTAGGAATACGTTCAAAATTCTCTGATGTAGTAGTAAATGTAATGTTCTTAATGACAAATAAACTATAATAAATTAATACTACTCATTACTATTATTTTAAATAATATTTATTATACCAGAGATTTCAATTAATTTTTAAACTCGTAAATCGTTCTTCATATGACAGACATGCACGTTTTTGTGTTAGAAATAATATGTCTAATATATTATTCCAAATCAATAAAAAATAATTAGACAATCAAGTTATTTAAACCATATGTCAAAGTAAAAGCTTTTTTGTAGCGACTTAAAGAATTACTAGCAAAAAAGCTCATTTTTTTACAATTGTGAATATAATTAAAAAAATTGATGTTAGAAAGTTATTAATCTGACTTGACCAATGAGATGTTGGGCACAGTGATGAAAGGTGCATACCCTGAAACACTAGTGTATCTGTCTCACACTAGGTAGAGAAGCAAGAACCCAAGATGAGGACAGAGTTATGTACGTCCAGCACCAGCACCAGTAAGAACATCTCGCATAAAATATTAAAAAAAACGTCGCCTCCACAGTGGCCCTGATGTCTACGCCAGGAAGACCACTGAGCCACCCACGCCAACGAAAGTTCCGGGCCTGTCTTCTTCCAAAGAAGCCTCAATAACCAAAGTTTTTTTTAAGATTTTTGACTTATAAGCCCTAAAACCCCAACGTCTTCCATAGCAGCTGCAGCACTGCTTCAGCACAATAAGACATAAAACGCCGCAGTCCAGACTTCCCTCAAATACCTGCCAAAAACCCTGTAGAGTACCCTGCCTTTAAAGACAAAAAAGCAATGGAAGTCCAGCAGAATATCAACTTCGCCGTCCACCACAAAACCCCGCCACTAGAAGAAGGATTCACACCAGTAAGCAATAAAAAAAAAAGATGAAAATGTTGGCGCCCGTAATCAAGATGCTCTAACCAAACCTTTCCAGAAAAATCATCAGTTTGTCAGACTTAGAATGATAAACCAGAATAATATTGAACTCGTGTATCGGCATCATGATCGCGTATAAGAATCACCCAAGCCAAGTCAAAAACATGTATCGGCACCCTTGCTACTGATGCAATCTAACATTACACACAGCTGCTTTTCAGAGCCAACTACATCTCAGCCTGAGCAATATCATTGATGACCGGTTTAATAATATCATCACTCACAGGTCAATCATTTATCATATTATGTAGGTAAACTCTCGCAATACATTTAAGGAAAATATAATAAATAATTTCTGGTGTGTGTGAGGACTAAGATCCAAAGAAGCAGTAGTCATTGCCAAACAGCGTAGAAGAAGACAACTCCAACCGCAGCAAGTGAGTAGTATTTAATAAATATTTGATACAATGTTAAAAAATTTGACCTAAATTGTTTTTCAAAACACGTTCTTCATGTGTTTTGAGTTTTCTGCCAGGTCGAGGTTAGTAGTTAGGTTAGGGAATAAGTTTGAAAAAAGATGAAATAGGATGGTCCCGGGGCAGGGAGTTAAAGTACGCGAGGTCACCAATCCTCAAAAGCTAGACTTAGCTTCCCTGCGTTCGGAATCGGTAGAAATAAGGTATTTTGTTCGGGTACGCAAAGACACTAATCCTTCAAAACTGGATCTATCTATTCGAAGCCAGATCTTGTCTTTGAATGCCAAAATTCCGGCTCTGAATGACAGATCCACTTCCCCTGCGGTTTAAAAATTTGGGTTTTATTAAAATTTCCAAAAATTTTGGATGCAAAATGGACTACCAATACCAATGAGCATTTTGTGTGGCTGACCGCCAACATAGCTGCATGAACTATGCCCGAAAACGGTCATACTTTAGAAGCCATCTTCGAGCCACCGCAATTTGAAGAAACTCAACCCGATTTGAGTACACCAAGATTCGTACAATGCCCATAAAAATACATTAATTTACCAGTAATTTGAAGAGCTGTTAGCTACAAGCATCATAGAGCAAAGCACAAGCAAATATTGCGCCCCAGTGGTAATAATAAAGAAAATGGATGGCTGTCCCCCGTTTTGTATAGACTACTGGCAACCCAATAAAGCCACCAAGAATGAGGTAAATCAAGAAAACTTGTGGGAAAGCCAAAATATTCGCAAGTGCTAGCCGGCTAACTAAGAAAATCCATTCTACTTTACCTGGACGATATCATAGTATATTAATCTTAAAAAGACTACAAAAGCATGGAATGCACTGTAATCTTACTAAGTGCAAATTTGGAAAAAGAAAGGTTGAATACTTAGGCCATCGGATCACCAAAAATAAAAATAAGCTGCTGGAATACCATCTAAAACTAATCCAAAACCCTAAGCCAAATACTAAAAAGTAACTAAGAAGCTTTTTAGGACTTTGAACTTGGCTTAAGGAATACGTGCCAAACTTTGCCAAGATAAGGATTAGGATGTATTGTTTGTCCCACCTCTTGTATACTTGAATTTAGATATGAGAAAATTGTTTAAGGACAGAATTGTCAGGAATGGTTCCGTGGTAAACCACCAGAAGCGCTTCACTCGCACTGTAGTGAAATACCACCCATAGCGCCGATCACCCAATAAAATCAAACTACCAATTGTGTAATAAAAACAGTACCGAACGTAATGGGCGGAGCCATCGGTGGGCTAATTGTTTACACCCAAAAGTATCCTCTTCTTCGGTGCTACTTTTAAAGCAAACAAATAATCATTTTGTGATAATTTTTGCAGCATAATTTTTTTTATATAAATATCATTAATATGAACTAAGTTTGAAATAAATTGAACAGATTTTACCACTAAACTTTTTTATTTATTAATATATTTTTACCAAAATAGCTTATTCAAATGTTGTTATTATACTCATAATAATGCCGAAAACGAAAATGAATTATCTTAATTAACTTCCGAGAAAAGCTGCACGATAGTTTTATGGGACAATTTTCCCACCTTAACAAAAAATCTCTTAATAACTAACGCTTGAGTAGGCGAGTAGGAACAAAGTTCAATTTGTGAGCAAGTTACTTCTTCCACTGTGACCCACCTACCCGCCCAAGTGTTAGTCATCAAAGGATCTATTGTTTGTCCCACCTCTTGTGCGCTTGGATTTAGATATGAAAATTGTTTACCATTAAATATCTTGACAACTAACGCTTGGGTGGGTGGGTGAAAACTAAGGTTAATTTGTGGGCGAGTTACTTCTTCTACTGTGACCTATCCACCCGCCCAAATGTGAGTTATCAAAGAATCTATTGTTTGTCCTACCTCTTGTGTGCTTGAATTTAGATATGAGATAATTGTTTAACAATAATTCTCCTTAGGTGAGTGAGTGGGTACAAAGTTTAATTTGTTGGCAAGTTACTGTTTTTACTGAGCAGACCCTCACATCAAAGAACTAAAGCAGTTCCTCAAAATCTGTCTGCGGTACGAATAATTATTAAAAGCAAACCGTAAACATAAACAAACAAAGAGAATACACTAAACAAGAAATTAGTGTCAAAGGAAAAATATAGAGAAAATAATAGAAAAAAGTGCGCCGGATTGTGTATTTGGTGCATAAAGCAATGTTATTTATAAGAGTCGATAGTTGTTAGCTTGCTTAACTTGTACGTCCTCAAACACAAAAGCTCCTGCCGGGCTGTGTGCCCAATGTAAGTGGCAATCAACGGCCAAAAAAAACGACAGCAGGCAAACTCGGCTCAATCAAAGCCGGTCAGTATTATCTAAACAACCTGCAAGTGACCGACGTCTCATACAAAGAACTTGAAGATGTAAATATTGTTACGGCAACCGACCACTTCAGAGTAGCCAGGCGGCGTGGTAATAAAGAAGCAGAAGAAGAATACCGGTGTCATCTCCAGCTACTTTTGGTAATTGGCCATCAGCCAAACCATTACGTCAGGTGCTTTCAGCACTACCAAGACTAAAAACAAGCCACTTAAGCCCAGGCAACCACTTTATGTCCGCCCAATAGTTAAGCCCCTCCTATCTCGGCAGCGTCCACAAGGAATGCTGCCATAAAACGCGCACCTCCCATTCTTATACTGAAAAAACCCGTATTTCAAAAGTTAATGGTGTCGGCGGTGTAAAAAAATGATCATAACCATCAACCGCGCCATAAACGTGATCGATAAAATCCAAATGCGCCCATCATAGCTCTACCTGCACTAAGACAAAAGAATCAAGGCAAGAAGCAACATCCGCGGCGTGAAAACAGTCGCATACTCCAAGCTACAAAGACTGCCCAACTTATATCAAGCTAAAAGCTAACCAAACTCCTCCAAAAACCCGTTCCAATGTAGTTGCATCTCAAAGACAGATTAAAGTTTCTCTCCCGAAACACACCCAATGCTTGGAAGGTAAAATCCGATATGTAAGTATCGACAAATACATATTTTACGCCATTATAGATAGTTTCCATAGGGACGTTGGTTTTTAAGCATGCATCAACGAGTTTTGCAATAGTGTTGAAATCTCAGTAGTACCCCAGGACGTCCCTTCGCTCAGTTTTCTTCAGTATTTGTTTCAAATCTTCCAGCTGCATCAACAAGATCTGCAAAAAAATAGAAGTCTAGGTAGTGATTCAATATTAAGATGCCATCCAGTAGATAAACCAAATAGAAAGTATCATAAAACATCTGGTTGCCTTGATGAACAATGTATAGCGGCTTTAATCTTCAAAAAGATTTTTACAGGTTCATCTTGCCATCTTTTATAAAAATGAAAGACAGTTTCTCCTATAGAATAGCAAAAGATCGCTTTTTAATTGATTTTTGGATTTGTTAATAAGATGTTGAAATAGCTTAAGTGCTAAACTAACACGTCCTAGACGTTAAATAAACTTCCTTCGGTAGTCAAAGAAATCCCAGGTGACGTCCTCCTAGTGAGTATCGTAGAATAGAGTTCTTTAACATCTGTTTCAAGCCCGCCGGTGTATGCTTCTGAACCACGCATACAAAAAGTTAAGATGGAAAAGAATGGGCATATCATCAATGACAAAATCACATACAGATTCGCAGACCATATCGTCCTTATAGCAGACAACCTAGAAAACGTCAAAAAGATGATACGACAGCAAAAGGATGTCAGACCAGGTGCTTTAAAATAAATTATTCAAAAACCAAGCTAATTAATAACCTAATTCCCAGTAAACTAATAAAAATTGACATGGTCAATAGATAAATTTACTCAAGACACGAAATTAAAATCAACAAAAACGATCAAACAACAGAATTACGAAGAAGGATAGCGTTGGGTTGGCCAACATTTGGGAAGATGCACGAGGTAATTATAACAAAGATCATGCTAAGTTTAAAAAGAAAAGCCTACAATCAGTGTATCTTGCCAATAATAATGTATAGCACAAAAACCTTTACCTAAACACTGCTAATAATCTCCTAATAGCACAACGTAAAAAAAGAAAATAATGCTTAGGCTTACCGAAACAAAGATATCAGCAGAAACTGGCATGCAGGACAACGTGACAAGTATTGCAATCGGAAAGTCAAACTATGTTGCAAGGTTAAACAATGGAAGATGGACAATAAAAATAATAGAATAAAAGCCAAGAGCCAACAAAAAAAGCCAAGAAAGACCCCCAACAAGTTCGTATGATGATATTAAACAAATAAAAGCAAACCGGATAGCAGCCGCTTAAGAGAAAACAAGTATAGAAGCAATTAGAGGAAGTCTAAGTACCACAATAGACAACAAAAAAGTGCTAAATAAAAAAAATCGTAAAAGCCAATAAATAGATCCATTGAGCCAAACCCATTTATTGCAAAAGTGAGTATTGCACTTTACAAGAAAAATAAGCAAATTTAACCTGTTTGGCAAAATATAATTCCAGACCCACAGATAAAAAAAAAATGATTTAAAAATTCGTTTCCTAACAGCGTAAAGATTTTCAACTGTTCATGCATGCGTGTTTCAAAAATTATTAATCCTATTTCCAGTGAATGTTGTTTGATCCGTAACTAACAGGCATTTAGTAAATTTGGGTTCAATTTCATTTTTCTGCAAGAACCAATGGCAAAACTGAGCTCGCAGCTCAGTGCATATGATACATTTGATTTTATTAAATAAAACATTAACTTGTTTCGCTTTTTTTTTTAATTTTACAAAAACTCACCTAAAAATAAATGTATGTATTCAAACAACTTTAATTATTACTCAAATATTAACTAATTAAATCAAATAAATGTTCACTATTGTCATTGTTTGCCTCTTCCGCATATCAAATAGCAAGCAAACAAAAGTATAAACTCACTCAGCTGCCATTAGAACACGCATCGCTGACAAAATCAATGAAATGGAAAACTGCAGCTTACCTAAAACAAGAAAACACAATTAGCAAATTTATCCACACTCCATGTATTCTTGCATGGGAAACACACACACATATTAAAAAAAAAAGGATTTCCCGGATATATCCCATAGTATTCGACTTGTACAGGGTACTTAGTCCTCCCCCATACCATTTAATTAATCCGGACGACGTGCGGTCAGCAACCGGCCGGCGATAATGAATTTTTAAACGGGCACAGATTTACGCCAAACACCCGGCACTCACATACAGACGCCCATTTGCATGTAAATTTAAACCCCAATTAGGGATGTCGGAGCGAGCACACACACAGCTCGTTAGCCGAGCAGAGAGGAAGCTTTTGCAAATATTTAATTGAATAAGCAAATATGTTCGGTGAGAAAAAAAAAATGTTCCGAGATGCGAATAAAAATGTCGAGTTAATTTACTTGTTGACAATTTGTTTTAATTAAATATTTATATACCGAGCGGTTTCATTTGCACATTGCTTTCTTGGTGGTTCAGATTCAATTTAGAAAGGTTTATATCTGTAAACATGTTATCACATATATAGTATGATTGATTTGCAAGGAACTGGTACTGATTTAGTATACAACAAGATTTCATGTTATTAAATTTATGTATAGTTTAGCTAAATTGTTAGTGATTCAATATAACTTTCGTTATTTCTAGACTTGAGTACTACATTTGTTATTTCAATTGCGCCATAGACGAGAAGAAATAAATTTAGAGAAATATTATCAGTCATGGCACATACCCACTAGTAGATCTAAATATTAAATTACTAGTTGGAATCTATGAGATATACAATTATTTTAATCATTTGCATAGTAATATTCTTTTGTAGCTGGAAGTAGTAACAGCGTAATTCTGAACCAATCATTACAATGCATCTTTAATGGCTGCTCATGTCAACCACCCTTCCGTGACAGCATCGTATAGCTCAACAATTTTGATCATCTCCAGGGTATATTTTTTAATTTCGACCCACGGCCTTATTCAGAGTGTTAATAATAATAAATAACGCACCGTTCTTGAAACGCAGGTAGAAGAAGAGGTCCCGCAATTATTGATAATGCATGCTGTGGATAACGCGCGCGCGAGTTTCTCTCTACGTGGTCACCGCTCTCAACAATATCATTTACATTACGACCACAATGATCCCCCTTCGGCCCGGCAAAAGCCGCACACAACAGATACAAGCAAATTGCATTCCGTATCGAGAGGGGATCGTACGGGGGGTGTTGATATTCAGACGGTGAAAAGCCAAGTTTGTTTGTTGGGTCCCGAACAATTAGTACAATTGCACGCGCTAACTGTACCACGGGTTTGCATTATCGAGTTGGTTGGTGTGTGGAGGGGTGAGTGCGGGGGCATGTGAAAGGACAGACGGACCGCTGAAAGGCGATTGATTTATTGTGTTTCCCGATTGATACATTACAAAGTGATCCGCGCCGACAATGCTATGGAAACCAATGGACGACTCCCAACGACGATCAAGAGGATCACACAACGGGATCAATGTATTGTAACTTATTGAAAAAATATATGACATTGATGAAGTTTGTCATTTATTTGAATAAAAAATATTCGATTTAACATCTGATCAATATAGCATGTATAAGATATAAATAAATTATTAACTAGTCTCAAAACCAACCAATTATATTATACACTCAAGTGCAAAATTAACAATTTGATTTTTCAATATATTTTGACCAAAGTTTGCATGTATATTTAATTTTAGCATCACATCATCCGTAAATACTGCATTTTCATAAATATTTCAAAGTTTTACAAGTTTTAAAAACTTAAATGTCTATTGGGTACAAACATTAAAATAAAAGAGAACACGTGGGTCCAGAATAAGTTATTTGCTCACAACTACTTTTGGAATTGGAAGATTCTGGGAAACAAAACATTACACGAGAACTTCAAGACATGACAGGCGTAGCGTATCAAATGCCAACGAAGACCATTTTATTTGAATTTAAGCGTTACTTAATAGCACGGGATACCTTTCTTTTAAAGCAAGATAATGCTCGTTCATACAAAAAAAAAATCAAAATGTGATATTATATTATGAATAACTTACTCGGGAAATACTAAATTTGGAAGTTAATTCCACGTATCGATAGTACTGTTAAAGAAATCTCTCTTAAAAGTTTCGGTCCTACATCTCTGAACTGTCGGTAAATATTTGTTAGAATTCCTAGCAAGCCTTGTACTTCGAGTAAATATTTATTTAGATGGCAATATGTCTTGTGTTTTCGTTTGAACAATGTTCATTGAAATATCTATAGAAAATGTATCAGCAAAACTATGCTTGTGTTGTAAAGTATCTAAATCATTAGTCAATTTTGAATCGGCAATGATTCGAATAGCTCGTTTTTGAATAGAGTTTAGAAAAGATAGTGTAGTTCACGATGCTCCTCCCAATACTTATATTCAATATAAGAAAAAAATAGTTTTATATATATGCAAAAGTTGAAAAGAAATAAAAAAACATTTACATCTATCAAGAAATACTAGTTTTCTAGATACTTTCAAAGCTATGCCTACAACATGGTCGTTCCAGAGAAGATAACCCCTAAACGATAAATTGAAGCAGATTTAGATATGGATTAGTTGTTTAGTTTAATATTTGGTACTGATGATATCTTGGATTTTGATTTTGAAGAAGTTGAGTTTTTTTAGAGTTAAAATTGACCATGTTGGGAGTGCCTCATTCAAATATTGGTTTGAAGTCTTTGTTTATAGATGCTACAGATTCTAACCTAGAAGACTCAAGACGCTTTGCCAGATTTGTCAATATGGTCTTTGGAAATATGAAAGGTGGTAGCATCGGCAAAACTACAAATAAGACTTTTAGTTATTTGATTGAAGAGGTTCATTAATGTAAATCAAAAATAAAGTTGAAGATAGAACAAAAACCTTGGGAAACACCAGCATTAAAACCATCAATTCTAACTATAATTTTTGTATTGTCAAAAAAAAGATTTACAGATTTATGATCAAGACCTATACAATAGAGCTTGTTGATAAGATTACGATGCCGTACCCAATCAAATGCTTTGAAAAGTCTTAAGCTACTGCAAGATTTTCTCCATATTTATCTAAAGTAGAATTCCATTTGTGACTAACATAAGTCAGAAGATCTGTTGTCGAACATTTTGATCAAAATCCATATTGAGTATTTGAGATGAAGTTATTTTGTTCTAAAAACTGAACTATGTAAAAACTAAAATATTATTATAAAGGATGGTTGAGACCTTTACTACGTGGTAATCCATAATAATAATAAAATAAAACACTGTATTTGTGGTAAAAAACGTAGACAGTGTTTTATTTTATTATTAAAATATTATTATTATTTTTTTTTTTGACAAATTATAATTTAAAGAATCAGTCTCTTTCTCTCTGCTTTTTCTTTTAGATTAGTAACTATTGTTTTGATCATTTCGAAGAAGGGTATTAAAGATTTTGTGCTACCTTGCAATGAATTTATTGTGTGCAGGAATCAACCAAAATTACTAAAATGATCTCCACACTGCTGTATTGTTTAGGACATGTTGGGACAACGCAACAAATCCATCGCAACCGTTATGAGTTTAAAACGCTTGAAACATATATTACATATGAGTGAATATTCCAGAAAAAAAGTACATATGATTATGCAGTAGTGGCAGCTTCTCATAAGAGTTTGTTACATGTATCGTGCTAGATTAGTTCAAAACTAAAATATACGTTTTATGTACAAGGTCATTATAAAAGTTTGGGATTATCTTCTTCTTCTGGTGCCACTCCTATCGGAGATTGGATATCATCAAAGCTAATCTAATTTTGTTAATAACACTTCTAAACAGTTCGTTGGAGCTACAGCCGAACCATTCCCTTAGATTTCGCAGCCATGATACTCGTTTTCGTCCTATGCTTCTCCGTCCTTTAATTTTCCCTTAAATTATATTTCTTAGTAATGCGAATTTTTCCCCCCTCATGACGTGTCCTAGATATTGCATCATCCTCTTTTTAATGATGACTTCGCGTTCTTGATTCATCCGCCGGAGGACCTTCACATTTGTTATTTTATCGGTCCACGGTATCCTAAGCATACGGCGGTAGCACCACATCTCAAAGCTTTCGATGTATTTTATGTTGTTCTGTTTAAGTGTCCATGCTTCTACTCCATAAAGCAAACCGCTGAAGACATAGCTTCTCAGCATTCGTCTACGGAGAGGAAGGTTTATATCGCGGTTGCATAATATTTTTCGCAATTTATTAAATGTTGACCGGGCACTTTGAATACGACATCTTATTTCTTGTTCGTGGTCGGAAGAGCTATTGATCCGTGTTCCAAGGTACCTGTATTGCGTAACCTTTTCGATCCGCTCACCATTAATGCGTATATCAGACAAGTTGTTCGGTGACTTAAAGATAACCATATACTTGGTTTTTCTGACGTTCATTGTGAGACCATAATTGTTGCAGTGGTTGTTCATATCTTCAACTAGTTGTTGTAAGTCGACTGCATTTTCTGCTAGGAGTACAGTATCATCCGCGTACCTGATGTTATTAATGGTATCTCCGTTTATTACCATTCCTTCCGTTTTTTCTGAGAGGGCTTCTTGACATATTGTTTTGCTATATACATTAAACAATAGTGGTGATAGTATGTATCCTTGACAAACTCCCCTGCGGATTTCAATTTTCTCTGAAAGCTCATTCTCTATTTTGATTTTAGCTTTCTGGTTCCAATACAGATTAATGATTATCCTTAAATCTCTATCATCTATTCCCTTGTTCTTCAGAATTTCTCTAAGTTTTTCGTGTCGCACTTTGTCGAATGCCTTCTCAAAATCTATAAAACAGGCATGAATATCCTGGTTCATGTCAAGGAATCTTTGGTTTAGCACGTTAAGAGCGAATAGTGCTTTTCTGGTACCTAATCCTTTCCGGAACCCCATTTGCGTTTCACTGATATGAGTCTCTAACTTCTGGTAGATTCTGTTATGTATTTTTTGAGAAACATTTTTAGCAGGTGGCTCATCAAGGATATTGTTCGATGGTCGGAACAGTCTCTTGCATTAGCTTTTTTGGGAAGCGCAGTGAAGGTCGATAGTAGCCACTGTTCAGGTATTGTGCCAGTGCTATATATTAGATTAAAGAGCTTTAATAAGTCTGTAATGGAATTTCGTCCATTAATTTTACCAATTCCGCTGGAATTTCGTCGGGTCCGGGTGATTTTCTGTTTTTAGATTTACGTACCCCGTATTTCACTTCTTCTCTCAATATGCTTGGTCCGGTTTGATCCATCTGTTCTTCCATATGATCTGGTCTATCATCTTTAAAAAGCTCTTTTATGTATTCAGTCCATCTGTTTAACTTGTCTTTTATGTCCACCAGTATGTTTCCATGGACATCTTTAAGTAGCCCCGTCTGCTTTTTGTTTCGGTCACCTGTAATTTCTATGATTTTTCTGTGTACATTGAATTAATCATATCTCCTCTCATATTCCTCCACTTCTTCGCATTGTTCTTTCAGCCAGTTCTCTTTATATAATCTTGTCTGTCGCTTTGTACTTCTGATGGATAGTTTTACATTTTCGTCTCTCTTCCATTAGACTTAAAATGTCTTGTGTCATCCAGACTTTGTTCTTGTTGGGCGAAGAGGTTAGGTTTTCTTCTGCAGCTTTTCTTAATATTTTTTCAACGTGTCTCAATTTTTCGTTTACATGAGATTTTCATTAATGTCTTCTGTTGTTTTTTTTTTATGTCTTCGTTATTTAGATTATTCACATCAATTGACTTTGTACTTGGTCTTTTTATTTTCTTTAGTTTGAATGAAATCACAGCAATTGCAGGGTTGTGATCAAAACCAATATCAGCTCCTGGGTAAGTCTTTGAGCGTTTGACAGCATTTCGATATCTCTGCTTCATCAAGATGTAATCGATCTGGTTTCGTATAATCTTTTCTTTAGTATGACTAGGGGATGTCCAAGTGTAGAGCCTTCTCTTTAGGAACTTGAAAAGGGTATTGGTTATTACGAAATCTTTGTTTTGACTGAATTCCATATTCTCCTACATGTCCCTCTACTTTACCTTGTCCAACCTTGGCGTTGAAATCGCCCATTACGATGGTGGTATGATGTGCCTTTGTTGTTCGTAGGATTTCTTCTAGGCCGTTGTAAAATTGTTCGATTTCCTCCTCATCTTTGTCTGCTGTCGGAGCATATATTTGGATGATGTTGATTGTGCTTGAGTTACTTTCCAATTGTAACATTAAAATTCGATCTGAGTAGGGTGTGAAACTGTGGACGAATTGATTGATTTTCTTTGAGACGATAATGCCCACTCCATAACGGTAGGATATTTTATTATCATTGATGTTCCCTGCGTAGTAGTACATTTCTTCGTTGGCAGTTGTGCATTTCCCTGATCCATGCCATTTTGTATCACTAATACCTAGCACATCGATGTTCATTCTGTCCATTTTAGCTGTAGCATTGTCGAGTTTTCCTGGTGCAAATAAACTTCTCACGTTCCAGGTTGCAATTCTCAAGGCTGACCGGGGGATTTTTCGAACCCTCTGACCATTTAAGGTCTGCCCGGGACTGAGGGCCGTGATTCTTGTTTTCTCAGCCATGATGATTTAACTAGGAAGAAATTATGAGGTGGTTTTCCGTTGCCTTCCTTATCACAGTGTTGCAGCCGTTTAGATCAAGATGTGATTATCGCCTGCAACTGCCCGGTATCGAGTCTTTAGGGAAGTAAATCTTCGATAGCGTCTACCCGGTAATAAAGTAGCTGCTGTCCTACACCATGCTAGTTTTGGTCCGCCCCGGGTATTTCATTTCCCCGGTACCACCTACATATATCTAAGAGGCGTTCCCCTATCCGCCATCTGGGGAGGCGCCCGATGTGGGACTAGCAACCCCTCACGGGTTTGGTTTGGGATTATGTAACCATCTAATGTACGTTTCTTTTCATATGTTTACAAGGCGCGTTCGTTTCGCAATATCACTGAAATTTTGATCACTTGGTAATGACGTTAAATATTACTTCATTTTTGTTTAAAATGATGCATTTTTAAGAACAACAAATCTCACTATATTTCAGATCAATTTATTCATTTCCCGCCATATTTTTAAATTTATGTTACCGAAACTACTCGTTAGTTGATGCAATTGCAAAGTTGGTTGCGTATATAGATGGCATCTTCCCCAACAGGTTATGTTATGAAATACTTTCTGACAGCTGACTTAATAAAGGCATGTTCGTTTTGCATTACTGAAATCTTTATCACTTCAAAAAAAAAAAAAATTAAAATTAGTAGAATTAATTAACTCTACTATACAGGGTGTAGATTAATTGGCGGATAAACGCCAGGTAACTTTGTAGACCGTGCCAAAAGAAAACGAAAATTTTAATTCCAAAATGCTGAGAAACTTTTCGTTTGGGCTCACGAGATCCTCAAAGTTTCGTTACGCTTGGCAACGTAGCAAAATTTCTCTATTTAAACCTATAATGTAGGCAACTTAATACACACATTAAATGTTATTATTTATTATAAACTACAAATGTTCATATTGGCCACAGTTTACATCTAAACACTATATGGTATCAAATTCATGACATTCTCAAGCATCACCGGCGTAATTTGCATATTCATTCAAACTAAAAGTCATAATAAAATAGAAATATCAACTGACATTCATTGCATAGCCTACGTTATAATTTGATATTTATTTCTATAATTCAAACCTATAATATAGGCAACTTAATACACACATCAAATATTATTTATTATAAACTACAACTGTTTATATTGGCCACCGTTTACTTCTAAACACTATACGGTATTGAATTCATGACATTCTCAAGCATCACCGGCGTAATTTGCATATTCATTTAAAGTAAAAGTCATAATAAAATAGAAATATCAACTGACATTTATTGCATAGCCTACGTTATAATTTGAATTTTATTAAAAAATTTGCTACGTTGCCAAGTGTATTTTTTGTTTAAATTTGATTTATTCTTGGAAAGTAATTTGCACATTTTTTAATATTTTTTTATTATTAATTTTTAATAAACCTCGTAACTTTTATTATACTAAAAAAGAAGGTACTTGGTACATAAAATACGCAATTAAAACAATATTTGTATTGACAAAATTGAAACTTTGAGGACCTCGTGAGGCCAAACAAAAAGTTTTTCAGCATTTTTTAATTAAGATTTTTGATTTCTTTTGGCACGATCTACAAAGTTACCTGGCGTTTATCCGCCATATATTTTTTATTGGTTTTTGAATCTTTTACTTCATTATACTTTTTAACTTTTATTGATTTTTATACTTATTTTAAATTTGCTGCTTGTTTTATCAGTGATCAAATGAATTTGGTTTGAAGGTAGTGCTGTTGCGACCTGACTGGTAGCTTGATTATTTCTATTTCATAGGTGATATGACAACGCCGCACTTACAATTTTACGAATATAAATCACTTTAAATGATGTAAAGTAAAAACATCAGTCAAACAAACGCAAAAACTGATGCGACATGACCGAAGTGATTGATGTGAACAATGTCACAAGTTATATGGCACGCCGAACGCACAATATTAGTAATATTTATCACTTTAAGTGATAATATCACACAAACAAACGCACGTATTGATTACATGTTCTTAATTGACAGTTGCAAACAAAATAATAGCTTGGTGCTACTAAATTATTGAAACAAATAAAAAAAATAAAATATTCTCTTCATCTGTATACATCCTTATAACCTTGCTTGACAGTTGAAATTGAACTGTCAAAACAAAGTAAATAATTTGGTGCACAATTTTAAAAAAGCAGCATATTTAAAGTGATTACATAATCCCAGACATTTATAAAGACGATGTAGATATTTTATAGAAGCTACAGTTTCTATATCAAATTGAACATTGTCCATTCATCTGCAAAATATGCCAACATTCTTATAATATTACAGCGGGCCAATTAGTCTTTAAACAAAAACTCACTTGTTGATCTGAGATATTTCTTTTTCTTCTTTATGTGGCTTCTCCTTTCCGGAGGTTTGCAACTATCATCGCTATCTTCATCTTGGAAGCAGCAGCACAGAATAACTCTTGGGATGTGGTGTTATACCATTCTCTCAGGTTACGCAGCCATGAGCATCTGCGCCTACCGATGTTCCGCTTGCCTATTATCTTCCCCTGCATTATCAATTGGAGTAGTTCGTATTTTGCTCCTCTGGTTATGTGCCCTAGATATTGCAGCTTTCTTCTTTTTATTGTTTGTATGATTTCTTGTTCTTTGTTCATACGTTCTATCACTTTAATGTTTATCACTTTGTCCGTCCATAATATTTTAAGCATTCGTTTGTAGCACCATACTACTTCAAGGCCTCTAGCTTTTTTATTTCATTTTGCTTTAGAGTCCATGCTTCCATTCCATAGAGTAGTAGATATTTAACAAAATCTTAATTCATCTGTTAATAGTAGCGACAATGATAGTAAAAGTTAACCAATTTTATGAACTATTTGGAGAACTGTAAAGTAGTGAAGTTCTTGTGTGTCACATATTAAAAATAAACACAGGCTCAAGATGCTCTGTGATCTAGAAACGGTAGTAGCGTAGGTAAGTAAGAAATATTTATACTAATTTTGTTGCATATAAGCTCTTTTCACATTCATAATGACATTAATAAAAAAAATATTTAAGGTTTATATTTACGTTTGAAAACACAAGGCAAAGATCTACAATAGATTACATACTAACTAATAGATACATACACCTATCTCAAATTCAAGACATAAAAATTTTGAATTCGGCTAACGTAAGCAACGATTAAAGATAAATACATCAATATATACATCAATACAAAAAAATAACGTGGAATCACTGTGGAATAATTCAATTTTCACATCTAGGAATTTTGCCGCAAATTCAAAAATTCCACCCTAAACTATTAGACATTGCAATTTAGTTGACAGTTGTAATACTGATGATATTCGATTCTTTGGTTGAAGCAACATGATGGAACTATGACTACTTTGCACCACTAATTACTAAACTATTGGGTTCTGTAACGTGCACGCAACATCGAAGCAGTACACGACACCAGCTTGTACAATTCATTTACATTGAGTTTGTTACTTGTAACATGTACGCAGCTGTGGTGACGCCGTGTGTTCGTTTATTAAGCTGTCTGACTATCTGCCGATGAATTTTCTGCCAGAGTCAGGTGTCCTCTACAAAAGCGTTCTATGGCCAAAATACAGTCCGATCTGAAAATATTTCCAAAACTCATGCATTTTTTTGTCACCAGCTCCTGAACTAGTAGCTGAGCCAAATACATTTAGAAATACCAACCGGCTATAAAAACTAATATAAGTCAACAAGAGAATAGGGTTATGAAAAAAGAATACAACAAAAGCTATAAAAACACTAAGCAAAAATTAAAAACTCTAATACAAAAAACTCAAGACAAAAAAAAGACTTTGACGCAATAATTAGAAAAAAAAAAAACAAAAGTAACAGAAAATCGAAGGATATCACAGAAAAAAAAGAAACTGATAGAAATTATAGAAAAAAGTGGTTGGGACATTTTAAATAGAGATTTCACAAGAAATTAAAAAGGAAAATTTACTTACATCGGAGCAAACCGGCAAACCCTAATAGACGTAGTTATAAATAAGATTGGAAACAAGTAGATAAATTTAAAGCAGGAATAAGAATAGAACCAGACAACCAGCCATTAGAACTGAGAATATGTGAAGAAACAGTAATAAGACAAAAAATAAAAACAAACAAAATGAAAAAAAGAGTAGCTAGGACAGAAAAAAACGTATTAAAAAATCTGAGAAAAATTAGAAAAAAATGAATAAACGTAAATAAGATAATGAGGAAATTAGAAAAAACTATCAGAAAAGCGGTAGTGAAAAAACATCGTCGGTGAAAGTGCAGACGTATTTGCATTTTTGTAAAAAAAAATGTATCTCATTCAAACCGGGGCTGATCTACTCATATGTGTACAAAACTTCAAATCTCTCAGTTTAATTAGAATAAATAAATATCATATTATGATTCATAATAATTCAGAAAAATAAAACATGAAATTGATTTATCTATACTTGAACTATAAAGTTTTTATCGTCTCCCGTAAAATTGTTGTGAATGTACATAAAAGGTTTTTTGCACGTTCACCGACGACATATCAGTAATAAATGAAAGCAAATAGAGAAACAAGAAAGACAAACAAGAAAAATATCTACAAAAAAGCAAAAGAAATGAATTTTTTTTGAAAAGTTTAGAAAAATATTTTAGAAAAAAATTAACCTATAAAAAACAAAAATGATAGAATTCAGAAGAAGTGTAGAAAAAAGTGGATGAGTAAATATAGAATAACCAAGGTAATGGTAATTTTTTAAAAATATTTTGGATATGTTTTTTGAACAAATAATAGCGAGAGTGAGCATATTAAGTAGTAGAACAAAACTTGATTGTATGAGAATAAAGGGGCTTATGTTTGATAGTTCAGTTAGGAGTATGATATTGTACGGGTCAGAAATTTGGGGATAGAAAGAACAAGCAAAATTAGAAGCAATACCTACAAAATATTGGCGGTGGGTACTGAGCTTAAATAGAGAATTACAGAAACTGATACATAGATATGGCACAAAATTATGAAAAGAGATAGAGATATACAAAAAGCAAGAGAGAAGAATACAAGTACAGGGGTTTAGATACAACGCAAATTATGAATATATTATAGAATATAAACTGCGATGTACCTAGAGAGCAATAGATATAGTAATAATGATAAAAAATGTATTGCAAGATGTAGATGTATTAATAAAAAGCGAGTGACAACATTTTGGATGAAAGAGGATTCCAAAGTATGCAGAATGTGTGAAGGGGCTAAGGAAACTATGGAACATATGTTAAAAGTGTGTAACAAGATGAGAGAATAAGAGATGTAAAAATGTGAAATATTGAAAGAAGACGGAAGAGCGATAGAATAGATGAGGACAGTTAAAAAAAAGAAAAGAATAGAAGAACAAAAAAATACAAAGATTGCTTATTGGGTGTATTTATAAATATTATTATTTGTTATTTTGAGAAATTATAGATACCTGTAAATATGTAAATGCTATGTAACTTTCAAGACTAAAAAGCAAGAAATAAACATATTATTATTATTAACCAATAATGTCCTAACAGCCGAAATCGATAACATGATATAAACATAGCCTTATCTTTACCAATAATTTTAAATTACAACACAAGAACAGTACACCTCAGTTGTGGACAAGTTTCATTAATTACATTCACTATAATTACACAAACTCAACAAATCAAATTTATTTTCATCCAACCAACGGTGCATTCGTAATATTTATATTAAAAACAATGTTACGCCTTCGTAATTGATTATAAAAGTTAGGTGGTGCTTGCAATTAAATTAAATAAGCACATTTAATATGTTATGAGTAGTGCACGATATATTTCGTGATATTAAATAGCAAACATGTTTTAATTTAATTAATTATAAATGTAACAAACGCAATAGTGCTGTGTTATTGCAACATATACTATTTTTAATTTAATTGTAATTGTTTTCTAGTTATATTTTTATTTTATTTATATTAAATTGACAATTAATTAGAGAGACATTCTTAAAATATAATAAATGCTCAGCAAAAAATTTCATCTTTCCCACGATATGGAATTAAAAAAATGCAGGTAATGTAATAACGCTTTAATCCACAATTTCACGAAAAATCCATCTAACGAAGCAATAAGGACGATCTGAAAAAATGTTAATCTTCTAAAACGGGCCGTATCGCTTTTAACCACATACATCCGGTGTTAATTTTAAAGATAATTACACAATTCAGGTAGCAATAGAGATTACAGTGAGGACCACACCGACGTTGCACTGTATCGGTCTTTACAAAATTACAAAGAGATTGAGATGTAAGTAGAATGATATAATTGGGGGGATCAAAAGTGGCGACAGTTGTAAAAAATAACCACAATAATTTCTTTTTTCTTTAAATTTTATTTTTATTTATAAGTAGACACGTATGGTATAAACCTAATACTTTAAGATGTTTCTAAATGCTCCTTGAAAGCTCTTCGAAAACTATCCAGATTTCCCATTAAACTTCACATGTGAATTGTGGCACCTGCCTTCGAGTGCGAAAAGATTGGAAGCATAGAGAAGTCCGCCTTTTAATCCCTGTCGGTGGAGATTATTTCGTTCTCATCAATTTGTAATCGCGCATTTCTTTTTTTCCTACTTCACTGATTATAATCTGCGGCGAATTATTCACAGACGTAATTAAATGTTGCCGCATTTATAAAGATTATATAGAGGCGTCGGCCGTACAGGAAAAAAATGTATAGTTGCATTGGCCTTATATTAAATTTAATTATATGATTGTTATCTAGTAAATCGTTCAAAATTCTATACGATCCAAATGATAGGTCAGATCAAATCTGTTACTTCCTTACCGATTAAATAGATTTTTTTGAATAATATTTTTGTCTGCTTAAACAAGACAGGATTGGTAAATAGAATTAAGTGAATTGTAAAACTATAAAGTAATAAAACTAAAACTTTATATTAAGCAATTATGAATATTTAATGGATTATATTATACGACTTGTTTTATAGTCCTGTCACATTCGCAATATTGGATATAATATATTATTAATATTATTAAAGGTAATATTGATATAATATTTGTGATGTAAATATGTAGATTTGATAAGAATTCCACGCAATCAAAGTTTGCCATAATTGAATGTAAAAGTTATTTAAGTAAGAAACTTTAGTCTGCTTAAAAGTGACAAATTAGTAGTAGGTGATAAATGAAAAATAGATAAAACATTTAATTTAATTAAATAAAATTGGTTCTATTAGAAAAAATAATTAATTAATGTCGGGGAGATATTACTCGTCTGATTTTAACACAAAAAGTTCTTATAAAGTTATGGTCTAAAATGCTTAATTTTTGAAATTTACGGTAATTTTTTTAACGTAATATTTAATTTACTGGATCAAAATTAGATGAGCTGAATAACAACAATTTATTTAAATTAAAAATTAAATTGTAATAGTGCAATAATTAATAATTATTATTAGTAACAATAATAATTAACAAAAATATTAAAAGAAGAAATATGAAGATGCATACAAAGTTCAAAACAAAAATTATAAAACATGTTGAAAATGTAATCTTCCTGCTCGAATACAAGCATCAATTCTTCTCCTCATAGATTGACGGACTCTTTGGAATATTCCTGGGCTACGAAGCTACGATTCTATTTCTTAGCTCTTCTTCTGTGTTTATTGGCGAGTTGTAAACCAAACATTTTAGGTGTCCCCAAAAGACATCAAGATTGTTTAGCTCAGGAGACCTAGCAGGCCACGGTTGAGGTCCTCCTCGACTTATCCAACAATCGTTGAATGTTTTGTCCAAAAACCGACAAAGTTGGATACTAAAATGTGGAGGTGCACCGTCGCGTATAAAACAAACTTCTTTTCTCATGTTAAATGAGATATTGTCAAGGAGATGTTCTTGAAGAAATTCAAGATACAATTGTTAGAGTCTTCTTAGCAGAAAAAATGACACTATCAAAACATCTTCTATTACTAGGCGGTTAAAAATAAGTTTTTCTAAAATCTTAGAAAAACTTATTTTTAACCGCCTAGTAATTTATTTTGACAAATAAAACTATTTTTTAAAAAATCAATTTGGCTTCAGGAAAAATCTTGGTACAACAGATGCTATAATGGATTTCTGTTATAAACTTATAAAAGAGCTTGAAGAATCAAAAAAAGTAATGGGCATATTCTGTGATCTGTCCAAAGCTTTTGATTGTATAAATCACGATCTACTTTTATCAAAATTAGATTTTTATGGAATTAGAGGAATTCCTTTTAATCTACTTACTTCATATCTTTTGGACAGATCACAGACTGTGTTCCACAATAATACATTTAGTAGTATATCCGTTGTGAACGTAGGGGTACCTCAAGGGTCAATTTTGGGGCCGTTGTTGTTCATAATTTTTGTTAATGACATTCCTTTGCACTTGCCAGGTCACACAATATTATACGCAGACGATACAAGCATTCTTGCTTCGAGCAGAAGCTTAGATGATTTAAAGACACATGTAATCGAAATTGAAACCAAAGCTGATGAATGGTTTGGATCTAACAAACTAGTTTTAAACCAATCCAAAACTAGTCATGTTCTTTTCTCAGGTTCAAATAGTAAAGAAAGCCAAAATGTTAAATTTTTGGGAGTTACTGTAGATTCTAATCTTCGTTGGGATATCCATATAAATAATGTCTGCGCTAAGTTAGGAAATGCAATATATGCCATACGGAAAACACGGTTAATAGCTGGAGAAGATGCAGCTCGAGTAGTGTATTTCACTTTATTTCACTCGATTATGGTTTATGCTATTCAAGCTTGGGGCAACGCAAGTACAGCCAGCAGAGTTTTTATATTGCAAAAAAAGGCAGTAAGGGCAATACTGGGATTAAATATAACTGCATCGTGCAGGGAAAGTTTCAAAAAATGTGGCATTCTGACATTCTCGTCAGCTTACATATTGTCAAATATTATTTATGTTCACAAAAAGCAACGTTATTACCCAAAACATGATCATCCTTACCAAACAAGAAATAAAGAAAAACTTTTAGAACCTTTTTACAAACTATCTAAAAGCAAAAAAAATGATTCTTGTATCAAATTATACAACCATCTACCGGAACGCTTTAAAGCTTTGAATTTAAAATTATTCAAAAAACAAATAAAGACCACATTCCTCAGCAAATCTTTTTACTCCATAAAGGATTTTTTTGATTGTACTTTTAATTAAATTTATTTTTTTTTGTATCAAATATTTATATGCAAATTATTGTATTGTATGCTTAATTTTACTATATATTTATCGACTTATTACGTACAACATATTGTATTTTTTTTCTATACGTTGTAACATGTAATGAATAAACTATTATTATTATTATACCAGCTAACACATTCACGGAAAATTAATCTTGGAAATTTTGTTCACTTATTCCGTGTGGATTTTCTCCAGCCCACAAATGGTTGTTGTAAAAATTCCGTATGCTTCGTCATAAAATAATACTTGTTGATCAAATAAGGGATTTTCAAGCAACATATAAAAAAACTACTGACAAAAGTTCAGACGTAATAAAAAATTACAGGGAAAAAGAGCCTGTAGACTTTTAATATGATACGGATATAATAAATGATCTTTTAAGATTTTCCATACCAGAAAATGTGTGATTGGCAATACTGGCGCTATTTTTCTTGTATTCGTACTAGAATAATTTTCAAAAAGTAAGTTTAAACTGTGTTGGCAGCTTCTAGTGTAATCGTTGTCAAAAGTCAATATTATACCTTTACAGTATTCCTCAACCGCTACCATCAGCTGCTGAAAGTACTTGAAAACCAATCCAAAAAGTAAATAAATAAGATGTAAACTACGGAGAAAGCCGCACAGCCACGCCAATCCAAATAAAATTAACCAATATATTTTTTTAATAAACAGTCATCTGATAAGTTCCAATAATCTAGATAAGTGCTGCAATCTAATTAACCTTAAAGTCATTGAAGTACTTTACAGTTGTCCTTATTCACACACAGACCAATAAACTCTTTGAGATGTGTCTATTAAAGTACATTTTCATTGCTTAGCATGAAGAACATTGAAGTACTTCACAGATGTCTAAGAATAATCACACATACCAAAAAGATCTTGGGGTATGTATAACAAAGTAGATTGGAGCTCTGGGGTTACTTGCACATAAACCAAAGAAGTTTTAAAAGTGTAAAAATGCATCGACATTGGGATCATTGAATTATTTCACAGTTATCTCAGGTTATTCATACCTAAACCAACTAAGTCTTAAGAATGTGCATAAAGAAGTGTGTTTGAATTGAAGTAATTTATCGAGTATTTTGGCATCACGGCCTACGAGATGTATGCCACAAAAAATATATAACTACTAATTAAAAAGTCTTTAATAATTCCATGTAAGTTTGGTTGATAGAAAAACCCGCAGAATCAATGGCATTGGCAGTAGTATGCTGATATGAGAAGACAAAATGAGCCGTACCAAGTCAAAAGAAGCGGCGGTATTACTGCCACAAACAAGCAGAGCAAATAAAAAGATCGTTCAAGCATTCCGCTAAAGCAATCGTAGTTACCACATCGTTATTAGAAAGCAAAGGTCCGTCTTTAACTAACTCTGTTCAACTGAAACCGCTCCCAGCAAGATCCATACAAAATGACAAGCGCTTTACGTAGAATAACCTTCACACCACTAAGCAAGAAATAACCAGAAAATGTCCAACCAGAAATCAACGTAAAAATATCTTGGCACAAAACATAGATTAAATTCACGAGCAGATAATAGAAGTAAAAACCAGCTTGGCAAACACAGCAATGCTATACGCTGTTATGTAAAACGCAAATTAGTTTTTAATGTTGTCAACAACATAAAAACCGCAAAAATGAAAGCAGCAACCAGAAACATCCTGAAGATTCCGTATCGATTTACAACCTGCTCCACGCATGCAAATATATAAGCAAAGCGACACAAAATTAACCAAAGTAGACGTAGTAAATTACAATGTAGTAGAATCGTTAAATTTAGAAGTGATAACAATAAAAAACATAGTCTGGATCGTTGAAAACAGAAACTGCTGAACAACCTTCTTAAACGTGACGGAAGAAAATACACCGGACGTGATAGTAAAAGCTTACAAAAATACCTACGTCTAGAATGCAACAAGCAAAACTCAAAATGCCCAAGGTTGTGACTAATTCTTCTTCTTAACCTCCAGTTACTCCATTGTTATATATTGGCTTCATCCATTTCTTGTATTTATCTGTCCACTTTTTTCCCATAATAATCTTGATGTCATCGATCCAACTCATTTAGAGTCTTCTCAAGTTTCTTTTAGTTTCGCAAGGTCTACAAAAGATTATTCTGTGTAACCATCTTTTTTCGCTTTGTCGTGCCACATATCCAGCCTATCACCACTTGCTGTGTACTTTTATTTTTTATTTTTATTTTTTATTTTTTTTTACGGATGTAGTGAGGTGTTGGCTTCAACAAGTGACCCTTGAGAATAACTAACGCATGGCAATACCTTTCGGTTTTCTTCTCTGAGTAAGTCCTGCTGTTAATTTGTCCTAGTCATTGTCTCTAATGTGGTACTAAGTTGAAGTGGGTTAGTTTCGGCCTCGCGAAATTCACGCAGTCTGCTGCGCCAACACATGCTGTCCCCAGCCCATCTCTCCATATACCCTATTGTTCTGCCCTCGTTCCTACACTGTCATTCTCCTCTCCTTTCTCCCATTCTTGTGTTATTCAGCCTAGATATTGGCATAGTTCTTAAGTATTTTCATAGTTTTTCTATATCTCTGTTCATCTTCCATTGCTTGGCAGACATAGTTGTTTTGGCCTTCTTTATTTCTTTCCTCTTTATTACTTTTTTCCATACTTTTTTGCTTCCTTTTAGCTTCTTGCTCCTCCTTCCTTTGTCTTCTGTGGCTTTTAATTTGTGTGTTTTCTTTCATTTTGGTTTACCTAAATCTCAAAGCTTCAAACTCCTCTATCTTTTTCTTCAGCACTGCCAATGCATAAATTCTTAGTGCTCTCCATTTGTTTTCGTTCTGCGTCGTCATGCGTGTCTTCTTGACAAAATATACATGTTTCCTCTTTCTCCATTTAATTATTTTTTGTAAGTACTTTCCAAAGGCTCCATGTCAGGTAAGTAGTTGTGTTGAATAGTAACACATTTTCGGTTTTTTCTCTACGCGTTCTATTATTTCTGATATTAGTTCCCTTGTCCATTCTCCATTTTCTCCTTCTTTCCACTGTCTTTGCCATCTTTCCATCATATTATCTCTCGCTTGTCTCTTTGCTTTTTGCTTACTAGTTCTTTCATTTATCATTTTCTTTGTACCTATTCTTTCTTCCACCATCTTGATGTGTACTGCATAATGTCTTGTACCCTCGTTTTAGCTCAGATGTCGCTATTGCGTATTTTGTCTTTTAGAGTAACCCATAGGATTCCACGTTCTAAGGCTCTTTGGGTAACTCAGTTAATCTGATAATTTTTTGGATATTGTCATAATTTCTAAGCCATAGGTACCAACGGAAAAAACGCAGATGTCATATACCATATACCTCTTTATCTTGTCTCTATCAGGATAAAGCTAAAGTTCATATGTATTGAGTATAGCCGTATCTTGTTTGACACTTCGTTTAACTCTTGTAGCATATTTCTAAGTTTTTCAATGTTAGTACTCAATAAAATATATCGTCTGCAAATATCAATTGACTTTATCACACCCCAGTTGCACTTTTTTGTGAGATGAAAAATTTGGAAAAGATGTTGTCATCTTTGCCAAAAGTTATTTTTTAATGTTTACGTAATTATATGTAAATATCCTTTATTAAAGTAAAGTATCTCAAATAAATTCGTGCGTCATCCAATGCTATCAAGAAGGAGCAATACTGTCAAACGCTTTATTTTTTCTGTAAGCGTCCTAACAGTTTGCAAATGATTAATTGTGCCAAATCCCTTTTGAAACCCTTTCTGTTCTAGAGGTTGATAGAAGAAAGAATTTGGTATTTTTCCTTCAAAGAAGCATTTATTTAGCAATGTTTCCATTGCATCCAATAGAGTGTTTCCACCCATTTTCACCATTTCCAATGTTGTTTGGCCTCCTCCTGGGGTCTTTCAACTTTTCATTTGTTTCAAGGCATGTCTGATTTCTGATGTCGTGATTTCAAACATATCTTCTGAACAAACATTTAAAATATACTTTGTATATACTTGTTATGGACATTGTAGATCGGCAAATATAAAAGAGAAAGCGGAAGAACACCAAAATCAGGTGACAAAAACTTAAAACAATACACAGACGTTTACAAACTTGTGCAATATAACTTCATACCACCTAGTAAACGGCTACGCAGCCTTCAGTAAAGCTTGAAGCGTAAGTTTCGGATAAAAACTTTTGATTCCGTGAAATAAAAGAATAATAGTAGAACCAGTTGTAGACCCTTCTCATTCAAGTTCCGCATGCAGTTCCGTGGCAGCATTCTTAGTCCCCACATCGTTACTAAAAACCAAAATTCCGTCTTTAACTAAGCCTGTACAGCTGTAACCGCAAACGAGAAACACTCCACGCAGAGTAACCACCACTTACAAGACAACTTAGCACTAAAACATACCAGTCCAAAGACAAGCTACAGACAAATCCGGACAAAATCAAAGATCATACCTGGAGCAACCCAAATCATATCAAGAATGTGTAATATTTAAAGTTCCATTAAAGTTAACAAAGCACCAAACCTTGATCTTCATCTCCTAGATCAACACCCAAAAACAAGAAGTAAAGTGACTCCTTTGACTTGTGACTAACGATCGGGAATCTTCCTCTACAAAACCCCAAACCGGTAATAGTGAGGCAAGCCCAATAAACGTGCAGAGCGGAGTAAACTGTACACCGCAGCAAAACAATGCAGTCAATTGAAATAAAAAATAACAACTTTAGTGTAATTAAATTGCAAACAATTAATACGACGACGTAATGCTCGGTGTAGTGTTTAGGTGATAACATTAAATTCGTTAATTGTTACAAAAAAAATTATAAAAATTTCAAAAAAAATTTCAATTCTTTCGTAAAGAGATCGTTTTCTTTATCAAACAACTTTTATTTCAAATGTTTTTCTGAACTACTAAGAGTTGTTTTTCTAGTTGGATATATAAAGTATCATAAAACTTTCTCATTTTTAAGTTTTTTAAACTTAACATCTTTTATATTAAAATTTGACTTGGCAATGTAAAAGTCAAATTTTAGACTAGCATGAAATTTTTATTTAAAGATTTTTTTTTCGAAATAAGTTTTTATTCCTTTTTGTTACACAAATCCGTAAACACCCTGTATCGAATTCTATGTTTTCCAGCTTCTCGATACTGCTTACCAACATTTCAGTAAAGTAATGGCAGCACTTCATAGCAATATACCAAACAAACCAGATAGAACATCAAAATAAAAACATATTAAATATATATAAAAAATAGTCTGCAAAAGTGCTGGAAGAAGTAATTATTTTTGTGTATTTACCAACTAACATACGTTGCTAACAGCCTGTCTTTCAACAATACATTCCTAGCGACCAATTACCTATTAATGAACTCAAAAATTATAAGTACTATGGAAAACGCCTTTGTTCCAGGCCCCAGAAAGTGACGTACTTTTAAATAATGGCAATGTCCAAGAAATTTTTCTCGTTGGCATTCATTAGTGTTAAATAATTTAAACCAATTAGTCGCATTGGCTTTTGACGACCCATTTTTCAAAATTGGTGTTACCTGGTTTCAACAATTTTTTAAAATATAGCTATCTGTCCCTACCGGAAGCATTTTCATTCAGGACATTATGTGTAGACGCGTAAAGTATATTTGTTACTATACTACATAGATGATCCCTTAGGTTTTATTTAAATAAAAATCACTCATAAGAAAAATAATAAATAATTAAACAAACAGTTTCAACCAAAAGAAGCTTTAAATTATGAGGTCAGATAAGATATAAATTGATTTAAGTAGTTGTTGCATATAAGTAACCAATTCTCAAAAAAAGTTTTTAGTTAAAAGCAGTTAAATCATTGTGGTTTTCAATGTGTTTATTATTGCTTCTGAATGTTAGCTGTTAAAATAGTGTCTAAGATACAATACATCACTACAAACACAATCGAGTAATATCAGTTTTACATACATCAATACTCAATTAGAATATTAATGACTTGTGCATGTTTGAATAGTATAAAAATACCATCACGCGTCGTTTCATTAACATTTTATAGAATATCTCGACATTTTCACAAAACGTTATCTTAAAGACTTCCCTTTATGTTCATTTTTGTAATTAAACCCTATAATAAATTAATAACTCTCAGCTCTCCTTTATCTAGATCTCATTAAGCAAAGATCTTTTGTTATCCCATCGAAGAGCCAGGACCCAACGGCATTAGGGTAATTACCTCGATGAATACCATCGCGAATCCAGCCAGAAAGATATCTCGAGATTATTAATTAATGAGCCGTTAATTATTTTTACCGTGCGATGCGAATCGCGCACATCGATTGATTAATCGATGGGGAGAAATGTGCCTGTGCTATGCACATTACATTTTTTATTTTCGTTTTTCGAAAGGCATGCACTAAACTTTGGAATTCCAGCCAGTTTTATTATGACGTTAAATATTTTGTGCGACTGCAAAATTAACCTCTGCCGCGATGCCGTGGAAGTCGTAATGAATACTAATCAGCCGTTAACGAATTCATCTACGTGAGACTGGAAAATATGCTCGTAAGAAAATTGCGAGAGTGGTTAATTATGGTTTGTAAAAGATTATGGGTTTCAAGGAGCTGTAAAAATAGTATAAATAATATTTAGAATTTTACGCTTTTACTTTAATTACGTGCGTTTTATACTGCAAAACTTTGTACTAATTTAAATACTTGAGAGATTATATCAATTAACTTTAACTTCAATTATCAGTTATCCTGATTCGTGCATATTTAAATCGCGTGCACATCGGGAGCGTTAAACAACTAGATATTATTTGGATATCCAAATCATTGGTTTAGCTGCCTTTACACATAAAATTTATCAAACTGATTAAATTTTTATATGATGCGCTTTAACAAAAATTTGAATGAACTCAAAGTAATAATAAAAATTATTTATATTATATTTTATAAAATATACATGTGCAAGCTAGATATTAAGATATGCATACATATCGAAAAAGTATTGTTAAGCAGTATATTTTGATTTCTAAAATGTACCAGATAATTTTTTTTCCAAAAAGTGGTCGACCTAAAGTTTTGAAATAAATAAAAATATTCATTAAATGAATGTAAACTTACAACAAGATGAGCACGTCAGTTATCTCAAAGATTCAATATAAATACGCATACCTCACACCGACACCAAAGTGACGACACCAGTCAGAATGTATGTAAGTATATAGAACATACATCACTTGGTTGCGCCACTAAACCACTTTTTATAAGAAAATACTTAAATCAAAAACCCAAAAATTTCCCGCTTGGTTGCTCGGTTGGGTAGCTGCAGTAACCAAAGTCAAGTCACTGTTTGCGCCACTCTAGTGTCCTAGTGAGGTATGGCACTCTAAATAATCAAAAAAGCTAATTGCACCCCTTTCGCTCAATTGAAAAACTAATTGCAGTAGTAAAATTCAATGTATATAATAAACAAAATATTGCGTCGATAAATAACTATAAACAATAATTTGAATTTAAAATTAATAAAAAAACTCTAAACAAGTTATAGACTCTTTGATTATAGAAGAAGTGGTTGAAAATCACAAAATAAAAAGCAAAGAACAGAAAAAATATACATACCAAAAAATTATTTACCATAACAGATGACTTTCTTCGTCAACTGAATGTATATTTTAAATAAGAATTAATGTAGAAATGTTAAATAGAGTAAATTTCAAACAACAATAAATCCAAGCCATCAAGAATGTTAAGGTTAAAAACATTTCAGCCGGTCATTCCGACTGTTATCGGCCACACCATCAACTGAAAAAAATACTCGGATTTCTGACTTTTAAGTAGCCCGAAAATCAGATTTATAATTATCTCTGGCATTCGAATTGAATTATTTTATTTTAATTTTGTATTAAAATCCCCTCTTCATGGTTTTACATTCTCTTTGACCCATATATCCTAGCAAGTTAATGTGCCAGTAATCCAAGTCCAGTCTAAAATTTTCTTCAACGTCCTCTACAAATCTTTATGTATTGTACCATCTTCAATGTGCTCTTAAGTTTCAAAATTAAACTTATGATTTCTAAAAGCACCAAACCTTTGATTGCTACACGTTTACCAAAAATGTCAACAATAGTTCGCGGGCTCTAACAATGCAAAAAAAACGCCGATGTGTTTATAGTTGATTTTTGTAAAATTCAGATACAATGCTATGCCTAGCTGCATTTTCTGAAATGTTGTGTCCGCCAAAAGTGCTCTCCAAGCGCTAGTCTTACCTAAAAGGAGTGTCTGGAATTCGTGCCAAAAGACGTTAGGTATCTTTCTTAGTGTGACGTCAACCACCCGATATTGATAATATTCTTCACCAAAGATTAATTATTCCAAAGTCTATTACGTCATCTGAGCAGCATCACGTACACAGCACTCAGCAAAAATCGCAAATATCAACGACACAAATTAGACAAAACCAACAAAAACAACTTCGCGGCCAAAACCAAACCACTAGACGTGACCAAAACCTTTTCTATCTTTCACAGCCATCAATTGTCCACTTCTGGATGTATGCCGCTCCAAAAATGCCCATCTCTTTCGTTCTAGGGTGGTCCGGCGTCAATGCGTTCCGGTTTTTACATCATCCGTTCATCTTCTCAATAGTCTTACGACTCCTTTCTTAGTTTTTCTTGGACGCCATTCTACCACTCGTCTTATCCATCTTGTTAAATCTTGCCAACAATCATGGCCTACCCAGTTCCATTTGAGTTAAGTTTTATAGTGTAGCCACTTTTTAACCGTCTGGCTATCGATAGTTACTGCCACGTCCCCGTCTCTCATGATTTTAGTTTTTTATAGACTCATTTTAAGGCCTAGATTTTTTTAATATTCAATTCTTTAATATTCTTACTAAATATTAGCAATTAATGTTTTCCATTTGAACTCCTTAAAGTTGTTTTCCAATGTTATTGTAAACAACTTCAGTGATATAGTGTCTTCATCTATCTCTACTTGTAGTGTAACATTTTTACAACAATAATGTAGTGGAGTAGGCGTGGTCAAAACTGATAGCTACTCACATCATTGCTACGTCTATAAAAACTTACAAATTAAACCAGTCACTTAACTAATGTATACCAACAAGCCTTTCGACTGCTAGCAGCCGACACGTCTACACCAAGAAAGCGACCCACTTCACCACCCAAAACCACCTAAAAAGCAACATGGTCAATGACAAGACCAAAAAGATCGGCTTCCTCGCTGGATTTCACCAAGATAATCTTAGTCCTGCGCAAAAACATCTCCAAAAAAATATCAACCATATTAACCGCCTCCAACGGGACCACCATCTTCCTCGTGGCCAGGCATAACACCCAGCCTGCCATAACACCGGTACCCCCGGTACATACCTCTCCTATCAAAATCAAGAAGATCCCTGCATCTTCAACCCACAAAGACTCCGGACTCCTCGGCCCAAGCCTCCTTCAAGAGGCTAGCCAAAAACCGCGGTCAACTCATCTCCGAGAACAAAGCACCGATAAAAATCCAGCAGAAGAGCAACGTTACCACCCCAAAAGATGTTCCAACCACAGATGAAGAATTCATGGTAGTGGACTACTCCAAGAAAGGGTGAGCCCCATTCAGTATCTAATAAGCCTTCAGCCGGCATCATAAGTCAGGTACACTTAGCGCCAAATGAGCCCATAAGGCCCAGGCGTCCACTTCTAAACGGTCTGCTAGCTCCATAGGCAATCATACAAGTCCAAACTCTTCGGTAACACCCGCGGGGTGTATCAAAACAAACACCTCCCGTCGTAATACGGGATCAAACCGTATTTCCTGGGTTGTCGGCTTTGTACAAAACCAAGAAAATTACCATCAATCGCGCGACAAACGTGAAAAATGGCATCCCTTATCATATGAAAGTTTCCGCGCTGCAACCTATCGACTATCGACTGTCGAGCGCAACAATGTGTTTCACTACACATTTCAGTTAGGGTCCGAAAAGACCATAAAATATATTCATTAAAAACGTGCTCGAATGCATTGAGGCTGAAACGGTGCAAGCAGAACTTATCGCTCGAGTACGCTCCTACTTCTGTGAAACGCATGGAAAGGGAGGAAAAACCTTTCCCAATCTCTAGTTACCACAGACAATGTCAAGAGATCCTAGATAGATCTATCAAAATTGTGCAATCTAACGGTCCGGGTAGAGTATAAATGCAAATTTGGTGACATTGTACATTGCCACCGTAGCCAGCATTTGGGTATAATTTCTTAAATAGTACAATACATTACTATTGTTGCTTTCATCAAAACTAAAAAAATTATATTTTTAAGTTGTTAATTACTGATCAATGTTTGTAAATTTTAAAACAAAATAATCAATTAATATAAAAGTTTATATTTTAAAACACACAACATTGATGAGTAGTAAGATGTAGCTAGTATCTAGTTTACATTATCAATCTGCATAATTATTGAAAATATAGCGTATTAATCTTCTCTACATAATTCTTGTAAAGGAATCTAGAAATTTGATAAGCTGTTATGTTCAGATTAATCGGTAAATTATCATTAAAATTAACATAAACAGATATGTTGATTTATAAATATTCAAGTGTAAATTATAGTTTAGCAATAATACTCAATAAACCGTTAACAAGATCCAATTTGCTTGCAATTTTGATGTTTAGTGCCTCGTGCTTGCACATAAAGTATCGTTAAATCGTGATAAAATTAGCATAGGCAAATTTATAAAGAATATAATTGGTAAAGAAGGGCCTTTTGTAACGTTATATCAAGTATTTTCAACGATGGGTACTTCCTACATTTCTAAGGTAGTTAGTAATAATGAATATTTATTAAATTTAATTACTAACTACAATAATAATACCAGTAAATAAAGGTATTCGCCTTAGTTCAACATCATCATTGATTCCGACAGCACTTTCCAGTAATACTGAACTCCTTCGCTAGAGTATAAGGTTCAATCCTTTATATCAAAAAATTAAAAACGGAAACATTTACGAGTGTATATGTAAGTAAATCCATCAATCTAGACAAGACATTTTTATGACAATTTGATTGTTATAGAATTTTATATTACATATTTATTTTATAAGCAGGAGCTTTAAACGTAGTAAAATAATCTCTATCAGTGACTATTAAACAATTCAATTACCATAATAATAATAATCAATTGAACAATAAATAATATTCCGGTATATTAATAATATTAAGTTAAAAAAATTGACAATAATTAACTGAAAAACAAATATTTTGTCTATATTTAAATGCAAAAACGTTAAAGATATGTAAGTCTAAGCCTACCAAACCAAATTCAAAAAACCATTTTACGTAAAAAACCAAAAAAATCAAAAACTAAATCTTAATAAACTTTCTGAACATATTCCTTCAATTTTTTTGAAAAACTAAAAACATTTAGAAAAATTGATTAAAACTAGTACATACTTAATTCTTCTATCTAAAAAGCTAAAGAGCTGTTTAGTCAGCTCTTGGCTCTTTAGCTTTTTTTAAATTCAAACTTGTTGGTGTTATAGACTCGGTTACTGCAATATGAACAACAAGTAATAATATATTATTTTGAACATCACCCTTTACTTAAATAGTATAATAAACTTAGGTAATGAAACCAAATATTACACGGAGGTAAGGTACTGCTAACTGGTAACTGGTAACTGGTCACGTAGAAGTAGCTGGTTAGCAACAAAGTAATTTAAGAACTGATGTGACTCGAAAAGGAAGGATTTCACTTCCATACCAACAAAAGCGACAATTCCTACTATGGCGCCCCCTGAAAATTTCCAATATGTCGCTCTCGTCGTTTAAGGTGTTAAAAATACTTTATTAAAGCTAGATAACTGCCGGTTTTAGTCCCTGAGTCTTAATGGTGTGGAAAAATATTATTAGAAAACATTACGTACTGATATCCTATCACATCTACAAAAATATCAAACCTTTTGCTCTAGAAAAATATTGGCACGTACAGCGCCGTTTTAAAATTAGCATTGGTTCTTATAGAACAAAACGCTAACCAACTTAATATCCGAACGATAATATTTCAGTCATCACTTATTTTATATGTTGAACTACATACAATATTGTATGCATTCATTCTTTGGACTAAAGGTTTGCAGTTATAATTAACAACTAAAATATTAATAAAGCACTAATAAACCTCCACTTTTTAAAAATTAATTGAGGAAAAACAAGTTGATTTTTTTTTAAGTTTGAGAGCACAGATTGGATTTTTTTCTATAATGTGTAAAAATTTTATTCAATTGTATTCAGGCGTTTTCTGGCTGAGTTTGATTATGTGAACCCTTATAATAGCGCAACTATTCTCCACCCTTATTTTTTTTTACATTTTGCATTAAAATTGTATATGCAGTCAATACGCGTGCGTTTACTTCAGCATTAAAATCGAAAAAAAATCGAGATGACATTAGATTAATCTCTCAGAGTGAAAGAATAGAAGGCTTCATTCCATGCAATCAAGTCTTCCGTTACGCAGTTACGTCATACGTTACCGGCACGACCTCAAGAGTTCAGGTAGGGATGTATGCAGTTCTGTACGTGTTTGTGGGCAGTTGCGTTGGTCTTCTCGTCTTTGCCTTTAGAACATATATTTGTTGACGAGTAATTTAATACTTCCGACACAGTTCGGTAGTGGTCTAGCAGTCTCGACTTCTGGAGACAACAACCTCTGCTGCTTTTCATGTTATTATTTAATAGTTTATCGCTAGGGTTGCAGGACAGCATATGTATTAAAATGTGTGTACAACTTAGTATATAAAATTTGTTTCAGCTAAACTAACGCTTTGTCGTTTGTGCAAAACGTAAACGGTTCATCTTCAAGATATGGCCAATATTTCTTTATGGCCATACAGTTCAGTTCGTTCGAGTGGAATCGCGTCAACTTAGAAAAGGCATATAATATAATATGTTTCTAAAACCCTTCTTCTTGATAGAAAACAGCTACTACTTTTGCCTTTGACTGGTCATTCTGCAAGACGTGGCGTTAGTTGGTACTAGTTTCAGAGGTTTATCCGTCCCAAATGTCTTCTTGTTACCTTCACCATCTTAGTCATACAGCCAGGTTATACATTCTTGCAGCCAAGTGCATAACTCAAGAAAGCTGCAAAGCTGTGTTTTGTTTGTCGGTCTGGCGTGTTGCTTGATGAGGATCCAGCGATGCCGCAGCAGCTTGTTTCCATCGACCGTGATCTGGTAGCCCAAATATTCCACTTTTGATTTAGCAAACTCGCATTTGCGTAGCTTATATTTCAACCCATGTTCTTGAAAGTGTTTAAGGATTCGACATCGAAAAATGGTTTACATAGTCAAAATAGTTTTCTCTAGACAAAAATGTGGTCAAAATAGACAAAACACATTTATCAAGAAAACCGGCCGCTTCGCAAAAAATCAAAGTTTTAGTCCAAACGGTAGACACTAAACTCGTAAGTCCCGCCAATCAGTGCTGCTAAAAAAGTAAAATGGTTCTTTCAATGATATCTGCCAATAACCTGTTTTCAGATTCATCTTTAGGATTTTGTGAATCTTTGGCAAGGAAGCAGCTTTGCCTTTCATGCAAAAACGCGGCGTCCATCCTTTTTCCTGACTAGTAACGCGTGAGCAATAGTGCCCCTCTCTATAATACCGGTTGCCAACATCTGTTCCACTTGACGCAGGATTGCCGCCTTCTTATAGTTAGTTATACGAGTAGAAAAATGCCCAGATCGGATATGGTCTTTTAGTATTTTTTTGCACGTAGTCGTAGAGATGACGTTATTGGCAAATACGGATGTAAAGGATAGTACTAGTTGGGCCATTTGCAGTTCCTTCAAGTACTCCACTGGTGGAATAGAGAGTACCTTAGCCAGTTGTGCGGCTCTGCAGACACCCTAGCGTGCCTATGTTTGACAAAATGTATGCAAAATGTCTATCGAGATATTTCGCTAAACCCAAAAATGACTCTTAAACCGGCACGCTGGTGTTAAAAAACAAGCTATGTGTTGCAAGCAAAAAAGTTAGCATTTATGATTTACACGTAAGCAATTTTTATTTTAGTTTTACATTGCAGACGGATAATAAGCATCATCTACCTACAAAGAGCCAAATACATCACATCTCCATCATAGCTCTGACTGCGCGATCAATTTTAGCACTAGTCTAAATATCAAAACTATTTCTAGATAAAGTCACGGCCGCTAGTCAGTGCATTCGTATGGGCTACTGTTTTTTTTTTTTTTTTTTTTTTTTTTTGTAATTCCGGAGTAAATTACGTTTTTATAAATAAATAAAAACACCAAACATCAATACTCGCTAAAAAAAACGATAATTCCGTCAATAATTTGCGTATTCCTATCATTTAGCGGTGAGTAACAAGCAATTCCACCCACTTTCACAGCCAGAACTGTACGTAAAATAAGATTTAAACTTTGCAACAATTTCGTTTAATCAAATTATTAAACTAACAATTTAATACAGATCAGCCATGCAACTCTACACAAACAAACAGTAGATTTTAATAGTGAAAACTTATTTAAAACAAAAATTTGCAAAAACAGTTCTCAGAGTGAGTGTAACTTTTGGTCGAAAAAATAAACTAAATTGTTCAACAGTACACTGACTGATTAAAACTTCAATCGAATTGACTCAACTGTGCACAAAAAAACATCATCGTCGTGCACAGTCAAGCTGGTAGTTAAGTGAGTTAAACACCGCTTAGAGGCACAATACGTCAAGGGACACCGTAGCTCATAATAATCTACATGTGCATTATATTTTTGCGTTATTTGCGTTCATACAAAGTACGGCTCGCTTATACTGCGTGACTTAAAGTAGATTTCAGTTTTTAACACGTTATAATAACAGTATAAAAAGTATATTTAATAATTTTAATATTAAATTAAGAAAGTACAGAGATGCGGATTTCATTTTTTAAACACAATGTTGTCCAAATGTCGACCATCCTTCTCATAGCACTCTCCAATACTGCTCTTAAATGTTTAAATATGGGGCGACGGCACACACTGCAGCAGCATCATTGAACACTGTACGTGAATTGTTTCCAGGAACTGTTATTTCGAGATTTGAGGATATCTCTTGGCCGCCAAGATCACCAGATCTTACGCCCCTTGACAACTTTTTGTGGGGATATTTAAAGAGTGTCGTCTACACCGATCCTCCAGCCACTACGGAACAGTTAAAAAACAACATTCGAGAGGCCATTAACAATATTCCTATTGAAATGTGTCGGCGGGTATTTAAACATTTAAGAGCAGTATTGGAGGAGTGCTATGAGAAGGATGGTCAACATTTGGACAACATTGTGTTTAAAAAATAAAATCCGCATCTCTGTACTTTCTTAATTTAATATTAAAATTATTCCAACACTTTTTATACTGTTATTATAACGTGTTAAAAACTAAAATCTCCTCTGAGTCACCTTGTACGTACTTCCTCAGAGTGCAGTACTAATTAGAAAACAAATTTGTTTTGAGTTACTCGATATGATACTATGCTTTGACAGAGTGTACAAACACTGAGATTTAAGTGCTTGATTCTTCTTGGTTTATCATTCCGCTCCTTGTGGCAATTTCTATGCAGAAACAAGAGCCAGAAGCCAAGCATAATGCCACATTAATTCGTAACTTCTCCGGAACGACTTCCAGCAAAAAAATGTATACCTTACTGCCAAATCCCATCAGCTATAGATAAAACCAGTAACGCCCCCGCTCCAACATCTGATCTGCAAGGATTTGATCTGATCACGGGAGCACCAAAGAACTGAACCCAAACTTAGCTAAAGTTAACCACCACCACTGGCCAACATGGTTTCCTGACTAATAGACGCAAATCTGGAATACAGTAAGAGATAAGATAACCTTATCCTGCCCAAGGCTCAGATGCTAACCTCTAGAAAGAACCATGTTCTCCAGACCCCCAATCGTTGTCGGTAAACAGCAAAACCAAGAGGTCGGCAACACTAACTCCACAACGACGCAGCACCCAACCCAGCGTGGCTTTAAAGCCAACAATACCCGCCGTGCCAGAACTCCACAGCCAGTTTCATCGTCAGTTGCAAGGCTATAATATTCAACTCAGAGTCACCATTAACCACTGAGAGAAATCTACCTGCTGCAATAAACCGAGACCATCAATTCCAAATCGCCTAACTCTAAAGGGTATCTCCGACCTAATGATAGTAAGGTAACCACAGCACCCATCTCAAGAAAGCAAATCTCAATAGGAAATAAAATAAAATCTTATCTCCTCTCACTTTGAGATATATATGTAACCTCTTTCCGTTTTCTTTGTTAAACCAAATGCGCACAAACTGAGTGCATATACAGTTTTTTAGTAATAATTATGTTTTTTAAAACATATAAAAAAACGGGAGCAACAATAACACATATTTTAGTATGCAAAAAGCAATGACCTCACATCGAGTCGCCGTTTGATGCTGATTTTGGGCTGGTGCAGTAGTTAGACCTTCCTTTTTCAAGAACAATGCCAGTAATGCTGTGACAGCAAATGATAAACCTCATTAAAGTTTTTATGTCCTGCATTAGTTCGTATAAATTTTGACAAGATATGGTTTAAGCAGGACAAAGCAGCCTGTTACACTGCACAAGAAACAACCCAGTTGTTGCATGAAAAATAAAAATGTCCGCCTGACGCACAGGCGCCCAAAGAACAAAATGCAAAAACTGTATACAGCAACTCCTTTAAAAAAAACGAGAACTTGCCAGCAGAGTAGTGGCGCCTAATTTTTTTTTTCTGTGTTTATTCCAATTTCTATTGCGGATTCTTTTGTCCATTCGGTAATTTAATTCGGCTCAGTGAGAGAATGTTTGTACCAGTGTCCATTTATTTTCCAGTGTAGATGTACGCTAAAAAATAGTTTATCTGATGCTATATTTGATGTTCTCTTCAATATTAGAAGTTTATTTATCATCAGAAAACACATTTGTCTCTGTACTCGAGTTAAGCCATTTTGTATCCACATATTTTTGTACTCCTCCATGTCGCGTTTTGAAAGAAATGGTGTTGTAAGCAATCCTACCTATTCAAATTAAGATATTAGACAAGAAGAAGCCTCGCCAGGCCAATTCTAGAGCAGCAATAAAGATAAACTTATTATTTAAACTTCTTTCTACAAATTAACAATTTTTGAATGTTCTTCTGACAAAAAAAGCACCAACTTTTCTTGTGTTTGGATTTAGTTATAATATCTTTCTCTTTGCATTCTGAACAGCATGTGATGATTTATACTCTATATCAGAAGAAATAACAAAACTTATTACGCAATCATTGTAAAATGTTTTATTTGTTTAGCGGTAATGTTCAAAATTGTCTTTACAACACTTTCTTTGTAGTTGCTCCAACTAGACACTATGCTAACAAATTACACTACTCATTTTGTTTGTGTCGATATAAAATTTGACTTAAGTAATTCAAGCATATTGTTTTATAACTTTTGAATGGCCGAGCCGCTCAATTTTACCAAAATAAAAAACCCATGCCCGCGTTTGGTCAATTAGATATTGACAATAGTCTGTTTAAGTGACAGACTATCTAACGCTAACACTTACAATTTTGTTTGATTGGCCAAACTTGTTTTAAGACAATGTTTGAAAAATCCTCGCAAAAGTCACTGTTTGGAGTAGATTTTGAGATAGTGGTACTTTTTTTCTAAACTGAATAATGGTCGTTATCGTAACATGTTAAGCAGATTTTTTGTCACTATCTAGACTGTTTAAGCAAATATAGTTCTAGCAGAACATTTGTCTCAAGAAATAGTAAACTTTGATAACAATTTTCAAGTCACATAATCTCACAAAACTTAAAGGTCAATTAGCCACCCAATTTTGACTTTTTTTTGTTGATTTTCTAAACCTAAGTTCTAACAAAACCTATAATCTACAGACAATGCAGACATAAAAAAGCAATATTCAAACCAAATTATTAATATCTAAAAATTTAATTAGTCAATAAATTAAATTTGACGTATATTACCCAAAAACTAAAAGAGTTAGTAAAGCCAAACACTTCATAAAGTTATCATTAAAAAAGAAAATAACAACACAAAAAAGCAATATTTTATAATGCGTTTAAAACATTGACAGAAAGAAAACTTTTTTCACAAAATAAAACTCCGATCTTAGATAAGTTTAGAAAACTTAAGAACAAAGATCTTACTGCTTTTATAGTTTTTTTAATGAAATAATCAGTACATTAAAAACACAATAGACCACAATTTGTGACTCCTTTAAAACATAATTATATTGATTTGTATTATAGAAACATATTATCTCAGTATTAAGTAAAACTTATTGATATTTTTTAGGCAAACAGATCCATCTACCAGCTTCTACATTTCTATAAATATTATTGATATTTTGTATGAAAAATGAGAAAACTTTTAGTGATGAATACCAAACGACAGTTACGACAGTACATAATAAATTGGTATGTTGACATCGAGGGCAATTTTTCAAACCAATAACTATAATGGGACATATCAAATACTGTATATAATTTATAAGTACCCGTTCGAAATCAAGCAATTTCAGCTAGTTACATACAATGTATTCACATTGTAAACATATGCCAACTGCAATCTATTAACTGTGAAAACATGAGCATGCGGTTTTAATATTACATGTAAACATGTAATTTTGTAACGATTAACGTAGATTTTATCTATTGAAATCTAGTGCGGATATGACTTACTTATATTTGACGAATGTTGCAAATAGATGAGGATTATTTTACGAGGACTTACCTGAAACAAAAAAAATAGTATTATAATTTATTACTACATAATTGCTACTATATGCTATAGTAGGTAATAAAATTTATTGAGTACATATAGTTTTTTGTTTTCTTCCTATTGAAAGCTATTAATGTTGATATTTAAGAATAGAATGCTCAATAATGTGACATCATACTTCAACTTTCCCATGTACATGATAATTTGTTTAATCCTAAATTACCAACGGACATAATTACTAACAACTATTAAACATACATACTCCAGTTATGTAGCAATATCCAGGCGATTATTTCCTCCATTGCCTTGTAATTGAATTACGCATATTTAATACAATTTCATATAATTAATATATATTTATTCAAGCATATTAATAATTATTATACATACAGATAATTTACTATTCATTAACCACTTAAAATCAGTCTCAATTTTAATTTTAATTGGATCTACATGATAGTCCGCATTCATTAAAATCAATTTCAACATATAAGAAATATTATTTAATAATATTTATTAAAACATTTTTGTATGTGTCAGAATTACATTGAAATTACACCACTGATTCAGATGCTAATTAATTACTCATTAATTGCTCGGAATATTTACAGAAACAACATTGAAAGCGGAGATGTTGCAAGAGAGGTCGCTTCGATTTACATTTTAATGGGCATTTTTACAAAACGCAGCCTAATTTATTTGATATTTTTTTGGTCGAATCGGCCTGCTTAATTGAATTAATTATTATTAATTACACGTTTATAATCCGATCTTGGTGTGACCTCGCATTCTGTTTGGACAAAAAGCTAGTAACCACATCACATTAATACCCATGTTGAATCGCGCTCGTTCACCAATTTAATAGGTGTTAAATTACATTACAACGGTGGGAAAAATTGTTAGTAATGGAATAATAAGTGGGGATTTTACGTTTTTTTTTTTTTGGGTGTATTTTTATAATCAATTTAATTAGCTGAATCGGGTTGGTATTAAAGTATTATGATAAATGAGCAATATGTAAAATATAAATTGAAAACGATATTTGCATAAAATGATGGATTTTATACCTATTTGCATTAAATTTATTCATACCAGTAGTATCCCATATATTCATTTATTATTTACACAAACAGGCATTATTTGCATACATATTTGGCGTGAAAATAAAGGTCTTTCTGGTCATAAATATGGTAGTAAAATTAAGTTTTTAATTGTAACAATTTTACAATATAAAACTATCTTTGTGATCGGTTAGCTGAATCTGTCAATGAAATACAGTCTTTCAGATTTGATTTAGAGTGGGAACTCATGTTATGTTATTAGTAAACGGAATCGTCAAATAAAATCCATTAAAAATATTTATAAAAAATCCAACACTTTATTGGTGTAGCAACTAAGATCATTAGTAATTTTAGATCAAGATTCTTCATCTGTCTAGTATGCTAAAGTAATGTGACTTTTGAACCCTTGTTCTCCTTACTATTTTATCATCTTAGTGAACAAATAGATGTCGATTGGTGCTAAGTCCGGGCAATCAAACAACTCTCATCTGAAATTCCCTTCCTTCCCTGACCCCCTTCCTCATGAACATTAGTTTATCCTTCCTCAAAAATCCTGCACCACTTTTGCACTACGCTATCACTAATAATGTAACACAACACACAATCTTCAATAAAGTTCAGCTGCAATATTGCCTTCAGCTTAGAGAAACGGACAAATCACAGATCGAATCTCGAATTTGGCAAGAGCATCAATGCTAGTGGCCATGATAAAAGTACGTTATGTAATGGCCAACCCGGTAAAGAAGTATTGACAAATAGATTATTAAACACTATTGCGCTATCAATAACCAACTTAACAAATTTTTTAAAAAAATAGCTCTCGTATAAAAACTGTCATTATGCTTCTTTAGAAATAACAATGTCATTCTCTTCTGTAACATAGCAAGTTTATGGCAAAAGCAAGCAGAGAAAGTCAAGCTCGCAATAAACAGTTCAGGATACAATGATCTTTAAAGACCTTGTTCCGTAACCCGTAACTTAAGGGTGACAGATATTATCTTAGGTAGTAAATAAAACAATAATTCAAATTTACTAATAAAGGAGACGCCGTTGGTGTGTATATATGTTGTGTACTGTAGAAGATATTCTTAAGAACTGCTTTGAATATTGTTATTATTGCGTATAAATAGTGTTTTGTAAGAAAGAAAGGAAATGGAATTAGGTTTTACCGATCATTAACATAAAGGGACAGACATTTGTGTGATAGTCATTAAGAGTTTATGAAAAGGATGTAAGGGATTAAGATTATTGAAAATAGTAATTAAGAATTTATAAAAGGGATTAATATTATTGAAAATACGCAAATTTTAACATCTGCCAGAGATTACTGGAAAGTCCACAACATATACCGGCCGCCTTGAAGGGTCTCCTTCAAATAAGTTTATTTAAAATCAAAATCATAGTCATATAAAAGAGTAAACATAAAATACTAAAAGTAACATAGATCCTAAAATATAATACATATTATAATATAAATATACATAAAAACATAGAAGCAATTAATAACGTAATTCATGCAATTTAATCAATTGGAAGTGGACACAGTTTAGATACAGGTCGAATTCGTTCACCATTAACACACTTTATTTTAACAACTCTTACTATATTATCTCTGCCTGGCATTAATTCTACAACACGAGCCAAAGACCAATGAAGTGGTGCCGTTTCTTTCTTTAAGATAACTAATTGTCCTTTGCATATCTTCTGTTCTGCAGCGTTACCCATTTTATGTCGCTGTTGAAGAGTGTGAAGATATTCCATCTTCCATCGTTTCCAGAACTGCTGCTTCATAAACATGAGGTGTTCCCAATTTGTAAGCCGATTTTTCTTAACGTCCATAAAATTTGATTCAGGAAGCGATGTTAATGCTTGGCCAACAAGAAAATGACCTGGTGTCAATGCGATTAGATCACTTGGGTCTTCGCTCATTGGGGTTAGTGGGCGAGAGTTCAATACAGCTTCAATTTGCAGTAGGACAGTGTACATCTCCTCAAAAGTAAGCTTAGTTTCCCCTATTGTGCGTAACAAATGAGTTTTTGTAGATTTTACGGCGGCTTCCCATAGACCGCCAAAATTAGGAGCTCTGGGAGGGATAAATTTCCACTTAATTCTTCTGCTGGAAAGAAATTTTTGGATATTATTGTCAGAAGTGGCACTATTTATTAACTTGTTTAGCTCATTGTTAGCTCCATGAAATGTTGTCCCATTGTCTGAATTGATTTCAGTAGGTAATCCTCGACGAGCCACGAACCGTTGGAGTGATGCATGCACACAAAAACAGCTATGTACGCTTTCTTTATCCGCTGTGATCTTCTGCTGCCTTCTTTAATCATCATTGGACCACAGTAATCTAATCCAACTCTTTCAAATGGCCTGCAAGGTTCAATACGACTGATTGGAAGATCTCCCATTGGAGGCGAGTATGGTTTTGGGGATTGTTTAAAACATTTTACACATCGTTGAATTCTACTTCGGACAGCACGTCTTCCTTGCAAGGGCCAATATTGAGATCTAATGATTGACAGAGTTAATTGAGGTCCAGCGTGAAAATTATTTTCATGGGTGTCACGTATTATTAAAGCTGTTAAACTATGATCTTTAGGTAATAATACTGGATATTTGTGGCAGAATTCTATAGGTGCATTGCGTAATCTTCCTCCTACACGTAGAACTTGGTGTACTTCGTCAATAAATAGATTTAGATTTCTTAATGGTGTCCTTTTTGGAGATTTGCCTTGTTTCAATAGTTTAAAAATATCTGGATATTCGTTTTCTTGAACTGTTCTGATTAGTTTTATCTCCGCTTCTTTAATTTCATCTGGTAGAAGATTTTCAACATTACGATTTTGCACAGGACATTGAATGTTTTTTACAAATCGAATGACATATGCAGTTATCCTCAATAGTTTTCTGAATTGTGAAATTCGATTGAGTAATTGTATTAATACATTTGTTTCTGCACTTGTATAGTTGACTGAGATACTTGGTCGTTTTTGTTCACATTCAGTATCAATGTTCAATGATTCCGGATTTGATGGCTATTGTGTTTGATTTTGTATTAACCAGGTTGGTCCATTCCACCAAAGTTTACAATTTTTCAATTCTTTGGGATGGGCACCTCGAGAAGTTAAATCTGCCGGATTCTCATTTGTTGGAACATGCTTCCAAGAAGCTGAAGAAGTTCTCTGAATAGTAGCCACTCTGTTTGCTACGTATGTTTTCCATTTTGCGGGAGTATCTTTGATCCAATATAACACGATCATAGAATCTGTCCAATGATAAATATCTACAACGGGTAGTCGAAGTGTTTCCTTGATTTGCTTCATCAATTTTGACAATAATACTGCGGCATTTAATTCCAACCTTGGGATAGTGATTGTTTTTATTGGAGCAACCTTTGATTTTGCGCTGATTAAAAGACTTGATCTAATACCATTACTGTATTCTGCTATGGCATACACGCAGGCTCCAAAGGCCCGTTGACTAGCATCAGAAAATCCATGAAGCGTTATTTTTTTAATCTCCATTTCATAGTTAAATAAGTATCGAGGCACTTTTACTTCATTTAACTGTTTTAATGATTTTCTATATTCCGTCCACTGAGTGTGTAAATGAATGGGTACAGTTTCATCCCAACCTATTTTTTGGGACCATAGATCTTGGAGTAGTATTTTTGCCGTTGCAATTACTGGTGTCAAAATTCCAAGAGGATCGTAAATTTGGGCTATCTCAGACAAAATGACACGTTTGCTTATGGTTGAAATGGTATTTTCGGTAGTTTTAAATTGAAATATATCTTCAATTGCATTCCATTGAATTCCCAACGTTTTCACTGTTTGACCATTATTTATATCCAGTACAGGATTAATTGCTTCATTGCCTGTTAATAGACAGGGTTTGTTGCTTGCCCATTTTTTTAGTTGAAATCCACTGTCTGCTAATATTGATTGAACGTCATTCATGAGTTTCATGGCTTCTTCTTCAGAATTTGCGCCACTTAACATATCATCGACATAAAAATCTTCTCTGATAACTCGAGCAGCTTCTGGATGTATTTGAGAGAATTCATCAGCCAATATTTTAAGACATTGAGTTGCCATATAAGATGCTGGTCCTGTTCCTTGAGTAACGGTAACCAAATTATACGATTTAGGTTCTTCATTGTAATCATCTCTCCATAATATTCGCATTAACCCATGATCAGATTTTTGTAAATTAACCTGACGGTACATCTTCTCGATATCACTAACAAGTGCAATTGGATGTGTTCTGAAGCGAATCAAAATATTCACCAATAAATCTTGAACATTCGGACCAACCATCAGCACATCATTCATGGTAACGCCATTGGGGCCTTTCATTGAAGCGTTAAAAACAACTCTGATTTTTCGATCATTTCCTTCATTTTTAAAAACAGCATGATGCGGGAGATAGCATCCATTTACATTATTTGGAGATGATTCAGTCATGTGACCAAGTGTTACGTAGTCTTTAATAAATTTTGAGTAAGATTCTTGTAGATATGAATCCTTCTTGAACCGTTTCTCCATTGACATTAATGCCTTTATTGCAACAGGATAGGTATTGCCGATTTCTTCAATATGCCGATTTTCTCTGAAAGGTAGTTTAACGTGAAATCGTCCATTATATCTTTGGACTGTTCTTTTGAAATGTTCTTCACACAATTCTTCTTCCTTGGATCGATGGACTTCATTTATTAATTCTTCTTGTTGCCAGAAGCGTTGAACATCTTCAGACAGTTGCAACATTTGTGAATTCATTGCATTTGTGACTGAATGTTTAGGTGTTATTTTTCCAGAAATTACCCAGCCTAAACTTGTTTTGTACATGCAATAATTGTCACGTACTATCTTTCCCACTTGTAGAACTTCCCAGAACAATCCTGCTCCTAAAATACCATCAATGCGGCGGCTACAATTAAACTCTGGATCCGCAAGTGTAATGTTTGGTGGTATTTGGAACACCTTTCGATTTATTGATTCTTGAGGCATGTGACCAGCAACTGCGTTTAAAACGATAAAACTTGTTTTTTCCTTAAATGGTCCCTTTCTTGCCGTCAGCTCTGTACATACAAGTCCACTCGGTAAAGTTTTTGCTTCAGCTATGCCACTTATAACTTGAGACGTTTTAATCAATGGTAATTGCAATTTATTAAAAATTGCTTCCGATATAAAGTTTGATTGCGCTCCGGAATCCAACAACATCCTACATTGGTGACGTTTTCCAAACTTATCCTTAAGATTTACTTGAACTGTCGCAAGCATCGTAAAATTAATTGTTTCAGTGTCTAATGCTTGTAAAGCCTGTTCTTCTGCATGGAGAAGTGTATGATGCCGTCTTTGACATTTTCGGCATGCATAATTTGACTTACATGCCAAACTTAAGTGTGATGAAGTTAAACAGTTAAAGCACAGATTCTTCTTCTTTACATGTTGTACTCTCATAGAAATATTTAATTCTTTGAACTTCTCACATTGGTATAAGGGATGGTATGATTGATCACAGCAACTGCATTTAGAATCTATTGCCGGATATGCTTGATATCCCTTTTTACGTAGAATGCTGCGATCCATATATGATTGTTCTCGGACAGGTCGGCTTTCTAGCACGTTACACCGTTTTACTAGATATTGGAGAAGTTGTTCAAATGTTGGCTCACTGTTATTATTTAAAGATAGTTCCCAGGCATTACCCGATTCAAAATCTATTTTTCGCAAAATAATGTTAATAAGCAGTTCATTCCATTGATTGACAGGGCATCCTAAAGATTCCAATGCTTGTGTGTGCGAAATGACACTATCTGTTAATTCTCGCAGTGAATGTGCATTATTCTTTTTACAGTTGGGTAAGTCTAATAGACTATCGATGTTACTTTGAATAATTTTCCTTTTGTTTTCAAAGCGTGCTGTAAGCAATGACCAAGCTCGCTCATAATTGTCACTTGTAGTGCTAAGTTTGCTCACAATTTGAGCTGCTACATTTGTTAAGGTTCCTTTTAGATACTTCAACTTGGTGCAATTGTCCAAACGGTTATTGTTGCCAATGATAACTTGAAAAGTATCTTTAAATTCAAACCATTCTTCTATTTTTCCAGAAAACTGTGGTAAACAAATCTTTGGTAATTCAGGTTGTCGTTCTGTATAACCATACTGATGATTTGAATGTCCTGAGCCATGATTTTCTTGAATTGTTGGCTGTATTATATTTTCTAAACTCAATTGATTGATTTCAGGACTATTAGACGATGACGATGAAGTTTGCATTAGTTGAGCAAGAATTATTTCAACTTCTTCGACAATGGAATAATATTTGTTTTCGATCTCTTCCATATATTGATCATCTTCTTGAGAGTGATTTGATAATTGCATTTGTATTTTGCAAATATTTGCAAAAGCACATTTTGCCGCTTCATATCTAGATCTTATTTGACTGTAATTTGGATTTTTTTTGTTCGCTGCGAGATATTTTGCAAACCGAGTAATAATCGCTTTTTGGTGACCTAGATTTCCATGTGAAACTTCTTCAGTTGTTGCACTTAGGTTCTGTGCAGTTGAGATATTTTCTTCTTTATCCCCCATTGTATCTTCAGAATGTAGATTTGTTGTATTTACACATAACAGCACTTAAAGTTTTGAGTATTGTGTACTTAAAGTTTTTAACACATTAAATAACTCACTTAAATTTTCGAATCTACAGACTCTTAAATAGCAACTTAACTTGTAGATCCGGTTCGAAGGACCAATTTGTTCCGTAACCCGTAACTTAAGGGTGACAGATATTATCTTAGGTAGTAAATAAAACAATAATTCAAATTTACTAATAAAGGAGACGCCGTTGGTGTGTATATATGTTGTGTACTGTAGAAGATATTCTTAAGAACTGCTTTGAATATTGTTATTATTGCGTATAAATAGTGTTTTGTAAGAAAGAAAGGGAATGGAATTAGGTTTTACCGATCAATAACATAAAGGGACAGACATTTGTGTGATAGTCATTAAGAGTTTATGAAAAGGATGTAAGGGATTAAGATTATTGAAAATAGTAATTAGGAATTTATAAAAGGGATTAATATTATTGAAAATACGCATATTTTAACATCTGCCAGAGATTACTGGAAAGTCCACAACAGACCTAGTGACACTTAGCCTTTAGCAGGCCTTTAGGAATAAGTAAATTAATGTATGCCAAGTGAATGTCTTTGGCAATTTAAATTTAACGTAAAAAGAATGTGATCTCGCAATTTTAAACAACAAAGATATGCCAATGTTCAAAAGACGGTGGGTCGTCATACATCAACATAAGTATGTGTTCAGCAAGCTTAGCAAAACATATAAACAAAGTGGGAAATGAGTGAGGAAAAAACCTCAATTTACACTAAAACATAAACATGAAAATATCAAAACTGCAAGTATAAAAACAAGCTCTGCACCAGCAGAAAAAGCTTGTACTTTAAGTAATAACTTTTAGAAGATCTAACAGCTAACAAAACAAAAATAATACTACTATATAATACCTACCAATGTGCCTTTTGAATTCGGTCAGCGAACTGTACAAGCAAGCAACAAATAAACTGTTAGCAAAACTAAAACAAAAAAACAAAAGTTTTGCCAGCAGGCAAAATTGCTTTTAGTAAAAGGCCCTGTCAGAAGGATATCCCTAATTTGCAAGAACAGATCCAACAAGAAATATATCATATTAATAACGCTAGATGTCAAAAACACGTTTAACTGTTTAGATAGCCCAACATAATAATAAAAAGCTATAAGGAAAAAACTATTGTCGTACCTAATCAAAATCACAAGTAACTACCTAGAAAACACAAAAATAATACAAGCAGAAAATAGCTATTGTTGTACTTCAGGGTTCTGTAAAGAGCCAACCGTTCGCATTCTAGGTCTGACCACACTGTAGGATATTAAAATAGATGACAAAGCAAAGTCTACAACTTGTCGTACATAAAACTAAAGCTATCATTCTAGCCGATAGAAAAAAGCTAAAAACTATCCAAATTGGTGATTCGATAACAGAAAGTTAACATAGTTTAAAGAATCAAATTCATTTACAATATGAATATAGGCCTCATATTTTAAATCAACAGAAAGGACAAACAAGACAGCTGCAATACTAGCTCGCCTTATGCATAACATGGTCAAACCAAAAAAAAGATTAAAAAATGTACTATGCAGCATGGTAAACTCCTGCCTCAACCTGGCGTAAATATATAAGAGAGCCGTAAAAATTGCGTCTTCATAAAGAGTTTTTCAATTTCAGCCCAATATCTCAATTATTCTGGGTTTTCTTCAAATACAAAATTATTATGTCCTTATTGAAAAACCCGATATAAAACATCTAAGCAATCAAGACTTTGTAGGTGGTAGCCGGAACAACACCAATACACCTACTGAAAACAAAGTAAACATACTCAAAAAAAATGTTAGTAAAAAAACAAAAAGATTTAAAGAAACAACAATGGCAAAACAACAACACAATTAAATAGATAAAATCAATAATATTAAAAACAACTACGTGGGCAACAAAAAAACACGACTCTATCAGCTTCTATTTGACTCAAATTGTAACAAAATGTGTATGTTTCTCGGGCAACTTCTACAGATTTACAGATACTGCAAGAATTCAAACACACAATACTACGCTGCAGCAAATGGAATAATAAGGAAAGCGCTACATCAAATCACTTAGACAAAGAAAAAGAAAACAGCAAAACAATATCAATAAATAACCCCACTGCCACTTAAAGTCAACGCAGGTAGGCTGAAAAGCATTCAAAATAAATCATGCATAAACATTTATTTCCAAGTTAGAAAAAAAAAATGTACAATGAATCTTTATTGGCACTAAATAAAAGTTAGCAAACCACAATGCCCAGTATGACCATGATTGGTTGGTTTAGGATGAGCTTTCAACTGAATGGAAGCACTGACTGAAAAAATATCATTGTACAGGGCAATAGTTGCTCACTTTACTAAACAACATATTTAAAGCAACAAAAAAACCGATAATTTTTCCGTAACAAAATGATTGAGTTTACACCTGAGTTGAAGCATGCGTGCTTCTTGGAATAGTGTGCAAATCAAAAACACTAAAAACAAAAAAAAAACTAACTTACAATAAATATGCAAACAAAGCTCCTATAAATCTAAAAATGATATCCGCTCGACAGTAAAAATAATTCAAAAATAACTGCAAATGTACTTTTAATTAAGTATAAGTATAAGTCGTCAAAAAAACCTGTAGACCTAGCAAAACATCTAAAGATGCTCAGTTATAAAAAAAGTGACCTGGCTATTGCCTCGCCAAAAGTGAAACAAGTTCCGGGAAAGGATAACACATGTTAAAAACCAGTTCTCATTACACTAAAAGTTATTTCCCAAATAAGTATTGCTGAAATCCCAATATAAAAAGATAAATCCAAAACCGTACGCCCAATATACCTGCTACATATAAACAATTTTAAAAGATTTAGTACCCGAGATGTGTAAGCTTGGTCATACAAATACAACTGCAGACTAGTACGTCTTATGTGTCTTTCTAAATATCAAGCAAACCTTTAATAACATATTTATATTTCTGCAAGAGGTGTGAAAATTTCCAATGGACTCATTAATGGTTTGCATGGTGTAGATTAATTTAAAGCACAAAACTGCAATCCCGCTTATGATGATAAACAAATAGAGTATTAAAGTATCAGTCTGTTATCAAAATCATCGGCCTTGTTGCTAAAAAGTAAATTAAAAAGATAGCACCCTGTAGTGCGCGTGAGCAAGTAAAGTACAAATGGGTACGCCAAAAAAGGTCATATACCTAAAACATCTTCAGCAAAGCTTTCCAAAGCAAAACTCACAAAAGCTCCATAGTACGTTCAAAATCTGGACACTCGGACAGAGCTTGAGACTCCTCCACTTCGTCAACACATTGAAACTTTGGCCAAAAAATACTTCAAAAACCTCGTAGTTCAATCCAATCCCGGTCAGGCAAGACTCGTCAAACCAAATCAAAAAGAATTTGTCCACAAACGAACGTTGAATTCAATAGTAGCCGAGATACTTCTTACGTAACGTGGGTAAAACCACATCCAAAAACAAAAGCCAATCTGACCCTAAACAGTGCCAGAGCTATGATTTTTAAGCCCCACCGCAATATATTGAAAAGAGTCCATAGACATAGGAAATTTTAAAAAAAGTACAGTTTTGTCATTTATTTAACTTTTATTTTGTAAATTTTGAATTTTGGGGAGCCCCAGGTTTTGAAGTAATCGTCGAAAGGCCCCTATGCTTCTGGGCCCTTCCGCATTGCAGACCCTTGCTTACAGGTAGCTCCGCCGCTGCTCCTAAATAACCTTCTACATACACTTCTCCAAACAAAAGGTACATGAGCCAAAAGGTCTCAAATTTCCAGGCAAATCCCAATAATGTTTAGTCGGTAGGCATCCTTAGAAAAGTCCTGGGAAAAAAGTCTTGTGGGTATAATCTATACCGGGTAGTAAACAGTGTCTTAGCAGGTCCGGAGTAAGAAATGACTGACTGTAGCATCAGTAAAAGGCGTATATTTTTAAAGCTACTATTAACTAGGTTATAGAAAAGTAGCATGTTAAAGATAATCCTTGTCCTTGACAATTATCCTTATATACACAAAACAATAACGTCAGGCTTTTGTAGCTACATTGCAAAACAGTTTTGCTTTGCGGATTGGGACGCAAAACAAAATTAGAGAAAATAAATACTGTTTGCCTTACTCAGCGTGTAAGTAAAATGTCGTAGCTCGGAGTTGTTCTTAGACTTCCTTATCACAAAATACAGTAGTAAATAAATTACTTTCTCCATAAAAAAAAACAGCAACAGTTGCGCATATAATAGTGTGGAAAATTGGATACACATCCTAGTAAACATCAGCATTATAATGAAATAAAGACACCAGGTGTGAGATGTGCTACACTAATAAAACGTACAACCGGCAATCAGCATTTAAAACTAAAAAAAGAAATATGCAAAAAAATATTGTGTGTGTCAAAGTAGCGTTTAGACTAAGTATGTCAATAAGCCCAAGCGTAAACTTATAAAGGCTTGTATCAAGAGACGACGTTAATAGTCTTCTTAGGCTGATACGCCAAAAATCTAAATTGACTGAATTGTATCAAGAGTGCACCAGTTACCATGAAAGAGGAAGGGTTTCTAAAAAGTTGCAATTATTTTGTACCCAAATGTTATTTAAAAAAGTAAGTTACACAAAAACAAATTGGAAACCAAGCTGTAAACCTGAGACCAAATAACCTCTACCTTAGGTGTAGTACGAAGACTGTTGAGCAGACAATTTGGAATCGATTCCCAGCCACAATATCTAATTTGTCGAATATATTTCAAGGCGGTTGTCTCCTTCGCAAGGCTATGCAAACCAGCAAAGTATCCCCCTCTAGTAATGTAGATCGGATTCCACGTTAAACTTGTGTCCCGCATGTTTGTGTAGAACTATAATCGTACAACACAAACATACGAGAGGAGCGCTTACGCTCTTAGCAAGTATGGCACTTAAAGAAGAAGAGGCGCTGATTTGGAGGAATCACTAATCTCAACCCCCCTATATATTATAAATAAGTATTATAAGTTTAAAATTGTCAAATATTTTGATCTCACCTACATATAAGTGATAAAAATGCTTAATTTATATAGTGATACAAATTCAATATTGTTGCAAATAAGAACAGCGATGTTGCCTGTACCTCTTCAATGCTAAAACAATAATATTCCTATCAGTTTATACATGATAAAAAATATAGTATAGAAGTTATTTAGATTGCAAAGCAAGTTATTTCGCAAGATCTGCTGCTCCTGTAATTTTTAAACGTACACTCTAATTTGATTAAGTAATCAGAAACTTTTGTTTTACTAGCTGTTCAAGAAAGTATTAACAAGTAAACCATATGGTGCAAATTAATTTTATAAAAAAAAACAGTAAGAGTGGAGTAGTGCCATGACAAATTTAAAAATCTAACAAACCGACTTGCTAATGTTTACAAAAAATCATTATGATAAAACCGATTTAAAGCTGTAACCTGTAATTCAAAAATTAAATTTGGCTTATGTGCAGCCTTCAAGTATTGTATAATCAATATAACTCTCGCCGTTCGTCGAAAGAAGAATTGAGCATCTCTGGAGCAAAGAACAAACAAAACGTAGTACATCTCTACAATTTATCACCAAACTGCAAAATTTATAGCATGTGTTGTTTGACACCTGATTGTTTTCTACTTAACAAGATCGTATGTACGAGAATTGCCAGTAAAAATTCTCATTTCAAAAGATGTTTTACAAACAAGAAACAAGCACAGCAGCAAGCATAAAAGAATTTTTCCAGTGGGCTGCAAAACTATTAAAAACATTTACCGTGTATTTGAATATCGATTCTGTGCAAATATATACTTAATAAATTAAATAGATGGGTTGGTTAACAATTAGAATTGTTCAAAAAAATTATTTTGGTATTTTTCCCCTAGTTCGATCTTGATTTGGCAAATAAATATGTCATAAACAACAACTAGAATGATTTGTTTTACACTTTCCATGAGTCCATCCTTCCCATTAATGTTTTCTATTTTAAAAATTAATAAATTGAGCAAATTATTCTTTCAGAATTTTTTTAATTGTCTGGTTGCTTTCAAAATATCATCTAACATTTATCAAAATAAACAAAACTAACTTCTAATTTTTGTATGCTTTATGTGTCGCATAATTTATTTGCATCCCAAAGTAAAAATATTCCAGATTATAGTATTGTTATTGAACAATATTTAAATACAAACCGAATAGATTTTGAAGAAATAATCTTTATTTTGCAGTAATTTCATATAAAAATGATGATACAAATTTTAGTTGCATCTAAAATTAAATATCAATCATTTGTTTCATTCTAAAACGTATTATACGTATTTCATAAATAGTAAATAATATCCTGTTGAATAAACTAGTGCTTCAATTTTCTGGTCCACAAACCTATTATTAAATATATAAACTTTTAATAAAATACCACATTCCATCTAGAGAGATATTCAAGAGATCCAATGTTTCCAATACTAAAGCTTTTAATAATTATTTGCCTTTCAGTTTTAATTAAATATTTCCTACCATTCGAATAAATTGCGCTTTGTATATGCGAATTAATATTGAGAGTTGTTTGTCCGCCGGCTTACAGGAATTTTGATTATGATGAAAATATTTTAGGTAATTAGGCGAGGGACCCGGGTTCCACTGTGGGGAGTCGCCATTCTCATTTAAAGATGCATAATTTAGATCGGCTTTCGTAAACTAATTCGACTGCAACATATTTCCTCGGAATTGCAAATTAAAGTAAATAATTGGTGTTTGCGGGCCCGACATGAGTGTCGTTTTCAGGTAACTTCAATAATAACGATGACAATTTCTCGGATGCAATAATTCCCTTGTGTAATTTTATTCCTAATTAAAAACACATGCCGTTTTAATTGGAATATGTCTGGACGTATTATAAATTTGTTATTTATATAATAATGCTACAACCAAATTCTAATTAACTGAAAGTGCATTTCATTATAAACTCGATCTATATTTAAAATGTTTATGTATTCATAAAAGAATTAAATAGAAAGCCCGAATTGATAACATAAATCATAATACCAATATTAACTCAAGAACTAAGTTCAATTTCCTAATTACGATTTCAAAACCGTGCATAGCCTTTGGTTAAAATTTATATTCCAATCGTTAATTAAATAATCGATTATCGCAGTTAATTAATCAATAAGAGTTTTTATAAAAATTATTTACTAACCTTTTCTCCCATATTTGTACCTCACGTTTTTGAATAAATCAATGCACATTTATTTCAATTGATTTATAATTAATTGCAAACTGTTTTAATTAACTCCCTATTTATTGAATGTTTCAATTACGAGGTCGTGAGACTATAAATGTATAGAATTAACTGAAATGGCATTGTTCTGTTCGGTATTATTTCGTTTGTTCTTGTCGGGGCGACAATATAGATTGTAGAAACAAATAGATATAAGTAACAATTCTAAATACATAACAAAATAAAATTTAATTAAGAATTCTTCAGAGACGGAAATGAAATGCAGTTGTTTTAATTATTTGAAGCACGAAGTATGTAACTTTTTTATCAAAGATCAAGATGAGATTTTCAATTGATTTTTATTTGCATATCATTAAACGTTGATGGTAATTTATGCAAAAAATAATTAAAAACCCATTTAGAAATTATAATCCAACATAATAAACTTAATAACTTGATTTATGTCACATCTTTAAGTTATCTGTATTTTTCTAATTCAATAAGGCTGTCGATCTCGGTGTCGGTTAATTTTGTCATAAATTAACTTTATTTTATACTTTATAACAACACAGAAATAATTAAATTTCATAAAAAATACTAACGTATAAATTTAAATAAAAAGATATTAAATAATTTTTTAAATGGCCTTTCAGCATAAATACGTAAACATATAAGTGAAAAGTCAATAATGAAAGCTAAATTATTTGAAGTTATGTTTATTACATAGTAAAATGAATAATATTAGTATGAAGTTTTTATGATTATAATACCGGTTTTGGCTGTTAGACCATCATCAGTTCTAAAATATTACAATTACTGTCAAATTTTATAAAAAAAACATAAAAAGAAATTATTTAAGGATACAATTTATTTTACAATATTATAAACATAACCTTAAATAATTTAATAAAAACTGTGCAAAATCAGATAAATACCAATATAGATTAAGATAAATTGGTACAATGACTTGAAGTTTTAAATTTAGGTAAAAGCCCATAGAAACACACATACCTGTATGTTACTTGCACAAAACAGTCAATCGCAGTGTGAGCACAAGCAAATAAGCAAATGTTAGACAATATTATAACTTCAACAACGATAATTGCATAATACCTAACCTAATATAACCTAAACCAATCTAGCAATACCATAGACTACTTCGAGTTTTTTTTTTAACTTGAGTAGAGTTGAAAGAAAGTATCAAACCAAACCTTAAAGCTGCGGCATGCAGAGAGTAGAGTAAAAAGCTGTAGCTGTACTATGCGTGTGTGCATAGAAGGTCTCCAACCCCAAAATTTACAAACTTATCCCTGACCAAAACAAAAAATGACAAATGCTGACAGACTAAATAACAATTTAAAATTTAAAGCTGTAAATGACGTTCAATTATTCTCAAAAAAGTTTAAGAACAGTTTAAGAATATTTTACTATTGAATAAAAACCATGCGTTTAAGGGATCAGCTTTTTATAAATGTACCCTAAAGGTGTTCATTTTTTGTAAAATGAAGCACCATGTCCTTGATGTAGTTTTGCTTTATATACAGGTAAAGATATATAAACTAAAACCAAAAGAGATAAAATAGTTTAAAATTTGGGTAAGCTAATTCCCAACATGGCAAGTCTAGCAAAAAGGTTTGTGTCATCATACTATACGCGGTTCCTACCTAGATTCATTAAACAGGTGTCCAAAGCAAGCAATATAGAGGCGTAAGATAAAAATCGGAACCAGTCATGTGGTGCAGATTGTGGGCAAAGCCAATCTCCATATAGCCAATTAGAAAAAAAAAAAACAAAAAAAGTGTGGACTTTCCGGCTGCAAGCAGCCGACCAGTAAACCCCTCAAAAAATTACCGCAGCCACACCCAACTGCAGAACCCAAAAGGATAGTTGTCATTTTTATTTCACAATATATAGGGTTAGAAAAAATGACCAAAACACCTAAATAATTCTCCAATCCTTACCAATTATTTGGTTTTAAATAATTTTAACTATTTTATAAAAATATTTTTAATATACATTCATTATATCGTGAAAATTTGGTAAACTTTTTCACCATTTAAAAAATATTAGTATATTTTTACGTTTCTTGATTCTAAGATTAATTTTAAGTATTTTTTGTAATAATTAATTAACTAATCCAGATTTTTTTTCAGCATAGAAATAGAACCCGGGATAAACACAAATCAGATCATGACAATGATGATGTTCAATTCCAGAAGAAAAAAGATCATTGAGCTCAAAAAGATCATGATCAACCTGATTGAGAAGGAGTCTGAACGGATTGACATCCACAAAAACAACCTCCAACAGATCAAACTAGACCAGGAAAAATGCCCTAAAACAATCAACAAAGTAATGTCGAAAAATCAATCAATCGCCAGGCAGAATATCCAGCGTCACCGAAAGTTCCGACCCTAACTTAAAACAAAAAACAAAAACCCCAGCGTCTTCCCCAGCAGCAGTGGTACTGCTCCAGCCCACCAAGGCCCCAGACGCCCCCGGCTTTCCAAAAATTCGGTCAAGTCCGCCACCACCTCCAAAATAAAAATATGGTGTTCAAAAAGACAACCACGTCACGCCCCACACCAAGGCTCTGCACCCTAGTAGAAAATAAGAAAAAGTTAAAAAAGCAGAAAAACACGGGTAAGTCAAATTCAGCTATCTCTTCTAATACGCCATCAGCCGGCCCATCACGTCAAGTGCTTTCAATGCCACCAAGACCACAAGGTTCTCAACCCAGTCTGCCACTAAAGCACAAGCAATCACTTCTGGTCCGTCAACTAGTTCCCTAGGCACTCCAACAAGCCCCCAGATCTCGACTGAATCCACAGAGAATGCTGTCTCATAACACGGAATAAATCCGTATTCAAAAGACTGTCGGCAACTTCTTAAGACATAAACGTAATTGTCGGCCGCGCCGTAAACGTGGTTGATGGTATCTCTTGCACCTGCATTCGCATGCTGCTATCGCTTACTGCACAAGCAATAACGTGTTTCATTACATATTTCAGTGAGGATCCAAATATACCCTAAAATATGTTATAAAAAACATACGCCACTGCATCGAGGCTGATGTGACGCAGGTAGAGTAACAGCTCTACGGTATACCCCCTTATAAATCAAGCGCATAGAAAAGGGTGAGAAACCCTTCCCTATATTCTACGTTCAATTTCCCCAGAACAAAAAAAATCGAAAGATCATATAAATCTCAAAGTTGTGTGACCTCATAATGACAAAAAGATTCCCCTCCCAATTCCAAAAAAAAAAATGTCTCAAGACCTGTGAATTTCATCAAAAAAAGTCTACAAAACAACGTACACACACGCAGTCCATAGAACTTCCACGTCGCGTCTAAAATCCTTGAACCACATACCAATCAAATCCCGTTGTACTACCATAGCCAACAACATCACAAAAAATCTAACTGCTGCACCAAAAGCCAGTGACACTTGCATTTCCTAGTTTGTTTCTTGTCATTGGTAAATTATATTAAAAAATGTTGATTTCAGATCCAAAAAAGTAATGATATGAAACAATAGTAAATAAAATTTTATCTGATATGCATATACCGCAATAAGCCATAGTCGATTCTAACAGTAATAAAAAATTGCAAAACAAAAAATAATACGTTCTATTACTTTTGGCAAAGCAAGAATGGTATACTATATTCGCCTAACAGATATGACTTATACTACCCACAATTTGGCAAACACAATATTATACGCAAGATAATAGTCTCAAAATAGACAAAGCATACAAAAAAAATACGTAAATACAAACTGTCTTTTGTATCATAAATAAGTAATCTAAAATTTGTTAAATTAGCCGTTGTCGGAGAGATTCAAATAAGTAAACCGTTTGATGTTGCGGATCAGTTTGCAGGTAGTGTTTTCATCAAATGTGTCCTCAAATTGTCAAAGAAAACAATGTGACAAATAGCTAAACTGAATCCATCACCTGCAAGCATCTAAAAATCCAATCTGCTGGCGTTAGCAAAATAACGTGTTTGTTCGTTAAAACTACGACTACGACTCAATTACTGCAGTAAGCACATTCCAATACATCAAAATAAAAATAATTCGGTTGGTGATATCTATGTAAGAACAAATTAACTTAAAGCTTAGGTGTTGCAGTAACTAAAAACCATTATGTAATGTCTCTAACTAAACGACAAAAATGCTAACTAGGTGATAGCAAACTGTCCATTTGCAAGTCCGGTCCTATGTACACAAATGTGTTGACTAGCATTTAATAATGAGCAACATTACAACACCAATAAAGATTAAGAACTTTTCAACCAAATTTAGCAGAAACCCTTGTCTATGAGTAGTAGTAAGTAATATTGCTTAAAATTTGAAGAAAAAAAAAATTAATAATGCGTTGACCCGTGCAAGCACTCCATAAACCTAGGTAACGTTGGAGAAACTTAGAATTCATGGCAGAAAGTCACAGTCTGCAAAGAACTTGCTAGTCTTCGCTCTATTATGTTCCACACATACTGTTTAATGAGTAAAAGAACCAGAAATCTAGCTGACCACGGCAACAAAAAAGAATAAAAAAATTTCAAAAATTTGTTGATTGAAAATATTTAATTAAAACTTTAATGAAAATGACCCAGCTTCTAATATATATGCACTCCCTAACCTTTCGTAGCATTCATTCTAGAATTTGATAGTCTTATCTCTGTTATATCCCATACATGTCCAATGACCAAATTTTCCGGGAATCTAAGCAACAGGTTAATATGAAGCTTCTAAAATGCTGTACCTTATCTACATACCGCTCAGTGGTCAAATTTTCTTGAATAAAGATTTGAGGAAACTACTTTTATAAGCAATAGCCTCCTATACCATAATGCTTACAGTTCGGTGCACAAACCTTGCTCAAAACCCTTTTGCAACCAGCATGCATTTCCAAACAAAACCTACATTTATCGCTGAACACAACTGCGCCAAACACAGTTGTCGATGTTAAGCTTGAAGTAGTAAACACTAAATATGATATACAAAATCTAAAGCCAAAAAATCAGATTCCGCTGCAAATTGTCCAAAAAAACACAAAGCAACCTTCTTCGCCAATCCATTGATCAAAAACTGACCTGGTACTCGTAGAACAATCTCTTACAGCCATAATGCAAAGGCATTATAAACTTAATTTGTTTGTCTTTGGGCTCCGGTTCCTCTCCTGCAACGTTGACATTTTTTTTTTAGTCCAAGCCTGATAACATTTCATTACGGTGAATTCGTTTCAGTTAAGACAATTCGCAATTTATGTATTATAAAACGACCTTTGCGTAACCGACAATTCTGCCTCAATCAAATTCGCTGGTAAAAATTTCCACTCTTTAAATAAAAAAAAAACAAACAAATCTCGATTTGTTAAATCAATAAAAATACCCGAGATAACAATATTCAAAACTTAAACAAATATGAAAAGTGACAGTACTACTTAATCCAAATTAAATCAAAATTTAATCAAATAGTTTAACAAATTTTATTTTTTCTTAGTATTGCAATTTCAATCTCATTCAGCAAATTTGATTAATTGAATTAATTTTGCCACAATGCTAAAAAAATGTTCAAAATAATCCAGGTAAAGATCAAACCCACAACCTGATACTGTACACCAAGTCTATACCATCTAAAATCCTTTAGTAGAAGCGGGCGACTATTGCTTACCTTGTGCCCAGACCTGCAAGAATCAAAACTGTGTCTCACTGATTGTATCTTTGCATTTTCTGTAAAGTTTTTGATGTGTGATTTTAAGAAACAGTTTCAAAGTGTAGCTTATAAAAATAAGTCCATGTTGCTCACCTTATTTTGCAGCCACTAAGTTACAAACTCCCATGACTACCTTCTACTACTAGAATATAGCTGAACTCGCCTATGCACTGTTGCCTCTACTGACTTTACTAGCCAATTAATTTGTTAGCCATTGAGCGTTGTGCGCATGTCTTGTTAGATTCTCAGAAGGCGCCAACGCACAGTTGACCCTTTGTCATCCTACTACAGTCACAATAACAATGAGGTTACAATTACAAACCATTGTCTTCCTTCCTCCCCGGTACCGAAGCAACAGCCGAGTACCAAGCTTCCAACTACAAGCAAATTCAGCTGCATACCTCCTATACCAAACTTTGCAATACAAATTACTAAAAAAGTTCAAAACTTTTATTAATTCCAGAGTAAGATGTATACAAATTTATTCACAATTTCACATTTAGAATAAAATGATAATCATTGTGAGTTAGTTGCTTAAGTGGTTGCCTCTCATCAATCAACGCCTAATTTCATCACTCATACTCGGAAGAACCTTTAGCCTGCTAGAACCAAGTTCTAAAAAAACTCCAATTTCATTTTGATATTCATTTATGTTAAAAAATAAAAAAAGTCTTCCTGAAACACATTTTTCGTATAGTAATACAAAAAATTTAAAATTCGATGATTTCAGAAGTTTTCCGTATTTCTCCTGGATGACCCAGTAAAAACTAATATATAATCTGAAAAGTAATTATCGATAATTTATATTTATTATATTTATATGCAACAAATTGTTGATAATAAAATACCAATTAAACTATCCGACTTCTGTTAAAACTCCGTTTTAAGTGCGTATTCATAATCTCAAGATCACTTATTTTGTCTTCTATAATAGCAGTGTATTATATTTGTTTCTAATAAGGTATCAAAATTATTTTTATGTAATATAAAAAAATTGACAACCGTTGCAAATGATTGCTATTAATATATTTATATTGTATCGAAATATGGGAAAGAACATAAACATAATGAATACTAGTGAAAGCTCTTATAGATGTCGCTATAATAACGTGCGGAATCGCGGAAGGAAAGCGACCGATTTCTACAGCAATTTTTACAATCTCAAACTGTAAATAACTGCATATCGGGCGTTTATATCGATAACATGTTAATTAACATGATGTTGTATAATAAACATGAATAATAAACAATGTATTTTTATTATTCACTCAATAAAATGACTACCCATTGCAATTTTTCCATGGGTACACTTCACTAGCTATTGATAATTTAAGAGCAACGATCTCATGCATTTTTTAAAGTTTTCAATAATGGATAAAAAGTATATTGAAACGGAAAATTCGCATCATTTAACACGTTATCGAGATCCGATAACTCGCAATCACATTATGCAATTTGTGGTCAGCCGTGCAAGTGGGTTTAATGAATATAATCCGTGGATTAGATGAATAAAAAATTCTATCCCGGTAGCACAAAACGGGCCCGATATGGTCTGCTAATTGCCACCATTTAAGGTTTCACGCATCCATGTTTTCACACCGGGCAAGAGGACGAACTCTGATGCACAGATAACATTGCAAAAACACTACACACGCAGAGACGTTTAGCTTTTTTGCGGCCGACCAGTCCGCAGAGTGTTTCTAACGATCTGCTTGAGAGGAATTCCATCGCCTCAATGCATCAGATGTGACAAACTTGTATGGAACATATTTTTTTAGTATAAAATTAACATGTTCTTCAAGAGTATCCATATCCTCAACAAATTTTAAACTCCACTAGCAAAAACACTGCACGGAAATTGTATTCTAACATACAACAACTTTTTACAATTTTATGCAAAAATACATGAATTGTTTACTTTCTAATAAAAATTATTAAAACACAACAAAAGGCTATTTTCTATTAAAATATAAACAATTAATATTTTTAATATAATATATTGTAATTGTGTGCTAAATAGCAATATAAACATAACCATCGCAATCTCAGATCGGTAAATTTTGTCCAGGTTGCGGAAGTTGCGGATGCGTCCCGGCGTGTGAATTATGACGCCATGCGTCTTCTGTGGACGGGACAGGGATCCGCGATGTTGGTCATAAGGAGTGACTTATGACCGGGAGAGGCATATACACATTGTCCGTGATTTAGAGAGACACGACCCTGCTAAATACGTTGACCACCCCTTATCGGTCTGATTAACGACCTGACCATGGGGCCGTTATCGTCGGCTGAACGATAAGGGAATTAATTGGAAATGGCCAGGGAGGAAACACGGCATCAGATCGATTGATAAGTCCTTATAAGTACTTGTACGGTTCGAACAAGTTGGTTTAAACCCCGAAATTTATATGCCCCTTCTGGATTTAACGTTAAGTGTACAATCAGTGTCTGCTGCTTTCAAATAGGATTAATTAGATGGAATTAAAAAAGTTGTTAATTTCAAAATCATTAAAATTGAATTTCAATTTTAATGTGATAGTGTTTTATATTTGAAACTGTATTTTTTTAAAGTATTAGGAATATATACAATATAATCTTTTCTCGTATGATATTACAACAAATCCCAAACTTACGTCTTTCTTTTAAAGTTACAAAATGAATTAGATACAAAAATATATCAAAATCTATTAAACCAGCCATATATATTGGCCATGTATGAGTCAAGTGTTTGTTTTTGCTCAAACCACTGAAAATGCCTTCATCTAATATTTTCAGATTTTGTCTGTAAACCATTTCCGAGTAATAAGCAATCAAAATTAAAAAAAAAAAATTGAGTTTTTTTTACATTGTTGATGGTTTGTAACTTCACAGGATTGCATTTTTAGAAAAAAATTATAAGAAACTTTTTTCTTCAAAATTATCCAAAGAATAAGTTTCACAGCCAAAATTTTTTTCCTTAAATTTTGAAAAATTTGAAGAACTTTAAAAGTCGGTTTTTCTTAAAAAAAAAAATGACGCTTATTTTCTATTTTTCTCAAATATGGATATATTTCAAAAAGTGCCGTGTGCTACGCTGCGAGATATCTTATAATGAATCGACAAAGATACTTAAAAATATCTAAAAAAGCTAAAACTTTAAATTTACATTTTTTGATCGTTTGTAACTTCTCAGGATTGCATTTTTAGCAAAAAATTATAACGAATTTTTTTCTTCAAAATTGTCTAAAAAATAAGTTTTCACAGTCAAAAATTGATTTTCTTAAAATTTTGAAAATTTTGCATATTTTGGCTTATAATTTTTTCCTAAAATGGAATCCTAAAAAGTTACAAATGATCAAAATGTAAAAAAATTCAAAAACCTCAAGTTTACTCAAAAATGGCTCACTGAAAAAATCTGAAAAAATTCACATAATCAGGATTCATGTAAAAGAAGGCATTTTCAGTTGTTTGAGCAAAAACAAATTTTCATTCCGTACACTTGACTCATACATGGCCATATGCAAAGTGTTAATAAAACCTTCCACGTCTTTACAGGTAATGTAGAGATTAAAACAAACAAAAATCTAAATCCTGTGTTGAAAGCACCATAATTATTCAGTTGTTAGCAAGCGTTTACAACTCTCTGCCAAAGTGATGTGTGTTACCTTCTGTGGCATAACAAAAAAATCCGAAAAGTTTTGGTGGCTATGTAACTGCCTTCCCGTCCTGTTTCTTTGTTTCAAAACCGTTCATTTGAATAGTTCCTCCCAATTTGCAACAGCACTTCCTTCAATAGCTCTCCCCCAAATAAACTGGTTTGCGATCGTCTCGTCATCAATTTTCCAATCTCTACATGCTCGGCTATTTTCAATTCCAAAAGTACGCATATGTTCTCTTAGTTGACAATGTTAATTTTTGCAGGTCATTTTAAAAATATCGTAACTAATAATCGGATAAGTTAGATAAATTAAGAGTTTGTAGTTGCCTGCTTTGCTTATCTACATCTTGGAGTATTGTATCTGTTTGCTTTTAGTAGAGTTGTAAGATTTTTGAGAAGTGGAGTAGTCCATAGTTCAGAACCACACATTTTGGTAATTAACCTTTTGAGCGACAGCCTATCAGCCTAATGTATTGGAGTGATTTTTCACCCAGCATAGCTTGATGTTATTTTTTTTTTCTAGAGTGAGAGCAGACTGACATTCTAATATTAACTTTGATGTAATTTTTAGCTTTTTTAGAGCTAGAATTGCTGTTTTGTTGTTAGTTAGGATTTGCAAATTATTGCCAAATATTTTCAGGAATTCTAACTTTAATGTCCTAGAGATGATTCTGGCTACCTTTGCAAAAATGAGTTAAAAAATATCTTAACTTCTTCATGTTTACGCGTAACCCGTGGCGTATTTTTTTTTTAATCAATTATCTGCCTAATTGTGCAATTCTGCTTGGCATGCTCCACTCTCTAAACTACTGAGCGACCTGTACAGCATTATCTTGATAGCTGAGTATGTCTGTGTTTTTTTATTGATTTGATTAGAAAGTTTCTTTGCCACAGTCTGTCTTAGGCTTCTCATTACTATTTTTTAGCTAATTAAACACTTCTTAACAGCTCAGTTTGATTGCTTTAGATGAGATGTTATCAGAGCCCGCGGCATATTTGGCTTTTATTGTATTTCCTGCTCTCTTAATTTCTTCCACCGTACTAGGTGGTATATCGTCTCATATACTTCTGCTATAGTTCCAGATCATTTTTTGTGTGTTTTGGATAACGGATCTAACCGTAGATGATAAATCTTTTTAGGTTATACTTGTAAAGTAAATGTTCTTTAAGGATTTTCGAAACAGACAAATAAGTTACATGTACAACTCTGCTTATTTGCCTCATACAAGAATAATTATCTACAGATTGCAAAATAATATCTTCAATGTTTTGTGTACAAACTGTTTGTACTATTCTACTGATCTTAAATCTTTACGCATTTCGTTATATCTGTCAACTAAAACCAACCAACCAATTAAAAAGTGCAAAAAAATGCATCGTCATGACAAAAAACCCGTCACAAATTAAGTAGTTCATACGGAATCATCAGGTTTTCACGGGTTTTTACAAAGAACCAAAATCCACAACATTTTTAAGTTGCAGACTCTTCAAACATCTTCAAATAAAAAACGTAGCTAGTTCTAAAAACACAGGCAACCAAAATACGTGAGAGTTTGCTTTTGTAGGTTTCTTTATAATCCTGTCTAAAATCAAGTTTGCTCTTATAAGGTAGAACAACGTTAGCATCATTAAACTGGGTTCACATTAATAATTCTTTTCAAAGCAAATCAGCTCGAAAATAAAATGGCCCATTTTGTGTTTTTGGAGCTAGTCTTCCTTTTGACAGAAGTCAAAACGTGTTTGAGCTCTTAACTTATTTAGACTTTGTCAAAACTGATTGTGTCTGGCACCTCAGATCCTAGTGTCGGAACGTCGTAAAACAAAGGCAAAGCAGATAGTTGTGCATAATCGGGGTAGAATCTCTCTCTTTGGCTCATGCCTTAAAAGCTGACAGGTCCTTAAACCTTAAAAAACAATGCTGTTGAATTTGAAAAACCTCAAATTGTTTCCAAAACGGCTTAATCAAAGTTTGTTGTTTAGATACAATACTACCTCCTGCCTGAGCACTTTGTTTATTAGTGTCTTCTTTAGCAGGAGAGTACTCTGCCCACACGCTCCAATGTAGGCTTAATCTGGTATCGGCATTCAAACTATTTCTTAATAGAAAATACTATTTACGAAAAGATTCAACTCCTCCTAAGACTTCTCGTGTGGAATTTGGGTTGCTCAAAGTTAAGGTTTGGCCGACCTAACTAAAACGTAACGGAATTGCTTCAGCATTACTTCATTATGTCTGCTCTGTATTGTTTACTTTTTTGTTAGGTTGCGTTGTTTTGTTGGTTGTCTCATTCTTTCTTCTCGATCTTTTAAATAATGTAATAATTTTGTTCATCTTGCTCCACGAGTATTGTTTTTTCAGCATTGTATCAATATTTTTTTCTAATGCTCTTTTCAGTTTTATATCTGATGTAGATGCATTCCGTTATGGCGTCCGTGTGAAGTACAACATTATCTAATTTCTGATCAGTGACTTAATCCAGCTAGCCTTACCACCCTGGTGTTGTTCCATCCATTCGCCCATGTTTCTTCAAATTTCTATCTATTTTCGCCGCTTTTTTCCCGCGTATCTCTGTTCTTTCCTCTACAAAAATGTCAATGGGTATTATCCCTGCGATTACCTGCACTGCTTCCAAGGAAGTAATACGGTATCCACTGCATACTCTTAGTCCAGCTCTTCTTTGGATTCTGGTACAAATTTGTAGTTTCCTCTTCTCCAAGATTGCTTCACCCCATATAAAAACCACGTACAGAGTTACAAAGTTTACAACGAAGCACAGTAGCCACCTTTTGCTGAATCTGAGATCGTCTACGTTGGGCATTAGCCCTGCCAGCGCTATGTAAGCTTTTCTACTTTTGCATCTGCCCTTTTCAGGTGCTCTCCCTGGTTGTCGTTCGTGCTAAAGATGACTCCTAGGTATTGGGTGCTTAGGTTTGGGGCAATTCTTACCCCTTGAGCATCAACTTTCAACTTCCGATTCCAGAAAACCGGGTCTAAAAAACAAACCTTGCGGTACACCGCGGCTGACTTTTATTTCTTTTTTATCATTTAATATTGATCTTTCACCGAGATAATTGTTTAGCAAGTAATCGCATACTTCCATTTTTTAAGCTCTTTGTTTATGTCGCTGGCAGAGTTAAATGCATTTTTAATGTCAAGAGTACCAGCTCGCAAAAGTTCCTGTTTCTATATGACTTTTTTTAATTCTTTTTCAAAACTTATTTAATTTTGCTCATAGCATCAATTTTCCTAAAGCCGTATTGTTTGTGGGAGAGCGGTTGCTGGGTTTCCTTGTCCCGTTTAGATTTGATTAATTGTTGTAGCAATTAACCTATAACATCCAGTAGACAGATTGATCTGTATTGCTTTTAGTCTGTTCTCTATTTGTTTTCAATATAAATTAGTTTTGCTCGTTTCTAGCTATTTAAAAAGTTGTCGCTAGTTAGGCATCAATTCATAAGCTTCAAAATCTTTTGCGGACATGCCGCCACCGCAATCTTAATTAGCTCCGGAAGAATGTAGTTGGGCAAAAATAAATACAGTTTTCATTTTCGGTACTGTTTATTTTGAGAAAAACTGTATCTATAGCAATCAACTACTCCTATGACCATTCCATAACTTTTACCAAAAACTTCTAGAATTACACCTTTTTCCAATGTTCTTTGGCAAGGTTCTCAATGTCTAAGCTTAAGTTAGACAAACTCAACGTTAAAATATAGTTTAAACAAACACTTTCTGGAACAATATCGACGTGTGATAATATGCGTCCCCTGCACTTGCTAAACAAACAGTTGTTAGGCGGTCGCTAAAAGGTAAACTGCACTTAACGCTTAGTGACTTAATATGCAAGTCTCTTAGTGACATAAAAGTGTATACCAGTAAAATGACAAAATTAAAAAAAAAAAAAAAAATCATCCAGTTTAATATCCAAAGTGGCAAAATTTCGGTTTAAACAACGTGCAGAAAATGGAACTTCTGCGTCCCCAAATAAACCTGGGTCTTTAAAAGACCAATAACTTTCTCCATTTTCATAAAGACTACCAACGTTAATTTTGTTAAAGCAGACACCACCTATAATGTTATATAAAATTTAGTGGTAACTCGGCCAAAAATGCATTTCTACAAATTGTTTAAGGATAGGCTCTATGATGATTTTGATTTAATTTATTTAAAATGTGTGTTACCTTATTACTTAACAATTTAGTAATATTTTTACATTAAGACAAATCTATAGCCATATTTTATTAAACTTTTTTAGTGACAATCTTATCACAAGATCTATATTTGATGGTCAATAAGTCAGCGCCTCATAATATAACTAATAAAAAAAATGAAAACTGTTATGATCCCTTGAACCTATGAATAAAAAATGTATTGCTTTTAAATTGCAAATAACGTGTTACGAATAATGCGAAATAAATAATTATAAGTGATTTATGGCTCTTGTTCGAGGGTCGAGAGTCATTCAATTATTCATAAGAGGTCGCTCGGATGCGCTTGCTGTTCACGAGTTGGGAATGTTTGTATTTCAATAATTTTGATAATATCGGTAACGGCGGTGAATATATTTGATCAAGATAAATATTTTCTAGTCCAATCGGTGCAATTCCAAGATTTGATATATAACACAGTTTAATTCCTAATTGATAATTTCCGATTGTGATATGGATCTTTATAAATGGTACATTTTTTCCCATGAACACTATGAAAAATATTATAATAATCAACAGGTTTGTATAAATATTTTAATTTTAAATTAATGTTATAAAAGATTAAAAAACAATTTTTATAAGTAATATTTAAATTATTATTGAAGTTTTCCTAAGAACCTTATTAGAAATTCAGTAAAGATATATTTAAGAACAATCATAAATAAATTTAATTTAATAAAATGGCAGTTTATTATCAATAGTGATAATATTTTCAACGCATGTACATAATCAGAAACTTATCAAATGGTTATTATTCTGCATCTCATTATTAAGAAGTTATTTCCATCCAACATGCACATATTTTTTGATAATTTTTTATTATTATTTTATACATGTACTTGTAGTCGGAAATTCAATAATTTAAGAGCATTTGTGAGCCCTTTGATCCCGGTAGTGCATATACGAGTACCTAAATATTTCTGTATGTTAAACGAACTCTGCGTTCAAAGAATATCTAAAAGTTGAAAGCGTACTTTTTTTATTGTGCACTACTCAGTAGAATATAAATTGAATATTTATAAAAAATGTACTATCATGATTCGCCTTTTCAGATAAAATCAGAAGTTTATTTAACAAAAAATACCTTAATTTATTACATCATGGTGATAAACTCACCTGAAACAAAGAGAAAATACAATTAGTACATTATAATTCCATTTTTTTTATTGCTAGTGTAATTTAAGGCTATACTGCAAATTTTAGTGAAAAGGTCATTTGAAGCTTTAAAAAGTGAACTGGAATGCAGGGATGATTATAGTCTCGTTAGGAGATACAAAGAAATAAAGCGGTTTCGTGAAAGAAAGGCAAACGGGCGGATAATTGCAATTTGAATTCGCCTTTTTCCGTTTACATTGAATCAAACAACGTTACAGATAACGGTGGTTAAAGGAAACCAAGATAATAAGCAATGCGCAGTAAGAATATATTAATGGAATATGTATAAATAATGAATAGTATGATGAATTAAAGCTGAACAAACGGAGAAATTTATTTAATTACTTTTCAAAAAAGGTGGTATGTTTAATTATAATAACATTAAGCACATGTGTTTTTAGTCTAGAACCCCATTGTCTATTAACATTGCAGGTCAAATGTAAGAGTTTGTATTAACAAACATTATAAAATTAATTAAAAAAACTATACTTATCCAATTGACAAAGACTTTGAAATCTACAAAATAATTTCGTTATAAAAAAAGCAATTCTTTGAAACAAGAGTAATAAAATTGTTAAAGAAAGCATGACACAAGAAATATTGTATTCGCCGTAGTATACCTTTTCGTAGATGTAATTGCCACACATTCCTTATCGTCGTTTGTGGTTAAAATTATGTTCGCTTAATTAAAAAAGTTCAGAATTATTGTTTTGTATAAAACAATTAAAAAAAAAATGATATAATTTTCTCGAGTACCCACCCCCGTTCCTATATTATGTTTTTACTTTAGACCTCATATTTATATTTATTTATTTATTGCTGTACTGTTGATTTTGGTAGAATTCTTTAAATAATTTTAATGCTACAAAATAACCGAACAAATTTTGTCCATACATTTTTTTTAAGAAAGATGATCTCATAGTAGGTGAAACAGTTTCCTGTTAGTTACTGCAAATAATAGTGTGAAATCTTCTTGTTCTTCAAGTACTTGTTCTTGATCTGGACCTATGCCTTTTTTTACTGAGTGGTTCACCTAGAATCCCTACACTGTAGGCATGATTTTCCTATGTACACATCTGACATCTTACTCCAAGCGTCAACCAAGATGCATTGTATAAAGTCCATTCATATTATTAGTTTGACTACTCGGCCAGATTACGTTTTCAAAGCTGTTGTAGTGTTGCTTGGTTGATTAGTGTCCACCTTTGAGTTAGCTTAAGCTTCAACCATGTTTAACATTTCTGAAACCTTGCTTGGTGTCTTCTCTTCTTCTTTTCTTCTTAACATCTTTCCTTTGTTGGTTTTTACCATTACCGATCTTGCATTATTTGTGGTATCTATCGCATCTCTTTCCTTCTAAGTTCTATGTTCAAACTGTATTCTTATTTTGTCACCTTTCTCCAACATCGGGGGTGGTTTTGTTCGTCTACTTGTAAATAATTTTTTATTGTATTAGTTTGTTCTTTATGTACATTTTTAGTTTCAAATTCTGCTCATTAAGCGTTGATTTAAGAACCCAATAAATTCTTGAAGTGTTTCTAAAGTTTAGTAAAGCAAGTCGAGTATCTGTTCTATCCATGGATCATTCCTTTAAATGATGTTTGCAATTTGTACGTTTCGTTCTGTAAAATCTTGAGTGATATGGGCTTAAAGTTGTTTAAAATATTACGTATCTCTACATTCCTTAAATTTTTAAAAATAATATTATAAACCGTTATTTGATTCTATAACATCGGGTATCTCATTTAAACTAAACCAGTGTCCAATGGTTTCGATAACGTTTAATATTTTTAGACTTTATAGTCTGTAAATCCTGAATAACTAATAACTAAGTATTCTTGTCGTTGAAACTTAAACAAATCTATTGCCAATATTTGCCATAACATTTTTAAGATTTGTTTAGTAACGATTGTACTTGAGATCTGGGGAATTCCATAGTATAAAAGTTTATCGCAAAAGTTAAAATAATGTTTAATAAATTCTTGTAATTTACAGCACTCATCAAAGAAACTATCACGTATGCACTTTATTTATGTTTGTAGTATCTTGTTTTGTAGTATCTATTAACATTTTTCTAGCTTTTTTCATCATTGCTTGTATTATTTGTACTGATCAACAACCAATAAGATATTGAAGATCGGACCGGAAGTATAAAAGCCACCATGGCCACCAGAGTCTTGCACCTTCGCCCCAAGCACGCAGCTTACCCTCGGCATTGCACACACCGCCATGAATCACGTCCCAAACCTTGGGGACTGCTCTCGCACCAACTTCAACGAGGCAAACGCATCGCACCCAGTTCGAGAACACCAACAAAACGATCACAACTCAGCGTCATTGAGGAGTGCATTCTCTTGGTGGCTAGTTGTTAATGCTTTGGTTGCATAAGCTACTGGTTGATTATCTAGTAACAGTACTGCGCCTAAACGTAATGCACTTGAGTCGACTGATAGTGTTACATCTTAATTTACTTCGTAGAACTTGAGTACTGGTAATGTCAACAGTGTTTCATTTATTTCTTCAAAAGCTAAGTTTTGGTCCACATCTCAGTACCACTCTGTTTCTTTTTTCAGTAAACTTCTTAATGATTCTGTCAGCTCCGACATGATTGGAATAAATTTGTTTTAATAGGTAACCATGCCTAGTAGTATCTGTAGTTCCCTTTTATTGAACAGTGTTTTCAGGTTTTTTATTGCAATTACTTTTTGTGGATGCAGTTCTAGTCCTTTTTTTATTAAAATGTGACCAAAGAATGTTATCTTCCTTGTTTGGAATATGCATTTTTCTTTGTTCATTTTAAATCCCACTCGATGTAATTTTCTTATGACTTTTTCTGCAATGTATTCCAATTTTTTCGAAGACTCAACATTTTTCAAAAACTTCTCGAGCTGAACTTCATCATCATCATCAACCAACCCGTTCCGTCCACTGCTAGACATAGGCCTCCTCCATAACACTCCATCGTCTTCTGTCTTGAGTTTAGTCTATCCAGTTGTTTGCGATCCTTTTTAGGTCATCGGTCCAACGCGTAGGTGGTCTTCCTCTGCTACGTTTATCGGCTCTTGGTGTCCACTCTAGTATTTTCTTCGTTCATCTTTCGTCCTTCATTCGACTCTCGTGGCCAGTTCATCTCCATTTGAGTTTAGTTATACGCTCGAGGTTACTCCGATCATTGATCATTCCATTTTGCGTTGAGTTATTTTAAGTTTTCTTGCCGTATTGGCGGTTAGACTTAAAGTTTCCGCCCCATATGTAAAGACAAGCAGAATACATTGGTCATGTACTTTTCTTTTCAGACATATCGGAATTTGCTTTTAAAGATATAGCTGAATTTCCCATATGCTGCCCAAGCAAAGTTGGTTCTTCTCTGCAATTCGCAAGTCTGGTTATCTCTAGATATTCTGATTTCATGACCAAGGCATATGTATTTGTAGACTAAATCTACGTTTGTGTTTCCGATGTTAAAGTGTTCGCTCGGTACCAAATTACTTTTGTTTTCAAAAAATCTCCAATCCAACTTTCAAGCATACGATATGAAGTTCTTCCAACATCTGCCTTAACTCTTCCAGCATCTGCCTTAACTCTCCCAGGTTGTCGGTTATGAGGACTATGTCGTCTGCAAAACAAAGGTGGTTTAGTTTTTTTCAATCTATGTTAATCCCTCTTGTTTCTCAATTAAGCTTATTGAAGGCATACTCCTCTTCCACATTCAATGGAGTTCGTGTTTTCGTGTAACTTTGGAGATATTGTAGCGTGCTGGTAGCTGTTATAGATTAGTTCTGAGTATCTGCAATCAATGCGACACTCTCTCAATGCGTCCATGATGGCATTTAACTCTATAGCAAGCTTTATAGAAGTCCACAAATGCTAGAGCTAGTAGACTCTTTGTACTCCACTGACTTTTCCATTAGGACCTTGATGCTTTGCAAATAGTCTTTTGTTCCAAACCCAGAGCGGAATCCAACTTGTTCATTTGGTTGGTAAAAATTTCTTCTCTAATCTTGATGTTATTATTTTTGTGAATAGTTTGTAGAGTTGGCTAAAAAGTGTTATGGATCGGTAGTTTTGCAAATCGGCCTTATCCTCTTTTTTGTGGAGTAAGATGGTAATTGCGTTGCGCCACTTGTCTGGAATTGTGCTATCGTGTAAACAAAGGTTAAGTAATGTTTGTATTTTCTTCACCAGAAACGTGTCTCCTGCTTGTATTGCTTCTTTAACTATATTGTCTTCGCCGGGCAATTTGTTGTTTATTGTTTTTAACAGGGCAAGCTCAATTTCTCCGATAGTGATATCTATCTATCTTGGTTGACAATATTTTCTTGTGGTGTTGTTATTTCCAGATCTTCTACTTGACGACTTTTATATAGTTCGTGGTAGGACTCTTTTACCGTGCGTAGTATTTCCTCTCTGTTCGTTGTGTTATTGTTATTCCCTTGCATGTACTTTAGTTTTGTTATTTCTTTCCTTCCTTCACCAAGGTTACTGTGTAACACTGTTATGCTTCTGTTCTGCCCTATTGTTTGTTAGATCTTTTCGCTACAATATCTTCTGATGTCCCGCTTGATGGTTTTGGAGATTTTCTTATTTAATTCTTTTAGTTCCTCTTTTGTTGTATTTGAGTTGCTTCTCATTTTGCTTCGTTTAGCCATTAACTTTTTAGCATCTTGGCTGATCCTTTCTTCTTTCTTGGATTTAGGGCAGTTGGTATCTTGGCTTTTTTGTATAGCTTCCGGTATTGCGTCATTTAGACTTTCTATGTTTGTTTCTGAGTGATCGTTATTTCTTAGTGTATTGGCAATGTCCGTTTTAAATTTATCTATGTCCAATGGGATTGTCCATGCTCAATTGGTCGTTGTCTTTGTAAATTTGTTCCTTTCTTTTCTCAGTCCTATTCGGATTTTACTTCTTACCATTCTGTGGTCACTTCCCGTTCTGCAGTTGTTGAGTACATTTACGTTTTTGAGTACTTCAATCAATTTCGTTGCAAGTTCTACCGTCTGGGCTTCTATTAAGTTTATTATTGAAGAAACTATTCATTTAGTAGAGATTGTTTTGTAAAAGAAAGTCTACCAAGTTTCCTGAACATGTCTCCAACTGGTATATTTTAATACCAATTTTAGCGTTAAAATCGCCGCATACTATGGTAAACTGAGTTTTCACGTCCCCCAGAACCAGATTTCGTAGAATATGTCAACTTCTTCGTATGTGTGGGATGACGTTGGTCCGTATACTTGTACTATCTTAATAGTGTATCTCTTGTTGAGGTTTAGTATTAAGAAGCTACTCTTGTTGAAAATTTTTTGACTGATAGAATGTCGTTACTCAAGCGTCTGTAGATTAGAAAGCCAACTCCTCCTTCTGATTTATCGGGTTCTCCTGCATAGTAAAGGAAATGCCCAAATTTTTGTTTTAATAGATCCTCGCCTCGTCTTCAGACTTCACTGAGACCGATAACGTCCCACTTTATTTTCTCCACTTTTGTCTCCAGTTCAATCGGACAGTCTTCGTACATAAGTGTTCTTGTGTTATATGTTCCAATTTCTGAACTTAACCCAGTCTTAAGCAGCTATATCTGGCTCATGGAGTTGACAATGTCCAATATTTTTGTGTACGTTTGCTTTTCTTTATTTCAAAGTCCTCTTCTGCAATCAAGTAGTGTAAAAAGGTTGATTTGCTTACTTTGGCTCTTATTTCTTCAATTGTTTTAAGCGGATAATGCTTTCTAAAAATATTTTTGTTCACGTCGCGTCGATTAGATCAATGTACTTCAAATGCGTCCTTACTTTTCAAGTGCAATATTTTGTTGATTCTTCTTAGTAATCCTAATTTATCACAAGAGTTTTTCCTAATATAGTTGAAGCTTTTTGTCCTGTATAAAGATAATTATCTTGTTTGTAGTTGATTTATGTATTTCTCTTTGATATCACATTATGTTAAATATTTTATTTTTAATTTTTTTTTTGTTCCAATCTTTTTCTTCGTTTTTCTGAACTGAGTTTGTATAACAAATTCTTCTTCACTTGAGTGAGTAACTAGATTCTTCTATTATTTCATCAACTTTTTTGATCTGCTTGTTGGTTTTAGACCAGTTTTAAAATCACTATCACTATCTGCACTTTTTATATTTTTGTTTGTATGCTAAACATTTTAATTTTTTATGTTTGGTTTCGGACCTTGAACGTTCAAACCCTTGATTTTGATTACTTTTATATTGTTTACTTTTTATTAAGTGAATTTTCTCTGTTTCTACTTTAATTTGTTTTGTTGCTTCCTCACGTGCTTTGCAAATGGCTATTGTTTTTTCTAAATCCAAGTTGTTTTATGAATATTTTTTCCAAATACTATCTTGTCTTTTAGTAAGCTATCGTCAAGCATTCCAAATTCACATGTTTGAGTTTTGATTATATTTCACACTCATCAAAGCTCTCAACTTCTTTTTGAATAAGCTTGAAGAAATTGTATCTTTTCAAAAGACACGTTTGTTTTTGAAGTTTAGTAATTTTTGAATTTTCTTTTATTATTTCAAAACTCTCTCTGAATATAACACACTTCAATTTATAGTCATCTTAATTCTGTTTCTCATTACCACAAACTCTTAAAAAAGAATTAACAATAATTTTATTTATATTTTATTTTTTTTTCCTTTTCTTTATTATAATCAATTAAACTTCCTTTGTTCTTCGATTGAGCTGTACAATGTAATCAGTTAATAAATTCAAACTCCATAAATTTCTCCATAGCCATCAAAATTTAATACCTACGTGTACGCAAATACGTCTTGATGTGTAAAGTTTAAATGTCTTTGCAAGCGACAGATGTGCACAATTTGAAATTATTTGTATTAATCAGACCGAAAATTAATAAGCGTAGCGGTGCTATCTAATCGCGGCACGTTTCGCCCTTAATTAATAATAAGCGCGAAGGCGATGCAGGCACGTTTGTAATAATGGGGACTCTCATTGCGGGCATACATCACCTTGAAGCAGTAAAGGACCCCCGGACACGTGTGGACCAGGATTAGCTAATGGAAACTGCCATCAAAGTCTGTGCACAACGGATCAATGTATATGTTGTGTCTGGCGATATTTACAGGTACCGTCGGGGCGACCATCATCGTAAAAATTATTACCATCGAGGGAGGAATGCAGAGAAGTGCCCTCGTAAATCTCTCCACATATGAAACCGTTTACGTTAGGGGTGGTAAATGGTTTATGGGGTAAATATCTATTTTATCGACAAGATTGTTTTTTTTATTGCTAATAAAAATCTAGCAGAGATCTGCCAGTGACAATATTTGATAACTCCTATACTTTTATTATATTAAACTGTACCTAAAGTCTCCATCAAATATTTATTCAGCGTTTGTGTAACTTGTTCATATTAAAAAGGTATATGAATGTTTACATGCATACCGTTTCTATTTGTTATAACTTTATTTCCAAGTGATCAATATTCTATAATATTCATTTCATACGTATCATTTGTGTGTCGTGACCAATAAAGACATAATTTAAAAATAAATAGTAATAATTCTTTTATGTTAAACGTTTATTATTTCTAATAACAATTCTAATTCGTTATTTTATTACTAGTAGCATACATCTGTTATTGCTTTTACGTGTTAATTTAGCAGCAGCATAGCATAATTATTTATAATATTATACCGATAGCAAATCGTTTCTGGCCAGGATAGTACATCTATCTAGCAAGGCCATAAATACATGTATTATATTTAACAAATAGTTAAATATAATACATGTATTTATGGCCTTGCTAGATAGATGTACTATCCTGAATTAAATAAATGTTTTCTAAATAAGAAAGCATTTATTTAATTCAAAATAATTGAGCCAAAAGCAAACGTGTTTTTTTTAAATTTAATATGACAACACTGGCTGTGTTACCAAATATTGTAGCAATTATAAAAATGTTGCCTATTATTATTATTATTATTATTATTATTATTATATCGCATTTTACAGCTACTTTACATCGTCCCAGAAGTCTTACGACTTGTTTGAAAGGGGTTGATGGAACCAACGGCTTATTAGGTGACTTCCGAATAAAAAGTTATTATTTAGTCATAATTTGAGGATCAAACTCCGGACTGTTAGCGTGCTACGCTAACGCTCTATAACTGAGCTATCACACCAACTAACATATTAAATTAAAATATATATATATATATCAGATACACAACATTAAATAAACTATAAATTAATGTTGTTGGCAATCAACGTAAAAGTAATACAACAATATCAGATCATATCAGGTCTTTGCTATTTGCATTGTCAATTTTTGTGAGTATTTTAAAACCACATCCTTTTTCATTCATACATACTTTTCAATTCTGTATTATTTGTTTCACACTATCTAACCATAAAATTTAACAAACGTGTGACTTGTCCAGACTTTTGACAGAGTAAGGCTGGATGACGCTTCTGCAAAAAAGAAATAGACATCTAAGTATAATAACCAACATCACTAAACTGAACAACACTTTTATAAAAATATTATTCAGTACCCATATAAACTGGAATAAAACAGGGAGACAACTTAAATCTTGCCTTTATCAATATCATAATGGACAAAATAATTACAGAGATCAAGAAGGTGGGAGGAAGATATAGAATGGAAAACAAGATCAAAGTGGTATGCTATGCCGACAACGCTGCATTGATATTTAAGGACAAAGAAGATTTACAACGGCTTCTCTACAAGTTTGAACTGTGTCAAAGTTCAAAAACAGATATCAACAAAAAAACACAATCCCTTACGATATCTAAGGACCAACGTAGATGCAAATTAGCAATATACAACAAGAGCGTAGAACAAGTTATGCACTTCAAATACGGCAAAATAACAAGTAATAAGGACCTAGAAAAAAAAGTGAGCACAGTGCGACATACAAGATGTTGAGCAATGGGCTTGTAATAGGAGACAGGATGGATAACATTAGACTACCAAAAATTGCCAACTAAGTAGTCCCAATATCAAAGAAACCTCTAGGAAGATCAGTATGAAAGCTGTAACTCGGCGTCTCAACCTGCTCCTGCTCTAACGGTTAAAGATAAACAAAATATAATCCTACCAAGAAGAAGAAGACACTATCTAACCATCCAACACCTTCACATTCATTTAAACAATATTCCCACAATTTCATATTCATAATTGGTTGACGCTGTTTTTAGATATGGTGGCCGTTACTATATAATAGTTCATTTTAAGATAAGATAATATTTATCCTATAAATGTTTCACTGCCTTATTGCAATGCCTCTCTCAAACATTCATATTCACTTTCATCTACCCTACTTTTTTCTTCACTTCCTCAACAGACAAACCATATCTTTCATATATCCTCCGTCTGGTGGTTCCCCATCTAGTTACTTGTATGCACTTCCGTTCTTTCCGGACAATATTCAATACATTTTTAATTATTTTACCCGACCCATTTACTTTACGTTTGTCCATTTTATCAATACAACTTTGGTAATAACATCCTACTATAGTTTGGGTTAAATGTTACTAATAACTACTATTTAATAATAATAATAATAATAATAATACTTTATTCACGGTATATACAAAAACCATTTACATCTACATCATTATATACATAAATAACGATGAATTACAAACAATATTACAATTACACAAAAATATATAAAAGAATATTGAAAAATAAAAGCATGGAAAAAAGTATACATAAATAAAAACAAAATATAAAATTATTCATCAACACATTTTAAATGACACTTAAAACTACATTTTGAAACACAAAATAAATCAATATTATTAGAGAAACTATTAGCAATTCTACACATTCTACCAATTGGATTATTAAATCCATAATTGGTAGAATGTATAGATTCTCTAAATAATGGAGACTGTCTGGTTCGGCGATTATTGTTGAGGACTTGAAATGGAAGAGTTACAAGTAGCTCTTGGCAATCAATCTCAGACATCATTAGTCCACGTAAAAATGATAAATCGGCTCTTTTGCGCCGAATTTTAAGCGGCGGAAGATTATATTGCAATGCAATGAGGTTAAAATCGTAATTTTCGGATAAAATGCCTAATTTGTACGATAATAAACGAAAAAATTTGTTTTGAATACGTTCTATATTGCATATATGAACGCTGTAGTATGGACACCAAACTGACGGAGCGTACTCTAAATGAGAACGTACTAAAGCGCAATAAAGTAATTTGAGTGTGCTAGGAGATAGGTCAGTAGACATTCTGTAAACAAATCCTAACATTTTCATAGCACGGTTGCACATATAGTTTATATGCTCAACAAAAGTTAGTTTTGAATCAAAAATTACGCCCAAATCTTTTATTTGTGTAACATGCTCCAAAACATTATTATCGATAGTATAGTCAAACGATACTTTACTTAAAGTTCTGTTGAAGCTTATCGAAAAACATTTATTTGCGTTAAACAACAAGTTATTAATAAGACACCATGAATGAACAGAATCTAAATCATTTTGCAAACTAATGCAGTCCTCGATAGATGATATTCTTTTATAAATTTTAAGATCGTCAGCAAATAAAAGATAAGACGAAGAATTAATAGAATAAACAAGATCATTAATAAAGAGTAAAAACAGAATTGGTCCACAATGAGATCCTTGAGGAACCCCAGAAGGAACAACAATTGGTTGTGATAAAAAGTTATTAATTTTCACACACTGTGTACGATTTTCCAAAAAGCTCGACAACCACGCAACAACAGATTCATGAAAACCCAAAGCCCGAAGCTTAGCAATCAAAATACTATGATTAACGCGATCAAAAGCCTTAGAAAAATCTGTGTAAATAGAATCTACTTGAACTCTTGATTGAAAGGCATTCAAAAGATCATTTTCGTAACAAAGAAGATTTGTAAGAGTAGAACGACCCTCGCGAAACCCATGTTGCTGTTCCACTAAAATGCTTTTGCACATCCATTGTATTTGACCAGTTACAATTTGATCAAACAACTTAGGAATAGCAGACTGGATGCATATACCTCTATAATTAGTAATATCCTCCTTAGCTCCAGATTTATGTAAAGGCATAATGTAGCTTTGTTTCCAAACTGAAGGAAACTTGGCTTCATTAAGAGAAGCCTCAAAAAGTAAGTGCAATGGCATAGAAATTGAATAAATACATTGTTTTAACAGCATAGATGGAACACCGTCCGGTCCAGTGCTAAAGTTACATTTAAGGTTCTCAATCCCTTTAAATACATCCAACAAACTAATTGAAAATGATCGATGTAATACGTTTTTCTTAAAGTCAAACAAAGGAGTTGGATGAGTTTGTGTATCGTAAACAGATTTGTTCCTTAGTTCCTTAATAACATGTACACAGAACATAGTAAAAATGAATAACGATGAATCAAAAAATTCCAAACAAAGAACGGTGTGAAGCAAAGATGTGTGTTAAGCGCATTGCTTTTCTCAATTGAGCTAGACAAAGCAATAAAACACGCAAAGTAAAAAATGAAAATGTTAAAAATAGGATATTGAAAAATGGAAATAACAAAAATAGCAGAACTACTATTTGCAGAGTAACTATTTGAAGAGCTACAACACAACATGAAAATAATAGAGGAGCAACTAAAGAAAATAAACTATGAAAAAACAAAGACCATGATAATTGCAAAAAAACTGAATCACAAAATTAGAATAAATCGAAGAATAATAGAATAGGTTAAACAATACAGAAACCAAGGAACAATAATACAAAACAGCGAAAAACTAGACAAAGAGATAGAAGACAAAATAAAAAAAAACAACAAAAATAAATAACATGTTAAAAAACACTTTCTTTAAGAAATATCAGAAACCACAAAAATAAAATTGTAAAAAAGTAATCAGACCAACATGGACATTGACTAGAAAACAAATAGAAAGAATAAATGCAATGGAGATGAGATTTCTTAAGAAGATCAAACACAAAACAAGAAAAAATAAAATAAGGAAAGGAAGACAAAGGGTCCCCCCGGTTAACATAGGTGAAATGCCCATCATCACGAATATCTAAATTAACTCAAACATTACTTTAAAAATGAAACCAATTCAAGAAAAAATTGCGGAAGTTCAACTGAGATGATATGGACATATCAGAAGATTGAGTGAAGAAAGAAATACTAAGAAAATTTATGAGACAAAAGTGATAGGAAAACAAAAAAAAAGGAACAACGCAATAAAAGAAGAGGCTACAAGAAAATGGAACACTTGGAAACAAAAAAAAAGCCAAAGATAAAAAAAATGGAGAAAATATTATACACATTAATAACGTATTCGCCTTACACCAAAAGGTAAAAAAAGCAATGGAATAAATTGTTTCCTTAATTTAAATTACAAAGGTAATCCCAAAAGCAAGATTCAATAATATTTACATAACAAGTTAAACATTTGTCTATTTTTCTACATAATCCTTTTGGTCGACTTATTTTTGTACACGCTGTGACAATTTGTGTACTCCGCGCCATACTTAACCTTTTCCGTTAAATGGTGCTTTGGAAAACCTTAGCAATCAAAGCGCAGAAATCATCTAGAGTCATCCGGCAACCTTCACGAGTTCCGTTAACCTTTGCCTAAAATTGTTCGTAAATTTCAATACAACCGGCCGTAAACTCTCTACACCACTTGCAAACATTTTTGACATCCATGCACTTCCGTTAACTGGTGATGAATTTTGGTTTAACTCATTTTGTGTTCAAAAACCGAATAACTGCACAAATTTGACACTTGGCGGTAGCATATAACAGAAACTCAATTTTCAACCACTGCCAAGCCAAAACTGGGCGTCCCAGCAAGATGCGCACATGCCAGCCACAAAAGTGTGACCAACAGCCGCACAAACACAGTTGATACCTCTCGTAGATTACTAGAATACTCGTATGATTTAAACGTGGCTAATAAAAATCATATAACTAAGTTCAGTTTAAATTCGGTACCAAAATTTCACTTTAAATAAAAGTTGATGCAACAGTTTCGTCTCTTTAATAAATACAGCAATTAATTTGCTAAACACAACTGTCATCTGCAATCTTTAAATCGACGTTGAATAAAATTGTATAAAAATCAGTCAAAAGATATTCAATAAACAACAACAAACTGTGCATAATAATGTACAAATATTATTTGTCTTTTGCACTAAGCAGATAACAATGAAATTTTTGAATAACCAGACTTCAGTGATATATTTTTCAAATGTTCATACATAGTTTCTTGTTCCTTGATTTTCCTTATTGTAAGATTTGTGTATTGTAATCTCATATCAAATCAACTCCACCTTAAGAGATCAAAATAACCAAAAATCATTGATGTCTCATATAAAACATAAATTAGACTTAAAATGCCCCATCCCCGTCACTTACAAAACCATACCGGAACTTAAACAAGTGCAAGAATCACTTGCAAACGACGTTGCGTATAAGATCGTAATTGTGACCATTTCATTTCAATTTTTAGTCTCAGTTTCAATATTATTTTTATTTTTTTTTAGAATTCCATTTCGTAACACAATGAACAAAAGTCCAAAGCAGCTCGTATCTATTTCAAAAACATTCAATTGTTTCTGGAGCCCTACTTCTGTTACAAAATAGTACGTTGTCAGCAAACGCAACAACATTAAACAACAATTCTTTAATTTTAAATCGACTGTTTTATATATATTTATTAAAAAATTCTGATAAACGAAAACTCTACCGATAAGAAAAAAAAAAAATAAACAGACAGCGTATGGCATCTGTTGGTAGCTTACTTCACGTAGCCATTTTTACACAATCAAGGCCATCAAGAACAACGCTACTTACTATGGAGTCCATGTTAAAAACCAAAAATATTATAATTTTAAATTAATTTTACAATAGTAAAACAAGTTTATATCAAAATTCTAAGTGCACTTCAGTGAACGCTTCAGCGAAGAAAACAAAAAAAACATGCAAGATTATATAGTCGGCTTCAGTCTTTACGATCGCCCGTTACCGGCTAACACGGTTAAGTAATCTTTTATTAGACTTACGTACAAAACTTCACGGTAGACAGCAGAATTAAACAATCAACAAGGTAAAAGCTCATTTGGGCTGTTATAAAGAAATCAGAGAAATTATATCGAAATTGCAAACTCAATCTGCTCCTGGCCCCGACAGAATTCCGAACAAAGCACTCAAATCTTTTTCGCATAAAGCAATAATGGCCCTCACTAATATTGCTAATGTGAAAGCTTAGAAAGACTATCACGTCATAAATATTCCAAATCTTGGAAAGGACCTATAGTTTCCTCAAACCTACCGGCCAATCACCAAGTAAGATTATAGAAAGAATGGTAATCCAAGACTACACAAAATCTAACAATCTTCTCCCCGCCCAAACATAGGTTTCGACAAGACTAGTAGTTGTAGTCTACCAAATAAACCGAGTGACTGACCACCATTAAAGCTTTAAATTAAGAAAAACCACTGGTGTGGTATTTTTCAACGTTAAAAAAGCCTTCGACAAGATCTGGCATAAAGGTCACTTTTAAAACTGCACATACTAAAATTTCCTTTGTGTCTTATAAAACTGATAACTTCATATCTAAACCGCAGAACTCTGATAGTTAAACTTTTAAACGACGTGCTGCCAAGTATCTGAATATCGCCTTTGATAATAAACTTAAGGACAAATTGCACGTACAGTGTATCCTAGACACCACCATACTCAAACCGCAAACTACTTTTACGTCATCAGTCTAAGAACCGGCTGCAAACACGCACTACAATCGTCACAAGCCTCTGCAAAATTACTTTACAGTGGCTCGTCAAAGCTCCATAGTATAACAAAAAAAATCATTAAATCTCTGTATTCCCGGTGCGCCAAAAGATCAAAAAGTACTTTAATAACCTAGCGGTTCACTAACATCTGGCCAGACTTGCTGAGTCGGAAAAAAATAAATATTCCTACAGAAGACCGATTACTATTACCACATCCTACAATGGCTTGCCCCATAATCCTACCACACAGCCTATAAGGCCTTCTAACTTAACCTAACTTAACCAACCATTTCCTAAAATACAATCTCCAAACGAAACGTATATTCCTTGTGGTAGACACTTTTCTTCGGAGAATGAATCAGACAGTCTTTAAAAGATTTTCCAGTCAAAACACAAAAAAAAATCTGTGCCGTCAAGACAGACCACCAACTAAAATAACAACAACACTAAACAGACAACCTAATTATCACATTTTATAACATAAAAAAACCAAGCCAAATTGAGTACCAGATAATGCCCTGATTCAAACAAGTCTATCACTAAGGTATTTATTGGTCGCATCTATCCTCTAGCGCTAGCGCACACAGACAGATCCATAAGCATGAACTAATGCAGGTGGCAACAACTAGATGACAGACAAATCACTAATCAATCACAAAAACAGCTACGCAGAATTCTAAGCAAAACTCCAATTGAAGATCAAGACTAAATTGTCAAGCAACGGTTTACCACCATCACGTAGACCGCACGCGCTTAGCGGAATTGCACTCACCGCCCTTGGAATTGTAATTCAGGCGGCCACTTCACCACAAAACCCCTGGTTTTGAAAAAATGAAAAAAATTACTATATTTTAATAACAATTCATTTTTACTCTTATCGATGAGAATACAAGTTAATAATTCCGCACAAGTTAATAATTCCGCACCCTGATTAAATAACATATTTAATTGGATATTATGGCGGCCAAGCTACAGTAATCGCTTAATATAAAGGTTCTTTTTAGAGGTTTGTTTTTCGACCTGGCAACACTGTTTCTAGTGACAGTTAGATTGATAGGTGACAACTGATTTCTGCTCAGTATGTTATGCCATTTTAACAATGCTTCCAAACTGTGCAAAGTCGTGGTTTAATTCGCAAAACTTACAGTGCAATACGTCAATTTTACGGTTGACATAATCGTCCATCTGAGCAAGTTATTTGGAAAACCATAAATCGTTTTCGCACTACGCATAGTCTGATTGATAATGTGCATCCGCAAAGACGTCGTACAGTAGCGTAGCGTTGAGGAGGACCAGAATGAGTCGATCCGCCCTCGTGCACAGCAATTGGAGCTGTGTACATCCACGTTATAGAATATTTTGCTAAAAGATATCGGTGTCCGAGCTTACAAGATACAGCTCGTGCAAGAGCTGAAGCCGCGTGACCATTATATGCGTCGTACGTACGGAGAATGAGCTGAAAACAAGATTGTTCTTGATTCTCATTTTCAACCAAAAATTTTGTTCAGCAATGAGGCTCATTTTAGGCTACGTAAACAAACAAAATTGACGGATTTGGAGCAAGAAAAATGCAGAAGCTATTATTAAGACGCCGTTACATCCACAAAAACACACCGTTTGGTGTGCTTTATAGGCTGGTGGAATCATTGGTACATATTTCTTTAAAGATGATGCCGACCAACAAGTGATAGTCAATGGAGAGCGCTATCGATCCATGATTACTGACTTTTTCCTTCCCCAGATGGCGCAACATGCCACACAGCGCGCGACACAATCAATTTATTTCAGAAAAAAATCGCATAATCTCGCATAACGGACCCGTAAATTGGTCTCCACGGTCGTGTGATATCACACCTATGGACTACATACTGTGGGAATATGTGAAGTCGCTAGTGTAGGCCAATAAACCAACGACGTTAGATCAGCTGAAAGCCAACATTCGCCGCGTTATTGCCGATATACGGCCTCGACTGCTCAAAAAAGTAGTCGAAAAACTTTCCGCAGCGCCCATATGCCCCAAATCATATTTAAGCAGTAATGGCATAAAATTATCTTTCCAATAAAGCCATGACGTTAACATGAGTTTCATTTCAGTTCAAAGTTCTATACCTCTAAAAAACACCCTTTATTTCGCCAATACAAAACTTCATATAAACTTTTACATTTATACTTTATTTATATTCAAGTTCGTGTATTTTATTTTGTTTTCTTATTAATTTCGTTTCAATCCTTATTGATCCCCTATGCAATATATCAAAAGTAAATTTTCCGCTTCATGCTTTGCAACTGAATTGATTGTTATCAATAGATTTTATATTTATGATGTACATTGTTGTAAAAGAATCGATTTTGCACCCTTATAAAGTACAAAGATAGAAACACCTGAACCAATATATCGTAACTACGGGGTTATTCTATTATATTAAGCTATTGAGTCAGGTAAAATATAATTTCAATAACGGGATTGAATTGTGTATATAATGTATCACATCAATCTTGTAGTAATATTATTTCTATAATTATTTAATATCAAATTTTTCCACAAAAAGTAATCTAAATTCTCCTCAGGTGTTCCCACTGTTTATATATTTTTTGTGTGGCCGCCACTCTCGTGGTCTGTTCATTTCGATTATCACAATCTCCTTTTCCGGGTAGGCACCTGGTGAAATGAAGACGTGTGTAGTGAAGCCGCGCGGACAGACTTAATAACAAATCGTGGAATTGGTGCGTGCCGTGAGAAAACGAGTGCCGACTCGAAGATTCGTAACGCATTATCCCGGCGGGAGGAAATTGCGCGAAACTAATACCGTATTTCATAATACGCCGTGACTTCAAAATTACCGCGTGCGAGTACACACAGACACAACTAATTCGTATCTCGTACGGGAACGCGTGATCGAGATCGGAGATAATTCGAATTGTAAATCGGGAGAAGCGAATTTGAATGGGATCGATTGCAATTTATAAGAAAATATGATTGATGATGCGCTCAGCATTTCGCAGGATGTATGCAGACAACTGGAGATATACGTCTCGTTTTTTTCTGCATGTTTTTTCTTTTCTTTTTGTGGTGAATGTTTATTGCACTTTTATTATTATGTGAATGACAGAGTTGATTGTCTTCTATGTCTGTCGCTTGTATGTCGTCAACTTGTTGCAAAGTTTTTTTTTGTTAAAGTTAGCTATCTCAATTGAATGTATAAGTACCTTTATATTACATATTTATATTCATTTTGTCACAGTAAAATCGATGAAGAATTAATCTAATGACGTCGTACTAAATGAACCAGCAAGAATTTTTTTTAAATTTGTGAAAGTTTTGTACAAACTTATTAGTTTTCTGTGCAAAATAGCTATAATAATGATTAGTATAACCATTTATTTTAAATAATTAGAAAAAGGTGATTAAGTGTCAACATTTGTTAGGTTAGGTTAGGCATTCACCGTCACACAATAATCGCAAAGATGCTAATTTTTTACAAAAATCCGCAAATTAAATGTCAAATGTTTTTCTAGGTTATCTACACAATTATTTAAAAGTAAATTGGGTTTCAATATTTTTACCTAATGTGTCATAATGCATTTGATAAATTTGCCAAGCTATAAACTAGAATTTGTTTACTCTGTCAGTGCCGTTAAAATAATTACAAAAGTGTAATTTCTAGTTCAGAACTGTTAACGTTAGACGCCATTTTGTTGCTGGGATCCGAGTCCAAAAAGTGTCCTAATAGTGATTTCCAAAACGTCAAAAACGTTAGTGTGGTAGTTTGCATTTTTTTTATACAAACTAAGAGTTCATCTACTTACACTTTTATTTAGAGAACAGCACATACACAAAGTGCCAGCTGTGAGTTAGTCGTAGCCGGTTGCATTTGTGCGAGCAACAATGCAGGTCGATGGCTTGGCCGGACTCAACAATCGATGTCTCTGGAGAGAAGGCCTCTTAGTTGGCCGCCAAATGTCCAATGGTTGACAGTTCGATTCCGGTTTCTTTATTTTCCGTAATTCCTGAAGCAGCGATTGTTCTTCTTGTGTCGCGTTCGGGGTTTCGGCCTGGATGTGCACGGCCGGTGTAGCAGATTCGTGCGAGTAATTCCTGGTGGCGACCACTGTTTCGCAAAAACTTCTTCAAGAACCACTAGTTAGATGTTGTGTCCGGTGTTCCAAGACTTCTTCTATTTCCAACGTGGTTTCGCACTTTGTTGTCAAAAGTGTAATATGAGTCTGCTATCCAGGATCATAGTTGTTCAGCCTTATCAGCTAGATACAAAAGGTTTTCAAAACTGAAAACGCTTAACATAGTTGTCATCTTAAGATGCAACTACCAAATGTCATAACAAATTTGGTTTGCCATGTCCAGCCACTCAGCCTTTGTGTGGTCGGCAACTATGAGTGTATGGCTGACTGATGTCAGAGCCAATTGTAGATCAACAGGGTCCTCAATATACGGAAGTTGGTGGCGTTCGATGGTGACACTGCCATCACCATTAAGATAACACGGCGGGTGTTAAGGATGTATGACCAGGTGTTCCTGCAGCTCGTAGAAGTTTACCACATAGTAGCGTGTGCAGGTCTCGGTGTTATTTCTTTGGCTTTTCGCTCCTGCCTGCACACTATTGATTTCGTACATCTGTGTCGCCTGGTCTTCGTCTCTTGTTTTTTTGCGGGTATGTACAAGTACTAAGCTTTCAATAGCCCCACGTTAGACGTCATTTGTTACCGGCTGGTAGTGGTTTCCGGAGCGTCAAAGGCGTTAATGTGAATAAGTTTTATTTTATACAAACTTTCATCTACTAACACTTTCACCCATACACAGTGCGAGCTGACTCACCCACACAAGGTGCAGTTCCGTAGAACTTGTCTTTGTTTTTGAAAATTGATATGTGTGCTTGTCAACTAATCTCTAGAAGTCCAGTGTAGTACCAAAGTTCACAAATAGTATATTATAAAAAAAAATGTTTTCTATGTGTAGGTTCCGGATAAACTTAAAGAATCATAATTCAATTCCCTAAAGTGACACCACAAGTTCCGTCGTTTACGCCGTCATTCTACTGCGTTTCGTACTACTAAGCGTACTCATTCTAAAAGATTCTCAGCATACATCCCATATTTGTCCTCAAATGTATCAATTTCTCAGTTTTTTTTTTGTAACCATTACAAAAATAGTAGCAGTTAATGTGAAAATAACTTTTATGTAAATTGTAGCAATTGCACAGTATTTTGTTTATGCTGCAATCGAGAATTTTGACTATCTACAGAGTATTTACAATTTATAAGTATTTGTAATAAATTTATCTGTAATTAATTTAAAGAAATTAAATATGACTTTATGACTACAGTTTCAATGTACATTTTTAACACCATACAGTGTTATAAAAATGCTGAATATAAATGACAGCTTCAACAATTTCATACATTTTACGGCAACACTAAAATTTTAAATCTGCAAAAATGGAGGGCATAGTAAAACGCTCCCATAAACAGGATTCCGTGTGCCCCTTGGTCCCCATCTTTGTTTAAAAATCCCATTCCGCCGCTCATTATATGAGCCAGCTCTGGGTAAATACCCAAAACCCAAGGTTTATCCTCCACCGTCAGATTTTCATCCCTCCTGTAAACATACGCCGCCCCTCATATCGTAGGGATCCATCTTAAACGGTTTACTGCCCGAAATAACGAGCACACCTCGACTCGACGACATCTCAAATGGCGCACTACATCACCGGCTTGAATTTTAATGAAAAATATATTTGATGGGGCTTCACAATTGAAATATGATGTAATTGACCCTAATTATAGAAGATTCAGTATGTTGTGTTGTGTGTGGATGGTTTTATTTAAATCGGGCCGTGTTTAATGCGCGCTTGGATCATTAATGACGTCCGAATCGACGGCAATTAAAGAGCAATTACAGGCGAAAGTCATCTTAAAACCGAGAATTCACAATGTCAATAAACCTCGGCATTGTTTATAAGGCTCATTTTTATGTCTCTAATTCTCGCAATTAAACGATTGTTTTGTATTAAATTTTGAGAACATTTTGTTGCTTGTATTGTGTCTAATTCTAATTGAGAATTAATTAATTTCTAAACACCTATGTTAACGGTGATTCAGCAAATTGTTTAGAAAGATAATTAGATTTATACATACAAATTGAAACTACAAATGATTAATTTAATGACCTATAAAATATATTGATTGGAAACTTTTAACAATAATACGATGACTCAGGCAGAATTCTAAATTTTTCGCATTATTAAATAAAATTTAAAAAAAAAACATAAAAAAATTATGCTGATTGCGCTACAAACTAATCAAATTAAGCAGTAAATTATATTCGGCATGCTAGTTGATTGCGAACGTAATTCAATGGCTCCCTAATAGCAGTAGCCACCACCAAATTTTCACGTTTCATTGATTGAATGGTAGCGTATTGAATGTACAAGTAACAAAATAACCGCCAAATACTACTTTTAAAAAAGAATTGATCCGCATTTGCAATTTTATTAAACTGTGTTAATATAAATAAAGCAACATAAAGCTTTTACAAACCATTGAATGTTGCAACCTCGTCGTCGTGATAATCAAAGTGATCTCTTGACTATGCGACATACAAAGTTTGTTATGTTTCTCTGTGTAAGTAAAATGAAAAACCGTAAAAACAAATCTAATAAATTTCTAAAAGCGCGCCGCGCTTTTTAGCATTTTCCCCTTTATTTCTTCCAAACAAAAACTATAGTTCTTAATATAGCGTTTTGCAACTAGAAAAACCTACCTATGTGTAAACATACCTTATTTACTCTAAAATTCCAAGATTTTTTTTCAAATGAATCAATATTGAAGAAAAAATCCGTTATAGATTTTGCCGCACCTCCAGTTTTAGTTTGAATAAATACTAATATTAACGTAAATTGTCCCCATTATCATTTATTGCATCAATTAAGCATATCATATCCAAGATACAATACAGCAACAACACGGAAGCTGTTAGAAGCAGCCGGATGAGCCAGCACGTGTGTTTATAGGACAAAATAGGTACCAAAATGCAACTTTAGTCGTTGGGAGAGCAAAAGTTAATTTGGTAAAAAAAAACATTTGTTGAGGGGGTTTGAAAGAGTCGTGAGTTACACGTTCCCGCGCACGATTAGAGAAAATTTCAGTTTCAGGTAATAATAACATAATTTTGAAACCCGAAAGTTAGGTCAAAGAAGGGAAATCCCCTAAATGCAACTCCACCAGGGCCGAGCGCAAAAGGTCTGTTTATCCGAACAGTAAGAGCGACGTTTTTAAAAGTGGGAATCTCTTGTAGAACCTAAACACATTTAAAAAGACACTAACTAAGTACCAGTTAAAACCCTAAAAAATTGACGGCTTTGGCAAAAAAAACGCATTTTTTTATCGGAGCATAAAACCAGCACTCCTCGGTTGGAAAAACAACTAAAATCTAGATGATCCACATAATGGTAAACAAATCCGTCACAATCCGGGCCCAAGACTTTATCTAAACAGCGAGTAAAATAGCTTTCTGCCGTTTAAAGCCAAACGGCAAAACTCAAAACTGGCCCTGGACCAGACTCTAAATCCGGTGTAAAGTCGATGTTCGGTTTCAATGGAAATCTACCAGTACGACAAAGAAGACAAAAGAAGACACGTACCGCACTTCTGACAAGTTTAAAATCAAGTCCTCAATGAGTCGAGGCAACTTATTATCAGCCAAAGTACTTAAGTTTAGTCGCTGAGCGTCCAAACAAAAGCGTATAGTGCCATCTTTTTTTTCGGCCGTCATAAAGAACTTGCAAACTGTGTATTTGATCGTTCCACAAAACCCTACTTCTCCATCCTATCAATCTCCTGTATGGCGGTTCAATAGGCTACAGAAATAGGATACTGTATTACAGAAAAAAGCGTAAAATCCAAGAGTGGGATTTGATGTTCGTACATCGTAAAATAAGCCAACTTAAACCGCACAAGATCAATTCCAGGTTGTATAACCGTTACATCAACTAGCTTCTCCTCTAAAGGCCACGCGTCAGATTTTAACGGCTTATAAATTGCCGGTACTCGCAATATTGCCGAGGTTGCCAAAAGAGATAGTTTGTGAACTGTGGGCAGTTCTTTTATTTCATGAGAAATGACTCCAAGCTAAAATTTAAATGTGCTTTGAAAGAACGCCGAAAGTCGATAACATAAATTCGGTATTACCAGGAATTCGAACGACAAAGTAAATGAAACTAGTAAACGTGGCAGTAAAAGTTAGTGGGTTACTTTATTTTGTTTCGATGCAGATGCCCCGGTTATTCGGATTCCATGATCTGAGATCACGGAAACCTATGTCGGAATGAATTGAATTTGCTGAAAAACTTTGGTTGACATATGTCAATCATAGGGAACTGTAATTCACAGACCGCTATGACTACCACAAGTAAACAGACCCAGTAACATAATCAAAGTTGCATTGTTTTTCCAATGAAGATGTTATACGGATTTTGATTAGCCTTATTCAAAATGTCCACATTGGGGACTACAAAGGGGACCCATCGCAATTTTTAAAAATATATCGCATTCAGTAGATTCTTTCCTTTCACCGTTCTGGACGGTTCCGAACAATTCTGTGCTTGACGCCCCATGTACCTATCACAGAGAGCGCGACGGCGCAACATTGTTCCGAGTTTCCTTCCCCTCTCCCCTCATGCACCACTTTCCACAAATGTGCATCAGAACGATTCTGTGCGTCTCAAGCCCCGGGAGCGTGTTGCTCTTGAAAGGAAAGCAGTAAGTAATTGCCTATGTAGATATATTCGCAACATTTGGTATTCGCAGTATCACCCGATTCATGTTACGCGACATGAATTGATGGTTCATAATTTATTAAAAGCCTCTTTCAAACAGAAAGTTCCAATCAAGCACGTGGCTACGTGCATTGATAAATTACGGGCAATGAGTTGTGTTAAATATTCATTATCATCATATCGTGGTTCTAAAAATTGAGAATCGAGAGTTTAAGAAAATAGAACGAGTATGTCTCATTAGTAGCAAAAGACCAATACCTTCCCAATTCCATACTTCCCCTCACGCGATGCTGGTGTATAGATAGCACCCCAAATTAAAAAAAGCTGTCTAAATTTGTAAAAATTAGCGCAAATATGAGCCACTGCCGTGAACCAATTTAGATATTGATAAAGCTTTAAAAAAAACTGAATTCGCATTCATTGGCACGACAATATAGAACGGCAAAACTGTAAAAGCTAAAGTCGTTGGCGGATGGATGGTGTCATGGACGACCTACTGCAGTTCTAAATGACATAACCGTATTTGCTTTAAGCAAAAGGTAAACAAAAAGTTTGTAACAACTGTATCTAACATGATGCTGAATGTATTTAACACCGTAGAAAACTGACGCAAAAAGAAAAAAAGAAAGAAAAAATAAGACCATCACACATTAGCCAAACCATAGTAATGCAGATACTACGACACTAGCCTAAAATCAATACAATTGATTTACAAACTAAAATTGGATTAAACCGTTAGTAAATATCCAGCTTATTCTGCTTGAAAAAGTATTTTCATATATTTAACTAGATAGTAACTCCGCCAATGCCTGTCCAAAGTCAGAATAAAAAAGGAAGAGGGAAAGGAGTAACATCCTCGTTAAAAAATCAGGATTCAGCTGGCCCGGCTGATAGCACCATGTGAAGGCCCCTGCCTGGGGTACAGAATGAAAACCAGTCAACGGTCCCAAAAGCAAAAGATGACAAAAAATCACAATGGCAAAAGGAACGAAAGGGGTAAAAATTGTCCTCCTAAGGGAGGTTCTGGCGTTAGGCGTTAACAACCTAGCACAGAGAAAAAGGTAAGGAATACAGATATGGAAAGCAAAACCAAAAACAGACCCGGGGTGGAAACCCACACCTCATTAAGAGGGAGCCTCAAATCGGATACGGGAGGAGGCAGTGGTGCTCAAAATATTAGATACCCAGTTAGATATTTTAGTCAGGGAACAACAGAAAAAAAGACAAATAAGAAAAGCAAAAGAAAGATAATAGTAGGTATATGGAACGTACAGGGTTAGAGAAATAAAGTGTTGACGGTCACACAACAATTCCACCGAATGAACATCGACATTCTCATAAATAGCAAAATAAAAAAGAAAAAAAGCGGGTGCAAAGAGGTAGATGCTGTTCTGGAGTGGAAAGGATGAAGACCAGAGAGCAAATGCGGGTGTTGGCATACTAATAAAAAAACAACTAAAACGATTCATAAAACCATAGGAACCAATAAACGAAAGATTGATTAAGATTGAATTGGAACTTTACGGCAGAGATATAATAATATTGGGAGTGTACGGTCCAAATGACGATAACTATATACAAGAAAAAAAAATTATAGAAAACCTTAGCAAGAACATCGAAAGAATTAAAAACACACAAGAAATAATCCTTGCAGGTGACTTAAATGGTAGAACAGGAAGAAAGAACAAAGATAGCGTTATAGGAAGGTTCGCTGAAGCAACAATAAACAATAATGGCAAACGACTAACGGAACTATGTAAACAGCAAACAAATTCTGCAAACACAAGAACATCCACAAACACACATGGACACAAAAGACCAGAAACCTTCGATCTATAATCGACTATATAATAATTAAACAGAATACAACCTTACAAGCTATATCTGTTACAAGACAAAACGGTGAGAGAACTCTGTAAAAGTCGATTGAACCAGAAGTTCTGAGTTCACATATGACAACGCAAATAACATTTATGAACACATAAAGCAAGCAGCCTCGGAAGCACTAAGAGAAATAGAAAATAAAATAAAAAATAAGGAACAAAAAGACAAGAAGATAGACAATTATCAACAGTATAAGAACACATATAAAATAGTCAAAAAACTTGTAAGAAAAAAAAAAACAATTATTGGCAAAACACGTGTACCCAAATCGACCAATATGTGGGAGGCGCAAAGAGCTCGGAGTCCTGGAAAGTAATCAAAAGTCTGCACACCAACAGGAAAGAAAAAGTAAATATATCATAAATTAAACCTACGGACTGAGAAAAATACTATAGTAACCTGATAACAAAATCACGGAAAGAATTTATAGAGAACAAACAACAGCAAAACATCAAGAAAAAGAACTGCTATTAACTCAAGAAAAAATTAAAAAAAGGAGCGAAATCCCTAAAAAATAATAAGTCAGCGGAACCAAGAAGCATAAACCCGGAACTAGTCAAACATGGCACAGAAAAACTATTTAAAGTGATAACGACATTATTCAACAAAATTATAAATTCAGAAAAGACCCTTAAGAAATGGAAAACAGCCTACACAGTACTTAAAAAAGAAAACAGAGATAAATGTGTAAATTATCAGGAGATAGCATTTACACCTACAATAGCAAGAATATATAGAAAACTTCTAAAAAATAAACTAGAAGAAGATATAGATAGCAAGGTAGGTGACAAACAACCGGGCTTCACAGCGGGAATATATATGTGTAGACCATATATACTTTCCAACAAGTTATAGAAAAAAAAAGAGCAAAGAACCGATCGGTGCACCTGGCTTTTGTAGACCTCAGAAAGGCATACGACACGATCCCACAAAAAAGACTAAGGCAGGCAATGAAGAATTTAAAAATCCAAACACGCATAATAAATGCGGTAATCAATTTATATAAAGAAAACAAAGTAGCCATAAAAGTAAGTAATATACTAACAACTCCTTTTGAAACATCAAAAAAACTACTCCAGAAATACTGTACGTTCGAACCGCTCATTAAGATATATTTAGAAGACACCTTAAAATTATGGAAAAAAATGTCAAGGGATGGGACTACCCATTCGAAACGAACACCTATTCACCTTATGTTTCGCCAATATACAAGTAATCATCGCCCAAGATGAAGAAGATCTAAGCTATATGTTAAGAAAACTGAAAAAAAGAATACCAGAAAGCCGGAATGGAGATAAACTATAACAAAACGGAATATCTTGAAACGAGCAGCAATATCTTGAAACGGGCAACAAAATCTAACCATCGGCGATAACATCAAAATAAAAGGCACGTCAGTTCACCATAACGCAAACAATGACAAAGAAATAAAAAATAGACTAGGACAAACGAGAACATGCATAAGAAAGTTACACCCCATTATTTGGAATGAGAACATACATAAGAAGACGAAATATAAAATATACAACACACTAATCAGGAGCATAATAACGTATGGGGCAGAAATCTGGGTGACAAACAAAAAGATCAGAGACAAAATACGTGCATTGGAAATGGATTACTGGAGAAGATACTGTAAAGTGACAAGGATGAACAAAATAAAGAACAAAGAGATCCAGCATGGGATGGGCGTGAAATCCGACATAATGAAATAGAGGAAAAGAGATTAATGTGGTATGGACACACAAAAAGAGCAAGCGATAGCAAATGGATAGGAATAGTAACTGATTGGAGCCCGAGGGGGAAACGAAAAAGAGGTAGGCCAAGGAGATCATGGCGAAATGAAGTAGATGAAGCGATGGGAACAAGAGACCAACGGGATGGAAAATGGGAAGACCGACAGAAGTGGAGAACCTGGCTAAAGGAAGAAAAGCAGTGATACACTGTAATATCCTAATAATAAAAAATATATAACTAGATAGTGCAAATGCAATGTTTTGGTTTTTGTGTAATGTAATCCGTGCGAAAAATGCCTATTACGGACAGGGCAATCGAAAAACTAACATATACACAGCTATATAATTAGTCAAATTATTACTTATAATTTAAAAAAAATTATAAACTATAGGTACTGCAGCCATAGAAAAATCATAGGGTACAACAAAGTGCTCAATTTCAACTTGCATAAATAACATTACACGCTGAGGCTCCTGGGCAACGTTCATAGTCGTGGAAAATGAACATAAAACCGTGCTTGTTGCACAATATACTATTTTATACTCCATCTTTTTCTTTATATGGCTTGAATAAGCTTAATCCAAGATTCGATTGGATATAATATATTAAGCTATCTCGTTATTGTTTGAGAATAATTAGACAATAAGAAACCATTTGAAGAAGTAATAAATAAATATTGTGTTTGCAAGGAATAAAGTATTCCTGAGATGTATGTGAATAGAATACATTAGAAAATTAAATTAAATTCTCACTGCTTATTGAAATTGTGCATATATTTCATGGAAATTATATACGTCAGGCAAAAACAAGTATTAGACGTTCCAAATGCAGATATTTGCAATAACATAAATGAATAATATAAATAATACTGAATACTGAGAAATAGACTATTATTTACATATTCTATTACGGTATCATTTATTGTTGAATCACTTAACAACACCCAATGCACAGTTTTTATATTAGAATATGAATTTCATAATTAAAATCCAGAGAGTGAACACTGACTACTACTTGGAATATATAATATTATATAAATGTAAATTGCCCCTTCAATGGTGATAGCAATTAAAAAAACTTTGAATATTTCACGCTCATAATTTCCACCCATTACTTTAAAACATTTAAAACAAATGTTATGTTTGTTGTTTAATACTTTCTAGGTGGCATTTTAAAATTAAAACAACAATGATTATTAAGGCCGTTATCTCGGGCGTTTTAAGTTGGCGTGCGAAAAAGTTTTTTCCCTCAGTTTCTCCCCAGTGGACGTCTCCGTTGAGTTATGCGCTTCATATCCGTGCCGCGGGGCTAATGTATGCGCGACACTCGGGCTGTGAAATTAAAAGCGGTGGATGTGAAGGGCGGCGAAAAAGACGCTTTTATTTGGGATTATGATTCGCCTCACCTCTTCGGGACATTCTCCAGAGAGAACGAGTGGAATTTAAAGAGTGATTTATGGACGGCATGGGATGGAACCGTGCGAGCAGTAATGTAAGACTGGTAGTCTGACTTAATGTTCAAGAAGAAGGTGAGGATGGATGGATGATGGTATTTACAACGGCGGCCACTGACTTCACCTGAACCTGCAGCATTGAATGAATGAACTCTTGATGTTGCTGCTTGCTTAGCTGCTGGTCGTTTGTTGTATGTGAACGGGAATACTGAATGCCGTATTAAGAGAGTGTTTTATGTCGGTGGTGGTACTTAGAAATATAATAATACTGCATTATATTTGCATTATTAAAATAAGCTATCAAATGATATTATAAGAAATACTAAATCATAATACTTTGTGAAAAGCAGGACATTTTCTAACTGTGATTGGACAAAGAGCATAATAAATTTAATTATAATTGCATTGACGTAAATATATTCAAAATGATGAATAAATGAATGAGAACAAATATATTGATTAAAATAACTAGGTTTCTTTTTTTATTCCCTTACTTCTGTTAAGTTAATACATCAATTGATTGGAATTCCTTATTAGAACATGGAATACACAAGCGTATAATAATAAAGTCAAAACACATGCATATTTATTAGCCCTTAATTAATAAACTACTTAGAATTCTAGTCTCTTAAAGCTACTCAATTTAATCATCAAAAGGGAATTGCTAAACTAATAAAAAAATTAATTTAATTAAAAAGTGCTATAAGTAATATAATTATTACATTAGTAAATATAAGGCATGTTTAATTAACGAAATTGCTTAAAATATCTACTTATTAAGTACAGAAGTTTCAACATTCTATTATACACTTTTCTTATTAAAGCATATGTTTAACGTGTATAACAAACTCTACGGCTAATAAAAAAATAAATTAGTCATTTAAGTTAATAGTTATTAGTTATTCATGTATCTGGTACCAAAAGTGCCCATTATTACATGAGTGGATAGTAGCGGTGCAGATACGCCAGTACTAAAAGCGCACTTTCGTTATAATAGATAATAATATTTCTTTATTATAGTATGCAAAATTGTTTTACTTTCTTCCAGTTTTAAACTACACAATGAAATATTAAAACATTTAATTTAATTTTAAAACAATTATTTGTAAAAGTTCTTTAAAAGTTTTCTAAAATAATAATAATGATTTAATAGATTTTAAAGTATACAAGTACACTGGCAAGCAAATAAGAGTTCAATTATGCCTTATTTATTTTTATTTAATTATTATTTTACTATTCTTGTAAGCTTTTGCATTAAGCTTGTTAAGATTGGTGTGCTTTTTTTCTGAATAAGTTTTCAACAAATTGCTATGTTTTGTTTCAAGATTGGATTATTTGATTTCCGGTCTTGTATGGAAAATTAGTCCCCATGTTTGTCCCAGAGCAAATGTATAATTTTATACAGAACCAAAGATACCTGACCTTGGAAAATTATGTAAAGCGTTACTAGGTTTTAGCAAAAATAACATGCACCCTGTTTTATTTTTTAATAAATTAGAATATTACAAGGAAAATTATAATATTTTATTTGCTCAATTGAATGTATCGGAGCATAAGGTATAATGGGACATACTCGGCCTACTTTCTTAAACTCTTGACCCAAGCTCAATTCCTAGATTCGGGATATGTTATGAATATTTGTTTAACGCAATTCCTCGTTTTAATACTTGACTTAATAACACGCGAATACCAAATGTTGATCTACACAAGAAAGTACTGAACTCAATAAAATTTCCAGAAAACTGCAATGGGTTCCCATTGTAGACCCCAAAGTAGACATTTTAAATAAGGCCAATCAAAATTCATATGACGCCTTTATGAAAAAATAATGCAACTTTGATCATGCTACTGGCCCCGTTCAACTGTAGTAGTCTGTGAGTTACAGTTCCCCGCTATGATTGACACAGGTAGTGAGATGCATGTGTTTTAGCAAATTCCCGTTCCCGTGATCCCAGTTCATAGAAACTTCATTTACTATGTCGTTCGAATTCTTGGTAATAATAAATTAAAAAAAAAACTGTTCATAGTTCACAAACTATATCCTCAGGCAACTTCAACAATATTACGAGTAACGGCAAAATCTGACAATTGGCCTTTAGAGGAGAAGCTAGTTGTACATCCAAGAATTGATCTTAGCGCGGTTCAAGTTTTATAAATTATTGCGCAGACACCCCAAAATGCTTTCTGAATATCCGGAGTTAATCACTATGTTCAAACATCAAATCCCACTCTTGGATTTTAAGCTTTTTTCCGTAAAGCAGTATCCCATTCTTGTAGCCTATTAAACCGTCATGCAGGAAACTCATAATAAAAGAGTAGAGTATTGTAGAACGATCAAATACGCAGTTTGAAAGTTTGAAAGGCCGAAAAGAAAGATGACACAATACGCCTATGTTTTTGGAAGCTCGGCGTCTAAACGCAGGTTTGTCTGATACTAAGTTGCCTCGACCTATTGAGGACTTGATGTTAAACTTGTCAGAGGTGTGGTACGTGTCTTCTTTAGATTTAACTTTATCTTACTGGTAGATTTCCATAAAAACCGAACACCAACTTTACACCGGGCTCAGGGTCGGTTTTGCGTTTTGCCGTTTGGCCCTAAAACGACAAAAATCTATTTTACTCGCCGTTTAGATAAAGTCTTGAGCCCGGATTGTGACGGATTTGTTTACCATTATGTGGACCATATAGATTTAGTTTTTCCCGACTGATGAATGGTGGTTATATGCTCCGCTTAATTGTATTGGGCATTTGAATGCCCGGATTAGTTGAGCGCATTTTCCGCTAAAGAGCGTTAAAGAATTTCGCAAATTGTGACCTTCTGCTGATTTTTTGGGTATTCAGCCAAAACTATGCACCTGAAAAAATTATAATAGACCAAAGTTGTAGTTTTTTTAATTTAGCATAGCTTATCTATTAAAATTGAATTGCAAACGTTATTAAAATAATTAGGTAACAAAATTTCATCATCTGTTTGCAAAATTTCATTTACAGTAGAAGTTGCTCATGGCGGCCATGTTGTTTGTGGTAGAGTTGTCAAACGTAGTTGTTATTATTCAGTGTATCTTCACAAATTACCATGAACCAATTTAGCCGCGAGCAACATGTGCAAATCATTAAAATTTATTACGAAAATCATTCATCGGTTCGGGCAACGTTCCGCGCGCTCCGCCAATTTTACGGTGCAATTGGTCGTCATGCTGAGTCGACTATCCGTCGTTTGATAAACAATTTCAAGGCAACCGGTTCGGTGAACAATCAGCCAACACCGACGCGTCGTCGAAACGTCCGATCTGCCGAGAATGTAGCCGCTGTGCGCGATAGTGTGCGTGAAAATCCGCGACAGTCAATTTCACGTCGCGCACAGGAACTCAGCCTTTCGGAAACATCACTTCGCCGAATCTTGCATCTGGATTTGGGCATGCATCCGTACAAGATCCAGCTGACACAAGAGCTCAAAATAAACGACCATACACAGCACCGTATCTTCGCTGATTGGGCTTTAGAGCAGTTGGAAGTCGACCCCGAGTTTGGTCGCAAAATCATCTTCAGCGATGAGGCACATTTTTGGATAAATGGGAATGTCAACAAGCAGAATTGCCGTTATTGGGCCGAGAACAATCCACAGGAGGTCCACCAGGTTGCAATGCACCCAGCAAAGTTAACTGTTTGGTGTGGATTTTGGGCCGGAGGCATCATCGGGCCGTATTTTTTCGAGAACGACGGTGGTGTGGCCATCACGGTAAACGGCGAACGATACAGATCCATGATAACGAACTTTTTCTGGCATGAAATCGACAATATGGATGTTGAGGATATGTGGTTTCAGCAGGACGGCGCTACGAGCCACACAGCCACAATGGATCTTCTGTACAAGCGCTTCGGAGGAATGGTTATCTCGCGCGGAGGCGACATCAACTGGCCACCGAGATCTTGCGATTTAACCCCACTAGACTTTTTCTTGTGGGGTTTTCTTAAATCGCAGGTCTACGCAAACCAACCACAAAACACTGATGACCTCAAAGTCAACATACGCCACGCCATCGATGAAATACAGCCCGATTTGTGCGCCAGAGTCATTCAAAATTGGACTTCTCGTATGCGCGCCACCAAGCGAAGCCGAGGTGGCCATTTGAACGATATTATTTTCCATACATAATGCCTTCGAATACTCTTTCAAACAAAAAATAAATTTCATTTATACCTCTCACACAACTTGCTTTATTTTATTTTAAAGATTGAGCGCGCTTATTGGTGGACCTTTAATTTCAACAATATTTTAATTGTTTATAATAGATTTTAATTATAATTTATTCTTTATTTAATATTATTAATTTTAGTACAAGATAAATTTGGGCTTTATTGGCCAATTAAAAAAATAAACATAGTTTAATTGAATTATATTTTAGGGTTAGAAATACAAGGTGTTAAATGAGCCACTGCGTCGTTCTTACAAACCACTGAAACAGTCAATAATTTTAAAAACACTCGTTCAAACCAGCCGGTCTTAACAACTGTTTTTGATGCAAACCAATTTTAAGATAATCGTGTAGCATCTATGATAGTTTAAAAACATTTTGACAGTTTAAAATTATCTATGTCGGATCGTTGGACAGTTTCAGAACAACTTTCTATAACACTTAAAAGTATGTTAAAAACATTTGTAATATTTTAGAAAATTTCACATTTGAGAAGAACAATTTATGTTGTTATTGTTTTATGAAATTCGTGATAGTTAAAAATATAGGTACAAACGACACGCTACTACTTGCGCGAAGGAAAGATGAACTTTTAGCTATAAGTGAAAGATTAGAGAACAAAAGCCTAGAATACGGTCTAGAAATAAACCTAATAAAAACTAAAGCTATGATCGTAGACCGTGCAAATGACAACCAAACAAACATCAAATTGGCAACTACGAGGTTGCAGATCATTTTATCTACCTAGGCGCAATAGTCAACAGTAGAGGTTATTGCAAAGTAAAAATATAACGCCAAATTCAGCTGAGAAAGACAGCTGCCAATATAAAAATAACACAACATAACAAGGGACACCAAAATCAACCTTGTCCAAAGACCTGTATTCTCTTTGTTCATATACGGAGCAAAAACGTGGACATTGCAAGCTGCGGATTGTCGACGCACGGATGAATTAAAGATGTGGTGCTGAAGAAGAATGCTGAGAATACCATGAGCAGCCATGCAAACTTATGTATCAGTGCTTAAAGAGATCAAACCCAATTAACTTTCCAGTATACGCCTAAATATGCTACAACAAAAACAACAAATAATATTAACAATAATAATAATAAAAATAAAACAAAAATTGAGAAACGGGCTAAATGCCAGTATATTATTTGGTTATATTAGCGTAGAATGCTTAGTGTTTATAGTCTTATATATTATATGAAACAAAAAATATTAAATGATTTTTTTTTGTTGTCACCAACTTTATTAGTGTTCGGTAGCTGGTTAATTAAGGTATTTTTTAGATCTTCTATGATTTGTTCTTTTAAGTATCGGAGTTGTTTTCCAATATGCTTCTTCAGAAAAAAATTCACTAGTCAAAATGTCCACAACAATTCACCAAAAACACGTAAATAAAAACAATCATATTGTTTTTATTTTAAGCGGTACAGTTGTCGCTCCTAATAATAACATAAGCAAGACGCAATCTCGTCACCGCCACGTCCTGCCACTCCTTCACGCCAGCAACACATGTATGAATGCTTGTTATCTCCAAAGCTGATTCCTAAGTTATAGTATAAAGTTGGCTTAAGTAGAACATGTCAGAGTGGGTCAAAGTAGGTACAAACATGACTTGTTCTAAATCTACTGAAATGAGCATGATTGCTGCTTCTGGATTTCGATGGTGCATTTCTACTTCGACCTTTGCTGCCCGACTTCTTGCAACCTGCACTTTTATTTCGCAATTTAACAAGTCACATTTCCGACGGTATTATTTACACACGTACAGCTACTTTAAAAACAATAACTCACTTCTACGTTAGGTCTCCTTTTTTCATCCACAGCATTCCCATTTCACATATTATAGAATTGTCCTGCATTTTTTTGTTGTCTTTGTTTGTCACTTAATCTTCCCAAACCTTGTTTGCGACGTCCTCAATTCATTTTAAAGTTTACTATACAATGTTCCACGGCCGTGTCTCATGTGGAAATGACCGAGCACTTACAGAAAGCGCTCGCCACCTGTCTGCCTAATTATTTTCGGAATTTGAAATTTTTGCGCTTTGCCGATTTGATAAGATATGGTCGATGACACAAAGAACCTCTCTATCAAAATGTTTCATTTTTTGAAAAATTGGCTCTTAGTCCTTTGTTACTTCTAATCCTCAATTATAACGGTATCATCAGTATGTTGTTCAATATTCTACCATTGATCTTGATTCCGTCCGTTTCGTCTTGTAGTGCTTGGTTAAAAGCACATTCCGAATACAAGTTGAATAATAAAGGCAAAAAAATGCAGCCTTGGCCCATTCCCCTCTCGATTGCAGCGGATTCAGTAGTAGTATTTTCAACTCTGACGGCTGTTTGTTGCCAATACAAATTCTTGATTTTTTCAATATCGTCCGGTCTAGTTTTTTCAATTTCATTATTTTTAAAAGGTCTGTGTGTTTTACTCAATCGAAGACCTTCTTGTAGTCAATAAAACATATAAATGCGTCTTGTTGCTGACCTCAGCATTTTTGGAGAAGTACAATTAGACTATATAAAGCTTCCCTAGTTCCCAGACCCTCGCGGAATCCAAATTGTGAGACGCTAATATCTCTCTTGCATTTTATGAAGATTCTTGTGTGGATAATTTTTTAGAAAGATCTTGTGGACGTGGCTCATCAGACTTATTAGTCGAAACTGATCAAATTTTCTGGAGCTCGGTTTTTTAGGGATCGGCAATAGTACCGAGTTGAGCCAGTCCTTTGGTATTTCTCCAGTTTTGTAAATACGATTAAATAGCAATGTTAAATTATCCAGGTGTTCTTCTTCTAACAATTTCAAAATTTCTACATTGATTTTATCTGGTCCTGCAGCCTTCCCCGATTTGCTTGTTTTGCATGCTATTATCACCTCACTTTTGAGTATTTCTGGTGCTTCCTCCATTTCTGTGGTATTGTCATAAAATCTAGGGGGCTTGCTAGTATAAAGGTTTTAATGTATTCCTGCCATTTTTCTTGTAGCTTCTCTTATTTTCTTATAAACTGAGATTATCGTTACATATCTTTAATCAAAAGTCTATACGACCATGCTTTTATCACAATATAAAAACATAGATTTTTGAAAATACAAATCCTATTAAAACTAAACGAGAAATAAGACAAGGACATACCATTTTTAAGACAATAAAAAATTTAAAAAATCAACATTAACGGATAACACCAGTCAAATTTACGCATTGCAAATGATATCATACTTATGAACTATCTCAAATAATAAAAAACCTAACAAAAAACCACTAAAATAAACATCTCAAAATCAAAAATCATGACAAACAATAATAACAAAATACCCAAATTAATATAGAGAACAAGAACTTAGAAGTTGTAGAAGTATGTATATCTAGACCAACTTATTTCTTTCGCACAAAAATGATATCCGTGCAACTCCCAAAGAGAGCTAAAAGCGCGGAGATCCTAAACTTAACTGATCTACTTGGCTTGAAAGTCGCTGTAGAACATAAAAAGAAATCGAATGGCATTCCACAATGTCAGCTTTGCCAAAGGCACGGACATACTGTCAATAGGTGCAGCGCAGATCAGGTCTGCATAATATGTTCGGAGCCCCACCGATCGGTGGCCTGCCCTAACAAATCAGCGCCAAAATGCGCTCTATGTTCAAGCCCGCACCCGGCCAACTACAAAGGATGCAAAGCATACCTGAGAGCGATGGCCGCTCACGGAAAGACAGCTAAATCTAGACCGACAGCCGAGCCCGCGCCGGCCCAGGTTCCTTCTTCTTCGTCTAAACCTACAGGTTCCCGCAATCCTGTAGAAAACGGCAGATCTTTTGCAACGGCTGTTGCTCCTCCAACGCAACAAAAGCCATCTGCTGCAAAAATAGCCAAAATCTTAAAAGAGATGAGCAAATCTCAAATGAGGTTCATAGCCAACCTCTTGTCTACGCTCATCGACTAAAATAGATAATACACCAGACGTAGTATTACTCCGAGTCTGCTTCTGGAATGCCAATGGCATTACAGAAAAAATGGGAAAAGTGGAAGAGTTCTTCTTTGATCAGAACTTAGACATATTGCTGGTGTCAGAGTCGGTCCACAAACCAATCAGGCATTGAGAATTCCGAACACGTTTACCTATAGGGGCCGCCAGTGGTACCCACAAAGCGTGGAACTTTGATCTTTGCAAAGAGATCATTGGACCATTCTGAAGTGGACCCCCAACCTGGTCTCCCTCAAATCAAACGCGATAGTAGTGACCGTGTCAGGGCTTGTCTTGTCTCTTCACTCGGTGTTGGTCACTTAAACCGCATGAGAACGTCACCTTCAACGACGTTCCCATAACGTGGTCCGACACTGCCAAGTAACTTGGAGTAATCTTGGTCAAGGGTCTCTATTACAATCAGACCGATGATCACATACGCTTCCCCCATTTGGGGAACGGCGGCAAGTAGCCACCTAAATCGCTTAGTTAAGCTTTCCAACGCTCCATGGTACGTTCGAAATCTGGACATTCGAATAGACCTAGAGATTCCTCCACTTCGTCAACATTTTGAAGCTTTGGCCAAAAACTATTTCAAAAACCTCGCGGTTATATCCAGTCCCAATCTGGCAAAACTTGCCAAACCAGATCTGGAAGATTTTGTCCACAAACGACTGGTGAATTCAATAGTAGCCGAGTTACTCCTAACATAGCGTGGGTAAAAAACCACATCCAAAAACAAAACCCCAACCTGGCCTATAAGGCGACTCCTAAACAACCTCCTACGTACACATCTCCAAACGGAAGGTACATGAGCGGAAAGGTCTCAAACTTCCAGGCAATTCCCAGATGGGTAGGGTTTAGTCGGTAGGCACCCTTAAAAAGGTGAATACAACACGTCCTGGGTGCGAAGTCTTTAGAAAATTCCCCACCTACGCCTAACAAAAAAAAAAAAAAAAACGCACAAAATACTTAGAATAAAAAAATAAACAGTAGAATAAAACTAGGATGAACAGCATAAGGTAAATCTAAAAACTCCCTAAACTACCCGCAACACCTAAAAACAAAAATCTTTAACCACTGCGTACTTTCGACACTTACATACGCCTCCAAAACATAAACATTAACAAAGAATAGAATGGAAAAGATGAAGACAAGACAACAATCTATAGAGAGGTCCATGTTGGGACTTACCAGAAAAAACTGAAGAACCAATTTATAGATAAGAAACCAAACCAGAGTAACCAACATAGCTCAGTATATAGCAAAACTAAAATGATCTTGGGCTGGGCATGTGATGAAAAGAGAAGATAAACAAAGAAAATCACAGTAACGGGCAAGCCAACCTAGAACAAGTTGGACGGACCACATCGTGAAGGTGAGAGGAAGACAATGCAGCAATGTACTACTTAAAAACTGTCGATGATAATGATAATAGTGTATGGGATTGCATCTTATAAATAAGCTCTGATCGGAAATCAATGCTTTCTTGACAACAGAAAAACTAAAGTTGGAATTGAAGGATTTAACTCTGATCCAAAAATCATAAATGCTGGTGTTCCTCCTTTCGCCAACTCTATTTCTTCAAATAACTAAAAGTCCTCATTGCAGAGTTCATGCTTTATACTTTTAAAAGACAATAATATGACAAAGCGCTTTAAAAAGGAATTTTTATGTTGTTGTGATATATGTATTAAGTAATTTCTAAATATCACACATTTCAAAATAACCAATTAAGAATATTTTGCGAGTTGGCAAAAACATTAGTAACCAAATGAGCAATGTTACGAGGTGGGAGAAGAATTTGTTCCTCTCCGCCCTGGAAATTACAGAACTCAGTACATAAGACCATTAGTGTTATTTATTATTATTGTTATTATTAACTTTTTCTAAATAATTCATATAATCAATATTAGGTATAAATAATTCTATTGACTGATCTATTAAAATACTTTTCAGTTACCTTTATGAGATTGCTGAATCAAAAGATTATTGAAGAAACTCACCTAAAACAAAAAGAAACATATGTTACTTAATTATTATAAAAACTTATATCAATTTTAACAAGTTTTTTTATATCAAATAAATCAATGTTGAAACAAAGTAAGTTTAATTAAAATTCATATCATGTGATTACGAGGAATTTATAAATGGCAATACCAACTTTTTACATATATTCTGAATCAACTACTTCATATAGCACTACATCATTTGATAGATTGCACAAACACAAAAGATGTCTATGGTGCGCGCATACAAAAAATATAAGTACATATAAAAATAAGGTCTATTTAAGTGAGGTCCATTTAAGAATATATAAAATCTAATTAATCGCTTGATACTTAGTAATTACTGGAATAGTAAGAAATGAACTATTTAATTGGAAATATTCTTAGAAATCCGGTAGATACAATACCATATTGTACACGACGTGTTAAAAAAATAATAATATAAATTGTTAAGTGTTACAATTTATAGTTGCTAAAGGTATTCTTAAAACTCTTATCATGTTTACACTTACATTGAACAAGAAAACATGTTTTTATTATTAAAACTAAACCTTAAATGTTATTATTAAAACTCTCAATAGTAATTTAATTTATTGTAATATACTGAAACAAATTGTAATTATATAATGACGTAGTAATAGCTACCCTCCAATGCAGAACACTAATGCAGTTATCAAATAAGTATTCAGAATGGTTGCGACCTTTATTAGGTGGTAATCCATATTTAACGACGGAATATAATTATACAAGTTTTTACCACAGCATATAGTTTGCATAAATAGTTTAAACTAGTTAAATAGCTGACCTCATTGCAATTCAATTTAAACAGCAAGCATCTTCCACATTAGTATGTAGCTATCAATTATTTAACAGTAACTCTAAATTTACATTGTGTAAAGAAACTTGTGTAGTAATAAGTATTAATTTAAATAAAATGGCAATTATTTCTTTTTCACTCTTCTACTATTAACTTCCTGAATACGTCCGATTTTTCAGAAATAATCGTCAGCCGTCAGCTATTAGTTGTCCATCCCATCCTTTTTTTATTTTAGTCCTGACAGATATCCCCATGTCCTGTGTAATTCTGACGGCTTACAACCGCCCTCTTTTCTAGCAGTGCTACGACATTTTAAGACCGTCTTAAAAACGGCGGACAGTTTAAGGGTTGAAAAACTGCTTTCAATTTGTCGACGGTGGCGGAAGTAGATGGGCGTTTTTGTCCCGTCGCAGATGGCCCCAGGCCGATAAAGCAGAGCACGATTGTTATTGCCCTATAGTAAAACGTACGAATGAGAGAAAACTAAAGAAAAAGAAGTTTAAAGATTAAAACAGTTTCATTTGCACTGAGAACGATTTATTCGGGGATCTATTTTAAAGTTGCCAATTAGTTTTATAGTTTTGAAAGAATGAGAACGATCATAATGTTAAATTCTCAGACAACGGTTTAATAAAACTCGTTTTGATTTAATAATTTATCCTTAGTAATCCATAATAAAACGTTTTGCAAATGACGTATAAATCACATATAATAAAATAATTCATCAATGTAGTAATTTAGAAACCATAAACTTAACTGCATGCACGTGTTGTAAAACACACACATTACCCAATCTTCATTTTTATATAATTTCCTTCTTTTTATTCTACTCCGTCCGATTTGTTCCATAGCGTCGTTAGGCTTTATTAGCATTCGCCAAGGATTTATAGCTCGTTTCCTCTTAGTAGGTATATAATGTCCGCGTCGCATGTTCCTCCTGCGCCAAGTCGTCTCTTCTTCTCGTAGCAAGATTATCGCTCATACTTTCCCGTAAAACGCGGCTCGTTTTATATCGGTAATTTGCCTCCGCGGCCCATTAGCCGTAACGATAATATGGTAATGAAGGAAACTGTAACGACCCGAAAAGAATATGTTTGGTTAATTCGAAGTGGGGTGGAAAGCAACGGGCCGAAGTCGTGGATAGGAAACCGTAATGAAACGGATTAGCGATAATGGACATGATAAAAATATACGAGAGGGAAATATAACTGTTAATGTTGTATTTTGGGTGATTTTCGTTTTAGAAATGGTACACAACCCCTTTATTAATTGTTATAATGTGGGTTTGTGGTTGTTGCAATTAATAGAATAAAACACGATGAGTTGACTGAGAATTAAATATGTTGCAATCAAACAACTGTTATTGACTAAAATAAACCCAAACCTCTGTATCTCTTCTCAAGAGTAGTATCAGTAGACAATGAATTTATTCAAAACAAATTCCTGCAGTATTGAACAACGTGTTAAAATATTTATTAAAACCAAATTAATGATTCGCAATCGAATTTGTCTTACAGGCTTTAATATCAGAAAATGTGCAAAATAAGTCAGTAAGGCCTATTACAATAAACAAAATAAACTAAATAACCAAAATGAGTAACATGCAAAAAGTTTTTTCGGTATGAAGTGTCGACGTATGAGTGAATTATTAGATACCCGAATATATATTATAACTTTATTGTTTAATTCAAATAGTTTATTATGCTTTTTATAGTTACCTTACTATAGTTTCTCAATATAATTGCCAACCAGTAGTATTAAGTCGACTTCAAACCAAACGTAAGACCTGTCAATGTTAGATGAAATTTGTCTCATAAAAGTGATCTAGACAAAACCTCAAATACAAGAGTAAGTGCTATTAAGATGTAATAACAAAAACATACTTTTTGAGAATTGAATGATTAATGTGTGAGTCATATTATTTCCCTCCAGTGCAAAAGTGTTTTGGGTTAACAAACCTTACCATTGGAGAAATAATAAAAAAATAGTAAAAAGTGAATTATGTAAAAATATTAAAATCCAAAACCAATACTACCATTCCCTAATAGAAATATAGAATTTCTATTTATTAAGTTGATAACTAATAAAATTTATTATAGTTATAAAAAAAATTACTTTTTTGATACAAAAAATTGACAACCAGCAGATTGTTGAATTTAAATCAGAGTTACTGTTTTATTTACTTTTACCGCGATGCTACATGCTACCCACACATAAAAGCTGAGATGTTAAAAATAAGTGTGCTGGAAATCAAGCATTGCTCATTTCTGTTTCAATAAATATTGTCATTTCTTATTAATCCAAACATATATTAAGTAATTTTATAAATTTCTCAATTACGTTATACTACATAGATTGTGTATCTCCGATTTTCCTTATATGAAGTAATTAATGGATACAAGTTTTCAATCATTACAGAGTTCGTTAAAAGATAAGAGTTAATGTTCCATTTCAATTCTTGAAGGCTGTAAGAAGACGGAAAATACGATATGGCCAATTGATTGATCCCATTGACTAGATTCGCAGTTACATATTATAAAAAAAAAGTAGTCATTGAAGCAACTACTTTGTTATATAATAAAGAAGAAGAATGTAATTTTTCGCTAATAAAAATGATATAAAATAAACTGTTATAATAAATTTTTTTTTAAAGCGGATATTATTATTTTGAGCAATATATTGATAAATAATAAATTTAAAAAAATTATGGCATTAATATTTTTTGACAGTTTTGTAAAATGTCACAAATAATTTTAAAATAAAATTTAATGTATTTGAATCAAACATTCTGGCACAACGTGCTAGTGCTTAGAATTAAATTCATGGTAAACGATACAGAATTTAGGGCTACAATAAATGTTAATAAAAATATTAATACTGCAGAAAAAAAAAGGTATCGTGTTTGTAGTCGAAAGTTAATGTTATGTTTAGTAATTCCATTAGGATAAATAGAAGTTAACGACAAAGATCATACCAAATATTTAGAATCAATTGTAATTTTTTTTTTAATTTCAAAATTTTATATTTAGGAATTACATAATATGCCACAACAACATAAACATACCTTTGAATTCCAACGAGTGAAACTACTCTCGCTGAAACTATCACATTGAAGACTAGATTTAAGCAGTCTGTGAACATTGACTTTGAATATTTGTGGCAAGTCTCAGGAAATACTGAATTTGAAAGTTTATTCCATTTGTCGATAGTGCGGTTAAAAAATCTTTCTTAAAAGTTTCGGTCCTACATCTCTGATCTGTCAGTGAGTATTTGTTAGAATTCCTAGCAAGCCTTGTACTACGAGTAAATATTTGTTTAGAAGAGATAGCATAGCTTCGGATGCTCTTCAACATACTTGGGAACAATACTCAATACAAGGACAAATATAAGTTTTATATATATATGCAAAAGTTGAACAAAAATAAAAAACTTTTTACATCTATTAAGAAAGAGATTGTAACACCTAGAAGACAAATTAAAGAAGATTTAGATATAAATTCGTTGTTTAGTATAATATTTGGTACTGATGATACCTCAGATTTAAATTTTAAAACAGTAAAAAATGAGTTTTTTTAGAGTTAAAATTGATGACCATCTTAGGAATGCCCCATTCAGATATTGTTTTGAAGTCTTTGTTTATAGATGCTACAGATTCTAACCTAAAAATTTCAAGACGCTCTGCCATATTTGTCGATATAATCTTTGGAAAGTATAAAGTAAGAAAGGTAATATCATCTAAAACTATGAATAGTACTTTTAGTTATTTAAAGAAGTTCATTAACGTAAATCAAAAATAAAGTTGGCAAAAAAGCAGAACCTTGAGAAACACAATCATTTATGATTTTGGGGTCAGAGTTAAAACCATCAATAACTATAATTTTTCTATTGACAAGAAACTATTCATGAAATTTACAGTTTTTTTATCAAGACCTATAGAATAGAGTTTATTGACAAGATAAGAATGCCATACCTAAAGCTACTGCAAGATTTTCTCCTTGTTTTCTAAAGTAGCATTCCATTTGTGACTAACATAAGTCAAAAGATCTGTTGTCAAACGTTTTAATCAAAATCTATATTAAGTATCTAAGATGAAGTTAATTTGTTCTAAAAATTTGACAATGTAAAAATTTATTTATTTTTCAAAATTTTATGACATTTCGGACAATAATGCAATTGGTCTATAATTTGAAGAATCAGACTTTTTAGGAATAGGTTGAACATTTGAAATTTTCCAACAATTTGGAAATGTTTCGTTTTTGTATGATAAAGCAAATATTTTGGTCAAAATGAGAGCATATTTGTTTGCAAATGTTTAAGAGAATGATAAATAAAATTTCATCTATACCTGATGTCCTTTTGGTATTTAATTTAAGAAGATATCTCTTGACAACCCGTTGCCTAAAATAAATTGGACCCATAATTTTCTACTAGCCGGCATTGTAAGTATATTAATGGGAGGATTTATAATACATAGTAGAGTTAGATAGAAATTGGTTTGCAAAAATATCTGCTTTTTTTTTAATTACTAACTAGATTGTTTTAATCATTTCAAAGAGAGAGAATTGAAGATTTTGTACTACCATGCAATGAATTTATTGTTTTATAAATTATTTTGTTATTTATGAAAAGCTGAATAATCCTTTTTAGTGTTTCTTATGTGCCTTTTGCTTCTTATTTACTGCCTGTTTTGTCTGAATTGAAAACAAGTACTTTTGTTTTAGTTTAATAACAGAGAACGGAACAAATTTTTCAATGCCATTTTAAATAGTGTTTGTGAGATTTTCTGCTGTAATATGTGGATCATTAGAATATAAGCAATAAGTATCAAAATCAAAATTATTAGGAAAGTCTTTCATTTTAATAGATGAGGCGCGGTTTAAGTTTGGTAGTAATAGAAAGAAACGTTTTAACAACAAACTAGTAAGTGAATGATTAAAATTTCCTAAAGCAGCCTCAACATTAGTTGTTGTAATCTCTGGAATAGTTAAAAGATACAAATCTAACAACCATGGTTCACCAGTTGCTAAATAAGTTGGGTAAGATTATGAAAAGCAGCAAAAATCATAGCTTGTTGTCCGGATAGTGTTTGTAGAAGATGATGGCTTAATCATTCAGTATTATTTACATTAAAATCACCTGACAAAATTATTTTAGCTTGTCTATGATTATCTTAAAGAAGCCTGTCAATACTTTTAAAAAAGTCATCAAAAAAGTTTAGAATTGCTTGTAAATATAGACCTAGACCCAAACAAACCATTCAAATTATGCATTGACTTTTGAAAAATAAACCAAGCAAATCTCTATCTTATATAGATTGCGCAACGTCAAATAATTGTCATCATTTTTCTTTTTAAAGTTCCGTTTCCGCTGCAAAGTTTGGCTATCATCATTGCTATTGTTATTTTCAAAACAGCTGCTCTAAACAATTAAGTATCTACTTTACACTGGAACAATCTGCTAGATTTCGTAGATAAGATGTAAGTCAGCAGCCAGTACTTCTTCTTCTCTCAATCTTTCCCTGCCTGATCAGCTGCAATAGTTGGTATTTCTAACTTTGTCTTCCCATAATTCCCCTAGTATTCTCATATACACTTGAGTTAAGTAATTGTTGTGTATAAACTAAAAATTAATAAAATAAATTTAACAAAAATAAACATTCTTACATATTTAACATAAATTACAACAAACAATCATTAATATTTTTAATAAACATTTTCTTAGCATCTATTAAAATATCTGCTCCATATTGAAGCTCAATATAGGTGCGCAATATTTTATATAAAAGTAAAATAGTATGGTATGGTATATTATAAAGAGTTGAGAAAAAAAATACGTTTATGCACATTAGATATAGATTTTATATTATAAATTCCAAGCAATTCCGAGTAAGGTACATTACCCGGATAAATACGATTTTCAACAATATGTAAATATTTTAAGAAGCGTTTTTGAATACTTTCCAATCTATTAGTATGTTTTATATAAAGAGGCCAAACAACTGCACAATAGTTCAGTTTGCTTAGTACAAAATATTCATACAGTTTTTTAACAGTGTTTATGCTCTTGAATTGCTTATAATTCCTAATAATAAAACCCAACAGTTTATACGATTCATTGCAGATGTTTGAAATGTGAGTATTAAACGAAAAATGTGTATGAAATGTCAGTGTCTATCATGAATGATTTAAGAAGGATCTTTAGTGTGTAGCTCATTAGACTTATAATACGATAGTCACCGCAAGTGTCATTTTTAGAAAAATGGCAATTGCTGATAATAACTAGTCTTGCAGTATTCTGCTGGACTTGTAGACCTTGTTAAACAAATTCTATAGTACATATATCTAATTTCTTTCAACTCTAATGATACCTTATCTAGTCCTGGTAAGGGAAAGGGGTTGATTTCTGTCGTCTTCAAAAAGTTCTTCCACGTATTCTTGTTATCTTTAGATATCTCTTCAGCTTGTTATCAAATACCATTAAAAAAATAGCAAAGAGAAAAGCACATTTACCAAACCAAGTTAAAGCCATTTTTAATTTCTACTACCATTTGGATTGAATAACAGTGATATTACATTTCAAAAACTAGTCAAAAACAATATTAAGCCCAAAATTAGTACCAAATGTTTTCGTATACTTAGATGACATAATCATAGTTACAAAAACGTTTAAAAAGAAAATTTCAATATATGGTCAAAAGTTTATTTGCTCGCAAAGAGCTTTAATATTTATGATATGTAGCAAACTCATTTGAACTTGGAGTAGATAATAATAAAGTAGATGCAATTCTGAACTTTAAAAAACCAAATCTAAAAGAACTACGTAAAACTCTCCATTAAATTGCCTTATAAAATAAACATATGTGGCGCTGGTCGGAAAAAGCTCCAGACTTTTCGTTCCCTGTTCAGACAAAATTTAAACTAGAATTTCTAAAAAAAAAAATAACTTAAGTGCTTTGAACTTTTGAACTAAATTTGTATTTTAATAATAATTATAATTATACAAATCTTACCATTTACATCTACATAAAATATACTAAACAATGATGTTGTTTGATCTTTTTTGTCTATAACTGTTTAATGCACTTATTGATAAATTTCAAGCAACAAATGAGCAATTTTTAAAGATTTTATACTATAAGCATGATTTCAGGCGTCAATAAAATTTGGGCTTTACATGAACTTGGCCAAAACCAAATTAATAAGCCATGACCAAATCTCTGCATAGCATTAAATTGAAAAAGCAAAACCAAACAGCAAAAAACTAAACAGATAAATATAGCAGGAGTGCATTCAGCAAGCTGAGCTTCACCCTCAATAACTCAAAAATCCCTCGTATCCTCAAGCAAAAAGTTTACCTTCACATGTGTTGCCAGTAACAACAAATAACTTGAAAACCATAACGCAAAAATGTGCAATCCTAGAAATTAGCTAGAGAGATCAAGTAACAAATAAAAGAAAATAAATTAAAAAAGTCCCAAACATATAAAGTAGAGGTATGCGGAACATGTGGCAAAACAGGGCTCAACCAGGTAGACCAATAAGATTATACAATGAAGACCAATAAAAACAAATAAAGCACAAAAAACCTCATAATTGTTAGCAAAACGACATTAAAAAATGGCTAACAGCCCAATATAGGAAAACGTGGAGACTATATCCTAGTGTCCATACGTTCCTGTTTTCCTGAATTTGTGCCGGTTTTCACTTTCGGGACACCAGAACAGTTTTTTTCCGGACAGTTAAATGTCTCGTTTTAAGTTTATAAAAAAAATTCCCATAAATAATAAAAAAAATTAAAAAAAAAAACGATAATAGAAATCAAAGCAACCATAAAAAATATTAGAATAATAGAAAATAGAATTTATGACAAACTTTTACTTATAAAGAGAAAATTTATCGACATTTTTCTCAATAAAGATGAATTCTGATAACAACCAATTCTGCCATATAAAAAAGATACCAGTTTTTTTGTCGTTTTTTTTTTGGTTGTATGTCCTGGATGAGTTCTGGAAAAATATGGACTTCCTACTATATCCAGAAGTGGATGACTTAAAGCTGAAGAAATAAAAGACATTGTTCTGGACAATGTTTGAAAAATGTTTGAAAAATGTTTTAAAATAAATGAGATTTCAGTGCAATTTTTGATGTAATTTTTACAATAATTGTATTCATTTTAGAAAAAATAAAAATATACACCACACCACACGTAAATTTTGACCATACATAAATGATACTACTTTTCATGTAATAACTGGTCATTATTCTCTGTTGTTGTTGTAGTACATAAAGAATCCGCAAGGTCAATCCAGCAAGTGGTTCATAAAGCTCCAACAATATTGATTTGCAATAAGTCCATTATATTATTCCTGACCAGCGGCGTAGCTAAGGCCCCGCAGGCCCCGCGGTGCGGGGGGGCCCGACAGGTTTTGGGGCCCCTAAGCCTCAAAAATTAAATAACCAAACTAATTAATATTTAATGAAAGTAATAATACAAAATTTTAAAAAATAAAAAAATAATGTTTAATTTACTGTAAAGGTATTTCAGCCGGGCTGATTGTCGCCGTTGTCGTTGTTTATTTGGCTGCTTTTAGTGCTTCTGGTTTTACACGTAAGTTGCGTTGGTTTGTTTGCATACTTCAGCCAATAAAGAACTCGGTTGTTACAGGCACATGCGCTCAATTCTTTAATGAGCTGTTACCATACATATGAAATAGTGACAGTGCAAGTGATGTTATAGCCTAGAATAACATTAGTTTTGCATTTGTGTTGTTCTTCAATCTTCATACTGTCGCTCTCTCGCATTCTCGTGTTTTGTGTATTTGTTCTTGTCGAGAATAATGTTATTTAGTATATTTAAAATAAACGTTAATTGTGCCAACTTATAATTAATCCAATCATTAGAGTACCTACATTTTCAACAATAGACACGATTCTAGTAAAAAACTCCAATAATTGTTCTAGCCTCCTCATCAAAAGGATTAAGACATCATTGAGAATTTGGTTTTTGATTCTTTGTCGATGAGGAAGATATTCCCTCAATTTATCAATTTCAAATGCAACAACAACTCTTAACTTCACTCAACGTTTAGTTTTCAATGCAAAAACCTGAAGATGACTACATAGTCAAAACCGGTCGTTAATATATTTAATTAATAAAATACGAATGTAGATTATAAAGATCTCATTTTATTTTATTAATCCAATATTTGGATTAAAGATTAAAGATTAAAAATTTATCAACACATCAATCAAGTAAAAAGAAGTTTTTTTATGTATACGTTTGGTTGCAACCAAAAACAAATGAAACTTTTTCACACATACACGGTCCATATTGGGTTTTGTGTTTTTTTTTGTACGTAGGCTTAGTAGTAATCATAATAAAAAAAAATCAAATTGTTGCCACGTTGTTTTTCTACAGAAGAAAAAAAAACGAAAGAAGAATACTATAATTCATTGGGAGCACCTTCTCATCGCTTTATGGGGGAGTATTTGGTGCTATATTGTATCTATTAGGTACCAAATAAAAACAAAAAAAAAAAAAACGAAAACGAAAACAAACCAAAAACGAACCGAACCGAATGGAACCCCATACGTGTGAAACGAGTCTAAGGCGTGAAAAATTTATTTTGTAAGTATAATACAAACACGATAGGGGCCCCAAGAAAATTCTTGCGGGGGGGCCCAGAATTTGAAGCTACGCCACTGTTCCTGACGCTTTATCGCGTGTGTTTGCAGAAATATATGCAATAAATGTATCACAAGATTCCCACAATAAATAGTATAATGATATGGTAAAACAAATTTAAAAAAACCCCAAACAGTATCTTGTTATTTAAGACGTATCAAGTATTACAGTAAGATAGCTGATTTGAGCGTTAGCTTAACAAGCTAGCAGCACAAAGTTCAACCCCCAAAATATGACTAAATAGACTCTTAATAAACCGTCGGTCTCTTCAACTCTTTCAAATAAGTTGCAAAGAAACTAAAACTCGTTTTTGTTAGAAATTAGATTGATCGTATAAATCCAAAGTTATCACAAAACATTTAAAACCATTATTTATAGTATAATGTACCAGAAACTAAAACTTGTAATAAAATTAATCGTTCTTTTAGGAAATTATGCAAAAAGTTTAAAGTAAACACTTCATATACTCCACGTAGTATCCAACGCAAAATAGAATTAGAACAAATTATCTATAATAATAGCCAATACAATTTAATTTCGCCATTAGACAACAACTTGCAAACCAAAACTGCAGCCAAATTAAACTCATTGATAACCGAATTTTCAGTTTTCAATTTACAATTTTAAAAACTGGATTTTTAGATTTAGAAACCGGAATTGTGGATTTAAAAACCGTATTTACAATTTAAGAGGCGGATTAATAGTTTGACAGCAAAACTTGTTAAAACACGTTAGATGACGGACTTTTTAAAACCGGATTTACAACTTTAAGAGCCAAATTTATAATTTGAAAGCTGATTTCGGCAGCAAGCATGATTTACATTTTCAAAATCAAACTAACAATTAAGAAACTGATTATAATAAAGTTCTCTTTATAGTGACCAAACTTAAGCCGCAATAGTGTGAGTAAACTGCCGGATTTATGCAAAACTAATCATTTAAAAAACAAAGCCTAGTTTGCAAATAAATCCAGAATTTATAAATAATATTTGAATTAAAATGTCATTCATTTATAACAGAACCAGATTTAAAGCCAAATTTATTTTAAAAAGACAAACCTGTGCATAAAAAAGTCGAGTTTATGCAATACTTATATACTATAGATATAAAAAGACGGAAATATAGTTAATATTAAAAAAATAAAATTGAACCCATTTTTTAGGATCATAAGATGGTAGGTAACCCTAATTGAAGATGGCAACCTTAATAGAAGATGTTAACCCTAATAGATTATCTTAAATAGAATACAATTTAACAATAAAAAAATTCATCATTTCATATATTCATTGAAAACGACATAAATTAACTAGATATTAATACACACCTCCTCAAATGTATAAACAATTTTAATAATTAAGATTTTTATGAAATTCCATTTTAATTTCGATATCAAACCGTTTCTACGATAATTATTATAATTCACAAGCTAATTTTTAATTTCATGGACATAAATAACATTGTAATTAGACATTTACAAATACCAGTATGCTAACCTGGAATATTAAAATATTTATCTTTAATTACCCACATATTAGTTATGATATTGATTAACCATAAACTAATACTTAATTCACGCATATCTTCATATAAATCTTACTTGAAATGCAAATCTTGAATATTAATTTAATAATCATTCTTATTGCAAAATTAAAATGTTGAATCATCATAAAACACCAATAACTACTGTAATATTAATAAATATTAAAACATAAATATGCAATTATTATATAATTAAATTTTATTGATTAAATTAAAATTATAATTTCTTTAAGAAATCAGAAGTTGATACTAAATACTATTTTCCACTCAATATCATTAATTTTGGTAAGCCCATATTTTATAATTAACTAATTAGCTTCCTGCACAATAAATACAATAAAGCATTGAAAACTTCTCAATAAATCAGCTAAAGTATAGTGTACAGGTAGGCAACACACATGCCATGACTACATGACGGCAACCTACGCTTAAACACATTTCATTGCATATCGAACTACTGAACACGCACATAAATTTCATCGAACAAGCTGCAGCACACCCCCGGCCCGCACAATCCACAGTTATCATATTCATAGCGAATTATTATTCGATGCGGCATTATCTGTGTTCCGTGCGTTAATATCGAGGGAACATGTTTGCTCATGGGACGATGCAAATGCCATACATCAAGCCGCGGGGCATTATTAACATGGGCGGCAATAAACGGGGGAGGTTTTATACAAGCGCGGAATCACAGGATGATTTCGTCGCGGGGATTAATTAACCCCGCCGTTTGACTTTCGCACTTTTCGGATGGGTAATTTAATCAGTTCCCTATTTGGATTTACCATTGGGATACAATATTTAAATAGATTTGGTGATTTTGGGGGTTGGAGAATACCTCATTACATACTGTTATGAGGGGCCTGCTAACTCATCATATAATCATATAGCTAATACATTTTAATTTGTAGATATTCGTATTAAAATAATCGAGTTCTTAATATAGGCAACCAAGCCATCATTACAAGAAGCACCACACGTAAGAAGTTTATTACAATTGTTATATATGATGGATGATGATGTATGTGAATAATGAAATGAGAATACAGAATTTGATTAATATATTTTTTATTATATAGTACATTGGCTATATAGTACAAGTAATTATAAAATTTGCTGTTAATTATTATCATTATTACAACTCTCGTATTTTTATAATCTCGCCTATACATTACCCATGAAATTTAAATTGTATTTTTAGAATATATTTTTGCGTGTCGTAAATTTAAATTTCATTAACTTCGCACACCCGGACTACACCGAGAACAAAAAATAAACAAGAAAAAAATACAAGCACAACGCGCGCTATAAAATTAATGTTACATTCCGGTTATTAAACTGGCGGAAATAGCAACTACCCCCCGCGGAGTACTCGATCGTGTGCCCCAAACCCCTTTTGGGTCAAGCTCTCGAACATTGGTAGACGCAATATGGTTTAGGGGCGGCAAGATTAACTCTAACAACCCGTTAATTCTTCTTTTATGCAAATACTATCCAGCGAGTTTTAATTAATACCTACAACGGACAAGGCTGATATTAATAACATCGAGAACCGGGAGCCCGACCCTAAAACTAATTCGAGGAGCCCCTGCCGACGTGTAGACACCGTGTTTTGCGGGGTGATAATTTGATTTGTTAAAACTCAATAAGGAAAAAAGACGGTGAGTTTATTAAGGGTATACAAAGGGTCGCGCACGAAAGCACTGGGATGATTGATGATAGGAAATTGAAAGATAATATATTGTAGTTGCTTAAAGATAATTTAAGCAAATAATTTTATGTTTTTTTTTTAATTGAGGTCGACATGTGTAATTTATAATAATATTAAACTTATTTTCTCTTGTGAGCAAATTTTCTTATTAAGATTAAAAACAATTAACCTATTATTATTGTTTGCTGTTATTATCGCGCCTTCGTGAGAAAATGATTTAATTTAATTACATTTAATTGAGATCTGTTGTTAGATTAAATTTCAATGCGCTTCGTCGCAGATACTGGACCGAATAGAGCAATGAGGCATATTATTTTAAAATCGGTGAATAGTTTAGAATAGAAACAAATTTGACATGTTCTGCCTAGAGCCTTCCTCGTGAGTAGCGGGGCTTATAGAATTTAAGCTAGAATACTTTCGGAGAGTCGAACAGATGCTAAATGTCCAATTTCACTTTATTAATCCTTTCTAAATGTACTGGTGAAAAATAAATCGATTATCAAATTATTTGTAGAAGCAGCGATGAAGCCACCAAAGTTGCCGTTTTTGTTAAAATACTACAAATCAAGGTAGCGGTCGGTATGCTCTTAAGCACGAAAACCCTTAGTTGGTAACACATATTCAAAATAATTGTAATATTAAAAACTACATAATAAAATGCATCATTTACTCGAAAACTGCAAATATTTTTATTTTAATATAATATATAAATATGGCAATTATGTATAAAATAATACATCCAACTTTACAATTCTGTTGGCACTCTCTTCTCGTTTTAGAGAAAAACTGATTACATTTTTGCATTTGCCCCTTCAATTTTGCCAATAATATTTTCATTTATCTCAAAAATTGTGATTAGGACAAGACCACGTTACAAACAAACTAACAGAGCAACGCGCAACCCACTGGTTTCCATAGGTAGATCTAATAAAGAATTGTAATAGTGGCAACGTTCTCATAATCCATCAAATCAGAAAACAATAAACAATTTTCAAGGTTGATGCGTTTGTGGACAGCTCCGCCAAGTTTAAAACTTAAAGAAATTCTAACATATAGAAAAAAATTGTACAGTATTAGATCGCACAATCTCGGTGAGCAATTCTAGTGCCAGTGCTTAGGATAACACGGCCAGAAAATCTCTCATACAACTACTACTTTATCTCTCACGCAGTGTGACCGGTCCCGTTCTACTAAAATAACATCTCGTCTAAATCCATACCACCCCATGCAGGCCACAAAAACTCCGTTATCATATTACAATAATATTCACCATCCACTCTGGATTCTGAATTGAAAATTGAAAAGTAAACCAAAGTAGGCTTCATTGGGCTCTTTGTACTTCCTCCAGTGGTGACCTCACTCCGTTGTCTTGACATTTAAGCACCTTATGTGGCTGATGTATGCAAGTACAACGCTTGAAAGGGTCTCCATTATACTGGCCATGTAAAGGCAGAAGCTCCCCAAAATAGTCTCTCTATCGTATGAGAGAGCCGGAGATGTACATAACACGTGCTCAATCGTCTCGTCATCCATTTCACATCCTCTGCACGTTGGATTGTATCCAATACCAATCATGTGACTGTCTTAGCGTTTGGAGCAGTCATTGCTTCCTTTGCCTGTCTGCAGCCCGGAGAGTCATCCCAACGCGGTCTCAGTGCATTGTGTGTGTTAATTTTTAGTAAATTATTTCAGCTTTTGAGTGTTAAAGCGGTCCAGGGTTCAGGTCCACACGCCATGTGAGTTGACCACTGTCATTGCCTGTACCGTCCTCGAAAATATGGCACAAACCACTCCTAGCCTAAAATCTGTACCAAACGCTGACTTGCAGCTAAATGCATTAATATCTCATGAACAACATGAGTTTACGCTTCCCAAACTCGACTGTTTTGTGTAAACGTAGCCGTTCAAGTGAAAATGTGTTTCATTGTTAAAGACAATTTTTCTAACAAAATTAGCGTCCATTACTTGGTTCTCCAACAATTGACAAAAGTGCGGCAATGCACATGATCACCTAGTTTAATTTTTTGAGTCAATTATACTTGCAAAAAATGCAGATAAAAATTTTTCTTTAAACTTATAAACTTATTGTCAAAATGATCGTTTGCTAAGGCAATATTCCGTGAACTACCCTAACCAAAGACAATCTAATGATTTTTTGTTGTCAAAATTGCATGCACTTTGCAAACTTTCTCTGCTAAAACTTATTATAAAATACCATATACAAGCAACTGATAAACAAGTTTTGTCGAATAAACGGATAAAAACAAACAAAGTGTTGTTTGAAGATAAACACTAAACCAAACTTACAGTACAATTAGTAATTAGGAAACTAAAAAAAAAAAAAACTTGTACAATCCAGAAAATTTTATCAAGGAGAAAAAAGTAGAACCTATTTTTTTAAAGATGTCAATACCTGGTAAATCAAGTTTTTTTTACATCTTTGTATAGCTTATAAGCTAAAATAAGCCTATAATTCCAGAAAAAATAAGTGCCCCGTTTGCCAATCCAGCCCCTGCAAGGGAAAAAGGTACGTCTAAAATTTAAACGTTTTAAATAGTAACAATATGTTGGCGTAAATCTAATATTGAAAAAACTTAACGGCAGTGATATAAACTTAATTAAAAAAAAAATTATTAATTTATCTGACTGCAGAGTGGTGCGGGTCTACATTCATTGTGTGTGGGTTTATTCCAGGAAAAAACACAACAGAACAAATACTGAATATAATATGTCGGATCATCAAAAAAGCTCAAAAATTCTTTGATGACTACTCAAAATCAGTCGATTCCATCCGGTGGGATGCGATCCTGGAACTCGTGGGTGCACCATGTCATCTGATACAGTATATTAGAAACTTTTACAAACACAGCATAGCCAAGGTCTAAGCAGGCAAAACATATTTCAAGCATTTTCAAAGTCAGATCAGGTGTGGGGCAATGCTGAATCTTGTCGTCAATTCTATTTAACATATACAGTGAATACATTATGCAAAAAGTACTTGATGAGTAGCATAGTAGAGTTGCTATTTATCATGACAAGTCTGCAAGCAAAGATTATGGGCTAAAACTCAATGTTAGTGAGACCAAATCATGATAGTTAACAGAAAAACAAACAACTCCCCACATATCAGTCAGATACTCAGCTCCCTTACCACAGACATGGACGAAAGTGAGGCTGAGATAAGATTCCGGTTAGCAATAGCAAGAACAGCAACAAACAAACTAACGCGGATATGAAAAAATATGTCAATCAGCAAGACCACAAAACTAAGACTGATCTAGACCGATGAAAAAACTGAGCAGAAAAAGAAGCATTAGGGTATACCAACGAGTGCTATGAGTATCGTGGTCGGAACACCGTACAAATCATTCATTCTATACCAGCTGAAATAAACATCAAAGACCGCCTCTCCAAGAATATAAACCAGAGTATACTGCAATATTTCGATCACGTATAAAGAAAATCGGATGCTCTAAAAATCACACAATCATCAAGATTGTGTGACAATTCAAAATGACCAAATAAACGTACATCGTTAGTGGTCTAAAAATTCTTGTACAAAGATTAAAAAACCACTACAGTATAAGTACAAGCTAAACAGTACTAGCATAGTTAAACTAAAAGTGAAAGACTTAAGTGTCTTTTTCAACTCTACTGTCGTTTAACCATGTAATTATTAAAACAATTAAGATAATTTGCTTTCTAAACCGATGTGCTACTGATTTAAATGGCTCTAATGCCATGTTGTTGACCTTATAACGCACTAGTTAGGTCTCAACTTAAACATTGTTGTTCTATATAGTCTGCACCTTATGCTCATAAAGTTAGAATAAAAGCTGTACAGAATAATTCTGTAAAGCTAATGTCATATAAACTAAGTCGTAGTAGACTACATTTATCAAACAATCAAACAAAAAAATTATTTGAGTCTTACATCACTTCAAGTCCGGAGAAATCATCTGGCTTTAAGATGTAAATTTAAGGTCTTAGGCGGAATTATATCTTTAAAACAAATACTCTTTTGTTATTTTTAAAGTATTGTTGTGTTAATGTTTTAATAATTTTTTCTTTAATAAAAACAATTTATTATTATTATTAATTATTGTTATTACTTTTATTAATAATAATGTATTAAATTCTAACTCAATTGTTCTAAATTTGATAGTAAAATCCAAATGTAATAGTTTTGAAACCCTTAAACAAACTTTTTGAAGATGAAGACAGAATAGCAACACCAATAATCAAAGAAGAAACAGGTCCGCACATTCTGGAAGAGAAAGTAGATGCAGCAATAATAAAATAAAAGATGGAAAAACGACGGGGCCTGACAACATTGAAATAATGAGAAGCACATCAAAAATCTCACCAACATATTTAATAGAATATTCAACTCGAGTAGCATACCAAAAGAATGGTTAAAGTCAAAATTAATCGTATTACCAAAGAAAGTGGGAGCAAAAAGATGTGAAGAATATAAAAGTATCAGCCTCATGAGTCATCTTCTCAAAATATTCCATAAAATATTACACAAAAGAATTTACTTACAAGCAAAAACGTAAACTGCGAATCTACGTATGCCTAATTGACTACCAGAAAGCTTTTGATCGGGTGCAACATCAAAAGATGACAGAAACCTTAAAACAAGTAGGAATCAACGCCAAAGATCTACAAATCATTACCAATTTGTACTGAAACCAAACCGCATCCCTGAAAATTGAAGATGAACAAGTAAGTCTTACTGAACGGAGCTAGGCTAAACAACATCAGATATGCCAAAAAATTTGCCAAAGATTACTTGAAAAAAATCTGTGTGCCATGCCAAAATTAAAGAAATGCACGTTGAAGTCCCGGCGGTTGTTGCCAAAAAATTGAAAAAAAAAACTAGGTGGCGCCTGTCAGTGTGTAATAAAATTAAATTATGGCGCAACATAACATGACCAATGCAGAATTTGTGGATATGATATTGGTGTATAGAGAAGTTCATCAAAATTCAGTGAGTGTAGCTCGCCTTTATTCCGAGAGATTCCCTAAAGTTTGTGCGTTTGGTACAGCGTGCAAGAGAAACTGGGCACTTGCAGCCCAGACCTGGACAATATGGGGGACGTTCTAGACCAAGGCATATTTTTAATCTCAATGAGGATATTGTTGATATTGCTGAAGAACGTCCTGACATCAGTACCCGGATAATTGCCGACCAAACTGGGGTATCGCAGTCAACTGTATGGCGCATATTAAAGCATGAATTACTGTATCCCTACCATGTGCAGCGTGTGCATGCCCTGTTACCAACAGATTTTCCTCTTAGGGTATTATTTTGAAAATGGCTGTGCGTCAGCATGATGTGAACCCAAATTTTTCTACTAACATTTTAGTGACAGATGAGACAATTTTTACTCGTAGCGGTGTGCACAATTTTCACAATACACATTATTGGGCAGTGAAAATCCACACATTACCCGGTGTACAAACTTTCAACACAGATTTTCGGTGAATGTATGAGCTGGAATTGTAAACGGCCATCTTATTGGACCGTTTTTGTTGCCAAATCGTGTAACGGGGCTGCTTTTTAATTTTTTTTTCAAAAAACCCTGCCAGCACTACCCAAAGAAGTTCCAATTAATGTTAGACAGCGCATGTGGTGTCTTCACGACTAAGCTTCACCACACTTTGCAATAGATGTGCGACAACATTAGAACAATGTGTTCCCGAGGAAGTAGATTGGTCGAGGAGGTCCAACTGCCTGGCCACCTAGAACACCTGACCTAAATCCCCTAGACTTTTATGTTTGGGGGCATATGAAACATCTGGTATACGCATACTAGCTGCCGCTGACACAATTCGGCAACCACCGAGACTTCAACGTGCATGTAGCGCAATATGGCTTCGGCGGGCGCAGATGTGTTTGGAAAATAGAAAAATTAATTTTGAGCATTTATTATGACATTAAATGTTCAAATAATTTTGCATTTTTGTTATTTGTTTATTATTTTGATAAGTAGTTGATTAAAAGCTTTACCACATTTTTATTATTTTAATTTTGGCATGGCACACCGATTTTATTCAAGTAATAACATTTAATTTTCCAGAAACTTTATAATTAATTATCTCGTTTATTATAAAACTTTTACTACATTTTTTTAACATTTATCAATAATATTGATTGTAAACTATAATTCCTCGAGTTTATGCGCATAGGTTAAGAATCACCACGTATAATTAATTGCAATCTTAGGTTTAAAAATTTCTTTGACAAATCCATGTAGTTTCAAAAAAGCAAAACATCAATAAATGCCTTAAGATGGGAAAATTGTCCCATAAAACTATCGTGCAGCTTTTCTCGGAAGTTAATTAAGATAATTCATTTCCGTTTTCGGCATTATTATGAGTATAATAACAACATTTGAATAAACTATTTTGGTAAAAATATATTAATAAATAAAAAAGTTTAGTGGTAAAAACTGTTCAATTTATTTCAAACTTAGTTCATATTAATGATATTTATATAAAAAAAGTATGCCGCAAAAATTATCACAAAATGATTATTTTTTTGCTTTAAAAGTAGCACCGAAGATGAGGATACTTTTGGGTGTTTTTCGGTACTTTTTTTATTACACAATTGGTAGTTTGATTTTATTGGGTGATCGTCGCCATGGGAGGTATTTTACTACAGTGCGAGTGAAGCGCTCCCAGTGGTTTATCACGGAACCATTCCTGACAATTCTGTCCTTAAGATACAGCAAAGCCACAAACTGCAATCAAGGTTGTTCCTATGTAAACACAACATAGACCCTCACTCCAACCATAGCATCATACTTGCTCAGTGCTTTAACCCTAAAACACTGGAGCTTCAATAATAACTTGGCTTTTAATCTTTTCGTTTAGTTAACATAATCTTCTTTGTTTCAAAAAGAGGAACATTCATGTTAACTAAACAATTGTTAAGTAGAGAAAACTTTAGAATTAATTTATTGTAAAACTTAAGAGAAATTTTTTTGTTCTGTAAGTATTACAAGAAGTATTGGTTAATCGACATTAAAATATTTTTTTAATGAAAACTGCCAAGAAAGTAGAAGATTTGCATTAAAGCATTAAGACTAATCGAATCAACTAAGCAAACTATTTTCAGTTTTGATTATTTTTAAAGATTGATATTTTTCATTTGTTTGTTTTTTATTTTTGTCCTTTTTTGATACTGTACTGTTGTAAACATTGTGACACTATTTTATTACTGCGTTTTCTTATTGTTTAACCTAGATTCTGGTAACATATATAATCGTTTATTTCTTGCCTGTCGGCCTTGAAAATTCTACAACTTAACATAACATAACATTTACCATATAACTTAATTTACTACTAATATAATATATATAATCTTAACAACCCTAAACCCTGGTTTTTAATTAATTATTTATTAATTCTGTTTCAATTTCCTTTCTTCTTTTTGTTACCGCCATCATCCATTTCATTCCTTTTCCATCTTCTTTCAGTACCTCATGTCTTCCTATTTGCTCTTCTCTCATCTCATTGCATTTTAACATGTGTTCTATGCTTTCCCTAACTTCTCCACACATTCTACACATTTTCTCTTCCTCTTCCAACCAAAATTTGCACACTTTCTCCTCATTTCCACATCTAAATCTTGCAAACATACGTTTTTCCATTTTTCCATAATTTTCATTTTTTAGGTACTTTGGTAGTTCATCCGTTATAATGTGTTCATAATTTGAATAGTACCTAGATTCATTTATCCGTGTTCTTCGCTCTTGCACTTGTATATCTCTATCTCTCATCATAATTTCTTTCCACATACTTCTATCTATTCTTAATCTTTCTACTTCCTCACTGGAATACCCATTCCTGTTAAAATATTTTTCTCTAAATGTTCCCATTTTTCCGCATTTTCCCTTCATTTTCTCCTTCAGACATTCTTGTAATATTTTACATTCATTCCTTTCTCTCACTCTTTCTTCATACCTCATTGCACGCTTTCCTGCTTCTACTCTTAATTTGTCTATTTTAACTTCTTCCATAACAATGTATGCTGGGGTCTCTTTGTTTACTCCTAATACCCATCTCCAGTATTTTGTTTGAATAACCTCTAACTTTTCTTGCTCTTTCCATCCCCAAATTTCTGATCCGTACAATAACATACTTTTTACTAAACTATCAAACATCATTCCTTTTATTCTCATACATTCAAATTTTCTTTCACCAATTCTCCATACTTGTCTTACCGCTTTATTTGCTTTTCTTGTCATATTTTTTATGTGTTCATTTTCACTATTGGTTGTACAAAAAACATATCCTAGGTATTTAAATGTTTTTACTTCTTCAATTTCTTTCCCATCCCATTTCCAATTTTCTACTCTACGTCTTCCTCCCCCTTTTCTAAAAGTCATCATTTTTGTTTTATTTACATTCACTTCCAAATCTTTTTTTCTTAAATACTTATCCAGGCATCTAATCATTTCGTTCATTTCATTTGCTTGTTTTTGTTTTTTCTGCATAAGCCAGCGACCACACTTTCTCTCTGCCCACTACCACTCCACCCGTCTGCGCCTTACATAGCATTTCTTCTACATCTGCAATGTATGCCGCAAACAAACAAGGACTGAGTGGACAAAAGGTGTGAGACACTCCCTGTCTCACACCTTTTGTAGTCCAAAACTTTTCACTCATTTTGCCATTCATACAGACTCTGCTAACAGTTTCTACGTATACTTCTTCCATTCTTTTTACTAGGTGTTCATTTATTCCTATTTTTCTCAAATACATCCACAATTTCTCTCTACTCACACTGTCAAATGCCGCTTTTAGGTCCAAGAATAACGCATACAACTTTCCTCCCTTTTCGGCTATTTCCTTCTCTACTATATGGTGTAGTATGTATACATTATCCATGGTCCCTCTTCCTTTTCTAAACCCGGCCTGTCCGTCTGGCAATATTCCATTCATTTCTAGTTCTCCATTCAATTTTTCTTCTAGTACCATGGCGTAGATCTTGTATGCTGTACTTAGTAACGTTATACCTCTGTAATTTTCAGCAAGCTCTTTATTTTCTTTTTTGTGTATCGGACATACAAGACCTACTCTCCACTGACTAGGAAACCCTTTTCCCTTCCATACTTCATTTATTATCTCACTCAGTCTCTCAATCAAATCTTCCGAACCATAAATCCATGCTTCATTTTGTATTCCATCCACACCTGGCGCGATTCTGGTAATATCTGTTGTGTTAATAATAAAGTTTTATTTAAATAAATTTATCAGAATTATCACCATCACAAGTTATCTGTCATCAGAGTAATTTAATTTATTTTAAATACGCATTTTGCTATGCTGTGTTCACAATTATCTAATTATAATTCAATAATAATTGAGTTGAGAAAAGTAAAGTTAATAAAAATATTGATGAATTTGTAAACTAATCATACAAGTAAAACATGTTTGACTTATTTATAATATATCAAGCATTATTTGTTGAACTGTTATATAAGATGATCGATCGCTGTTTGATTGCATATCAAATATTCGTTCCAACATTCTGACAATATATCCTCATGTATAACATCCTTCGAACTTTATAACGAGATTTTTTTCTATAAAAATATTTACTTGAATAGCTTCAGAGATGTATTACAAATTTTATGATATATTTCAGATATCGACAAACATCGTAGCAAACATATTCTGAATATTTTAATTAAAATTTCAAAACCCTATACAATTTTAAAGAAGTTTAGTAATAAACTGAATAGTCTAATAGTAAATGAAAGATGTGCCATTTGTGGTCCCTCGTCCAATTAAGTCACCCCAAAAACCCTTCAAACCAATTGAGAAGAATTAACCCTTACTTTACCATAAATTTGCAAGAATTTTGTCTCATTAATTAATATTCCTTTAGAGTACAAAGCTGTCATTAAGATATAATATATTTTTTAGACTATTAATTAGTTTTTAAATATTTTATTCATTAAAACTCAAAGAATCTTTATAATTGCAACATAAAGGTCAGCATACAGGATGTAATTAATGTAAATTACACTTGACTGAAATTTAAAAAAATATATATAAATAAATATTTTCAAGATCATTTTTAGCTTTTATTATGAATAAAATAAACTGTAAAACCAATTAAATATTTTGTATAGAAAAGTTTCAACATTAAGACTTTTAATAGTTATTTTTTAGTAATAAAATTTTAGATTTATAAAATATACGCTGATTTCTTTTTAAACTATTATTCGAAAAGTGGCTTATATTTAATATGCGCCTGAAAACTTTTGAGGGGAGCAAAATTAATTGCCATTTAATAGTACAGAAGTTTTATAAGTTCCTGGAAATATTAAGTATCTTGAGGCTTTAATTATAATTACACTGTAATTATAAACTTATAGAAAGAGATGCAAATGTTACTAACTATCCCTAAATTTTAATAATTAAAGACACGGATTATAATAAACCTTAATTTAATCACATGTAAATATATTACCATAAAATAAACGTTTTATTATATTTTACATTAAATTTTGTTGATGACTAATTTATTATGGTTGTCAAAAAGCCTATCAACGCAAGTATTAAAAATTTTAGTTTGCAATGATAAAAATATTAACTAATATATAGCTAGATAATTTAAAATTTGTTTCAGACGACAAATTGACTTCTACACATACGACGAATTGTCCTCGTTTCCATTTGTTTTCATTTATTAAATTAAGTTCCAATATATTTGTAATTAATTTAACCGACATAGTCAGTCAGGAGAAATACTTAGTATTTATTATATTGTAAAATAATACATAAATGATATAATAATATACGTATGCTAATTACCCGACACTGTAAAACTTCCGGCAAAATTAGTTTACAAACGTCTGCATTAGTGGGAAACGATAGTTGAACTTAGCAGGTCTTCTAGCGCGGGTAAATTCTGCACACAAAACTCTGCCGTGACCATGAAATCCGAGTTTGAGATTTTGTCAGCGGTGGTTAAAGTTTGCAGACTGAAAACTCTGGCACCGACGTACGTTGAATTTCCACGTTTTATTGGATTTACTTTGCTGTTTTTGTTTAGTTGTAACGTAACATGTCAATTTCCTTTAATTATTTAATACATTTAAGGCAGATTGGTTATATAAAGTTCTGCAACACGAGGTTTCATTTTAAACGTCGCGTTATAGTTTTATATGTTTAGGACAAAACTGACATTTAATTAGTAAAAACTATACCATAAATAAAATTTAAAAAAAAACTGTCTATAAATACACAGCTCAAATTAATTAGAGGAACACATATTTAGGTCTTAATAATTTATTTATTTTTAATAACCTGCAAATCTAATAATGCTTAATTAAAAGACTCACATTTTATCAGAATAAATTTACAAAAACAAAACAAATTTTACATATCACTTTTAAGATAACAATAACAATTCAAAGAAACTACAAGAAACAAAGTAGAGCAAGCAAGTATCCTGTCTGTATAACGTAAAGTTGTTAAGAAGATTTGGTTCACTAATAACGTGTGTGTCTTTTATTAGCACGAATTACTGCTTGACATCTTCCAAGCATGATTTCTACGACCCGACGGATGTCTTCTTGTGGTATATTCTCTAATTCTTCGATTAGGGCATTTGTTATCCGTTGAAAGGTCAGAAGTGAATCTGGAGGCCTCCAAACATGTCTATCTAATAAATGCCAAGGGTTTTGATCAAACCTTAGAGAAAGCCAACCAATAGTTTTAATCTCGTGGTACTGAAAGTAGTTCATAATGATACTCGCAGTATAAGGCCTTGCCTTGTCTTGCACAAACACAAAATTTGGGCCTATACTATAAGCGGCTGGTATAACATGATCCTTCAGAACGAGATTGATGTACCGTTTAGCTCTTAATCTTCACGGAACTGGTACAAGCTCTGTTCTTTCATCAAGATTAGTTCTGTCCCAAACCAGCACAGATCCACCACCATATTTCTCAACTTCTTGTATGACTCGTAACTCATCTGTGAAATGTATTGGTCTCCACTGTCAAAGTAGCCAAACTCCGCAGATCCCAAGCTCTGTTGAGAGATTAGGAGGGAAGAAACAGATAAAGTTCTCACCTTGATTTAGTAGGTGTTAACTAGTGTCAGGCCTTAAAGCAATTTGGTAAGATAATTATTACTTCGTTACAAAAGAACGTCAGCGAAAATCTTTACTGGGTTCCTTTTGCACTGGCTTCGCTGGTTATAAGCTCAAGCAGCACTAGTGGAGACGGTCCGATAGCAAAAACTGCGTAGACAGCGTTAAGCGACGGTAGTATTGATATCAGAGTCGCCATGCGACATGTTTACAAGCAAAATGTAAACAACACCTTATGTGGTACGGAGTAGAAACAAGTTTTTGCACAGGTCTTCTTGATCTTAGGTTGACTTCTCTCAGTCTATTCACTGTCTGGTAGAATATCTCCACGTTATGAGTTGTTCTGAGCCTGATTTAAAAAACTTTGGCTGTAGATGTGAATGTGTGTTAAATTCGGTTTGCTTTCCTCTTAGGACCTTGTTCAATGCGTTTTACTTCCTCCAATTTCTAAGTATCGATTCCGCACACGACAGAAGGGCTGACGTTAAAATTTTTTGCAACTGGTTCCATTCTCAATAGAAACAACATCACAAATGACTTCTATCTCATTTAGATGTCTGATTTTAATATGCTGGTGTCAAACTTTAATCATTTATGATGATTTATCAGCATTGTTTAGTATTCCAAAACACACGACATTTTTAAAATAAAATTGTAAAATTGCACTTTGTTTGTTTGTAGTTTCTTTGAATTGTTATTGTTATCTTAAAAGTTATATGTATGTATGTGTTTATATTAAGAGATAAAGACATCCCAAAGAGCATAAAATGAAAGGTATATGACAACTGCATACTTCCGGTGCTCATATATAGACTAGAAACCATAGTAATTACAAAAATAACGTTGCAGACAAACTAATAGTCTCGCAAAGATTAATGGAGCAAGCACACTGTGAATAGCTTTAAACAACCAAATATTGATAATCAAAATAAAACAAAAGTAAGAGACGTTATGAAGCATGGTGCAAGACTCACATGGAGACTGGTTGATATAGAGCAAGGCAGACTCAAGACAAATAGAACATAAAATAACAAAATAGAAACCACAGAAAACCAATAAGACTAGAGAAACTCCACAGGTAAGATGAATAGACGACGTCACAAAATCAGCCGGAAGAATGTGGATGAGGCAGAATAGAGAACTATAAAAAAGTTAGAAGGTTCTATATTAAACACTGGATGACACAAAACTAATAGAGAAAAAGAAAAAGAATTAAAGGTTAATTTTTAAGACATTTATAATTTCTTCTTCGGTCTTTATCACGTCAGGTTGTCTTAATCTTCCAGCATGCTCACTTCAATGTTATACCAACTTTCCAGCATCCCGTACTTTAAGAATTGTTTGAAGTGTTGAGTAAATCTGTTGTAGAATCCACGTACAATCGTAAAGCAGCGGTTGCACTTTGATTGCATTTCCCGTACACCAATACTAAGTCTAAAAATTAATTGTTTGAGTAAACGTGCCATTTTTTCGTACACTACACAACGCAAAGTATAGCATTCATAACATTCAAGTCTACATTTTAGATAAAAAAATGTGTCAACTTAAAAAAATCATAAACTGTTTGATGTTAAATGCGTGCGGCCAAAGTTGAAAATTCTTCTTTATTCAAAAATGTTTATATAAGTACTTTCTCAAATAACTAATTTTTTTGAGTATTGCATCCTTCTAAAAAAGTGCGAGAGCTACTAGAATCAAGTAGTGCTCTGCTGAACCTGAATTTAGTAGGGTTCAGTCCGAAGCTGCAAATCGATCACCTTCGAGCAGCAAGGAACCAAGAGGTATCAAATGACCGTACTCACGCCTTCACGTGGCGGCGTTGATGATGCTAAGTGCGACGCATCGACAGATAGCTCAGAACACCAGAGCTATCTGAAAAGAAAAGTACACGCTTACACACTGTGCAATGGAGAAAGGCAACGGGAAACCATCTCCATTAGCATTCCCAAGAGAACCACATGATGACTACATTCAACTCAAACCAAATTACCGGAGTTTTAAACAGTTCCTCATTTGGATTTCCGGGAGGAACGGACTTGAATGAAGACACAAGATCAAACATACAAAATAAAATCAAAATAGGAACCTGGAACGTACAAAACCTATACAAAGCAAAAAAACTAATAAACTTAACCCAAGAAGCAAAAAGGCTTAACATAGACATAATAGGCATAGCCGAGACTTGGCTGCGCAACTTCGGGGCATACCCTGTACAACTAGGGTAATCAAAACAGAAATCACAGGAAATGAGTCGGATTTCTCATCTCTACTCTACACCTCTAGCAAGGTGTCACCAACTTTACCCCCTACTCTGAAAGAACAGCATTATTAAAAATCAATGCCAAGCCCGTAATTCTCAACATCATTCAGGTGTACGCTCCAACGGCCAATGCAGCAGAAGAAGAAATAGAATCATTTTACTCTGAGATAAAAGATCTACTCAAACTTTCGAAAAAACAGAACATAAACATATGTAATGGGGAATTTTAAATCAAAACTGGGGAATGAGAATTTTGAAGACCTTGTTGGCCCGTTTGGATTTGGAATACGTTACGAAAGAGGAAACCGACTCTTGCAATTCTGCCAAGAGAAAAATATGAAAGTAAGCAACACATGGTTTCGATTACCAGCCAGCAGACTGTACACGTGGAAATCCCCAGCAGACCAACCGCATAATATAATCAGAAACAGAATAGACTTTATACTAATTAATAAAAGGCTTGGTTCATCTATTACAAAGGCATGCACCTACCCAGGAGCAGATGCCCCATCTGACCATACACTACGATCAAGACCAAACTATCAAAACCTAGCAAAACAACTCCTAAGCGGAAGATGAATCTTGCTAAACTCAAACAGGAAGATGTAAAAGTGGCAGTAACAACGGAAATTAACAAGCAAATCGAGAGCAAGTTATCTAAAAATATGGAACAAAAAGATATAAACCATATATGAGGCCAAATGAGAGAGATTCTATTAGCACACAACACAAAGTTGGATATAAAACACAAGGCCAAAAACAAACATGGATGACAGAAGAAATTCTCACACTAATGGAAAAACGGCAAAAAGTTAAGAATCAGAGCAACTAATATAAGTGCATACAGAAGCAGATTCAAAAAAAGATTAGAACAGCAAAAAACGAGTGGCTGAACCGTGAATGTAGAGAAATTGAACAACTGCAAGCTCTACATGATGACTTCAATCTCCATAAAAAAACTAAAGGAGACAGCAGGAACTTTCCAAAAAAATAATATCTCCATGTTAGTAAGTCGACATAATCAAATTGCAATAGATATACAACAGAAAAAAGACATTTGGGAAAACTACATCAAAGAACTATTTTCAGATGACAAAAAACAACATAGGGCAATTGTAGAAGACAACAACTTAACAGGTCCTTCAATTAGCAAGAGTGAAGTAGTAAAACCTATACTGCAAAATCAAATAAAACAGCGGGACCGGATAAAATTTCCTCGAAATCCTAAAACTCCTGAATAAAAAAGGTTTCTCCGCTTTACACAAAATCTTCAATAAAATATACGATACGGGTAAATACCCTGCACAATGGCTCACGTCAACGTTTATCCTTCTCCCAAAAAAGAAAACCGCCAAAAAATGTGAAGAACATAGACTAATTAGCCTTATGAACCACATCTTGAAACTATTCCTGAAAATCATACATCAAAGACTCTAAAGAAAATGTGAAGACACAATGAGTGAAACTCAATTTGGGTTCAGGCAAGGCTTGGGCACAAGGGAAGTAATAACTGCAATACAAGTCCTCGGGCAGAACTGTTACAACCAGAGGAAAAGTGTATACCTAGGCTTCATAGATTACGAGAAGGCGTTTGATTGCGTTCAACATCATAAGCTTATCGAAATCCTTAAAAACCTAGATATTGACCAAAAACACATCGGATGTATTGAGAAACTTTATTGGAACCAAACAGCACAAGTTAAAATTGACAACAAAGTAACCAAACCAATACAGATTTGTAGAGAAGTCAGACAGTGCGTTCTATCACCTCTCCTGTTTAACCTATACTCAGAAAAAATATTCCAAGAAGCACTTGGCAATATCAAAAAAGGCATTAAAGTTAACGGAAACTGGATAAAAGACATTCGATATGCGGACGACACAATACTGATAGCCGAAAGCATAGAAGATCTACAACAATTAGTTAATAGCGTAGGAATACATAGTAGACAAATGGGATTGAACATCAACACTGAAAAAACAAAGTTTATGGTAATTAGCAAAGACCCAGACGCAACGACGAATGACAGATTATCATTTGACAAGTTACCAATTGAACGGGTAAACAAATTTAAATATCTGGGTACATGGCTCACTGAGGAATGGACATCGGACATCGATATAAAATGCAGAATTGAAAATGCACTTAGCGCATTTATGAAGTTAAAAAAAGTCTTAACCAACACTGACTTTGATATCAGCCTCAAGCTACAGCTCGTCAAGTGTTATATAACTTGAAGTCTTTGAGATGTGGCTGTACCGCAGAATACTTAAGATCCCATGGACAGCAAAAGTCACAAACGAAGAAGTGCTCAGACAAATTAACAAAGTCCGCGAATTATTAATTACTATAAAAAAATGAAAACTGCGTACCTGGGTCACCTAATGCGCAACCAAAAGTACCACATACTGCAATTAATAATCAAAGGCAAAATTGATGAAAAAAAGGGGATAGGAAAGAAGAAAATGTCCTAGTTGCGGAACATAAGGCAATAGACGAGACGAACTGTAAAAAGTTTGATCCATACAGCTAGAGATCGAGTAGAAATGAAACATGTGGTCGCAAACATACATTAATGGATATGCGCAGGACAAGAAGAAGAAAAAAGTATCAACCTAGAAAACACCCTGTATGTTTTCTATATAGTTGCCTTAAGGATAAAGGTATAAATATACGTTAACACTGAACATACTACATATTTTTAATAACATTTTGTTAAGATTAGCGTGTAGAACTCAAAATTAAAATCAACCTAATGTATAAATATTTTTCAATTGCTATACTTCATTGAAAAGGGTGTTAAGTAAACATGCGGCAAAAACATAATACAAAATAAAAACAAAATTCGACAACCATATTCGACATTTGTTGAAATCATTAATGTAAATAAAAGTTGGCTGTTTGACGTGTCTTTAATAGTTAGAAAACTCCTCAACCATAAATCACTATACAAACTCCGAGATGACTGACATGCATTTCATGTATAGACTTGCTGATGGCAATTCATTACAAGCTAGACGATTGTACGTGAACACATGAACGGTTTCCTGGCCGTAATATCCCCGACTAAAAAATCTTCAAAAACATTCATCGACTCCTTAGTAAAACAGGCACATTGAAACGAAATGAAGGACCAGGAAGATCAATGATAGTAAGAACGGTACAACTGAAACAGAATATGCTGAACATGATAGGAAAGATCCAAGTAATTCTACGCAAAAAATTGAAAATACTTTGGATGTAAGTTATATTGGACAGTTTAAAAATTCTTAAAGAAAATTTGTTGTATCCATACCACATTCAGCATGTTCAAGCACTACTGCCTGCTGATTTTTCTTCACGTATTGCGTTATGTCAATGACTTTTGCAAACATCCCTCAATTCCTAACACAAATACTTTTCACCAATGAAACCAGTTTTTCAAAAAATGCAATAAGAAATTTTCATAACAACCATGTGTGGGCAGATAAAAATCCGCATCAAGTATGTGAAGATCGTTTTTAACATCAGTTCTCCTTCAATGTTTAGGTTGGAATTGTGGGCGACTGTCTGATTAGACCAGGTTTTCTACCAGAAAGAATTACCGGCGAGGTGTATCGCAACTTTTTAAAACACATGCAACCTCAGTTTCTGGATGATGTACCATTGGCAACAAGTATTGCAATGTTGTTTATACACAATAGTGCACCACCACATTTCATTTTGGTTGCTCATGATTATTTAACAGCTACATACGGTGATACTGGATTGGTCAAAATGAGCCACACGCATGGCCTGATCGATCCTCAGACTTAAACCTCTTGGATTATTTCTTATGGGGCTATCTAACATTAGGTTACACTACTCCAGTGGAGAATTTGAACGACTTGCAAAATCGGATAATTGCTGGGTGTAACTCAATTAGAAACAACCCCAGTGTGTTTGAAAAAGTCCGGCGCTCAATAACGAAAAGATTAAATGCTTGTAACCAGACTGGAAGAAGTCATTTCAAACATTTTTTGTAGATTTAGAAACTTTACATGTACTTTTAGATAATAAAATGTTGTAACTGTCTCAAATTTTGTTCTTTTGAATATTCTTAAAATAGGCCAAAGAATAACCTGAATTTTTGACGCATGTTTTCCTAAAACCCTGTATATTGTTCATATTGCTCTTTTTATAACATAAACTAATATTGAGGCATATGCACACTTAATTTTTTAGTTGGTTGGTTACTAAAAACTTTAATTGCTCATAAAATGTACCAAAAATAATTTCTGTTAATTACATTGTGTATTCTTGTAGTCCCATGTAAACCATTATAATTTTCTATATGTTGTTTAACCTGAATTTTGCAGAGTACAGTTATAATATATGTTTACAATACAATATTATTATTAAGAACATTATGTACAATTTATTTTCAAAAGAGTTACATAATTGCAAATTAGAACTGTACAAATAGTTTTAATTAAGTACTCTTATGTTTTAACGACAGAACTGTAAAATATGTAATTTAAAAAAAATATATAAAAGAACATTTATAGTAACGACTAATTAGTTTTTGGGTGAAGAATAAAGCAATGTAGTCAAAAGAAAACTAATTATCATTAAAATAGTATAATATCTTAATTATCTAATATAAAATAAGGAATTTATGTAAATTATGCATGCAAAATCAACATAATAATTTGAATATTAAAATTAGGAATGTCGATATTTTAATATATAGTGTCCATAATTGTTGTAAAAGGTTGTTTTGAATATTTTAATTAATATAGTGGGCAGTAAATTTTTCTTTCGTTTATGGTTTATTCATATTCATCTACTTTTGTCATAAATGATAAAAATAAATTGAATAAAAAATATTTATTACATCGTAGAAAAGGGTTCTTGATAAATTGTATAGTAGAAATTTATTGAGCAAAATGTTTTTGAAAAGAAAATTTATAAAAAAGATTTTTTTTTACAAATAGACTTGTTTACTTAACTGTTAAAACACGTTTAGATATTTTTGGTGTGCAAATAAATAAACATAAAAATTGCAAACAATAATGTAATATTAATGTCTTTGTTCAATCAATTTATTTATAACACACACCATTACTTTCAAGTATAGCACCCCTTCAATTCTAGAAAATTGTACAACTTTCAAAAAAATTAAAACAAATTGTTCCCCTTCAGTCATATAATATTTCTTGATATAGAAAATACATCCAGCCATCATATCCAGCTGTTCCAAAGACCCCCGTAACACTAAATCCAATTCGGGTGTTCGTATATAACGTTTTCTCTAAGCACGTACTCTGTTTTATATATATTTTTTATTTTTTCCAATGAGAAATGCCAACTTTGTTCCGATCGCTTATCGATTCGGGCTATTCGCGTGCCAACAGACGATCGGCGCTTTCGGAGCGCGATATCGCCTAATAAAAGTAAATCAGTGCTTTCACAAATAACCCAAAACAGGATCGCTTTATGCCCGCCCTGGGGGATTTTTATTATACGCCACGGGATGGTTTATATATATTTCCAGGGATTGGCAGTATTTAAACTGAATGTGCATGTTGATATGAGTTTATGGCTTATTGGAAAAATAAATATTTTTATGATATGTTAAAAATCAGAGCACATCATATATAAAAATGAAGATATGATGGATTTAATAACGTTATAAATAATAATAGATCTAACGGACGATCTCATAAAATATTAATACACTAGAATATTTTCAATTAATAGATAATATTTTATATAATAAAATATAAATTTATGGATTGAATCATAAAATTGGTTACATCAGCATCATTCTTTAGAATTAAATCAATCAATTATAAATGCCGTTAAATTTTGTTGAATAACATTCAGTTATCTTATATCTACTATATGAATTAATCCTTAATAAACTGTTATATAACATAAATTATTAAAAAAAAAAATAAAACACGACAAGAAAGCGCGCTACCAAAATTTCATCTTGAAAAATAGTAGTTTCTTTTCCAGATAACTGTAATGAGTAAGTCTCTACTAAATGCTAGTTAAAAAATTATGATAGTAATATTTTGAATAATACAAATTACTCACAAATTCAAATATATTCCAATAGTTATAAAATTTCATACTTATTCGATTTATCATGAACCGCACACAGAAACGGGTCGAAGTATTTTAATAGCAGCAGTAAGAATTGTCATAATACAAATAAAAGACAAAACCTTGTAGTAATGCACAACCTCACATGATCACCCCGTATATTTCACCGGATAGCGCCATCTGTGAGCAATGTCGTAAACCCTGATATCAACGCGCAAGCTTTTAAACACTAGCGACAATGCAAGACTCTTCGCCATTTTTAACATTAAGAAACACGTGTGCTTTCCGGCGATATTTTAAGGTGTATTTCACCACAACCGCCTGTACTAGGTTTTTTATTGTAGTTAAAAACTTCCATTACCATTATAAATATTATAATTAATTTTTATAAATGAATAAAAGAGAGACGATTTTGTTATCCTGGAAATTAATTATTGCTTGCTTCCACCCACTCCCCCGCAAGCGTTTTGCGACAACTTTGGCGACCAACTTCGTGGCCAAACAAATTTTCCAGGATAAAGAAAATTATAATAAGGATAAAAATATTTACTCCAAGGAAAGTTATAAAAGAAGGATGATGCATAGGACTCCAATAAAAAAATATAACCTTCGCAGCAATGAAAAGGATAACAAGGATTCAAAATAAAACCATCGCTTTAAATCCTACAATAATAGTTAAGATATTAGCTAATAGTAGTTTTGATATGCATGACTTAGGTAGTTATTTATCTGCTTTTTCAATACCCCAAGATAATGTTGTTCCCCAACCTCAAGATAACCATACTCGTAGAGATTACGTTTCTATAGAAGAAATCCCAAAGAATTATAATAGTAATTTTAAATCATCTGTAAACAACCAATTAGACTCACCTAAATTTAATAAAAGTTTCTCTCAAATAAAAGAAACGATTAATAATTAAGTAGATTGTCAGTTGCAACGATTCGATCTGACACTCTAAGTCAAGAACAGCCAGTCAAAATGTTAGATGAAACCAATGCAAAAGTTTAAATCTTGGTGAAACTACTCGGAATTAAACAGAATGCTTACGTAACTTAAATTCAGGTACGTCTGGGTTAAAATCAAACCCGCAATTTAAAGGTACTAACCCAAATATACCCAGTTATTCAAATTTATATGATCCGGTTATGATGGATACAAATGTTATTGCACCAATGATTGTACCATATAATGTACAGGTACCCTTAAATAATTATTATGAACCTTACTACAAGCATGTTATTAATAATTGTGATGCACATGAAAGCAACCCTGTTTTTATAAATCAACCTGCTTTTATAAATAATCCAGCTTTTGTTAACCGTGCACCTACAATCAGTCAAGCTTACAATAATAACCATGCATTTGTAAATTATCCCCTTATTGTAAATAACAAAGCTTATGTTAACCACACAGCTATGAGCAATAAAACTCAAAATTCTAACCATGTTTTAGTAAACCAAGCTGCCGATGAAATTAAATTATGTAAAAACTTGCCAACGTTTAACTCAAAAAATATACACCAGGTTTTATTTTTTGATAAGCTAGAATGTGTAATAGACACATAACGGATTTCGCGTACTGTGCTTATGAGGCATAATTTATTTTCAGAGAGTGCTAGAGATTGGTTTACCGCCGCCGCTCACATTAGTCGCAATTTTGGGGAATTTTGAAATTGTTTTTTGAGCATTTCTGGGGTTCGGTGCGGCAACACGAGGTACGTAGTAGACTGGAATCAGGTAAATATCGTTCTTTTGAGCAAAATGGTACATACTCGTCCTATATGCTTAAGCTAATGACCGAGGCACAATTTTCAATACTTCCTTACGGTGACAAACATCTTTTTCATTTAATAGCACGGCATTTTCCCATACATGTTGCAACCTCGCTTGTTAGCGCAGTGAATATCCGAGATGCGTTGCAAAAATTACGCACTGTAGAATTCATTAGCCAAACGCATGCATTTTCAACTTCACCAAATAACCCAAATAGTTTGTCTGGTAATTTTAACAGTAATACAAATACGCCCCAAAATCGAAATAATTTCCGACCTATACAAGCTAATCCCAATACTACCCATACAGTTGCCAATGCTGACCTAGAAGTCGGCAATCAGGTTGAAAGGCCGAAAAAACGACACGATCTTGTAGGTCCAAAGGTCAATGTCTCAACTAGGACTAGTACTTTCTTAAAACAAAACTCTTCGGATGCTCTTTTAAAATTTATTCACAAACCTAATTTTATAACTCCTATCATTCCTATTAAATTTGAAAATCTCTCGCTAAAGACTTTCCATCAAATTCACATCCTATTTACTAACTGAGAATCACTAGAACTGCAAACAACCAACCGTCAAAAGTCACCCATCAGGTGCTTTTGCCGTTTATTTTACCCAACTTTAAGGCAGAGTTTGAGTTTCTGGTTGTTCCAGGATTAGCTTATCCAATAATTCTTGGAGAAAATTTTCTTTCACATTTTAAAGCTGTTATTCATTGCAATGAAAAAAATATACAATTCCAATGTCTTAAATTAAAGCAATTTTGGTTTTTCACGAAATTATGCCTCCCAAAATAATGTCTTTGCAAGTTGCGCAATTAATTGCGGACAACCGGCAATTCTTACTCAGCTTACAGTTGAGTTAGATTTCAAAGAAGTTGTGGATACTCTCGAACTTTCAAAAAATCAAAAGCTGACTTAACAAGCATCGTGCAGTTTTTTCAAATACGCCTGGCCGGACTCATCAGTATGAGCACAAAATTAAACTAAACAACCTGAAGCCGTTTTTCGTAAAGCAATATCCCATCCCGCTTGCACATCGTCCCGCTGTCCAGGCCAAAATAGATCAAATGGAACTGTTAGGGATAACTAAAAGATCCGACACGCCCTACCCTAGTCCTTTTATAATGACAGTAAAGCGTGACGGTTCGGTTTGGTTATGTCTTGATGCTCGCCGTCTTAATTCGTGACTGAATCAAATTGAAAACTCCCTCGGCCGATCAAAGACATTATTTCTACGCTCAATGGCTCTCGTTTCTTGTCACTGGATTTGACTGCGTCTTATTGGCAAGTACCAATCTGAAAGAATCACCAACGTTTTACAGGTTTTCGAGTTGGTACCAAGTCGTACCAGTTTAACGTGCTGCCTTTCAGGCTAAAAACGGCGGTCGCGTCGTTCACTCGCTGTATAAACCGTATTCTGGGCCCCGCTTTTGATTCGTTTGTACATGCATACGTAGATGATTTCCTTATCTCTTCATTAAGTTTTAAAAAACACCTTTATCACTTAGATCTTGTTTTAAACCGGTTACAAGAAGCAAGCCTTACACTCAAACTTGTCAAATGCAAGTTTTTTAGTCTTCGCCTAAATTAATTAATTTTGATTTTGTGGTAGAATACGTCCCTGGTAAAAGTAATCTTATTGCCTACGTACTTTCCCGTTATCCACCAGTACGTTTTCCAACTCCGCTTCCTGGCCATCAGCCGCTCCCTTATTAGCGCGCCTCTCGCTGGCACAATCTCTATGGCCGGCTGAGCGAGACACGTAAATAGGTTGAATCCGTTTCTGAACCAACTAGTCGTTTCTTACTTAGCAAAAACCTGTTATTCATTCGACATAATGAAGTTACCACCCTTCTCTTGTGTATTCGACGATTTTATTATCATTGTATCATCAGTATTATGGTTACTATGGGGTGTACAAGACTTGGTGCGCCATTCGTCGTGCGTTAATAGTCTTATTAGGCTGATACGCCAAAAATCTAATCTATCTAGCCATTCGTCGTGATTTATGGTGGTCAAGAATGTTCCGATTCATTAGACGCGTTTTTCGCTGTTGTCTTACTTGTCAACAGAATAAGCATTCTTTTTTACCTAAAATTCAATTTAAGAGCCAATTATTCCATCCAAACCTAATGAACTTGTTTCAGTGGACTTTTTCGGTCGTCTCCCTCGATCTACGGGTGGTGTCTATTATATTTTTGTGGCTTTTGACAATTTCTCCAAACTTGTGACATTATACCCAATTAAACAGGCTACCACCGCAACAATAATTAACCGATTATGCAAACGGTATATTCCAGAGATAGGAAAGCCTGAAAAGATTCTCTGTGACCAGGGAACCCAATTTAAGGCAAAACAGTGACCGGAATTCTTGCAAAAAAATTCTATTCAGTGCGTTTTTTTGTCAGTGAGACATCCACAAGGCAATTCCGTAGAGCGCGTTATGCGCAAACTTATCCGATTGTTTTGCACGTATTGTGCCTCTAAGCAAACTACTTAGACATGTTTTGTCCCAAAGTTTAACGTGCTACTAAACAGTGTAACCTATGAATCAGCCGGGTTTTCCGCCAGCAAGCTACATTTTGATCAACTTTCCCAGTCCTATCGCGGAGTACTTTCCAGAACTTGTTCGGTTCCAACCTCACATCCAGTTAATGTTGGTAGTTGATAATCTTAAAAAACGTGCTCAGAAGCGTGTTTCCGCTGATCCCAGTACCGTGTTTTCCGGTTTTAAGACAGGCAATTTAGTGTGGCTTAAAGCAAACCCTGCTTCCTACGCTCTGAATCAGAAGACCAAAAAGTTTTTGCCGTTGTTTGAAGGGCCCTACCAAATTAAAAAAAAAAACATTGCAACAAAAACCTACGTTTTGGTTCTTCCTAATTCCGACGTTGAATGTGGCACATTCCTTGCTTGCCATCTCAAAACCTATTACAATGTTTCCGCTCCGGTCTCGGTGTCCAAGCAACTCGACCAGTCCAAAATGGGGGCAGATGTAGTAATGCACAATCTCACATGATCACCGGGTATATTCCACCAGATAGCGCCATCCGTAAGCGATGCCGTAAACCCTGATATCAACGCGCAAAAGCCGCGAGGTTATTTGAAACAATTCGAGCTTTTAAACACTAACGACCGTGCGAGACTCTTCGCCATTTTAAACGTTAAGAAACACGTGTGCTTCCCGGCAATATTTTAAGATGTATTCCACCGCAACCGCCTGTACTAGGTTTTTTATTTTAGTTAAAAGTTTCCATTATAAATATTATAATTAATTTTTATAAATGAATAAAAAAGAGCAGAATTATTCTGGAAATTAATTATTGCTTGCTTCCACCCAAATAGTTCAATAAAAAAAAAATCGTGCTGATGGATTGTACAAGAATGGCTGCAGGTCTACAATTTCTTCTTCTATTAACATACACCTATGTGCGTTGTCAAATTGTCTTCTATTTGATAATAAAAAGTTCTGTTTATTGCTGCTTGACATAATTCTACAAAGTTTCTTATATTACAGAGCAATAAAAGCTGTCTGAGGGACATCTCCTCTTGTCTTCTATCTTCCCTTTAAGGACTAGCTGGGGTATTTGGTATCTCGGCCCAAGTAGCTGATCTTATTCTATTTTATGTAGTTAAATGGGGATCTTCTCTTCTTAGCACCTCTTTTTTGCTAGTCGCGGTCAATGTCCGACGGAGAACGGACGCGCTCGCGAATGTGCATAAAGGCGATTTAAATAATGGTGAATAATCTACGTTATTTAAAAAATTAAAAATTCTGTGAATTAGAACAAACAGTGGAAAGGTGAAAAGTTTATTGTGAAAGTTCAAAAAAGTGTAAAACTGGACACACAAAAAAATAAAGGTGCGGTCGTGTTTTAAAACACACTCGTGTCGTGACGCGCGACACGTCTAGTGTTACATAATAAAACATAAACGCGGAAACAGCAATTTGATATTAATTAAAAGTGAAACTAGGCCAAGGGTCAAAAAACGTAATAAGATGGATGCATTTTTAAAAAGCGGGATGTTGCAAAGAACACCGCCGGATAAAAATAAAGATAAAGAATTAGGTCAAACGAAACAAAAAAGAGGGAGAGAAATAGATTCGCCAGGAGGTAACAACGAGGCGAAGAGAGCAAATAACCCCACAACAATCCAAATAATGGGGAAATTAATTAGAGAGTTAAAAAACTTAACCAGTGAGTGTACAACCACTAAACTGGAAATTAAAAAGGTGGCGAATCAACTAGAAACAAATATGGAGAGAATGGAATTTGAAGAAATCCAAAAAAAAGAACAGGAGAATGAAAATAAAACAAAAATAGGTATAGAAATGTCGACACAGACAATGGAAACTGGAGATAATAGGGAAGAAGACCGTAAAAACCATTTCATCTCGGACGAGGAGATATTAAAAGTGGCTAATGAAGAGGATATAAAAAATATTATAAATAAAGAATAGAGAGATACAGACTATAAATATGTAAATGTGGAAAAAAAAAACCAATAATGGGAAAGGAAATGGATACAGGACTTTTAATAAATAAAGATGAAATAGGCAAAGAAGGTGGTATCTTACAACAAGCAAAAATAAAATACCCTGAACTAATGGAGGAAGAAGGAGAAGATGAAACGCCATATATAGAAATTGTTAAAAATCTAAGCGGAAAAAATGTGGGAAAAGTACACATCATTAAGCAGAAAATCGAAACGGCAGGGAATAAGGAGATACTAATAGCTATCGAAAAAATGCTTATCAAAACAAAAACATTAAGTATTGAAGAAATAAATATACCAATACCAACGGGAATTACGGCAAGAGATGCAAAAAAAAATATGGAAATAGCAGGAAGAAGAACTAACACAAAAATAAGACTGTGCGTGCCAACACAGGGACAGGTAGCGGAGACACATAGAGAAAAAAAACAGGTACGGAAACAGGTGCTATAGTAGTGAGCAAACAAGGTGTCACATATGCAGATTTGCTGAGACAGGCAAAAACCCAGATAAAAGGATCTACGTTCAAGGAGGTAAGAGAAACAAAAAAAGGGAAGTTGTTACTAATTACAAAAGGTAATGAGACGGAGAAAGAGATAGAAAAAATTAAAAATGGAATGGAAGGCTGCAATGTACGAAAAGCCAGCAACAAAACTACAGAACTGGTGATAATCAAAGATATTAGCCCGGAAATTAAGAGAGAAGAAATACTGGAAGAAATTATGAACAAAGTGAACACAGAAGGAAGTACAATAATTTCCATAAAGAAAGGTTATAGAGAAATACAAACCGCTATAGTCAAAATGGACAAAAAAATAGCAGAACAGATAATAGGAGAAGGAAGAATAAACATAGGACTCATAAAATGCAGAGTAGAGAAAGTTAAAGCAAATGAAAGAAAATGTTATAAATGCTGGAGGAAAGGACATGTAGCGGCAGAATGCAATGGGGAAGACAGGTCTTCGCTATGTATAAAATGCGGAAAGGAGGGACATCAGGTTGCCGAATGCAGAAACAAAGAATACTGCATTGAATGCAAAGTATTAGGACACAGAACGGGAGAGAAAAGATGTCCAGCTACAAAGAAAAAAGAAATGAGAAAAACAAAGAAGAATATGGAGGACAACAACCCAGATAACTGGAGAGAACAGGAGGAAAAAATAGTATCACATAATGTATAAGTTTATACAAATAAACATAGGGAGGGGAAGAGAGGCTCACGATTTACTAATAGCAACAGCGGAGAGAGAGGAAATAGACCTAGTGCTAGTGAGTGAACCTAATAAAAACAAACTAAATGGTAAGTGGATAAGAGACAAAGGAACAGATGCAGCAATTTTAGCTAGGGGAAAGTGTAGGGACAAGGTGGAAAGATGGGGAACACCAAAAGAAGGAATAGTGTGGGCAGAAGTACAAAGCATGATAGTATACAGCTGTTATATCAGCCCAAACTGCGGTCTGGAATACTATCGAGAGTGGATAGAAGTTTAAGAAAACAGAAAACCAAAAAAATTATTGTAGGAGGAGATTTCAACGCAAAATCACCGAGATGGGGAGGCTACAAGAACGATTTAAGAGGAAAAATCTTAGAGGAGATGATAGCAGGGTTAAATCTTACAATCTGCAACAATGGAGACAAACCGACGTTTGTAAGAGGAAGCTCAAAATCGCATATTGACATCACCATAGCAACGTGGGAAATGGCAAAAATAATAAATGAATGGACCGTGACTGAAGAAGAATCACTAAGTCTACATAAACATATACAATACAATACAAAGGAGAAAGGAAAACAGGAGCACACGAGAAAAGGTAAATGGAACGTAAGAAGAATGGACAAAGAAAAGATAAAGAGAGGCATGGAAACAGAAGAAGTGACAGAAAACGAAAATATTGAGAAAAGATGCGAGAGGTACTCAGAAAAACTGAGAAAAGCGGCGGAGGAAGGAATTCCTAGGTACAGGGAAGGCGGACGAAAAGGACCATACTGGTGGTGTGAGGAAATAAAAGAATGCAGGAAAAACACAATACAAACAGCGAGGAAAATCAAAAGGCTGAGAAGAAGAGGAGAGAACACAGAGGAAATAGAAGAGAAACTAAAAAACGACAGAATTTTTTTAAAAAAGGCAATTAGGGATAGCAGAAAAAGATGCTGGAAAGAAATGATAAAATCTATAGATGGGGATCCTTGGGGAAAACCGTACAAAATAGTGATGGACAAATTGGGTGGAAGAACAAAAGGAATCTGCTTAAAAGAAGACGAAGAAGAAGAGGTCATAATTAAAAAACTATTTCCCAAGGGAGAACCAGTAGAAGAACCAGAAACAAAAGAAGAAGAAGCAACAGTTATGGCAACAGTAGAAGAGATCAAAGAGATCATAAAAGAATTGCCTAACAACAAAGCACCAGGTCCGGACGAAATAACAACAGAGATTGTTAAAGCAGCATTAGACGGAAACGAGATAGAAATAACTCAAATAATCAACAGGTGCCTAAAAGAAGGAACTTTCCCAGGATGTTGGAAAGAAGCCACTCTGGTACTGATTGAGAAAAAAAAAGAAGCAGGAAAAGCAACATCATACAGACCAATATGTTTAATCAACACACTGGCTAAAATAATGGAAAAAGTTATTGTACGGAGAATAGAACAAGAAATAGAAGAAAAAGGAGGATGGGAAAAAGAACAATACGGATTTACCAAACGAAAAACAACCTTAGGAGCTATTGAAAAAGTGAAAGCAATAGCAAAAGAAGCAAACAGCGGAACGCAGAGGAAAAGGCAACACTGTGTAATGATAGTGTTGGACATACAGAACGCGTTTAATAGCGTATCATGGGCAGCAATCATAGAGGCGGCAAAGAAGAAAGAACTGAACAGAAAAACAATCAAGATTATATGGAGCTACTTACAAGACAGAAATCTAGTGACCAAAAATGGATGATTCAAACTTACTAGAGGGGTACCGCAGGGCTCAGCACTGGGACCAAAACTGTGGAACCTTGTCTATAACGAGTTACTTCGAATGAAGATGCCGGAAGGCGTGTCAATAACAGCATTTGCGGACGACATAGCAGTAGTAGGTAGAGACGTAGAAATAGAAGTACTAAAAGGAAGATTAGAGCTGGCAATTGATATGATACAAATATGGATGAGAAGTAAGGGCTTAAAACTAGCAACACAAAAAACTGAGGCGGCATGGCTATCAACTAAGAGGAATAATAGAGGAACAGGTAAGATACAGGTGGGAGATCAAGAGATAACCATAGGGAAAAAAATCAAATACCTTGGAGTGACACTCGAAGCAAAGGGATGGAATGAACAGGTTAAGGAAGCGGTCATTGGAACAAAGGAAATTGAGAGAAAGCTTGGTAGACTTATGCCAAACAACGGAGGTCCAGGAGAAGAAAGCAGAAGGCTAATAGCAACGGCAGCAAGAAGCAAATTGCTGTACGCCGCAGAAACATGGGGAGAAGCCATGAAAACAAAGAAAAACAGAAAGGAAGTAAGAGGAGCCACAAGAGCAAGCTCGCTAAGGATTTGTAGAGCTTACAGAACAGTGTCACAAGAGGCAGTAGAGGTAATTGCGGCAACACCTCCCGCGGATATGATGGTGGAGGAAAGAATAGAAATAAAAAAACTTGTAAAAGAAGGAACGAGTAAAAAAGAAGCAAAGATAAGAGCAAGAGAGAAGACTATGGAAAGATGGCAGAGAAAATGGGATACAGGAGAAAAGGGGAAATGGACGAGAGAATTAATCCCAGACATAAAAGAATGGGTAGAGAAGAAACCCGAGACGTGTTATTATACAACACAAATACTGACCGGGCACGGAGCATTTGGAAAATTCTTGCAAAAAATTAAAAAAATAAATGAAGAAGAAAGGTGTACATTTTGTCAGGAAGAAACACACGATAACGCAGAACACACTCTAGTAGAATGCGAGGCGTGGGAGGAAGATAGAAAAAAACTAGAATATATACTAGAAAGCAAAGTGGATAAAAGAACAATCATTAACAAATGCTTAAAAGATGAAAATAAATGGAGGGCGTTAAAAAACTTTGCAACAAGTGTACAAAAAAAAATTGAAGAGTTTGACAATAGAAGAATATAAAGAGACAGACAAAGGTAGGGGCTATAGGGAGAGAGGGGCCGGGGACAGCATGCGTGCCGCAGATGATGCGTGAAAATCCGCGAAGCAAAAACCAGCCCGCCTCAAACTAGCACCAAATGTAGGTTAGTTTAGACAGGGACATTAAAACAACAGGATTTGCGCAGAGAAAAAAACCGGAAGGTATTACCATGCGTAAGTTATTCTTAAGGGCCACTTGTTGAGAGCCAAACAACTCACTACGTCCTAAAAAAAAAAAAAAAAAACCTCTTTTTTGCTAATGTCAACCCACAAGATTCAAAGCAATCTTCTCAAAATTCATTGTTTGAAAGCCTAGATCTTGTTAATAGATGCTACCCTAATCGTCCATGATACAGCTCCATATAATAGAACTGGCTAGACGTAGCACTTCAGGTTGCTGTCACATGGTAGATGGCGATACTTATTGAATGCTTGTCTAAGTTGTTCTACCCTACTCTTAATCTGCTGTTGAGAATCCCAGCTGTCATTCACTAGTGTTCTTAAGCATATCGTACTCTCAGTTCTTTAAACCGTCTCCCCACCTACCGCGATTAAAGTTCCTGTCTGGTTATTACTACTTATGACCATACATTTTGTTTTGACTCTGTTAATTTTTAGTGCAGCTTCTCTCCTTTGTCTGTTTATGTTGTTCATTAGCAGTAGCTATTGTTTATTGTGATTTCGTTCACCTGTATGCCAAGATCATCAAAAGTTTTGTTGCACAAAATCACTTAGATTGATAATTTTTTTGCTTGAATAGGTCTCAGATTGACTAAAAAAACCCGAAAAAAGATTTCCAGTTTGTATTTATAAGTTAGGTGAGTGGCGTTTTTTTTTAATATCTTATCATTAAAAACGTATTATCAATTTGTTTTTAACCAAAAAAACTTGCTCTCAAATAAATAAAGTACGGTAACCACAACACCATCTGAGCAGTTAGTTTGCAATTATAATGGTAATTATCTTAGTATAAATTGTCTGTAGTTAAAATTATGTATTTCTACTATAAGCTATTAATATTGACTTATGAATTATTTGATCAAAAGGGACAGTTTTTATAGTGGTATAAATTTTAAAGTAAATATAGAACATCCCAAGATAATATCCGTAAATTGTGGTGATAGCAAAGTGCATCTGAAATATTACATCCTACAGAATTTCCTAATTCGTCCTGATGGATGAGACAGCATCGCCTGCGGCGTGACGAGTGTTCTAACCACCCTTGGTAATAACCGCCCCGCGTATGTGTGTGTTCCCGACTGTGCTCAGGTGGCGAGACGTCCATCCTTCATCTCCTCAGACGAATTTGATTGATACTCCCCTATATAAATTCAGCACCTTTTCTCCGACAATATATTCTTTATAGAAATCGATATTTTATACCATGTCGTAAATCTATTTTAATCTTGCCATAAGCCAGACATGTAAATAGAACGCATGAAATGTGCATTTATGTGCCGACTTAACATTGCCCCTGGTGTAATGGTAGGATAAGCTTGAAAAATCACAGAGAAGCACTAAGATGGACCCGTGTCTGGGTTTTAATTTCAAGTATCTTTCGTCGTTATCTTGCATAAGTGATAAGGACATTTGCATAAGTCTGAATAATGAAGCAGAGTGTTGGGAGGGAGCTTTTATTTATTTATTAAAATACATTATGGTGCTGACCAAGAATTAATTAAACGCAAATTCCCTCTTATGGTGACTTATCACTTTAATCAACTACCGGTAGTTGTGCTGTGAATAAGCCACTGAGATAATATACTAGCATTTATAGTCCAAGTGTATGAATGTAATAGATGAGAATGAAAGAAAAATCAATTTAAATGTGACTTAAAAAAATTACAAATACAATAAATCTCTCACATGCAAAACAAAATAAAGCATAATTTAATAAAAATATCCCTTAAAAAACTCAATTGTTTTTGCTTTCCTTGTTGAACAAGTCAACATATTTTTAAAGCTAACGATCAGAAGAGTGCATTCGATATTATCATCAAATCTTTGAAAGTTGATCATAAATTTATTTAAATCACAATTTTTCGAGTATTATTTTAATAATATAATTTTTTTTCCACCAATTTAAGTTTTTCACTTTTCAATGATTTAATATTAAAGCAATTCCTTTCTAATATGTATCCAAAACGTTACAAAATTTATTCCACAAATAATTAGCAATTATTTAATTCTAAGTCATATGACTGTAAGAATAATATCTTCATAAAAATTAAACAATTTAAGTAGTGGTCAGGGCATCACTACTTAAATTTGTGTTTATTTTTATTTCAAATTAAAATTAAAAGCAACAATTTTCCCGAGATCCAGAAAACTTAAACTATACGCATTAAAAAATTTGCTTTTGTATTTTTTTTTTTCAGTTTTTATAACATATTAGTCTTTTGATCGGTTTATGAGAAAATAAAACACTTAAAAACAAATTCTACAATTTTTTTAAGCTTTATTGTCATTTTTTAACAAAATCGTATTTTATGTCTAAAAATCGCGAATTTAACTAAATAAAAAAAAAAATTATTAGAGAAGCCAATCAGAAATTTTCCGTAGAATCCAAACCTAGTGTCATTTCAAGTCTATACTCTATCTACAGGGAGTTTATAAATGAATGGGATTATGTAATCACTTTAAATGTGCCGCTTTTTTTAAATTGTTCACTAAACTATTTGTTTTGACAGATAAACTTTGACAGCTGTCAAGCAAACATATGAAAACATATGTAGTATAGTGGACGATTTTAAAAAGGCGGCACATTTAAAGTGATTACATAATCCCATTCATTTATAAACTCCCTGTATAAGCCGCAAAAGCCATAAAACCATGTTTTTGTTCTCAGTAGGCTGCGCAAAAAAGAACATTTAAAAAAAAAATTATTCGTTAAGTTGACGTATTTTGATGTAAATTAATAGAAAAATATAAATTTGTTCTGCGTATTTGGGTTTTAAAGGTCTAAAACTGAAAAAATCTGCAAAGTAAGCCTATTCTTTAACTTTTTTTTATCCGGTTTTTGTAGTCGGGTAATGGTAATCTTCAATTAGTTTTAAAACTTTCTCGTTAGACCACATGTTTTCAAAAAAACTGTAATACTTAAAAAAAAATATCTGTAAACAGCCAAACCACACCACTCAGTAGCTGAAGGCAAACTGAGACGTGTCTTGCCTCTAGACGCCGAGTGACGTCCACACTGTCAAAATGTTGCGCAATATGTCTAACATTGCATGCGGTCTCCCATTCCGATCGGAAAACTTTAGACCTCCGCTGAGTCCCATCTCAAAGACCAAAATCGCGCAACATGTCTACTAATGTGTACTAAGCTTTACATTAGCCAGTCTAGTAAAACTAATAAAATGATAAAAAAGTGATATGTGTCGGACCAGCCCTCATTGTCTAATTATGCATACATCCGATTTAATATCAAATCTAAAACAACGCTCCTTTTGGAATACAAAACCCTGAAAAAACTAACTGGGATCTATACAATAAAATACTAGTTAGTCATATCGGTGTTTGTCTAAAGGTAACAAAAATGTCACACAAGCTGGAGATAATACACTTCTAACTAAATCATTTGGTGGAAATAGAATCTTAACAAGGCAAGAGCAAACTGTAAAAACGTACAAAACGATCGTACATGCTCCCGCCTCCAAATAGCTGTAAGCTAAGACCGCAATAGAAACATTCCCTGCAGACCAAAAACAGGAAATAGAAAGAGTCAATCAAGTCCACTCTGCAAGATCTGCTGCAGCACACTTTCCGGGCTAGTGATCCAAAAAACCTAGACTAACTAAATTAAAAAAAAACTAGATGATCAACATATTCAATCCATTTAAGTCGCCAGGAGCTAATGGAACCTACCCCATTATGGTATAGAAAAGAATAGCAGTTCTAAAAGGTCCTCTATGCAAAATCCTCAAAGCAAGCTTAGCATTTTCACACATACCGAGCAACTGAAAAACAGTAATATTTGTACCAAAGCCGGAGAAACCCACGTGTGCCCTTGCTAAATCCTACAGACGAATCAGCATGACATCCTTTAAACAAAAACTATTTAAAAAAATAGTTGAAAAGTACATACGGAAAGGTGCTCTAAAGTCTCAGTCACTTCACCAGTACCAGTAGTTATACACCAAAAATCTCTCGTCCAAAAATAAGTTAATTATATGCTCTAGAACCAGACTGTAAGCACATTATATACTACCACCATTACTATGGCGCCTTGTTATAAACAACCTACTATTTTTTTTGCATTAGGCTACGCCAATGATCTCACCATTTTTGTACACGGAAAGTTGGCAACAGTATCAAACATGAAAGCCCACTAAACACCGTTTAGAAGACTAAGCATGTATGAAGCTACGCTCCTAATAACAAATAAAATAAAACATCTGGGACATCAGTCTACAATTCTACACAACTGGATAATATAATCACAAAGGGTCAGAGATCAAAAAAACAATTGATGTGCAAAACAAATGAACAAACAAAATAAGACTGAAAATATTGAAGGAAACTATCTAGTACACAAATGGAGCCAAAAACCAAAATGGCCCCGGGTCTACAAGGACAATGACCGAGGAAAGCAAACTTCGCTACCCCCAAGCTCCAGGCAGAGTGGCTGCCATCAAATAGTGCGCCAAGAACTTGATTGAGACGGAATTATAACTTACAGATTAATAATCATCATGTGAAACAGTCAAGCGGCATTTCAAGCACTGCCAGTGATAAAGTCCAAACTGGTTATGGCTTGCATACACACTCTGGAAGGAGTAACCACAATCTACAGAGTTCGCCAGTGTGTATACCAAAAAACCAGGTAAAAGAAAATTTTATGGCAAACCTGCTTTAGGGGTCCCATACAAGACCATAAAAAAAATCCTCAGCATACTTAAGATGAATGTATGCCATCGCATAATACCAAAACCTTGGTACATTAAATCAGTCAAATCAAACTGCAAGAGTTCACAGGATTGATAACCGGACACTGTAAATTTAACATGCACATTCATACAATGAGAATAAGAATAGGGACTTCGATACACTTGCTGAGTGAATAAAAAGCTTATAAACTGCAACGCACAGCTTTCTTTGGCAAACACAACCAAAGTACAACTAAAAATAATCTCTTGGACATCAATTAGGCAGAGTTGCTACAGGAGTAAAACATCAGAGCTGTATAACAGGTCCAGCAAGACCGCTGTGCAAGAAGCGCTAAGCAACACTCCTCAAAAAAAGAGAAAAGAAAGATGAAGTCTTAAGATGCACTAGCTTAAATTCATTCTCAAGAGGAATGACACAGGTAAAAATTATACAAAACTTTATAAGCAGCAATATCTAACCAGGAAAATGTAAACAGGTTGCTTTACTTAATATGCAAGTGATTCTCAAGAACAAGAAATCATCAATAGATACAACACGTTAGAAAAGACTGAGCTATGTCTTAAAATTTCTTGCTCTCAAGAACCACTCGCCTAAATTTCTTCTAAAGTATAGAGACAACCTAACAACATCCTTAGCTGCTTTTAGATATAATTAACAAATCTTAAAAAAACTTTTTTCTAGAAGATTTAAAGACTTTTAAAATAATTCAAAAAAATCAGCAAAAAAATTGAACTTTATAGTTTTTCAAAGACCATAAAACTGTAAAGATCAACTAAACTCTTAAGAACTTGTAGAAAACTTGATAATCCAAAAAAACCAGCGTGTACCATAAAAAGCTTCAAAAGCTAAATTAAACTACAAAAAAGAAAACAAGATTAAAACATATAAGAAAGCTTTAAAAAACTTGTTAGCTTTAAAAGCTCTTATAGGATGCCTAAAGATGGTCATACGTACGCACTTTGTATGAGTACGTGTGCGCATAGCATGTGCAGACACATGTATACGTACATATTTGCCAGTGTAAAAACAAAAAATCTTAGTAAAAATGAATTCTGTTTTTACTTATATTTATGTTTGACATACTTGACATGTACTTTCATCTGTAAGCTTCTATAGAAGAGAGCCTTGCAAGTTCTTACAACAAAATTTTGTCTGTCTTTTGCAGAATTTGATTAACGGAAAATCACAATTTCACATGTCAAACCATTAAATCTGACATTAGTGACAAATTATAATAAATTTTAAAATTCTCTGAAACACTGCTTTTATTTAGGTTGTCAAAAAAATATTGATGTAACTTGTGCCAAAATGCTATTGCGGCCCTTCGCTTTTAGCAGCACAAAGAAGCAAAGCGGGCTACTAAAGCCTATTTTTCGCCCTTAATACATAGTTTTGCTAAGGTGACTTAAACCCCTTTTCAAAGAATAATTGTACCTGAGATTTGAAATGTTTAATTTCAATACTCTATCAATCCAATATTTAGTATCAAGAGCAGAAAAGCACTGTTTGCTGCACGCCAACGTTTGGCCGTACAAGCAACCATAAGACAAACAACTATTTTTTTTCTATCCTGTAAGTTAAATAAAGAAAAAAAAAACCATTATATTAAATCAAATTTGTCTGCCAACTCTAAAAAACAGTTTTCTGTTCGTATTTTAAGACCCATGGCAAAAAAATCATTTGCAGCGCCTTAGGGCGGTAAAATCCTTTGCAACCGCCAAAATAATCAAAAATATTTAAAATAATTAAATAAAAATAATTAAAAAAGTTTTTCTTCTTCTTCTTTAAGTGCCTATCCTCTATAGATGTTTGCAATCACATTGGTCCACTTTAATCTGTTTACTGCTGTTCTAAATAAAGCCGTTGATGTTATTCCAGCCCATGCTCTTATATTCTTTAGCCATGATATTCTGCAGCAACCTGCTAATCTTCCTCCTTCTATTTTTTCCTTGCAAGACATAGTTATCAATGCGTAAGAAGTATTAAAATAAACATAATATTACGTTTCAATTGATTGGATATAAAAGCTGATTGTTCAAGTTTCAATTAGTTCGCAATTTAATTATTATCTGCGCAAGGCATTACTTTCATTAGACCACCTTCTATAGCATCAAATAGAACACTATAAAAAGATAATTGAAATTAAAAAAAACGAAAAGGAAGAAGTGTTTAATTAAAAGAGAAACTACATTGCAAAAGGTGGATGAAACCACGCAGATACACCAAAAGAAAGGATATATAAATATAACATACAAACAAAAAAATACGCTGCATTTAATTGCATTTCTTGTTAACTCTTTTTATACCATAATAGTTTCTTTTCCTAATATAATATCTACACATGTGAAATTAATCTCGTTTCTCTTGCGATGTGAATTACTGTTTTCTTGTTAACGAGCGAAGGCGCGGAATCAATTATGTTCTTATAAGCGGGGACAATGGAAAGCGGGTTAATAAATCAGGCGTTGAAAGAAAGAGAGCGAAGCAGATAGATAGACATGTCGAGGCTCTGTTAGACAGACCTGTAACAGGCATAATGAGATGTTTTCAAGTCGACGGCAATCGCACGGACAAGAAGCCGAACAACAACGGGCCACCGCCAATTAACAACTGAATGCAAACACAATCGGTGTTGTTCATTTCATCGAGAGAAATCGAAATTTCACAAATGTATTAATAGCCATTTATCCGGCTTGATCATACAATTCACTTAGAAAATATCATCATTCAATCAATCATTTATTAACTACACATTAAAATTTGTTAGTGTTAAATGAAAGTAAATACGTGCTGGAACATAATATTGTTTATGTCGCTTTCATAATTTCCGAAGAATATAAACCATCTTTCATTGCACATAACTATCACGTATAAAGCGATCCGAAAATTTTCATTACAGAAACTTGATGATAAAATCGGAATTAAATTTCGGAGCCACTCATTCTCTTCCGTCTGTAACTGTCTGTGACACGTTTCACGACTCACCGGGTTCGCATCTGCAGATTCTGCAACGGACGAATAGGTTGGGTGTAGAAAAAGTCGCTTACCTGGAACAAGGAAAACCATAAAATCAGTTACATAAGTACACTCGTAAAATATAATCAAGTAACAGTAAACGTGTGGAGAAAATCAATGCTGACGAGGATGTGAGTTATAAAGTGAATGGGGATTTCGTTTATGCATACAATGGATAATCGGTTATTTCTAATTATAAATTTTAACAGTTTTCTGGAAACTATGCATCGTGTTTACCGTGGTATTGTTAAATAGCTAGTTTAATGAGATAACAGCACGTTACGGCCCGTTATTGTATTATGAATGTATTCAATAGAATAAAAAACAAGTTTGAATTGCCTATTTACAGATTAATTGCCGATATTGAAAGGTTATTTTAGGTTGAATAAAAATATATAGTTTGCAAAAAATCAGTTTAAATTAATAAATATAAAACTCTTTTGAATATATGTCTATTTGATATTTAACGCAATTAACACAAGACTTCATTGTAGAATCAGTAAACAGGTAGCTGAACGAATGTACATACTTTGTTATGCTAAATGTGTGTTGAGTTTTGTGTTGTGAGTTACTACTTCGGTTTTAATTGTTGCGAATGCACTTGAATAAGTCATATTATAGAGTTCAACACATTAATTACTTAACAAAATGTATAAATTAATCTTAGTATAAAATTAATTATTTTTGTAAAATTACAAACATCAGTTGAGAGCAATGTAAATAATTAAATTAAAAGAATAGTGCCTAATAAAACAAACCAACTGCCGCTTTTAGGGGTATCAAGCATCAGCTCGAACTACTAATAGCAGACAAAACAAAACGTCAGCTTCTAAAAATCAGCCACGTTTAAGGCCAAGAGTAACCCCCGCGTCTCGACGAAGAAATCGTTCGCACAGACAATGGGTTCTGGCACTCAACCACCATCTTCAGGTGAAAAAAAACTTAAAAATTATCAACAGACGCCCGCAAAAATCTTCTGACAAGATAAATAATGACAGGCAAAGAAGAATTTAAGAAATTATATCTCAAGTCAATCAGTATAGTATTTTCATAATTGATCACAAGAAAAAGGAACTAGAGTTGTTCTTCTTCAAAAATAACATTGATGTGATGTTATCCATCAACATCCCACACTTTCACAAATTTGGAAAACACGTTTGGATCACAGGGATGTAGAACTGCAATCCTCGTCAAACAATCAGCTGACCACTCGGAAACTCCCAAACCTCCAACTGTTGAATTTAAGGCTATTTCAATTTCAATTAATGTTCCTGGCATAGAACTGATGAAGATAGTTTTAGCATATCAGTCGTCAACTAAGCAGCTAGTAACATTAAATCTTGATATACCAGACAACCAGCTTCCAACAACTGTTGCAGACTTTAACTAAAAGGATGCAGCTTGGCACAGTAGACTAACAAATTTTAAAGACAAAGTACTGTTTAGGTATGCCCAGGGTATAGACTATACCGCACTAGGACTAGACATGCAACTTATCACAGGTACCAAGAGTATCCTGGAAACTGAACAACGCACTCAACTCAAACCGCTATTTCGGTTAATAACGACCTCACACCATGAGAGGTGTAAGAAGAAAGTCAAGTCGGTCTGTAAGATTGACTAGTCCTTGTTTTCTCATATCCTAGAAGATAGCATCAACTAGTCTCATCTCGCTAGAAAAGCCAACCAAAGTTTAGCAAAAATTGGATCAAATTGACTAGGCCTAAAAAAAAAACCAAAAAACTCATCCATTCTCAAAATCGTGCTAGTCATAAATGGCAAAAATCTCCAAACTGACCAAACAAAGCTAAACTGGCTCATAAATCAGGTAAAGTAGGCAATCGGGGAGCACAAAAATCAGTGAAGGATTGCTAAAACTCTTCATAATAATCGTAACCGTTTCCTTTTATTCATGGCAAAAGAGGCCTTGAATACGTTTAGAAGGCAATACATTTGAAGCATTAGCTGACATAACACCATTAAACTCCAATGCAAGCCGCACGCCAATTTACGACAAAAAAAAAAACAAAAACGAAAAAATCCATAAAAAAGTAAGAGCGCACTGGCACCGCTTTAATTCTTGAATCGGTTCGGCCGGTTAAGGTAAAAGATATCATCACTCATCTCAAACTTATATCGGCACCTGATCCGGATTGGATTCCAAACAATGCTTTAAATGCTTTTTTCACAAGTCTGTAATGTTCCTCACAAACATTATAAATGCAACGCCAATTCCTCTCACAAAGATTGGAAAAAATATACATTTTTACCTGTTAACAAATCATCAGCATGGCATTACATATTTGCCACAACCGATTACCTTGCCAGAATTACTAATCAAATTAAAACTGGTTTTCGTACAAAACGGACATGTAGTGTCATATTCTTCAATATTAATAGGTTATGGCACTAAAGTCTACTCTTAAAACTTTCGTTTCAAGTTCAATCCGAGATTGATAAAACTGATTGCTTCCTATCTAAAAAGAAAGACATTGGCCGTAAAGCTGTATGCGAGCTCAGCACAAAGCATACAAAAGTCATCACGCTAAGATTGCAAGCTGATTGTGAGGCACTTGAAACTTGGTACTGAAGGATAAAAATCAACAAAGCTATATTTTCTCCAAGAATTATCGGAGTAAAACGTTCATATAAACGGCGCTCTAATTACATAGATAAAAAGTTAGATAAAAGCCTCACTTTAAAATTGCACATAACAACAATACTAGGTAAGTCCAAGATGGAGAGCAATATTTTAATAGCGTTTAGTCGGTAGGCGCTTCCATACTAAATCTGACACATAAATCAAATGCTACTGAATGTGACGTTTTCAGCTGGCATACAATTTATCTGTCTGTAACAAATAGAACAAGTGCCGTTAAAATAAGTAACAAAATATTACATAAGCCTTCCTAAAAGAGTTGCACAAAGTTCAAATCTTAGACTTTTAGTAAGAAAAATTTTGACATATTAGCCTCCCAGTAAACTTATAATTGAGAATGACCTTTAAATGGTAAACAAGATACCTTCATTACATAAAACCTGAAACTGTCATACAACTAACACCAAGGCAGAATTTTGTTTAAGATCCTTGAAAAAAACAATTAACCCGTGCACAGCCCCAAAGAGCCTACGTACTTTAACCGTCAAAGTCACCGACCCAACATTCTTAACATAACCATCTCAAAAAGAATACGTAACTTAACCATTTCAGAAATCATTAGCAAAATAAACTCCGACCATTTACCTGTCATTTTAAAAACCCATGGGACATAAGTAAACAAAGAAGCAAACGTAAAAAAACAAACCAACTAGAACCAATTTCATCAATTTATAAACAATGCCCCTATCGACTTACAAAACTTACAAATTCCATCCAAGAAGTCACTATCGCAATCGATATCAAAGAGAACGGTCCACTGGGACTTCCAGCACATATCAAACTTCTCATTAAAAAAAAAACAAAAATGAAACAAGATAAAAGATAAAAGACACAAGAAACACCCGCAAAGTAAAAACTGAGATCAAGCTTTTCAAAAATCAACAGTGAAAAATTCTTTTCCAACACGAGCAAAAGAAATATTCCAAAACCTGGGAAATCTCGAAATGTCTAAGAAAGAAGTACAAAACCATTCCCATTATACACGGCCAAAACGGCTTGGCGCACACATCCGATGAAAAAGCCAACATCATTGCTCTATCTTTGGAAGACCATTGCAAACATATTTAACAAAATAGCCAAAAAAATCATTCTCAACCATAATAACGACCACATAACGATGAACCAAACCATCAACAATCAACAATATAGTGTTAGAAATCATCAGTCATCCACCCACCAGCTTGTCCGAGTGAAGGATCATATCATAAAAAGTTATAACATCAAACAAAAGCAATTCTCTTTTAGTAGAGAAGACGAATAACAGAGTATGATATGATTAAACTTTATCAACAACAAAATAAATAACAGCTGGTGTTTCATAAAAATCAGCTCTGTTACCAGTTCTATATAATATCTACTTAGGAGACATTCCTCCAATGACCAGTAGCATCATACTACCCCAGTATGCTGACAATACTGCTATAGTACATAGCTCAATAATAATATCAAATTAAATGAAAGCTTTTGGTGGGATTAATGCCCACCAAAAGCCAAGCAATACTGTTTACAATAAGACACAAACATCTTCATAAACAATACACTAATACCATGAGTAAAACAAGTAAAATATCTAAAGATCATCATGAACATATTGCTTACGTAGAAACCCCACATCAAAAGAGTCAGAGACATGTCAGGGCCACACTAAAGAAACTTATCCCTCTGCTATAACATAAACTGATAAAAACCAGTACAAAAATGACCTTGTACTAATCAACTATCAAATCCCAACTAAAATAAGCCGCAACAGTGTGAAAAACTGCAGCAAAACAACACATTCACTAGAAACTTGATAATACAAACTTAGAATGATCACAAAAGCCCCTCAGTTTCTCAGAAATAAAAAAGACCTACCAAACTATACTAAATTCAAATGACCGATCAATATGATCAACCACCAACCGCAATGTTACATTAACGTAGTGAATCCTCACTAAAGCATCCACACAGCCACCTGGCTAAGCAAGATAGGAAGATGGTAGAATATTATATCCCAAAACTTCCGACAAAATTCGTATAGTACGAGCCAAGTGAGAACTGTCTGACATGAGTAGTTTCTTTGTCTCAATTACACGGCAAGCAAAGTGTCATATTCGTTACAAATGTGACATTTTGCAAACCCAACTTGTTGATTGCGGTTCACGCTATAACTTTATTATAAAAATCTACAATATCTACAAAGCGCAAACAAAAAAATGTACTTTACGAAGCATTACTGTTTGACATACAAAGAAATAGTTTCATAGTAATGTAGACAGATTGTATCAAATACCATTTAACAGCATTTATTGTTTGTTAACTAGAACATGCCATAATTTCTTTAATAGTCGCTTTAGATAAATTTACCCTATTTTAGTTTCGACTTCTTTCCACCTCTCCCCTCACATCATTGAACATCCTGTATAATCATTTATGTCATACATTTATTTTAAATCGGATAATAGGAATAAATAGGAGCTTGAACCGTTGGTTAAGGATTTTTCATATAAACTCATATGAGACATGTGTCTTCATTATTCTAGTAGTACACACCATAATTTATATATTGTTTGTTGAGATGATAACACTTATAATATGTGTGATCAAAGCAGCAAACCAAAAAATCTTTTTGATAAAATCTCATTGAAACATGAAACACCTACATTAAATGTTTTTGGCACTTCCAACCCACTTTCAAAATTAAAATAGTAACACAACTTCCAACATAGTGCCTAAACTAATAACACTTCGGACAGACATTCTATCAGCAGGTGCTTTCCACGTGCTCTTATGTCATAAACCGCTTTTAATAAGGATAATTTGGCGTCATTACGCCCTATTTAGTGTGCGCCTCCCATTAAATTGTGCTGCCAGCAGCACGTACACCGAAGCACTCTTCTCTCCACAGTCCGCCAATTATTATTATGATGATTTTGAAGAGCCGCTTCAAGTGTCTGTTCATTAAATTTGCCGACGCTCCCATGAATATTTCAGGACCTGTCGACGGGATGTTCATTTTTCAATCCGCGCGTATTTGCATGTTCCCATTGCGGCGTAAAGAGAAATTGGGGGCGACGTGGAAAAATGCGCCCGGAAATAAGGAGCGATTGCACATAAAGGAATTGCGAAACAAGTAGAGTGATGATGGCCGGGATAATTTATCAGTGTGAAGGATCATAAAATATTCAGGAACAGACTCTGTATATTTAAATTGTTTGTATACTGAATTATGTGTTGTGAAATATGCTTAGTAACTTTGATAAATATGCAAATAAATTTAAAGTTATGGTACTGTATTATATTGGTTATTAATTAATTATTCCAAAATTATTTCTAATTCGCTTAAAAATTAAACTTAATGCTCCGTTTGAATAAACTTTATAAACTATTACTACGATAACTAACGAACGTAAAGCTGCAACTATACCGCGCTTAAAAAGGATATAAGTTTTTTCCATCCTCCCTCATTTGTGGAGTTGTATAGAGTTCTAAATGAATCCAATAATGTTTTCTTTAAGTTTTCTACGACGGCCGGAAAAGTTTCGCTTTAGTCCGTGGCTAAGTTCGTTATCGAATTCACGCTCCGGTGAGCACGACGGCTCCGGGAGGCTGGGACGAGATCGATCATCTCCACAGAGGAAAAAAAATAACAAGCAAAATACGACGAAATGTGGCTTGGATGAACAGGGTTTTTATATAACATAGATAAAAAAAACTAAAGCCAGAACAGTGGCTTACTGCTTGAGTTATTTAATTTATTTGTGCATTTAAATTGCCGGAAATGTAAGCTTAGAAAATTTCGAGAACAATAGCAGAGTTTGTGGTATTTGTTTGATGTTATATGTGGTGGAATTATGTAAATTTATAATAGAAGTCATAGGTTTTTATCTACTGAATAGCACTTCATTTTATTGTTGGTGTATAATTAATTTTAATTATATTTTAGTATTGTAAATTGCACCAGCATATATATATATATATATATATATAAATTAGTCTATTAATTCAAATTTGTTATTCTGTAATGTTGTAACATTGATCACGCAGTAAATTTGTTTGTTTAATAAAACAAAATATTCAAAAATTAAACACATGCAGGTGCAAACATATTATAATTTTTGACACCGTTATATTATGATAATTCATAATGAAGCTATTAGAAAAGGTTCTAATTTCTAGAATAAAATTTTACTAAATAATTTGACATTAAAATCAGTCAATGTACAATGTTACCAAGAACACTGAATTGTAAAATTATTATAAAATAAAATTGTCAACTCACGAACAATTGCTAACTTAACAACATTCATTGACTTCAAAAATTTATAAAATACATACGTTGCTATTTGAAAAATTAAATTAAAGTTGCATAGCTTAATACATGCGTAGAATGCCGTAAAAGAATTTCAAGGTCACAAAAACAAAGCACTTTTTACCATGTGTCACTTTTGTCTAAAACATTTTTTCTAAACTCAATAATAACAAAAATACAGCCACGTTGCTTAACTTTTTCATCACCCGGAATTATGTAAAATGATTTCTATATTTGTTAGTTTAACAATTTTAATTCTATTAGTTTCTATATGAATGTCATATTTAGCTGAAGTCCGTCAAAATCAATAGATGCGTGAATGTACCAATAACTCGCTTGCAAAACAGTGATCAAGTTCTAAATTCATATAGTTTATACAGGGATAAATTGTTAAGAAAATATTTGTTAAGAAACAATTTTGACTTCAGTAAATAACAATACTAAACATTATTGTTAAGAAAATCGTTTCAAGTTTAACAGTAATAAGCTTTATTATTTTTGGGGCGGAGCTAACTGTAAGCAAGGGTCTGCAATGCAGAAGGGCCCAGAAGCTTAGGGGGCCCCCGATGTGTATTTACGAAATAAATGTTAAACAAATTAAAAAAATGTACCTTTTTTCAAAACTGTCTTTGAGTGAGCCCTTTTCAATATTTTGCGGTAGAGCCCAAAAATCCTAGCTCCGCCACTGTTTTTGACTAGGCCTAATTGATGGCTTCATAATGAAATTCAAACTGCCTTGTCTAGTATCTGCCATTCCGAGTGCTGTTATAAGTTCTGTACCACAAAACGCACCACATTGCATTTTTACAACAAACTTGATTTGAAATGCGTTTTGACCCATAGAAATTCTAATGACGTTTTTAAAAAGTAGCCAAGATTCCATTGATAAAAAAAAATGCAATAAAGATTGGTAAACATTCAAACTAGTTCGGCCTTGTTGTGGCCAAAAACTCGTACTCGTCTTTAGCCAGAATTGTTAAGTTTTTGTCTTTCTTCACAGCCTGTGATAGAGCCTAGTTGTCAAGATTCAATAGTCGCCCTATTCCTGACTTGTCATACAAGCTTCTGTCTCCAAACGACAAACTTGAATAAATATTTTCTTAATTATTCCTTAGTAAAACATGCTTAGCACATATAAAATATAATAACCAGGAAACTATAACATAGAAAAAGAATATAATAAAATTACATCTTGTAAGCAGAATTTATGAAAACAATCGTAACTCACACACACAATTTTATTGTGCGTTTTAGTTGGAATATACAGGGTGTTTAAAAACATGTGTAGGAAAATAAAGGGTGGGATTGGTTGGCTAATTATAAGAAAAAAAGTTTCCATTAACATGGTTCCGCAAACGCACCTTTTTCAAAATACAGGGTGTAAAAAAAATATATTTTTTAAATTTTTTGACAATATCTCAGAAACCGTTTGAGATACAAAACTCAGCTTTTGTACACATCTTAGCATTAATATTAGCTACTTTTTAAGCGTTTATTCAATTTTATTCATGTGCCATTGATGGTGATATTAGGGTTGCATAAAGTTTTTGTGGCTCTAATTTCTAAGACACATGAACCATCAATATTTTCTACACAAAAAAGGTACTTCTAGTCAAAACCGTTTTAGAGAAATACGGCATTTTATGATAGAAAACATGAAAAAAAGAAGCAACATGTTTTGTTGTTGATACAAACATTTGTTTTTGATCAAGTCGTCAGCGTTCATGCATTTGTTTCATGTATTTGAGTAATTGACAAATGTCGTTTAGTTGTTAAATAACATTTTTCAAAAGAAGTCAATATCGCGGGAAGTTATTATCTTTATTACCCAATTAATTTACCCATTCTTAGTATTTTGCTTGCGTGGTAATAGCAAAATGAATAATTACAGTGATAGCAAGACGTGCGATATGCATTTTGCTTATGACGTTGTCGATGGAAATGCAGCAAAAGCTCGTCGAATTTATCAAGAAAGGTTTCCAAACCGACAATTACCAAATGAAAGAACATTCATTTGTATTCACAAACGTCTACATCAAACTGGAAGTATAAATAAAAAAGTTGCAGGAAATAGGAGACCTCACCTGCTACCTCCGCAAAGTAAAGAAGATGTTCTTTAAGAAATAGAAGAATAGCTTTAAACCTAAACCTTAGTCACGTTACAGTGTGGAAGATAATAAAAAACCAGATGTTATATCCTTATCACATACAAGCCCTTTTACCAGCAGATTTTCCGCTAAGATTGGCTATGTGTCAATGGTTTCAAGAAAGAATTGCGCAAAATCCTCGATTCTTAGAACAAGTTTTATTTACGGACAAAGCAAATTTTTCTCGCAATGCGATTATGAACTTCCATAATAATCATGTATAAGCCGACAAAAATCCACATGCCATAATGGAAGGCCATCATCAGCAAACATTTTCCGTTAATGTTTGAGCAGTTGTAGGAGACCATTTAATAAGTCCATATTTTTTGCCGTTTAGGCTAAATGGTCAATCATATCGTAATTTTCTTGAAAAAGAGCTGCCAGGACTTTTAGAGTACGTTCCGGTTCAATTAAGAAACAAAATGTGGTTCATGCACAATGGTGCTCCTGCACATTTTAGTTTAGTTGCGCGTCAATTCTTAAACAAACAGTATAGAAACCGTTGGATATGTCGAGGAGGCCCACAGACTTGGTCTCCTCGGTCTCCAGATCTAAATGATTTTTTTTTGTGGGGTCACTTAAAATGTTTAGTTTACACTACACCAGTTAATACTGATAAAGAACTAAGAAATCGCATTATTGCATCCTGCAATACGATACGAAACACTCCAGGCATTTTCGAACGAGTACGAGTAGGTTGGAAGCCTGCGTTACCGTAGGATGAGGTCATTTGTAACAATTTTTGTGATTTATCTTGTTTTTTATGTTATTGTTTAGTTTTGTAAAATAAAGATTTTGTGATCATGTTGCTACTTTTTCTTGCCGTACCTGAGATATCGTTAAAAAATTAAAAAAAAAAAAAATTTTTGCACCCTGCATCTTAAAAACGGTGCGTTTGCGGAACCATGTTGATTGGAACTTTTTTCTTATAATTAACCAAGAAATCCCATCCTTTATTTTCCGACACATATTTTGAAACACCCACGGAACAAAAATTTGATTTTGCTCAAACCACTAAAAATGCCTTTCTCTACATGAGTCCTGTAAAATTTGAAAAAATCAATTTTTTGCATTTTCTCACATTTTTTGATCGTTTGTAACTTCTCAAGATTGCATTTTTAGAAAAAAATATTAAAAGCTTTTTTCTTCAAAATTGTCCAAAGAATAAGTTTTCTTAGCCAATTTTTTTTTGTGCAATTTTGAAAATTTTGCAGAAATTTAAAAGACAAGTTTTTTAGATAAAAACGTGCTTTTATATGTGCAAAAAAACTCAAAATTATTCAACAAATAGGTTTTCATAACAAAAAATTTTTTTTCCTTAAACTTTTTGCCGTAATTTAAAAGATAGTTTATCTTAAAAATAAATATGGATAAAAACGTGCTTTTATACGTGCAAAAGATATCCTGAAAATTTCAGGATGTTCCGTGCACTACGCTCCAAGGTATCTTAGAGTGTGTCCACAGATATCTCGGAGAGTAGTGCGCGGTACTTCCTGAAATTTTCAAGGTATCTTTTGAACATATAAAAACTCGTTTTTATTCATATTTAAAAAAAATACCCGTTAAATGTTTTTAAAGTTCTGCAAAATTTTCAAAATTTAAGGAAAAAAAATTTTGCTTGTAAAAAATTATTCTTTAAAAAAATTCGAAAAAAAATTGTATCAAAGTTTTTTCCTAAAAATGCAACCCTAAAAAGTTACAAACGATCAAAAAATGTAAAAAAATGCAAAAAAAATCAATTTTTCCAAATTTTGATTGCTTGTTACTCAGAAATGGCTTATTAAAAAAATCTAAAAAAATTACAAGATCAGGACTCATGTAGAGAATAGCATTTTCAGTGGTTTGAGCCAAATCAAATCTTTGTTCTTGACTCAGACATGGCCATATATATGTTTTTACATCGTCATACCTTTTAAAGGAAGCACTAAGAATAATCAAAAATTGATGCTAAAACCAGGCCTTTACGGTTATCTCTCTGAAAGCCGAACTTGCTGGATCTCTTCACATAAAAAAGAAAATTAAAAAACTAAATACCCCACTACCGCTACCAAACTAAGTAAAATATCTTGGGGTAATTTTGACAACAAGCTTACAAAGTTACATGTTTATCACGTCTAAATATAAAATGCAAAAAAGTTCATATGTTTCTTGTCAATGCAGACGAAAACATGAAAATTGTCTCCAATGATAGTGCTATAGCTGTATACCGCCGTCATAAGACCTATCACATACGGGGCTCTAATATGGTGTCCAAAAACCAGACAAAAAACGTCTGCAAGCAAACTAAATCAGTAGCAATAAATGGCATTAAGTATAACAGGTGGCACGGGGACAACACCTACTACAGCTATGGAAACAATTTGTTGTGTCTGTCGCTCCTTGACATTTACGGCAAAGAGATGGCAACAATAACAGCACTGAGTCTGCATGCAGTTGGACTTTGGCACACTGCAAGAAAAGCTGGCAATCATTGAACTGGAAGAGGTTGTTAAGAAAACACCTGTTCGGAGCGCAAACAGATAAGATGTCACCCTTCTTTGTGTTTCAAAGACAAATGAAGCAGAATGTGGTCAATGGTTCGATGAGAACCTATACAAAATTCTCGCAAGACATGAACCTCAAAATATCTTTACCACTAGGTAAGCACACGACCATCTTCCAAGCAAGTAGATAGGGGTTATAAAAATATTGAGTCGCAAAATATCTGACAAGAATGTCCAAATTTTAACGGATAGTAGTGCGGCCCCAATTGCTATAAACAAATGATGTGTAGTTTACAAAAAAATGCCCAGTAAGAGAAAAACCAATATAATCAATCTCAACACAAAACTGTCAAAATGTTAAGAAGCGTTTCGTGCAAATTGATTAAGAATTAAGAATTCTATAAAAATTCAAACAAAAATTAAAAATATGTTGCTATTTAAAAAAATAAAGTTGGTTGCTATAGCAATTATAATAAAAACATACTTGTGTGTACCTGCCTTTATAATACTTAAAAAATGGTTTTTGAATTATATAAATCGGTTAAAAAATATCGTAGTTATTCAGCCGTTTGTTTTTTGTCTAATACCCTGTATATACAATAAATGTCTAAAGTGGCTAAGTTGAGTGGATTGCCTAACATTAAATCTAACTAAAAATTGTGATTCATTAATACATAATACTTGAGTCCATGTTACAATTAATACACAGAGCGGTAAATTTGAAAAATCGGAAATAAACTCGATTTTTTTAACAATTTCAACAAAATTTCGTTAAACAAATTTAAGCTCTACTTTGCGCAATTGTAAAGCCTTTTAAAAAACTTTGTTTTTTTTTTAAACATCTAAATCACAAGAAAAAGTACACGGATTAATATTACAAGCCCTTATGACTGCGATCGTCTGTTTTCCCATTCTTCTGATATCGCCGTCAACCATTTCTTAAAGCAAATTCCCATTTTTCAATTAATGCATCTTTCACATCTTCTGTGTTTTAGATAACAAGAATTGTTGACCTAAGTCGTATGTCTAGCATGTCCGAGACATGCAATTTAAATCCGAAGAACATGCCAGCCTTTTTAGACATACTTGGTTTTGGCATTGTATTGCATTAAGACAAAAAATGCACAGATATGTAGGACAAGAGATGCCAGAATTTCTCTAATTCTGACTTGACTATCGATCATAATTTCAATTCTGTTATTCTCAAGCAAAATCGAGTCGCGCTTCACAATGTCGACTCTGAAAATTTAAGGCTTCTATTGTCAAATACAACTTCAAACCATGTTCTTTGAAATTTTCTACTAGACGTTCCTTGTTTAAATTATCATTTGACGTCTTTTTCATAGCGTTTGCTACGCTATAAATCAATTATCAGTGGTTAACCGTTTTCTACCCTGACCTCTTATTCTCATATACAATCTAGTATGGCTCCAACGTGCAATACTACGATGTGTCGTCTATTTCTTACAAAAAAGAAAAAACCAAACACTAAGCCTCGTCAGTATCTTCAACACTTCATTATTTCATAAATGAGTTCTGTAGTGTCACGTTACTTCCAAAAAACCAAAAAAATCTATTAACAAAAAAACTGGTTTAATAGATGATTAAACTTTTATTTTATTTGTGTTTAATTTAAATACATATGCAGACAAGCCGTATCTAAAAAAAAATTGTATGAGTCAAGTGTACGGAATGAACATGTTTTTTGCTCTATCTACTGAAATTGCCTTTCTATATATGAATCCTGATCGTGTAAATTTTTTCAGATTTTTTCAGTTAGCCATTTTCGAGTAATAGGCAATCAAAATTTGAAAAACATTTTTTGCGTTTTTTCACATTTTTTATTGTTTGTAACTTTTCAGAGTTGCATTTTTAGAACAAAGTTGTAAGAATCTTTTTTCTTTAAAATTGTTCAAAAAATTTTTGTCCTTGAATTTTAAAAGTTTCAAGGAACTTTAAAAAAGTTTTCCTAAAAAAAAAAATAACGGAAATATTTTTTTTCTCAAATATGGATAAATATTTTTTCTTTTTTCTCCAAACTTGTTAACATTTTAAACCAGTTAAGTCGAGGAAAACACAATTATTACTAGACCAAAATTTTATTGAAAATTATAAGCGCGTAAAACTTGAAATAAAGTTAAAAATATAAAAAAAAAATTTAAAAAAAAAAAGTTGCATTTTTTAGGTATTTTTTTAATTGATATATTTAAATTAATATTAATTTAAAATTTTACGTGTTGTACCGTATACGGTTGAAACCACCAAGAATGACGTTTAGCATATGGAAGATAAGAGAAGCTTCAATGGCAATGTCTCAATAAACCAAATTGTCAAAAAAACCGTAAAATTAACAGTAACCTTTGCATCGACTAAATTAAAAGTCCTTTCATAGTGGTCATCTTCCACAATAAACATCAATAGACAATCTATTGATTTCCAAGTTTAATAGCAAATAAACAAACATTGAGATTGGCGGTGTCTCCGCAAGCAAGTATTAATGCGATGTGCAGATGGCAAATCCTGGCTGCTATTCACAAAAATATTAAATGTATTAGTTTACAATTTTTGACATAAAAATGCATTATTTACTTCAGGTCCAATCAAAGTAGTAAAGCATTAATGTAATAGACAAACTTCCATTTACGTATTTGCTGTTTGTTATTAAAAACCAATATTTTTATATAATGTTTAAGTCGATTATTTTTGTTAGTTTGTTTTATAACTTTTATACGTAAAGTACAAATATGTTATCGGAAGTGTCCAGAAGTTAATATTACTACTAAATCTTGTTCATTACAATAACATTCCGATAATATTTTTGTTACGTCCCATTTATTTCTTATAAAGTCCGCAGCATATGCGTCATTTATCGTATCATCTGGGTCCTATATTACGATCCCATTTCTCGCGTCATCCGTGAATTATCCTGCAGGATTTTGATGGACTCCCGTCTATCTGCATTCTCCATCAAATTTCCTAGTCCGCAGTCTGCACCGGAGCCGACGGGGCGATGCGATCGCTGATTATTCAGGAAGGCGAGCCTTCTCCATGGCAACGAGCCTGCTGATTTATCTGCTGCAGCCCGATATGTCACTCCACTCTGTGTGTGTGTGGATGCTGGCAGAAAGCGAATGCCAGACAAAGAGATCCCGGAGGATGTGGGTTACGCACACGCGACGTTTAGTTTTTGCTTTTATTTGGGGAACTGGGCTATCGATTTTGAAGGATGAAGATTTAATGTTGCAATGTGGCAACAATGGTTCAATTATAATGTCATAGTTGTATGTGTGTGCATGTGTGTAAATACCATAGTATTGTTCTCATTAGTAATAGATCATATATGTATACACAAGCAAGTTATAATTAACAACATGTTTGTTTAATTCGATGATTATTGTAATTAGTAAATGCAATTAAATTCATATGAAACTAAATTGTAATAATCAACGCATCAAGTTAATTAGCTAGAAACATCTTAATATTTTATTACATAAAAAATGTTAACTAAACTTTTTGTAGTATATAAGATTCTTTAGAACCTGTCTCAGCTTCAGAAAGCTGTAACAAATTTATTACAACATGAACTTAATTAAATTCACATTATATAATCACATGACTACAATGTAAATATTTATTTAATACATTTTAATGTCATAAATTTGTGCAACAATTAAAAATGATTTAAATGCAATAAAAGCATTGATATTGCTTCATTTAAATACTTCCAAGTTCAACTTATTGAGCGCTGTTCCTTTCCCCACTAGGCAACAAAATAAATTATTCTCTTTATGTCTGGCTAAAACATGCACCATCAATAGACTCGAAATTCGCAACAATCCTTTCTATCCTTTTTACTGCAATGGTCTTATTTTAATGGTTTCAACGGTCTTTTCTCTTTCTTTTTTCCAGCATTTTCCTCGCATTGCGGTATCAGGGTTCTCACATTCATCCCACAAGGCGGAACAGGAACTGCGGTCCTCGCATTTGAATCGCGACCCAGTTACATTTTCTCATTTAAAAAAATCAATAAATTTAGCAAGATACGTAAAAAAACGGGAAGCGGGAAATCCTTACTGGCAGGAAACATTTTCATGAAATCTTTTGAATAGATGATGGCGTTGTAGAGGTTGATTTACGTACTCTTATGTTGGCATAAGTCAACAGCTTTTTGTCAAGCCAAGTTTTAATGAATACAAAAAACGTTCATAATTATTAATACAATACTAAAATTGTATCTTGAAGATTGCAATATTTATTGCTTGGCAGAAATATTGTTTTATAAATTATTAAATTTGTAATTACAAATACAAAATAGCAAACAGAATAAATAATATAGAGTAACCTGTCTAGCTTCCAGTAACGATTAAAATGGTAAATCCAAATTTCTGTAATAGAGATCTTATGTATAGAATCATTAAAACACTAAAGCACAACTCAAAAAAGCGTTTATTAGTAGCAAACAAAATGTTCCGTTCTAGTAGAAAAAACTTTTTAATTTAGATTTTTTTAAATGAATCATGATCCTATTTATAAAAACCACAAAATTAAAAAAAAAACCGCAGTTAAAAAGTACAAATAGATGCAGGCAGTATACAAGCTCTTCAAAAAGATATTAAACATAGACAATTTAGATAAATAACAATTAACTTTTCATTGTACTCCAAAATTAAAAAAAAAATAAAGAAAAAAACTTTTCAGTAAGTAGTTAATGCAGATACTTAAAGGTTAGCAACGTATTCTATAATTAAAATATCTAGAACATTCATTAAAAAGAAACGATCAGATTGTGTATAATTTAATAAAGTTTCTTTAGTAGTGAGATGTAATTGAGTTTTTCTTAAAACTAATGTAAACAATAATTTTGTTAGCATTGTTTATAATAGTTAATGTATGTACTATATTCATTACTATGTGCATAGTACAAGTAATGTCTAAGAATGTATTGAGGTTACCCATACATAAAATAAGTATCTTGAAGCGTTAAAGTAGATCGAGGTCATTAAAATACTTCACAGTGTCTAAGGTTACTTGTACATAGATCAAGAAAGTCTTAGAAGTGTGTATAAAAAAGTGCATTAAGATTGAGGTCATTTTTTTTTCATTTGCAAAACCCGATATTTTAGGACTTACGATACTACCACGCAAACAACTGCCTTTAAATATGTACCTTAAAAAAAGACAAATAATATAGACTATCGCACCCGTTAACTGAGAAAATAGAAGCAATGTAGATACTAACTAGGCCTAGTATCTGGTCGACTCACACTCTCATATTAAATGTAATTATGGTTAAATGAACACTAATCATATATTGTACTAACAACCCAAATTAATAAATGCCATAATTTCTTAATTTCTGCCGGAACTGAGTCTCAAAGCTGCAACAAATTATGCGCCGAGATTCTAGTTAGGCGCTTCACCCAACTGAGCCACTCTCATATAGATTATCAAAACTTACAGTTAAGTACATAAGCCAAGGAAGCCGTATAAAAATGTATAAACAAATTTGTATTATGATATACTATGTACTTGTGATATAATGGGGATTCTGGCATTACAACAAAATTTACTAATTTAGCTGCATGTAATAATGATGTGCAGGTTTAGCTGGTAGAAAAGCACGCGGAAACAATGACAAATTATAGCAGTAAAGCGTTGATGCAATGAATCGAAATAAACCGGACCAGGACAAACGGAGAGCAAACATTTTCTCTTGAAGTAATGCGAAAGCATAAAATATTAGCTTACACAGTTAGAAAAAATGGCGGCAAACTGCATTACCGATTAAGTGAAAATGTATCATGCACTAATTAATATACAACGACTACGCTCGGTGTAATGGTTACGAGTTCAATAAATTCTAAAACATATTAAAATATATTAAATAATAGCTGGAAAATTTGAAATAAAATTTTAGAAGATAATAGTATTACCTTTCGTTTGATTTCTGCCTAATTATAATCAAATTAATTGCTAATCATGTTAAACATTCGGTATCAAACCAATCATTAGAAGCAACATCCTTCAAAACTTGAAAACAAAAACTATATCTGGACAAAGCTCAAATAAAAGCATCGATCAACTGGCATATCTTTGATAAACAGATTTTTTTAATTATGGTAATTGATTTGAATTTATTGTTTTGTGAATAGCAAATATTTTATAGCATAAGAAATGTTTGAATGATATGTTCATGTCAACAATTTTCTAAGTTTCAGAAAGTTTTGGTGTCTGGCTTTTCAACATAAATTCTCATCCTTGTATTACTGATAACCTACGTAAACTGCCTTTAGTGAAGGACCACGTTGGTAAATACTGGCGAGTTCGCAAAACTGGATCTTTAGTGGATAAAAAACACGTTCTCGTCCAGTGCGCTCAGCCAAAAAAATTGGTGTGTGTGCGTAAACACGCATAAACATCAACTCGTCATCGTTTTCAAGAACTGAACGTTTCTCGCACTTCTCCGAGTAGTTTTTGCATAAAGACCTCGGTTTGAAGGCCTACAAAGTTCAATTAGTCCAAGAAATTAAGTCTCATGACCATCCGATGCGTTTTCAGTTTGCCCAATGAAGTAAGATCGTTTGGCCAAACGGCCGATAAAGCTCATTTTCATCTCGGAGGATATGTCAATAAGCAAAGAGAATCCACACATGACTATTAAACAGCCTATGGATCCACAACGAGTAACCGTTTGGTGTGGTTTTTTGTCCGGCGGCATTATTGGGCACTTTATTCTGAGCAAGAAACCGCCGTTACCGTCAATGGCAAACGTTACTGTGCCATGCTAAACAAATTTTTGTTTCTAAAAATTGAAAAGTATGAAATGAATGATATTGCCACTTGCCATACAGCCAACGTAACCATCGATCATTTGCGCACTGTTTTTGAAAACCAAATAATCAACCAAAATGCTAATGGGAATTGGTCGCCTAAAAGCTGTAAATTGACCCACTTGGATTTTTTTTTGTGTAGAAATACTTTCAGGCTAAGTGTTACGCTAAACATCCAGAGACAATTGATGCCTTGAAACATAAAATCAAAGTTGCTATTCATGCAATTGGAGCCCAAACAATCAAAAATGTACATAGCCGATTCAAATTCCAAAAGTTAGATAGCCCATCCATTATACGTATTAGACCATATTTGCTAGTACAATGTGCAGTTCTTTAATTTGGTTTGTCTTAACTTTCCATTTATGTTAGCCTCTTTGTTCTCCCAGCCAAGCTATCTGAATATGTCTTCCATAGCTGTTATAAATAGTTTAGAGGAGATGGTATCCCCCTGTTGATACAAACTTATACCTTTAATAAATTTAGACAAGATTTATCATTTTCAAAAAAAAAAAAAATACTTTTATTATTAAATATGTAATCTGTATTTGATAAATTTGAACTGCAAATTTAATTTATTTAGTTAAACCACTGGCACTTAAAAACAAACATTCTTCGTTAAAAACCCGAAAACTACTGATGTGGAACTAGAAATAGTATACGTTCACATACAATTGATTAAATTTGAAAGCTATGTGTCACTTTTAAAAGAAATGATTCGTTTACCTCATTTATCGCATTAGTTTGCAGTCTTTTATTGCTTAATATAATTGTTAGTGCCATAAGGAAGAGTGTGAAAAAACGTGCACATTTGCACCAACTGAAAGAAAACGAATTATCGAAATGCATGAAATTAGTTGGCAGACGTGTTGGTCGACCAGACGCCAGTGCAAGTCAAATTTGAATTAATTGATGGAAGGAAAGCATAGAAACTCGTAGTAGAGATAATAGACGACCCAGAGTAATGATAAAAGTAAAAATCAATTCTTAAGAAATACAATTCAAGATCGGCAGAACCAACACAAGCGATTGCAATAAACTGGGTAAAAGCAATTAATCATAGAGTCTCTATGAGTATCATTTATATGCAAATATCCTTTTTGGATTGTACTCTTAGTCTTTATTTTCGTCTTCCAGATTTTGTTTAAGGCACTCTGGCGGACGTTTAAAAAACAACCTGGAGATCGAAGGCTAAATTTACAATTGCTTCAACAACTCCTGGTTACTCCTTAACAATATGCTACAAAAATAGTTTCCTATAATATCCATTTTAGGCACATTAAACGCGCGCCAGATACAGCCTTAAAACCTTTTCTACCGTCATTCATCCGAGACCAACCAAAAACAGTTTTCCAGCAAATAATGCGCAACTTTAGTTAGTTAGATAGTTTAGATTTTTGGCGTATCAGCCTAATAAGACTATTAACGCCGATTCTTTTCTCTAACTATAAAAAGTGTAAAATAATATGCTGTAAAATGGCATATTAAAGAATAAAATTAAATAAATAAATAAACAAACAACAAAGATAAAATAAACGTTCACAAACTTTAATGACTATAGCAAAAAATGACTAGATAATTCCAACAGTGTCTAGGGTGTTAAAGGTCCTAAACACTGCTGGATTTTACGATACACAAACATTAATCACAATAAATTAACAATTATATCCATGCACCCAATTTGCCCCGTCGAATAAATTCGAGCAGACGATCGACTTCAACGATCTGATCGCCCAAGACAATCGACAAACTGGGTGATAATACAGACGCAACTCTTTGTTCCGAAAACTGCCGACAATCCAATAAGATATGTCAAACAGTTAATAGAACATTACAAGTATCACAAACTGGCGGCACCTCAGATGCCAACAAATGCCTGTGAGTCAATCGACAGTGACCGATTCGAAGTCGCGTGAAGATAACCTCTTCCCTACGCTTCGGCCTGCATGACAAATTCCACGGTGTAATGACGCTTTTAGTGCATCGCCGCTTGTTGTCTTGAATAGCAAACCACTCAGTTTGCCAGCTAGACAGCAGCTTTTGATGTAGAAAATTACAAATATCCCTAACGCAAACTTTAAATGAAACATATTCAGCGCTAGTTATTGCCAATTTGGCAAGCGCATCAGCTTTTTCATTGCCACTGATACCTACGTGACTGGGAATCCAGACAAAGTTAACAGTGACATTTATCTGAGACACCTGAAGCAAGATTGAATGAATTTGCCTCAGCAAGTAATGATCAGGATATTGGTCATCTATGGCGTTTAATGCACTCAACGAGTCTGTACATATTATAACATAATTTGTACCTGCGCTTAGTTGGATGTAGAGAAGAGCCTGATAGATAGCATACAATTCTGCAGTATAAACGCTGCTAACACTTGGCAAGCCAAATGTAAACTGCAGCTCATCTACCAGAAAAGCAGAACCCACACCGTCGTTACTTTTTGAGCCATCGGTATAAATCCAAGTGGCATTTACGTTCCTTGCTTGAATTTTTGCAAATTCAGTTCGATATTCGACTTGTAAAGTTGAAGCTTTGCTCTTCTCGATAATGCAGTATTTAACCTTGGACGTTGAAAAGTCCAAGGAAGATCGCGACAGTAAGACAGTTGATATACATCAGGAAGTTGGAAATTTAGTTCCTGAAGTATAGCGTAATTTCTTACAGCAACCTGTTTTTGTGACCGTATCCTGATGTTGTATAGATCGTCGAGACCATTATTGTACACAACAGAAAACGTCGGATGCAAGCGTTTAGCTTTTAGTTTCGCGACGTACCTAACAGCCAAGATTTTACGCCGAAGTCAGAGTAATGGTTCAGCTGCATCACACAAAACACTAGCAATAGGGCTAGTGCGGAATGCGCCAGTTGCTAAACGAATTCCAGTATGGTGAGCAGGATCAACAATACGTAATGTGGATAGAGCTGCGGAAGCATAGATTATGGAACAACGACCTGAGCAATTTTAGTGCCGGGACACATCTTGTTTTCAGATTTATTAAATGAGGACGCCAAGTCAGCGCACGGTCAAATGTGACACCGAGAAATCGAACACTATTCTGTACAGGAATAGGTTCTCCCCCAAGATATAATAAAGGGTCACCGTGTGGGGTTCGCCTTCTACAAAAATGGATAAGCAACGTTTTACTAGTAGAAAAAGTGAATCCATTGTTATTAGCCCAGTTCAAAATGTGATTGATTGTTAACTGAAGTTGACGTTCCAATGTTGGCATGTTTCTCGAGGTACAATAGATACCTACGTCATCAACATACATACATCCGCTTACCGGATGCTTGATGAACTGACTTATGCCGTTAATCGCTATCATAAATAGTGTCACGCTTAGAATAGACCCCTGAGGAATACCATTCTGTTGCTGACGTATGCCCGAGATGCTGTCACCTACACGTACCTTAAATGAACGGGAAGTTAAAAAGCTTTGTATAAACAATGCCATGCTTCCGCAAATACCCCATGAATGAAGCGTTCGTAAAACATTGTACTTCCACGTCATGTCATACGCTTTCGCAATGTCAAAGAATACAGCGACAACATGTTGATTCTGTACAAAAGCATTTTTAATTGCTGTATCCAACCGAACAAGGTGATCAGTCGTAGAACGATGACGCCTTGAACCACATTGTATGTCAGCAATTAAACCTCTTAAATCTAATAACCAAGTAAGACGCTTATAGATCATTCTTTCTAATAACTTCCATAAGCAGCTAGTTAGAGAGATAGGCCTATAACTTATCGGGAGCTTTTTATCTTTACCAGATTTAAGTACTGGTACTATGATAGCAAGTTTCCACGACTCAGGACAATACCCTGCTGACCATATCCGGTTATAGAGTGCCAACAGTTGAAGTTTGGCAGAGCGACTTAATTGCTTAAGCATAGCATTGTGTATCGAATCGACACCGGGAGCAGTATTGTGTGCTTCAGATAATGCCGAGTCAAATTCCCAAACACTAAACGGTGCGTTATATAATTCATCTTTAGCAGAGACAAATGACAGAACGTTTTTCTCCATGTTAATTTTAATATCTCGGAAGTTTTCATCGTAATTATTATCGCTGGAAGCGTCAAAATAAACATCGGCCAAGATATTCGAAACGTCAAGGAGATTGGTAATAATTTGATCACCCGACAATAACCCACTAATAGGTAATGATGCGGTTCGGTCAGAAATTTTTCTGACTTTTTCCCACACCTTCCCGACGGGGGTTCTAGAATTAATTGAAGTAACATATTCTGACCATGATTTTCTTTTAGCTTTTCTGCATGTTCTTCGAGCAACAGCTATGTACCTCAAATAAAGTAATAGGTTCTCTTCTGTTGGAGAGTGGTTAAATCTACGAAAAGAACGGCGTTTGTTCAGTTTAGCTTGCTCACAATCAAAATTCCACCAAGGAACGGGCTCTCTGCGAGGTTTTCCGGAAGATAACGGTATACTCGCATGTGCTGCCTGTATGATAGAATCAGTATGTTTCAATATATTCGTCGATAGTGGCTTGGACACTGTCATCGTAATCAAACACTTGAACAAACATATTCCAATCGGCATCTTTTATTCTCCAATTTCGATGACGGTTTTCTTTAATTACATGACCAAGCACGCGAATGAATATGAGAAAGTGGTTACTATCATAAAGATATTCCGAGACTTCCCAATCCAGCAATACTGCGATACTTGGAGAACAAATGGTAAGGTCAATAGCCGAGAACGATCGATTGGCCACGGAAAAGTATTTATTGTTACCTTTATTTAAGATAACTAAATTTACGACCAAGTTACGACCTCGCACATCAGTTTGACTTGAGCCCAACATAGTGTTATGAGCATTAAAAACGCCCATTAGCAGGAATGGGAACGGAAGTTGTTCAAGTAACTGATCAATCAAACGAATGTCCAAACTGACATTTGGCGAAATATAAATTGAGCAAGTGGTCAGTGCAAAAGGGATATGTAGTTGAACGGGTACTGCTTCTAATGCAGCGTTGACACGGAATTCTTTACTGAAAACCGTATCACGAACCAATAAAGCCGTTCCACCCTGAGCACGATCAACATTTGCACGATCTTTTCTATAAATAGTATAACCACGAAGATTAACAGAACAGTCAACCTTAAAATTTGTTTCCTGTAAGGAAACGCAGATAGGTGATATTTTGGCTAATAATATTTTAAAGGATTCGTAGTGTGAATTATATCCGTTGCAGTTCCATTGTATAATGGTTGAAACCATTTTTAGTGTTATGTTGCAAACGTAATTTTAACTCTTTGTTTATTACCGTTTTTATTTTTAACTTCTGAATTATCATCTGGGGAAGTAGAACTCCCACTAATTGGCATAATTTTATCTGTCAGAGTAGATGGCGCGGAAAGAACATACACATCCATTGACTCCAACGACACGTCAATATTGGGGTCTGTGGACGCAGGATCGCTAGAAACCTGCACCTCAGGTGGCGGTAGCCTAGATTGGGCTGCCGCCTTTGCAGGCTTTGACTCGGACTGAGCCTTTGCCTGTTTAGGCTCTGACTTGGAAGTCGCAACCTTAGTTGGTTTTGGCCCGATACGAGCCAATACCTTAGATGGTTTAGGCTTTGAATAAGCCCCCATCTTGAGTGGTTTTGCTCCCACTCGTTGTGACCTTGATCCGGATTGGATCGTAGTCTGTTTTGGATTTGAGCCTGATGGGCCCGCAACCGGTTTTTGACCCTTCACATTAAAATCCTTGTCTTTATTTAAAGAAGTTTCTGCAATAGCAGTAAATTTCATAATTGGTGGTTGTTGAACAATAGGCGTTTCAACAACTGCAGCAAACGATCTAGAAAAAGTAGGAGCCGTAATTTGTCTGTTACTCTGATCTCGGCTATCTTCCTTTCCTCTTTCATATTTGGACAATCTCGGGAATAGGCAGGATGCTCACCACCACAATTCACACATAAAGGTAAACTTTTGCAAGGATCGGGGTCATGTTTCTTTTACTGCATTTTGCAGATGTTGCAACACCTGGACACCTAACTGCAGTGTGTCCAAAACGTTGGCATTGGAAACACCTCATTGGGTTAGGAATAAACGGGCAAACCGGGCGAGTAACATATGCTACCTTAACTTCATCTGGGAGCCGTTCAAAATCGAATGTTAAAATCATAGATGTTGTATCTCTGACCTCACCATTCTTTCTACGGGTTAATTTTTTTATATCCAATAACGCCTTGCAAAGCCAGTTCTTGTTTGCATTCGTCAACAGTTGTGTATAACAACTCATACCATGAAATAACTCCCTTAGAAATATTTAAGGATTTATGCGGCTCAACTGTCACCGCAATATTGCCTAACGGCGTGCATTCCTGCATTTTACTGCTCTGCATTTTGTCTTTTACTTCAATAAGCAAAGTACCGTTTCTTAACTTCTTACACAATTTTAAGGTTCCGTTAATAATTTTGGAAATGGTCCTATAAATTAAGAAGGGAGAAACTTCCTTTAGACTGTGGCCATTTTCAGAACATTTAACAATTAAATATCTAACAAACTTTCTACTTGTACTCATACTATCTTCTTTGGCTCTCTCCTCCGTAAACGGGCGAGATCGTTTGGTTGGAGGTTTAGAATCTACCATAATAAACTCCGTCAATTTCATCGCTCAATCTCCCCTCCCACCACGGAGCCACATATGGGACGCTACATCACAAACTGATGCAGTCGCCAGGGCTAATCAAGCGATATAGGTTTCATAGATGTAAATGAAAGACTTCCGCGAACACAAAGAATACTATCGGGCTCCAACCGTAACACATTGTGAACCTTCCATCTATCACCACATAAATCATTCCTCACCCTAACGTTAAACAAAACAAGCCGATTGATTAAAACTGGGTTAGGATTAACCTCCCGTTTTACCAAAAGCTAAGGCCAAAGCAGTGTGTTGGAACTAACACTTTTTTAAACCTAAGTATTAGCCCCTCAACTACCAGAATCCTCTTTTCCTAGCTTTCGGGTCACCGCGCACGGCAAACACGCAGGTGAATTTTACAAGATGTTCGGTAAATTGTGTCAAAAATTAACTCACAAATAAGTTTGACTTGTCCCAGATAAACAGTGGGTTTTTTAACGAGGTTATCTCCTCGCCTATTGGTCGCCTTTTACGACCAGCAAAGGGGCTAGCGGAAGTATTCTTTTGCACCACCCCCTCCCGCAGGGGGGAATGCGCAACTTTATACTGCTAACGCAACTAAAGACTTCCTAAAACAAAACTTGAATCGTTCGCCTTGGCCTTCAAGATCACCCGACTAACACCATATAGAACATGCCTGGGATGTAATAAACAAAATAGAATACATCGCCACAAGCTTCAAATAGCCTGGAATAAGTTGCTTCAAGATGCATTCGACCTTCTGATTTCTAACTTAGCCTAGAATAGTTTACGAATGCATATTAATACGCAGAGATGTCAAATTTACAAAAATTAATTATCTCGCTTCATTTCATCACTCATACTCGGAAGAACCTTCGGCTTGATACAACCAGGTCGATAGAGTATAAAAAGATTAATTTTTATAAAAATTAGTATCTATTTTAACTATTCATTTTAAAAAAGTTTAAAACCCTTCTTGGTTTCGTAGATAGTAGCAGTCTAAAATTGAGTACTCTGATCTCTACATTTTTTACACATTGAACAAGAATTGGTTGAATATTTTACTACTAATCGACTGTTAAAAAATATAAAACCAAAATTTTAAAACAGATATTGTAATTGAGATTGTTGTGAAAACAAGTAAATTTTTACGCGGATACATGTCTCTGCAGCATATAAAGTAATTACTAAATATCAAACACTGACTAACGGGCGACTATTCATTTACATTCATAGAAAGCCCCTGCTACAACTTAAAAGACAATAATGCAAGGTGTGTCTGATGCTACATTTGAGTTAACTCTAAAATTAAACAAAAAACTCAAAAAACCTATTTGTAATTATTTACATCAAATGGTAATTTGATATTCAACCCTTTCAAACTAATTTAATGTATAAACATTTTGTTTTTGTTTTCTAAAAGAGGGTGATGCATTCATTTGTGTTTATATTATTCGCACTGGTGACGTGTGCGTGCGTTTATTGCGTTCCGTTTGATGTTTTCTAAAAAAAACGCACCCGACTCGCATGTGGGCACGCGTCCCGCCCGTAAATTATCCGCGAACAGGGAAATGAAATTCCTTCTCTACTTCTCCCCACCGGTCCCGGTCGCACAACATCATCCGCATATTTGAGCTCAAAAAAGTCCACGGTAGCACGGAATAAAAAATGAGTCAAAATTAATATTAATTGATATGGCAGAGTCGGGTGTTAATTTACGTGGATTAATAACGCGGACGTAGAATTAAATATGTAAATTGAGAGTGAGTATAGGATGGAAAGGGGCGCGTTTTCACTGTATGTAGAGCGGGTTGAAGGGTGGCGGCGGCGACGACCGCAAAATTTAATTTGGACGGACGTGACTGCACGACGGCCGCAGCCCACCAACGGCCGTGACTATACAGCAATAGCCGAATTACACACGTAGATTATTACGGTGGACAATTACCTGGAATTCAAATACTACTTATCACACAATAAGAAGCACCAATAATGCCGGGACTATTACTTGTTTAATTAAATTCACAGGAAATCAAAATTAATTCACAAAAGCTAGCAGACATTCTTAGTGCATTCCAAATCTATTATCAGTATAGAAAGTTATTTTGTGGTAAAATAGAATGGTTTTAATTTACCATTTATCCTTCTCCCTTTTCATATTAATTATCTGAATTGAAGGAAATTCAACTGCTAATAAATTAAATTGTTCAACTAGTGAATACGTACAGACTAAAGAAAGAAAGCAAAAATCTAATTAAAAACTGAACAAAATGTTATTTACGTATAGCAACGCTTAATAATGTTACCTCTCTAGAACAAATAGAAATTTATTAGATGAAAGGCTTGTAAAACACAATAGCTAATAAAATTATCTTATGTTCTTCTTCCTATTATAATGAATTTCTAGATAAAGTGCAGTAGTGAAAATTGCATTTATCTAAAGAATATATTTATAGCATTCGTAAATCATTGCAGCTATAACATTTAATTCCCATTTTAGTGCTTCTAGCACGTTCCCAACTTCACGCAAATGTTATTATCAGCATAAAGTAAAATAGGAAAAAAGCTCATCCTCTCTAGTGACTTATGACTTTATGAAATCATTTTCCAGAACACGTTTTTAATATGGCAATTTTCTTTTTCGTCGTGCTCTTGTCCACTACTCAAGACGCACATTTCTCAAGTGACCTCTTGGAATCCAGTCTGAGACTCATGCAAATTGGAATTCTTTTCATTTCTACGCGACGTCAGCGGAATGGAAACAGATAAGGGATGAAAGGGAACTGATGAGAGGTTGGAAGGAGATGAAAGGGTGCAGGGAGATGTCTGCGACGTCCTCAGGGAAACTCGTAGGAGATGCCTGACGCGTAGTGAATGATTACGTTGAAAAGAGACGTGGATGTATTATTAAATGTTTGTTGTGTACGCGTTTTGTATAGAGTATTCTATTTTCTCCAAGAATGTAAGATGATTTTGAAAGGAAACTAAAATGGATATTAGCCCTGGGTAGAAATAGCAATATGTTTGTGTACGTTTGAAAATATGAAGGCAATTACAGTTTATATTGTAAGTGCAACCACGCCCCACCGTACCTATATCAACGATTGTAAATATGATAATTACTAACATTTTAGCAAATTACATGACTTATTGCCATTTGAATATATTTAACAATCAACATTGCCATCGTTATTCCTGCACGCAAACAAATGTAAATTTATCTTATGTAAGTATGATGAAATGTCTTAAGGTATATATTATAAATAACATCTTCCCATGAAATTAATTATATTCACACTTCATTATAGTAATTTACAGATATGATTTTATATAATTAAAGTGACACATTGTATATTACTACGAAAAACGGCGCTGTCGTGTCATGTAAAATATCAGCAATTTTTACTTAATAAATTTCAAGCTAAGTTAATGTGCAGGACCGTATTCAGCCCATTTTTTAATGACGGAATTGTTAAAATGAACAAGTTAGTTTAATAATAATTATTAAATATCTCATTTATATAATTTGATCTTATGAGATGTAGTCTGAAACACTACAGCTGTCCTGTATATGTTGAAAGGTGCTAATTTTGTTTAGAATAGTTAGTAGTACCCTCAAAACCTTCAACTATCGTCTATTTATCAAAACCGCAATTTAATATGTAATTTGAATTATGTTTAGAAAAAATACTTAAAGTAGAATACATTCGTGATATACAATACAATAAAAACAAATGGTATTCTTACACAAAATATCAATTGCCCCTTACTAATGTAATGCCCAACATCAACAATACAAAAAACAGTAATTTTTACTATATATTCAAAAAAGCCAACAAATGACTAATAAAAAAATAGAACCCCAAAATTGAAACGCAAAACAATGAATATAGCTAAGTTACGCAAATAAAAAATTTCCTATCCAAATCAATAGAGTTCTTCTACGAAGTTCTATAAAAATAGTAGTAATACAAAGTAAAATTTTCTTCTTTTAAAGCGCGTAAAGTTAGTGAGAGTCATAGAAGTGTTGGAAAAAAGCTAGGTGGGAAGTTTTTGTCGCAACAAATGTTTTGATCAAAAGCGCTGCGTGAAGGCCAATTTTGCAAACAGTCGCTTAGTGATCGCGATGTAACGTGCCTTTCGTCTTTACTTTAAAATTCCTCCACAAGAAGACAGTAAACCTAACCAAAAATTGATTTTATTGTAGGTTAATATTTTCAGGAAAACAAGACACGTGTCTAGAAGAAATAAAAAACCTAAAAAGACCATAACAACACTTCAAAACATCCAACGAGTTGAACAGGCATCTCTTCCCAAAATTCTTCCATTTGCAACTTACAAAATAGTTGTATCCCAACAACTGACAAAACGTGATTATATAACTTAACAAACACCCTGTGAGCATCTGATGAACACCTTTCCCAATGACTCATTTGTGTTTTTTTTTTCTAAATGGATTAGCATCAGCCACCAACTCATTCATTAAAGTAGATCTCACCCAGCTACCAGTTGTTGAGTGGAACACCATCCGTTATTTAAAAAAATAATTTGTTGTATGACCATTTAAAATTATCTCCAGCTTCTGTCAGCTTCTTGCAATGAATAACATTTGTAATGAGTTTTGTTGTTTGCTCCACAGAAACGTAAACCTTTTTTCTATTAATGTTTTAAAAAAATAGCCAATATTCGTCTGCTGTGATGAAATTTCTGCAAAAAAATATTCAAACTTGTTTGATGTTGTAGCTGCAAAGCACATTTCCACTTTAGCGACTGCGTTAACAAATAGAATATGCGGTATTGAAGTAAAACAAAACACAAGAAACTTTATGAGAAACCCATTTACCCGGATCATGCCAAGGTAATATCAAGATTAAGAATCATTAGCCATTACTTTTTTCAAAAAAACTGAGAACTGGGCAATGTATAGTTTTTGAAACAGGCCACAGAAAAAATGGTTTCAATAAATAGTTTGAGAAAAACTGTTAATCTCCCTGAGAAAAAACGGAAACGTAATTATTTCCTGTTATCTCAAATTCCTCCTTTACATCTATCGTCCACAGAACCTGAGGAACCTTTAAACAGCTTCCGAGCCAAAATGCAAATATACAATACAGATAGACATGTTTGAAACAGTAAAATACAACCAATACATCAAAACTCGACTGAATCAGTGTATTGACAACAAAAGACAACATTTAAAAGATTAAAAAAATCTTATAATTTAAAATTAAAAACTCCCATGCCCCACGCTGTATCATAACAAATTTGTCGGCAAAATAAAACAGATATGGAAGCTACTTCAAAGCTATTGTTAGGTCAACTTGGAAAACATTTTATAACTGGTAGTATTCTAACATTTACGTATTAAAATTTATATTTTATTTATATTATATATTATATTATAAAAAATACATTCCTAAACAAAAAATACTACAAATAAATATTGATAAGAAGAAACTTGTTTAGTTAAAGTTACATTTACAACAACTACGCCATATTAATCTTTCAATATGTAAATAAACTGATACCCAATCTATGGAAGAACTTGGCGTAGTATTCTAGGCTGCACCAAAGATCATAAGTTTAAATCTCACAACAAAAATCATTTCAAACGTTTATACGCTCTACCACTATCCAACCCGCCTTGTCGGCGTAAGGTTTCATGACTAAGATCCTTTTCTAGTTCGGAATAGATAGATAATCTCTCAGTGGTTCGAAACCCACTTAAAAATGTAGGTCCACCCGCAATGTAATATTGCTAGCCTTACGGGCAGAAAAAAAATATCGCTTGGCAGATGGTACTAGCTTACATTATAATAAACCAAAGCAAATGAACGCGACCTGGACGAAGACCGAATTAAGGAACTAAGGCAGACCTAAAACCTGACCTTGCTATTAAAGCAGCAAAAAAAGACTGCTGGCTAAAGCTCTGTGGCCAAAAATTGACGCGGATATATGAGTTAAAAAATTGTGACAAATAAGCTAAGCACCCATAGCCACGTCAAAATCCCGGCAGTAAAGCAGTACGATACGGTACAAGATTTTTCCCAAGGCATCCGGTGGTAGATTGGGTGTACGACGTGGTTGACAAAAAATATATTCCGCTTTGCACTGACAAAACAATCAAAATAGCAGTTTAAAATTAAAGCTAGGAATGCGGCAAGTCCAAACCAGATCCCTTCAGAGGTGGTTAAAGTTTTTGTAGAGAAGATACCGAAAAAATAAAACTATTGTTGTACAAGCTGCTAAAAACAAGCACTTTTAACGATATCTAAAAAACCGCCAAGCTACTCTAAATTGAAACCCAAAGAAGGGATCACTGTGATCCGGCTTATAGACCAATGTGTATGATTTCTCTAGCATTATTTAAATAACAGGCTCCTGAAAAAAAATAGAAGAAAATAGAAGCCTGACCAGAGATCCACAGTAGACGCTATAAAGCGAGTGAAAAAGGCGGCAAGAGAAGCCAAGAACAACAGGCAATATGCAGCGCTAGTCAAGTTAGATGTGAAAACTGCCTTTGACTTCGTTCCCTAAAACACAAAAACTCAAAGAAAAAGTATCTCGCTCTATCTCATTAAAATAATTAAGACCTAAGAAATCGTACCATAACAGTCGGAAATCGTATTATACCAATGACGTCCGACGTTCCACAGGCTTAATATGAGGAAAAATATCGTGACCTGGCGGTGGTAATCTCTGGTAAGTACAAGAAAGATATAAAGATGATAGTAAAATGGGCTCTCAGAAAGATCGAAAAATGGTTGGACAAAAGAAGCCTAACGCTAAAAAATAATAAAACAAAAGCTCTAACCTCGTTAGGCATATACCCTAAAAGTAGGAGAAGTAAATATCGACCGCCAAAAAACCGTCTAATGCCCAACAAAAACAACTAAAAAGGCAGGACCCGATAAAAAACAGATGTTATGCTCGGTGGTCAACTCATGGAAAACCACAAATAAATGCGGCAACTAGGGTAGCTAACGCTTACCAAACCGTCTCAATACGGGCTATACAGTTGATGGCAGGAATCATTTCCGATTCATTTGCTCGCGAGAGAAAGGTCCTATGCTCCAAGATCAAACAAAAAGGAGAAAAAAACCAAAGCCAAGCAAAAATCAATTGCTACCTGAGAGATGGAATAAAAAGACACAAACGTCACTACAGTCGCGTGAACCAGGACCTTAATCAAGGAAGTCATACCATAAGTCACCAAAAAACATAGAAAGGTAGAGAATTTTCTGACGCAGTTCCAGACAGGAAATGAATGCTTTGAAAACTACTTGAAGCGTATAAACATCGTGTAAACATCAGAACTCACAACAATTGCACCTTCTGAGGAAAGCCAGTCACCCCTAAACACATAATCCTCAAATGCAAAAAGTTGGTTGCAATAAAACAAAATTCAGAAAGAGAGATGAATACGATAGGTATCAACAAAATCTCTATTGCCATACGAGAGTTATAAGTAGAACAGAAGAGAGAAGAAGTAATGCCTCATGCAATTTAAGCTAGAGATGGGTAAAGCAATGCTATTTATATTCTAAACCAACATTAGTTAAAATCACCGTTTTGCATAGCAATTAGGCAGCTAACAATCAATGTCATGCCTTCTTCTTCTTCATGTGTCATGCCCTCCAAGGGCGTTGACGACCAATTTCATTATTTGAGTTTTATCTGCAGCTTTTCAAAATAGGGATCTTGTACTTTGTCCAAACCATTGGCGAAGGTTCTTGAGCCATGATGTTCTACGGTGGCCTGGACTGCGCGTACCTTGTATTTTACCCTGTATTATTGTCTGCTGTAACTTGTACTTATCATTTCGGGATAACATGACCAAGGTATTCCAGTTTTCTTCTCTTTATTGTGTTGAGAACTTCTGTTTGCTTATTGACTCTTTGCAAAACCTCGACGTTAGTAATTCGATCCTCCCAAGAAATTCTCAGCACTCTACGGTAAGTCCACATCTCAAAAGCCTCCACCTTCTTACACATATCCTCCGTAAGTGTCCAAGCCTCGACGCCGTAGTACAGGATACTAAACACATAACACCTTAACAATCTGATTCTGAGGGGGATTTCCAAGTGCCTGTTGTTCAGCACTTTTTTCATTCTGGTAAAAGCTCCTCTTGCCTGTTCGATGCGGCTTCTAATTTCCGATGTCATGTCCCATTTGTAGATTACGTTACAGCCAAGGTACTTATAGGAGTTGAAGCGTTCCACCACCTCATTTCCAACTCTTAGATTCAGCTGGTTATTTACGCTGCTTTTATTTACGACGAGCCATTTTGTCTTATTAACGTTGAGTTTAAGACCCATGGACAAGCTGTGCTCTGTAACGGTTGTCATTAGTTCTTGTAGGTCTTCCATGTTCGTAGCCAATAGAACGGTGTCGTCGGCATACCTCAGGTTTTTGATCACTATGTCTCCTACGATTACTCCTATGTTATTGCCATCCAATGCTTCTCGAAATATTTTTTCTGCATAAAGGTTAAAAAGTCATGCCTTAGAAAACGCATCTAATTTTAACAGATGAGCAATATCGCGGGGCACTTTAAATATCATCTACCAAATTTAATAAATAAAACTCAAATAAACCATTAATTTTTAACGTTTCAATAAAGTTAAAGTGACTACACGTAATCTGTCATTAACTTCTACAATACGCTACCAAGACCTGCAATGATATTTCGTTTGGAGTCCACATACAGAAAACCTGACAAAGCTACCGCTTGTAATTTATAAAACCTACGGAATGACATACAAAATAATTTAGAACAATTTGATTCTAAACCAGCAAAAAAATAAATTGTTAACAAATTCGTTGCAATGCCGTTTGTGATTTATCCATTAATCTAAGAAAAGCCAGCACCACCAACCAACCAGCAAACCACCAGCCCTGTCTATTCATGAAGCCAAAAAACAAAAATCAACTACAAATATACGAAACCTAATCACGAAAAGTTTCAATACCAAGCAATATGAATAGCTTGCTTTTGCTGACGCAGTTAAGTTACGTAAAAATAATGTGTACAAATGACAACGCATCAAAAATCAAGGAATGAATATAAAGTTACTTAAACTTTTGCCTTATGTAAAATTAAGCACAACATATTAAACTAAACACAAACAAGATATTTTTTGGCGTTTGATTCAATTATAGTATCAAATTTGCTTTCCTTTGCCCGAACAACATAGCTAGAACCTGCTGCAGCTATGCAAAACAATCCAACTTTGGTCTAAATCTAAAACCAGTAAGATCAATACAAACCGCAATTGTTTACATCTACAATAATTAAAAACATCTTCCTTAAAATTTTCTTAAAATAACTAAGGTATATTAACCGTTTTGACATTACAGAACTTAGTACTTACATACAAGATAAATGAAGAGAAATAGATCAAACTCCAAGAGTATAAAATAACTAAAATGTTGTTATCAAATTTTTATTTGTTTTCAATGTATAGCGTAATAAAAGTGTTTATCTAGTATGACATGTAGAAAGAAAAAAAATTGATTACTTTGTTGTTCTGATAATGAAGCAGTAAGTATTGTGACAGTAATTTAACTTCAAAAACATTTTAGATTGTACAATTTAAGTGTTTGTTTGTGGTTTTTGTAATGAAAATGATAGCAGCTGCAGTTAAAGAATATCGTCAAAGGTTTCCATATCTGAAACATCCTAATAAAAATGTTTTTGTCTGAGAACATATGAACGAGCTACTCGACAATATTTAGAAGCAGTAGAAGATATTCTAGATGTGTTAGTAATAAGAATTAGTAATAACTGGGCATTCCACAAACACAGGTAATAAACACACTCCAGGAGTAATGCCGGAACCGGAACATCTTTAAGGTATGGATTTTTGTCGGTTTATATATAATAACCCTCGTGTTGTATTGCGCATACTTTTTGCAGATGAAGTAACAATCACCCGTGACGGCGTTAATAATACTCACAACTATTATGAAAGGTCAGACAAAAATCACGTTTCAACATTTTTCGGTAAAAAAAACCGCTTCATAGGAAACAACTATTTATTTTTTTGCAAAAAGCAAAAAAAATCAGCACTACCCAAAAACCGTTTCTTAACAGTACGTCTGCAGTAAGTAAGTTAAACAAATCAGTTAAACTTCTCGCTTTTCAAATAATTGAAGTGGCGTATAGAATTAATAATGCGGTAATAACAGAATGGAATATAATATATGAAAAAAAAAAATATGAAAAAGTACTAAAAAAGAAAATAAACTATGAAAAAATTAAGAAAGACTTTGAAAACATAGATAAAAAAACAGTACACGATTTTGACGCACTAACAACAATATTACAAAACACAATAAAACGAAATACAAAAGTAACGGAAATAAAAAGAAAAGAAAACAATGAGTGGATAAATATGGAAATAATAACAATGATACAAGATAGAAACAAAACACAAGAGAGATACATCAAAAATCCAAACAATGATGTCATTAAAAAAATATTAAAAGAAAAGAAAAAAGAAGTAGAGGACAAAATTAAGGAAAGAAAAGAAAATTACTGCAAAAACAAAATAAAAAATGCAAATGGAAATCAAGCTAAACAATGGTCGGAAATAAATAGTATGCTAAATAAAACAAAGAAAAAAACAAAACAAGAAATAACTGAAATTATAACAAAACACGGACAAAAAAAAAACAGATAAAATTGACATAGTGGACGAACTGAACAACTACTTTGCAACAGTAGGAAAAAACTTGGAAAACAAAATTAAGAAGAATGATGGCAGGAAAGCAATAACAACTGTACGAATAGAAGAAGAAGCTAAGTTTGACAAAACAACAGAAGAAAAGATAGAAGATATAATCAAACAACTGAAAATAAGAAGCGCGCCAGGAGAAGATCAAATAACCCATGACGTAATAAAAGCTATAAAAAAAGAAGTAGCACCAATACTGAAAAATCTAATAAATAAAATTATACAAACAGGTAAATATCCACAAATATTCAAAAAACAAATTATAAAACCAATACACAAAAAAGAAGAAAAATCAAAATCAAAAAATTATAGACCACTATCGCTTATATCAGTGTTAAGCAAAATAACAGAAAAAGCAATATATAACAGACTTATGACACACATAAACAAACATAACATAATAAACAAAAGACAATATGCATTTCAAAAAAACTCAAACACTATGAGCATAACAACTGACATAATACAACACATAGCAGGAAAGCTAGATGACAAACAGTATGTAATACCAATATTTATAGACATGAGGAAAGCCTTTGACACAATCGACAAAGACAAATTTATCAACAAAATGGAAATTCTTGGAATAAGAAACACAAACTTAAAACTACTAAAAACATATATTAAAAACAGAACACAAAAAACAAGAAAAAATAAAGAAGAAATAGAGAGAAACATAAATGAAGACGTTAAGAAATTAACTAAATGGTACGACGAAAACATACAAACAATAAATGAAGAAAAAACAACGTATATGATAATAAGACAAAAAAACACAATAGATATTAACATAAAAATTGAAATAAATAACATACCAATTACTAGAACAAAACAGACAAAATACTTAGGAATAATATTAACTGAGAAATTCACCTGGGATACACATATTGACAAATTATTAAAAGAAAGCGTAGCAACAATAGGAGCTGTGTATATAGCTAGGGAATGCATTACAAAAGAAACTGCATTAAGTATCTACTATTCACTATTTTTAGCAAAAATTAATTATTTAATAAACATATGGGGAGAAACAACAAAAACAAACATTCAAAAAATGCAAAGACAACAAAACAAAATTCTAAAAATAATACACAAACTACCAAAACTAACACCAACAGAAGAAGTATACAAAATAATTAACGAAACAAAGATAAACGAAAAAATAAAAATACAAAAATGCAAACTAATATACAAAATTAAAAATAAAGAAATTAAAACCAACCTCCAAATAAAACGCAACAAAGAAATTCATGGACATAACACAAGAAGAAGAAGCAACATACATGTACACACAACAAGGACAGAAAAAGCAAAACAAACAATACTAGGCAATGGACTTGTCACTTACAACCAACTGCCTGAAAGTATCAAGAAAACAAAGAGTTATAAAGAATTCAAAATTAAAATTAAAAAACACTATATATTAACAAGATCTAATTAGAAGAAGACAGAAGCAGATAAATAGAAACATAAAATGGTGCCCCGAATACGAAGCTCTGCAGCCATCCACATGGAAACGGTGTAAAGCAGCAAGTGGGAAGAAAAAACAAATAATATAAATTGTAAATATGTAAATATTATATATTAAAAACTAAATAAAAAAAAAAAAAAACCATTATGATCGATGTTACTTTCGTCATAGAAAACTTAGTTTTAATAAAAAAAAAACAAACACTGAAATTACGACTATTTGAAAGGAAATGCCTTTTCCTTTATATATTAGACTTATAGTGCAACCACTTTACAGCTTCTTTTTCCATCGCTCACATCCCATTTGACCAAGCTAAAGTGGCTGTACTGTATCAATAATTCTTTAAAATTAATTGGGTCTTCAGATATAGTTAAACTCTACACTAATTTTAAGAAATATCAAAATGATTACAATTACATGCATGTAGCATGTTTAACAACTAGAAAAATACTAAAACCGCTAAATAACATTTAAGAGCATTGTTACTCTTTTTTAATAAAAGACTAAAATATCCGAATTTTCACTCAATTAAAAAATCAAATATTTTTAGCATCTAATAATACTTAATATTACTTCACACATTAGTCTATTTAAAATTTTACTTTTAAATTAAATCTGATTATGACATGTCATAATATGCATACTAAAATACTTGTGTAAATATAAACCATGTAGGAAATGAATCACAATTTATCACAATTAGCTTAATTATACCCTTTTTTCGTACTAATTATAATATGCATCCCCCCGCCACCCGGTAATTAATCCATCTGACTTTGTGCGGTTGTACATCTCATCAATCAACCCACTCTGCATTACTCTAAAAACACGACGGCGATTTCTCATGCAATTAAATCGCGCCCCCGCGCACACTGCGAAAAAGAGTGACATTTTTCACAGCGTCACATTTAATTAAGAGCTCTTCTCGCTTCACATCAAATTCGTAGTTCGTCCTCATTAGCACTTCAGACGAGACGACTAAAGGGTTGCGACATTTCATATTAATAATCTTTGTCCCCTAACTGAAGCTTCAGTTTTGGTACATAAAACGTTTTATCTCCTGTTTAATGAAAAAATATACATCATGGAGAGCTGTTTATTTTTTGTAGGAGCTTCAAACGAAGCTGACCGCATTCTTGAGTACACAGTGTATCCCTTATAACGAAGTTAAATTCGCCCACCTGAGTAGCAGAGAGAGGATTGTCGGAATGCGACGGATTACATTATAGGGGTGAGATGGGGGTGGGTAGCCACCCACGGTAACAAATCTCATTACTGAAACGTGTATGGAACTTGGCTGCCGTGTCCCAATTTGTCAACAGGAATGTTGCGACAAGCACCCCACGCTTCGTTGAAGAGGGGACTATAATACTAGATAGGGTATAAGCAAAATCATACTAGAATCAAAACTATAGGATGATAAAGCTAAAGATTAATCAAACTTCAAAAGTTGTTTAATACGTAATATATTATAAGCAACAATGGCGAATAGAAGGGCTGTTCTTAATACACATCAAATTAGCTATTTAATAATAGTCTAGAGAAACAATTCAATTAAAACTATAAAAAAAAAAATAAGAATGGCTCACTTAATTCACATAACTCTTATTTAGTTATCCAAAGCAGAAAATATGTCTTGACCTCACATAAATGAGCTTTGATAAAATTAAAGAGGTAGACATATATCAATGTTGCAAAACCAACAAATTTGAAAACATAGCTATTCATAATATAGAAATGCATAGTGCTAGTAGAATATTGTCTGGTGTGATTAGATAATTGAAATAATTTCGCTGTGTGATTATTTCTAACGGCATTTTCTTTTGCATGCAGATATCCTACATGGATAATATGTGCATACACCAATGGATTAACTTATTACTGGTCATGTTTATAGTATACATTACTATTTACCCGCCTGCAAATATCATTCAAAACAAACAATACGATAACTAAGTTTGTAATGTTTTCTTGCCTCTTTTATTGGATATATATGAATATAATAATTACTTTAAACAATAGTTATTACAATCATTATTCGTAATACGTCAGTAGTATAATAACGGATGCATTAAAACATGCATGTACAGTTAATTAATAGACTTAACTACATAGCGCTTGTATTTAAAACATAAACTCTTTATATCCTTATAAGGAATAAAATGCAGCAGTAATACAGTTTTCATCTCAGTATTAAATTTCTTTTAGTAAAACTATTTTAATTACTGGAATATAGTTTAAAAGTATTTTATTTTTTGTTTTATATACTTTTTTTTTAATTCTAGACTATTTATTAAATGATATCAGGAGTCGCTTGCATACAAAAATTATTAAACTGTTGTGTATGTATTATCTTTGAACAACTATAGAACAGATAAAATACTCAAGAACAGTTTTAAGCGCGTTGTTTTTGTCTTTGAGACTGTTCGAACTCCTCACTATTCCATAACTGAACGATTTCAAATTAAATTATTTGTTTACAAAACTTAACGTTACTTGAGATATAGTTGATGGAGTTGACCGTTACTACGTAATATATTTATAATACATGATTGAATAAAACTATTACTATGTTTTTTTAACACTATTTATTTCGTCACATTGTGATTGCAGTTTCGGCTGAATAATATAAAAACATAGTAATTGATTAACTTAATCTTGTTACTTGAGATGTTTTTCCAAAATTGTGTATGAGTAAATTTTGATACTATCTTTTCGTTGTGATTCAGCATTTACATTTAATCTGTACCTGTATTATTATTTTTATCTATATGCTGAATTTTCGTTTTACTCATTTCTTCTAATATGCTTTTTGATCAGAGCCAAGTCTGTGTAAGCAATTGTAAGAATACTATGTTCTAGGTTTATTTGTATGATTTAGTAGTAGTCAGTCCGCTAAGTAGGTTTGGTTGATTCTTTTATCTAAATGTCGGTGTTCAGTTATTATTCAGATGATAAATATTTAATAAGAAATCATACATTGCACTAAACCAGACACACCTCTTATGCTGGAATTCATGAAAGCCAGTTAAAGGAACGGTTGATTAAATTTGACAACCGCAAAACTATTTACAGTAATGCTACCACAAAGGCAAGTTTGACACAATATATAACTATAAATAAAATAAATAAATAAAAGGAAAATCATATTTGATACTAACTCAAAGTCAATATCAAGTATTTATATTGAATTAATCAAAATAATTTTAACAGTTTATCAAATGTTGAGGTTATGTTGTCACATTTAACGCTAATGAACGTTAATCAGCTTTCATGAATTCCACCATTAAAATATTAAATTTTTTGAAAAAATTTAAATTGGTTGGCAAATAGTGTAGATTTATTAGTTTTAACTTGACATAAATTTGCATATACGGGAAGCGCCACCCTTAAGAAGTATACATTATTTTATATACTTTTTAACAATTAATTTCTCAATTTGTACAAGATTTGTCCATTGTATTAGAATTATTTCATTAGTTTAATAAAGCTTGTCTTTTCAGCAAATTACAAATTTAAGGTTTGGTAAACTGGTTTAATTGAATGAAATTATGTTTATTGTACACAACCAACTATAAAAATATACACACGTTTTGACAAGTTGTAGAGTGCCGATAAATCTAATTTTGTTTTTGTGTAAAAAATAAATCATAATTGTGTAGGAGGCAACATTAAGCACAACGTTTGCATCAAAAGTAGCACTTTCTGACAACAGTTTTTCGCGTTTTACTCGAATTCCTTGATTCAGGACTACACAAACCGATTTAAGTACGTAAATATTTATTAAATTACCCATCTTTTGGAACTAGTTTCAGTTTGCTCCGTTGAGTTTTAGTTTTTTTATACTAACGACAAAACGAACAAAACATTTTCAAGAAAGTTGCCATTTTCTGACAGTTTTTAGCGATTTACACAAACACTTCAATACCGGCCTACATAAACCGTTTTAAGCACGTGACTACATTACATTGTGTATTTTCTGAGACTAGTTTCAGTTTGCTCCGTTAAGTTTCAGTATCGCAACGACGTTTTCATCCAAAGTTTAATTTGATTTTAGCCGCCGCGTTTTACTCATCTTGCGTAAAATTCAAAATGATATTCACTCTCTAACAGTTTTTCAAATTTTACACAAACACTTTAATTTAAGAATACATAAACCGATTTAAGCACAAAAGTCTACTTTGAATTGCGCATTTTGTGACTAGTCCATTTAGTCCATTTAGTTTTAGTATTCTAACAATAGACACAAACACAACATATGCACCAAAAGCTTTCATTTTCTAAAAGTTTTTGCGTTTTACACGAACACTTTGAACCGGGCACTCATAAACCGATTTAAGCACGTAAATCTACATTAAATTGCGCATTTTTTGAAACTAGTTTAAGTTTTATAATTGAAGTTTTAGTATCCTATCGACAAACACGAACACACGTTTGCATCAAATGTACCACTTTCTAATAGTTTTTCGCGTTTTACTCAAACACTTTTAGGCCTGCCAACATAAACCAATTTAAGCACTTGTATCTTCATTAAATTACGCATTTTTGAAACTAGTTTGACAACACAACATTTGTATCAAAAGTGCCACTATCTGACTCTTTTTTCGCAATTTCGCAATTTACTCGATCACTTTGAACGAGGCCTATATAAACCAAGTTAACAACGTAAATCTTTATCCACAAGGGTCGAGCCTTAATGTTAACAAAACCTCGCCGCGCCAGATTTTGTCAGCCAGTTCCATCATCAGGATCAAGGCCACAACATCAACTTTGCTTTCACCAAGAACAGAGACATAAACTACTAAAAAAAATCTGCCGTGGATAATAACTGTTAAGCTCCATCTTAAAGCCGTAATTCCCTAAAAAGACAGCCCAAACCCTTGCACAAACTCCATATTAATCATTCTAGGCATCAACACTGTCTCAATAAATAAAAACGCCCTAATCCTACAGACCAGTCAACCTCAAATAAAAAAACTTAAATGAATAGCTCACCTCAACACCTCTCAAACCGATAAAACCCAAGCAAGACCTGAAAAAAAAAACCTGCAGCGAGTACCTCCCACGCCAAGTATCCAACCGACTTTGCAAACAAGCCAAAATTTGCCAGCTATATCAAGCTCACTGTAGCGCCTTGAACAAAACCAACAACTTCCCCGCTCTGACACCGGATCTGCAGGTACCCGATCTGATCCAAACCCGGAAATTAAACTTAAACCAAGCAGAGGTTAACCACCACCACAGGCCAACTTGATTTCTTTGCTACTAGAAGAAGACTTGAAACCCTAGCAGCACCAGATTGACTGGAAAGAACTACGTCCCCGCACATAACCATTATATAACCGCTCCTCATATTGAACAAAATAAGACAATGTTTTCACTGTACTTGTTTAGTTTATCTACTTTAGGATTTCCATTGTTTTCATCTGCAAGCTTTGAACTAGTGCAATTATTTAAATTTATATTTTAAGTTTAACTCCTTCATAAGGCATTATGATTTATAATCAGAATAAAAATTGTACTTTATTAGAACCTGATTGCAAAGATATAAAGCAAATTCTGGAAGCAATTAAAAAAAAATCCTTTTTTCTTACAAGCTATTTTCCATTGTTGACCAACAAATCATCTTTTTATGTTTGTTGTTTGTTTTTGAATAAAAAAGTAAACCTGTATGTTGCAGGAAAGATTTTAGTGCAACGCAACATTCCCGAGTTGTTTAAATAAACAATTAATTTGCCACCCGCACTAGCAGTCCAACAATCAGGAGGCCTTGTTGCAAACATGAATCCCGCAACAGGAGTGGCCTTAATGTTAACAAAATCCCGCCAGAACTTGTCAGCCAGCTGCACTGCCTGCTTTAAGGGCACAACAACAACCAAGAACATAAGATACTAAAAAAAAAACTTTTTATGTTTTCACTCCTTGCGGCAATTTCTAGAGGGAAACCATGCCCAAAACCACGCTCAAACCCTACATCTCAGGCATCACCACCGAATCAACTTTCAGACACCAATACCACCAAAGAAAGTCTACAAAGTCAACGACTAAATTGTACATTTTAGTTCAAACTCGAACCAACATCAACCTCTTATAATCTAAACTAACTAAAAAAATCCACATACGTTTTGATACACTAAGCAAGAATTCTCGGAGTAAAACAGAAAACTTATACTTACATATAAAATCCAAGTTTGACCTGGAGAGAAATCCCAAACTGTATAGCCTTAAAACCTATTTTCAAAAGTTTAAAGAGAACTGGCAATCCTCACCAAAGACGTCCAACGGTTGCAACTCAGCATAAAAAAACAAACCAAAATTTGCCTGCTATACCAAGCTAACTGTAGCTCTTTGTTCATTATCCAACCCTGGATCGGATCATGTTTTAAATGATCAACCTAGGCGGCCCAAAAAAGTGCATAAGAACTAAACTCAAACCTAACAGAGATTAACTCCACCACTGGCTAACATCTCACTTCTAAACGCAAACCTAGAACCCTATTGGACAAAACTCATAAGGCAGCACCAGATTGACCTTAACCTGCGCTCAGGAACCCACGTCTAGAGAAAACCACGTTCCCCAAATCGCCCCATCTTCAAATCAAAATTCCCTGGAAAGAAACTCGTTTCCAGAATTTCGTAGCAAAAACTTTCTGTGATCCCCGCGTCTTAGATGGCGACAGCCAAATTTGCTGTACATAACATATTTTCAATCGCCTGAGTTGACTGCAAGAAAATTCCACAAAAACTGCACTCGACAATTTAACTGCCCGCCCGCCCACCCAAGCAATAGTTAGCAAGGGATTTATTGTTAAACAATTCTCTGATGTCTAAATGACAATTGACGTTCATTCTCTTGTATATAAAAGCTACAAGAACACAAAAGGTAGAGAAAACATAGAAAACTAACACTTGGGTGGTAGATAGGTGGGTCACAGTAGAAGAAGCTATCCTCCCTCAATTCAAACTTGATGCCCGACCACCCACCCAAGCAATAATTAAAATGACATTTGACGTTCATTCTCTTTTTATATAATAGCTACAAGAACACAAGAGGTGGAAAAAACATAAAATCGTTTGTTGACCAACACTTGAGTGGGTAAATGGGCTACAGTAAAAAAAATACCCGCTCACAATTTTAATGTCTAAATAACATTTGACATTCATTCTCTTGTATATAAAAGCTACAAAAATACAAGAGATAGGGAAAATCCTTTGATGACTAACATTTGGGTAGATGAGTGGGTCACAGTAGAAAAAGCTATCCGCTCTACATTCAAACTTGGTGCCCGCCCACCCACCCAAGCGTTAGTTAGCAAAGGATTTATTGTTAAACAATTCTCTGATAGTTAAATGACATTTAATGTTCATTCTTTTGTTTAAAATGGCTACAAGAACACAAGTGAAAGAACATTAGATTTTTTGATAACTAACACTTGAGAGGGTAAGTCTACACTAAATTTAAATAGTGGACAGGTAACTTCTTCTACTGTGTTCCCCACCTCTTGTGGTCTTGTAGCTATTATATATACAAGAAAATAAATGTGAAATGTCATTTAGACATCAGAAAATTGTTTAACAATAAATCCTTTGGGCACCAAGTTAAAATGGAGAGCAAATAGTTTCTTCTACTGTGACACAAACCACTATGACTCCTTCTTCAACTTCCTCTCCTCTTGTTTAGCCATCATATTAATTAAAATGGTGGCGAATAGTTTCTACTACTGTGACACAAACCACTATGACTCGTTCTTCAACTTCCTCTCCTCTTGTTTAGCCATCATATCATTAACTTGGACTTCGTTTGTAAGAATTTATAAAGCTTTTTTTTGACAACAATTCAAGATTGTATCTCTGCCCATATAAAGTTCAATTAACCCAAGAACAAACATATAACGACGATAAGTCCCGTGTATTCGCTGACTAAGCTCTAAAAAAGTTGGAGGCCAATCCAACAAAATATCAGATTTAATGACGAAGCTCTTTTTTGGTTAATTTTCAACAAAATTGACAATAGAAACCAAGGTAAATTTATCAAATTCGACACTATTCCGGAAAAATCATCAGTACATTTTTTTTAAACAGATCTAGGAAGACTAAATATAAATTTTCTATAGCCTAGATTAGATAGTATAGATGATAGATATCACACATGTTTGTATTGTAAAACATACAGTTTAAAAAAACGGCGCTACATGTCATTCCAAACAGGTTAAACTAAATGTATTAAATAAGAAGTTCTCGAAAGCTTCGCTAAATAACATGAAAAAGACGGCAAAATCAACTAACCAAAGACTAACACCACTTAAGTTATTGTTGATTAAAAAAAAGTAAAAAACAAACTATACGACGTTTGTAAGTAAAATCCACAAATGTTTATTATTTAATTTAAATTAGAACTTTATTCTGCATAGTCTCTGACCTATATACTGTTATATTCAATATTCAAATAAACTTTTATTCAAAACAAACTAACATCTAAGCAGCTTATTGCTGACGTACTTGGCTACTACCGTAGAAATATAAACAAATTATGCCCCGCTGTAACCGCCTTACGGTTTTTTTTAACTTTTTTCCAAATCGCAACAAATGCATTTAAAACAAAATAAACAATAATTTAAAAGCATTTGTGATATGATCGCAGATGTTTCCACAAAAACAAAAAGTTACAAAAAATCATTTCTGATAAAAAGCGGCTACATATTATCTTAATATTGATTTTAAAATTTCCACATTATGGATAACCGCCAAATTTCATTTCTATTAATTAATTAATTAATAATAGTTGAATTAATTGTTTCGAAAATGAGTAATTTTGGTCAATTTTATCATGTAACAATACAAAATAATTAATTATTACCGACTCATACTTTTGTATTAATATGCCAACAGATTTAATAGAACCCAAATTGTTATGCTGACTATAAATAATTACATTCGGTTAATATATAACTATTACTATAATGCTATACCATTTGTATTACAGACAAATTGCATTCCGTGTGACCAATAAGATTTACTAAAATCCCACAGCATTTCATAATCCATCATTCCCACCCAAGACATCACCACAATCTCTGCATTCCATTCCATACCCCCACAACAAAACCCGTGCACGCAAGATGCTTTATATATTTATTAATGCGCTTCTTAACAGCCGTAGATTTCAATCCGCTAGTGCACGGAAATTGCCTTTAAGTAAGTCTGCCTGGAAAACGAAAAGCTCTAGAATTATTTAAGAAGCAACCCAACTACAATGCCTCCAGAGAGAGTCGCTAGGGGTTAATAAATAACGACGGAATAATCCCCAACTCTTCGTTTAAAGCGACTGCACTTCATCGGGACGTAAATTAAACTAAGAGATCACGAGTACTCCCCTTTTGTTACTGCGGGATTGTTTAGTGCAGGTGTTGATGGTTTTCAGTATAATTGAGCTTGAATGAGACACGACGCGAATGGGTTTACAATTTCGTATTGAATGAAAGCTTTCAAGGTATAAAATAAAGTTGAAACGAGTTCATTGGAGTAGTTGAGAAGCAAATAACAAGAGGATTTTAAAAGCTTTCATACACGATAAGGATAAAAAGGACGAAGCGCAATATAAGTAATCATGTAATATTAAAGCTTTGATGTTGATAAACAATTTATCGTTTTATTTATTATTAAATTAGCAAGAGTTGTTTGAGCTATAGTTTCAACCACAAAAACATAATAAAATCAAAGAATTGATCGATTTAATTTTATAGCTTAGTATTTTCTACTATGATTTTTATATTTAAATTTTGTGTTCATTTCCATCTTTTCCACGCACTTTTTTATATGCGTTTGTTTCCCGAAAAGATTTATGAACTCCCCGTTTTGGAATTGAGTGTGCCCCGGGGCCCATGTGTGCATGTGTGTGCTTTATGGTCCCGTGAAAATTTGAATATAAAAGACACACGTTTTGTCACCCCGCACGAGCGCCAGTGTATTATAATAAAAGAGGGTCGAAAATGTGAGTCGCAGGTGCGCTATCCGTGGACGGGTCGTTACAGTTCCCTCTGTGAAAATCTGAATAATTCTTTTGTTTCTATCTATACGAACGGGATTTATATCAAGATTCTGGGGGTGAGACGTTTATCGTCTCCCGCGGTTACACTTTTGACGAAGTTACTTGAAAATTTATGATTTTATGCTGCCATTTCTTATCGCCCGTTGCGTGTCATCTTTTTTTATAGTCTCATTTACATTTTATTTTTAAAAGCGAGAGCGCTGGAGAAAATGGCAAATTGGGATTTTTCTGTGCGATTTAAATGTTAAATTGTGCTTGGTATAAGTTAAAATGTCTAATAATGGAAACATGAAAGCACGGTGACAATTGTAAACAATGTACAACATTTCTTAATGGTGATTTACATTCAAAATTTCATTTAGAAAATATAACCCGTTTGTTACGTTTAATAAACCTTATTTTTGTCTTTAAATTTAATATCATATACAGTTACTTTTTTCACAAGAATATTCATGCCTGATATTAATTAAGACTTTTTAACTTATTCAGTTGTGCTCCTGCTCAACAAGAATAGGTATATAATAAAGACTGTTATCTAAACAACTACCTTAACTTCTGTTTTGTTCTTACCAAAAACATCAACTATAAAAGTAGCGATAGCAAATCAAATAAGACTAAACATAAATGAGTTAGTACCGATCAAAGTGTGCGCTAGAACATAGTAAAAAAAAACATAAATCTCATAGGGTATCTGGAAACTGCCAGAGAATATGGAATCCAACCACACGTACTTGGGATGGGAGAAACATTGAAAGGAGGCGATAATATAAAAATGCAAGCGGGGTGTGGTTGGAAAGTTAACTTATTAAGAGAAGCTCTACAGAAATATAAAGATGATACCTAAAAAATAATACTCTTCACTGATGGTTATGATGTGATATTTTTAACTAACAGACAAGAAATCGTCGCTGCTTTCAAGAAAACCGGCGCTCACTATTTGTTTGAAGCCGAATCTGCTTGTTGGCCAGATAAAACTTTAGCAAGTGAATATCCAGAAGTCAATGTTGGTAAACCGTATTTAAATTCCGGACTTTACATGGGTTACATCTCCGATATCTTGAAACTTCTTGAGAAAGAAAATATCGGTGACCAAGACGATGACCAACTATATTTCACTAAGGCCTTTAATTTAATTTAATTTAAATGGTTCAAAAAATAAACTAGAATGATCTCCAATTGATGTAAAAAAAGTTTGCTGAATACCATTTAAAGAATTGTATGACACAAACTAGTCCACTAATTTTTCCATGGCAATGGTCCTTCAAAGATTCATTTGAATTCATTTGCTAATTACTTGTCAAGAGCTTGGAATCCACAAGACGGTTGCAAGCATTGTAAGGAAGGCCATATTAACTTTGAGGATGAAAATATGCCTATTGGTCTTACATCATTATTTATTGAAGAACCTACACCATTCATGGTAGAGCAAATGGAAAAACTCAAAGCTCTAGATTATCCTAAAAATAAAATGCATTTGTTCATACACAATTATGTAAAATTCCATGCAGATGATGTCAAAGCATTTGTTGATAATCATTAAATAGATTATATCAGTATTAAACAAATATTACCAGATGATGGTGTAAATGGACTGCTAGGGATCTTTCACTTGATCATTGTGTTTTGAAAAAGTGTGCATATTACTTTTCCGTCGATTCTGTTGCTCATCTCGACAATCACAATCCAGATACATTGAAATTGCTTGCTGGACAGAATAGGACAGTAGTGGCTCCTATGTTAACACGTCCAGGAAAAGCGTGAAGCAACTTCTGGGGTGCTCTTACTACAGATGGATTGTTTACTCAAGTTCAAACTACTAGTTAGAAACCATAAATTTCAGTAACCCACTCAGATTGAATTCATCGTCTAACATAGTGACAGACGCTCTAACGCTCATTGCATTCATCGTCCCTTTTTGTAACATAAAAACTTCTAAGGCATGCAAAGAGAAAAAACTTCCAATCTCTTCTTAACCAACTATTGAGCGGATGTGTAAGCACTCCAGTTCAAACTACTTAAAGATAATCATAAACTAAAGTGATCCACCCTGCCGCCCAAGTGTTAGCAATCAAGAGGTTAAAAATTACCTCCTCCAAATAAGAAAAACTTCCAAATCTTTATTGACAAACACTAGAGCGGGCATAATATGGAGTAAACAAACCACCCGCCCAAGTGTTGATCAAAAGATTAGATATCACTTCCTTCTTAGACAAAAACTTTTAACGCTTGCAAAAAAACAGGTGGATATGCACTCCAGCTCAAAACAATTTGATAATAATCATAATCTAGACCTTCAAACCGTTTAAGTGTTGATCATAATTTTTTTTTATTTAAGCTTCTCCTCCATTAACCAAAAAACTACCAATTCTAACACTTGCAGATTAGATAATCTTCAAAATCTTTAATAACAACCAGTCCAGTTCAAGCTTCTTAAAGATAATCATGACCTAAAGTGATACACCCAAGCGCACAAGTGGTCATCAAAAGATGTATATGAGCTTGCAAAGAGAAAAAACTTTCATAATAACAAACTCTTAGGTAGGTAGGTCAGAACTCAAGTGTTGGTCACCAAAATAGTAGATATTACCTCCTCCTCTCACTAAAGAACTTCTAACACTTGCACAAACCTCCTTCTTAGCAAATTCTTAGGCAAGTAGGTATGTACTTTAATTTGAAAAAAACTTATTAGTAATTATAATTTAGAGTGACCCTTCCAACTGCATCAAGAGATTGATGCTACCTTCCTGCATTAACTAAGGAACTTCCAATTCTAACACTTACAGATTAGATAAGCTTCAAAATACTTGATAACAACCACCCCAGTTCAAACTACTTAAAAGTGATCATAACCTAGAGTGATGCACCCACCCGCCCAAGTATTGGTCATCAAAAGATGTGTATCAGCTCTTTCTTCATGGACTTTTTGTACAACTTTTAACGCTAACAAATTCTTAGGCAGGTGGGTAGACACTCCAGTTCAAACCACTCAATGATAATCATGATTTAAAATGACCAACCCAACGACCCAAGTGTTGCTCTTTTCACTAATAAATTTTTAACACTTGCAAAAAAGAGAAACTTCCAATTCTTTGATAACAAACATTCAGGCGCGTAGTTGAGCACTTCAGTTTAAAATACTTGATGATAATCATAATCGGAAGTGACACACCCAGCCACCCAAGTGTTCGTCATCAGAAAATTAGTTATCATCTACTTTTTTTCTTTGAAAGAAACAGTACTCAATAATAATCTTGATTTATAGTGACCTACCCACCAAAAATTCAGAACAAAGTGCCACCGCTACTCGCGTGTAACACCTATGCCCAACAACAAACTTACATCGCTGCCCTTGTCAACCAACTTGTTTGCCAGAGATCAACCACGAAGACGGTCCTAAAAGAAGCAGAAGTTGTCCCTGCTAAGTGCACCGGCAGCACTTCAATTGGACCACTTATTCGGCAGCCTCCAAGCATTGTTTAATGTTCTCTAAATTAAGACCTCATGTGGACCTCAAACACTCAAAAACAAAGTACGCAAGTAATTTCTCCACCTGCTAATTATTACTTTTTTGCCCGTAGAAAGCAAGAACACCCACGCAAAACCAAGAAACAACCGTGACTGAGTTATCACAGACCCGGACCAACAACAATTATTTACCCCACTTTCGCAATTCTGCTACCACTTCTATCTTCCAAGTTTCACGGAAGGCCGTGCGCCCTTCTTGTAGAACACCCACGCAAAACCAAGAAACAACCGTGACTGAGTTATCACAGATCCGGACTAACAACAATTATTTACCCCACTTTCGCAATTCTGCTACCACTTCTATCTTCCAAGTTTCACGGAAGGCCGTGCGCCCTTCTTGTACTTGTAATGTCTTTGCACTTTTCCCCCGAAAAACAAAAATAAAATATTAAAGTCAAAACCTTCTTGCGTAAGATCACGTTGTGGTGAGCGCAGATCTTTCAAACACATTACTGTCTTATCAAAAAGTCATTATCGAAAAAATCTCATCCGAAATTTAGTCACTAAAGCTTTGTACATTAGTTATTTGTCATTGACCTCAAATCCAGCTTCCGAGTGCGCGTATTCGTCTGAGTCGTCGTTGGCAACGAAGCACTGGGTTTCCTTTAAGCAGGAGCACCTGAGCCTTAAAAAAACTGAAGTCATCCTAGAGCAGCCCCAGAAGTTTCACTCTATGGGGTTCCAAGTCCGCGTCTATAAGTGAAAAAATCTTGATGGCCGGTAGTTGTGTTCAGCTTGTGCTGGGTCCGGGTTCCATTTCTGAATGCTCGTTTAGGTCGATAAAATCGAATGCAATAAGATCGTAAGCCGGTAGAACCGGTGTCAAGCCGGCGGCGTCGGTGGGCTTGTTTGGGTAGCTGCGGTCAGTATTAGCTCGATAGGGTGCATCGTGCATTTGTTGATTTAGTGCACGACAGTAGAAGTGCTCAGCGTGCCTAGTCGGTCGTATTTGTTAAAGATAACGTGTGGTTCTTCAACAACCACCACCAAACAAAATCAACGCCTACAAGGCTCGTGCAAGATGCGCACTTTTAATGACTTCTCGAAAACGTCACCTCTAAGACACAGTGAGATAAAAAGACAACAATATGCAAAACTTCATGCTACTCCAGGAGGAGGGAAATTCAGTCTTTTACAGATTCCCTTCCTCAGCCACAAAAAAAGTCGGTGCTGTTATTTGCTAAAAACTTCAAACTCCAACGCTTTTCCTCAATGACTGAAGACACTAGACTGGACCACGTCAAAAGGGTTCATTAAAAAGTCAATGATTTCTTAGAGGACACTGACGACAAAGCATCGTTAAATAGCGTTAGACTTTTTCGAATCAGAGAAATATTCTCAAAACTAAAAACTCAATCTGCTCCTGGCCCTGACAGGATTTCAAACAGAACATTTAAATCTTTCTTGCATAAAACAATAATGGCCCTCACCAATATTGCTAATGCAATTCATAGCACCGGCCACTTCCCAAACACTTAAAAAGCCTCACGTCATATAGATTCCAAAACCTGGAAAAGACTAGTTTCCTATGTAAGTCTTAAGTAAGATCATAGAGAGAGTGATTTTGAACATAATCCAAGACCACACAAAATCTAACAATATTCTCACCGCCCACCAACATGAGTTTCGACAGAACTACTCTGCATGTCCATTATATAAACCGAGTGAACGACAACATTTTCAAAGGTTTCGCATTAAGAAACATCCCGGGATTAGTCTTTTTCGACGTTAAACAAGCCTTGCACATCTAGCACAATGGTCTACTTTTAAAAGTTTACAGACTCAAATTTCCTCTGTGACTTATAAAGCTAATAATTTCATACCTAAACCGCATAAATCTGTCAGTTAAACTTCTGAACGACGTTCCTATTCAATGGTCCGATGCTACCCAGACAAATAAAATCAATTTTACGCATTCAAACTGCAAACTCACCTCGATCGTCTCAAAGCCTTCCAAAATCTATCGTGGCTCGTAAAACCCCATGTTATTTTTGAAACACAAAAATTTGTAACAATCTCGGTATATCCTCGCTGCGCCAACTCATCAAAATTTTTGCCAAAAAGTACTTTGACAACCTCGGCGGTTCTCCCAAACTCGAATATGGCCAGATTTGTTGAGCAGACAAAGATTAATATTCCTATAGAAGACCGAGCAATATCATCACTTTCTAAAGTGGCTTACACCACAATCCCACCTTACACCGCATAGAGCGTCGTAACCAACTATAAAATACAATCTCTAAACAAAAAGTATATAAGCCAGGAAAAGTTTAGTCTGTAGCCACTATTCTCCAGAGGGTAAATCAGAAGATGTGCTTGCGGTAGTTAGTCACAATCACGGAAGTACATTAAATTGTGAAGCAACAAGCAAAATCCCCTACTTAAGTAACCAAACAGAATCACAACAACAACCCTTGCAATGGACTGGCTAACAAGAGTAATGGAAACTACCTGCACACCAACAAACGCCCCACTCGCATGCCAAAGAAACGATTTACCACCACCACGTACACCACATGCGTTTGGCGGCATTGCACACACTGCCCTTGGAGTTGTAATTCAAGCAACCACGAGAACGGACCTGGAAGTCCCTGATGCAAAGAACAATCGCAACAGCTTTAAAGCTTGTCAATACCAGGAAATTGACAAAGACCAGGTGGAAAGCAAAACAGAAAAAAATCGAAAAGTCTCCGTCTCCGCGCATCAAAACTGGAACTTATCGGCCGGATTTGGTGTATCAACGGCATCTCTGGATGTTTCCCCTTGTCGCGGTCGTTTTCAGGTCCCAAATCTTATTATAGTCATAGTAATATTATGCTTCTTTATATTTCCAAAAATAAATTAAACATTTTTTTGACTCAGTAATAATTGCAGTAATTAAATCTCAATTGTTAAAAACTTAATTAAAAAAAATACCTGAGAAACTGCAAAATAATTTTTAATAAGTTTCAACGCAAAAATAGAATTTTGTTTGGTTATTTATTGGAAACAAACCAAAAAATATTTAAAAATAAAACTAATCTTGTAAGTATTTATTTTTATATTTAAATTATTCAAACTTTTTTTGATCAAAATAGTTCATCAAAACGGTTTATTTTTCGTTCAAGAAAATTTAACATGACTGGATGATATCAAAGCCAAAACTCATTTCGTTTCTGTGAAAAAAAGTTTGACCGTTTGACCAAAAAGATTAATTTATTAAATTTTGCTGCAACTCGCCTTCAAATATGAGAATCCCAACTCTCTAATCGTCCCAGATCAGGTGTGTGTTGGCCCTTTGTAGCCAGTCAATGCAGCTCTAAAGTCCTTCCATGGTGCGTGTTTCTGATAGGAAAGCAAAAGAATTGTTGCATAGTCGGTTAATGCGGTAAAACTCGTTAGCAAAAAATTGTGCCGCAAAGTTGTGTGCATAGTAAGGCCACGCCCATGGCGGACCGCAGTCCGTTGACAGAATTCAAACAGATCCGCCTGGTCGTAGACTATCGCCACGACCGACAAGCATAACAAAAACATCCAGAAAAACTTCCGCAATCAGCAAAAAGACATTCCGACCCTTAAGAACGATTAACTCGACCAAGGCAAACCCGCCAACTCTAAACTCCATCTTCAAGAGAACCACTGAAACCCCAAATCTAACCTAACTTCTAACAAAAAAAAAGTCAAAGATAAAAAAAAACTAAGGAAAGTTATTTCATTGATATCTAAACTAACAGGCCAGCAGCCACCCCACTGCAGGTGCCTTAAGCTCCTTCAGCGCCAGCAGAACCATTAGTCACTAATCAACCTCTTCGTCATTACCTGCAAATGAAACAACTCGACCTCCTCCTATTACAAGGTGTAATAAAAAACAAAATTTGAGGAGTTGTTTGCACAATTCAAACTAATAAACATTAAAATCAAACACGCCGTAAACGTGGTCTTCGGCATCCAAATGCATCCGATCTGATTCGGATTTTTGTAATGTAATAAAACATTGTAAAAACAATGATATTCGCCACTACATGTATCAGGTTAAGTCTGAACAGAGACTTAAAAACGTTATTCAAAATATATCCAACTGCATCCAAGCTGATGTGATGCAAACAGAGCTTATCGCTCTCAAACCACACTCAATAACGCAAATGGAAAGGGATGGAAAATAATTTTAAATATTGCAACATGCGCCGCGTGAAATGAGCCGCACACCGCAAGCTGCAAAGATTGCCCAGTTTAACTAAAACTGAAAGTAAGCCAAACCAACAGCATAGCCCATAGTAAGCCAGCTTCTCAAAGCACACGTCCACTTCACCTCTGAATACTCCCTACGCTTGCAAAGAGCAATCCTATACGAAAAAGGCGCAACACGCAACTCTTTCAGTCAGAAATCAACTGTTACTCCGCTTAGCTCAAACAAGTGATGCTGATTTTATAGAAATATATTTATCTTCAGTAAAACTAGAACAGCCAACTTATGTGCATAATAAAATTTCTAGCTTGCAATAAAATATCAGATAGATAAGAAGATCCTTGTTACATATTGATGTGATTGAAATTCCAGCAATCATTCACGCGAAAGGTGAGAGGCTTTAGAAAAACTACCCTCCTAAAGCTAGAAAGAAACAATAGTACAATACTGCCAAAAACCCTCAATACTGGAGCTAAATAAAAAAAAATCTTCTTAAAAACAATAAGCTGCAAGCGTACACAAAGCTGCAAACCCGCATGTAGAATGGGCTAAGTTGTTCTGTCATTTATTCCGGATATCAAGATCAATCCTGTACAAACTTGAGATCTATGCAGACAACGGATGGATCTAATACCGACAATCAGTTATTAAAATTTTGTCACACATCAACACTGCTAAATCTGACAAAGACAATGTAGTTAATTGATACCAAGTAGGATACTAATATTATGTAAAAATGAGTTTAAACTTTTTCGATATAAAATTTAGCTATATTTAGTTCTGGTATTTGCATTAATTGTCGCATGACCACCCAGAACAACCCAGACACCGATCAGAAAAATTCACAATAAACTTAGAACAGTAGTAAAAGATGCCCATTCCAATGATTTCAAGTTTGAAACTTGCTAATAATTGTTTAAACATTTTTTTTTTTAATTTGAAATGAAGTGGCTTTTGATTAAACTCAATTCGTAATTAAAAAAAGCGTTTTTAATGTTCACTATCAACAGGTACAAAATACCACGCGCTTAGTAAGTATAGTAATAAATACATAATAATCTTTCTATTTCTCAATAAACGATATTAAACCATTTTATTGAATTTAATAACAAAATTACAAACATTTAATACTATAATATATGGATTGCATTAGTTGTTGTTAACAGACGTACCGGCTCTGGTTGTAAACACTTAATATTCATTCCTAATAAAGAAGTTATAACGTTGCATTCATCACAGATTCCACAATAAAATCCTTAGCATTGCTATTCTAGGGAAGTAATAAACTTATTTCATATTTACTGTAATACTTGCAATTCGACATAGAAGCAGAATACAGGAAAAACATGAAAAAAATTACTCACCGTTTTGTATGTAATATATATGAAAATCTTACCTGAAAATAAAAGAAAAGTTATATTAGAATTTATGTAATAAATAATCGTGTGCATGTGTTGTGTTTCAGTATAATATTTATAGCTTCTATATATAATATATGCGTAAAAAGAAAAAATAAATAAAATAATCAAAGGTTGTCAATCAAAGCTTTTTCTTTGGTGCACTGGGGACGTATATAATTAATTCTTATCGTGTAAGAGGCACTTTTTCTAAAAAATAGATTAAGGAATATATGCATTTCCTTGATGCTTGTAAGTAGCCGCTGCAATACATTTTCTTGCCTAACCATTTATAATTGTTTTGATTTAAATATTAAATTGTATTAAATTGTATTATTCGACTATCTTTAAACTAGTGTGTTTATAGCATCGCTCTATTATAGTATCGTTGTATTGTACGTTAAAGATTCCGGTTTTCCTACATTTCAAGGATTTTAAAGACCAAAACGGTACTATGAATTGATTTGCGCACGCAAGTATAATACTATTATTTCTTCATTACGAATGCGTATGAAAATATGTATATGGGTATCATGTCATAACAAACTAACATTTTTTTCTCGCTACTAAAAGCTGACTATTATAAACATAGTCTCATGCTTCTATTTTCTTATAATATTGTTATTATCTTCGCATATAAAGCTTCAATATTTGTAATTCAGTCATTAGCGTTAATTTCAGTAAACTTTTGTTACTTAAATTGTTCTAATGAGGCGGTAAAGAAGATGAAAGGATAAACTTGCAATGCGTGCTGATCTAATATCGCATCATCTTTTGCGGATTATGATTTAACCTTTACATCATTTATTTAAGCGCCAATTTAATCTGTTCTGTGAGTTCAAAGGAGCAAAAGTAATATTGAAGTTAATGAAATAAACTAACATAATAACAGCAATAAAGTTACATATTTCAAGAAAATCATTAGGAAAATTAGAAATTACATCATAATGTTTAATAAGAGTATTATTATAGTAGAAGATGCAACATTTATAATGGTAATAGAATTAATGACTTATGCAAGATTTTACTTGATGTAAAAGTTAATGGAGTTCCAAAATAGTATAAAAAATATATGTTATGTTATTAAAAATAAATAATAAAGTTATTCATTCATTCATTAGTGTGCATTGCATCTCATTATTTGAAGAGATTATTTGGATAAAATTGCATTTGCTTAAGTCAATTAAAAATTTAAAAAAAAATCTGTTAAATAAAACAAACTTTTCTTAAGCCTACGCCAGTATACATGCTTTTAGGAGTAACTCTATCGCTCTTTAGTATTGGACAACATGATCTTTCTACAAAAAAAACTCCCGGCTTATTCTTACAAAAAACATTGTTAAGGTGGGCCATCGGTGAAAACATCCAGACTATATGTCAGAGTAAAAAAAAAACAATTTTCCATATTATATCAACAGAAGTCAATATAGAATTATTTTGAAATATTAAAAAAGAGCCATTTCAGCAACAGAAGTATTGACCGCAGAACAACATTTTCAAGTAAACCATTATAGAGAATCGTCTCTTATTTAATTAACAACAAAATTCAAAAAATATACGGCAGTATTCTCAGAATATATATGTTTGGAGCACATGACAAAAATAGACAATAATATAGACAGTCAAAGATATTATCTACCACATCACGCGGTGTTTAAAGAAGCCAGCATGATAACAAAATTGAGAGTTGTGTTCGATGCATCAGCAGAAACCATTACCGGAATATCGCTCAATACCGCATACACAATATATTGAAAAAAATGTACCGGCAATTTTCAGTATGAAAAGATGATAAATGATTTCAAATAATTTTGTAGAGAGATGATGATAGCAAACTTGCAGAATATGAATTGACAACTATCACGTTTAGAACATCATCGGCTCCAATTTATGCCGTGCAATGTTTACCCCAACCAGCAAAAGACAAGTCTAGTAGTTTCACAAAGCGTCATAAATGATCAAAACTAATATGTACGTTGACGATCTAATAGCAGGTTTTGCAGACAAACAAGCTAGTTCGGCACAAAAAGAAATTAACCAATTACTACGCAGTAAAAAACTTATTTACGAGTAGGCCTCCAAAAATCAGAAAGTTCTAAAAGATCTTCCCAAAAGCAGTATAAACAAACAAATACAATTAGACGATGATACAATACTAAACACTTGTTTGGAATACGCACACTGATTCCATTGCATACAAGGTGTTTCAAAACATGTGTCGAAAAATAAAGAGTGGGATTTCTTGGCTAATTTTAAGAAAAAAAGTTCCTATTAACATGATTCCGTAAACGCACCAATTTCGAGATACAGGGTGTAGAAAAAATATTTTTATTTTTTAAAGATATCTCAGGAACGAAAAAAGTAGCAACATGATCACAAAACCTTTATTTTACAAAACTAAACTAAGCAATAACATAAACAACAAAAAAATCACAAAAATTGTTGGAAATAAGCTCCTCCTACGGTAACGCAGGCTTCCAACCTACGTCTTAGTGACTGACGTACCCGTTCAAAAATGTCTAGAGTGTTTCGTATCGTATTGCAGGATGCAATAATGCAATTTCTTAGTTCTTCATCAGTATTAACTGATGTAGTGTAAACTAAGCTTTTTAAATGACCCCACAAAAAAAAATCAAAACATTTAGATCTGAAGAGCGTGGAGACCAAGCCTGTGGGCTTCCTCGACCTATCCAACGGTTCCTATACTATTCCTTTAAGAATTGACGCGCAACTAAACTAAAATGTGCAGGAGCACCATCGTGCATGAACCACATTTCGTTTCTTAATTGAACCGGAACGTCCTCTAAAAGTCCTGGCAGCTCTTCTTCAAGATAATTACGATATGATTGACCATTTAGCCTAAACTATGGACCTATTAAATGGTCTCTTACAACACCTGCCCAAACATTAACAAAAAATGTTTGCTGATGATAGTCTTCCATTATGACATGTGGATTTTCGTCGGCCCATACATGATTATTATAGAAGTTCATAATCGCATCGAGAGAAAAAATTGCTTTGTCCGTAAATAAAACTTGTTCTAAGAATCGAGGATTTTGCGCAATTTTTTCTTAAAACCATTGACACATAGCCAATCTTTGCGGAAAATCCGCTGGTAAAAGAGCTTGTACTCGCTGTATGTAATAAAGATATAACATCTGGCTTTTTATTATTCTCCACACTGTAACGTGACTAAGGTTTAGGTTTAAAGCTATTCTTCTAGTGCTAGTTGATGGATCGTCTTCGATTTCTTGAAGAACATCTTTTTTAATTTGCGGAAGTACCAGGCAAAGTCTTCCATTTCCTGCAGCTCTTTTATGTACACTTCCAGTTTGATTTAGACGTTCGTGAATACGAATGAATGTTCTTTCATTTGATACCTGTCGGTTTGGAAACTTTTCTTAATAAATTCGACAAGCTTTGCTGCATTTCCATCGGCAACGCCATAAACAAAATGCATATCACACATCTCGCTATAACTGTAATTATTTATTTTGCTATCACCACGCAAGCAAAATACTAAGAATGGGCAAATTAATTGAGTAATAAAGATAATAAGTTCCCGCGATATTGACTCTTTTTGAGAAAAGGTTATTTAACAACTAAACGACAATTGTTAATATCTCAGACGCTGAAGAATAGATTAAAAACAAATGTTTTTATCAACAACAAAACATGTTCCATCATAATATGCCGTATTTCTCTAAAACGGTTTACGTTAGAGCATTTGACTAGGAGTACCTTTTTTGTGTAGAAAATATTGGTGGTTCACAATATGCTTTCAGAATGCCAATTTCTCAAAAGTCATAGAAATTATAGCTATAAAAACCTCACGCCACCCTAAAATCTCCGTCAATGCCACATAAAAAAAATTAAATAAGCGCTTCAAAAGTAGTTAATATTAATGTTAAGATGTGTACAAAAGCTAAGTTTAGTATCTCAAACGGTTCCTGAGATATCGTCAAAAAATAAAAAAAAATAAAAAATATCTTGAAAACGGTGCGTTTGCGGAACCATGTTAATTGGAACTTTTTTTCTTATAATTAGCCAACCAATCCCACCCTTTATTTTCCGACACATGTTTTGAAACACCCTGTATACAGTCCAACAAATTATAAAGAAAAATTGCACTAAACAAAAAATTGGCCTATTACGAGTAGAACCTGTGATTCTGCGAGCAAAATCATAAAACAAAGACTTTGGCAAGCAAAAGTCCATTAGAATAAATCGGAACCAAATAATATACACACTAGCTGAATCAACTTTTGCAAAGAACTAACAATTTGTATTTTCCCAATAAATATTAATTGAAAACGCAATGGTCCAACTTCACGAATTTTGGTATGCGAGCAAAAGAAGATATAAGTATACAAAATCGCAAGTGACTACACTAAAAATTACATCGTTTCAACGACTGGACCAAGCCCAGGTAATCATAAAATTATATTAAGCAATTAAAGACAAAGTAAAAATGCCATTCAAAAAAACCATCTTTTGAACCGACTTAATGATTGTTTTTCAGTGAATATAAACCAAACCCTATCTGATAAAAACATTTGTTGCAAATGGATTTAATTCAAATGAGCTTAAAAAACTACAACAATTAAAATTATAATCATTTTGTAAATTTGCATAAAATTGTTTTCAATTAGTAAAATCGGCCTTAAAAATAACAATTCGCAATATAATACACGTCCACTGACATTGCATTAGAATTGATACAACCTAACGTGCATTACAGTCACTGCAATCAATAATACATTCTAAAATATGAGCAATATTTGATGATGAAATATTCGCTGCTTAAATAATTTATCAATTTTACAAAAAAAAAACTATGTAGCTACCAAAAACTGAATTAAACGTTTCTGCATAGTTAGATAAGTTAGAATTTGTACTATACATAGACATAATCAATTGAGTCAATTTTAAAGAATAATCTATAGAAATTAATAATCAATTAAGTACCTAAAAAACGTCCTAAAACTGAAATACAACTCCCCCCTCCCCTGCAGAAGCTACAGCAGATACACTTTCCAAGCTCTACGCTGACAAAAGCTCAAAAACCTATAAGAACTGATGGAATCTATCCTATCATGTTGCAGAAACAAAGAGTAGTTAAAGTACCTTGGCTAAACTGTACAGATCAATCAGTCTGACATTTTCTGGATTGTACATTTTGAGTTAGAAGACAAACAACTAAAGTTCACTGCACGTAATCTTAATTAAGCCCTATGTGGCTGATGTATGCAAGTAGATATCTTCCTAATACTGACTATGTCAAGCCAGCAAATTTCAAACATTAAATCATATTAAAAGGCTCGATCGTATCGTCATCCATTTTATCATTTTAAAATTTGGACTTCTTGTCAGTCATTATGCGGTTCACTATTTCCATAACCACATGAGCATCCCAACTACTTTTGCTGATAAGATATTCGTGTGCGTTCATAGTAGTAAAGATGTGTTTAGGTCCGTGCCCTGCAAGAAAATTTCCGCTCCAGAACCTTTACTGGTTTTTGAGCCATCCGTGTAGATTCTAATCAAATCGTTGAACATATTTTGCTCCTTTTATTCATGTGTGCATATGTTGTTGCGTCTTTAAAACACAAATAAGAATGACATGTTATCTGTTAGCGCTTCTAGCAGAAGTGTTTTCTTGACAGCCTCCTCCAGGAAAGTACAGTGTTTGCTAGCCCTCCTTGCAGTATGCCAAAGTTCAACTGCATTCATACGCAAAACCATGCCATTGTCATGTTTTATACTAAAATTATTAAAAAAACAACACTCGACAAGAATATACAAGACAAGGTGCCGATAACAAAATGGATTCAATCCAGAAAATACTGCAAATTAGTTCTACGTCAGCTAGTAAACAGTTGACTATAGTCTTATTGCTAATTGCTCTTAAAAACTTCTTAGGTACTGAAGATACTTTCAACAAAATTTCATTTGTATCCATTTCGTTTTATTTTTTGTCTGATTATAATTAAATTCCATGCTAAAAAATCAAACTGTACAAATACATTATAATGTAAGACGCTAACAGATGTCCACAGCTTATACACTGTAGTGCTTTACCATGAACGACCTTCTCCAGTTGTTAAATGAGGCCTTGGGCTATGTCAATCATTTTATCATCCCGGTAAATAAAAACTTTGAAGCAACTGTATCAAACATGACGCAAAATGCACACAAACACCGTAAAAATGAGTGCAAAAAAATAAAAATGTGACTACAATATATAGATAGAAACATATATTGAATGGCACCAGAGCCAGAGCCGGAATATATAAAGACAGGAGCCGAAACGCGTCAATTACAATATTTCTGAGCAAACATGCCTCAGTTTAAAAACATGATCAAACTAGGACAACCAATAATCATCATGTCGGACAGCCAAAAGGCACTATAGGCGTTTTCTCACCAGTTAGAAAACCCAATCTGACGATGGACTCTAGTCTAAAGTGCATCGTTTTCGTAATACGTTTAATCTAAACTATAATAAGCATCCAGTACAACGTCGTACAGTGCGCACACAAGAAGCAATTAATAGAGTGCAGCCAGTCATTGTGCTGAACAATTAAACTTGTGTCCATCCACTTTATAAAAATTTTTGCAAAAAAATCTTGGTTTACGAGCTTACAAAATTCAACTTGTACAGGAATTGAAGCCACACGATCACCATTCGTACATTTGGTAAATGGGTCGAAAAAAACATTTCTATTGATCCAGAATTTCAATTAAAGATTTTGTTCAGTGATGAAGCACGCTTTTGGTTAAATGACTACGACAACAAACAAAATTGTAGCATTTGGAGCAATAATAATCCACAAGCCATTGTCAAAACACCATTACATCAAAAAAAAAAAAAAATTACCGTTTGGAGCGCTTTATGAGCCGGTGAAATCATTGGTTCATATGTCTTCAAAAATGATGATGATCCGAACGTTACAGTCAATAGTGAGCGGTACAGAAACAACAACTTTTTCGTGCCTTAATTGGACAGCATTAATGTTGCAGACATGTAGTTTCACTAGGACAGCGCCACGTGCCACACAGCGCGCGATACAATTAATTTACTGAAAGAAACATTTTTTCTGAGGATATCTAAAGTCCCATGTCTACACCGATAACCAGAAGCAATTGAGCATTTGGAAACCAACATAGAGCAAATTTGACCTCCAGATTACACCAGCCGCGGCGGTCACATACCCGAAATCATATTCAAATATTAATGCTATAAAATTATCTGTCAAATAAACAGGGTACGACTGATCTAGATACCAAAAAAACTGGATTTTTTTGGAGTAGTGAAGTAGCCCTTGAGAATGATGCATGGCAATATCTTCTGGTTTTCTTCTTTGCATAAATCCTGTTATCATGGTCCGCCTTAAAGTTTATTTATATCAAAAAAAGTTACTAAAAATATATTCATTTGACATAAACCTGCTATCGGAATCCCAGACGAGACCAAAAAACAAATTATCCGTAGTAAACTTGCAACAAAATACAACAACCTAAAAATAAACTGTCAGAAAATAAAGACACAAAGACATCGTAACAGGACAATCACACATAGGTAATACAGAAAAACAAACAAACCAGCAAAAGCTAAAATAACAAAACACTGTGGCCCAAACAAGCACATACATAGAATGAAAATCCAGACCAATCTCGTATGCCGCAGTTGTCTGAAAGACAAAGAAACTCCCGTTACATGTGCTAACCAAGTACGAGGGTTACAAAGTAACCAGAAGAACTCAAGATAACCCCTTGCAAAAATTTCTAGGCCAAAATACGTAACTACTAAAGGAGTAACAACAAGAAGTGCACATAGGCAAAAAAAAGAAAAAAAACATCAAAACCTGTTTGGTTATATCAGTACATACGCGAATACATATTTGTATATCACAAAAACGTATGTGTTAAATATGCGCTGCTCTCTCCTCTACATTTTTTTGCACATAGGATTCTTTTCATAGCGATATAAATAATAAGCAATATTAAAATTATGTTTCGGTTATTAAAATACCATTTACCAACTTTTAATATTAGATATTAAAAGTCCTAACTTCATTTAAACTTGATTTTATAAAGATCTACAAACTTTTTGATAATTCAACTTTCTAATACAAATATCCTTTTTGAAAGAAGAATTATGTATTTAACAGTACCTCCCTCAAATTCCCATATAATAAACATTTAACTAAATTTTATATAAATTAAAAACGTCCAGCTTTGAAATAGCAAAAAACACTGCCATCACGTGTAGTACTTCAATATCACTGAATTAAGCAATCCGGAATAAATATCAACAAGTAACATTAAGTAAGAAGAGTCACGTTTCATTTTAATAACCCGGCTTTGTAATATATTATTGCACTATAACTTCTTGAATAGATTTAAAAAAATTAGAAATATATATTAATACTTTAGAATGATTTTGGAAAGTTTTTATATAAAACTTCTTTGAAAAGAAAGTTTTGCATCTAAGATACTCATATAAAAATTAAACCGCTTTAAACAGAAAGATAAAACATGTAACATAAATTTGAATCAATTTTAGTATCTACTAACCTAGCAGGTACTAAATCAATTTCATTTTAAAATAGATGTGTTTAGTACATCTTTATTCTCTATTATATTACCAATTAAAATTTATAATTATCTTCTGGCATACTGTTAATTTTTTTGCATATCAGCTTAGAAAGTTTTATACGGAAGTAACTAATTGACCACTACACAAATGGCCACAAAAAATTTAATTCAATTATACAAGTTGATCAATAATAGAAACAATAAACATGATCAAAACAAAATTAATATACTGAATCTACACTACATACAAATTCAAATTATATATTTAATCAAACAATAATAATTCAATTTATATTCACACTCGAATTGTCAACTGATCAAGATATTCTAATTCTATCAAACCGCTATGTCAGATACTATCAACTAACTTAACTATTCCCATTCCAACTTAATTTATAGAAAACCTCCCTCAGCTTTGATTAAATTTGCCACTTCCTCCTCCCTTAGGCTTATTTCGTCGAGAATTAGCAATCATGAAACTAGAATTCGGCACATATGTATCCCACTACATAAAGTAAAGATTTATGTGGCGCGCGCTCAAAGTGTGCAACTACTACACCGGGGTGCAACTAGCTAGGGGGCGCGTTAATCGGAATGCATTGTTCTCTTACAACCCTGTGTGATTCACGCAAAACCTCATACAAAGAATATGACAACAGAATAAATGTTGTTTGTTATGTTTTATGTATTGAGGATTTTTTCTTCATGTATACAAGGAGGGATTTAATAGTAATATATTTATAGGGATTTATATTTCCAAAATCCAATTTCAAAACTAAGTGTTTAGAATTAGTTTGGATATATTACAATTTAATATATTCTTAGTATTGAGAAACTGATGTATAAATACGCCATTTAAATCTTCCAAAGATATGAATTATTATAATAGAGTAAAATGCAACAACATGTATTTTGCCCAATTAGTTAACAGTGTTGATTCAATTATGTGCCCTCGATATTTCCATTCATTGCAAAATTGCCGTTTCCAATTCGAAAAGTATCAATTACACCTTCAAAGTTTAAAAAGAATAAAAAATCAATTACAGTTAAAAAAAAATCTGTGACTACAAGCATGGGAAAATGAATAATAACACAAATTATGGCCTGGACCCAATTACGAATTTAGGTTTTGCTGCATGAGATGAGACGTGCAGCAATTACGCTCGTTTTCATTTAATCGCGATAATTGCACGTGCACGACGAGAAAGAAAGACATAGAATAGAAAAAGAGAGGGACAGGGGTAATGCACGCTGGGTAAAAATGCGGTGCGAACCTGTTGGATGGGAAAAATTGGATTTACTGAGCTTGTTTCATATTTTATAGCGCTTGTAAGTTACGTGGAAGAGATAAAGTAAGCATTAATTTTGTGAATTTACTGAAATGCTCAATGGATTAAAAGTACGTATCGCAAACGCGGAATGAGGTGGTTTTTGCTTCAGCAACTGCTTTAATTGACAACACAATTGCACGTATGACTAGTTTATAGCAATGTATATGGTTTTATTTAATAATAGAAGCTATAATAATTTAATATTATATGTACTTAAAATAACCATAATCTTCATTTTAAAACATCCAAACTAATGTTTTACGTAAATAAAATTGTGGTATTATTTCGTTATTATGAGTTTAGAATACTTTATTATTGTGTATTTTAACAAAAATAATGCAAATATCAATTAAATATAGATTAAGAATTTAATATGAATAAATTTTTAATCAAATCATTATATACATACATAAAATAACTAGATCTCTACAACTTTTAATTATTCATTTATCTAATACTTATTAAAAATACTGATAATTAGTTTTCAAGGTCTAGTTGAACTCAACGTCCAATTACCACTATGATAATAAACAGTTTCCATTTATATAATTTAAAAATGTATTGTCAACGGTAGAGCAAAGATAAGTGACCAAAAATTGACTAGCCAGCTTAACATCAAAAACAAAAAAGATGTTATCGTAAAATTTGTTTGTTTGTATTACAGAAAGAAAAGAAAAATGCAAACAAAAAAAGATACAAAATTGTAGACGTATACAATACTACAAGAAGAGTTTTTTATGTTAACTACTAAGCTATGAAAACAAGAAATTACAGAACAAGCAAAACTTCATTTTTGAACGTAAAAACTAAACTATTAACACTAACACACTTATTCCTTATTAGTTTTTCTAGCCTTACTAAAAATAATTTGAAAAATCATCATTCAATAAAAAGTAACGTCCTCTCAAGTGTTTTTTTTTTAATTTTTAAGAAAGATAATAGCCACACGTCGTAATTATAATTCCTTAAAGCAGCATCTATTGACTACTTTTTGAACAATTCCCGCAGTTGTCGTGTAAGAGATTTATTGTAGTCCCTTTTGACGTATAATAATAATAACAATAATACATTTATTGCAAATAAGAAATTACATTATAATAAAATACATAATAATTACAAATAATAACTGTGTTTCTATTCGCAATAGGTCCAAGATTAGTTTGACTCGATGTGGTTACATCAAGACATCTACTCTTCCCCTTGGACCTTTCAAATAAAAATAATTAATAAAAATTAAATAAAAGATAACTAACATAAACAAAAATAAACAAAAATATTTAAAAAAAGTATTACAGAAATATTAAAAAAAAGTCAGATACAAACAAACAATAAATCAAATTAAATTACACATCATTTCCTGGCTATAAAAACTCAACCTTGTTGTAATAAAAGAAAATGTTTATATTTTTTATTGAAGCCTGGTGAGCTTACGTTTTGATAATTTGATAATTCTATTATAAAGATAAGGCGGAATTTTATTACAAATAATTTTGTTATAAAGACAGCAGGCATGCAGTACTCCTGTTCGATATATTAAGCCACTTAGCAATTTTTAATTTATGGCTTATGTGACCACGTTTACGAACTCCATATATGAATCTTAAACACGCATTTTGAACGTACTGAATTTTTTTTAAGCTGACTTGATCTAGACTGAGACCATAGACATAGTTACAATAATTAAAATTAGATAGAATTAAAGATTCACACAATAATATCTTGAGGTTTTGATTCAAGTATGATCTATTTGCATAAAGTGATTTTAGCATCCCATAAAAACGCCTAATTAAATTTCCTACATGATTTCTATACCTTAAATCTGAGTCTAACATTATGCCTAGATTTCAAGCTACATCTACTGCATTTAAAGTCTGTCCTTTCAACTTTATATCCAATTTCTGTAATTATTCAGCTCGTTCAGTTTTTGACAAAATAATAAATCAGTAGATTTTTTTGGATTTAATTTTAAGTTATTCTTCTTCTTCTGGTGCCACTCCTATCGGAGATTGAATATCATCAAAGCTAATTTAATTTTGTTGACAGCACTTCTAAACAGTTCGCTAGAGCTACAGCCAAACCATTCCCTTAGATTTCGCAGCCATGATAGTCGTCTTCGTCCTATACTTCTCCGTCCTTTGTGTATGTGTTGTGTATTTTTAAATAATTTTTTATACTCCTTTAAGAGTAATTCCATCAGCGCAATAGAAAACTGTAGTCATCAATTTGTGGTTTTGCCTTTTTGGGTGGTAGAAACTTTATGATCCCATTGCACAAACTCTTGTTTTGATCCCAGTGATCTAGGTCTCATCCCCAGTTACAATTTTATAGCAGATTTCTTCATCTTAAAATAAAGCAGTCAAATTCTCCTCATAAATTTGTTTGTTCGAGACCGAGCAGCTTGAGAATCTATTCAGTCAATATTCCTATTTTAGTAGCAATAACTGAAGCATTCACTCGACGGTTAATCAACATTAAATCTGTAATTTCGTAGTTAATTTTGCCGGTTTGTGCTTTCAGAATTCTCCCACACCTTGGGTTATCATAATTGGATTGTCTGCTCCATTTGAAGTTACCAACATTCTTTCTTTTGATAAAAAAATCATAACTCTTTTCAAATTGCAAACCACTATTTTTTACCTCTTAAATTGATAAAAAATTAATAAATATCAGCGATTGGAACCAAACTTGACAAAGATGACTATAAAATATCACAAAAACTTGATACGTAAGAAAAATCACTTAGTATATTGACTTCATAGCTAAATAACATAAAAAACTCTTCTCATAATAAAAAAAATATGATAGCAACAATGAACTTCGACCATATACACCACCTAGTATAATCCATGTCTACAAACTTAAGATTTAAACTGATAAGACAATATCGATCTTATTATGTGTTAATGAAACATGTTGTTCATACTTGTAAAGAATTGACTTAGCAAAATAAAAATTTCTTTCCCAAAACATTTAAAAAAACAGTACTTAATGGAAATTTCTAGCCTAAAAAAATAGCCCAACAAAAATTTCAACTATTTTCGTTTGTTTAAACCTAACACTATAAAATCTAATTCAGATATGAGTTTTCAACAATTAGAACATCCTCCTCAATAACAACAACAAAGTCACCAGTATTAACAATTCTTAAAAAAAATATTGACTATCTACTACAAGAATTTGCGTAAACCTAAACTTAGAAAAGTATACAAATTAATACTTAACAATAATTTATAATATCATTGTGTTAACTAAAACTTGGATTTCAGATCATGTATATAATAATAAACTTATAGCCAAAAGATATACTATCTATAGGTACAATAGGAGGTAGTTGTACAACGCTAATTGTAGTAGAGGTTAAAGTGTTAATTGGCATCAAATCTTGATTTTCTTTAAAAAAACTTTTCAATTTTGGTATAAATTAGTAATTTGTTTTTATTATATGCTATTTATATCTCGTATAACTTAAACATGCATATTAAAATGTCCCAAAAAAATTGTTTTCTTCAATTTTTGGCTAACTTGGTAGTATAATTCTTTGTGATTAGAAAACGCATTTCAAGTTCTGGCAAACTGATTTTTATTCAAATTTGACCATGCTACTACAAGCTTTGAAAGTTGAATTGTTTTCCGAAAAACTGCAAATTTTTGGGTTTTTAGATAAAGAGCATAAAAATAACGCGGTTAGTCTTAAAATGGTCTAACTAATTGTACTTTGTAGTAACATAAACAATTCTTTTATAGCTTAGTAGAACTCTGGCAAATACCTTCAAACCTCGGTAGCATGGTCAAGTTTAGATAAAATTTAATCCGCCAGGGCTTAAAATAAGTTTTTTCATCGCAAAAAATCATACTACCAAATATGCCAAAAACGAAAAAAATCTATTTTTTTAAGACCTCCTAATGTATACATTAACCATTCAACTCCAGTATTCTTCAATTGTAGATAAATATCCAAATGCTACGTGTGCTGATCAGAGATAATAATATGCCTAATATTTGTTGGAATTTAGTGTACAATTCTATAGAAGCAGAAATGTCGTTTTTTTTTTCATTTAAGAAATTTGCAAACTGTTTTAAACGGAACTAATGTACCGTAATAAAATGTTTTCAAATCTAGATTATAAAATGACAAGAATGACACAAGAGAGAAACCAAAAGCCAAAGACAAACAAACAAAGCTCAAGACCGTCGCCTTCACATTATTGCTGATTAATGAATTGGTAAAAAACAATTTACCGTCAAATCAAATCTTTTGGCTACAAATCATACAGAAAACGTATTATGTTACCACTCACAGCTCAACATCGACAGAATCGTTCAGAGTGATGCAGGTTTAGATTAGATTGAAGCCTCAAATGGCGCAGAAAAGTGTTTAACAATAAATCAAAGTTATGTTTGAGGGTAAATAATAGTCACATAGGAGTTTGTCAAAGATCTGGTGAACGGCAAAATGTTGAAGTGTCAATTACAAGCCCTGTGCACCAAATTGTAGTTATTATGGTATGGGGTGCTATTGCTTATGAAAATAAAGAGATAGATCTCCACCTGAAGTCCATTAAGAAGAGCTAGAAAATCGTTCAGCAAATTAATGCCCGTATATATTTTTTTTGTAGTTGAATTATTTAACGTCGGTCTATTTCTGCTGCCAAGACTTATCACCGACGCCAGAAGTTAGACTACTACATCTGAAAATTAAGCAGCAAACTCAACAATTCCAACCTAAATTATTTGGTTCTTTAAAGTGCACGCAATATCAAGGCAGTACTCGGGACCTACTAAAGTTTCTCTTCTTATCCGAAACAACACATTTTTTCTTAACCAGAAAAACTGACCGTCCAGATAGGAGGCTTAAGGCTTAAACACAAAACCCCTGGATAAACCTTTCGCCCACTAAACAAACTAACAAACTTAGAAAATATTCCGCAAACTTTAGTAGCACTCCGTCATAAATTAGTATAATAAACATCAAATGAATAAAAAGAGCTTTTTAACATGTTTGCATAACCATTGAAGGAAAAATATCGGAAAATATTCCATTTTTTTTTTTTTTTTTTTTTTTTTTTTTTTTTTTTTATTGTCATATAAATTATAAATAATCATATAAATTATAAATAATAAATTGTTAAGTAAGTTTTTTTTTTTTTTTCTCTCCCCACTTGCTGCTTTGCATCTTTCCATGTATGGTCGGCTGCAGAGCTTCGTATTCGGGGCACCATTTATCTTCTTTTTTTAATTAATTTGTTTTTTTTAGTCTTGTTATTATGTAGTGTTCTTTTATTTTTGTTTTAAATTCTTTAAAAGTTTTCGTTTTTTTTATATTTTCAGGTAGTTGATTGTACGTGATTAGTCCATTTCCTAGTATTGTTTTTTTCGCTTTTTCTGTTCTTGTTGTGTGTACATATATATTACTTCTTCTTCTCGTGTTATGTCCGTGAATTTCTTTGTTTAATATTATTTGTAGATTTGTTTTAATTTCTTTATTTTTAACTTTATATATTAGTTTGCATTTTTCTATTTTTATTTTTTCGTTAATGTTTGTTTCGTTAATTATTTTGTATATTTCTTCTGTTGGTGTTAGCTTTGAAAGTTTATGTATTATTTTAAGTATTTTGTTTTGTTGTCTTTGGATTTTTTGTATATTTGTTTTTGTTGTTTCACCCCATATATTTATTAAATAGTTAATTTTTGCTAAATAAAGTGAGTGGTATATACTTATTGCTGTTTCTTTTAGTATGCATTTTCTGGCTCTATAGACAGCTCCTATTGTTGCTGCGCTTTCTTTTAATAATTTGTTAATATGTGCATCCCAGGTGAGTTTCTCGGTTAATATTATTCCTAAGTATTTTGTCTGTTTTGTTCTAGTAATTGGTATGTTATTTATTACAATTTTTATGTCAATATCTTTTGTGTTTTTTTGTCTTATTACCATAAAAGTTGTTTTTTCTTCATTTATTGTTTGTATGTTTTCGTTGTACCATTTAGTTAGTTTCTTAATGTCTGCATTTATGTTTCTTTCTATTGCTTCTTTACTTTTTCCGTGATATATAATACATGTGTCATCAGCATACGTATATATTTCACCAGTCAGATTTATATTATATATATCATTTATGTATAGTATATACAGTATTGGTGCCAACACTCCACCTTGTGGTACTCCATATTCTGCTTCCGTTGTTTTACTAAGTATGTTGTTTATTTGTGTTCGTTGTGTTCTGCTTTTAATATATGTTTTTAACAGTTTTAAATTTGTGTTTCTTATTCCTAATAACTCCATTTTTTTAATCAATTTGTTTTTGTCAATGGTATCAAAAGCTTTCTTCATGTCTATAAATATTGGTATAACATACTGTTTCTTGTCCAACTTTTCTGCTATATGTTGTATTATATCAGTTGTTATGCCCATTGTGTTTGATTTTTTTTGGAATGCGTATTGCTTTTTATTTATAATATTATGTTTGTTTATGTGTGTCATTAATCTGTTATATATTGCCTTTTCTGTAATTTTGCTCAGAACTGATATAAGTGATATTGGTCTATAGTTTTCACATTTTGATTTTTCTCCTTTTTTGTATATTGGTTTTATTATTTGTTTTTTAAGTATTTGTGGGTATTCACCTGTTTGTATCATTTTATTTATGAGTTTTTTCAATATTGGTGCTATTTTTTTTTTTATGACTTTTATCACTTCATGGGTTATTTGATCTTCTCCTGGCGCGCTTCTTATTTTTAGTTGTTGGATTATTTCTTCTATCTCTTCTTCTGATGTTTCGTTAATTGTAGCTTCTTCTTCAATTCTTGCGGTTGTTATTGTTTCATTGTCATCATTTTTTTTAATTTTTTCCGCCAATTTCTTTCCCACTGTTGCAAAGTAGTTGTTTAGTTCGTCCGCTATTTCAGTTTCATTTGTTTTTGTTTGTCCGTTTTCTGTTATAATTTCAGTTATTTTTTCTTTTCTTTTCTTCTTTGTCTTGTTTAGCATACTATTTATTTCTGCCCATTGTTTAGCTTGGTTTCCGTTTGCATTTTTTATTTTGTTTTTGTAAAAATTTTCTTTTCTTTCTTTTATTTTGTCTTCTACTTCTTTTTTCTTTTCTTTCAGTATTTTTTTTATTATTTCATTTTTTGGATTTCTGATGTATCTCTCTTGTGCTTTATTTCTATCTTTTATCATCGTTATTATTTCCATGTTTATCCACTTATTATTTTCTTTTCTTTTTATTTCCGTTATTTTTGTGTTTTGATTTATTGTGTTTTGTAATATTGATGTTAGTATGTCAAAATCTTTTACTGTTTCATTATCTATGCTTTCAAATTCTTTTTTGATTTTTTCGTAGTTTATTTTCTTTTTTTGTGCTTTTTCATATTTGGTTTTCTTACACATTGTGTTCCATTCCGTGATTATCGCATTGTGATCTGATAGTGTTAGCTTTTCTACTTTTATTTTGTTGTTGTAATCTTTTATGTTTGTTATCACATGATCTATAATTGTACCAGGTTTATCACCATTATTTCTCGTTACTCCTTCTTCGTTTATTTTATTTAAAATACAATGACCATTTTCTACAATTAAATTTCTGTAATTGTTTGTGATTTTGTTATTCTCTCTTAAATTTATGTTCATGTCTCCTAGTATTATATTTTTAGTATTAGTTTTTGTTAATTTGTCTATTACTTTTAAGAAGTCATCGTCTTTTGCGGTTTGTGGTTTATATATTGCTGTTATGTGTATGTTTGTTTTATTGAGTTTTATTGTTAATATTTCTGTATTATTTTCTGTTCTAATTTCTGTTACTGTTGTTGCGATTTTGTTTTTTATGTATATGGCAATGCCCCCACCTTTCATTGGTCTGTTGTTAAATATTGCGGTATAGTATGGTATTTGGAAGTATTTTTCTTCGTTTGTGTAAAGCCATGTTTCATTTATTACTATAACATCTGCGTTGTATAGCTTAGGTATTGTTAATATTTCATCAAATTTGTTTCTTATGCTTCTTGCGTTGTGTAGGTATATTTTTATTTTGTCCATTTCTGTTATGTGTTGTTATTTATATTTTTACTTTTAGGTTTGTTTTTATTTTGCATTTTCTATCAGCTCATTTATATGTTCCATTCCTTTAATTGTTATTGGTTTATCAGCTTCACTTTTTCTTGCAAGGATTCTACCTTCTTTATACCATATCCATCGGAATCCATGTTTTTTTAGTTTCCTTGCTTCGTAGAATAAGTTGTTATTTGTTTGGGTTAATTGTTCTGTTATGTAAATTTCAGTATTTTCACCTTTTAATCCGCATTCTTTTGTTTTAATTGATCCTTTTTCTTTTTTTGCTATTATGATTTGTTTTTTATCTTCTGTTGCTTTTAATTTGACTAATATTGGAGCTGTTTTTGTTTTATTCATTCTGTATACTTCTGTTATATTATTTTTTTCTATATTTATATCAATAGATGTAAATATTTTATTGATTATCTCCATAGTATTTTCATTTTCATTTTGTTTGATTGCACCTGATATAACAATATTGTTTTTAATTTTATCTTGCTCGGTTTCATTGCATTTAGCTTCCAGTTCTATTATTTTTTTCTTTAATTCGCTGTTTTCATTTTTAATTTCTTTTAGTGTTTTTCTTATCTCTTCATTTTGTTTTCTTCCTTCTTCAAATTGTTCCGACATAAAATTCATTGATGTTTTTAATTCATCTATGCTATTTTTAATCTCCTTAAGAGTTATTCCATCTTCTTCTTCTTTGTTTTTTGATCTTGTCATTTTTATGCCGTTATTTTATTCTGTTGAATTTATTATTTATTTATTTTTTTTATATGGTTTTTTATTTAAAAAAAAATAAATACGTTTTTCAATTTGTTTTACTTTACGTTTATTTTATTTATGCCACATATTAGTTTTAATTAATACTCCTTCACTATTGTTTTTTAACACTAATGTTAATTATCCACAGATTATCCACTTTTTTCCTTCTTTTTAGTATATTTCGCACTTTTTTCGCTCACTTATTTCTCGCGTTTTGTTTTATTTTATTCGGATCTTCTACATGTGCGTACACTCGTTTACTTTAATATTGGTTTTAAAATAAATAAAATACTCTAACCGTGCTGCAAATAGTGATAGTTTCATTCAACAATTGTTTTCCCGTTACTTCAATTGGCGCCAAGACAACGGTTATGAAGCGAACCGTTTCTAAATAGAGGTTATGTAAGCATTGATATTAATGATGTTGAATTTTATGTGTTCATTTAGAATATGGGTGTCACAAACACTTGCACTGACTAATCATAGGTTATTTTTAATTGTTAGAGCACTGTTATGCATTGGCACGGCATATTATTATAATAATTTGCTGTTAATCGCGGAGCTACAAAAACTCGATGTTTATCGACACAGTGGCGGCACTTCAAATTAAATTAAACGAGGTATTCGGCAGGGATGTGTCCTATCCCCAACTCTCGTTAACCTATACTCTAAGACAATAATGCAGGGAGTGCTGGAAAATAAAACAGCAAGTATTATAGTGAATAGTAAATAACTTACGCTATATCGATGATAGAGTGTTGATGGCTAGTAATATAGAAACCTACTTAGAATTACAAAACACAACCAAGAAGTCAGTGAACGCTACGGACTCGGAATAAATATTATCATGTTGATAAGCAAACACGCAACTAACAACAACACATCGATAGAATCCATAAATACAAAAACCTGGAAACATAAATAAAAAAGACTTTAACCTAAAAATAAAGAGCAGAAGAACAAGATCGCAACACTTTCATTAAAATAAAACGGTTCTTCTGTAGTAAATATCTAGTAACTCTCTAAAAATTAGAATGATACAATGTTACATTCTTTCTTACTACTGTATGGTATAGAAATCTCCACGCCTCAACAACACCTAACAAACAAAATATAGACATTTAAAAAGTGGATATACCGCAGAATCTTGAAAATACTATGGACCGAAACATTTTGAAGACAATAGGAAAAAAAAAGAAAGATTATCAACAATTAAGACTAGAAAAAGCTTTAGTACTTCGGTCACGTTATAAGAGAAAATAACTGACAAGAAAAGTGTTTGAAAAGAACAATATCGTAGTTACGCAATCACCAAGATTGGTTCGAATGCACCTCAAACCAATTATTTAAAGTATCAGTAAACAAAGTTCAAATTGTCATGATGTCGCCATCTTTCCTTGAAGACGACAGGCACCCGAAGAAAAAGAAGATAAACATGTTTGCTGTTATATTTGTTTCATCTATAATCCACCATCTATAACCAATTATATTGGTAATAATATTATGCAATCATACATCAACTGTAAAGATGTAAACAGTCTTTTATTCCTTAAAATTAAAAATAATAAAACTTAATGTAAAGAAGGGTGCTGGCCCAAATAGTCCATACCACCATACCACCTTTATTCTTTGAAAACTGATCAAAGAATATCTATTTAATTTAATAATTCTCTATCCAAAAGCTACTCTCTAGATCATTAGAAATTAAACTATGTTGTACCAGTGAACACAAATAGTACCAAGACCAATGTAGAAAATTATCGTTCAATCAGTAAACAATATCCTAAACCTAAACTGCTTGACAAACTATACTCAATAAAATCAAACTCAATATTTTTAATGTTATTATTGATCAACAACATGGTTTCTGTCATATTACCACTAACCTCTTTTTATTTACTACTTTTATATCTAAGAGCTTATAATCAAGAACAGTGGTTGACTCTAGCTATACTGACTTCTCAAAAACTTAAAAATACCAATTATAAAAATCTGATTAAAAAGCTGAAACCACTAAAAATTGATATACTTACAAACTGTTGTGCAATAATAGGTTTACTCAAATGTATATAACAGAAAACAACAAATCATTATTCCCAATCTAATCTGATTAGATTAGTGTTAATTCTAGTGTTCCTTAAGGTTCACACCTATGGCCTCTTGTTAATATTTTTATAAATGATATCAGTGTAGATTTGCAATGCCAATTTCTTTGTATGACATCCATAAAAATTACAACAGCTGTCTGAAAAACAACCTAGAACTTAATATTAATAAAGGTACTCGTTTTTGTGTAAATATCATAATTTTCAGTTTTATTATAAAATTGGTATTACTATTCTAGAATCAGTAAAATGTATCAAAAATCTTATTTTATTTTAATTAAAAATTAAATTTCATACCACACATAGACATTATTTTTCAAAAATCACTAAAAATACTTTAATTAGTTAAAAGTATAAATAACTAAAAATTTTAGAAAAATCAAACCAATAAATAATACAAATTGTCTGCTAACATGTGTCTCAAAATTTGAAGTCTGGTTCTACACTTCAAATCAAGTAAGAAACGTTTAATGAAATAAGCAAACCAACGTCGCAACCTACGTTCACTCGTCTCAATCAAAGAACCACAAAACATTTTCAAAAAGTACTATTCATTCTGGTAAGCGTGAGACGCAGATAAAAAAAATCTTAGATAACTACTAAAAACACAGAGACTAGATTAGACGCTTTATCCGTATCATGTCCAACATGTTCAAGGTCCTCTGCAATCAACAGATTACCTACTAAAAAGTTTTTTATTATTGTATTTTAAAGATGGATTTGATGAATTTCTCTATCGTGTCCTCTTCACCGACAAAAGAGAAGTATTTAATTTCCACAATAATCATGTCTAGATTCCACAATGTATAGTATAGACATCAGTTCTCCATAAATGTTTGAGAAGACATCATCTGTAATTTTCTGATAGGTTCTTTAATTTTGCCTAATAGACTGACCTTTGTACCAAAACTTCCAAAGTTACTAGAAAATTTTCCCTAGAGATAAAAATGCATATAACGACGTTCCATCAAATTTCAGGATTATAGCTCCCTAGTTCCGTAACAAACAATAAGCAGGATAGACGTTGACCCTTTCTTGACTTGTCGTTTAAGCTGATATCACCATCTTTAAAGCAAAACAAATAATTCTCTGCATGACATTTAACTAATCGTTTCTTCGTCAAAAAGATCGTTGAGATCGCTAAACAACTCAGCGGTTTTCTACTCTTTCTTAAAATGGTATACAGCATAAACGCCAAATTCAAACAACAAAAAACGGCAAATAATTATGCATCAATATAATTGATAGTTGTTACCTCTACAACGTGATAATTCATGTTTATAAAATAATAAAACAATTTAATATGTTTTCTATCCAAAATTTATTCTTACGTATACATTATTAATTTCGGCTCTACTAGAGAGTAGAACAAATATTAGTAAATTATTTTTTTATTTCATAATTATGCATCAACCTAATATAACAATATATCTTAAAATTTTACAAATTACTAAAACTTCTAAAACTAAGTATTTCTAGAGTGGGCACAGTAGTTTAGCGTAAAGATCGCTATGCCGGCAGTCCGAGTTCGCTACCCGGTCGTGACTATTTGTCAAATATGTTTCAATGAGGTCGATTTGTTCGCAAAACAATAGTAAACCCCTCTAAAGATGGTTCAGTTTTCTATTTCCTAAGAGCGGCAGTATATTGCACAACCGAACGATTAGGCGCTTACACTCTTAACTATAACAAAATCACTGTATGAGCAAATTCTTGAAGTAATTACAATTCAAAGTAAAAAAAAAACAGTATTTAAATTAAAAGATATTAAACACAAATAAAAAAAAAATGTCAAATTAATAACAAACATGAAATTTATGAACTTTATCTGCAAAATAAATGCTTAGTAATAACATTTCACCGTTTTAGCACATACTAAAAAACCATTATAAATATTTATTGAAAAATAATTATGCTAACGAATTTGTAATTTATTCCTCAATTTTCTTATATTATACGAGTAGTAGTATTAAGATGTATCAGTTCATAGAAACTTACTTACTAAAATCTCAAATCATAGGCTAACCCCTAGTTATCTACGACAATAAAAAAAGCAAAAGGTCTAACGAAAACTTCAAGTAAGAAGCACTGCAAAATGAAATCAGAGACAAAATATCCCTCAACGGACTCCGGAAAATTTACTTGAAAACAGACAACAAATACAATAAACGCGGTATTCTGTTAAATAATCAAAAAAATCTCATTTGTTAAGGCATTGTATCATTAATTTGTATGCTTATTGTATAATAATGTAATAATTGATTGTCATTTGTATGTTCTCTGTTTAACGCACCTCTTCAAATATTTAATTTAATTTTTATTTGTTAGTAGTATATAAGTAATAAGTGTAAATTTTGTAATTTGTCATTGTTCATTATTACCAGATAAAGCCAAATTTTGGTAAAACAATTAGTCGTAGTTAGTATTTTATTATAAAATGTATTAATCTTCAAGTTTGTATTTCAACTTGTTCGCAATATTTTGTAAAGAAATCAAAATAAAATAGAAGCAAGCCCAAGAACACTGAAAATCCTGTTTTAAAGTTTTTAATGTAAAGTAATATCAACTTCTTTTGTTAGTTAAATTTTGTTGTTGTTCAACTGAGTATTGGAAAATCCATCATTCCAACTTCGAAAGAACAACGACATAATTAATTTTTATTTAGAAGCAAAAATATCAAGAAATTCATAAACTAATTAGCAGCCACGCCACGTTAGTCTCATATCTCGGCACCTGATCCTGTAGAGATATCTAATTCTCAAGTAACCGCATAAGTGAAGTAACCTCGTGCAATTGAGCTCACAAAAAACACCCGTTTAAAAATGTGAGCGCAAAAGCGTAAAATACCAATTAATATAAATTAAAAAACTTGCCATCTTTATCAGTACATATAAAAAATAAAACGCATAGTTCACCATTAAAGAACCTTAGCATTTAATTTTTTTTAAATATTAGAACAAAAGCTAACTCATTGCCCAAACTAATTTAAAAAAAAAACCATTAGTAATTTTACATATTATATAACTTATAAAAAAGCATAATAAATATAATTAATAAAAATAAATATTAATTGCAAACTGAATTTTAAAACATAAATAATTATATAAAACATTTCTATTTATTTTGCAAGCAACAGTTTGATTAAACAAAACACAAACATAACCAAGTTAAATTTACCATCCCTACTTTGTTTATTTCACCCCTAATTCAATATAGCACCCCATCAAGCTACAGCTTCCGCAAAGCCTTGCATCAAATTTGTATTTTTTATTTTCCCCTTTATATACAGTCTATCGTATTATAATAAGAATTCTACGTTAATCCAGTCATCAATATTTTTAAATAAATCATACTCTTAAAGAATAATAATGTTAAGTAATAAGAGAAAGCAAAATAATATTTTATTATAAATTCTGCAGCTTTATAACTAATTTAATTCTAATTGCTGCATTTCTCACTAGTAGTAAGAACATATAATAAATTAACAACTTACCAGAAAACCAATTACTGTATGAAAATGGGCATATGAAATTTACTGAATTAGAACGGAATACCGATTGAATGAATATAAGAATTAATATTGCGTATGTTAATCACGCAGATTAAAATCTACTTAATAGAAAATGTTAATTACCAAAAATGTATGCCAATGTTTAATATACTAGACACTAAAAATTTGCATAATAATCATACAGCTAAAAATATTACTTCTTGAATACAACAGCTATAAATTTAATCAAATAATAATGTTAAAAATGACTAAATAAAAAAAACATATTTAACAACTATTTTTATTAATTTTAACATTAATTCTCCAGAAAGAAATTTATAAATTATAACCTAGCATCAAATTTATCATCTAAATCCGTTTTTTATTTTCACACTCAAAATCCAGCCAACACTTTGAACCCATCTCATAAAATATTCATACATCTCCTGCTATTACCAGGACGTTGGAAGCATAAGTAAATACTTTTATTAGCCGGTTGTTGTGTCGAATTACAACATCATACATAGTATGTAAACGTGCATTCTACTGATATTTGTTATTCAAAACCTATTAGAATCTGTTAGATTAGATATTAGTCAACACCTAATGCTTATGTGATAGATGTAAAATGATGCTGTGATAATTTATTATGTTTAGATATATTTTAATCTGAGCTGTTTTTATACGGTCGATTGTTTTATAAAACTAAATTTTGAAAATAAATTGCATATAAATGATATAACTTTTCTGCATTATTAACATCAAAATATATTGAATTCCAATATCATCGCACATTTCAGTAAAAACCTTAATTTAGATTTTCAGTGTTGTTTTCAATTTTTTTTCGTTTTATTAGCGATCCAAATAATAATAAGTTATTTCTTAGGAAGTATTTTGAAACGTGACTTTCTTATATTGACCAGAAGCCCGTTGCACAGTCATTATATTAGTAGTTATATTAGTCTAGTACTTCTACTTTGTAAATCTATGTTGCTAATTAAAGTAGAAGACATACATATTGCATAAACGTAATCGCAACTCTAACACGTTATTAATAACCGTGAATTTGATCCACTATCAAATATTTTACTCATCAAAGTTGTAACTTGGTAGTTATTTAATTATGCAAGAAGCTCCATAAAATACTAATATAAAACCTAAGTGTATTCCACTATAAATGCCACCCTTAGTAGAATGTGTAAATATTTGTGTATTGTAAATGTAAAACAGTTTATTTTTTCTTATAAAAAGAAAATTAAAAAGGTTTAGTTTAGTAAAGACTTAAAGAACAGACTGTTCTGCTGTTTGGAAGTTCCATGTCAATTTACAATAAAACTTATTACATTGGTTTTGATAGTAATTCTACAATCACGCATTAAAATTGTTTAACATAAGTTATACATTTACAATTCAGATTGAAAATATTGTTTTAAAATAATATATATCAAAAACAAGTTTTAAATAACATATGTAAAGTTTAAAAAACAAAGCAAAGTAATGTTTATTTGCAGTAATCATCATAGCAAATTCCAACAATGATATTAAGGTAAGTGTAGATACTTAAAAAACATATTAATCAATGTTTTATTTTAATTTTACAAATAGTAACAAACAGTCGAGCAAAAAGTATTAAGTTTAAAAAGCAGTAAAAACACAGAAAAAAGTTGTTTTTATTGTTAGTTATTTTTTATTAAATTGTAATTAAGAGAATAAAGGTATATTTTCTCAATTAGTTGATATTGCAAGCAATAATACATGGTTGCTATAGGCAAAACCTAGAATCCTGTGGGAACTAAATGCATGACATTCTAATCGCATTTTGCATAAATCTGAAAATTACACTGAATAAAAATAAAAAATAAAATAATGAATAGAAAATTTGACCAAATTGGTAATTTTTCTACCTTCGTAGAGAAACAAAACAAAATGTATGCAAGTAGATAAACTACTTTTTTTTAAAGCTCCACAACAATATCAAAAAGTGTTTCATGATAACATAATTAATTAAACATACAACATGATATTCAATTAAGTGTGCCCTAAAGATCGGTTTTAAGACAATTTCTTTTTCTTTTATATGTAACGATTTGTCTTCCATATTTCAAAATGCACTGTAGTTATATTAAAAAAAATCTCTTAAGAAGGTACATCTGACGTCCCTAGGCTGCTGTCTCTTAGATCTACTATGTACTTCTGATAGTTACTCCTCTAGTAATTTCGTTTTTTCAATAAAGTCCAGAAACTTTTGCCAAAAGACTGTCTTAATTTCTTTTTTCTTTAGCTTGTGCTTGCCAAAAAAGCCACCACGTTACATATGTACGCCTTGCACTCGCTATGTAGTGCAATGTCTTACAGCTCCTGACATCAGCCGCATTTCTGCTCGTCTTTATTACCATAATTTAGACAATGTATAATAGTTCTGTTAGAAATAGCTTTATGTGCTTTATCCTCTGAGATGAGACAATCTTCTGCATCCGTATATTCCAGGTCCAGTGCCATAGTAATCTTTAACCCAATCTGTATTCCAAATAAAATTGCAGCTACCTTTTTAAATGCCAACTAAGGTACATACATAGGCGTTGCGCAGATCGTCATCGTGCAGTATCTCTAAGGAGTAAACGTGACATCATAAGAGCAGTCATTGGTCATGACGTGGGCCGGCATCGTCTCGGTAGAGTATAAACATGGCAGAGGTAAAATCCCACCAGAAATTGTAAAGGAAACAGAGAAAGAGGTACCGGAGGCAGTACTGGAGGTATTCAATCAACAACTTAGGACAGGAAGCTTCCCTGAGAGATGGAAGGAATCTAGACCAGTGCTGATTGATAAACCAAAAAAAAAAACAAATTAGCCACTGAGCTACAGACCGCTATGTCTAACAAATAGCTTTGGAAAACTATATGAGCACATGATAGCTAATACTAAACTGAAAATAAGAGAAAAGGATAACATGACTATGACGTGTGGGGTCCCACAAGGATCCATAATTGGACCAATACTGTGGTATATTTACTTCAATGACCTGCTAGAGATGGAAATTTTGGAAGGAGTACAAATAGTATGTTATGCAGATGACACTGCTGTTATAGTAACTTCGAAATCAGAGAAAGAACTAGTATATAGAGCGAACAAGACGCTACTATTGATCAAAAACAAAATCGAAGAAAAAGGCTTAACAATTGAGGAGCATAAAACGAAAGCAGTGACCTTATACGGTGGTAGAAGGATCAAAGAAATAAAACTAGAAATCGGCAGAAAATAGTTTCTATCAAAAAGCGCTATAAAATACCTTGGAGTATGGTTCGATCATAATATGGAAATGAAAGAGCATGTCAGAAAAATCACATAAAGCAGAGAAAACACTAAAAGCGCTAGGCAGATTAATGCCAAGTATAAATGAACCGGCAGCAAGTAAGAGGAGGCTACTAGGATCAGTTGCACATTCGATTATGCTTTACGCAGCTCAAATATGGGGACATGTGCTGAGGTACAAAAAATATAATGTTGTATGTTAACATCGCAACAAAGAAGAATGTCGCTGATTATGCTAGCGGTTACAGAACTATCTCGACAGACGCAATTCTGGTTATAATAATAATAATAACTTATTCGACAAGTATGATCACAGGTTTATGACATTTGTCAAGTCAGTACACATATTTAAACAATAAAAATTACAATAATACAATTTTAAAATATAGTACAATAATATAAATATAGCATAGTTATATAACAATAAAATAAAGTATTTATAGATATTAAATTAAAAAAATTAAGAAGAAAAATATTCATCTAATGTGTAAAAGCAATGTTGCAAAAAGTATTCCTTAAATTTAATTAAAATTAGTCTTGCTTTTACACATTTTTATATTATTTGGGATTTTATTGTAAATGTCAATGCATGATAAAGATGGCGACTTCTTATATGTTGATTTTCTGTAAAGTGGAATTCTCACGTTGTTGCAGTTCCTTGTTAGATGGTCATAGTTTTGAGAGTTTTTCCCAAACATAAGCTGGTTATTGTAGACGTAAGTTCCACATTTATAAATATAAATACAATAAAATGGCAGTAATTTTTGGTTTTTGAAAACTAGTCTGCAAGTTTCGCAATAATCCATATTGTAAATTAGTCTAACCAGTCGTTTTTGTGCGACATGTATTCTGGTTGAGTCTTGAGATTTTCCCCAAGCAATAATATTGTATGCCATATGAGGATAAGCTAAAGACATACATTTGCATTAGATAATAATGGGAAAGGGTGTTTTTTAATTTTGAAATTGCATAATATGCACTGCTCAGATTTTTATTTATATAATCTATGTAGTTAGTCCATTTAAGTTCAGAGTCAATGAAGCAACCCAAGAATTTAGTACTGTCGGTGTTGAATGGGATATCTACTGTTGAAGTTCTATTTTTGAAAAATTGCACACTTACTGTTTTTTCTCTGTTTAAAATTAGTTTGTTATTTTTGCACCATTCTTTTACTTCCTCTATTGCAGTTGCTATTTTAATTTTAAGTTCATCAGCTGATTTTCCTTTTACAATAACTGAAATATCATCTGCAAAATTGATCATAAAACCAGTTGTAATAAACTTTACAAGGTCATTCATGTATAAAATAAATATTAATGGACCTAAAGTGGATCCTTGCGCTACACCCAATGGATTGTCATATATACTTGACTTACATTTTCCTACATTAACATATAATTTATGGTGAGTTAAAAATGACTTGATTAAATTTAATGCCGACCCCCTGATACCTAAACTCCAGAGTGTGTTTTCAATTAAATTAATATTTAAAATAAAAAGCACTCGACAAATCAAAGAATAATCCGGCACACATGTAATTATCGTCCACGGTTTTGTGTATATGTTCAATAAAACTAAAAGTAGCAGTTTCTGTTAATTTTTCTTTTACGAATCCATGTTGGTTAATATTAAGTAAATTATATTTTTCTATAAAGTTCCATATCCTCTGTGAAATTATTTGTTCATATTCTTTTGATAATGTATTCAGGATAGATACCGGTCTGCAGTTTTCCATATTATCTTCGCATTCCTTTTTGTGAATTGAAACAACACGAGCTGTTTTTAGTGCTGAAAAAAAAAACTCCATCTTTCCATCCATTCATTGTAAGGCTAACAACATGTGTTGAATGTGTAGTTTATATTTTATTAAAAGTAGTTTTGTAAAACGCTCCTTAATGTCTATAAACATTCCAACAGTGGATAATTGCTACAGAAGCAACTACTTGATTCGATCTGTGATAAGGTGCAGAACCAATTCAGTAAATCTTACCTAAAGGTGCCCCTAGACGATCAATATTATCATCAATAATATTGAACAATCTATTGCACAATATATTGCTAGGACCACCTAGACGTTGCAATATAATTGCGCAAACTTTTTGTTAGTTACTGACAGTACTGCAATCAACATGTGAAATAAAATAAAGCAAGTTGTGTGATGATTGCTTTCTGATTAACTCAATATATTGTGCAATCTCAACATAAACTGCAGACGGTATAATATCAGTTATTGTTCAATATATTGACTATAATATTGAACGTCTAGGGGCCGCTTTAGTGTATGCATGTTGGTTCGACTGTACCTATGTGGTGATAAGGTCCGTTTTCCAAGTTTATCTTTCGCTAAATCTCTCAAGCATTTTTAGAAAAAAGGCTTATTAGATAATAGGATTTTACCTGAGTATAATCATTACAATCTTTTATAACTTTTATTTTTCTCCATAGTATATGAATATAGCAAAAAGTAATACACGCTCCATAGATTCTTGCCAGATGAAGAAGGATGATGTTCTCATCCTATTGCAAAAAGGCTGGATAGATAATATCCAGTCCTAATGCATAGTATTACAAAAAGTTATCTAAGCAGGTTTGTGGAGCCTATTCGTAACAGTTTAAGTTTCCTTCCACTTTCTTCTATCCAAGTCAATGTTCTTGTAGTACGGATAAATTACTGATTCATATTTAACTTTGTTGAAGGAAAAACAAACTCAAGTTTTTGTAATTCTTTATTGTATGCTATTTGCCACCGCTGCTTCTCTTCAGTTTTTAGTTATGTTTCCAAAAAAATTAACAAAAATAAATTTCAAAACCTTCTTCTTTCCTTTTTTTTAGCAGCACGTTATTATTATCAATTTCTTATTATTTATCATAATTTGTTCAATGTCAAATTGGTCTTTAAAACTTAACCTAATACTTAAACCTAAAATTTAAACAATGTAGTCAGGTAATCACTAAACAAGTATCCACCCGAGCAAACAATAGCGTTAGTCATATCATCCGGGCAATATAAAAATTATGATTATCAAAAAATTTATTACTTTGTTAGTTTTTCAATATTGTTAAACAGTACTCATAATGCATGTGCTAATCACATTGCCCCAAAAAAGCCGTCTCACGCAAGATTCTCACTAGTCTAGTAGTATTATGCAATTTTTTTATTCTTGGTATTACAGCTGTCTCAGTTTTACTTTGTTTAGTTATGTTGACATTTTTATATATTTATGTGTATTGTATATTACTACTATACATACCTAAACTTATTTTTTTGTTAATTTTAATATTTTAAGATAGTGTAACAAGTTTCTTAATAATACTGGTAACATTATTATTATTAATGTAAGTTTTTAGGATAAATTAATATATTTGTTTCAATAGTTTGTACGTTCAATAAATATAAATATTATGAAATATATCTTGAGGCATATGGCAATTCGTGATTCAATTTGTATCCATTCGTTTCACAATTTCTTCATCTCCCTTGCATCTTTTATACCAACCCTCAATATTCTATTTTTGGCACAATCTATCTATTTACTATCCCTAATCGAAACGTATGTTATATTTATGCACGATTCGGTCCGCATTCGGTTAGTCCGGTCACGTATAATATTGGATCATTTGTGCGGACCGATTCCGCGCTATGTTTTATGGAAACGAGATTTTTTTTGGAAAAGTCGGCCGCATGCCCGAAAACGGAATGTCCGGAGAGAGATTTTTTCCACATGTAACGTCTCATTGGAGCGAGCTGAAATGCAGGTCTCGTGAAACAGAGATAGATTGGTATCTTTAGAGTTGGTGATGGGAATGTGAACCTTATATGTGGAATTTAGAACGACATGCTTGTAATTTGTATGAAATTGGTGCTTTGAAAAATGAGCAGTTTTATTTGTAAGAAATGTTTGTTCGAAGGAAAAGGATGAAAGAAAAAATATTAGGAATCTTATGAAATGGGAGGAATGTTAACAGGCACTTTTGTTAAACTTATTATGGGACTTTTTCATAGCAAATAAAGCAAGTTAAATGTGTAACAAATAAATCTAATTAAACAAGCTATATAGGTGGTTCACAGAATCTTTATGGGATTTAGTTCTTAGTATTCTTATATGGAAAACACAATATATTTGTTTGTATTTATATTGAATTGATTTTAACTTAATTCAATATATACTTTGTAGACGTATAAAAATCACTCACATAACGACTACTAATGAACTATAAAAAACTTTTTTATGTTTCGAAGACATCCATTTCTTTCACTTATCTGGAATGCGAGACAATTTTTAATCAGCTTATAATAAAATACCTAAAATATTATGAGCCACCCATAAAATGCAGTAATTATCTCCATCGATCTGACTGTTCCGTGTCCATCATGAAGTAATAAAAGGCCCAGTGGGGTGTGCTCGATAAGGAGATTTAATATCGAAATTTATATATAAAAGTGTTTTATCTAATGCGGGAGGGTAGATTATTATATGTTTATCTATTACAAGGCGAAAATATAGGAGGGTGGTCAAAATTTAATTACGATGGGATGAAAGTGGCCGCGCATCGCGTAATAAAGATAGATGTGGGGGATTTCCGTTTTATGTTGTGGCACTATACCGCTGGCGGTGCGATATGATTATAGAAAGGCTTTGGGTGGGGTACATTTATGAGATTAAGAATATTAGGTTAAGTAAAATTAAATCATTGTATTTATTGTTTAATCATTAAATAGAATATAAACATTACAAAAAGTACATATGCAGTACATATGACTTAGAGCAAACTTTTTATTACACTAAGAATTAAAAAAAAAATAACACAATCTAACTCATGGGTTGCTTAAAGTAAATTCTAATACGCAAAAATACAGATCATTAAGTTTCAAAAACCACAAAATCTTCGTATCTGTTAACTGTTCATCTATCAATATATTGTTTTACTATAACAGCACACAATTGGTAGGAGCTACACTGAAACATGTTATAAGGTGAAAGAAGCTCAATTGATAGCCTTTAATTTCAAATTCCAAAAAAAAAATCCATTCTTTGATTTATGACATAAGTACGGTTACAGATAGATCCAGATATGCTGTTCAAAAAAGATGGATAATTTAATTGCCTATAATTTTCATATCCTATTATATTTTTTGATTTTAGACTTTAAGTTTTTGACGTTCAGCTTCTAGGGTAAACATGGTTGCCTATGAGATTATAAATAAAAAGTTTGTTACCCCTATTCATTAACACCCTGTATATGAAGAGATATTAAAGGGTCAGCCATCTAACTTTTGGAATTTGAATCAGCTATAAATAAAAAACTAATAAATATTTTTTTCAACATTAAGAGTTTATTAGAAAAATTGGACATTTTCATTTAACCCATCCGATTAACCCAACTTTGTAGTACATTTTCGATTGTTTGGGCTCCAACCGCATAAATGGCTACTTCGTGTTTCAAGGCATCCAACGGGGTGAAATCACAGCTTCTAGGCGGCCAATTGACATCAGCATTTCGGCTAATTATTCAATTTCCAAAAACAGTGCGCAATTGATCGATAGTACTCCCATAAAATCGTATGGAAGCAAAAACACCAATAACTGGTAAATTTAACACAACTTTATTAACACTACTTTAGAAATATTAAACCAAAGTGTTAAACCAATGTTCGTTACTTCTCACAGCCAGATTGTAATATATATTACACTGACAAGTATAGATATTTCAAGTAAAATCCAAAACTGGCATCTATCTACGTTGGCCCCAACGTCAGATCACAGATGGATAAAAATCAGCTTAGCATACACACAAAGTAAAACATAGGTTTGATCAAAACCCCAAGCTGACCAACAAAGCTGCCTTTCGAGATAACTTATCGTGGCTTTAAGTGCTACAAGTGCTTCACATAGCCAGCGTAAGAGAAACTTCTCAAGCAATGTTCTCGCATACATCAATCACATAGGTTACCTGTGTGTTGCAACAGCTCACTTTTACTATCAAAACACTCAAGGATTAAACACAAAAACACAAACTTTTTTTGATAGCGTATGTTCTTCTAATTTTAATATTATAGCAATAAGTGAAACCTGGTTAAAAGACAAAACGCTCAATAGGGAACTATTTCCAAAAACTTATTTTGTGCATAGAGTTGATCGTACACGATGTAAAGCTGGTGGTGTTTTATTTGCTGTTGATGATGCTACTGCACAATGCATTCCAATTACTAATGCGCACTGTCCAATTGTTGAAATAGATTTCTCCGCAGCTACCATTCATTTTCATAAATACAGGCTAACTCTTTTAATAATTGTTTGTTATATACCACCCTCTCAATCAACAACTGTACATAAAGCATTTTATAAATTTATCAAAGAAAACTTTGATATCAGCAATAACACAATTATTGTAGGCGACTTTAATATTCGTAATCTTCAACAATCACTGTCTGGTCATCATCCTGATCAGTTAAGCAATAACTATTTAAATATCTTAAACTATAACAATCTTTTGCAACATAATAATATTATAAATACTAATGATAGAATACTTGACCTTGTTTGAACGTCCTCTGATATTAAATGTTCACTTTCACGTTGTTATTCCCCATTTGTAATTGAGGATACACACCATCCAGCTCTTGATTTTGACATTAAAGTTTCTACAACTACTAATTTGCCGTTTTGTCCACAACAGACATACAAATATTGTTTTTAAAAAGCTAACTTATTAAACTTGTACACTGCTTTTCTTGACACTGATTGGTATGCTAAGACAGATGTTGACGTATGCTGTGATAAAATTTACCAAACAATATCAAAAGTATTAGACAGACATGTTCCAAAGTCAATTCCACGTAAATCGTCGTCTAGATATCCTCAGTGGTTCAGCACTGATTTATGCAAACTTCTTGGCAAAAAAACCGTTACCACAAGTTATATAGTCAACATATAACCAATTATCATCGGCAAAAGTATTTCAACCTTCGAGCAGAAACAAAACGCCGCGCGTATTTCATTAGACAGAAAAATGTTTACTACTGCAGCTGAAGCAAAATAAAAAAACGATCCAAACCAATTTTGATCATACATTAATTGCTTGAAAAACAGATCAAAAATTCCATCATTTATGATTCATAATGGAATTATGACGTCAAACCAACAAGAAATCGTAAACTCATTTGCAAATTTTTTTAGTAGTGTTTACAAAACTTCAAATCTTTCATCAAATTCTAATTCCGTCAATAACACTACTCCATTTGGAATTTAATCCATATCATCCGATAAAGTTGTGCAAGCTTCTAAACGTCTAAAGGCAAAATACTCGTTAGGTCCTGATGGCATTCCATCTTTCTAAGTCAAAGACTGCGCTACTGTTTTAGGCAATCCACTGCATTATTTGTTTAACTTAATATTAAAAACTTCAACTTTTCCATAACTATTAAAAATTGCCCGTATCAGCCCCATTTTCAAAAAAGGAAACAAAAAAGACATATCAAACTATCGTCCAATTGCTTTAATTAACAACTTTGCCAAAGTTTTTGAACGGATAATAGCAGAACGGCTTTATTTTGGAGTAGAAAGTCTAATATCAAATAACCAGCACGGTTTTGTTAAGAAGAGGTCTACTGCGTCAAATTTACTATTTTTTACAGAATTTGTTTCCACATCGCTCGATATGCGACAACAAGTGGATGTAATATACAATGATTTCAGTAAAGCATTTGACACATTAGATCACGGGATTATAATAGATAAACTACGTGTTGTTAGATGCGATAACAATCTTTGTAATCTATTACAGTCATATCTTAATGACAGATTGCAGTATGTAAAGGTTTTAAACTTCAAACCCGCTAACTATCCAGCACTTAGTGGTGTTCCCCAAGGGTCCAACTTAGGGCCATTAATTTTTATCATTTTTATTAATATGCTAACGATTTAAAAATATTTTCTACAACTTCATCTATGGCTGATTGCATTTCCCTTCAATCTGACATTCAAATGTAATCTATGTGGTGTAAAACAAACTACTTGCAACTAAAGGTCTGTTCCAACATACGATTTGAACGGTTTGCAAACCGTTCAAACTATGCACACAAACAAATTACTGTGTATAAAGGATTGCCTAAGGATGACAAATATTTGTTTGTGTGCACAGTTTGGACGGTTTGCAAACCGTTCAAATCGTATGTTGGAACAGACCTTAAATATATCAAAATGCTGTACGATGACATACTCTCGCAAAAATCAAATATAGTTTTTGATTATACCATTGACAACCAACCTTTATCAACAATTACAACCTACAAAAACCTTGGTGTGCTGTTCGACAGTTAATTAACATTTAATAGTCACATAGACAATATTGTCAACTCAGCATTAAAACAGCTAAGAATTATTATTAGGTCAGCAAAACCATTCTCTAATAAAGAATTTTTGCACGTACTCTATTTTGCTTTTGTCAGAAGTAAATTAGAATATTGTAGTACGGTGTGGTCTTCTTACTACGCAACTTATTCCTATGCTCAGAAAAAAGTTCAAAGACGTTATTTAAAGTATATGTGTTACCGAGAAGATAGCCACTACCCGCCTCGTGGTCGTACAGATTATGACGTCCTATTAAGCCGTTTTGATTTTGACTCTCTTCAAGATCGTCGTAGAAACGCTAATATATCGCTGGCCACTAAGCTGGTTTGCGGAGATGTGTGAGATGATTGTCCAATTCTATTAAGCAGTTTGAACTTCCATGTACCAAGACTAGCAGCTAGAAACCAACCAACATTTACTTGTTTTAAGTCGCAAAGTAATTTAGGAGTAAATCCACCGATGAACAGAGTAATGAATGCTGTAAACTCCGTAGGGCCCAATCAAGCATTTTATTAACTATTTTATATAATTTTTGTATATTTTTGTAAAACTTTTGTTTATTTTTTGTTCATTCATATTTTTTTGTTTACTTTTATCTCATAACTTCACTATTTAATTTTATTGTATCATAATTATTTTCTTTCCTTGTATCTATCTACCTATGTCTGTATATTATCTCCATGTTGGAACTATTAGTTCTGTTGGGATAATAATTTAATAAATAAATTAAAAAATTAAATGAAATAAAATAAAATAAACAGAAGAGTAAGGTTTACCACTGGAAGAGATTGTTAGTGCTACTGATTACATACTAAAAAATAAGTAATTTAATATTATCAATTTAATTTAAGTTTATTTATTTCAAAAAGTAATAGTATTTTTAGCCAAAAGTTTTACTATTTTATATAAAAAATTAATTAAAATAAGTTTCAACAATATTAAGCGTTACTATCGAAACCGCAAGAAGACAATTATAAAGAAATTTTACATTAAATTGAGTCAAAATTTTCTGTGCAAATACACAAAGAAGTGAAAAGCGGCTCCTAGAACTATATAATCTAAATCAGAAATAGTAGCAAAAAACTTTTGTTATTACTATAAATCTTATGCAACCTAATTTGGTATAAAATGTACTATAAAATAAATCTACTACTACATCTACAGCATTTATACTAGAGAATGCAATAATTTTATTATTAAAACATCAATATCAACTTATTAGATATGCGGTAAAAAATTAAAGATAATTTCCAAATTACAAAGTTCAAAACGCATAAAACGTTAATCTAGAAATATAAAAATTATTAAAAATTAGTTTGTAGAGGTTTGCTGGACTACAAAACAAAATTAAAATGCAATTCTGGCGACTTTATCTTTTTTCTATATTTATCCCAAAAAATAAAGTTATGTTTTGGATGGTTAGATAATTATTTCCGTAATTCCATACCACTTCGACTACTGTAGTACGTAACAAAACGTAAAAAAGCAGATTTTAATAAAAATAATAGTTTCATTTACAACTGGTTATCGAGTTTATTAATAGTTATTTTTTAATTTAAAAGTTAAACTAAATATAAATATTTTGTTTATAACATTTTAATATTATTTTTTATTTGTTAAAAGTTAATATACGCACTACGCAATAAAGATTATTATTTACAACCAAGACAACATCTTTCGTATAATAGAAAAATTTTACACAGACCTATATGAAACTAAAACATAGCCTAAAAGTATAAAATAAGTTGTTAAGAAGTTAAATAAATTGTTTATGTGTATTTTAAGTAATTGGTTTAACTTATAAATAACACGTTTGTGTTTTTTTTAATATATTTTATTTAAATGCACCTTTACCAATTTAATATTGTATAATAGATTAATAACTAATATTCTCTTATTTAAAAAAAAAATATATAAATTTATATGGTTATAGAAACAGTAAAATTATCAATAATATTATAAATCCTAAAGGAAGTAATATAAAAAAGAATCTGTTACTAAATAATGCCAATTGTATAGACTTTAAAATCAATGACGTAGCAGAGGTTTGTACTAATCCTGTAGTAACATCAACCACATTTTGTAGACCTTCACCGACAGTTCCACTTACTCCATCAACGACAGTATTGCTTACTGATTCAACACCACTAACAGCAGTTTCAACTCCAGTTGCAGCAACATTGCTTATAATATCAGATCCACTGGATACAACATTTACAAGCCCACTACCCAAATCATTTGAAAAACGTTTAGCTCTATGTTGCCCAACATGCATGGTGAATAGGTCTGCAGCATGGACGTTTACATAATTTAGATTACTTTCATTTTCTATCGCTTCTAAACTACCAGACAATAGTCCAATTAAGGTGAATATAAATACTATCTTCATTTCTAAAAATTAATTATTTTTTAATACTTAATGTATTGAATTAAATAAAAAACTTTATCTACTTACTGTATTACTTTAGTTTTGTGATATATCACAGCTAAATTGTATGTGAACTGATACATTTAATATTTTTTTTACTATTTATAGCTATCAATGCTGTTTGTTACTTATTACACATATTTTGTTTTTAAATAAAATGTATGTCAAAATAGTAATCATTAATAGTTATGCTAATTTAATGATATTAAAAACAATAACAAAATAACACAATACCGTGAAAATAATATCACTTTTGCAATAAATTTGTTAACAAAACTTATGTTTTTTGTTTATGTATGCTATATGGTTGATTTTGACTTCTAGTTATACTGGGTGATTTAATAGTTTACAGATTATTCTAAAAACTAATTAATTTCAAAAATAATATAAGTTTATGTTTTTATTTGCTTATTTGTCTTAAAATGTTTTGTTACCGAAACATTTATTAATAAACATAAATCAAACTTTGTCATCAAAAATCAAAAGTAGTTTTTATTTTTGTAAAAACATCACACATGTGTTTAAATACTGACAGTTTGAAAAATTTGTGATAAATATGAAAACTATAATAATTATTTTCAAAGATACGCGTTTTTCTTTTCTTTTTCATCAGCTGTTTCCTCTCCACTCCGAGATATCGTCTAATTATTTCTAGATGTCTATGTTTTGGGTTTTCTGAAACTACTCTTTTCCTTACTTGTTTAATGTCATCTATTCATTTTTTGCGGTCTTCTTAAACTTCTCTTTGTTTCTTTTGAGTGTCAAGTTGTTACGTTTGTAATCCATCTAAATTTGTGTTGTCTTTTGAGTTGAGTCGGCTACTAGTAGATTGCAAGTTTTGAATACTTTTTTTAAGATGTTTAGAACTGTCCGGTCTTTTAATATGTGTTTTAAGTTTTCAAATGGAACCTAACTAAACCTTATCCGTTTTGTGATATTAACGGTTTGGTTTGCCTTCTCTAGCATAATGTTGTGTCGGTGATCAACTAGAACCTCTATTTTGCTCACTCATAATCTTGTTTTTTTTAGGTGTGTTTTAAACCTATGGCTTTAGATGTGTTATCACTGCCGATGACTACTATATTGTCGCAAATCTTAGGAGGTTTAAGTAACTACGATCTATCCTAACGCTTTCATTTGTCTACGTTTTTATTATATCTCTTCTATCGCTACAGTGAATATAAAATCTTTTTTGTTTTCAGTTTTTCATCTATGCGTTTTTGTAGATTTTCTTAAGATATTGGAATACTTGGAATTGATTTGTGCTTTGTCTATTTATTTTAAAAATGACCAATTTTATAGAATTACACGTTTTGTAGAAGTTACTTGGTAGTTGTAGTGTTTGTAGATGATCAGTTGTGTTATACCCTTTTTAAAACCATGCTATGTTTATAGGCTGGTAATTATCTAGTTTGTTTGTCATTTAGTGTATAGTTTACAGAATTAGAACAAACTGATCGGTTAGTAATTTTCTACATTTGTGATACTTGCGATTATAACTTCTGCGTTATACTACTTTTTCGATATTTTTTCCTCATACATACACTTGTTTAAAAGAGTTTGAATTGCGTTTTCTACCGGTTTTCTTCCCATTTTTAGAATATGTGATGTTAAGTGGCTTTTTTCGGGACATTTTTATTTTTCATCCATTTCATACTCATCAATTTTTAGAAATAAAAATTCGTTTAACATGGCACAGTAACGTCCGCTATTGACTGTAACGGCAGCTCCTTTCAAAGAAAAACGGCCCAATAATGCCGCCGGACCAAAAACCACACCAAACGGTTACTCGTTGTGGATGCATAAGCTGTGCAATAGTCATGTATGGATTCTCTGATTCCCAAATGCGACAATTTTGATTATTGACGTAGCCTCCAATGAATGAAATTCATCAAAAAACACAACTTTTCAATAAAAATGCTCATCTTCGGCCAAACAATCTATAGCTAATTAGGCAAACTGAAAACGCATCGGATAGTCATAAAGCTTCATTTTTTAGACTGATTAAACTTTGTAGGCCTTCAAACTAGTCTTTATGCAAAATTCTCCTCAGAGAAGTGCGAGAAATGTTCAGTTCTTGAGAACAATGACAAGTTAATGATATGCATGTTCACGCACATTCTGAGCAAAAGTATTAACTTTTTCGGCTGAGCGCACTGAACAAGAACGTGAACGTGTTGTTTGATTCACTAACAATCCAGTTTCGCAAACTCGCTTCACAAATTGATCCACAAACTTCGTTGAAGGCACTTCTTTTCTATCAAATTTGTTTCGTAAATTTTTTACCGTTTGAGTAGAATGCTTACCACTTTGAAAATAAGTTTTCATTATTTCCCAACTTTGTTCAAGTGTAAAAGGCCCATTTCGTAAATGTCAAACATGAAACTAAATTTCTGTCAACTCATAAATGTCATAATATAAGGTTTTCCAATAAGAAACTTCATTTTGATATTAAAAAAACGAGTATTTTTTAAGAGAAATCAATAAATGTTTATTTCATTGTAAAGAGAAAAGTATGCCATTAACATTTGAAAACGATATCAGTCAAATGGCCGCCACGGTTAAGGTTGCTGTACAACATTCTTTTCATAAAATTTTCCATGACCAATTCGCACATTTGCGCCAGTATGTACTTGATAACTTTACGAATTCCATCTTTAAGACCATACCGACCGCTACCTTGATTTGTAGTATTTTAATAAAAACGGCAACTTCCCCTTCATCGCTGCTTCTACAAATAATTTGATAATTTATTTCTTTTACCAGTACATTTAGAAAGGATTAAAGTATGATATGTCAAAATCTTTTTTGTAAAAATATATTTGCAAATAACAACAAAATGCATTCAAAAATACAGAAAAACGCATTTATTTCTAATTTTGATAGGTTTTTTCGGCAATTTCCTAACTATTATTTGACTAAAAGACTTCGACATATCATAGTTTAATCCTTTTTAAATGTAAAAAAATAAATCGATTATCAAATTATTTGTAGAAGCAGCGATAAAGAGGAAGTTGACGTTTTTGTTAAAATACTACAAATCAAGGTAGCGGTCGGTATGCTCTTTAGGTCTTGAATCGATTGTGAAGCATTGGCATAGACCTTACCGTTCACGTGCACGTGCCCCCAAAGAAAAAAGTCTAAAGGTGTTAAATCACAAGATCTTGGTGGCCAATTGTGATCACCTCTTCGAGAAATAACACGGTCAGAAAACTTTTCTTGCAAAATTGTGATTGTTTCGTTGCTTGTGTGGCACTTAGCGCCGTCTTGCTGAAAATAACCATCGTCCACATCAATATCTTCCAGTTCCATAAAAAATTATTAATCATAGCTTGGTAGCGCCATTCATTTACCGTAACAGTTGCACCAGCCTCATTTCCAAAAAAGTAGAGTCCAATCACACCGTCAGCCCAAAAACCGCGCCAAACAGTGACACGATAAGAATGCAAAGACTTTTATACAATCATTTTTAGATTTTCTGAGCCCTAAATGCGACAATTCTGCTTATTAACGAAGCCACCGAGGTGAAAATGGGCCTCATCACTGAATATGATTTTTCGATAAAACTCCGGATCATTTTGATGCATTTGAAGAACCCAATCAGCAAAGATACGACGTTTATGGTGATCGACCGGTTTGAGTTCTTGTGTAAACTGAACATTAAAAGCCTTAAGACTTAAGTCTTTATGCAAAATACGGTGTAAAGTCGTTTGTGGAATGTCTAATTCCAAAGATCGACGAAGAATCGACAAACCTGGGTTTTCTTCAACACTACGGGCTACATCAGCAATATTCTCATGTGTTCTTGAGCGATGCACACGGTTTGGATATTTCACATCACAAACTTGCCCAAACAGCTTAAATTTTTCCTCCAGGTTTACTATTGCCGGCCGAAAAGGTGCTTTACGAGGACCAAAAAGTGGTTTAGTTTTGCGAACTACAACTGAAAAATTTTCACCATTTTTGTAGTAAATTTTAATAATTTCAATGCGTTGTTGAAGCGTGTATCGTTCTATTTTTAATAATGGCGTAGTTTTTACTTGTCAAATGTCAAAAGATAATAGCTTCAAAATTGACAGCTGTCCAAATAGCCTGCTATTCAAAATAAAACTTCTTATTGGAAAAGACCGCTACGCCAAGATTACAAGTTTGATTCCCGGCCAAAGCATTTTTATATCCAATTATTAATATGTGGCTTAAAAGTAATCAATGATCAAGCGTAAAAAATGCCTGTAAAAACGTTAACAGTGTACAAATAAAAAATCTAAACATAAAAGTGCTGCTGTATGCTGACAATACTGAGATAGAGTGTGTGAATAAAAATGACTTAAATAATGTACTAAACCAACTGAATGTATAAATGTAAGAAAAACTATTTTTTTTTTATAAGAACGAAGTAGACAGTGATTGTAGAGTGAGCCGGTGGATGGCTATGTGTAGCTGTGAAAAACGTTTAATAAGAATGGTAATTTAAATACAGAAACTAAGAAACAACTAAATGCATCGCGGAAAGTAGTTAGAATTATGTGTATGATTGCAAAGAAAAAAGTATTGCCCAAAAAGACAAAAATAACTTAGATTGTAGTTTATAGAAGTGTGTTAACAATAACTGCTGTAAGGACGTGAAGCATGTCAAGAAAAACACAAAAGTAAAATAAATGGGGTACTTAAAAGGTGTATGTAGAAAAACTCGTATGAGAGTTAGAAATGCGTGGGTAATAAAAAAATGTAGTTTAAAAGTAAGAGAATGAGTGAGGATTGAATAACAAAGCAAATCTATAGAGGAACTGTATTTGAATCAAAATGCAGAGATAGAACACATAAAAGTTAGTTGAATGTTGTAGATGCGTGTAAAAAAAAAGTGAAAAAAATAATGTCACAGATAAACTAAGTTGTAGGAAATAGCTAAACAGCTTTTCAACTAATAGTTAAATGTTAATTTGACAGATAGTAAAAACCATTACTTCCGCAGACCGTTAGATCCATGTCGAAAAGTCACATTTAGTTTATAATAACGTAACCATTGACAATTAAACAAAAGTTAATGCAAAGTAAAATATCAGTGTATGCAACTTTGCTAAATCAATTCTGTCGTAACCATACATTACTTCTAAGTTATTTAGTAAAAGTGTCAAATTACATGCACCTTCTCCGTTGTTCCAACACACCGCAAAACTATATAGTATTGATGTAAGGTAACACATTGTTTGAAAAAGTTTCTATTATGCTGGCCATGTCAAGCAACCTCTAACATATACTCTCTTCTGTAGTAGAAAGGTCGCCTATTTCACATTCTCTTGGGTTTTTTACAATGCCTTTTATATGCTGTGATCTTTAGTTAAGAATTTCCTGTCAAGATCTCTGTTATAATTAAGTTCTTTTCTGGAAAGTAGCAAGCAAGAGTTGGTTGATTTTGGATTTAGAACATTCATGCTTTCTATGTCTGTCTAAGTCAGGATTGTTATACCATGGTACTACTAACACAGTTTTAAGGCATTTTAGTAGAAATGCAATTCTAAGGTTCAAGCTCACAAATCATCAACTTTCATATTGTGTAGTGTCCTTTTATCTAGCAAAGCTCAATACTTCTTTATAGCTAAAATTGTTGCTTTGCTGTACTGTAAATGTTTGTCGCTGAAACCATAAATGCCAAAGCGGTTAAAGCGGTGAACAAATTCACAAATAATATACGGTAGAGTAGGATTTGAACTCAGGATCCCCAACATAAGAAGCAAGCATCTAAGCAACTAACCCACGCCGCTTTTACTATAAATGTTCAATTAATTCCATAGCCCTTTATGTTATATAGGGGCTATTTCAGCCTCAAGATAAAAGTTCACTTTTGAAAGTTAATCCTTAATTTTTACAAATAAAAGCTTGTCAGGGCAAACATGCATAACTTAATTTGGTTTCCCCAAATATGTGTAAAGGGGATAGAACTAATTAAAGCTTCATAGGATGACTTATTATAAATTCAATCTAGTTACAATAGTGTACCACATATCTCATCTTGAACTAACAGTAATAATTCACAAGGTGCAATAATCCTATTCTTGATTTAACTCAAATCAAAATCCAAAAATAAACTGATCCAAAGGTTATGTTTTGAATTGATTATTGTTTAGTTAAATATTTATGTTACTACTCTTATCCGGTTTTATGTGTGCTGGACTATAGTCACCTAATAATTTTGTAGACTGATATTGTTAGACTTTCAAACTAATTTTGATCATTTAAAATTATTTTAAATATCTGTACACTGAAGATAGAAAACACCTTGATTTGCATTTTCTTTTTATATAGAGGTACAGGGCACTATGTCCAGTTACTATATAGTAAATAGTGTATCAAGAGCCGAAAATAGGCTTTAACAGCCCGCCGCTTAGCAGCACGAACGAGCAAAGTGAGAGTAGCAGCACGAACGAGCGAAGTGAGTGAGAGCTGCTAAAGCGAAGGGCTGCTAAAACCTTTTGGCACGAGTTACATTCGATATTTTTTCGGTAAAGGGAGGCAAAAAAATATGTGTTACAGTTTCGTGAAGCAATTCCTAGTAGTTGGAATAAGAAATGCATTCAAAAGTTTAAAAAAAATCAAAAACTTGCTTTTATTAAAAATTCGTTTTGGTGTAAAAACCTCAAAAAAACCTTGCTGGATACGTTAAAACTAACAGAAATGTAAAAAAGAACTTAATTCTGTTAACACTACTGATATAAGCAATAAAAGCTCTATTGCAATTCAATTTAGTAATATATGTTACCCAAAAAAGTCCTCAATATAGTACAGAAGCCAACAAAAAATTTCTAAGAGTTACCTCAAACCTACAGCATTTTTCCTATCATTTAAAAATTGCTAGCAAAAAACTAGTTTTTCATACAAATATCTTTTTTTAACAAGTCCATTTTAATATAATTTAAAAAGTCAATATTAAAATAGTTGAAATTGTTGAGTATTTTATCGGAAATAATTTTTTGTAATTTATTTAAATTTAAAAACATAGTCACAAAAAAAGTAAATTTCTATAACACACAACGGTTACAAAAGTTTTTAAAAAGACTTGTTGAGGTTTGAAAAAGATCCATATATGTATATATTGAACTATTAGAAATATCTATTATTAATTTATTAACATGTGTACAAAAAAATAAACAAAGTTTATTCAATAATATGTGTAGAATATGTAATATTATATAAGTAGGCCATAATATAAAACTTCAAAGAATTTTATAGTTTTTGTTATGCACGAAAGAGAGTTTATTATTATATTTTAAATCGTGTAATATTGTACTAACTGATATTGTCACGAATAGTTAAGTTTTAACCCTCTAGTTTAAAATATATTTTTATATTTATCCTTAACAATGCAATATTATTAATTCATGATAAACATTTACCTTATTTTAGCTATTTTAATCACTGTCCTGCATGGACTCTTCAACACATTCGGCGATCTCACATCCAAATCAAAATCCAATCGTTTCGCGAAACACGGACTCGCAAATTCCGAACTCTTAAGACTAGAAAGGCTATCGTGGCATTCTCCTCTACGCACTAATATAGGTGAAGGCATCCTCAAACTCTTGTGCACTTTAAGGGTGGTCACGGCCTGCGCGTACTCTCCTTGCGACGCATCTGAATGTCTCCTGAAAAACTCCTTCACTTCCTCATTTTCATCAATATCAGACATATAATGTTCATTAAAATATACATAATCATAAGTTTGTTCCGTATAAGTAGGATCCTGATGATATTCACCGAATTTAGTTTGTAACTCATGTGATAAATTTTTAACTTCTTCCAATTCTTGTGTAAGGTCAGAATCTTTACCTAAATATTTACTTTTATTAGGATCGAAATTCTGTTGTAAGTTAGGTTGATAATTTTGCAATCCACAATTTCTTATATCGTCTAATGTTCGTGTGTGGGCTCGCTTTAATCCTTCTAAAGGATTGCGTTTAATCTGGCTCAAACTAAGCTCTCGCCTGAGCGTAATAGGTTCCGATCGGTTTGAAAAAGTTGTCCCGAAAGCTGCAGTCCGGCATAATATAGGAGATCGGCCAAACTCGGTGCTACGTGAATTTGAAAATCGTCTGACGGCTGTAGGTCGTGTCAGATGATGATCCGCAAGTCGCGATGTCATCTGAATGTCGGGCATAGGTGGTGGCGTGGGTAAAGGTAAATCCGGGAGAAAAGATTGGGGCCTCGGCCGGGTTTGTTCTTTAACACTCTGCATCTCCCCCATTGTCTTCGCACTACAATCGCATGATGAATCACACATACACTACAAGATCAAATATTTTTTAATCAACGTATACAAAGACGCGCAACATCACAAAAAAAAACTAATATGAGAAGTAATCCGGCATATTGAAATATTAATCAGCACTGTCTGCGTTATTTAGATGCACAACAACACAAAGGAAAAACATGTAATTTTATCGCTTTTTTAGGTTAAAGCCCGCAGACACTCGTTACACACTCAGGGGTGGAATTTCCCGCTCGGAAAAACGCGCACGCGCATCCACAATCGAATACTATTAATATTTTTATATTAATAGTTTTTCCAGCTACTTTAAACATTATTTCTGGACAGTGTTTTCGTACGAACTGCTACGTGGATGTGTTATAAACTGGGAGTGATTAGACATGGCAATGAGGGATACCCCCCTATAGTCTAGCACGTGGAGTGCAGAGGGTGTGTTGGGGGGGTGGAAGTTGTGTCTGCGAGGGTGACTAAGCGGGCGGACATGGCGATATGATGCGATTAGAAGGGTCCCCGTGTGTTTCGTACGTTGCAGGACCTCGTAAAGTAAAAGCTAACCCCCTCTGAACCCCCTTTACAGCGTTTAGTTTTACACGAGAGGGTTGCATCTCGCTCTTTTTAATTGTACATGTATGTATGGATATATGCGGTGAGGAGATATTGAAAGGAACGGAACTGCACGAATTGGGGGACGAAGATTTTTCGGTTTGATAATAGAACCTTATTTGGCCGTAATAAAAAATCAATCATTAAAAATACTAATTGAATTAATTAATTAACTAATTAAGCAGTGGTCATTGCACCTATAATACAATCGGCTACATAGTTCCAAATGTCGTATAAACTAATGAACAATGTCGTTTGATCAATCACTCTTTGCTAATTGTATACACAGTACACCGCCAAACTTTAATGAGCGTTTCGTGTCCAGTCGACCGACTCATGTAGATCTCGGAGCCCAGCAGCTGTTAGGTTTGGAAATATGCATACTGTTGCTTATTTGGAAGTCCGATAAGGGTCATGTCTGTCTCCTTTATATACAAACATACATGTATGCGAGTATAAAGTGTCCAGTAAGGGGTTCATGAAAGGAATAAAGGATGAAAATAAACAAGGACTATATTAAAAGGATTTCTTTTTCAAAATGTCTTTGTGATTAAAGTAAAAGCCACCCTTGCTGAATTGAAATGAGCTTACATGTAAATATGTTATTGTAACACGTGTACTATTGTAAATGATTGTCTACAAACAAACAAAAAAAAAATTATATATTATTATTGCAAAAAATTAATACTCATTCATTAAAAACGTTAAAGAAAACGTAATTAATTATGTTATAAAATTATTTAATTATAAAAAATAAACCCCATGCTATAAAAATATTATTATGTTAACTTTAATTTGATTGTAATTATTATTAAATAATTCTAATAATTGAGTGTAAATAAAAAATAATAGTATCTGGTAAAATGTTTAGAAACTTAATAAAATTAAGTTCTTATATTGTATCAGAACTTTTAGAAATTTTTATAAAAAATAGTAATTCTGTTAACAGGACAAAAACACTCTATAAGTACAGCTTTTATTATCATAATTAATGTCCCTACTAAAAGCTCACTAGGTTGTACAACAGGAAGGTTGTGATAATTGTAATAAAAAATCTGAATTTTTTTAATGCCAGTATCATCATCAATTAATAAAATTATTTTCTTAGAATACCAATTTCGATACTCTCATAAAAAGCCGTTCCAAAACTTATAATTAAAAAAAAAAGATTTTAGAAAATAAACAGCCATGAATGAGTCCTACAAATGTAGAGGTTTTCCGATGGCAGGAGAACATTATATTGTTTATTTTCAGTAGAAACTGGCATCGCTACAAACGTAGCGGCCCGCTCCCGCCTTCCCAAAAACTTGTAAAATTAATTTTCCAAAATTCACTGAAGTTATTTCACAGCAGCACAAAAAATATATAAAATTCTTTATATAAAAAAAGTTTTGATATACAAAATGCAAAAACAAATGCAAATATCAAATTATATATCTGCTTAAATCATATCTAAAATACAAAATACATCATGTTTATTAAAATAAACAACAAACTTTGCTGAAATCACTAAAGTAGTAACATTGGCAAGAGTTATTTGTTTCAGTCAACGAGATCTATACTAAACCCCGTGGAAGAAAATGCTGCTAAGCTCTCAATATTTCATCTTCACCACGCTTCCACAAGTTCACAAAAACAAAAAGACATATCATGCATTATGGCTGAAATAAAATTTGCACAGTACGCTTCTAGGCAACCAAAAGTCATCACGCTAAGACTTGCGGCTTGTGAGGCACTTGAAACTTGGCTAAGGTACTAGAAGATAAAAATTAAACCTTTAAAAAGCAAAGCTATTCTCTTTTCAAAGAGATTTTCATTAACTCCTCATGAGAACGTCTATTTAAATGATGATCCAATTCCAAGTATCTAGGTATAGGATTCGACCCAATAACTTCTACTAAACTTCTTCAATACAATCGCTAATCACTCAGATTGAGTTATCTCGTCTCGCTGAACAATACAAACAAACTTCCAAATACAAGCAACCAATCTACATACATATAAGAAAAACTGATGGCTCTTCAACCGCCACCCTAAATCAATGTCTTCAAAGCTGCCGCATGATACGCACTTCTAATGACCTTTCGATAACGTCAGCTATAAGGTACTGTCAAATAGAAATGTTGTACACAGGAATGTGTAAAAGTTCCTGGTATGTGTTTACACAAGGGGAAGGAAAGATCAGTAAGCGCTTCCATACTTTTAAAAAGTGAATCCGACATATTAAGTCTTTAAAGACTTTCCTCCTCAGCCAACAAAAAAAAAAAAACACAACTATTTTGGAACCAGACGCAAGTGCAACCAAAGCACATCTATAAAAGTTTTAAAACTGATCCAGGGTCCAACATGTCTTGTTAGAAATCCTCATTAAAAAAAAACCAACAACCTCTTATCTTAGCGGCACATTCAAAAGTTTCGTAAGGCAAATAGAAAGTTAGAGTTTATCAGAAACTTCTAAGTGCACATGTTTTATACAGACCTCTTGTATCGTCATGCTCTGTGTGATCTTTTTAGACCAATCTTAAGAAACAAAAGCACAAACAAAGAACAAACAAAGTCTTTCAACATCTGACGTAGAAATTGATCATAACATTTAGTAGAAAAGTGCTGTAATCTAATTATTTAAGTGTAGACACTAATGAGTAAAATAATTGTTTACGAATAATAAAGAAATATAATTGATCAGTATGATGCTCGTCTCAAAATTCTGGTAAAATTGATAGGATGCCCAGACGGTTGCTAAAAAGCAATTTGTATTATTTGTGCGTCTGAAAGCCGCAGATTTATTCTCCAACTTGACCCTGTTCATAGTTAAGATCGGCAAGAATTTACAAAACAAAATACTTTATTAAAAACAATCTAGCACCATTAAAAACTCTTGAGACTCCCCCATCTGTAAGCCTACATACCTATTAATTGCACCTTACTTACCAAGCATTTTAAGAGAAGAAGTAGAATACGCAATACATAACGCTAAAAACAGAAAAACATCCGGACCTAACAACATTCTAGCAAAATTGATAAAACTGGTGAATAATTCTATCACTATCCTTTAAACCTTTTCAATTCAATAATTAGCACTGGCATAATACCAGACCAGTAGCTTTTCTCCACTTTTACTATGCTTCCCAAAACAGCCAATCCAAGAGACTGTTCTGATAACCATCAAACAATATCCCTGATAAGTTTTGATAATGTTTCTTAAAATAATACATAACAGAATCTACAAAAAACTAAAGACAATAACACACAGATAAAATTTAGAAAAAGATTGGGTAACAAAGAAGCATTTTTCGCCCTTAACGTACTGACTTAAAAATGCCTTGATATAAACCATACAATTTATGCATATTTTATAGATTTCCAGAAGGCATTCGACAAAGTACGACACAAAAATCTAAACCAGAATCCAGAAGACCAAAGAAAAAATAGTAAGAAAACAGAAAAAAATAGAATTCGCCAGGGAGTTCGTCAGGAGTGTATACTGTTACCAATCTTGTTTATCATATATATATAGCAAAACGATATTTCAAAAAGTACTCTCAGAAAACACAAAAGCATATAAGTAAATAGAGAAACCATTAACAACATCAGGTATGCGGATGAAACAGTATGGTTGAGTGAAAATACAGATGATCTCATACAGCTAGTTAAAAATATGAACACATATTGCAACAACTACGGTCTCAAAATAGACAAACAAAACATACAGTCATCTTAGTCACCAAACAACTTTTCTAATATCTACATATTCTACATATATTAATGATAAGCTGGTCGCATAAGTAACGCTCTTGAGAAATAAGAAACCAAATTGAAATTGCCATGTCAACCTTAAATAAATTGCAAAAAATACTATGCAACCGCGATATATACCTTCCTGTTCGTAAACGAATGTTGCGATGCTGTTCAGTGGATTCAGTTCAATCATGCAAAAACATAAACCAAATAACATAAACTATGTCAAAAGCCGCGTCGGCTACTAAAGATAACGTGAACCGATAAAGACACAAACATTGAAGTTCTCCGGCAGCTAAATTTCATCATTAAACAATAATGAGAGAAAAAATATGCATTATTATGAAATATTATGCGGGGCAAAATTAAAAAGCAAAGAAGCGTAAGACAAAGAAGAGTGTCATGGTTGCAAAACATAGGAGAATGGTTTGGATGTAGCTCTAACTAATTGTTTAAAAATTATCAATCAACAAAATTAAATTAGCTATAATTATATCCAATCTCCGATAAGACTTGTAATTAAAGAAGAAGAAAAAGCTCACTTAAGTTATACCGTGACTACTGCCAAAACATAATTGAAAGCTGCACCATTAGGATTACAACTCCCGCCAAAAACAATCTTCAATACGGAATATTCCTCGGTTAACCGTCAAACAACTTTCTCACTACTTGAAAAAATAATATCAATTTTTATTTTCTCTATAATAGAAAAGAAACAATATAAAAATCAATTTTATAATCAGGCAAAAAATTACACTTTTGACCTCATGCACTTTCCAAGTATATAATTTCTGAATCTATTCGCAAAAGCAAAGCAATCTACTTTATCTATTGAAGAAGCAACATAACAAGAGTTTTTTGCCGCCACCAAACAAAAAAACAAAAAATTCTCCTAAATACTCGCAATCAACAAACTCCATACAAAACAAATAAAGCCTGCCTTGAGACCAGCCCCTGTAGACCTGCCAACAACATTTTCATATTCAAAAAGTTTCCAGAAGTTTCCAACAATAAAAAATCAGCGCTTTGCAAAACCATGTTGCAAACCGTTTCAAGATTTATAAAAATCAGCACTAAAAATTCTTTAAAATCAGTGGCTCTTAAACGTAAAATTTAGTATGCAATCTGTGCGCTTTTTAAACGGCACATCCATTTGGTTGCAGACGCAGCCATTGTCTTGAGACCTCCAACCGCTGGAGAAAAAGATTCGGCTGTAGAGTGGTGTAAGACTTTTATAGCACATGTTTTACATAAGCCTCTTGTACCGCCAAACCTACAGGCACAGATTACAATCACTACTTTTAAAACCTTTTTAGATTTCCTTGCGTTTCATCTTTTAGACCAACCTTGAAAAACAATTTTCGTAGAAAAATGCTGTGATATATTTATTTAATTTGTTTACAAATGATTAAGAAAACATAATTATCAGCATGCATGTTTGACTCAAAATATCTTCTACCAAAAATTGATAGTGCACATGTTCAGACATCTCAAAGAACCAATGAAAACACAAATTCAAACCTCTATAGGCCGCAGACGTATCCTAAAAGCTAACTCTGTTCATCGTTCAAATTATTAAGCATTTAACTTAATACCTGTAAATTTTCCCCATTAACTTTACTTGAGTTATACCGTTACTACTGCCAGAAAATAACAGTAGCATTGAATCTCCTGTCACAGATTATCTGTTATACGGTCTACTACTACTCGATTAACAAAAACAAGATTAAGAAAAACAAGAAAGACCTGAAAAACATCCTCGCCGATCTGCGCAAGAAGTTGGCGCAAAAAATCGAGAAGAACAAAACCACTATCAACGCTTCCATAAAAAGCTTCTTTGCAAAACCACCAAAAACTTGTTCTAGAAACGTGGTCAATAGCATCCGCATTCATCTTCTTTACTCTAAACAATTAGTACACTATACCTACCAAATAACGGCTGATAAGACCCTAAAGTATGTTATTCGGAATATTCCCGATTGCAAAACGACTGACGTGATGCAAGCTGAGCTCATCGTTCAAGGGTTTAATCCATCATCCATGACACTTACGGAAAGAGACGGAAAAACCTTACCAATGCTGTACGTCCTCAGAAAGCAAAAAGTCAAGCAATCATGTCTCTCACGAGTTTCGTTATACTGTAGTGTACAAGCAAAAAACTGCAAAAATTGTACAAAGCCACCGTTGCCAACTATAGATATAGCCATACGACATTCCAGTCCTACGCACTATATGCATGCGTCAAATGCGCCGGAGCTCATCAAAGTTCCGTGTGAATCTTCAATAAAAAGTCTGGTAAAACAACTACTCTGTTTATGTTAAACTGAAACGTAACAGCCAGACCCACGGTAAAGTATCTACTCCTCGTCAACAGACTCCCGCTGCTCTCACCCAATGCTAGTAAGAAGTAATCCTATGCCCAAGCAGTGGGATCGGAACAAAGCACTCGACTTTCAGCTAAAAATCAGCTGTTACTCCGCCTGTCCCAAGCGAGTAACGACAATTTTATGAAAATTATCATATCTTCAGCAAATAATCTAGCCAACTAGATGACTAAATGTTTCAAAACTGTATGCAACGCTAATAGTGCGGCACATACGTAATTTCAAAACCCCGTAATAAAACAGTTCACTTAGACTGTATATTCCAGGGCTTCGGTTACGATTTTCGTTCTGCCAAAAAAACGGTTTTCCGGTTTATTTAAATGCCATTCGCAAAAATTACAAGTTAATAGAGTGTGTATAAGAAATAAAATAAGAAAAGAGAAAATTTTGATTAACATAGAACATAGAAACACAACTATGCTGCACGTTCTGCAAGATTTTTGAAAATAAGCGAATAAATTATAATGTAAAATTAAGGTTAAGTGGAAGAGCAGCAGTTGTGCTGAACTTCGCCATTTTCACATATTGTTATTGTATATAATGTATATGAAATAAAGACTCACTAATACTAATAATAAAGTATTATTGTTAGCTCCATAAATTTCCAAGCTAATTATACAAAGCAATAATTTTATTCAATATAGTCATTTTGAATTTAAAATTTTATTAATCTAAAAGCACATTAACCAAAATATGATTAAATTTCTGCAAACTCAAACTTATTTTAATTTTTTAATTTTACAAAAAATACTATATCTATCTACAATACCTTGCCTATCTCAAATATTTTACATTTTTCATAAACAATTCTTAATCAACTCCAAATGTTGCCCTTTTGATCAGTCATCCGTTCGCATCTGAAAACCATAATTAATAATCCGCAACATAATTATTTTTCTAATTTATGACAAAACCGCATATTTTAATGAACACAAAAAAATCAATTAATTTACCCATGCAAGTAAACTTTATTACTCATATATTACATATTTTTAACGACACGTTTATTAAAAAATATTTAAAACCATTGGCAATTTTAAATACCAAATTAATTACATAAAAATCCTGTGTGGCATTTTATACAATTAATATATATTTAAAGGGTAGGCTTTTGTTGAACAATCAATTTGAATTGAAAAAGCTACGTTATTGAATGGAACGTTTCAAATATGATTTTGCATTTTTAAATTGGATTCACTAAATACGTGATCTAATATAGAACTGCAACAAATCTGTGTTGTTTACAAATGCCTAAAAGATTACAATAACTATTCAATGCGTATTACAACCATTTATAAAATATTGTGTCTGCGTTATGCAATTATAAGGTAAATAAACCTCTTAAAATGATAAATGGACAGGTGTCACCGACAGGAGTGGTTTCTACTACTGTGAATAAATTGAAACATTGTGTGAAGAGAATTGAAATGCTATGGCAGACATTCAATAACATAAAATATTAATAAGATTTCATAAATATTTTATTTTATGTTACTGTACTGATGTAATAGCTCAATTTTAAAACACAGATTTCAAAACCATATTAAAATGTTTTATTGAAATTATTAAAACATGACAAAGATTGAAATAATTGATTGATTGATTTATTAACCAATATTTTAATTGTATTTTGATATAGAAGGGCTTCACAAATATGTCCCAGATGTGTATGTTGAGCTAAGCTACTTTTCTGTGGCAAGGGTGGCAAGAATGTTAGATAAAATAATTGAATCAATGAATGAGATGAGGGTTGATTTAATCGAATGGTATATATAATCATGATGATTATGTTGATTAAAATATTGGGACGCAGTGCGGAATAATAATTTTATTATCTATTGAATTCATTAATATTCCTTTTACTCAAAATTTCTCATGAATAATTTATGCCACTTTATTTATGTTTGCAGTGACATTTGAGATTTAGGAAACGTGAATATCAGAATACATCAATTGATAGCTTCTGTAGCAATATTGTCATTTTGCTTCTGTAGAAATATTAATTAGCCGGTTATTTATTCACTTCCAATAACAAACAACTTTGTTTTTTTAAATAGCAACAATCGAGACAATTAGTATTGATAATTATAAGAAAAATACTATTTATTAGAAATGATAAAAATGTTTATTAGATAAATATATCAATAAAGAAAATTAAGCATCATGCATTTCTTGCCTTAAAATAAATTGATTTTAAAATGTTGTTTAGTTATAATTCACTTGATTGGAATACCCCCTTGGTAAGCTTACCGAAAGTTCACAAAATAATCGTATAATGTGTATTATATTTCGTTTTTGGCGATTGGTGATTAATTAAATATTTAAATTTGATTATTTGTCGTAATCGAACAGTTAAGAGATGATAATAAAAAAAGATTAAAGAGAAAACATAAAATTGAATTAAGTATACGTGTGACACAAATTGCACCACTATTTGCAAGAAAATGCACATTTACAAAAATTACACCACTTATCTGGTTTATAACTAATTTCGTCCTCGTGGTCCCTGTGATAATGATCCCTGATCCTTCAATAATTTCTCGTTGCTCGCCGGTCCGGTTCAAACGAAAACGTGCTCCTGGCCCTGGATCTCATACGCGTCCGCCTTGATCGAATTTCCTTGACCGCTTCAATGCACGAATCCCGCGGTACAATTTCGGACAACCCCGCAGTCACTAAGAAGCCTAGTTGTTATTGGCTTTTTGATTAAGCACGCGAGCGTAATTAAATTGCTTAATTGTTATAAACTATTTAAAAACCCTTTTATTTCAGGCAATTTATTACCCCGCGGTGCTCGGATATATAACTTAACTTAACAAATTTTAAAACTAGACGGGGACATCCGTCTCGATGCAATACCAGAGCCAAAGAGAGCGATTTGGTCTTCAAAATTCCTAATCTTTATCTGATTTCCAAGATCGTTATCACAGAGAACACTTCCTCGTTTAAATTCAAATATTTAAATCTGATTGGTCCACAGCGTACAATTTAATGCGCGGCGCCCTCCCGTGGCAAAATCAAGCAAGCTTATCCTGACGTTTGTTTGTTTACTAACCTCGCTTTTTTCTGGTCGCGAGTGAATTATTAGAGTTTGTGTTGAAGTGTTAATGAGTGATCCACAACATTCGAATGTACTCAATGGCAATCTGCAGCAACGAGAATTGAATATTTACAAGGTTCCAGACAGTCGTGTGAGTAATTCATGTCAATAATTCTAACCCTAACCCGACAACAAAACATTTAACTAAACTTAAAACTAATATGATATTTATATAATTTCAGTATCGATGGGACACACATAAGGTGGGACATTCCTTTACACACAATTATCCATAGGAATTTGGCAGCATAGAAGCTACGAGTGCATCCTATGAGTGCAAGCGCTTGCACAGAATACATAAGAAGATTTATACTAAATGGACCGAGTTAGCTTGGCCAAACTAAAACAGTACAGATAAGTATATTATGCAACTCTTTAATTATGTAATGATTATCCCTTTTTTTAATATGTTTTAGGTGCGAAGATGTAATTAAATGTATATTTGATCCCAAAGATATATAAGAATGGACTAAACTAAAAATGGCACGTTACAACAAATATTTTTTTAACGATTACAATCCAAATAAACCAAACACTATCGCAGGTGTCGTTCTGCATATAATGCATAAATCTGTATTAAACCATCAGATAGTACCCGGGCGACAAAGTAGCTCCAATAGTTGTCTTAAATAAGTCAATTGCATTCCTGGTGAAAATCATACTCGTAATCGTATTCAGAGCATTCTTTTATAAAACTTTGATGTTGCTACTAAAATTATGAATTCTATAACAGCGTTTTTAAATATCGTTAGTAACTTATCCGAATCTGCACCTCCTCGTGGTAGAAGGCGAGTAACGCTAACGCAGATAGGGACCGAGCAATCACCGGTATAAGTGATCCACCTCCAACCCGTCAACAACTTCGGGTAGATGAACCGGTAGAGAAGAGCACTATTTTGTCCTGAGACTAAGAAATTGATCTCAAAGGCGGACAAATTGAAAAACAATTAACGGCATAAAGATGCAGAAAGCAGTAGTTTTCTGCATTAAAGATCTACAAATATCCTTAGTATAAAAATCATCATGGCAATGTTCAAAACTAAACGTTCTGGAGTAACAAGTTCCCCAATCGGATCTCCGGGGGGGAACAGTGATAAACAAAAAATATAAAAACAAACAAATTAAAAATCGGTAAATAGAATGTGAGATCCATGTATGAACCTGGAAAGATGCATAATGTTATACACGAAATGCAAAGATAGAAACTCAACATCTTAGGAATCAGTAAAACAAGATGGCCAAGCCATGGTCAAATTCCAACGAAGAATGGCACGCTGTATTTTTCTGGAAATGAAGATAATTATCACAGATAAGGGGTCGCAAGATATTATGACATCCCTTAGCAACTTTATCCCTATCTCAGACCGACTAATACAGTTACAACTACAGACAAACTCAAGGAAGCTAAACATATTACAAATATATACTCCTACTGCAGACAAACCTGAAGAAGAAATCGACCTATTCTACGAACAAATTAAACATACACTTGAATCACTTAAGTCAGGAGATATTACTATAATACTTGAAGATTTTAATGCAAAGGTCGGCAAAGAGAGATGAGACAAGTACATAGGCAAATATGGGTTAGGGACAAAAAATGAAAAAAAAAAAATATATTAGTACAATTTTGCCAAGAGGAAGAAATGATAATAACGAATACATTCTACAAGCTCCCAAAACGACGACTCCACAAGACAGTGACCAAAAACCAATAAGAAATCAAATACTACTACTACGTCTTAGTAAATGCGAGATACAGGAATTGCATCAAGTCAGTTAAAACCTACCCGGGTGCTGATGTCTTCTCAGACTATAATCCCTTAATAGCCCAAAAACAAATCAAACAAAAAAAAAAAACAACAAAGAAAAGAGAGAATCATATAAATGTAAAGCACCTAAAACAACAAGAGATTCAAACTAAATTACAAAAAAAAAATTTAAAAATTTAAAACACTCGAAAACACAGAAGAATACCGGAACTGCATAAACGAAAAATGGTGTGACATCAAATCAGCCTCATTGGAACCCTCAACAACCATCCTAAAATAACAAAAATCCACTGGAAAGCAGAAATAAATGACTTACTCTCATGGATAAGCGAAGAAGCTTTAAAGAAAAAAGTCACCAACAATATAAAGAAACTCAACAAATACTCCGCACAGTACTACAAACAAAAATGTGAGGAAATTAAAAAGTAAAGTAAAGTACAAGCAAAACACGACTGCTTCAAACATATTGTATGATACCAACGGGAAAATAGTCACATAAACAACACAAAAACTGAAAATATGGAAGAACTATATTACACACCTTTTTGAAGATAAGAAACAAAAAGCTAATCTTGAAAATATAGAATGGGAATTGGGCCCGGACATACTTAAAGACAAAGTGATGTATGCACTGAAAGCACTGAAAAACAGAGAAGCGTCAAGTCCAGACCAACTACCGGCAAAAATTCTTAAACTAATAGAGGAGGACCAAATTCATATTCTGGTAGAGTTAATCAATACCATATACAGAACTGAAGTGATACCAACTAAATGGTTACTATCAACTTTTATAACTCTCCCAAAAAAGAAGAATGCCAAGCATTGCTCCGATTACCGCACGATTAGCTTAATGGCTCACACTTTGAAAATCCTGTTAAAGGTGATCCATAATAGAATATATAAAAAACTAGATGCAGACATCAGCAATACACAATTTGGATTCCGTAAAAGCCAATGAACAAGGGATGCACTGTTTACATTCAATGTCCTGTCGCAAAAATGCCTAGATGTAAATCAAGACCTATATGCATGCTTTATAGACTATAACAAAACATTTAATTTTGTTAGACATGACCAACTCGTAGAGATATAAGAATAATCTCAAACCTCTATTACGGCCAAAAAGCGACAGTACGAGTTGAAGACATAACATCCGAAGAAATAAAAAACAGAGAGGAATACGTCAGGGCTGTATACTCTCATCAATCCTCTTTAACCTGTACTCAGAAGACATAATAAATAAAGCAGTTGATAATCAAGACATAGGTATTAAAATCAACGGCACTACAATAAATAATCTGAGATATGTCGACGACAAGGTTCTCCTAGCAGGAACACTCAAAGAACTACAGACACTAATTAATAGAATTACCGTAATAAGTAAAAAATATAGACTATCACTAAACATAAGCAAAACAAAATATATGCTAATAACAAAAACAACTCAAGACAACCGTAGAGTATATGCAAATAATAAATCTACTTAAAGGGTAAGAGAATATAAATACCTAGGCACAACCGTTAAGAAATCCAACAACAGCTCCAAAGAAATACGAATCAGAATCGAACAGGCAAGAAACACATTTACAAAAATGAAGAGGCTTTTCTGCTGTCGAGATCTAAGCCCTAAACTTAAAACATGACTGGTGAGATGTTACGTACTATCAGTACTATACTACGGGAATAGAAGCCTGAACATTGAAAGTGGTCGACGTTAAGAGACTGGAGGCATTCAAGCTGTGGATATATCGGAGAATACTGAGAATCTCATAGGTAGAGAAAATAAACAATGAAGAAGTGATGAGACAAATGAGAAAAAAAGAAGTAATTCTGACAACCAAACAAATTATATATGGGATATATCATGAAAAAAAAAAATCAAATACTCCAAGTTTTTATGCAGGAAAAAAATCATAGGAAAGAGATCCATAGACAAAAGACAAAACTCATGGCTAGAGAACCTTAGGGAATGGTTCGGCTGTACCAACAACCAACTATTTAAATCTACAGTCTCAAAAGTAAAAATTGCCGTAATGATTGCCAACTTTCGAAACGGAGACGGCACCTGAAGAAGAAGTAAGTTATCTGATAGACAAAGTTACTCCAGAGCCCTAATGTTTATTTTTCAACATGTTTTAGATTGGATAGTAAATAACTCTTACATAACGATTTTGTCTGTCGGATAGATAGATGCCAATTTCAACATCAGTCTAGGTAATGCAAAAACCTTATTTGCACATTCTCTGTAAAAAAACAAACAACACGTAACAAGACCTATTGATAATGGATGTGTTTGTATTAGATGTTTTTATTGTACTGGATGGTTGTGTTATGCCTCTGTTTTACACTAATTGGGTACTTAGTGCACCTCAACATTCGGATAATTTACGTCGCTCTTAAATATCCTGGAGCATTTATTGTGGTGGTAGTTTGAATTTAGTCTTCATCACAATATTATTGTTTAGAAAAGCTCTAGAAAGTCTTTAGATTTCTACATGTTTTTTTCTATGTTTTTCAAAATACCACTATGTCTCCCAAAACCTGACAATATTCCTTAAAGTATTACAAAGGCCCTAATGTCTTCATTTATTCTCCGATAGTCCAGAAAATATAATTCTGATGACTACTACAGTCCATAAAATCCCACAAAGTCTAAATTCCTTTGTCAATAAATCTATTAAATAAAGAATCTATTCCGATGTCCTAATACGCCTCAAGAAGTCCATCCAAGATTTTTCTATTCTATTTTCCTGGCCACTGGCAACAAAGTTTATAGATAAAAAGTATGGCATTAGAATATAAAAAACACAACGTCAAAATATTATTAATTATTAAATTATAATAAGCTGACAACATTGCGGGTTGGTGAGCATTATTGATTGCAAGCGACTAGTTTCAACTGGAACTAATTTTCCTAATGAGTGCTGTTAAGTAGTCTCCAGTCAATCAATATCCAATAAATAAGTTTCTTTTAAATTAAAGTATACAAGAACCCCAAAAGTGGATTGGAAAATTTTAAGTTGTGACATCACACAATCTCCTAATACCTCACAAAGTTTTTCAATATCTCTAGTTTTCCTATGTCTTCCAAAATCTTAACATCTCTCAGGTCTTATCATGCACAGCCACTCGTTGTTCCCCAAGATATCTCAATCGTCAAAGTTGTGTCCTTCAAGATCTCATAAAGTCCCTCTAAGGTACTTTGAAAAATATTTCAGGTTAATTCTAATAATCTAATAAATGCAAATAATTATGTAGATTTCTCTTTAAAACCACACGGCAGGAAAAAATATAAGCTTTTCAATAACACCAGATGAAAAAAAAAACCGTAACAGTAGGTACTACATTAGTCGTAAGCTCAAGAAAAATCAATAAAGAGATATTTTGCAAAGGCAGAAACTTAAGAATGCTTAACCGCAAGACAAATGATTACACAAATAAAACATAAAAACCTACAGACATAACTAACAGTGCGAATTTAACTATAAAATCTCTATCGGAATTCACAGAACACAAAATAATTGTGTTTAAATATATGCGGTTAAACATCAAATAGGCTTTGTCTACAATTTTTTTGAAAAAACTTATCTTAATTTTCCTTATACCCAATACAAACAAACAGAGAATACTTAAAAAAAACGAAAAAAAAAACAGCAATTACAAACAGAAGATAGAATACACTTCCAGGAGAATACAGAAGAATGTAGGAACATATGTACAACGGCATCACCAATCAAAATAACGTAAAAAACGCTTATCAACAACAAAACCAAAACTCACGATACTACTTCTAAACTGGAATGAAAAACCAACCCCACACAAATAGAACACCGCACTCGTTTCCACAATACATAAAAACTACAAAGAGATAGCAGCAACCAAGCACTCTGATACAGTATATAGCAAGATTCTGGCAAAAAAATTAAAGCAAAATACAGAAACATAAGAACAGGAAAACAGGAGGATTCAGAGTAGATAGATCAACAATAGACCACCTGTTCTACGTCTCAAAAGTAATAGAGAAGAAAAACAGATAAAACAAAACAAAAAAATGCAAAAACATGAGCACACCTATAAACAACATCATCTGCTTTGCAGACGACCAAATAGTAATAGCACAAGACCAACATGATATTGAATACATAAGCAATTAGCTCATATTCACAAATGGAGTAAAGACGGCAAGTGCATAAAAGAAAAACAAAGAAATATAAAAACCACAGATAACCAACGATAGAACACTAGACAACAACATAAAGGACAAAAATATAAGTAGTATAAAAACGCGGGTGCCACACCCAAGTTCTTATGGGATTTTACATGTACTTTAACCGGATGTATGTGTGTATGTGGGCACTTGTATTTTGGATTTATCAAAAATTATTATGTATAGTTTTATCTATGATTATTTGAAGGTGCACGTCGAGCCGCATTTCGAAGTAATAATATGCTATAGCGATACGGATAGTATTGTTGCCAAATTTATTCGACGTGACAACTGCCCGTATCAAAGTATATATGACGTAATCCGGAGAGATGCGATTCTGATGTTCGACTCCTCAAATTATTCGGTAAATAATCCCTTTAACATTCCGCTAGTTAATAAAAAAGTAATTGGTAAATTTAAAGACGAGTTAGGAGGAACCATAATACTAGAATATGCGGGTATCCGAGCAAAAGTTTACGCTATCCGGTCGGATTCTGATAATACTGAATTAAAAAAACACAAAGGTATAGGAAAATCGGCAATTCGAAAATTACAATACGAAGACTATATTAATTCAATATTTAATAACGTTTCAAAAATGACAACATTTAATTGCATAAGATCAGAAGATCACAACATTTATACGATAGAAATTAATAAAACTGCTCTTCATAATTTTGACGACAAACGAAATCAAATTGATCAAATTGATCAAATTAACTCAGTGCCGTGGGGGCATCACAATTTTGAATGATTTTTTTTTAATAAGTTGTGTGTTATCATTCTTGTTTTTTTTATATATATTTTTTTAATTATTCTAGAACTATTTCAACATTATATCCATTTATAATTTATATTATTATAAAACTTGAATTATTATAATTTTAGTAACATTTTTATAACATTTGCTTTATTTGATTTTTTTTTTAAATAAATATATTATATTTGTAACTTGCGTTGTTTTTTAGACCATTTTCAAATGTCACCATTAATAACCGAGGTACGGTTCAGTGTCTTTTTTTGGAGACACGACCACACCTTAGCGACGCCATCTTAGAAGCGCGCGCTAGTTTTTTTTTTCCTTTCATTATCAGTTTAACTCGTAAGGACTTGAATATTTACAAGACGTCATCACATATTTTTTTCTATTTTTTTACAAGTCCACATTGAGGTCCCATTATTATAGCACTTTTTCCATTCCTTATCAGTAACACTGTTTGGCGCAATGGGTAGCGCGTCGGGCTCTCAACCAGCCGACCGGTGTTCAAATCCTAGCAGGCAAAACTCACTAAAAAAATACGATGCTACCAAGCATACACTGTAACTTGGGTTGCATACTTTCAACCATCTAGTGGACAACTTGACAAACAAATCTTGAACAACGCTCCATCTAGTGGACAACTCGACTAACCGACAAGACGCTATCTTAAAAACATCCCGCCAAGACATTCCCGCCAACAAGTGAACTCGACTACCCGCCAAGACGCCATCTTGAAACATCCCGCCAAAACATTCCCGCCACGACGGTAGAGACACCAGACGCGTCGGGCGGGAGAAACTCAGAACTAATCAAGACGCATGCGCACTTTCATCTATGCACTGAAAACACATCCGGTTGAAGTACATGTAAAATCCCATAAGAACTTGGGTGTGGCACCCGCGTTTTTATACTACTAATATACAAAGTAGAAAAGCAATAGATATGTTGAAAGGTGTATAATAGAATAAAAACATATAAAAAAAACAAACAGCATGGTATTAAAAAAAAGTAAAATATTTAAGGGGGTAGTAGTACGAAGCACAACAAACAAAAAAGTCTTAATAAATATGAGTTGTCATATCAACGGTTTGGGAGATATGGAACGTTATTTATTTTTATATATTTTTACAAAGAACAGAGTTATAGAAAATGTTCGAATAGCCCTCCTTCCATTCCCAAACAGGCATGACATCGTTGTCTGAAAGACATTCGTACTCTTCCTAAAACTACCTTATTGGCTCGGATTTGTTGGCACTTTTCATTAGTTTTAAACTGCAGCTACTAGAGGCTAGTTACAGGAGTAGCATACACTAATGATTTCAAATATAAAAAAAAAGAGAGTTTAAACCAAACGATCTTGCTGACCATAAAACTCTTCCTACCCACCTATGTGGAAAAGTTTTGTCTAAATGCTGTCTAACGGCAATCAAAAAATGAGTTGGAGCACCATCATGCTGGATCCACATGTGTTGCCTGTAGGCCAAAGCATCCAAATGTTTAATAAAAAACGTGTCTGGTGTCCACTTTCAATTACAGCATAGGGAATTTCGTCAGCCCAACGATGTGCATTATGAAAATTAACAACTCCATTTTATGTGAACCCAGCTTCATCCGTAAAAAGAATTTTGGCAAGAAACTGAGGCTCTCAACATCTTTGCGTAGAAACCAGCAACAAAAACCAAACGTGCCTAATGATCAGTTAAATTTAAGGCCTGTAATCGTTGTACATGGTATGGATAGCAGCTGCTCGTGGAGGGTTCTCCAAACAAGAGTGGCACCAATTCCTACCTCGGCTGATATTCTCCGCACACTCGTCTGTGGATTATGCTCTATCCGTGCTATAATTTCTTATTCTGCTCTAGAAGTACATACAGACCTTAGTCTGCCAGAAAGATAGCACTGTTTTTAAAGTGAACCGGTATCTCTCAATCTCTGGTAAATTCTTCCAAACATACGATGTGAAGGAAATTGGCAATTTGGATAAACTTCTACATAAAGACGTCACGTTTTAGTGGCAATTCCATTAACACGACCATACATGAAATGCATGTCAGCTAGTTCTGCATTAGAGTAATCAGCTATAGCAATATAAACTTGTGCACTAACAGCAACTGTCAAATACTGTATGTTTATTTTACAAAACATCAGCCAACTATGATAAGAAAATGCACGTTTCCGCAAAATAAAAATGAAGGAAAAAAAAAAAAAATAAATAATGTTTCATATCTCCAAAACCGTTGCTATGACAACCCATATTTATTGAGATTTTTTGTTTGTTGTGGTTCGTACTACAACCCCCTTAAATATTTTACATTCTTTTTTGAACACCCTGTATAGTTGTTGCTTATAAAAAGTGTTTTTTTAGAAGCAGTGTTAAACTGGCAACACTCTTATCTGTGACAGCTGATTTTACAATTCTCTGTTGTTTTAAGGTTAGTTTGGTTTAGCAATTTATCATAAATAAACTCACGCCAGAGTAAAGTTTGCAAATTGTTCAAATTTATTTTGAAAAACATGGTTCAGTTTGAGAAACTCATCAGGCCTTACGTGCATTGTATGATGCTCATAATCGTCCATCAGAGCGATTAACTCGAGAAACTGTGCATCGTTTTCGCAATACGTTTAATCTTAACAATAATAAGCATCCAGTACGACGTCGTACAGTGCGCACACAAAATAAACTTGTGTCCATCTACTTTATGAAAAATTTTGCAAAAAGATCTTGGTTTTCGAGCTTACAAGATTCAACTTGTACAAGAATTGAAGCCACACGATCATCGTTCCCGTTAGTAAATGAACCAAGGAAAACATTGCTATTGATCCACAATTTTATTTGAAAACTTTGTTCAGTGATAAAGCGCACTTTTGGTTAAATGGCTATATTTACAAACAAAATTGTCGCATTTGAAGCAATAATAATCCACAAGCCATTGTCAAAACACCATTACATCCAGAAGAAATTACCGTTTGGTGCGCTTTATGGCCGGTGAAATGCCATGTCTTCGAAAATGGTAATAGTCTGAACGTCACAAGCAACGGTAAGAGGTACAGAGACATGATTGCCAACTTTTTCGTGCCTGAATTGAACAGCATTAATGATGCATACATGTGATTTCAACAGGACGGTGCCACATACCACACAGCGCGCGATACAATTAATTTACTGAAAGAAACATTTTACGGACAATTAATTTCACAAAATGGACATGGTAACTGGCCACCTCGTTCGTGCAATTTGATGCCATTAGATTATTTTCTTTGGGAATATGTAAAGTCCCAAATCTACACAAATAAACCAGAAACAATTGAGCACTTGGAAGCCAAAATTCGACGCATTAATGCCAAAATACAGCCTGAATTACTGCAAACAGTGTGTAAAAATTGAACCGCCATATTACCGCATGTACGCTCCAGCCGCGGCTCTCACATGCCCGAAATCATATTCAAACATTAATGCCATAAAATTATCTGTCAAAAAAGCCAATTTTATGGATATTAAAAACATTATTCTGTGTTTTATTTCAATTTAAAGTTCTCCGCCTCTAAAAACAAAAACCAAATGTTACCTATGCAAAGTAATCCCACTATACCTTATCACAGGATGCTAAAACGGAAAGACATTAGTGCAACAACCGAACAATATTTTTGTATATTAAATTGACTATTATAGCGGCCAGTTTGTGTTTGGAGTAGTGCAGTTACACAACACCAGGATGGCAAAAATAATTTTGTTCAATTAAATAATTAAAATGTTGGGTTTATTGTTCGGCAGGTAAAACATAATATTAGTATAGTTATTGTTATTATTATTAATACACATAATAATTGAGAACATAAAATTCTTTGTAGTATGATTTTTGCTGATTAATGGAAATTGAATTTGAACATAAATCAAGATATCATATAACATAAAACCCTACCCAATGGCTTATCATTTCATATGGTCAAATAACCTAATAAGAAATTCACCCCAATAATACCTGTGTTGAATAACACATTTGCAGTAATATCTTGTTCCTTTTTTAAATCACTTTAAGTCACAACTACAAACAAATAAAGAATGAATAAAATATAAGAGCATACATTTCGACGAGTGTGTTTGTCAAGGGTGCGGGTAAATAAATGGGAATGTATCCTCGGCACGTGACCGCGCAAATTTCAACCCTGATGTCAGGGTCAATTAAAACGGAGGGGACAGCAATTATGTAAAAATCAACAAGCAGTTTAGATGGCGATAGCGATTTTGTTGTGTTGCATGGTCCCTTTTTGTCGACACGAAAATTAAAATGAAGTACTTTATAAAAATAATATTGTGAAGCGAGTTAAAAGATCTGTCAAAACCACTGACATGTTTATAACATGCGTGGAGTATTAATTTAAATGCAATTTTCCACATATTAAACGCAGTACTTGCTTATTTTTATGTTTCTTGGTTAGTGATAAACTGTTTTGTTTTCAAGCAATAATACATTATATTCAATATACATTCTAAACTACAATTACTACTAGATTTATTTAAACTACTACTACTATTACAACTAGCTACAAATAATAATAATACTAATATATAGACTGAAATTGTTATTTTATAAATCAATGATGATGAGTTATTATGATTATGATAAATATTTTTAAATATTGAACAAATGTATCAGATCAGAATACATGTACATAAAAGCTCCCCACTTTATTGTTTGATTTAATTCTGTGATAAAAATATTGCTCGATTTAACAGAAAAACTGATTTGATTTAGCTCTTCCCATTTATCCATTTAATCTAAGTAATTCATCTAAGTCAGTGAAATTCGCCCATTCGTTGCTGAAAAGGGTCAGTTAAAAGACTATTGATGGATTTTACCGTTATTGAAAGTCGAAGCACCCTTTCATTTCAAACAAAGGAGGACATTAATATAAAAAAAGAAGCAAGCGAAGCAAAATTAAACATTATCCGATAGTATTGAAAAATGAAGCTTTTAACGTTTATTCTTACGGATCGACGTACCTGTGTTGTGTGTAGATAATTGTTGGCACGTGGGCTCTACTCACCTAAAACAGAAAAATAAATGAGAGACATTAGAATAATTAAAGGCGAGGATGGTAATTTACATGGGGAAGTGTGTCAGGCATAGCAAAATGCTTTATGGTATGTATTATACAACGTGGTAGTTAATTTTAAATTACTGTGGATTAAACGAATAGTATTAATTAACTGGGTGTGCTTCTAGTGATATTCAATTATTGACTTTCAAATCTAGAGTAATTCATTTATAAGAGAGGCTAAGTTATGATAAACACAGTAATGCATTCTATATTGGTCAATTATAGACATTAAATTGATTTATAGTCCCTCCGGTTAAATATGTAAACTTAATTTTTTTATTAAAATGTATTTTTATATTCCTACAAATGGTAACTACAAATATAGAGTTTTAGACTTTACTTTAATTAAACTTCATCAAATCGCTGATTAAGTATTATACGTTTAATTTTATAAAATTTGTACCACAAAATATGCTTTTTATGTGGCAATGATTAAACTAACCATTAACAAAAAACACTAAATGTGTGCCGGTATTTTAATAATTAGTAATAGCTATAATAATATTAGTTATATTAATAAAAACCAAAATAAACTAAAATAACAATTGCAAAATAAAACAAAGTAATTAAATTCACAACTTTCATATATACAGGGTAAATCGGGAGGAACGGCCAAAACTCCAGGAGTGTTTCTACACGTAAAAATAATGTAAAAAAACTCAAATGTTGTTATCCGATTTTTCTTTGTTTTCAAGTTACATTGTAATTAAAAATAAACAAAAATTCATACATTAACATTTTGGTTATTATAGCGTTCTTATAATAAATGTTCAAAAATACCCGCCAATTACCTCTAAACATTTTCTGCTTAGTCTACGAAGAGCGCCCGTTGCTCTTTGTTTAAGATCGGCTGCAGCATTTCTAATACGTAGAATTAGTCCATCCCGAGTGTACACTTTTACTTTGTACACTTCATCTTTGAACCAGCCCCATAAACAATAATCTAATGCTGTGAGGTCTGGAGATCTTGGAGGGCAACAAATAGGACCACCGTGACCAATCCAACGCCCTGACAACCTTTCGTCCAAATGTTGCTTGACCTGACAAGCAAAATGTGCAGGAGCTCCATCATGCTGGTAGTACATTTGCATTCTGATGTTTAAAGGAACATCCTCTAGTAGTCCGTGTAATTCATTTTATAAAAAAATTAAGTATTTGGCACCTGTGAGGCGATTCTCCAAAATGAAAGGACCAATTAAATAACCATCGACCATACCACACCACACGTTTACCAAAAACTTATGTTAAAAATTACTTTCGACTGTTGCGTGGGAATTTTCGTCTGACCATACATGACAGTTGTAAGAATTATTAATGCCGTTTGGGGTAAATGTTGCTTCATCTGTAAAAAGTATGCGCGATACAACACAATGATTATTATTTATCCACCGACAAAATTCCATACGTTTAGGATAATCTTCTGGTTGTTGGTGCTGTACTCTGTACATGGTATGAATGTAAGCCTTGCTCGTGGAGTGTGTTTATTAGTCTTGTTTGTGGAATACCCAATTGACTACTAATTCTTCGTGAGCTGGTCGTTGCATCTTCTGCTACTACATCCAGAATATCTTCTACCTCTTCTAAATCTTGTCGAGTAGCTCGTTCAGATGTTATGTTAACACTGGGAAGCTTTCCGGTCTCGCACAGTTTGTTGAAAACTCTGATAAATACATTTTTATTAGAATGTCTCTGATGTGGAAACCTTTGACTATATTCTTCAACAGCCGCTGTAGCATTCCCATTACAAAAACCATAAACAAACACCATATTTACATATTCTAAATTTGAATAAGTGTGTGGCATTTTGTAACACTTTAATCGTACAAACAAAATAAACGTTAAATTACCGTCACACTGACACATTATCAGAAGAAAAAGCTGTCAAATGTTATAGAACGTCAAACATGGCATACTAGATAAAAAAAAATTATACTAACTTGAAAACAAATAAAAATTGAATAACAATATTTGAGTTTTTACATTATTTTCACGTGTAGAATACACAAACAAAAATTAGAAGCAAAGATGGCATCATAGTCAGTAACCGGAAAGAGACCACGGATGCTGTTTAGGACTTCTATAAAAAGCTATATAGCTCTATAACCCAGGATAATCGATACCAGAGATCAAAAATTCAAAACGTGAGATCGGAAGAAATTCCCAAAATAGACACAGCCGAACAAATAGCATCATTAAACCAGATGAAAAACAGAAAAGGTCCAGGCAAAAATCAAATTACCAGCAAAATGATCAAAATAGAAGGCAAAGCCGTTGTGAAAAATGTACAAATTCTACTAAACAAATGTATGATGGAAGGAAGAATCCCAAACACAAAGCAAAATGCCAAAGTTATTCTGCTATTCAAAAAAGGTGACAGAAACAACATCGAGAATTACCGTCCTATCAGCTTGCTGTCACATTTATACAAGCTACTAACAAAGATTGTAACAAACTGATTAATTCACTAAATAGACTTAAACCAACCATGCAAACAAGCGGGATTCCGCAAAAGATTTGGGACTATAGACCACTTGCATAACAATGCACATAGCCTTTGTGGGTTACAAGAAGGCTTCCGACTCCATCAAAACGTGGGCAATACTAAGATCCCTAGATAATGCAAGAATCGACTCAAGATACTCAAACCTTATCAAACAGATCTATAAAAACGCGACCATCCAAGTTAAAATTAACGAAGACTCAAAGACAGATAATATCCTAATTAAAAGAAGAGTGCGGCAAGGAGATACAATTTCTCCAAAACTTTTCACATTAACCTTGGAGGATGTCTTCAAAACCCTACACTGGCATAAAAAGGAATAAATATCGAAGAAGTACGCCTCAATCATTTGCGGTTTGCAGACAAAATTGTTGTCATCGGCAGCATTGCAGAAGAACTTAAGAGCATGCTTCAGGAACTCCATCAAAAGTCAGTAAAAATCAGACTTGAAATAAACCTGTCAAAAACCAAAATCATAAGCCCAGGAAATATCCAGGTAACAATTAATAATCAATCCATTGAACAAGTATCTACATACATTTATCTTGGCCATAAAATTCAACTCGGTAAAGAAAATCAGATTTCCAAAACCTCAAGAAGAATAGGTCTTTCTTGGGCGGCTTTCGGTAAAATAAGCCATATCCTTAAATCCAAGGAGTTCCCTATAAACTTTAAAAAGAAGGTATTCGAATCCTGCGTGATGCCAGTGCGGCACTTGCGGCCTCGAAACAATGTCCCGAAAAACATCTAACAGACTGCAAACCACATAAAAAACAATGGAGAGGTCTATGCTCGGAATTACTTTGAGGGATAGAGTTCGGAATAACAAAATCCCAAAAAAAAAACCGGTGTGACAGAGGTACTTATTAGGGTGGCACAGCTTAAGTGGCGATGAGCTGGTCACATAGCAAGGCAGGACTAGAGCAGGTGGAGAATAAAGATCACAACTTGGCGTCCGAGAAAGACCAAACAAAGTGCTGGCAAATCCCAGAAAAGATGGCAAGATGTTATCCAAAATATCGCAGGAAAAAACTGAATTCAAACTGCAGCAAATAGAAAAACGTAAAAAATTTTGGAAGAGGCCTACATCCAGGAGTGGATAAATAATAACTGAGAAGAAGAAAAAAGAAACAAAAATATATATACAAATTATCCTGATTTGTTTTTTGCAATTTGTTTCTCCTTAAAATGTTCTTCTGATTGAAACAAATAATTGATTAGAGTATAAAAAAAATGTTGTAAGACAAATGTGTTTTCATTAATATTGTGCACTATCACAATTCAAAATAGCAAATAACATTGTTTATTCATAGCATTTTATTGGTTTGTCTATATATTTCTTAAAAAGATGTACATTCTAGATCCTACTGGATCTTTACATGTTATTGTACCTATATGACAAATTCAATGCATCCATATTATACATATATCTAACTATTCCAGGCATACTTTCAAACATGTATTGTTGTACCAAGAGGCAACTTCTAGAATATATTTTAAAAACTATCGTAGTCATTATAAATAAAGTTAACACGACCAAGTTCAGAAATGAGATGCAAAGTAAAGCTATAGACATAACACTAGCTATAAAGCAAGCTATAGATAATAACAAACACGTGTGTTAAATCAGCTTTCAAAGAAAACTGCTCAGGCACTATCAAACATGGTAAAATAAGAAGCTAGACAGAGCAAAGACAATCACTACAAAGCTATTCAACAATGCCAAAAAACGGTGACTAGGCATCATACAAAACAGCATATAACAATGCTAAAAAAGGAAAAAAAAATTATGATAGAGTTCAGAACAAACTCACGTATTCTCGCCTGCAGAAGAAGCTGAGCAAACATCGCACTAAAATATTGAATCTTTGCTGACAAAAAAAACACAGAGTCGGTCAAAAAAACTCAGCACAAGCTACTGCAGACACACTTTGTAGGCTCTACGCTAGCAAAAAGCTCTTAACAAAAAATACTTTAAAATGACTATGACAAACGCTATAGTAACTAAAAGTATCCAATAATTAGAAAACGGCACGTTTTCTTTTTTTAGCATGTAGTTAGGTGTTGCCTCAACAATTGGCACTTGACAACAATAACAATACCTTTCAGTTTTCTTCTCCGCGTTAGTCCTGTTGTTAATTTTTCCTTAAAGCTTCAAACTCGTCTATATTTTTCCTCAGTACTATCGTTGCATAGTTTCTTAGTGCTCTCCATTTGATTTCGTCACTCAGGCATATATTAATAATTGCAGATTTGTCAATTTTGTTATCCAATACCTCTTCTAACTTTTTCCTATCTTCCTACCACGCTTTGCACTCTAATAGCGTATGTTCTGCGTCGTCAGGCCTGTTTTCTTGACAGAATATACATCTTTCTTCTTTCTCCCTCTTATTTAGTTTTGTAAAAACCTTCCAAACGTTCCATGTCTAGTTCGTTTAATCCATTTAATTCACTAGCATATGACGGAATCTATCCCATTATGCTACAGTAAGAGCTTGCTTACTGCCCTAAAAAACCTTTATGTAAAATCTTAAGAGCTAGCTTAACGCTTTCATACGTACTTACTGTAAAGCAGTCAAAGTGGTGTTTATAAGACTAAACCCTACACACCAGTCAGTATATATGAGACGTGAACCAATATGCATACCAGTCACAACAAACCTGAAATTTGGCTATACATCAGCTAGTCAACAGGTACTAAAATATGCATTGCAAACCTTTTAAATATTGAAGAAGCATTTGATTGACAACACTACCTTCGCATCCATTGCTAATTACTGTATATACAAATTAAAATGTGTTACATAACTAATTATTACTAACATCATATAATATGTAAGTTAATATTTTTATTTCTATTTGTCTCCTCAAATTAGTGTATCTATCTTTTTTATGTGAGATGGCTCAGTTATAGAGCGTTAGAGTAGCACAATCGATCCCCAAAATATAACTAAAATAATAACTTGCTCTTTATCCAACGGGGTGATTTAGTTCCATAAACCGCCTTCAAACAAATCGTAAGACTTCTGGGGCGATGTAAGAAGCTGTGAAATGCACAATAAAGAAAGAAGATGTCATATACCTTATTATTGTAACTGTATCTGGTTAATATTTTTATTGTAGAACCGTGAGGAAGGAGTAAAATAACTCCGAAATATTGGCAATTTATTAAAAATAATAAAGTAATTATTAAACTAATTAACCACTCACCCAAGATTTATAATTTATACAATTACATTATACGGTGAGACTCTAGAAGGTAAAGTCGATGTTCACAACGCAATGCAAATCCATCTCTAAACATTGTAGAAATATAGTGCAAGAACAAAAGACTATTAGTGAACCCAGGTAGAACGGTAATCGTACCTTTTACAAGACAAAACGATAAAATCTAAAACTGTATAAAACCATAAAACCACACTCTCTATAACAAAGAAAATAAAGTACCTGAAACTCACGCTTGATACCCAACTAACCTATCATACTCATCTAGATAATGTAACTACAAAAGTCAGCAGAGTAATACTTTCTACAAAATCAATAGTTCTACAAACCAGAGAGGGACTCCCGATATAACCAGTTATATCCTTTGCTGATCAGACCCATTATTACAAGAGGAAAATATAAAAAAACCTCAAAAATACGGCTAACAAACTAAGTTAATTAAAAAAATTTGCAAGTTTGGTGATAACAGAAGCAATGAGAAGAACTCCACAACAGCCATACTCTTACTACCACCAATGCACTTAGTTGTAATAAGCAAAAGTCAAAACAAGCAGCAAAGAAACTACAGATAAATTATCACACAGCAAATCTCAAAACTCACAAACCGGAAATAACAAATGTGTTATATGAAGAAAAGTCTCTACAAATAAAATCAAACTTCATAAAAGGTTATTGCAAACAGAAGTCATTTGATTTATTAATACCTTCGCAGAACAAAGTGAACAAATAAAAAATACGGGCACAACCAAAAACAACTGTTGTTTTATCGATAAAGCTAAAGATTGCAATGACATCGCAACCGGAATATATAACAAGATTTTTTTTCAAAAAACATTATTCGGGTAATGTTGCTCCGTCTTGCTGGAACCAAATTTCGTTCGTGTTTAGTCTCCTGCTACAACTCATTAAGAAAAAAGTTTCAGTGTACATCCTCAAAAACATAGAGGTCAATGACACAGAGGTGCAACGTCGCACACCATATTGTGACTCATGATGAGTGCAGCGGACGTTCGTAAAGTTGTCTAAGGTTTGTCTCTGCACAGTACCTACCAACAGTTCTAGTTATTAACTTCTCCGCTCATATAAAAGTAGGCCTTATCTGACATGAAAATTAGGACTTCGTTGATTTGTTCCAACAGTTGCAGCATATGTACAGTAAACTCTTCATGCTTTGCATAGTTCGCTTCATTCAATTTCTACACAAACATAATTTTTATAGCTGAAATTTTAACACAATTTTTATAAAATTTCTGACCGTTTGACGTTCCATACGCAAAGCACTTAAACGCCTTCGAGCAAATCGATGTAATCTCACGTTATTTCTAGTCAAACCTGCCTCAGGTTTTCAAGCGGAAATAGTTGTCATTAATTAATAAACCAAAAACATAATCAAATTAAAACCACAATTCTACAAACCATTGACTAGTCAGATAACTAAGTGGCACTATAAAAAATACCATCAACAGCAATAAAATCCAAACTAATAATAAATTAACTGCATAACCAAAACCAAGAAATAGATAAAAACCTTAATGCAAAATCGCCAAAAAAAGGCACAGAGACGTTCATTAGAGCTGAACCTGCTTTCAAAATGTCATATAAAACCAGAAAACAAACAATCCATAGTAAACTTGAAACAAAACACAGCAATATGTGTAAATACTGTTATAAAATAAACCAGACAAAGCTTTTATTAATAGAGCCATTACATATTACTCAAACCATAATAATGCAAATAAGCAAAACAAAACTGTAAAAGCTTATAGAACTTATATAACTAAACACTAGCCTGAATAAACACATACATAAAATAGAAATTCAGACGGATGTCTAAAGAACATAGAAGCTCCGCTGTATCTGCTAAACAAGTCTTAATTTTGGGAACTGTTAAACTATCCCTATTTTTGATATTGTAGATTTTCGTTCTTCCATTTCATATTGGGGTTCTAACAATTTTCATTGATGAATGTTGTTTTCTGTTTTGAAAAGACGTTTGTAATCATGGCCTTATTAATAGACAGTATGTAGTCTATTTCGTTTTTCACTGCTCCGCCTAAACTTAGCCATGTCCATCTTCTTTGCGTAGGTTTATCAAAAAAGCTGTTCATGCTTCTTCAATAAACCTAAGCAAAGAAGATAGACAAGGCTAAGTTCAGGCGGAGCAATAAAAAACAAAAATATGATATATTATATTATATCAAAGTATCATAACATAAAGTGTAATCAGTCCAGAATTAAGTTACAGATTTCAAAAAACATTCTGAATAATTTGCAACTGCAATAGTGGAGCCACTGTCTAGTAATAAAATATCCGACTCACATACTGAAGGTTCTGAGTTCAAATCCCAAGTATGATAAAAATATATTTATTGTAAAATTACCACAGCGCACTTAAGCTGTTCCACCAACAACGTAATATCTGCTCTGTTAAGAGCATACCGACCGCTGCCTTGATTTGTAGTATTTTAACAAAAATGTCAACTCTGGCTTCATTGCTGCTTCTACAAATAATTTGATAATCGATTTATTTTTTTACTAGTACATTAAGAAAGGATTAAACTATGAAATGTCGAAGTCTTTTATGTGAAATTATATTTGCAAATAGCAACAAAATGCATTCGAAAATAGACATATCATAGTTTAATCCTTTCTAATGTACTGGTAAAAAAATAAATTGATTATCAAATTATTTGTAGAAGCAGCGATGAAGCCAACGTTGCAGTTTTTGTTAAAATACTACAAATCAAGGTAGCGGTCGGTATGCTCTTAAGATACAATGTAAAAAGTAAGCCTGGTATGCGTCTACCCAAAAGCTATAAAACGGGAAATTACATACAACAATTTGCAATAGTTAAAATAAAATAAATCGATGACGTCAACATTTAGACAGTTAAAATCTCTGAAAGTGTTAACATTTACATAACAAAAATTGAAAAATTTTAATGATAAAAAAAGATTATTACAATTTTACGAAATTTTTACATTACTTTTGCATTCACACTGAATTAAGAACTTCCTGAACATATATTATATGCAAATTTGAAAACTAAACATAACAATATTTAGTATGCTAAAAATAAACATGCAGATAAATAAAAACAATACCTTGCGTATTTTACCACAAAACAAAGACATCCTTCTAATAAATATGGATATTCCCCACCCACGTGGATTTCATTTCGTGGAATATAATTTAAAATATACACAATGCAATAATAAATTTCAAACGATAGATAATCCGTACCGAAATTGATTTGACCTTACGATTCGTGCGAACTAAAGGAACAGAAGAAACATTCTAAATGCTCTCTCTCTACTCTCCACATGTATTAATTATTAATATTAAATAGGCGTTTTATATTATGTGGATAAAATCTTATTATATTTTTTATTGCCTATTAATTTTCGTGTATGTGGGCACAATATCGATTTCCTCTTTGTAATTTACTAAAAATGGTAACCTACTTTTAGACTAATGAGTAAAATTTTATGTTTTATCTGCAAATAGCTATATTAAGATAAAATCAACTCCGAAAATGAAAGCGGATGTTGCCATAGTATAGTCTAATATAGAATTAATCATGTAAAAATAATTTATTAAATTGGTAAATAATATTGCAAGCTTTTAAAGCAAATATTTTAAATAATTAAATATCACAAAATTCTAAATATTGTACATATGAACTAAAAAAAACATTGCGTTAAGATCTTTTCGAGTGTCATAATTTTATTTTTTTAAATCGTGTTTTGAATGAAATTTTCAATGTCAAGAAATATATAAAAATTAAAAATCTTCACTGTTGGTTAAATTAAGTTGAAGATTTTGTCTCATATATTGCATGGCAATAGATATTTCATTCTGTACATGTTGCAAAAAACCGATGTTGAAAAGAGAGTTAAATTGTGCTCGAAGTTTTATAACATTCAAAATACCGCGCCCTTAACCGCCGACAGTAGTCATGTAGTCAAAAAACAAATAAAACAATGCTGATATTATTGCGCATACCGTTCTCCAAATCAAGATCTAAAACGACATAGCAAGCCCAGAATCGTCTCAAAGAAGTACTAAAACACTAGTTAACGGCCGACTATGTTCTGTAACACTTATTTAGTTTTTAATGAGTTCAATTCGTAAAAAAAGCGTTTAATATAGAAACACTAGAATAAAAAAAAATTTGTAATAAAGCCAAAAATATTGAGCGCTGTCTATCTAATCTATAAGTGCAATGGCAACCTCAAAACTAAGAGACCATGCCGTAGGGTAAAGTAATATCGTTTTACTCAGTATGTGCCCTCCCATAACGGTTTGTTAGCATGTAAAAAAAGTAATCAGCAATACTGGAAAAACTCTAAACATAGACAACAAAATCGTAGAAAACGTAGAAGAATAGGTATACCTAGAACTTGGCATCAAAATAGGCAAAGAAAATCAGACAATTGAGATAAACGTAGAATAAAACTAACAAGAGTTTTTGGGAAATTTTATGCACATACTCAGGAATAGAGATATATCAATAGACCTCAAATCAAAAAGTCTTTAGACTCATGCATATTACCAGTGGCGGCCTAGAAACCATAACAAAAAAGAGCGCCAACCATCTAAATGTCATGCGTGTCGCAGAACTCCAGTAGCAATGGGCAGGCCATGTGGCTAGGTAAAGCCAAGACAAATAGACATCAAAATTGACATACTAGAGACCAATACAAACAAAACGTAGCACAGACAGACCAATAAAATGATAGCTAAACAAATATAAAAGTAGTAGCAGGAGCAAGATGGTTCAAAGCAGCACAAGACAAAAAAACATGAAAAGAAATAAAAGAGAAGTAAATCGATTGATGAAAAAAAAGCAAGTAAAAATCCAGAATTACTAAAACAGTCCAGTAAAAAGTTTAGATTAGGCGAGTGGTAAGGTTGGGTTAAAATAAAGTTAGCTAAAGTCAGGATAAGATAATCAGAACTTGACACAATTTGTATGGTAAAGTGTACTATCCAGATTTTTAGATTTAGTAGTAATTAACCTCATGGCAAGACAACAACCACATTTTTTTCAAAATAAAATAATTATTAAAGTTTTCGTCTCAACTGTAGAGAAAATAGGTTCATTTAAAACTAATCAATCGTACATCAATTACTTCTTGTTATCCTCGAAATAATACAACAAATAAAAAAAAAAATGTTACAAAACTAATAAATTACAGTAATTAATTTAAACATAATTAACTATTCAGAACTATAGTTGTAACGGGCTTAATGAAATGAAAATAACATTAAACATTCCGCAGCGAAATGAATAGTTGCAATTGTAGTTAAAACGAGAGTCATAAGCAGTAACCATTTGTACAATAAAATTGCACCTTTAATAATAAAGTATGTACCTTATTATCATGTTCCAACATCATCGGATATAACTGTTTTCTTCTCCATTTGAATCACTACATACATAGCACATACTTATTACACAACACAGATTAGTCACGGATTAAATAATTTAATGAATTGTATGTAATTATACTTAAATTAATAAAAATATAAGCGTCGTTACCTTTCAACATCCCTACTTAAACTGAGTGAGTGAGTGCACTACTATATTCGAATAAAGACTAGTTTTTTTGCATGTGTAAACTGATAAACGAGAGCTTATCTGTTTATGAAAAAGTTGTTTTGTTCAAATTCCCTACTATTTTAAATATACCTTCCTATAAACATTATAAAATACAATTAAGATACATTACAAGAATTAATACACAGTACTAATGCTTATTTTGCGTTGCTGCAGGATGATTTAATTTAATTTCAATTGCTGAAGCACTAATTTAAACTCTATGCATTGTTAATGATTATCTTTGTGGTTCATAACGGTCAGTACATTAAGTGTATATGTATGTTTCTATTAAATTGTGATATAATTAAAGAATTAATTTAAATTAAATATTGTTATTAAATTACTATTACTTATATACGAGTACACCTATGAGACCTCCAATTTATTTTAAATATCAAGGTGGTAATTACATTGCATTACTAAGTTTTTATGGTTGAAAAGAATTAATTTTTGTAGCCTAGTATAATATTCATGCACATTAAATTATTATAGCTTTGGATTAATGTAAAATTCTCATTTATTATTATTAGTGGTGGTTTCAAATTGACATTAAAATTTTATATGCTTTATTATTCTCTGTACACTAATGGTTATAAAATATTAGAATTATTAAGGTCTTTGTGCAAAACCAGATTAAGATTTTAATGTGTAGAAACCAGTTGTATTCACAACGTAATCAGCAGTAAACTATTGTTAACCAATACCAATATATTATTATTATTATTATTATATGCATTAAGGTTGTCACCCACTAGAGCAAACACATTGTTTCTTAAGCTGCAGTTTGCCGTCATCAACCAAAATTCAAACATGTATAAATCATACAGCGACGATCTTACTGATTTACCACTAGGTCAAAATTATTCAAATTTTAGTGATTTGTGGTAGGCGGTAATAGAAAATTTAATAATTCAATTTAAATAAAAAAATATGTTGAAAATTAAAGTCTTTGGTAATTCCCGGTGACTGTAGTGAGACCTTAGTACATTTTGGTGGTTGGTAGCGTACGGTGTTAGATAAAATTAGTACAACAATTATAAAGCAACATTACCCATTATGCAAAAGCGACTCAAAAAAGTCGTATAAATCAATGTATTTTATAATGCTCAGCGACGGTCGCATCGCCGCGCTTTATTCCATTGGACTACTAACCTCACCCAAATAGCCAACTTAACATAATGACCACTGTGCTTCAAGTTAACTATTTTGTTTTCGATATATTAAAACAACAAAAAAAAGCTGACCTATTAAAGATTTACTTCATTAATTCTATGTCAGGAGTTAAATATAATAATGTCATTGAATACTTGTTTTTTATCACCAAAAACCACCTGTAGTGCTAAGCTAAAACTCTATAACTAAAAAGAAGTGTCCGTCCGTAATGCAAACTCTAAATAAACAACAAAGCCATAGGCCAAAACATGTACATGTTCCCTACAAGACAAATGGCTGCATGGTAGAACAAAAATAACAAAACAACTAAATCTGCTCGTCAATGTGTAATAAAAAAATTTAAGAAATAAACTCAACACGATCAAAATAAAATTTAACTTTTTACTGCAATGACTATTTTTATCCATTTTGCAAAAACTTTTAAAGCACATTTAAATGTGTATATAAATTGAAAAAACAATTTTGATAATCGACAATTTAGCGTAACAAGGAATACCACAAAGTATATTGAAAAGAACAGCAGCAAGGTCAGATGCAAAACTACTACTGCGCCAGACTTCGATCAAAACTCGAATGTTCTAAAGTAAAAATTAATTAATTAATTTCTTTTACTGTATAAATTTTATACAAAATTTAAAAAAAAAAACTCCAGCATAACATTCGAAGCTGCTGCAATAGTATCCGTGCCGGCGCAGTAGATCAAATCCGTCCCCATCGACAAAGAAGTTAAAGTCAGAAAAGACTCTCTCACCAAGTTCAGGAGATAAAAATCGAAATAAACTCCATAACTTCAACCATCGACAAGAGGATAGTAGAGCTAAACTAAACAATCCCATAAAAAAAGACCTAGACCAGATAGCAATAGACGTCGAGCCCAACCTCAACTATAAAGAACGCCTAGACTTCTCTTCCAAATACAAGAGCGACACCGCCCAAGACCTCTAAATGCCCGATGGGGCAATACCGGCTACAATTACGTGGTCCGACACTGCCAAGTATCATAGAGTAATCTTGGACAAGGGTCTCTATTACAAGCCTCAGGTTCAATCCATTCTGGACAAATAAAAAATGGCTAAATCTCTTCTCTACCCGATTTTGCGTCGGAACAGCGGCATGTCGCTCCGAAATAAAATCCGGCTTTACACCTCGACCATCAGACCGATGTTTCCCCCATTTGGGGAACGGCGGCAAGTAGCCACCTAATTCGCTTAGAAGCTTTCCAAAGCAAAACTCTCCAGATGCTCACAGAAGCTCCATGGTACGTTCAAAATCTGAACATTCGGACAGACCTAGAGATTTCTCCACTTTGTCAACATATTGAAGCTTTGGCCAAAAAATATTTCAAAAACCTCGCGGTTATATAATAATAATAATTTTGTTTATTTGTTAACTCATACAAAACACTACAGTTACTTAAACCAATACAAAAAAAAAATGAGTAACAAAAGCAAATCTAAATCAGCTTGTATATCAGATTTAAACCTAATATTGCTGTTATTTCCTCTAGATCGCATCGTAAATCAAGCACATACACAAATAAATAGATATATTAAATAAATGCCTTCCTTTAACTACTACCGAGCCATCAGCCAAACCCCAACCGCCTTTAGCAACTGACTACAAACAGCCATCCGAAGCTTATCCCACTAAATAAGGAAATGCCCGTGGGGCCCTCATTAAAGTAAGGTTCCGGCCTGCCGCATCGGACCTTAACCACGACCTTGTTTTCAAACCTTTCCTCAAATCCGTTGAGGCTTCCACACGTGGTCAACAACCTAACCTAGAAACAAGACCTCGAAGTAGTTATCCTAAAATACCTCACTAAACAAGAAGTGGGTCTTGTTTTAGAATCTCTGAGATTGTCCTCCACAAATAATTGTATGGGAAAAAATATTCGATTCTCCATGGTCTCGGTGCAGCTCCCAAAGACATCAAAAAGCGCCAAAATAATGGGTTTGACCAAGCTCTTATAGAAGAAAAAAACGTGGCAGAGGCATTCTTCAATGCCAAAAGTGCCAACAACTCATGCCTACCGTCTAAAGATGTTTCACGTCCAAGCTCATCTGTTTCGAAGTGACCCCTGACATAATCTCGCTCAAAACAAATGTGATAGTAGTGAATGTGCCTAGGCTGGGCATAATCAAGATCGCATTTGCATACATCAGACCAACAATTCGTATCGTAATGACAGATTTTTATATGATCTTTGCAAATCCTTTTTCCACAACAATCGCTAGAGACTTCAATTCAAAGCACCAGGCGTAAAACAGCTTAAGAACTAACTCCACCGGTAATGGGTCCAAATAAACCCACACAATACAGTTCTGCAGGCTACCAAGTAGACGTTCTTGACGTAGCAATACTCAAAAACGTCAACGTTCAAGTAATCAATGACTTTAGCACAAACCACAACCCAATACGACTGAAGCTCTACATAAAGGAATCAACTGAAAAAAAAAATCGTAGCATACGGATTGGACTCTCTTCTCACAATCCCTAAAAGAAAGCACTAGTAAGAACGGTTGAAAACATAGAAAAAGCCGTCGCACTTTTGACAAACCTAATCCTCAAAGCCTGAGAAAAGACATCAAATAACCCTTATGGATTATATCGGAATGCCGCTAAACATCAATAACAAAAGCATCGCAACCGCAGAGATCACATGATCCCTAACTCGCTTCACAGAAAAGTGAGAACAAATAACTATCCAATGTGGAAGATCTCCAAAGCCTTACAAAACAGACTATCGAAGAAAACTCCAAAGCATTTGCCAACAGCCTTAAATTCCAATGCTCCCCATCAATAACCGAGAACACTAATCACGTCAAAGAAGTCCACCGGAAAATCAACGACTGGTAGACGCAAACAACAACGCACGCACGCAGAAAAATCTTGAAAAGACTTAAAACTCGGTCTGCTCTTAGTTCTGACAAAATATCAAATAGAGCTTTAAAATCGTTCTCGCATAAAATAATAATGGCGCTCACCAACATTGCTAATGAATAAAAAAGCTTACTTGTGATAAACATCCTAAAACCTGGATAAAACCAAAAGTTCTCTCAAAACTACCGGCCTATCAGTCTTCTATGCAGCTCAAGTAAAGCTCTCTATAACCTTGGTGATCTTGGACATAATCGAAGACCACCTGAAAGCTTGTAATCTTCTTTATGGCTCCATTCTCTCTCCTTTGCTTTAACCCAAGGTGGTCATTATAAAACTAAAAGAAACCACCAACAAACTCAAAAACTGGTTAAACAATAGACAAGTCAAAGTAAACCCGGAAAAAAGCAAGACTGTTCTCTTCACACAGCGTCAAACCGCCCCATAAAAACGTCTTTCTAAACAACGTTCCCATACCGTGGTCCAATGCTGCATGTATCTAGAAATATCCTTCGTCAAAAGACTCACGTACAAATTGCACGTGTAGTCAATTATCGATAAAACCAGAAAGACTAAAAAAATGTCTTGTTCCGATGCTTGTCGTTTCAAAACAAAATCCGGCCATACACTTCTACCATAAGACCAATAGTCACTTATGCGCACCCAATTTGGGAAATCGCCGCAAATTAGCAGCTCGGTCGTCTAAATCGTCTAACTTTGCGGAAGGTCATCGAAGCTCCATAGTTCGTCCAAAACCGTGAAATTCGGAACGACCTTAGGATTCCCCCACTACGCCAATATATCAAAACAAAAAGTATTTCGCCTAACACCACATCACACTGCCTCATCAACTCCAAACAAAAGGTCCGTAGAACAGACGGTCTCAAACTTCCTGGTGTTTCAACAAACAATAGCGGGGTGAAAAAAAGAGGAGATTAGTCGGTAGGCACTTTCCACAAAAGTATTGGCATCTCTTATAAGAACTTTATAGCAAGGTACCAGTATCAAATCTAGCATATAAAGCTATTTAACGTTGAATGCTTCAGATTGTCTTAATGTTCTAAACTTTACCTACTTGCAGAACCGACTGCATAAAGTGGCACCTATACATACCCAGTTGTCAAACAGGTTAGAAACTGACAATTACACAAAACTACATCCAACGTACAGCTCTTTCACAATCAAAAGGCCATTTGTAGCTCAAAACGTTTACAGAAAGCTGCTCTATCAAATGCTTTAGAAATGTTAAAAGCTACTGGAATATTTTCTTTATGTTTATCTAAAGTATTAGCCTAATAAGACTATTAACGCCGTACGTATAAAACAAAAACTAGAAACGCACAAATACTTTTCTAAAAACTCAAAGAAAATTAGATGAGACAACAAATAGAGCAGACTTACTATCTAACCATAAAAACAACAACGACAAATAACTTATCACAAATCAAGAATTCAAGCACCAGAACTAAAAATTGCCATTAAATAGTCAACTTATCAAAAAAATTGTGTTCTTCTTCTTCCCCCAATCTCAACTGCATAGTCCGAAACTAACTATTTCCTCACAAGATGCAATGTTTCTATTTTTTTTTTTTTTAATTTCCGCTTTATCCAGTCGGGTTACAGAAATCAATGTAGATAATCTTTAAGCCAAATCCCAACAAACATATCCAACTCCAGAAAAGCAAATCAAGCAGAATAGTCACTTAATATTTATTTATTACCAACTTCTCCTCAACCAATAACTCAAAGTAATCAATATTGCTCTTCATTGTTAAAAGATTTTTACAATTCTCGTCGTTGTCAAACATAACGCCAAATATTTACTTCGTAGTTGCTAACAAACCTGCAGTATTCCTACATGCTATGTCAAATGCGCTATTGACATCAAAAAATCTTTTTCAAAATTCGGCAAACTCATGCACCCATGTTCATGGACATATCCAGTGTCGTATTCCTGCGGACTTAAAACTTATCGCGTTCGTCAGAACCACAAACAAACAACAAAATGCTCGCCAAAGTATTACTAGTTGTTATGAAAACATCTATAAGTTTTTCAACCACCATACTTGTACAAACCAAATATTTGTACCAACAAAAATTAATAGTTAAATCTGGTTTTAACTTGACTTTATTTAATTTGTGTTAGGTAGATGTATTGTATCTCTACGAGCTGAGTTTCAGTGTTAGTTGATTAAAACAAAGATTGTTTATAGCTTTATTTATAATCTAAGTGCAACCACGTAATTTACTTAGACACCTGTGTGCAGTTTACGCACATATACAAAATATAGTCGATGACGTGTAGGTATAATCAATTAAAAAATAACCACATCCAATTTTCAAAATAGATGTAGAAATAATAGATACAACCACATTTTTGATTTAAAAAAATTTTAGTTTCTGAATTGATTTGCATACTAGATTTCATTCATACCTTCTGACTAATATAATATTTAAATAGATATTAATATTCAAATCTTATCACATTAGTATTGATTAATAATTCCACAACTTCTTAATGCACTTAATTTAAAATCATATTATAATTATTCCTTAATTTCTTATCATAATGAATTAAAATTAATAGCAGATGTTTCACAATAATTACTGTATGCAAACTATTTTATTACCCACACTTTAAATAATTCTAATTAAAAGCAGCACATTCACCAAATATATTATAATATATGCCATCTAGGACACATGCATAGCCTTTGAAAAGGCCGATGCCGTATACTACATATACTAATTAAGCTTTCATGCAAATATTTTCCGTGTTATGTGAATTTCGTAAAATTGGAAATGATTTAATGAAGTTTTAATGTCAACTTCGTTAGGATTAAACCGATAAATATATCCTTTTATGTTTTTTTAATTAACAACTCGGAGAAACATATATAAATAAAAAAAATAACACCATATAAATAATATGTGACATTCAATAATGTAGGCATTTATAAAACTTGTTAATTTGTGTTTCTCCCAACACCTTGCGATTTTTGACAATAAAAATAAAATAACCATAAAAATCGGATTCTATAGAAAACATTAAAGCTATCATACACTGGCAAGCAAAAAATAGAGGTCACTTTAAAATTATGACTTAGTTTTGGAGTTTTTTTGTTTTAACTTTATGTTAGCAAATTGTACAGTATTTTCCACACTAAATTAAAAATTCAATGTTTAATTGTAAAGCATATTTATTGTTTTTATTGCGTATTTTTAAATATCACAAATTTACAGTTCAGACAAAGTTTGAATTTTTGTTCCTAGGACTAATATAGAACAAAAAATATGAAAAAAAACTCACTAATAACAAATACTACCCCCTATTGCATTAATGACAGGTTGAAGTCAACAAAAAACACTTAATTAAATTAAGGACCACATTTTGGTCAATATTGTTCCATTCCTGCAATAGCAACTGTCTTAGCTCCTGAGCAGTTCTTAGAGCAGATGCTTTTGAATATGTCGTCTTTACTCATCCCCGATATATGAAATTCTTATCCGGGCTGAGAGCTGGCCAATCAAACCGCAAAATTCCAACTTCATCCAGATAATTTCTGACAACTCTGGCTACGTGAGGTCTAGCATTATCTTGCATAAAAATGCCGCGCTCGCTCATAGTTGTCATGAAGAGCATACCATAATCTTTGAGAACCTCTATAATGTATCTGTGAGTTGTCAAGGAACCATCCTCTATAACCACCAACTCTGTGCGTGCTTCGGTAAAAATTCCTGCTCAAACCATAACCGACCTACCGCCAAATGTAAGTCGCGCATCAATACAAATGGAATAGTATCTTTCTCCGCGTCTTCTCCACACTTTCCGATGTCCGTCTGATCCATTGTGGCAAAAACGCGACTTATCTGAAAACAGTACCCTGCTTCAGTCGTCCTCATTATTCTATGCCCGGTGATTTCAGGCAATAGCCAATCTTGTAAAACGATTTCTGCGTTGTAAAGGTAGACCTGTAGCCATCTTTTTACAAGACAATCCAGCAATCCAAAGCCTTCTCCTAACGGTCCATTTACTAACATTTACATCTCTGACTTCATGTAGTTGATTTCGTAGATAAACTGCAGAAGCTATTCTATTCCGCAAACTTGTGGACACCAAAAAACGGTCATCTCTGTTCGAGGTGACTTTTTTTCGCCCAGATCCTGATCTTTTGATTATCAAGCCAGTAACCAAGTAACGCTGATACACCTTTTGTCAGCACAAAGACTTTTACCAACCATCTTTGCAGTTTCAAATTCGCCTCGCCCATCTTCAATCAACGCTATAATTTTTGACATAACAATAGAGCCTAAAAGCATTATGAGCAAAATGGATGCTGTTTCATAAAAATCTGTAACACGGTGATAATAACTAACCGATAGATAACATTTTTCAGGAATAAAATTATTAAACGCCTACTTTCGTTTACAATTTGCAAACACAAAGTTAAAACAAAAAATCCCAAAAATTATTCATAATTATCTCTATTTTTTGCTCGCCAGTGTATATTAAAGATATAAAAGTCCTAAAACAGGAAAACTTAAAAACCAAAAAAAAAACTAATTATGGAAAAAAAGCTAGTAAATTGGCATTAGCAGTTATAAATAATATATAAAAGTTAGAAAAACTGGAATGACAAAATTAAAAAACTTATATATGTGAAAAAAGTGGCCAAAAATCTTCATAAAAAACAAAATTACACGCAGCAAAAATCTAATTAAAAGCAATTACCAACCAACTTAAAAGCAAAAGAATTTAAAAATATACTTAGACAAAAACTGTAAGTGTGTGCTAAGTAGATCCGGTAAATGCTTTAAATTCTGTAAAAAAACTGTTAAAGATTTTGAGAAAATAAAGACAAACGATTAATAAGTCTGAATATGGTGCAAGAAGTAGCAACTCGGTTAGATGACAAAATAACCAATTGTTTGAGATTGATAAAAGAGTAAAGCAAAGCTGTTGTTAGTCCCCAACTTATTTAATTTGTATGCGGATCAGATGTTAGCTGAATGCTGGAAAAAAAAACAAACAAATAATATTATGAGAAAAGACAGTAGTATGAATTCTCATTGCCAATTATATAAAATAGTGCTTGCAGAAAATATAAAAAACTTAAAAAAATGAAAGATAGCCTAGCCTAAATATAAATAAAAATAGAAAATAATAATAATTGTAAAAAGATATAAAAGCGTACGTAAAAAAGATAAACTAAAGCAAGTAAAAATATATTAACCTTAATATTTTGAGCCAACAGAATTGAAAACTGTAATAAAAATAAAGATTTATAAAAATAGTAAAAAAAGTTAACAAAATTTTGGATAGCAACCAAGTTGGAAATAAAACTGCAAAAAAATATTGAAAAATGTTTTGTTTAGAGTTTCCATACGCAAAACATAGATGATCAAAAATAAATATCAAAATCAATATTTGAGGAAGGATTTAAAATGTAAAATTAAAGACTAAGTAGGATGCGAGTAAAATAATGATGCACTTTTATATGTTCCAAACGTCTAACAAGAAATTATTCATAATACCACGGTGAAAACTTTCTCTGCAGACAATTTAAGAAAAAAGCTTATATCGTACAATTAAAAGTTCTCTACACATTTCGACTGGTAACAAATCTTAGAAAATCAAATTTCCGATGCTGTACGTGCAATAAAAGCAAGATTTTCAACATCTCCAGGCACTTTGGTATCATCGTAACAATGCAGACAAAACGTCGTTCCAGAAAAATCAGGCACATGAGATAGATCGATGTGCATTGAAGACCCCACTTGGGTAAAATTCTGCAATGTGTCCAGTTCGCAAAAAAACATGTGCAAATTTTAAATTAAGCAAGAATAAAATCCAGGCCTTCTGTGAACAATAAAATTCCTTTCGCAGAAAAATGCGGAAAATAAAATAAATATTGTAATATTATTATAATAAATATTGCGTTAAAAAAAAACACTCTAAAAAAATTTACAACTCTAACATTTATTGAAAATAGGTATATATTGACATACAACTAATTAAACCTTGAAGGTCATGTGTCACTTCTAACAGAAATTGTTAATATTTATCTCTTTCATATATAATCTATAATCTGAAAAAATATTTTCGTTTGCCTTATTTATCGCAACCTTTTCTTGTTTGATTGTTAGTGCCTTAAAAAATGCCGCAAGTGCAAAAACGTGCAAACTTTCACAAAAATAGATCATTTGAAATTATTAAAATGCACAAAACTGGTTCAAAATTCCGTAAAATTAAGAGACGAGTTGGTCGACCTCACGTCAGTGTAAGTCAAAGTTGGAAAGATTAGCAAAAAGAAAGCCTAAAAGCTTGTTGTAGAGACAGTGGACATCCCAGAGTGACAAAAAACGTGAAGATCGACTCGTAAGAAAAACTACAATTCAAAATTATAAAGCATACTTTATAACCAAATATGTTCTCTTTGATTGCGCTCTTATCATTCTTATTTTAATCTCCCTTTAACAATTCATCAAAGTGCTACCAGGATGCAGTGCCAGAGTAGGCAAATCTGAACTCATAAATAAACAAAAATTGTCATCAGCACCAAAACAACCTCAGATTTTGTTTATGGTGCTCTGACTGATGTTTAAGGATTAGACAACCTAGAGTTTAAAGACAAAATTACCTCACAGTATTAACTCGTAGTGTAATAGTTTGAGGTGCAATATGCTGTATAAAAAAATCCTATTTAATAATCAAAAGTATTATAACAAAAACAGCACTTTTGGCGTCAATCCTATTACTACATATTAGTCTAGTCAAATATGTTCAAAAATTGATCCCACCTTCAAAAAGTCCAAAAGTTTTGAAACTTTTTACACTAATTTATAGATACCTAATAAAGAATATATTAAAAGTCCTGACAAATATGATATAAGCTTTAGCGGTAATGACCAAAAACAGAGCACTTTTTTCGGTTTTTTGTTAATGTTTAGAGAACTGTAAATCTGAGGTAAAAGTTGTCATAGAGCGCTAAAGAATAAAAAAAAGTTTATTGTAGTGTTACAAGCCAAGAAGCAGGTCTCTTTTGTTTGGTGCAACGCGTCAAATTGTAGTTTAGTGCGGTCTCTCCTTTACCCTCTTTGTTCGTTAAAAATATTATTATAATTTAATAATAAAAAAATACGTTAATTTATTATCGTTTAGTTACGAGTAGGTACTATTTACACACATATTGTTATTTTAAAATAGCAGAAACGTGTATTTTATGTGACAAACTTCTTGGTCTACCTCCTAGTGTAATAAGAGTTGGCGAGAATGAAATGAAATCATTAGTGTTAGCTAACGAGCAAAGAAAAAATAGTAAGAACTCTATGCTTCGTGGTATTGCATTTTCTACAAGTGAACAACATGCAAATTTTGAAAAGATCTGTAGAGCTAGACATTTAACTGATACTGCAAAACTTTCTTAGTAGTTTGAAAGTTATCCTCCTTTTCCTCTAATAAACAACATAATTTCAATTATCAGTGGTGTAGTGGGTGATAGCATGACCAATTTAGTTAAAGTTCAAGGAGAAAGTGTGGTAATCAACCCTTTTATAATGTTTCAAAGGATAACTATCAACAATCAGAGTGATGAAAACTTTAAGAACTACTTACAGCATGAGCTTGCTCCTTACCTTTTATCTTTATTTGAAAAAAAACAAAAATATTCCCCTTATACAATACTTTTCCAGTACTACAAGAAGAAAAGCCAATCTCCTCGATAATAATATAATAATAATAATATTCATCTTTTCATTTGCAAAATTACATAAAAGCAAAGTTCATCACATTGATGTTCTTCCACTTAACCTTAACTTCAACAGTTAATTTAATACATAAGATAAAAATCAATAAATGGGTACTTTCTAAATTCTTGTGATGGATTGCTAATTTATCTTTCCATATTGCAGTAATTTTGCAGTTCTAAATGTTTATTATGCGTTGTAATCCATTTTTTAGAAAATTATTTTAATATCGAAACGTTTGTCAATGTGATTTTAACATCGTTTTGGATAGAGGATTACTGTTACACAAAAATTCCTCAATCTCAACAATTTGCCAATGTTGTGTTGCCTATGTTCTCAAGCATTATGCCGGCAAGAGATGTACCGTTGTGTTTGATGATTATTCATCGGCACGATCCAGTACAAAAAGAGCTGAACAAAACCAAAGGTACAAGCTAAAAATGTGACTTGGCATAAACTTTAGATGATTTTCTTTCTAATAAACACAATAAATCCAGACTTATTTCATTCCTCTTAACGCTCCTTAACGACCATAGAATTAAAACAAAACAAGCATCTAGTGACGCTGATAAATTGATCATCCGCACAGGAGTCAAGAAAAACTTAACTAGTGAAAAAGTAGCAATAGTTGGCAAAGATGTTCATCTTATTGTCTTCCTCATGGCTTCAACCCTATCTAAAAGATATTATTAGTTAAATCTAACCACGGCAAAGCAGAAAAAAAAGTATATTGAAGTCAGCAATTGCAAACTATGGGAATAAGAAACTGCATACTTCTTGTGCATTCCGATGTTTCAATTTGTTCAAGAAGCGATGTACACTGCGAAGTATTACTGATGTATTCAACAGCCCAAGTTCATCTCATGGAGCTATGACTGAAGCTGGATTCAAAATCTTTCTAACATTGTACAATGCACCCCACAAGCAAACCTCTTTTAACATGCATCGTTACAATGCTTTTACCAAATTGGTTTCGAATGCTAAACCAAACCTTTCTGCGCTGCCGCCCACAGAAGAAGCAGCAATGCAGCATGTTTTTCGTGTATACAACCAAAACCAACCGGCCGGCTGATCCCAGTAACTTTAAAAGACGCAGCAGCACCCGAGGTAGTCTTCAACCTCATTTCTTACAAATGTATAACTTGATGATAACAAACATTTGTCACAACTGCCATAAAGAATGCTTGAATGACATTACTTCCACCCCCAAAGAAAATTTTAATTACTCTGATGATCTGGATTTCTTCATAACTATGAAAGAAACACAATAGTCGGTTAAAAAGTTTGTAAATGAGGATCAAAAAGCTGAGTTTACTAAACGTATAACCAAAAATCTGGTAAGATTGCACTTTCTTATTCTTCACTGATTACGAGTTATGTTCATACATTGTTTTACTGCTTGCTTCTACCTGTTCTTGCAGTAAGTGTCACAACTCAAGTAGATGTACAGATTGCAGGACCTTCTAGAAACAAGGCATCTAGAGTTGAATGATGATTCTTATTAGTCAAATTATATTTGCATTCAAAAGTACCTATAAACACATATATTTTTATATTTGGATATTTTTTCGGCTATTTCCAACTATAATTTGACAAAAATAACTTTAACAAAATATCCTTTTTGAATGTATTGATAAAAAACTAATTCGATTATCAAATTATATATAGTTGCTGTTTTTGTTACAACACCTTTCTACTTTTACCATTTATCCAAGATGGTCCAAACGCAGTATTCCAGCAAGATGCGCAACCTCATACAGCTAACGTAACTACAAACTTCGTAAAAGAAACATCAATAATCGTTTGATTTGACCATCAAGATATTCCAACTTAAACGCTAGAACATGTCTAGGATATGATAGATAGAATATTGCGTCGTTTACCGCATTCTCAGAACACTTTAGATGAACTGAGACCAACTTCTGATAGCTTGAGACAAGATGCATCTAATTTCTACGATGTCCAGAAAGAATAATAAATGCAAGTAGAGATGTAACATATTAATTTATTTCTTATACATATATAATTTTTCTATGAAATATTAAGTAATTGTATATCAACATTTATTATTTTCAATAAATTTTTCCAATAAAGTTCAACGTGAACTTCTTCAAGATGGTATGGATATGACTCCGGGAGCTCATTGCAATAAATCTTGAACAGCACATCATATTTCTGTAGATAGAAATGTCTATGCACAAATTTTATATACAATTATATGCCGCACTTCCTGGTACTCAATTCATTAAGTGGAGATTGATCGGTACGTACTCTTCTTCGAAGAGTAAATCCAACACTTTAAGTCTATAAAAGATTACTCACTTAGAACAAAAATAAAAAGTTTTGCATAGCATTGCTACGCTCATTTTTAGGTTATAAAACAACAAACACGTGATACATAAACAAAATGCTCAACTGCGCATGACAGTGTAAACGCTTCATACTCCAAACCGTGAATCGTTTGTACGGTTCGAGAACCGCAAATAAACGACCCACGATTCAGTTGCAACACGTTTCGAACTATTCAGTGTAGGTATGTACAATGTATTTGACTGCATTTTATTTAATGCGCACGCGGCATATCGTAAATAGTACGGTTTTGAAAGAATTTGGAAATAAAATATTATTACACATATCATTCCCAATAAACAAGAATATTTAAATATATTTTAATTATAAAATGTTACAGTATTTGATTATAATACTTAATAATATAATAATAAAATTACTTTATCGATAAAGAGAACATTGTATTATTTATTTTATTTGAAATTAATTAGTAATTTCTAAATCAACAACAACACATATTTAATTATTTACTATCAAACGCTTTAAGGCCGCATATTAAACTGTGTAGCAAATTATCGAATATTTCACTCAAATGATGCGATACTGTTCTAACTTTCATTTTGATTAGAAATTTAAGCGATAGGGATGATCCATCTATTATTATATTAATGATTAAAATTTAGTTAAATGTAACTTCTTCTTTAAAAAATAATTTTCCCGTTATTGGATTATTTTTTTTTATTTTCCGCTATCTGATAAAATTTAATTGGTTAAATTTCTCAATATGTCTATTTTGCAAAAAATTATAATAACGTCTCATACATCATGCATCCTTTTTTTTTCTTGTTTTTTTAATATAAATTACAATTTAATTTACCTTATTTCAATGGCTGAAAGACTACTAAGACTCGATAGCCGTTTGTACAAAACATTTTTTTCCTTCTATGTATTATACCTGTTCAAAATGTTGTAAATTAATTGTGCAATAAAAATGTTATACATATATAATAACGTCAAATATTCCAAAAACCAATATTCGCCCGTTTTAAACAAGCTGATGTACTTAAAAAGTTAATAAAGAATAAATTTCACTACCACTAAAGATTGGTTTAATAGCATATGGTAAAATTTACTATTCATATGAGTAGAACCTAAAACATTAAAATGGCATGCAACGAATTGATATTCCTAGTCAATATGAACCGTAGCATGCAATATCAATGTTTTCAGCTGTAATTAACTAGAAACGATACTGGTCATGCCCATTAAAAACCGGCTTCAAGACAAAATGACTTCAAGTAATTAAAGAAAAATATCTGCTCATATGTAATAAAGAAAATACAGCATTAGTCGGGTGAATAATAATTAATTGAGGATTTAATTTATTTATATCCTGCACATCTCACTCAACCTGAACTTAAACATACAAAGCTTGCGTTGTAAATTATAATGTGATAATAATTTATTTAATTGAGTACCAATATCTATTCTATATTTACTATAAATAGAATCTGTTCTTCCTATAGATATAAATTTAGCCATATTAGCAAACATTATAATAATCTTGCAATAATCAACACCACATTTAATTACTCTTAACACATAAAATATTTTCACTGTTACAAGAGTAGATACCGTTATATTATCCTATAAAACGCAACCGATCCTATTTCTCTCTCGCTCACTTTAATATTAACCTATGCAGCGCGCGTCGGTCAACCTTTTTTTATATTTAATTACATTTTAAAAACGATAAAAATGCACCACGAGCTGTTATTACTACTCGGGTAAAAAGAAACGTGGGAATTGTAAATCGGTTTATAGGTCTGTAAAAAATTGTTACGGCCCGTAATTTTCCAGAGGGAATCAGGAGTGACAATATTACGCAAGAAGAATTAAACCCTTTTTTATTATTCATGCTGTAAATATTTAATTATGAAAGTTATTTATTGGTGGTTATAAAGCATGCTTAATTTGATACATTGTTACATTGAATTGGTGAGGAATAAGTTAAAAATAAGTTCCTGTAATAAATTATAGCTTTATTGTGTTTTATTATTTAACAGTAATGATTGCATGCTTCTTATACATTTCTCATTAGAGATATCAATTAACAAATTTTTATTTTTTTATTATTATTAAATAAAATAGTTAAAATTACTTTTTTCGTTTAGTTAATGTAGTTTAGAATTGATATAAATTTATAGAAATTTTTATGCATTAACATTTTGGCAACTTATATTTTATATTTACTACAAAAGTAAAACATGTTAAAAAAAATATGAACAAAAAATGTTGCAGCTTTGCATTCTTACATTAGCGTATAAATACACTCATTACATGCATATTCAACATAGAATAAATTACGTAATAGAATATTCATTATCTTCAATTAACCATTATTTATATTTGTGCATTTTAATTGCCCTCATTTCCACAGTGCAAACATTTTTCTTATTTATATTTCCCTTACAATTTGTCTTTCAAAGAAATTTAATATTCAAGTCATGTTTAATTTCATACATACTTTATCATGTTTACATCTGCAGTTTCTCACAATGAATTAGAGTAGAAAATCCAACATACCTGAAACAAAATAATAAGATTTAGATGGAGATAGATATGAATAGTAACAATGATTATAAAAAACAAACATAATGAAGTAGTAGTTTAAGTTTACATTAGATAACAAATGCATGCTTTAATAGGAAATGTAAATATGTGTATTTGTTTAGAAATATTATTATTTTAAAATACATTTATTTATCTATATAAATATTAAAATAAAGAAATCTATTTAGAATTCTAAAACATACAGTTCAACTGATTTCATAAAATATATGTTAATTCTCCTAAAAAAAAACAATTTGTTGGCACACTTATGTTAAATACTTTAGATTAAGTTTATGTTAAATAAATTTTATACTTTAATGTGATGTTCAAAAATAATTTGTACAAATTTAACAAAAACGAACTACAATTTTTACAGAATTTTTACATTTCTACATAGTATTCATCATCAAAAAATTATTATAAATAGTTATATAATAAAAATATAATATACTATGTTAAGTTTGTTTTTTTTAGAAAGCTTTAACAATATTAAGCTTTGGCCAGCGACTTAAAGTATAAATATACTTAAATCCCGCGACCCTACCTGTTTTATTTTAGTGTAAAATAAAATAAATTTATTAAAAAAATGTATCTATAACATAAAATTAAAAATTAAAATATTTTATAATTTAATATTTTAATTTTCTTCAGCATCAGATCATCATCAGTTTATAGAAAGTGTATATTGCATGCCAGCTAAAAAAATCCTGTACTTAGTCCCCTTAAAAAAACGTACACAATTTTGTCATTTTTTTTAATCCAGTCATAAACTATTAAAAAGTGCAAAACTTTGTTAATAAAAAGTCAACAATTGCAAAACCCAGCCTTGAATCAACAAAATATTGTCAGAAAACCCAAAATCCTGCCATAAACTTTTAAAAATCTAGTTATAAAATATCAAAATATTAGCACCAAAATTCGGCCATAAAACTGTTAAAAAATGTAAAATTCCATTTATAAAGTCCGGCCATAAAATATCAAAACGTAAATCTGGCAATAAACTGATAAAAAAATTAAAATTTAATTTATAAAACGTCAAAAATAATAAAAATAAAATTAAAATATTGTTAAAAAGCATCAAAATCGGGCCGTAAAAAAACAGCAAAATCCAGTAAAAAAATAAAGAAAGCACCAAAGTCGAGCCATAACCTATTAAAAAGTGTAAAATTTTATTCATAAAATGTCAAAAATAGCAAAATCCGGTCATTTACCATAAAAATATTTTTATAAAACTCTAATATTCGGCCATAAACTGTAAAAATAATGATAAAACCTCAAATTAACAAAAAAATTATAAAATGTAAAAAAATAACAAAAATCCGGTAATGCAATATAAAAATTACGTCAAAAACAAAAACCGGTGAAAAGTGAAAAAATTCTATTTATAAAAAGTCATAAATAGCAACATCCAGCATTAAAACTTCAAAATCAGAATGAATGTCACAAAACTTATTACATATTTGTAACTTAAAAAACATATAAATTAAACATAAAACAATTTTTTTTTTTTTTTAAACTTTAATTTCGTCGGCATGCCGCAAAATACGTGTAGATTCAGAGTGCTGCGCATAATCTGTACGTTTGTACGGTATATAAAATAAATAATCATTGAGTAAAACTCGAGCTGGGACATAAATACCATTTGAGGTGAGCAAGTCAGGACAGTCAATAATCCCACAAAGCAAAATTAAAACGTCTTTTTTCAAGACTGAACGTATTAAATGTAGAGAGCAGTTCAGTGTAGCTGCAGCTGCCTGCAATGTTGCATCTATACGCCAAAAAAAAAACAAACTAGTTTGTATCTGTTCAATTTTTTCTTTACTGACGGCGGTGTGTAGAAACCACACATTTAAACAATACTCGAGATAGGAACGTACCAGAGCGTTGTAAAAGATAAATAGAGCTCAAGGATCACAAAACTTCTTAGATTTACGCTTGACAAATCCTAAAAGTTGATAAGCTTTAGCTACAACAGTATCGATATGTAGTGTAAATGAAAGGCTTGAATCAAACATAATGACTAAATCCCGAATAGTGTTAACTCTCAACAACATTTCATTCATGAGAGAGTAACCATACATCACCGTAGACTGACAAGTAGTATTAGTTGGTGCCTAGCAAAGACTCCCCCACCACTTTTCCAAAAGTTAAGTTAAGCCCTCCTTCATTATATTAAGCAGAATTGTTGCTTTTTATTGAAAATAGTTTAACGCAATATCAAGAAGCATGCATCTTGGGATTTGTACACGTTTGTTCTTAATATGAACTGCAACTTGTGCTAAATATGCAACTTCTTCAGAAGACATACTGAAATGGTACTACGGATTGCTGTTATAAGGAACATGAAATGCTTTATCAATTGCATAATTTAAACAACAAATGTTTTATTATAATAATGGTTAATAATAAGCCACACCCTCGAATTGGTCCCAAATTAAACAAAAATAAAAAAATTTATACTTTAGTTTAACATTATTAGAAATCTGCAATTACATCTGCAATAACTTTATTAGTCTTGATTTAAAGTTGGTGCTTGTTAACATCTTGGTTGAGTAAGCCCGAGGAAATATGTAGAAGTTCTTTTATTTCGTATGCATTTTGATTTGCAATGAACGGTAACATCAGTGTTTCTGTATTTTGTAAACAGTCACCATCCATATTTACTAAATTCCAAACAAAAATATTATAAAACGTTGTAAACTGCTGTCCTTTAAGTTTTGCTAATTTTATAACTAATTCATTTGCTAGTAATACAAACAAAGCACTTGAATCACAAATCTTTATAATTTTTTTGTTATTAAAAGTATTAAAATGTAGCGATATCCCCTGCATTAAAATTGAACTCCATTTTTGTTCAATATTGTTCTGCAAGTAGTTTGTAATTATACTTTGTAGATCCAAAAACTGTAACCATTCACTTTCATCAAACAACACACACTGTTTTGAATTTCCACTTATTTCAACGACTGGACAAAAATCTTGTAAATCTGCTAGAATTCCTACTTTTATAATCTTGCTTTTAGATTTGTTTAGAAAATATGTGGTGTTATTTAACAGTTGATTAGATACCATCTTGGATAAGTATTGTATTCTTATAAGGTCTTAACGCAGTCTTTTCTTATATACTAAGTTAACCATTTGACCTTAAAAACACAATTTCTGAAAACAACCAATAACAAGACAGCTCCTCCCTCCACCTAACCTTGACCTTGAGAAAACAACCAATCTCAACCCCTTTACCTGACCTTGAACTTTTAAAAAAGTGGTTGAAGGAGTCTTTGCTAGCACCAACTTATACTACTCTGACGTCTAGAAAATGTCATCACTTATTTAAATTAAGTAGTAAGTTATTAGCGGTAACCAAAAAAAAAAAATATCTGTACTTCTTCATTAAGTAGCACAGCATCACGTATTATAACACGTATATATTTTGGGCACATAATAGTCAATTATGTCAAAAACTAAGGAATAAAAACGGTGACATGCTTCATCAATGTTACAATCGACTAACATATTATACCACCTTGTATTAAAGAAAGCATCATTTAAGAAAATGTAATCAGCATCATCAAAATTATGTTGTATCACGTTTTCTTCGCCTCACCAGACGTTGTCTGAAGTAAATAATAAATCTAGCAAAACTAAATTTATGTTTAGTATGTAGTTCAATTTACGCAAATTAATATACCCAAACGTGTTAGCAACTAAAGTACCTTTTGAACAAGTGAATTCTGTTCTTACACCAAATTCGTTATAAATTGTAGATTCAGCAACTTTACATGTACTTTTTGATAATAAAATGTTGTAACTGTTGCAATTTTTTTTCACCATGTATCTTTGAAACAAAAAGGTTTTTCAGAAATCATCATAAGACAAAATATTCTTAGAATAGTCCACAGAACAACCCTTTACATTTTTGCCGCATGTTTACCTAACCTGTATATTACATGTTAACATATTAATAACTTATAAAAAAATAGTAACTAAAAAGTTACTAAATAAGCCAATTTATTTATTTATGAATGTTTAATAATGAATCGTTACAATAATGTAAATGAATAAAATATGTTTGGTCTTTTTTCATACCGACCAAATCTTAGTTTATAGTAACAGCAAGACAGGGTAACATTTTGATGTATCAAAAAACTCTACTAGAATCTAGACTGACACAGTAAAAAACATAATCGTTAAACGTTTAAAAAAAAAGTGATTAAGATTTATCAAAATTTATAACGTTAGAAACTAGAAAACCTTATTCGAGACAATGCTCATATAATCAAAACTTTTTGAATTCTTTAAACAAGCAGAATCAATCTTTTGGTATAACAAAAGCGACATTAAAAGCTATACAGCATGAGTACCAACTTACTTAGTTTCTCAGTAAGATATCAAAAACTTATCAAATCCATGCCACGACGAGCATGTTTCTCCAAATTGGTCATAAAACTAACCAATTTGATTTAACTCCCATCTCTTCCACATTATAAAACAATAAAAACAGTTTCCTCTGAGAAATGGCCAATGGCTAACGTAGTACGCTAACAGTCGGGAATTCATTCCCCAAAATATAACCAAATAATAACTTTTTTTTTATCCACAGGAGCAATTCGGAAGTCACCTAATAAGCCATTTATCACATCAACCCCTTTCAAACAAGTCGTAAAACTTCTGAGGCAAATAGCTGTAGCGCACTATAAAGCATAATAATAATAGTAGTATAATCAAATATTAGACTAAGGCGCTTGCCTCTCATGCTAAGAATACTGATTTCAAATCCTACTCTGCCGTACGTTATTTGTAAATTTGTTTAAGGCTTTAACAGGTTCGGCATTCATAGTTTAAGCAACAAAAAATCTATAAACATTAATCATCTCGCTTCATTTTACCACTCATACTCTGAAGAATATTCGGCCTGTGCCTTCACAATTTTCCTTTTATAAAAAGCAAAGAATTCTTAAGATGTATTGTCTGAAAGTCAACCTTGATTGAGGACCAAAAAAGATAGCTTAGTCACTTCGGATTAACTTTCCTTAATTTCTTCCTCTCTCGCTCTACAATCCAATCCACAAATTGTTTTATTTTTCAACAATCAACGTTTTCAGTAAATTGTTTTTATCAAACGCTTTTAAAATATGTTTACTATCCATAGTAAGTGTTCCTCACTCTTGTCTTTCTTGTATGGTTGTCCAAATCACGATGTAATGTTCGGGTGCCTTCTTACAAAGCCCCGTTACATCGTTGGTCAAGGCGTTTATAGTTTTTTGGCTAATACAATTAAAAAATTCTTCTTAAACTCTCAAGACAATAACAAGGTTTGCCTAGAATTAATAACAATAGTATTGTAATAGTATTTTGTATAATAAGAGTGGATAGTATGCCCATAACGCACGAAGACGAATTTGGAGCACGACGCTGCAGGCGGAGTGCTCCAAACGTCTAAGTGCGATATGGGCATTCCACTCAAGTTGTACAGCTTACTTTTTCTACGATTTTTTTTGTTTTTATGGTTGGTACGACATCATATCCACACTAGAGTGAATATATAATACATATCCATTCTGTTAGGCGTGAATAAAAGTAATAATATATAGAAGGGAGTAGAAAAAAACTGTTTTCGTAACCTCGGCCAAGTTATTGAATATAATAACTCTCAGAAATTCGTTGTGTTTGCAGAGTCAACAAACAACGACCCTTCCGGTTATTTCATCTAGTAGTTAACTCGTAATTCGTCAAAACCTATATTTGCAAACAATTGTTGACAACGACGCTGCGCAGACGTCAAGATTAAGCTAGACTTAAGTTTATGATAAAGTATCTGTAATTTTTGGATTACGTCGGCCAACACTATTTTGACTGTGGGATTCCAACAAAAGTATAATATCAGCTTAAATCTTGACAACAAGTATAATATTTTTATTACAATAATTGTAGTGTCAGAGCCGCCTGACACAAGACTGATTTGAATACTAATGTCAATAATAATAAATAATTTTTGGGGCGTATACAAGGTATTGTATACTCTAAAAAAAATTGCTGTCGCTGCTGTTTTTATTGCAAATTATAAAAATAAAAACTGGCGCCATAAAGGATTGCAAGTAAGAGTTGCACACAACTTTCAACAAAACCAAAATAAATTTCTACTTCTCTAGAACGCTCACTTAACTTGTTTACACCTGCACGCAATTTATGTCGCAACCACTTGCCGCAAGTTGTGCCACTTGCCGGGAGAAAACTCTTAGACACTGTTTACATTGCGCAAATCATTTGCAAGTACTCTCAGATATAAACTTTCTACAGTTTTACTTGCCCTTTAAGCTTAGCTAAAAGAAAATAGTGACATGATATCCAAACGCAGCTTTAAATACAATGTTACAATTAATACACAGATCTATAAATGTATGTAAAAGTCTACAAGCAAGCCACACTACATCATCACAACATACTCTGTGAAGTCGTCAAACAAAACATACTCAACTATCACTTTAGATGTTCTTAATGCTGGATAACAAACAATTGGGCGGGTAGGCGGGCACTTAGTTTACAATTGTTGGTGTATGGTTTGCATTCGTGTAACACACCCACCCACCCAAGTGTCTGTAATTAAAATATTTGACATTCTACCACTTTTGATGTTCTACCTGGTGGATAACAAACACTTGGGCAAGTAGGCGGGCACTTAGTTTAAAATTATAGGCGTATAGTTTGCATTCAGTAATCAATAGATTGGAGTTTCACACAGTGTTGATAATCCTGCTGCTGGATAACAGACACTTAGGCGGCTGGACAAGCACTTAGTTTACAATTGTTGATGGGTAGTTTGCATTTGTAAAAAACTCCCACCCACCCAAGTGTCTGTGATCAAGAGATTTGACATTCCAGCACTTTTAATGATCTTCCTGCTGGATAAAAAACACTTGTGCGAGCACTAATTTTAAAATTGTGTGTGTTTGGTATGCATACGTGTAAAAAATGAGCTAAAGCACCACCATGCTGGAACTACATTTGATGCCTTGATCAATAGTAATGTTGTCAAAAAAAGCATACAATGTGTTCTGCAGAAAGTTTAGGTAATCAATCGGTTGCAATCCCATGAAATGCATGTCGGCTAATTCTACGTTAGAGTAAACAGCCATAGGCAAACAAAAACTTGAGCACTGACAATAGTCAAATACTTAATGTTTATTTCTTAAACCATTAGATAACTATGATAAAAAACTGAAGGTTTTTAAAAAATAAACAAAAAAGATTAAAAAAATAACATTCCATATCTCCCCGTTTCTTTGCAAACCCATGTTTATTAAGACTTTTAAGCTAATTTTGATTTATACTATTACCTTTTTAAATATTTTACAATCTTTTATTTTTAAATCCTGTATATAGAGTAGACTAACATGAATAATAAATCATTAAAAAAATAGATGTTTAAACTGTAATAAATTATTTATATTTGCAAAAAAAACATAAAAAGCCCCCCGGTTAACATAGGTGAAATAACCCTATCGCAAATATCCTAATTTCTTCAAAAAATACTTTTCTAGCATCAAAAATGGTAAGATTTTAAAATTTTGATATCCCCCCGCCCCTTTTCCATTAAAATCCAGGAAGCAAAAAATAACATTTTTTGTTTTTATTTTTTTCTCCGCTCCTCAAACTATGTATACAACCATTGAAAAAATTCCAAAAGGGTTAAAATTTACTTTTGGTTATCTATACCTTCAATTGCATGGAGTTTTATTTTTTAACTTCATAAGTAATTGAAAAATCTACAATCACCATTTTTTTGGAATTTTTGCGTGTGGTGTAAAAATCATTTTTTTTTTTACTTTTTTGCCATTTATACTGATTTTTTCTGCTTTTGTGACTCTGCAAAAGATTTATAGGTTTCAAAATACCGAAATTCGGATTCTACGGAAAATTTTACATCAAGTAGGTATCCTGGGTATAATATTTTCATCAATTTGCAATGATTTGATTGCTCAAAACACAATTTATCGTATTTTTTACGAGACAAAAAATAAATAATAATATAAATATAAATAATAAGTTTTTTTTAGATTTTTAATTGTCAGATTCGTATTCCTGGCATAAAAATTAGTCAGTAAACTAATTTTCATCAAAATCGGTAAAGAATGTTTTAATTTTCTTGACCAGTAAAGTACAGTACTTACTGAATACGTATCGTAATATACTATTAAATAATTATCATTAAACTCAAAAAACATGATTGTGCACAAAATAGTATACAATATTTATTCAATAAATACTACATGTCTCAACAATATTATTATCTTAACCTGTAAAACGCACTTATTGAATACGTACCGTTATACAGTATTTCATTACATCTCGTTATACGTCAGCGTTACACCTTACATTAACATAGATTTATTTTTGGATTTAAAATCTATTTTAATTACCTCTTCGTGCTCCATATTTTCCATCACAATAACTGTCCCAATAGTGAGAACTATGAAAGCTGAATCAATTGTTAGTGATTGTTTCTGCCCACATATCCACCTTATATATACTATTACTGACCTTTCGGGTACTGTAATATATGATTTTATTCTTAAATTTCTATTTAACATTATCCATCTTTTATCATCCACCTATTAATTAAGCAATCTCTTTATCAACTATTTTTAGTCAACAAATAAACACAAAAATTATATCGAAGAAAAGAGATTGATTTCAGCCGATTTAAATAAGTAAGGCTTCCATCTACATAAAAATATTCATTGTTGTAACCGGAAATATATGGTAATATAGATTACCATAACAATCAAAAATAATGACAAAATTTATTGGAAATTTAAGCTGTTGAAATATAAATAGATTCTTTGATTTATAACCATGGAATGGCATAAAATATTAAAGCCGGAATATAAAATAGATCGTCTAAAGGATCTCTACTTGATACACATAAAGCTCTGTGTATAATAGTAATATGATATTGTTCATATTACTAGAAACTACTTTTATTAAAATTAAAGTCGTAAAGTTAATATAATATCCCAGTCGCACCCATAAACAAAATGCCATACAGTTACATATAAACATCGCCTAATATGCAAATAAAAATATTTTCCAAAAATAACAACGCTATCAATATAAACCATCAACGTTGTAACAAACTATTCCATCACAACCGCCTTAAAACTCGATCCATCTTCTCCTACCGCATTTCGCTGCCTGTATGTATAGCCCTCCTCCCCCTCATTAAACCCGTCTACCGTAACCCATTCATTAACACTTCAACCATTTTACAAATGAAACATCCTAACCTATTCATTAAATCCGGTCAGTTAATGAAAGGTTTAGCAAGAAACTCGACTCGATATTTCATTTTCCCAGTCAAAAAGTATGAAGTTTGTATAAAACAACCCTAGTGAAAGTCGATGACCAACAAAAGAATTTATCAAGATGTGACTGTTATGTGGACCCGCAGAAGCCAGAAACATCATTCATTTTAATGAATCTGACAGGATATTTTATATTATTACGTGATCGGATTGTAGCCGCAAAGTATTATTGAATAATGTTTTTGTCTGTTTGTTAAAGCCGCAAGTAATCATTACCGAAAATTCCTTTTTTGTTTGTAAGCGTTCAACCACAAATTGACGGAAAGGAATTATTTAAATTTATTTAAAATAAAACTATTTATTTTCAATTACAGCAAATTATGGTTTTATTAGATAATTTGAAATAAATTGAAGGTGATGTAACGTTAATTTACATCTTGAACAAATTGATTTCTTTTTAAATTAAATCTGGTTATTAGAACAGTATTAATTTAACCCTTTATTAGATCATGGGTGATATTTGTTGTTTTTTAAATTATAGGTTTGAATAGAGTTAATTATTGTTATTTATTCTGATTCTTTTGTATTAGTTGTGATTGATGTTCCTATTTTAATATAAAATTAATTGTTTTGTAACTTAATAAATAATGGTTATTGTTGACATATGCTTGTACAAGTAGTTATCCATAAAAAATAAACATCTGGTATTTAGTAGTGTTTATGTAATTATATAGACATTATTAAAGTAATTGGCAAACAGTTTACAGAAAACTTTTTTGTCAGCACCGATTCGTAGAATAGTATAATTAACACGTCGTCAAGTTTCAAGTTATATAATTTGGTGAATTATTTTGATGTCGAAAACGTTTATTTCGTTTAAGGAATCAAGAAAAAAATAATTTGAAAAAATGATGCAAACTGTATAGACAACAACAAAATAATAGCAGAATCTCAATCCTTTAAGAGCTCATATATTGCAATACGACAGTATTCACAAATTAGTAAATATTTTGTATTTGTAATTAAATCAATTAAACTAACTTTTTATTCAATTCGTATAGTAGAAACAATCAATGTATTGTTTTATAAACAAGAATGTGTTATTGTGTTCAGAATGTTTAAAGAGAATAATTTATAGTAACATGTTTCTCTAAATGGACCACATGTGGTTCGTTGCTTTTAAAAGTTTGTTGTGTTAAAGAATTTAATAGTTTTCATTTTTATTAAATTTCAAGCAGTGATATATTACCGTGTAATAATGTCCCAAAGAACAAGACTAAAGATTAGAAACATTGTCGTAGGAATCTGTTGGCATTAAAGTATTAGTAAGGCACTGAAATCACAGGGCGGCCCCAGATGTTTTATCTAAAGTTTAAGTGCTAAATAAAATCATTCGCCTCTCATAATTCATTAAATACAAAAATGCATGTATCGTTAAAAAAGCATTATTAATATACATTATTTTAACAAAATATTAATATATCATTTTATAAATTTTGCTGATAAATGTGTGATGTGTCGTTGTTAGCATGTAGGAGTCTGATATAGTATACATATTTATCACTTCTGTGTGATATTTAAATTGGCTAGACGAATAAAGATGTTCATTTTTTGCAAACTAACACAAAAGTACTCAACACAGCTCTTTTTCCATGTTCCGAGTACTGGCCGCTGATGTCTTTCATATTGGCAGTGCGAGCGTGGTATATCTCTCACCAATGATTTAACCTTCAACAAGATTTCCATGTACTCAATACAATTTTTAAGTCGGCACTGGTCATAATGAGTTCTAAGAATTCACTATTGCAAAAGTGACTTATTTAAAGAAGCATAAGAAACATTAAAAGAGAACATAAACGAAGCTGCTACAGTAGTATTGGGGAAGAAAACCATAAACAAGACATCAATAAACTTAAGAAGATCCAAGTCCTGGTTCGCTGATAAAACAACAATGCCACGAATAGACCATGAAAGATATTGGGAGAACAGAAACAGAATAACAAAACCCACACTATTAAACAAGAACATTAAGATGAATTCAGCAAAAAAATGAAAAACTATATGTATTTTACACAGAAAAAATCTGGAAGCTCCACAGAAGACAAAATAAATTACCCAAACAGTACAAACAAACAGCGTAAGCATGAACAAGTTAAAGCCAACACAGAACTCTATTCATACAAAGATAAAAACTACAGAATGTGACAACATTAACAGGCAAATACACTCCCGTATTAAAAAATGTAACAAATGAAAACCTTGAAGCGATAGTAGGTAGATTGAAAAACGGCAAAGCACCCAGCTCTAACAACAAGTTGCTAAAATACAAAGCACGGCCACTAACAAAGCAGTTGGCAGAGCTTTAAAACATAGTTCTGTCAACAATGCAAGCACCACCAAACTAGAAAAAAAACGTAAACATAGCACTATAGGATAAAAATAAAGAAACGATAAACAAAAAAAAAATGCAAATGCATCTCCTTGCCATTATACCCGAAAAGACCACCACACAAGAAAAACAACAGAACTTTCAAAAAATCAGTCAACTACATATGCCATGTACGTAGTACGACAAATCTCAGAGAAAATGCTGGAATTTAACAAACCCGCCTATCTCTATTTCGTGGACCTAGAGAAAGCATTCGATAGAATTCGGCTTTTAGACGTACTAAAAACACTCATTAGTAAAAGCATATACCCCAACATTATAGAAACAATAAAACAACTAAACACAAACAACACAACCAACCTGAAAGCAATGACACACACTAGTTAAATCATTGTACAACGCAGATGACACCGTGTTAATTGCAGAATCAAAAAAACGGATTACATTGGCTACTCAGCACATCTAGAAAGGAATGCAAAACAATCAACATGATTTATGATATCTACATCAAAAACTAAATGCTTGATCGTTGCAAAATACCCATCCAAGTGTAAGCTAGTTGTGAACAATATTATTATCAAGCAAATCTCAAAATTTTAATATCTTGGGATCCAGATAAACGTAAAAAGAAATCTTAAAACCAGTGTTATTAATCAAATTTCCAGAATATTAGGTGCAATGTTTAGAAAAACAAAAACATAACAATAGCAACCAATTCAAGAATTTATAAAGGAGATCGTAAGGTAAAATTAACTTTTATCACCAATAAAGAGTTGGAAAGACAGCTGAGCTTCATTATCATAAAAACAAGACCCAGGCAAATAGTTTGACCAACACAGGCCATTAAACTTAAAAAAAGAAATTATCTTTGTGTGTCACATCAAGAAAAATCAATTTAACAAACTAACAAATGAGCAACTTACTACAGCTCAAAGTATTTAGATACTCAAATTATACAGAGTGTCCTATAACTCAAAGACGCGTTATTAAAGTCAGTTAAAATTGGTTAATAAACATCCAAAAATGCTTCCTAACAAAACTAAAAACATTAATAAACTGTTATTTTTTTTTTATTTAATCATCTTATTTGAACATTATTCAGAAATTCTATTCAAAATTATCTCACAATGCCATAAAAAAATTCTTATTGTAAGTTTTTCCTGCATAAATTATTAACTTCACATAACCCAAAACAAAGTAGTCCAGTGGTTAAGTCAGGTGACTTCAGAGGCCAAAGTACTAAACCTTTCTGATTCAATAATCGTGATTTAAATTGTTTAAAAACGCAGTTACAGAAATCATATGTAAACTCTCCTCATAAATGCCCAATGTTAAAAATGTTTTTCGTTGGTTTTACGAGAACTTTCAATAAATTAGATTATTATTGATACCATCTCTGAAGATAATTACGTCAGTGTGCAAAATGTTGTCAAAGATAAGCTGATATTCAATGAGCCAAAGACAGAGCTACATCCACAAAACAAAATCGTTGATAACACTGCACTTGTTAGAGATGATACAAGTATAAGCCAAATTTATGTAATGTCCTCCATACCTTCATCTATGCAGCACCTACATAACTAGATATCTTTCGCACCTTAGTGGATCGATAGGGTTTAAACGCGCTAATCTTGTACTCTGAAGTTAAGAAACTGTAACTTATATTTTACTACTGCTAGTCTTTCATTTTCATTTTCATTACAATAACCATAAATATAATAAATATCGGCGTAATCTTTCTTTAAAAAAACATTTCTCTAACTGAGCCGTTTATTTTGAAAGTGACCTAAGTCCATTTATATTTAAATTGAGATATTTAAAAGTTTGCGTTTCTATGTTTGTTATAAAATTTGAAAAAGTCCAAGTCCGTTTGACATACTATAAAATGCTTCAAGTTAAAAAACAATACACAATTTATTTTATATTTCTTCACAACACTTAAAAACACATAAAAATTTACTGTTCAGTTACATTTTGTGTATGCGGGAGGGATTTAAAAAAGTCATGGTCTTCCGGTGGTATATATATCGAAGTAAGTCCATCATGTCCTTATACTTCGATGTCGGAACTGGTGTTACATTTTTATAAAGTGGTGTCAATATAATATTTTCAAATTTTCTTGGTCTACCCCGACGTGGTAATAAATCCAAGATTTTAAAATTTTATATAATTCATTCCTCAAAAACGCATCCAGCATATTTGTAACCAATTTATTGCTTTTCCGTTAGAATTCCTCAACTTTTTTTAAAACAATAATCTTGTTGATTTGAAATCCTGTTGTTTCATTTCATTTAGAATAAAGTTATTACCGTTCCGACAGTAAATAGTTTTTTTTAATGACATTTCTACAACGCCAAAATCTCTATCATTCGGTAAAAACAAATGTCCTGATATTAGGAACTTATGATCTATTATTTCCACATTATATTTAACAGTTTGGATAATTTTTAGCCATGTTAAAGCTACTTTAATGTTCCTATTTTATCCTGCACACATGTCACTGTAAGCTATAATATGTTTATGACTCCTTAGATTTTGAAGATGTTTCAAGATGCATGAACCTATTTCTTGCAAAGTTCTAGATGCAATAGTTTCATCCCAAAAGTACATGTGAACTTTATCGTTATGAAAAGTGTGAACTCCCAAGTTTAAAACGTACATATTACGTTTATAATATGCCACTAAAGTTGTCAACTTTGGGTAAGGTAATGCTTTTTGCAAGTCGAAAGAAAATGCGAAATAATGATCTGAATTACGAATTACTAGTTCTTGATCTTGTTTTAATGACTTTCTTGCTGATTCTGCTAGTCTTAAATGGCCTTCATGTTCTTCCATGAGTTTATTCTTTTCTATATCATCTTCCGATGCTTTAATTTTAATGTTTAATATGTCGCATTTTTGGCATGTATCTTTGCGCGGTTGATGGAAATGTAAATTAAAATCTTTTTTAAATATTTTTCTTTAAGTCCACTCTTTAACTGCTTTTTTATTATTTTCCTTGCAATGATACACGTATGAATTAAACATTTTTGTTAGAGTTAGATCAGGGTGTAAATATTTTCTGTTAAGGTTATGAGATATACCAGATTCAAAATTGGGAAAACTTTTAATATGGTTTTGAACATTAGTTTTCTCTTCTTCAAAAATTTTTCTCGATGATCTAATCATACGTCCACGTAGATCATTTCCTACATTTGCTTTAATACACGTTTTAATCGTCTTTCAGATATATTAAAAGTATAAAAAAAAAAATTTTTACAGACGAAAACTTTCCCTTTTTTAGAATTTAACAAATACCTAAAACTATAATTTCTTGGCAAACTTTTTCCGATTTTTGAACGTCTTTGATGCACAGCATAGCGCTCGGTAGCTTCGTATAGCAATACATTTTGTTTATTAAAATATCCCAAATTCCAAAACTTCGTAAAAGTATTCTTTCTTTCTTTTTCTTTGTAATTATTTTTACAAGCTTTCCGACAAAAGCAATTTTTATTTTGAAACACTTTTGCAGGTATAATGTTTCCCGTTTGAGTATTATATTTTTTCCCGGTATTTCGTTTAATTTTTCGCAACTTTTGAATGTACGTGTCACCATTCTTTTTTGTAAATCTTTCTTTAAAGGTATATCCGTGAAAAGCCTCATCTGTATCTTCATCTTCTGATGATAAATATTGTTATAAGATTCTCCTTCTCTTTCGATTCTGGTTAAAATCATTATTTTCCAATTCGTCTTCACTCTCCGAGTCGAACAGTCTGGTACTTTTTATCATTCCCAAAGGTCTAATAATTTCTATAAAAAATTTAATACTTTATCTTAAAATTCATTTTTTTTAAGTTTGTAAGAGCATAAGTGATTATTTTTACTACAATAATTAAACGTAATTAATACTGATTAAATAAAATTACCTTCATCACTGTCTTCGTAAATTTAAAGATCCACACTTTCGGACATTATTACTAATAAAGTGGACTTAAGCCACTTTCAAAATAATGTTTATAAATAAATAATTATCTGTGAATATGTATGACGTTAATAATTATCATATACAAGATTAAATAAAACAATTACTATGTTTTTATATCACTATTTATTTCGAAAAATTGTTGTTTATGATACATAACCTCAAATAATAAACTTGTCTACTGTCATCAGAAAAAAATTTAAAAATGGATTTAGGTCAGTTTCAAAATAAACGGCTCAACTATTCAAACAATATCAGACTGACATTTTTCTAATCAATTCTCCAATTCATAATGTTTTTTTTCTATTTTATTGATTGTACTACTGCTAAGAAGCAGTTTCAAGCACATGTTTATTAAGCAATTTTAACTCTATAATATTTCAATAACGCGTTCTTAAACTGTAGACCGTAAGTCATAGAAAACTTAGTCGATAGTAAAGTAAAATAAACCATAGATAGCCCTATATTATAGTTGGTCTTGCGTAGGTTAAACTAAATTTAGTTTGCTTCAATTCGGATAAGTTGTTAGATGTTGCAAGATATACCATTGACTATTTATTCTATTGAATGTTAAACTTAAGTGTTATTTCTAGTGTGAGTCTGGTTGTAGCAATCACCAAGTATCGGCAATATCAAATGACATTCATTCTGTATGAACAGTAAACAAAATTTAACAAAAAAACATAGAGAAACGTGCTATCTAAAAAGTTGCATAGTTACTGAATATTTCCAAAACGCTACGGTATCTATCTAGTGTAGTAAGGCCTAGTTATTGATTAGATCTCAGTTGGCCGTAAAATAAAGATTGCTGAGTGCATTAATCAAACTAGGAGATGAAAAATGGCTACTTTTTACCACAAAAATTTCGTTTTATTTCTTATCCATTTTGCCAACGTACTCTTTAGAGTTATAGCAGTCGAACAAAAAAAAATGCTGTCGTATCAAAATTACCACCAAAGCATATAGTATTGACAAAATCGCTTTAGTTCTTAAAAATTCTTAACCAGAAACTGACCCTTCACTTGGGGGGCTTAAACACAAACCCAAAACCCTTGGTATAGCAGTCGAGTTTAAATTCACTATAAACATTGTTTGAAACTGCTAGCAACCATTGGTCTCAAAACACATTCTTGCTTTTATTAAAAAAATCCTTGTTATTTTGTATATAAATCTTTCACATAGCCCTTTAAATTAAAATATAAACAAATTGAGTCCGGAAATCTTAGAGGCCAAAGATGCTATTCTTCTCTACAAATTATACGTCTTTTGAACCGTTGATTCAAAAATTGTCTTATACGTAACGCAAAGTGCAAAAAGGCATCATCGTGTTGATAATTCATACCATGTCTGACCTTATTTAATAATCCTCCAAAATAATTCTTTAGAAAATTGAAATAGTTGTTAGCGGTTAATTTTATCGATTTTGAATGATCCAGCGGCAAAATTCCATACAACTTGCAAAATGGTTGTAAGAAGGCTTAATCAAGCTGGATACAAAATAGATATAAACTATAACGTTTTAATATTTTCCAAAATCGCATAAGTGTTACATTAAACTGTGCAGATACTCCATCAACAGAGGTGCCGGAATTATCAAAATCTCGCAGTATAATGTCCTCATTGTCTAGTAATTGCTGTTTTGGTCGCTCAGTCACTGGTTTTGGTTCCGTAGTCACGTAAGTGCTTGTGCACTTGTAGAAAAACTCTTTAGTCTAGTAGTGGCCAATTTGGAACATAACAGTTGCTCGAAAATATAATCACAAAAACCGTTATTATTATGTAATGGATATCGGCGTACTCTCGAATTGTAAAAGTAAACAACAACAACACTGTTAATTAGCGCTAACAGAAAAATAGACTTTAAGGTGTTTTACTGTTTGACATGGTAAAAAAATATAATAATATGATACAAATAAACACATACAAAAAAATATTAGATCATACAACATAACAATATGAATATGACAGTTTTTAGAAGCAATTTATCGTATCGACAAACAAAAATAAACAAACTTCAAAACCAAGCAGGTGTGTTAGTACAGAATAACAGTGCCAGAGATAGAGGTTGCACTAAAACAAATGAAGAAAAAACTCGGAGGTTAAACGCTATTAAAAGCCATAAGTATACTCTTTGATAAATGCATTACCGAAGAAAAAATAAGGTAACATGCTAATGTAATACTAATACCAAAAAAAGATGATATAAATAAAATCAAAAATTATCGTCTTAATAGCTTGCTGTCACATCTCAACAAACTCTGTACAAAAATCATAACAAATAGAATCACAAAAAAACTGAATTTTTCCAACCTCCCAAAACAAGCCGGTTTCCGCAAAGGACATAGCACCACAGAGCATCTACCAACTATCCGTCTAGTGATCAAAAAAAGTACAGGGTATAACGTTCCGTTACACATAGCCTTTATAGACTACAAAAAGGCATTCGACTCAATAGAGCTGTGGGCAATATTTAAAGCAATAGATAACGCAAGAATTGATTCACGCTACAACAATTTACTGAAATTCATCTACAGTAACGCAACCTTGCAGATCAATATAGACAAAGATACTTGGTATAGTCAGACAAGAGTACACATTATCGCCTAAATTATTTACTTCGGCGTTGGAGAATATAAAATAAAATAGTCCTGAAAAACTGAAAAAATCAAAGTTGATAAAAAATACCTGAACTACCTTCGATTCGCAGACAGTATTGTACTTATTAGTAGTAAGTAGTATTGAAGAATTAGTAGATACGCTGGAACAACTAAACAGAATCAGAAAAAGTCGGTTTGAAGATGAATCTATCAAAAACAAAAATAATGAGTCCTCTAGAAAACAACGAACAAGTGACCATCGAGAACCTAAAAATCAAATACGCAAAATAATACATCTACTTAGGCCACAAAATAAAGTTGGACAAAAAAAACCAAACAGTTGAAGTGGCACAAAAGATACACAGTTAGGCGACATTCGAAAAGCTGAGACACATACTCAAAAACCAATACGTACTACACAGTCTTAAAAGAAGTGTTTGACAAATACATACTACCTATCAAAACTTACAAATTGGAGACCATAGTCCTCACTGAAAAAAGTGCTACAAAGTTAAGAAAAACCCAAAAAGCAATGAAACGTGCCTTGCTCGGTGTAAGCTTGAGAGACAAAATTCGCAATGCAAAAATTCGGAAAAAACTGGTGACGCCACGTCTTGTCGAAGCAAATATCTAAACTCAAGTAAAGATGAGTAGGACACATTGCAAGACAAGATGACTCTAAGTGGACAACCCAAATTACAACGTAAAGACAACGTAGAAAGAACTAAAAAAAATGGCTAGATAACATCACAAAAATAGTGGGGAAAAGATGGCAGGAAAACATAGAAAAGTAAAAAAGAAGACCTACGTTCAGAACTGAAGGTTGTAAAAGAAGAAGAAAAAAACTCTTTAATAAAAAAATTGCTCTTTATACTCGTAGTTTTGATGAAGCTTCCCAATATAAGCTTTAACAAAATTAAATAGAGCTATTTTCTGTAAAAATGTTTATAATATGGTATAAACATTATAAAACAATCAATCCTCTCAAATCATCTACTACAAACAACTTTTTTTTTAATTTCAAGCACTTTTGTATATATATACTTTCTGTAATATTCACACAAGGGTTAATTATTTATTTCTATCCAGAGTTAGACCATATATATATATATACACTTATACGCTTTTTGCAATGAAGCTAACACAATGAGTGCGTGTGACGTCAATTGTGGGCAAAAATGTGTATATAGCAAAAAATTTTATGTTTGGTATAAAAGTTACAACAAAGTTTGTAATGTAAAAATTAAGAAGAACACCTTTAATGCCGCTTAAAAAGAAAGCACACGTTGTGTAAGTACAACATAGTAAACCCTTCGACCCTAAAGCTGCTAAACTGTGCCCTCAGGACCTGTAACAGCTTATACCCCCGCAACACCTGTAAAACTTCCTATGATCTCTGGTTCAAGTCCCCTATTTGGAAGGTTAGTTTATCTAGTTTAGCTTGCTTAGATTGATATTTAAAATTTGTAGTTGCAATCAAAATCAACCAATTTAATTAATTAGTTTTTGTGCTCATTACCTCTCAAAAATTAATACAGTAACATCGAAGAGGTTACACTGATTCAATAATCAATAAATATAAAAATTACTTGGAATGAGAGCCAAAAGAAGTAAACCTAAACGGCGTGTCTGCTTCAAAGAGCAGCAAAAAAAAACAGATAACCTCGCCAATAAGCAAAATAGTAGTTAGAATATAAAACTAAACTCTAATTCGGAGCCTTCAAGATTTTTCTACAACATTGAAAGCAGTCAAAACATAAAACAAAAAAAATAATAAAGTACTATGTATGCTACGCAATTTCCTGTCGTAATTTAGTAATTTTTTTGCTGCTTCTACCAAAACCATCTGTACCAACCCTAAAATACTAACTAAAACAATAATTTAGCGGCCTAATAGCCAAAAAGTTCATATGGGCCTTTTGCAGTATTTGAGTAGGATTTAAATCAAAGTACATTGTGGGCGGAATAGAATTACGTTTTTTAACAAGCAATACATGCAAAAAAAGAACTAATGTCATTCGATTTAAAAGTGCTTACCGTCGTTATCTGGGCAAGAAAACATCGTGTGTTTGCAGTCTAAAATCAGACAAGTCTGTTATTGTCGTTCGTCACCAAAGTGTAAGGACACCAGTTTCCGTAGAAAAGGTGAGAAACAGTAATTCAAAGTCTAAAGAGCTCTGTCCAAAAATTAGATGCAGAACTTCAAAATAAACCAATAATAATTATAAGCGATTTTTTATTTGAGCGGTTTTGTAAACAAACAGAACTATCAATATTGCCAATACCGTCCACTTCATAGTAAGAAAACCACCGTTTGTTGCGCTTTGAGTCGCCTTGAAGTAACCGGATCTTATTTTTTTTTTTAAATTTATAAAAGGAAACTGTAACTGTAAACTCCCAGCAATATGTTTTCATGTTAAAAAAACTTGTTGATACCAGAATTGCGACGACAAAAAACCAACACAAAAAATGTTTGCACATACAGCCGGAGCCTCAATTAAAGTTAGGCGTCGCATTTCGGTAATGTGCTGTGATTCTTTTTTATAGGAACAATTAAAAAAAAAGCCACTACAACAGAAATATGAGCAATTGACATCGACTTGTGTGAGAGGGTGATGCGGAACTTTGAAGAAGGACTATTGCAGTGCATTGCAGAAAACAAACGTCATCTGTTTGATATCATTTTCATAAAATAATGTCACTACTTTATTGTCAAATAGTAACATGTAAGCTTCCAATTCAAGTTCAAAAACAGTTAATTTATTCTCATTTTAAAAACGCCCTTCCATTCTACAACACTCGTATAACAAACTTAAAATTTCCTAAAACATTATTTGAGGCAGGTGACAAAGTAAGAGTGTAACTCATGCCAAAATGCTCAGCCCTTCGCTTTTAGCAAGCCTCACTGGCTTCGCTCCTTCGTGCCTATTTTTGGGCCTTGATAATTTTAATAAAAACAAAATATTCCAAAGCAGAATGTCATTAGAAGAGAACAAAATGCTTTCTCTTCTTTGTTAAATACTTTACTTGTAGATATAAATAATTATGCATAACCTAAATGCATCAAGCATATGCAAAACTTAATATTTAAAAAAAAATTAGATTACTAAGTAATGCCATTGTATATAAATCTAATATTGCCACTGCGTCTAATAACAGTGTTAGAAAATACCTGATTGTAAAAATGTGTTACCGTACTTTATTAATAGAAACGATTTACATCCAGTAAATTGTGTACGTGACTAAAAGTGTATTTATGAAAATCTCGGAAAACCATTTGCAAATTAATTCACATCCTTGCTACTCAGGATTTATTTATGGGTCTTGCTAATCTTATGGTCCTCTAAAGCTTTACTTCATTGATGGTTTTTTACTTAAGTATTTTTTACTCTGTAGTAATTGCTTAAGTCAATGTCAGCGAGTTGATTTAATTGGTCTTAATTTTTAAGTCGATTAATTTCTGTATGATCATGTTATGGTTTAAATTTGACCACACACAAGTTATTTAAAATGATCATAATATTTTGTCGAGTTCTGTATAATACTGTTAATAATACTTAAAAGTGTACCTTCTTGTTATCAATAACAAAATGTTTTTGCTGTATATATAATTTTTTACGGTGATGTAAAAAAATATGTAAAATATGACAAACACGCCTCTAACCATCTGATTTGTATTCGGTTTTTTCTAATTATGAATAATGATACCACTGATTTTTTTATGTGCACGCTTTTTTCTATGGTTCACTTCCCACCCTCTTACCTTTAGGGAAGAATGTTTTTCATCCAAGTACTTCATTACATAATAGGCTCCCACGCCCCTTATAAATGTTAATTAATTGAAATATGAAAATAATAGTGTATTTTTCTGGGGATGAAACATTTTTTAAATGAATAATAATAATTGTATAATATAATTTAGAATTTTCTTAATGTTGCTAATTTTTTTATATTTATTTTAATTATGATTCTAGAAATGACCGTCGCTCTGTGAAAGTCGGCAAATGCTCAACATATTAAAAAAAAATTATGTGCACATTGCAACAAAAAAAAAAACAGCACAAATGGCCGATAAAATAGTATCGTGCCCATATTAAACATACTTTAAACAGTAATTTATGTCACCGTGATCTCCACAAAAACCCATAATAAATATTCGGAATCCATTTGGCTCGGTTTACGAATCGATTACTAATGGCACTCTCCGGCTCTCTCGGATGTCCCCGCAGATAAATAAAACCTTTTAACGCCGGTTTCCAGCCGTTCACACCGTCCGTACGTCCATCACCGCCGGACTTTATCTTTATCAAAATTATAATCCCTATTAAAAAATACTTATCGTACGTTGCGGCACTAATTAGTCAAGTCAGATGTATCCAGTCAGTACCTAGAAAAGTATAAAATAAGAAATTTATTGAATATTTATTTTAATTAAATTTTCTTTTATGCTTGTTTATAGCATCGGATTTATTTACATTGGTAGGTAGGTAGCGCGTTTGTATCTTTTAAATGTAGCCAACCGTTTTGTTTATCGATTGGCCCTTTGTGTCCGTGTTTAATTAATAAAGGCGGTCGTAATCGCAGCCACAAAGCCGGACATTATCATTATCTACCGTGTTTGTGGGGCCATACGCGCGCTATTTACCGTTATCGCTTATTAACCGCGAGATCGTTCAATTTATTTGCGTACCCTCTGCACACAAAGAGCCATAACGTGCACGATGATAATTGTTTTCGAAATTATATAAATAAATGTGCATGTAAATAGCGCAAACAGAAAGCCATTGGAATTAATTAGCCATGCAATGTAAATGAAATGATATATAAAATATAAAGTAAGTACATATATTTTGTAATGTTACGCAATTAGTGTGTGTTATTATGTCAGTAGGGAAATAAACATTGACCGTACAGTAGTGATACCAGATCGGATATTGAATTTCTTAATTAAGTTTGTTTTTAAACTATATTCACTCAACATGGTTGGAGACATACACTATTTATACAATTGTTTTTAATTACTAAAGCACACATTCGATAAAATTCGGTCGCACATATGACCATTTGCTGTATAAAGTACACCGCGGACGCTATAGCATACTACGCTTGTTACTCAATGGTAATATTGAAAAAACCAGCATGATTAGAATACCAAACTGATGACTTAATATGTCAGATGCAATACGATTTGTTTCCCCACAACATCGCCGTAAATTGCTGTGACATCATTGTGGTTAAATCTTATCGCCCGGTAAGTTTCACGTCTATTCTTATAAAAACCACTCGAGCGACTGCAAAAGATCAATTCTAGAAACGGTACAACGCTGATCGGCACTACACCGTGTAATAGACCAAATCGAAAAATCACTCAAGATAAAATGTCACCCTCGCTGTATTCATAGATATCAAAGGTGCATTTGACAAAACCACTTCTATGGAATATAATAGTAGACTGCCTAATTCAACAGACAACAACTCAATGACTAGAGGTTCTACATAATTGACTACGCAGACCACACAAAAATTCTGTTGGTAAGTGGCAAATTTAAGAGCGTACTCAGCAACCTAATGCAAAAAGTTGGGTTAGGTTAGGTTAGGTGTGATCAGTACGCCTTCTTTCGGATAAGAAGAGAAAATTTAGTAGGTCCCGTGTACTGCCTTGATGTTGCGTGCACGATAAAGAATCTAATAATTTAGGTTTAAATTCCTGAATTTGCGGCAAAATTCCCAGATGTAGTAGTCTTAACCTCTGGCGTCGGTGATTAGACTTGGCATCAGAAATAGACCAACGTTAAATAATTAAATTAAAAAATAGGTAGCAGATCACACAAAAATTCTGTTGGTAAGTGGCAAATTTAAGAACGTACTCAGCAGCATACAGTTAACCCTCAAAACACCAAATTGGTACTCTTCACAAAAAAAAAATATTGGAAAAGTCAATCTACCAATACTCCTGAACACTCTTTGACAAACAAGTCGTAAGACTTATGAAGCAATGTACAATAATTGTAAAACGCACAATAAAAAAGAAACATAAGATGTAAAAAGATATATATGTTCATTTGGCAATGTAAATGGACTGTTTTCAAAACATGGAGAATGTCTTCAAAGATAGTACTTTAAATGCTATACAAAACTGTAGTGGCCCTAAACATCTATGTCAAGAAAGTAGCAACATCAGCAGCACTACGCCTGAATGTAACCGGACTGTTATACACTGCAAGAGAAGCCGACAAGCACTGTTGCCTTCTAGAAAATACTGTAAAGAAAGCACCTCTGCTAAAAACCAGAGGTGTGAAGTCGTTACAAAATTGTAGCGACTCCGACTCCTTAATTTTTTTGTTTCGACTCCGACTCCGAAACTGAATCCGACCTAAAATTGTGCAAAATACTGCGTGGTCTGTTACTGCGTTGCCACCAACACAAATAAATTTAAAATGTTTTATTTATTTTATTTATTGTAAAAATTACCTTATTAAAAGCATTATTAATATGTATAATTTTTTTGTATACTATTTCTTAATTTTTGTATTATTAAGGAGTCGGAGTCGGATTAGTTACAGTCGACTCCGACTCCGACTCCTCAAATATTGGCTGACTCCACGACTCCAGACTCCGACTCCAACTCCGACTCCACACCACTGCTAAAAACGGCGGACTTGTGATTGTCCAGAAAAATCCTGCAAACTATTACAGAAATCTTGATAGACAGCCCAATATGTAAAAGATGTACAGTGAGTGAAGAGACAACCAAACATGTACTTGCCCGGCAGTACGCAAGAGAGTCCATGTTTGGAAATTGCTGGCTTCACATGGCCAGCTTAAGAAAAAACCTTTCAAACAACGTTCTAGCATATATCAACCACATAAGCTGGCTATATACTTAGGCAACGGCTTGAGGTTACCACAAAAAGAGGTACAAATTAATGGTTACAAACAGAAACATTTTTTTTAACCGCACTATCAACACATAAAATAAATTCAGACTGCTTACATCTAGTCTTCAATGTGATAGTTTCAATTGTTGAAATTCATAGGTATTTTTATGTTGTTGTGAAAAAACTGCAACTCAATCCAGAATCCACTCCAAAAGTCCATATTTGATAACAACATTTTTTTCCAATCAAATAAAAACTTTTTGTCTAAGCTACAACAAGTGGCTGACCTGTTTTCCGCTAAAAAAACTGACAACCCAAACCAACATCACTAGCATCTGTTTGTGGGTAAAGTGTCCCGATAATACAACATGATGCTTAGTATTGAACTCCACCTCCAACACTTAGAACAAGTTTTTGGTTACAATTTAAATTTAGAAAGTCAACAATTGCTTCTTAACGGTTTTATTCTAGTCTTATGCTTTATAAATTTAATTTATACCTCCAGAAAAAATTCTGTTTTATAAAGCAGCTTTTGTAGATGCAAAGTAAAACCAATATTTTTAAGCTGAGCAAAATCTTCACCAAGATAAGTTAAATACTCTTTATAAGTTTTTGAGGTTATAAAATTATCGTTAGCATACAATTCTAGCAATAGATAAAATATCGGGAAAAGTTTAACATAAAATTCTGTAAGATCAACTAAATTAATCTCATGCTAATAATTGGTCAAATCAAGAATCACGACAAGGCTGTGTCTTGCCAATAAGTACATTATGCAAAAAGTACTTGATAAAAGGCATGAGCATGGTAGTTTTACTGTTGGAAGAAGGCGTATAAGCAATCTCATATATGCTAATGATACGCATATTGTAGAATGAAACCAGTTTGAATTGAAAACTATCATGACTAGACTGCGCTAAACAAGCAAAGATTATAAGATAAAACTCAATGTTAGCTAGACAAAAGTCATAATAGTTGACAAAAAAAAACTACTACACAAATATGGGTAGAAATGAGAATGAGATAAGACGCCGGTTAGCAATAGCAAAGAACATCAACAACCAAAGCTAACACAAATATGAAAAAATACGTTAATCAACAAGATCACAAAACTAAAGCAGGTCTTTACGGTAATTTTTCCAACAGCAACATACGCAGCTAAAACCTAGACCATCAAACAAACAGAACGGAAAAAAATAAAAGCATTCAAAACTGGGTATAACAACGAGTGCTACAAGTATCGTGGACAGAGCACCGCACAAATGATTCCATACTAGCAAATCTTAACACCAACGACCGGCTCTCCAAGAAAATAAACCAAAGCATACTGCAATATTTCGGTTACATATCAAGATCAAATGTCACACGGAAGATCCCCGCTGGATAGACTGAGTGACAAAAATGATTTGTCATTCTCTACATAAAACCACAAAAATGTCACAGGAAAAATAGGCATAAAAAGCAACAATCCAAACGGCTCAGGCATAACGCCACCAAACCTTCACAAAAAGTATAAAGACTGAGTAGAGAAAATAAATAGTTGTTAAGCACTTTTTTGCATTATCCTAACAAATCATCAACCGGATAATTTGATACAGGTTTACCCCTATAAATAATTAAGGCAACATTCGGAATCAGCGTGACTGATTTTTATTTAGCAAACCGTCAAGACTGTCTATTACTAAGGTGTCTACTATAACCAGTAATACTTTCGTATCATAATTAAATGTTCCAAAAATTAGTTCCCCAATTAATATTACTATTCAAATTGACAAGCTTGGCAGATAACAAAATCAACTATGCTTTTTCTCAATCAAAATAAGATTTCAAGTTTGACAATTTTGTGGTAGATGGCAGACTTTTTGTAACGCATCTATTAGCTCAGTAGCCTCTATTAATAATTAATGAACAGATTGTGAAAAAATCGAGTTACTATGCCAGCCAATAGAAATTCGCTTATGGTGGTTTTAAATGTTTGGCTAAACTTAAAAATATAACAGTTAAAATGATTGACCGCCAAAGTGTGCCCTTTGCGATATCGTGACGTATGCAATGTTAGTAAAGCGTTTGCTTACTAAATTTTACTGCAAAAAGTATCTAAAAATGCCTTCTTCACTTCAAAAACTAATAACGTAGATTTTATTGTAAAAAAATAAGCTTAAGGACCAATTGGCCCCGATTGGCAGCCACTTCTTTGGGACACCGCTTGCCCGCCAATTGAGGCAGAGCCGGTACCGTCTGGACCGAGAAGAACAGCAAAACCCAAATTTGAGCTCCAAACCGCAATCAGACTTCACAAATGTTAGAATAGGTGATGGTGGTATTCAGTCCCTCCGCAATCACCTTTGATATAGAGTTAGTTATCAACAAAATTAGAAGTTTCTCTTATCTGCAAGCGTTAAATGTATGTAAAAGGAAGTAATGGTAATATCCAATCTATTAATGACAAATACTTAAAGCGTGGGTGAGCCACTCGAGAACAGAAGTACGAACAGATGGTTTAACTAAGGTTCATCAGTCGACTGCCAGCAGCCGAGAGACCGACACCAGCGCCCCAGGGCTTACTCAACAGGCAGCCTTCACCCCTTTACAGTAAACGACAAAGTGTGCACATGATATAGACCCAGCCTCAGACAAAGAAATTCCGATCCAGAAATGTCAGCAACAACACATTCCGTCTATAGGGGGGGAGGGGGACAAAAGACTCAAAACACAATATCAAGACATATTACTATTTCTATGACAAATTTAAACACGATAATGACATAAGACGCAGTGGCAAAACCACTTGCATGAAAGATACACAGTCGCAGAACTGTTTACCGGTTGTTGGTGGCGGCCCGCGGCCACCAACAACCTGACCTTCGATACAACCGCTGCAGAAGGCATCGCGTACTTCAGTTTATGTAGCAACTGCAAAGGCAGAAAACTGATGACACCACAGCCAAACCAACCACAACACGCAGTAGTCAAACTACCTGCAAGCAATCTACACATGTGGCTAGAAAATCCTTTATTGAACAGCTAGACACACTAAATGTGATTAAGCCCAGCAAGACACCCAAACGCTAGTGAGGCAAATGGGAGAATTCCCGAAAGCAAACAATCAAGAATAAGTACGGAAAACTAAAGTTCCCGCCCACCCGTCCAAGTGTTATAAAGAAATTGAAAGTTTGTATTCTCTGCAAGCGTTAAAAGTCTCTATGTCAAAGAAGGTGATGATGACATCCAATCACTTGATGACAAACACTTGGTGGATAAACGTGATACCACACTCTGCAAGCATTATGTAGAGGCAATGGTGATACCAATCTCCAAAAAACCAATACTTGGATAAGACACACTAATTCATAATTACCATTAAATAGTTTAAACTAAAGTGCTCACTCACACGTCCAAGTATTTGTTATCAAAAATTGGAAGTTTTTCCTCTCAGCAAGACTTCTAGTCTCTATATTAAAAAAAAAATAGTGATAACAGTGCCACCCAAGTGTTTGAGATCAACACTTGGGTGGCAAACCCACCCACTCAAATTCGTGATTACCATCAAGTTGTTCAAACTAGAGTGGCCACCCATCCAAATGTTTGTCAACAAAAGATTAGAAATTACTTCTCTTTGCAAGCGGTTTTATACCAAAAGAAGAAGAGGTGATATCCAATCACTTGATGTTATATAAAATGTTTTTAGAACACAATTCTACATACAAATCCACCTTATGGAATTGCCTAAATAATAAATTTTACCTCCAGAATAACAATTTCTTGTATTTAATAAAATATTAGAATAACCTAATTTTTTTATTCATACAAAACGTCGTCAGAATATAATTTTCCATATAATTCCTCCTAATGGTATTGTCTAACTGATCAATGTAACCTCCAAAATAGTAATTTGTATAATTTAACAAAAATACAAAGTTTAGATTTTATCAAACAAACCATTTTCTTTCCACACATAAAACATCTTTAGAAAACAATTTTAAATATAAATCTACCTATTGGCAATGTCTATATTATCAATTTAACCTCCAGAGTGACAATTTCTTGGGTTTAATAAAGACGGAGCAGTTTCAAATTTAATTTTCTCAAAATTTCTAAACATTTTCCAATTTTTTTCTTCTTATAAAATGTCTTCAAAGTTTAATTTTAACGTATAAATCTATCTATTAGTATTTTAATTCATTAATTTAACCTCCAGAATGCCAATTTCTAGAATGTAACAAAAATATCCAATTTTCTCAAAATTGTCTTCAATTCAACCAATTTATTTCTTAATATAAAACAAATCAGATTTGATTGGATTCATACTTCAAAAAGAGTATATTTTACTGAAAGATAGTATGTCTGGTCAGCCTCTCCAATACTGTGTTTTTAATTATGTTTCTTACAAAGTTCTCATGCTTTAATCGTATTTGTAACGACTGTGGATACTTTTAAGCTGGTTACCTGGTTTTGGAGCTAGATACGTATACACTGTAATAATATTGTAAATAAATTAACATAAACTATGTAACTATTTTTAATTATTTTATCACATACAATAATTATCAAACTTTGTAGAAAATTTGTTCACTAAAATGATGCTCTAAAAAACTATCCTTTTTAAATTCTATAATTACATACAAAATTGTTGTTTTGTCTTTCACCTGTTTAGATACATTCTCGTAGTATTAAGGCCTATTGTTAATTTATACAGATGTAATTAAACTAATCAACTTTTCGTACAATTTATTACCACAAAAGTTCACAAAAGTGAGCATTGATCCTAGTTGTTATTATGCATATAATATTCGGGCCTTCATTTAATTTCCCAGTCTCAAATATACCACAACTCAACGCAATACTCATTTGTAAAACGGTATATCGTGTGATGTCTAGGTTGGTTACCAGGAAATGTACATATTTACTCGACTTCCCACGTTTGCCGCGATAAACAAACAACATGTTTATATTTAAGACGAACCTGTGACTCTTATCATAACATATAAATTTAAACATTTTAATCCCTTCTACCTATTAAAAGCGATATTATCATCAAATTTAATTGTTAAAAAGTTTAGTATGTGATAATTCATATTTAGTTAAATAAAGCTACAACCACTATGTTGTTTTAAGATTACCTTCCTGATATAATACATAGTTGTTTCAATATTTACCTATGTAATATTTAATTATTAGTTGCTTACTTTAATTTTACAAGACAATTAACAGAATCTCATTTGTAAACATCTACTGCAAATTACTCTTGTAAATTTCGGCTGTAAACACGAGGCGGGTCATCAATCACTCTCCCTTTGGTCCGGATATTAGCAAGTTAAACACTAATAACAGTCATCGATAATTGACGCGGCGACGAAATCAATCACCGAAGCGAACATTTTCGTTCTAGCTGAAGGGAGATTAATTGCGCCTGCTACGTTTTTACCTTTTTGAAATGTTTGCGTTTGCTGGTAATTAGCGCGAATGCTTTGAGAAAAAGATGGCAAAGTTAATGCTCGAAAGGAAGAGAAAGATGAATACATATAGAAAAAATGAGCGAACTAACATCCGGCCGTAAAATAAGTAACGGTACGATGATCTGATGGTTTTTAATTTTTTTAAAGCATCTGCGGTAAAAAGCGGGAAAATTAACGTGAGGAATGCAAACGGGTAACACGGTTGGACGATAATTAAATTTTCTAATTTACTTTGTAGCAAGGTTTGTATTCGAATTGAGTATCTTGGCGGATATTATAAATGCTAATTTGATGATAAACTGAAACTCTAGTAGATATCAACTACATTAATATGTTGCGTTAAAATTATTATCATGTAAGTAACGTCCGTGAATATAATATGTATAGTGATTTATTTGCAACAGTTGGATTAACAGTTATGTAAAAGGTATTATAAAGCATTTCATTCCAACGAATGACATTTTCATAAAAGAATAATGAATTATTGAATGAACTGAGAAGCACATTCAACCGTATGTAGATCAAGCAGGACATACTGACAGACAGTGACGTACATGCTATTCATGTATATTGTCTATAGATAACGTAATTTATGATTATCTTATAACATAATAATGTTTAAGTAGATTTTAGTTGAATTATGTATAAACAACATTTAATTAAAAATTTAAATTAAAAAAATATTTTGACTTAATAGAGCTTTTAACCTTATTTCAAAATAACTCATTTGCGATACGAGAAACATTTTACATTGGATCTCAAAGGTGATAGTTTCGTAATAGCACAATAAACCCTAAATAGGTATCATCAACCCACAAATAATTTGATATTGTTTGAAGCCAATCATGGAAACTGAAATAATGATATCGTGTTATCAACAAAATATATTCTTGTGTACTACAAACTGCAGAGAAACCTCACAAGAAAGAAAACCAAGATAACACACTATAAAGATGTGGATGTATTCGCACACAAATTATTTATGACAGATTTTGGTTTTTTTTTTCTACAAATGTTTTACTTAATCCATGCTAAAGCAAACAAATCTAATCGTTTTTCATTTAATCTGTCACTTTGCCATTGCTCAACAATTTTATTACAGTTGGTCACAATACGCACTTTTATCTTAAAATGCACCTCTTTGCAATTGCCAATTGTGTCACGTTATGCATAGCTCCAAATTCTTGATCTATTGTTTCGCAACTGAAGATTGTGTATTGCTGCAAATTTGGTAAAGTTAATATTAAGCGCTTAATGTACGTACGCAACAGCTAAATTTGTTAACTAGCTATGTACTTCCTTTTTAAATTTTATAATTGCAAGATAATTAACATTTCGTAATATTCTATTCTAAATATCTTGATCGTTATATCATAGTACGTATAGTTTAAAACGTCTAACATTTCTTATGTTGCTTCACATTGATAGTTCAAATTATTCATCATTTAATCTGCTGTTTCGCATGTCACCTAACGTAACCTAAACAATATTTATTATAGCAAACTTATAACATCTCTGAGCCTTAAAAAAATCATTTTCAGACTCCATTTCATTAAAAGAAGGAGATGATAGCCCAAGAAAACCAGTTCCGTTGGTGTTCAAGCAATTCAATCGCAAACTGCTTGCAATTCGCAATTAGCGTGCGCTAGCGCATTACCTTAAAAATATAAGGCATCTTCTAAACATTTTTTTTAAAGAAATCTTTTTAGAGTGGTAATAAAGCCTAATATATTGCGCAGTTACAGTTCTTTCCTTATCAAGACAATAGATGTTTACGTCATAGCAATACCAAAAAACTAAAAAAATGTACAGCAGACTTTTGAACGTGAAACTTCTTCAACGTTATTTCATCTATAGCTACAATGCGGTTTAAAAAAATCCCACACCCTCTTCAAAACAAGCATAGAAAAAGCACGACAATTCCACAGCTCCAGTTAACTTAATTATCCATCAAAAAGAAATGCCTCTTTTTTGATTAAGTAGAATTTCCTCTCCGGGTTGATGAGAGATCGCGATAGATAGCAGATAATCTATTCCTCCCTATTAATAATCTGAGATAGCACTGATTCCAACTCCACATTAATAGCATCGCATTGCAACGTATATGGTTACGTAAAACCATTGTAAGCTAAAATAAAGAAACTCACCAATACTTCTTTTAATATCTTGTCGCCTCCTTGCACTCTTCCATCCACAAAAACTTTCTACCCTTTCTGGTTAGATCAAATAAGAGCTCTGATATTTCTTTCTGAATACTTTAATATAAACTTGCAATACTATTAAGTCATGGCCTGGCAATCTGTCATGTTTACAATTGAAGAGCAGAAGTAACAAAAAGGCTAAGTGCCAATTTGCCAAAACAAGAAATATTTCCTAAAGATACTTTCTATGTGCCTTCGACTATATCCTATCAGACGGTAAAGTACCAAAACTTTGAGTTCGGTAAACAATCAGGCAGATTAGGTATAATTATTTAAAAATTAAAAATCTTTTGTTTTGGTTTGTGGAAGTTTTTTGTTTCAAATTCCCTCTTTAACAATTTTGATACTTAGCCCCTTTGTTACTTTTGCTCCTCAATTACCCTTGTTTGAATCTACGTTCAACCCTCTCCAATTCATCTCATACCCCAAATACACCAACGTCACGACAAAAAACAGACTTTTTATAATTTAGAAATAACCCAGCATTCAAAAGCCTATCAAAAACCTCATACATTTTTTTTTAAATGTGTAATAAAGTCATTCTGTAATTTCAAACATTTGCATCACGGCATTTGCTCTCCTCTGCCAATAGGCCAACTTGTCTCAACTTGATATCCAGACTACTAAGATATCGCAAAATCCCTGGTTTTGTTAAAATAAAATTTATGTTAAAGATAGGATAGGCGCAGGGTTCCGATTCAGTTTGCGGTAGTATACACAAAAACGGTAACTGGCGTCACTTTTCAGTACTACTAACTCCACTTAAGCTCCTATCAATCATCCCAAAATATAACATTTTTGTTACCTCCTGGTCAATTAACTGTTGAAGGTAAAGAGTAACCAAATAGTATCTCGTTTTTATAGGCGGACTATAAGTGATGATCCAACGTTTAACTTTCGCCGTATAACCTAACCTCACTCCACCAGTTTTGACAAAAAAATCTTCAGTAGTTTGGACCTTTCCTTTACAAATAAATCCGTTGAGCATTTTATGAAGTCCGTTACTAATCTTTGTTCCTTATCTCAACACCATAGCTATTTCCTGCTATTAGATTTAAAATGATCCCCATTCCAACCCAAAAATCTATGCCCAAGATCAGGCTATAGCTCAATTCAAAGACGTTAAATATCTTAATTTTTCCTTGAAGTTCAATGGTTCGCTATTAAACAAATAACGCTGCATTTTGAAATATTTATCTTTAAAAATCCTAACCTTTCTCTTTTAAAGACTCCATTTGCGCCGAAATTTAGTAACCCAACATCAGAACCGCGTACACCCACACCAATAGATAAAGACACTCATCCTCCCCTAACTGATCCAAAATAGTTTAAATAATGTTTGTTAACTTTTGTGTCCTTACCACTGACCAATTTTATCTAGGAAACGGCTGGTTTATGTGCCCAATCTTTTCGCACCTAAAACACTTAATTTTATTTTCCATTAAAAAAACGGATCGCGTGTCCTTTCTTTTGACACCAAAAACGTGTTATATCTGCACATTAATTTTCCCACTGAAAAAAAGTTAAATTAATCCATCTCTCGAAAAACTTAAGACAAGCGTTTAAACTCTAATAGTGCGCACTACCATTGTAAGTCTGACTTGAGCCTATTCCTCCTAGCCGCCCCAATTATCAGTTTTATCTCATTAATTTGGACTTTTTTTAGCTCACTTCTGACATACGCTAAGTCTCTAACAAAACAATGTTTTCCCATCGAGGTGCATACTCTCTACACGATCTTGCAATTCAATTAGATCTTCTTCGTTAGATACATCTTGATTGACTAAAAACCCTTGGTATACAGGTAACAATTTTCTCTTTATTATACGCGTTTTATTTCCTCCGTTACTTGTGTATTTAGACGATTGAAGAGGTTGTGAATATAAGCAAGGACTATAACCCAATAGGTGCATACTTACCGTAAGTGTAAGATTTTATTTGAGTCCAGAGACGCTCATTGTAGTTCGTAGGCCCTCTTAAGCCTGTACAAAGATCGAACCAATTGGTTAATTTGTGCTCGTTTGCTCAAAACAATATCAGAGCGTTATCTCGTAGGATCTCTATTGCACTATGGACCAATACCGTGTTATTTACTCCCCTGACTCGCCTAATCCTATACTCATTCAATAATGTAAAACAACAAGACTACCTTCTAACTCCGGATCAGGTACCCAAATCAAAGCCAATGCAGTTACCGTCGCCTCCTCCAGAACGACTTCTGTGGGAGTATCTCTCTTTCTCTCATCTCTTTGATTATGAAACTCACTGTAGAATATTAAAGTGTTTGTGTGAAGAATCTGCTCTAGAGGTTTCTACCAATAGTATTTCTGTTTACTAATACCTCTCAAACCTCCCTAGGATATAGGCAAAAAAAAATTCTAACTTTCGAATACTTGCCATCTCAAGAGCAATTACCGTTGCAACGTCAACTCATTTAGCCTCACACACTTTGACATCTGTCTCTACTGTCCCTTCCCAAACAATTAGAAACGCTTTTCCCGTTTTCTCTAATTGAAAGCCCCTTTAAATATCTAAAAAGACTCCAGAACCAATTTTTGCAGTATATAATGTTTTCTTGTAAACAATCTAACGTATAGTATATTATAGGTGCAGAGGCAAAGCCTTTAGTGTCTCATCGTGTATATTCCAGTCCTTTATCTTTTTTAACAGTTTTAGAATAAAACATGACTGATTAATCTGCCAAGGCTTATGTGAGTCTTTAAAAATTTCAAATATAAGTTCTCTCAGAACAGCAAGCCCTTTCTGTAACATGATAAGATCTTGGTAATTTAAATAAAATTGGTTAATTATAGTGTTTGCCACCGCAATTGTTTGGCTTTTTGTTAAGAATTTCAAATTCAACTTGGTTAGGAGCTTTTGCCAGCGTAGAGCCTGAGAAGTTTGTATTCATTAGCTCTTACGGGGTTCCTTCGACCTGTATCGTATCTCGTTCTTTGCTCAGCTCCTTCTGCTGTTGCTTTTTTATAGCATTGTTATATGCTGTAAGGCTGATTCTGTATGAGGAAGTCACCGTTTCTTTTGACATTGTTGTTCTAACATGGTCAATTTAATAAAATAAAATTTTATGTTTCAAAAGCAAAACTAGAGGTATCAACCGTATCAAATAAATAACGAATCTATACCTAAATTTTCCTCAATTTCTAAAACAAGAATGTATAATGTTGTTGATATAGCTTCAAAAGATCTAGAAAATTGATGTTGATTAGTTATTTTTATCTTTTGTAGAACATATACATATAAATCCTATATAAGCTCTTGTGTCAACACAACACAACACAGATGCTTCTCTTCGTACTTGGGAACAACCAACTACACTATATCTTAATTTCTATTCAAAAATAAGCCAATTTAAGAATTATTATGGAATAAAGATTAACTAATAATGATCTAGATACTTCGCAACATCGAAGACATATGCAATCTAAATAAATATTTAATTGAAATCAAAAAGCATTTTTATAGTAGTTCCAAAGTATAAGACTTTGAATTTAAATTTAAAAAATCTGACTACTTTATCCAATAAACAAACTTGAAATTAACTTATCAACAGCTCAATAACATTAAAAATTGTATAATTATGTTAACTATTCACCAAACAATAATATACAATTTGATTTAGATGTATTATTATAACTTTGAAATACTGTATGTAGTATAACATTAGGGCATAATATAAAGCTTTTATTGTTCGCCCCGCATTTGAACCCGTCTGATTTAATTTACGTGTGCCACGAAAGTACACAAAAGGCTTGACCGAAACATAAAGCGTTTTTCCAATTACTCAAAATCTATACAGAGTAATAAACCTTTTCATTAGGCAGGTGGTAAATTATGAGCCCGTGTTGTTTTCAAGGGTGTTTTATTATGCGATCGGCATAACGATGCATGGCGTGTTCCGCGACAGTAAAACGGCTGACGGTCGCGATTTACGAGATCGGGGCCGATGCCCGGACCGGGCCTATGTGCCAGGCCCATGGCGATATGTAGGGTCAACGGTCAGGATAACTGGGTCAACGAGGATCCATTGCACACCGTGTGCACCTGCACCCCCTACTATTCAGCCGCGGAATATGTATTCACATTCACACGCCACCCCTAATTAATTCAATTGCGACTAAGGTGTTTTACATCCCGTTAATAATTCATTCGCCACTTTTACTGTTCTGCCACGAATGGGAAAGCAGTTTTCTTGTAGCATCATCGATTGAAATGGAACACACCATTTGCATATTGTGCTCAGACTCATTGTTAAGGTAATTCAAACAGGAGTTGATGTGGGAATACTTGCAAATTAGGTACGAATTATTTAATAACAAGTATAAGGAAACCGGAGCAGAGTATGCTAAACTTACTATTGAACCTTCACACCTACACGGAAGTAATTTGAAATCAATGTCATAGATTGAAATAGATACTGTTCACAATAATTAATGTGAATCATAGCAAACTTATATTTTATATCGAAGAACATCAATCTTGAAATACATTTTGTAATACATTGTCCGAATCGATCGCAAGTGTCAACAAATTTTATAGTATGTATTCGTAAATTTGATTGAAAATATTACTAACTCTAAAAATGCTAAAAAGATGTTTGAGACTTAATAAAATCCACAACGCACTTTAATCTTTGTAGCATGTACTAGTGGTTTAGTAAAACAACATACTAAAAAAATAAGTGTAATGCGCTATAAGAATTTTATCAAAACCTTCTGGCTGGGAGTTGGATGTACTACCATATATAAACTAAAAGAAACAAAATGATAAAATAGTTTTTACAACTTTGCACAAAGTGAGCTAAATACCACACTTTAAGTTTATATTTCAGCGTGCTAGTTTTGTGACTATAAAAAAGTGTTATTTTTCTACTTTCTCAATTTATTGCAGCTTGTAAGTATGTAATTAACATTAACATTCTATTAAGATGTACATTAATTCGTTAATATATTTAATTATTAAAAAGTTTCATATTTATAGATGATAAATTTATGTCGTTTCATATAATACCATACTTGCATCATTTTCTGTTGAGATAAAACTTTCAAAATTAGACCTCAAACTTATAATACAAAAAAAAAATTATCTGACTGAAACACAATCAGTTAATAAATCAGTTTAGTCTGATCCTAATTCCAAGTTGACCAGATTTTTATAAATAAAAAAAAGTATAAAATTATTTTGTTGTATCTTATATAAGGTTTTCCAATAAGAAGTCCTGTTTATTCTTTAGAAGTACCCATTTTATTATTTAAATTCAAAAAAACAAACTCTAAAATTACTTGTAGAAAATGATATCCAGTAAATGCCCACCTCAACTCTGTTTCCAATGGGTCATTCTTTTGAAGAAGTTTTGCAAAGTGTTTTCGCACAACTAAAGCTCTATCTGATAACTAACAGCTCAAATATAGTCTTTGAAGGCTGGCATTGTTTGCGGCGCATTAACGTACTCTTTCGTTCACGTAGCCTTAAAAAAAACTCTTATAAAAGTAGTGGAATTTAACTCATCTAGAATTGTCTCTTTCTAAAAAGGCAATTTATGTTCGAGTTTAGCAAAATAATGAAACCAAAAAATTTCTCGTGCAGCGCTGCAATTGTTTCACGGCTTGTAGGCTTAAAGCGTCTTACTGCTAGAAATAAAAATTGTCTACGCCCAAATTGTCCAATAGGCCAAAGAAAGTCTGTAATCGCAGCATCTTCGTCATTCTCAAAAAATTAAGGTCCCATGACTCCTCCGACTCAAAACGACACCAAGCAGTAACTCGCTGAGATAAAGAAGTTTCAGACTATTGAATTTTTGAAACTCCTGATGCGACAGTTCTGTCTATACAAACCCAATAAGATGGAAATGAGTTTAATCTCTAAAGATAATTTTTATAAAAAACTAAGATTCACTGCCTACATTTATAGCACCCAAGAAACAAACAAAAATTCGGCGATGTTTATAATCAGCCGGCTTTGTATTCCTGCATCAACTGTACTTATAAGCATGTAAGCTAAGATCTTTAAAGCAGTATACAATATAGGCCGGATTGTAAAATCCTTAATAGCTCTGAACGTCTTGGGACAAACAAACCTCAGTTTTTGTAACGCTATTAGGAACAGGGACAATGTTTGGGCTGACCTAACAGTACGAATATGAACTGGCAATTTTACATCAGTAACTTGGTCATTTTGCTAAAATTTTGCAATTAACTTTACAATGGCTTTGTGAGACGGAGATTCATACCAACCAAAAACACACAAACTGTCTCGGCAAAATCTTCACCGTGTTTATAATAAATTATCATTAATTCTATACGTTGTTGAAGCGTGTGTCATCATTTTCTTAAATCGTATAGTTTTTATTAACAAATGTTAAGGATTCAAAAATTGCTACTCAACAGATCAAAAATGCCGCAAAATTGAAAATGGGACTTTTTATTGAAAAGCCCTACATTTAACTTTTAAACTCGTGGCACGGGAGGTTACTCTGTCCCAATATCCTAGACGGGCAGTCCATGGCATCTTCCACTCCCCGAGAGAGCAAAAGACAAATAGCACTAACTCCATTATTTCTTACTAATAGCTAATCGGGCATAACACTAGCAAAAAACTGCAGTCTTTAACAACCTCCAACAAAAACTAGACCGTGACAATTAGCGCCTAACTTTGACTTGACACCGGAGAACTCTCACCACCTAAAATTAAATAAAATGTATCCCAAAAATCAACCAACTGATTTCACAACACCGGAACAACTTTCGGACACTCCTACCAACTAGGGGACCTCCCCAGAATTCCTCACCTTATTATAAAAGTTAAGGCGTACATTTACCTATACTAACAACCTGATCGACAAAAAAATCTATAATAGGTTTTTTTACCATGTAAGCAAGCACTCGCGCAGCAAAAAAAAATTCCCTAGAAGATTATCTGAAATAGAAACTTCTGAAACACAAACAACATTCCGAAGAAGATCTCGAGCTGGAAAGCTTAGAATCCTACCTTCAAAAGCTCGAAAAGTACAACTAGCTAACCAACTTCCACGTCAACTTTCAAACCAACATTACACCCCGTTGGCCAAACCCCGACTAGGACAAAGATGATTCCAACAAGGAATGTCTACCAGATGTACCGAGATAACACGTACGTAGCTCATTGGACATTACCGAAGTCAACCCTGACTAGTGACCGACATTATAGTTGACATGTTAAGAGACATGGAGATGGAACCCCCTGATGTAGAACTCATAAAGCACCAGCAGGGTGAACTCAATTTACCCCAGGTTTAAATGCTTACGTCGGCAGTGAAACAAGTAAACCAAACCGGAAAACGCTCTAAAGCCAGTGAATCAGTGACTGCGTGTAAACATTAGTAGGTCATCCACAACCAATCTCGGACATAATAATACACGGACATAACAATTGTGGTGAAAAACTGAGCTCAACATACCCACTTAACTTGGATGTACATCTCCAGAAAGATTCACAATTTTTACTTATTACCCGGAAAGAATGCAAAGCCTATAATGCGTACACTAAAAGACGCACAATCTTTTGTGCAAACCTTCAAAAACGACGCTGTAAATTCCATCGCAAGATTCAAGGCCTCAACATCGACCAGAACTGCAGAGATACATCTACTGGCCGCGATGGGTCAAGTCATCTAAACAAGGATGACCCATTCCCTCAAGGATGACTTTGACAACTTCCCAAGACCAGCAATATTCTCACATCATTGAGCTATCGGCCGCGATGGGCCTTAGGTAGATTAGTCCAAGTAATACCCGGAACATATCCAGGACGTAATTCCCTGGGCTTAGATAGTTTAGTACCAGTAATACCAATGAGGACATCTTTGCCAACCTCCACCAAAAAGTGCTGTCGGTCAGGTAATTTCTAGCTATGGCTTACTCGACATCCAGGGATCCCGATTAAGAACTGTTTGAAGAAATCGGTCGAGACTTTGATCCGAAGAAAAAAAACCTGAAAAATTATTTGAAATAAAAACTTCTAAAACCCAGACGGTCTCCAAAATAAGACCCCAAGCTGGAAAGCTGAGAATCCTACCTTCAAGAGCTCAAGAAGTCGCTAACCATGTCGAGCACCTCCCACGCCAAACCAACATTGCACCCTGTTGGCCAGACACGGACTCGGACACAGACAATTGCAATGAAAAATATCACGCCAACGTCTACTAGCTGTACCAATCTGACAATCCACGTAGCTCATTGAACAAAACCACTAACATCCCCGCGTTGAGGTCAACCATCACCAGTCACTGACATAGTTCCCTTGAGAAACCCGGTGACTATATACAGCACTCATGACGTAGCACCAGAATAAACTCAGCCTCCCTAAGCCAAAAGTGAAGCAAAAAAACCAATCCGGAAAACGTCGCCAGCAATGACCAAAGCGGAACCGCGTAATAAAATACACCAACTCAGTTACGCAGCACCCGCAACCTAACCCAATGCGCGCTACGTAAACCAGACGTCCACGAGCCTCTAATGCCAGTAAATCAGTGCGTGCAAACATAAGTGAATGATCCATAACTAAATATCGGACATGACAATACCCGTAAGTGACATTTAGTCATAACAATATTGAAAAAAAACTGAGCTGAGAGAATTTGTTTACTTATTTCCCGGAAAAAGTGCAAATACTATTATAGTACCACAAAAGGCGCACAATCTCCAGCAAACCATTGAGGATAGCAGCAGAGCTGCAAAAGTAAAAAGATTGTTGCAAGCACGTGTCTGCAACAAAGAGCGTGGCCTTCCACCACAAGCTTCAAAACCTCAACATCGACTCTGATACCACCAAAAGATCATCCAAGATGCATCTACTGGCCGCAATGGACCAAGTAATCTGAACCAGTATGACCCCAACAACCTCCGCCAAGACCCAGTAGTATACTCACACCACTGAGCTATCGGCCGCGATTATTTAATTAGTTCCGATTATACCTGGGAAGATATCTTCGTCAAACTACACCAAAAACTCGTGGTACCCTAGAGAGTTACTCTGTTCCATATCCAAGACGTAATTGTTCCTTTCCCCAAAGCATTATCCAGGAGAAACAAAGCCCAAATCGCACTAACCCCAGTATTTCTTACTAATAGCTAATGAAGCATAACATAATCCAAAAAACCGCCGTAATCAACCGCCTTCAACAAAAACTAGACCATGACACCAGTATGGAAAAAGACACCTCCAGTCCGAAACCCTGCAGACAAACTTAGCAAAGAGTTCCTGCAGTCAATAACAAACAATCCAAAGTAGACCCCGCCACAATTGAAAGGAGCATACGGAATTAGTTACCCGTCGTGTGCCAAATAATATTAAATGTTAGAACACAGTACGTAACAACTTTTTGTAAACTCTCCTTTCCCCGTGCCCCCTACATATATGGTGTTGTGTGACTCTTTTTGGTATTGTTTAAAAAATATTTTTTTTGTTTCTAACCATATTTTTATCACTCGATAAAAAAGAGAAAGAGAAGGTGATGTTGATATCTAAAATATAAGTACGGACGAATAGTTTAAACTGGGGTTCTTGCCCACCCTAGATGAGCAAAGCACTTAAGAGAATGATTATGAACAAGTAGTTTGAACTGAAGTTCTTGCAATGTTTGTCATCGAGAGATTAATGCAAGCGTTAAAAGTCACTATGTGAGAGGAAGCAGTGATGGTACTAATCTCCTCTCTTGATGACTAAAACTTGGGTGGGTGGTTGGTTCACTCTAACTCATAATTACCATTGAGTAATTGAAACTGAAATACCCACTTACCCGCCAAAGTATTACCTATCAAGAGATTGAAAGTTTCTCCTCGCTTCAAGCGTTAGAAGTCTCTTTATTCAAATCCAAAGTAGTGATGACCAACATTTCGGTAAAAAAGTAAAACACTATAATTCATGATTACCATCAAGAAGATTCTTATCAAGAAATTGGAAGAAATTAAAACAAAGTTTTTATGTAGGGACATGAGAAGGTATTATATAATCAAGGACACTCTAGAGTTAGAACTGGAGTAAAATTATTTTAAATCTATTTTTTTTTATATTTTTATAATCCACCACCTAGTATAGTCTTAATAATGTTAAATTTCAAAATGTCAATTTCTGCAGCAATTTTAAATTTATAGAAACAAAGCTAATAAAATAAATAAACCTACAAGAAGTAGTAAAATTGAAAATATTATTTTGTTAATAATAAACTAAAATAACATTTAGTTTCATGCTTGGTATTTCAAATAAAAATGATGAGAATTTTTACATTATAGAACTCATAGTATCTTAAATAATGAGATATTCCTAGAAATTGGTTTAATGTACAAGTTGTATATCCTCCCACGAAAAAATAATTGGTTTATTTCACGAAGCAAAAAATAATAACGTATAAATCTATAATAATTCAAGTTCTCATTATTACGGTTCTAAATTAGGAGAAACAAAATTTCTATTGGTTTGAGGTTAACACGACCTTCTGCTGCCAATCTAACATACCAAATCATATTGATTAAACTCCAAGATCTCAAAAAAAAAAAAAAATTGTTATGACCTTTGCTTCCTACATATAATATTTAAAAAAAAATAAAATCATGCTCAAGTTATTAAATTCCTGGAATAACTAATAAAACATTGCAATAAATATTAAATTATTATTATATTATTGATAAATTTGATATTTGATAAAAGTTGTAATAATTTTATTGTCTGAAAAATTGTTGGTCTCTTTGTATTCAAATTAAGATAGTGCTGATTATATCAAAAAGTTTTTTACAGTTAGCCCACACTAATAATTACATTCTTGTATGTTACAACTTGACCTTGTCAAAAAAATAAATGTCTCAATTATTAAATGAGACCAAGATTAATGATTGATTTGTTATTTAAAAATTAATTATCTGTATCAGATTTAGTTAATCCCATATTCCGTTCAGTATAATTATAAATTGTAAGTATATTATTTCAGAATTAATTCATTTGACAAATTAATATTTTTATAAAACTTTGTTTAATATGATGTGCTATTTTATATGCAGTAAATTTGCTATTTTTTATAAAGACATCAACATAAATTTAAAATGCCTAAAAAAATTAGCATTTTTAAATTTCTGGAGAAACACATATTTATAGCTCATTTTCACACAACTCTATATTTTCTATTTATCTAATAATAAGAACAATTTTAGATCATAAATCCCAAATGTTTAAATCGTGTCTCAATCATTCTAATACGATTTTAAATGGTCAATATAAGGAGAAAACTAAAAATGTAGTTGCACGATCGCCACCTTTCTCTAAATAGTACATAAAGTTGCAATGTAATTGCATACAATTTGATAGTGATTGATTGACTTCATTGCATTTAATTGGCCTACTAATATAAATATTCTTTATATAACTGGTCTAATCAGAAGCAAATTGTTGTGTTCATAATTTTAATTATATTTGCAAAACAAAAGTTAGCAGTTTAATAATAATATAAACATGAAGCACAATATATCTGATTAGTAAGACAAGCTTGAAAGGTCTACACTACAAGCTAATAAGATCCATACTTCAAAACAGCAATTTGCGTATTCCGGTCAGACAGTGCTAATTGCTCATTTATTATATAATATCTATTGTCATAGAATCCTGCACGCAAACCTATAATAATTTAATCAAATATTTACAATATGCAGATTACCTTTATCTCATACCAATCTTCAGCAAAAATTTCAAAATTAACCAAAAAATCAAACAAAGAATAACTTAAATACCAAATTTTTTTCCTAATATATACTGAGTGACTTGAAAATTACAACACAAAGAAAGAATAAGAAATTTTTATATAAATTTGGCAAAAAAAAATCATTAAAATGTGAGTAAATTTGAGTCAAGCAAATTTTCGAAATATTTCAATCTTTAGAATAGAATTCTTTACCAGTTGAGCAGAATTCGATAGAAGCAGAATTCGATAGAAGCAGAATTCGATAGAAGCAGAATTTCCGGCTTACGTGAATATCGTTTATCATATAAAAAAAAATCGCAAATTGTCTTATCCCCCCCCCTAATAAGATGTTGTCAGGCCTAAACTAGGCTTTGAACATAAACGTTAAAAAATTAATCAAAGACCGAACCGACCGTCCCCTTCGTATTATTACAGTAAAAAAATGTTTTACTATTACTAGGTCAATTGCTGATTATTAGATTGATGAGAAGTCTTATGTCTTCATAGAATGTACCGACAAATAAAACCTTTTGGCATAAGATCATACAAACCACATCTTGTGTACTCACAGCACAACATCGACAACACCGTTTGGAGTGGTGCAGGTTTAAAATAGATTAAAACCTCAAATGACATAAAGTAGTGTTTATCAATGAATCAAGATGCATAATGATCGCACGCACAAAATGCTGAACTCTCAATTGCAGGGCCTGTACACCAAACTGTTAGCATTATAGTTTAGAGTGCTATTGGTTGTGAAAATAGATCCCCATTAGCATTCAATCAAAAAATGTTAAGCAACCTGCAGTTTTTCAGCAAAATAATGCCCGTCCACATAATGCTAGGACTTCCCAAAACTTCTTTGAAGAAGCTTACATTAACCTGTTGCCATGACCAGCTAAACCTAAACCACCAATTAAAATCAATGCCACAAAAAGAGTTAGTAAGTGGTTAAACTACATAAAGTGAAAGTAAAGTAAAACCCTTAGTTCATTCTTACTCCTTCTTAGTGTTGCTATTTGAATGTTACTAAGTCTAGTATTAATCTAACAACCTATTAATTGTACTTTACTCTATAAACACTTCTCATAATAATCAAAATAAAATAATCTGCATTAATTGTCATTTTCTAAAGTTTTAGGAACGTAGCTAAACATTATTAGTTTTTTTTTATCATTGTTGACAGACAAGTAAAAGAACAACTAAATGTTCCATTAGCAGATACTGTTAACGATTAATTTAATCGAATAAACACCAGTTTACTTCATTAAAGTATTAATAGTTAATCCACATAATTGACAGCTACAATCGCTAAATAAATCATTAATTTTACTCACTTTAAACGAGAATGTAAGAGATACAATAAAACAAGATAACTAATGTATGTTTGATTATTAAAAGCTTAACCTTTAACAGCATACTGCAATAACAACCATAAATTAAAAAAAGATGGACTCTTGAGTAGTAGTCAAATTCTTAGAAATGTTGACAAAGTTTGTTGTTTAGCAAGCAATTGCTACCAAAAGCCAAGTAGCTTTACGGATTAAGTTATCCCATAAAACTACTTAGCTACTAGTTGAAGATAAGAAATGCATTAAGTTAATGCAGTAAAAGCTAGTGCATAATGTTGTTTTATTATAACTTAACTTTAGAATAAGACCTAGTGGATTATATGTTAGAATACGTATTATAAGATTTTAGGTACAAATTTGGATTAGACACTAATGCTAAAATTCAAATTAAAAATATGATTTTTAATTTTTTACATAATGTTGTAGATTATTTGTCTAAATTATAGATTTTATATTGAGCATCCGCTCTGACAGTTTAAGGTTTTTAAACTTCAAAGCAGGTTTTGTATGACTAAACTACAGAATAGTTTTGACAAATTCAAATCAAAGACTCTGCCTTTACCACAGCCGGCTTCCAGCATATTTTATATAGACCTGACAAGTTCTATAGAAGTCACATTAAAGTTTATAGATAACATCGGAAATCTTAATATTGTTGATAGAAACCAAGATTTCTCAGTCTGTGCGGCGTAATTTTGCCATCCATCAGTAACAACCAACAAGTATTCAATAACTGGTCCGTGAAAGAAAGCCTTACTTATAAATACAAGCACAAAATAATAATATAAAATAACGACAAACCTTTTGCTTTTGAACAATACCCAAATCTTATCAGGCACCGCAGTTATGTTCAAAATCAAGAAAATTGAATAATGGAGTATTATTTTTACATCCAACAGCTAGTCCTTATACAACTGCAATAAAATATAATAAAGTTATTGCATAGTTTGCTTAGAGTTAATTTTAGGCCCTTTTCACACGCTGATTTAGAATACCAAATTCAGAATCTCGAATTCCGGTGATATGAATGAATTAATGTTGCATTCAGATTCTGAGCGACTTAACCTACGTGTGAAAGTGGCCTTAGTCTAAAAACCAACATTTATTTGGCGTATGCACAGAATCCTCGGTCTTGCGTTCTAAAAGTTTATTGGAAACGGTTGCGAATCTATTTTGTCACATAAACCTAATGCCACCATCGTGTCGGGTTCACTCTCCAAATTCACAAATATCATTTTTACATTAATAAAGTAAAACTAGATCCTCTGTAGGGCTCCTAGGATTAATTTGCAAATTATGATAAAAAGTTTGTTAAATAATTTTCAACCGCGCTCTTCAAGCAGTTACTTAAAAACACAACACCCCTCTTTAGACTACTTTTAGTGCCTACCGTAGTAAAATGCTGCTTAAACAGGAAAAGTGTTATTGAACTCCCAAAAAATATTTTGAGTGAAATTTGAGCCTTGCATAAGGTCGTAGTTTTATCATTCTAACTGACTATCGCTCTTTAACCTATTTAAATACATGTCGTCTACACTCTCCAAAACTCTGGGTGCTGGCCATGCAAGAGTACTAGTTTAAAGTACAATACGTGGCCCGTACTTAAAACTTTATAACCGACTTATAATTGCAGAATCCCTCAAAGCCTTTTACCAATTCCCGCCAACCAATTTTTTTAAGTCTTAGCGTATGCTAACAGCTAAGGCTAGCAATACTTACTAAAAAATGTATCTTTCTTAACCATAGCAAAAATCAATCTGCTGAATTATATATAGGCCTAATAATCTTCTGGTAGTTGATTTTTATGGACCTTATTGGTTGGTAGTGTTTAATATATATTTGTAACTGTTAAAGTAATCAATTTGTTTCTCTCTATCGCATTAAACATAAAATACCAACAAAAAATCAAAACGTATTTTGTGTGACCATAGCACTCAATTCATCTTATTTGTTGAAAACAATTCCTAGAATAAACACAAATCGGGTTAGTGTTTTCTCCATGCGTAAACTAGGACGGCTGTGCTGATCGTATTCTCACACTTAAGGCACCTTATGAGCTCGTAAGATGCCATAATTTGTTTAGATTTTAAATAGAATAACTCTCAAATACACTAGCAACTTACAATGCTAGCAACTTACAATGCGGTGGTCCTGCAGTTTTAAGTACATTCCAAACCACTGAAGAAATTATTCATCTACTTCCAACCAGAAAAAGATCTTAGTAATAAAACTTGAACTTTAAATAATTTCAATTGTGAGATTCAAACCCACAATCTTTGGTGCAGCAGTCGGATCCTTTATTAGATATACCACACTCCATTGTTTACAATAACTATGTAAAACTTTACCTTGCCGCAATAACATTATAAACGTGCTAGGCAGCAAACGTTAAAAGGTTTAAACGTGACCATTCGTCCTTTCATCCCGCGCGATTAATTGCTAATAAAAACCAATCCTTCATCTGCTTTTTTACAAAAAACTAAAAAAAATGTCTCCCAATATTTTTTATTATCTAAAAACAAATTCAGTCGTTTGATTTTATATTTGCTTCTTGCTTTGAGTTCTTTAAATTCCTTATCAAATAGCTACCTCTTAAATGAGGTCAAGTAGAGCAAACAATTGGCATCTATTGACCAATTAAACCTTTATGCCCCTCTCAAAACATTCGTACATGTTTTCGAGTCAGAGTAAGTTGAAAGTTGTTTTCGTTAAAAATATATCGCCTTTGTTTGAAAAAACCATACTCCAATAGTTCAAGCAATTATTGTTTTAATTTGTTTTAGATTATCTTTTTCTAGTACCTGCTCAATTGAAACAGTCTCTTTATGAAATACTAATCCTTCTAATCTTATCGCCAAATGTCTTACTATTTTCATCATTGCAGCTTCTTGATATACCTTGTTTGTTAATTAACCTTAAACAATTTTAAAACTTCTGTGTAAATCAAAATTAAACTTTTTATAATACTAGACAACATAACTTAAGACATACACTGCATGTAATCAATATAGTGTCTCTTGCACACTTTAAAACTTTTGTTTAAGTCAAAAATAAACTGTTTTCAACATCAGACGAGATAAGACAAATACTGTAAGCAGTCATTATACAAAGTGTCTGGAAAAATGTTTTAAATAATTATTTATTTCTTAATGATTAAGATGCAGCAGTCCTATTCTTAACAAATCACACAAAACATGTAAAAAAACATGATTTAGTTTTTTCGTTACACTCAATTACACAACCTCCTAGTCAGAACAATAAAAATTATCTTAGTTGCATCAATCTGATCCATTTCTAATGAAAAAATATATAAATAATGTTTCCTACTTTTTCGTTAATTTGTGCGGAAAACTTATATTTTATAATCTAAAATTATATAAATTAGAATTAGACTTTAGATTCAGTGTAACTTTTGATATTAGTCATATTGATCAGTAGGAATTTATTATTATTGATCAGTAGACATTTATTAGTATAACTTATTTCAATTTTGAATAGCACCATAAAAACTAGCTGTACTATATTGTACTAAAATTACCACAGCAACACCACTAGGGCACCAGAAAACACTTTCAAAGCACACTAAGAAAAGCAGCCCCAGCAGATCTTGACAAATAACTGCTTGTGGTCAAGTTGAAAAGCATGTAAACTCACCTCTCAAACTGAACAAGTTAATCCATGCAAACCGGTTATTGCCAGAATAGGCAAAACAATAGAGCATGCGTCAGCAAGCAAATGTACTAATGTACAAGCTTGTCATTGCCCTGTTAGTACTATAAACGGCAAAAAAATCTTCATTCAAGAACTGAAACACCCAATTTTTATTTCCGGCTGAGCACCATCACAAATAGACCCTACTAAAACGCACAAAAACTTTATCTTCCAAAAAATAAAATAGTACTTTTTCCCATTTGGCTTTTCAACTGAACACCATCACATAAGTATCACAAAAGCTGAGGAATGTAAAAAATATACAAATTAAAAATTGAAAAGCAACTATGACTAATAACTAACTAAAGAAGCCTTCCAAACATAATCATCAACTTCACAACTACTTAGAAAAAAGATTATTTAGAAGCGGGTAATGCCTAGAACCCGCTAAAGCAATTAGAGTGATAGAGTTGCAAAACATGTACCACATCATAAACAGACAGAATTAAATTAGGCAAATCTGTAAATGCTAAGGCAACAACGCTAAAAAAAAAAAACGTAGTCCCAAAGAACTTGAAAAAACTTCCCTAAATCACAACCCGCAAAGCCAAAAAACAAGCCACAAAATACATCTTGACCCAAACCTCTGCCTAAAATATAAATAAGAACTAGAAACCTGTCTGAAACCAAAACCCAAAACCCACACCTTTTGCACGTGAGAAAAAAACAGTCGCCCCCAAGTCGCTGCTTGCACAACTACGATAAAGATGTCATAGCACGTTTTCCTTAAGGTCAATGTGTTCAAAACCCAAGTATATAAATTTGCAGACGAGTTTATCAAAGTGCAAAACCTGCCTACCACCAGATTAAACTAGTAGACATAACACCGATGTGCACACGGCGCTACTCATACAACACAATCACTAAAACCATCAGTTATCAACAAATGGAAGAAATTATATCCACCAGGGTTATCAAATAATCAAAACAACAATTACTGTGCACCATTGACGTTGGCCAAGATTTGTGAGAACATAAACTATGCATGTTTTCTAAACAAAACACAACACCGACCAGCACCAGATCCACACACGCTTGCATTCAGTGAACGCTTTAAGTTCCAAAAAGTTATCCTCAGCACTATTGATCCCAGTTCACTAACAAGCAGTTTCAGGAAGCAATTAAAATGTCTGCACCACACAACGACTACGCATCACCCGCAGCAAAAATTCTTTACTTAGAATCGCAAACCAACAACCTAAAAAATCTTAAAACATTGCGACAGCCTAAATAATGCTTTCTATTTCATACACATTTCGCTTATATACTACGATACTACAAGATTAAGAAATCTTCCACGGCATTCTTCACAAACAGCAAAAGCATAATGAATAAAAATATCGCAAAGAGATACTATATCTTCATATTCATCCTGTGTAATATGTTGCGGCATCAATGGCGCACAATTCTTCTATCAAGCAAGATCACTTAGGTCAAGTGCCGTTCAAGAGTGAAATTTCAATTTCAAACAACATATTCATATTATATAAATATTTACTAATCCTCCTTGAACAACCTGTATAATGCGTATCCCCAAAATGTTACTAAATACAAACTTTATCCAACAGGGTGATTCAAAAGTCACCTAATAAGCTGTTGATCCTTTGAACTCCCTTCAAACAAGTCGTAAGACTTCTAGGGCATTGCAAAATAAGCTATAAAACAAACACAAAACAATTTTAATAGTTTTAGAAATCAAAAACAGGTCCTGTATTTTAAGAACAGGTTGAAAAAAGTCGATATTGCGTATAAACAAAAATTTATTTCAACTTACTAATATCTATAAAGATGTCATTTTCATTCGACATATAATTTAATTATTATTCTAAGTAAATAAATTATTCATTATACATGACAGGTTCAGTTATGTTACAACTCAGCTATTCCAACATCATATCTGTTTAAGGCAGATGTTATGTGGCTGTGGTGTATATTTTGTTTGAGAAGGTATTGTACACTGAGCACATTTAGTCGGAGTATAATTCCATGCAGCATAAATTAAATTACACACGAATTAATTAATGCATATTAAGTCAAAGTGAAAAGACCTTTGTAGTCTGCTATATTGTGAATATTATTCAATACTCGCCCTTTCCATGTTAATAAAGTATAAACATCATATTTTAATTAATTCACATGCATGTCGATGTAGAATAATTCCAAATATTGGCGCACATATGCATTAAAGACATTAATATAATTTGATGGCCCCAAAATATACCCATTTCTTTTCAAAATGGAAACGAATTGTATGGAAATTAACATCGCAACGTTAATCAAACGACCCTAGCAATTACAGGATTTACGGCGATGGTCCGATGAAAACGGAATTCACCAGCTATAAAACAAACAAACTGCAATGCAAAAAGAGTATCGAGAGAGAGATTTTACGCGTTTTCCAGCCGCGGGTATCGATTTAATGTCTCGCAGTATTTAACCACTTTGTCGTTCAATTTATGCGTCTGTTAATTTGCCATTTGCGAAATCATACACGATTCGTTACACATAATTATAACAATATATAATATATAGCCGTATACAACACATGTACGAATTAATCTTTGTTTGAAATCATGTATACGGATTACCGTAGCGAAATATATTAATAAATTATAATGTCTTGCTAAATGTATTTAGCTACCTGATTGGACTCCTGATGGCCTTGAAAGCATATGACACCTAATAAATTATTCCCCTGTGCATATAAATTAATACATCAAACACCCTTGCAATTACTAGCTATTAATTAAAGCTTTCAGCAATATCAGTTGAGTTCAAGGTAATAAATATATAGTATTTTGATATAATATTTGTCATGTAAGCAATTTTACTCTACTTGGAAACGCATATATTTTTTTCCATTAGACACGCTCATCTATTTTCATTTCCATTTCATTTCGTCGTGGAAAACCCATACATAAATTTCCCCTTGAATTTCCCTGAATACTATCGCATGGTTACATACAGTTGAGTCGATACCAGGCGAGTGTGATTGACATTGTAGCTGGAGCCTGCAGTCATGGACCTCTCCAGTTTTTTTTAAATGTCAGGGCTTTCCGGATTTGGTAATGATTTCACGGCTGTACGCAGATTCGTCGAGCCTCATAAAAATCATATTTGAATGGTGTATTCAACAAAAATTTTAATTACTAAGCGAATGAGGTTAAAAAATACTAATTCGCGTGCCTGCTTAATATTATCTTTTAGTTAATGCGTTCTAGTTTATGTTGAGAATTTTTGTTCTCATTGTGTTTTGAAATTTTATTTGACGTGATTTAGACTAATTTTGGGAATATTTTAGACAATTAAGATACCAACGTTTAATAAAGTCACTATAATTTAAAATTAAATTTATATTTATATTTTTATTAATAGTAGAAAGTTATTTAATTAATGCGAGGAAATTGGAAAGGTTATCGATTAAAATACTTTTAATGCCATTATGATTTATCCTTTTACTTGTTAATGTCACCAATAAAACTGATTTATCTACATTCTGAATTAAATCAGATCTTACACACATAGTTATGGTCATTTTTATTAGTGATAACATTGTCAATCTCTTCTATCCCAGTTTATGTCTTGTATTTTGGATATAAATTGTGTTTTATGGTTAAAATAAATTGATGTTTTGTACTTACACACTGTTTTATATTTTAATTTGTTTGACAATAGAAAGATTACAAAGTATTAGGTTCTTATAGTTATTTTATTCTATTGAACGTCTGATTAAATTTTACGATATGGGTTTATGAAGCCTGTTTTATGTGTGCAAGCACAAGGTCGAGCATACCATTATAACTATAAATACGCAAAAGAAAAGAAAAAAACTTTACAATTGTGTTAGTGAAAATAAGTGCTATTTCATGAATATAAATTTACTGATTGATAGCTACAATTATGACAAAAACTGTTTTATCTAATCATATTTAAAAAAAACTTCTTGAGTATATCTTTGATTTCAACTACATTTTTAACAATTTCAATCATTAATCTGTTAATGAGTTTAATATAAATAAACATCTTAAAACAACATATATTTGTTCATCTTCAACCTTTTGTCAATTAATAATTAGGTACCCTAAGACTCAATACTGATGCTGGGTTGCACCAATCCGATGGTCAAAGCAGTCGGTCTGGATCGATTGATATTAACGCTACGTCGTGATCGGGTGTTATTTCATTCGACATTTTAGTGTTAGTGATGCCAAAATTTTTTTTTTATTATATATTTGTTTAGTATTCATAAAAAGAAGAAAACCTTTATTAACATCATCTAAATCCTCTAAAAAAGATGAATTCACTATTTTGAAACACATCGTAATTCAAATAACCGGCAGAAATCGGTCGGGTCGAATCAGTCGGTTTTTAAGTGAAACAAAAAATAGTTTAATATTTTAAAACCTTCGATCAAAACCCGACGATCTGATCGACTTTAATCTCCACCATTAATCTCTTTTAATTCAAATCTTTTTCGTGGTAATCTAATAATGGATTACAGTAGAAATAGTAGACAGTCAAATTAAAAATGAAAAGTCTTTGTTTAACCCAACACTATTCGCACAACATACAAATACACTGTAACTCCGTTGATAGATTACTCTAGAAGGCAAGATTTATCATTGTAGTATTCGTCTTACTTGCTTGTGTTACCATCTTACAGCTGCCTTTAAATAAGTACTTGTTAATTTATTACACAATATATATAACCAGTAAATTGAGAAAACGAAAGCGTTGTAGATATTAACAGAGTTCACCCATACTCTCATATTAAATGTAATTATAGTTACATAGGACCACTAATCATGTATTAGACTAAACGCTCTGATTTGATAAATGCCATAATTTCTTTAAAATGCTTTGCCGCAGCTGAGATTTAATCGAACAACAATTCGAATTAGGTGGTTCATCCAACTAAATCATTTTTTAGGTTAAATCATTAATAGCATAAAACAAACAAAAAATAATAAGTTTGAAAAAAAAACAACAAAATCAATCAACTAACAATAAGAAACATTCCAAAACTGTTATCTACGTATTTGAATGTCAGCAACGCAACGTAGACCAACAACGTAAGATAGTAATCATCGAAAGAAAGATTGTCAAACTCTTCGAAGTACCCACTACCAATACAGTAACTCTCAAAACTATGCCAATAATAATAAATGAGTGAGGTATAGGATCAATCAAATTTGTTCCAACCTATCTAAACACAAGCAATAATAACTGCAAAATTCGACGCAATTTTTTTAGAATAACTTCCAATAATTACTTGCAGCCTGTCATTGTCCACTGCTGAATAGAGGCCTCCCTCGTTTGCTGTCATATTTCTCTATGTTTGTCTTTTAATGCCACTTTTTTTCCAAAAATGGTCGTTATATCGTTCAACCATCTCTTTCTTCTAAGGTTTTACCACGCTTCTTTTGGAGGTTCTTATACTGATGCCCAGCTCCAATTGAGTCTAAATTTTTCGTCGTTCCTTATCATTTCCCTTAAACCTATGCCAAGCATACTCCATTCCATTGCTCGTTGTGTAACTCTAAGCCTTTCAGCACTAACTGAAATTGTTTCCTTTCCATAAGTTGTAACTGGTAACACACATGAGTAGTATACTTTGAATTCTATTGATTAAGGTATTTCGGAGTTTTTCAAGACAAGTCTCAGTTTTGCAAATGCGGTCCAACTCTGTCTGATTAACCTAAATAAATATATGTACTCTTCTACATTCTTTCTTCCCTCGTTGTTAATTGTAATTTGCTTATTGTCTTTGTGCATCGTCATAGTCTTTAAGAAATTCATTGCAAAACCAACATGTTCTGATGCTTCCGTTGGCTCTTCTAACATAGATTTTAGATCATCTTTATTATCACTGATCAGAACCACAAATCGTAAGTGGCTCAAGTATCTTCGTCAATGTTAACACCTTTTGTCTCTTAATAAAGGTTTCTGAAAATATCTTCCATCGCAAGTGTTAATAGCATTGGCAACATAGAGTCACCTACCGTACACCTCTTAGGATTTCTATAGTTTTCGTGATCATATCCCCTTCAATCTTAATTTTGACATTCTCCTAAATATTTTTCAGTAAGGTAGAGTATCTTAAATCATTACTAGAAAAATTTAACTCCTTTCTGATGGCCCACAACAAAGACCAGATACAAGAAAATATTGTATTCTGTACTTTTCTCTATGATATTACGCGTGATCAATCGTACTATAGTTCTTGCAAAATCCCGCCTGTTCCACTAGTTTATAGAAATTATGCTTTTTTGTTAAACAAATGGTAATTATTTTAGAAAGTAGTTTGTACATGTGAAAGAACTGACTAATCGATCAATAGTTTTCAATGTTAAAATTATATCACTTTTTGAATAACAATAAAAATTCCGCAATTAGTATTTTTCACTCCTGTAAACATTTCTGTAGTACAACTTTATCTGCTTCTAGCAGAATTTTTCCACCTAACTTTAAAATTTCGGTAGTGACCTAATCTTCCCCTGATGTTCGTCTGTTCTTTATTTAGATTTCTGTCATGTCTATATCTGGCATATCTTCTGAGCCCACATTAATAATTTTCTGCTCATTGTTGACCGGAACTAGGGTTAAAAAAAGATTTGTAAAATACTTAAAGAGGTAGTAGTATCATAAGACCTAGGTTGTTTTTAATTATGTTGATCCTAGTTTAATACAGCCAAACTTAAAAAGCAAAAAAACCGTATATAACAATTCCATAGCCGCAATCTTTCACAAACGCGCTGATAACGTACTAGGTTTCTCTAAAAAGATTAAAAATCTAACCCGGTATCGTAAAAGCTTCAGAAGTATATGACAATAATACCACAATCCAGCAAACCAAGAATAAAAACAACAAACTTTCTAATAACCTGCTGTGCACCCTATGTAAGACCAAAAAAAAAAAAAATTTACGTCAAAAAATTGTTTAACCTTCTTGGCCACATTTCTGCAGCGCTTCTAATTACCTAGTATACCAAAAGATTAATTGTTTCTGACAATTTTGTCGCAAATTCAGGAATTCCAACCTAAATTAATAGGTTCTTTAACGTGCACGCAACATCAAGGCAGTACACGGGACCTACCAAAGTTTCTCTTCTTATCCGAAAAAACACAACACATTTTTTCTTAACCAGAAAAACTGACGCTCCAGGTAGGGGCCACAAAACGTCGACAACACAATTTTGTTTTATGGTTATATAGACTGGCTCATCCTAAGTAAACGCAGAGAAAAGGAAAGCAGCCTATTTATCCTGGCAAATACATATAAAACAGTTAACCTACAACATTCGTAAATACCACAGACATATTTAGTAAAATACCTAAGACTGCATTTATATAAACAGTTAAGCTTCGTATAAAAAAATGCTAGACAAAGCCAGAATAGCATCCGACTGTCTATCTCTTCTACTTAGACATGGCACTAGCAAAATGGCCAGCAAATATTAAAAAAAACTTAACCACAATAAATCAAATTCAACTAAAATTACTTTACAGAACCGAAGCGAAACGTAAAATAAAAAAATAAAATCTCAAAGCTCCATAATACGTACAAAACATTTAGATACGACTCAAATTCAGAATTCCCACAGTAATGCTGCGGAGACAACGGAGACCCTCACTCCGACTATAATATCGTACTTTCGCTCATAGCTTAACGCTCCAACCATGGAACATGGCAAAGCTTTAACCCTAGTTTCGATTGTTGTAAATTCACATAAGTTTTGATTCTTTTAGTCAACATTAACTTTTGCCATCTACTTTAGACAAACATTTCCATATTGACTGAACTAAAGTTAGATCAAAACTGATGTAAAATAAAAAGTTTTCCAATAAAAAGTTTCATTTTGAATAACAAACTATTTGGGCAGCTGCCAATTTTGAAGCTATTATCTTTTGACATTTGACAAATAAAAACTACGCCATTATTAAAAATGGAACGATACACGCTTCAACAACGCATTGAAATTATTAAAATTCACTACAAAAATGGTGAACATTTTTCAGTCACAGTTCGCAAAACTAAAGCACTTTTTGGTCGTCGTAAAGCACCTTCTCGGCCGGCAATAGTAAATCTGGTGGAAAAATTTGAATTGAAACCGTCTGCATCGCTCAAGAACACATGAGAATATTGCTGATGTAGCCTGTAGTGTTGAAGAAAACCCAGGTTTGTCGATTCATCGTCGATCTTTGGAATTAGACATTCCACAAACGACAATACACCGTATTTTGAATAAAGACTAAGAGTTTTATAGTTCAGTTAACACTAGAATTCAAGTAAGTCGATCACCATAAACGTCGTATCTTCGCTGATTGGGTCCTTCAAATGCATCAAAATGATTCGGAACGTTTATATTTCAGCAAGACAGCGCTACGTGCCACACAAGCAACGAAACAATCGCAATTTTGCAAGAAAAGTTTCCTGACTGTGTTATTTCTCAAAAAGTGATCACAATTGGGTACAAAGACCTTGTGATTTAACACCTTTAGACTTTTTCCTTTAGGGCCACGTGAAAGATTAGATCTATGGGGCCAATGCTCCACAATCGATTCAAGACCTTAAAGATAGAATTCGTGAAGTTATCGAGGACATACAGCCGCAAATGTGCGAATTGGTCATGGAAAATGTCATGAAAAGACGGAAATCGTTTTCAAATGTTAATGGCATACCTTCCTCTTTACAATGAAATAAATATAGATTGATTTCTCTTATAAAATACCCGTTTTTTTTTTAAATATCAAAATGAAACCTTTTATTAGAAAACCCTATATATAAATATACGGATTAAAGCAATAAAAAAATGTACTAAGCTTCAATGTTCGAGGATAGGATCGTTGAGCAATAAGCAATGGTACAAAAAGCAAAAGTTCCCTTTGTGTCCGCACAGATTCTACAAAAAATTTGCAGAACAAGACACATAGTTGTCTGGGCCAGACTGCAATGTCACGTTTGAAAGAAAATCGAGAAATTTAAAATAGATTTATCGATCGTATTGGTACAAACGCTTGAAATTCTTCGAAATACTCTCGTCCTGCATCAATACACTTTTGGAGCCGTATCTGCTACGCCTGGAAGGCATCCTAAAATTCCTCGACATAAATGTTTTTTAATAACCTTGTAGCATGCTTTTAGATGTTATCCATGGACTCCCAATGCTTTTCTTTTAGCTATCTCTTCAGTCGGGAAAACAAAAAAAGTCGCACGGAGCCAAGTCGGAACTGTAAGGAAGCTGGAAGACCACCGAGGTGTTGCATTGAGCCAGTAACTTAGTAACGATGATGGCCGTTTGACTGGGGGCATTGTCAAAAGTGGAGCTTGACCGTGTTTTAGATGTCAGTCCTCACGCGCGCCATCCGGTGTTTTAATCTTTTGAGCACTTTGAGATAAAAGGTTGAGGTGACAGTTTATCTTTGCGGTACAAACTCAAAATTGATAATTCCTTGGATGTCAAAGAAAATAATGAGCAACGTTTTGATGCAAAACTTGCTCATTCGCGCTTTCTTGTGGCAGGGAGGAGGATAATTTTGTGTGCCACGCGCTGTTTTGCATTTTTGGTTCTGGGTAGTACTCAAACATCCAGAATTCGTCTCTGGTTACGATAAAGTTAAGAAAGTCCGGCTCATTTTGAATCAAATCCAAAAGTTCTTGACAGCGCAAAACCGCGCAGTGCGGAGACACGTCTTTTCGCTTAAAACAGTCGGAGCAAGTTAACGTCCAGCTACGTTGAAAGGGTAGATCCTCCACCACATTTCCCGACCGGTGTTTTTACCGGGCTGAGATAGATAGTTGCGTCACAATAAAATCATGCGCATTACTTTCATAATAGACCCTGTACTAACAAAAATAATAAAACTAAAAAAAAAACTTCTACTCCAAACTCCACACTCTATGAGCAACATTTGATGGGGGTACTGTTCATTCTGTTCCAGTACCTCTTTTGAGGAAAAGCTCCAAGTATTAGGGTACAAGTACAATCCTAGACATAGCCTCGGTCAATCTAATGGGCAAGCAGCTTGCCATTAACACAGCACTCAGACTAAAGTCAAATGCAAATGTTGACATCGGATTATCGTGGTCACGCCAGAATAATCAATGAATTTAAAGGGGTGCCCAAAAACATAGACCGCTGTCTAGCAACACCTGCTTTTGGCATCAAATTCTCATACCACATACCCTCTAAAGAGAAGTAGATGGGATGGAATACCAGCAGGACACACGCACGTCTATACAGACGGCACACGGAAGAAGGACAAAGTGGGCTGCAGAGTTTTCTCTAACGACCTCAACCTCAGAATCAGCCTACGCCTGCCAGACTACTGCAGCGTTCTACAGGCGGAGGTAACCGCCATAAAAGAGGCAGCAGAGTGGCTGATAGTAAATGGGAACCCTGGTGAACAGATCCACATTTACACCGATAGCCAAGCTGCCCTCAGAGCAATTACTAGCGTGTGCATCAACTCAACAGTGGTCTCTTGAGTGTCGGAGAAAACGAGCTGACAGCACACACAAACTTGAAACTCATGTGGGTACCAAGCCACAGCGGGATCCCAGGTAACACAGAAGCGGATGAGCTTGCAAAGAATAACACAAGCCTGCACTCAACCAAATCGGTATTCCATTTGCCTCGTGCAAGGAGACCATAGCCGGAATAACCTCAAACCTAGCGGAGCAAAAGTGAAGAGATGAAGACACCTGCGAGGTAACCAGGCAAGTATGGCCTCATCGAAACAGGAAAAGAAGCACCAACATGGTCTCTCTAAAAAGAAACGATATCAGACTGGCAGTGAGAGTCATCACGGGACACTGTCCCATTGGCAAGCAAGCTAAAAGACTGGGTATAGCAAAGCGGGACTACTGCAGAGGCTGACTAGACGAAGAGGAGAGTGTTCAGCATTACTTATGCCCCTCACTGTCCGCAACACGATTGCTCTTCTTAGGCCGACCTTTCTTTGATGACCTCTCTGACCTCGCATCACTAGATGATGAAATCATGATCTATTCAACAGTCATAAAATAAAAAAAGTCAAAAGCAGCTTGTAAGGTAGTAACACAAGTGCTGCAAAAATTCAACTTGACCAAAAAACATACAACATAGAGATAACTGTAGACAAAACAAATACAATAATAGTCAACAAAACCCCAATCCGGTTCTAAATAGAAATTAAAAAAATAGTAGAGCAACTAATGCCGTTTAAATACTTAAGAGCTGAAATAACAAGCAGCCGAGATTTGAATAAGGAGACACAAGAGCGAGCGACAAAGGCAGGTGACAGGCTACTTAAATAATACCACCTGGCGCAACAAATACGTGCGGATAGAGTGCAAGAAAACGTACAAAGTGGTTCTGCGTCCCATACTAACATACGCCACAGAAACCAGAGCTAAAACATCCGGAACAAAACAAAAAGTCAAGACGGTGAAAAAATTCTTTATTCATCGCAGGACTAAAATTGCAAAACTGCAAAATAAAATGAGACTATCAAAAAGGAATGTGGCATCCAGAACGAGATGAAATGAGCTACAATCCAAAGAAGAGAATGGATAAGCCACGTGGAGAAAATGCATTTTCTTTTTACTTTTTCGTTTTCAAACTTTCTTTCACGTATTCCGCACCATTGTTTCCCAATCTTATACTTCTTTCTTTTTTAAACTTTAACATTTTTTTACTACATTTATATTTAGAACTATTTTTGAATAATTTTTTTAAAACTTTATTATTTCTTTTGATTCTTTTTCAACAACATGCATTTTTGAGTTTTATTTCCTTTTTCTCGGTTGCTACTTCAACACTAGTTGATTATGATAAATGATTAGAAAGATTAATTCGTTAATAATATAATTTTATTGCAAATTTGTGCATCCTTCAATTTTTGGTTTTAGTGCTGCGTGCTGAGTTATAATCACTAAATAGTGTAATTCTTAATATGAAGTCACTATTGTTATTAACGTACGTTAATAAATTATATCCCCATAACAACAAATGTAATTAAAGCACAATTTAAAGATCGTCATTAAAATATCAAATAAAAACCTTAAGATGCAGTACGGTGGTATTACCAAAATGGAATTATTTGCCCTTTTATTACCAAAACCTATTTATAAATGTTAAATTTCGTCCACGGTACTTTAATAAACGTAATATACCGTAATAATCTCCCAAGTACGGACACTTCCATAATAAAATGTGAAAGCGTTCAAAATCCAATTAAAATCCCATACAGTACAAAACCTCAGCAATTCCGCCCGATTATATATTTTCGATTTTTTATCCTCCCCCAATGTTTTCGTGGGTGCTGCGGCTAAGATGGTAATAACAGGTAATAACAGGGTCGTGCCATGGGGGACGGGCTTGATGGGCGCATCCCCGTCGGCCTTGACTGGAGCCCTATCGCACAATCTGCCCGTCCGTCTGTATGCATGTGTATATCGAGTTATGTGTGTGTGCGTGCACAGGCTGAAACCTCTATAAATCACCCGCGCCTCTCTCCATGGGAAAGAAGCACCTCGCCGTCGGGACCGCCACTTATTAACGTGACCCCGATACAAATTGCACCTTACCATCCGAAAAAGTACAAAACAACGAGTCGAATACCAGACGCGTTTTAACTCTTGAGGTGGATATTACAATTGCATGATTTAGTCTCGAATATGCAAAATGCTATTTCAAAGAAATTTACTATTGTTCGTAATTTAATAGACATTGACCATACAGTATTATTATCTAATCCTCCAGAGATGCTGTCTTCATTAATAAAATATATTTCCCACGTGGATTTAACCATTATTAAAAATTGCAACTTAAATTAAATCATATTATTGAGGTTTTAAAGTGTTGAGAATTTGTTGATCAATTACTCCAGGTAAAATTGTCTGGTCGGTTGGAGAAGTGTTATCCTGCATCACGACAATTCTCATCCGCATACTTCAGGAATGATGCTGCAAACGAGCAGTGAGTTGAAATGAGAACTTTCACCTCCACTCATCGTTTGATCCGATCTTACTACTACACCCCGCTACTATTTAAATCGTTCACAGACTTTCAGCTCACAAATTATACCATTCTTTTAATAAATTCTATCTAGATGAAATGATAGTTTATAGCCTTTAAAACCAGTGTTTAATTTTTTTGTATATTGTCCAAAGTTCCGTTCCTTCTTATAAATATTATTTTTAATTATTGGCAAAAAGAAAATATAACAAACAAATAAAAATAAAACTAGATATAAATTAAACTTAAATCTACCTAAATAAATGATTAAAATGTATTAAATAACGTTCGATTAATGTACACTGAGTTGAGATAATTAAATGAGAGTGTTTGTCTCCGCTAAGACTGGTAATATGTACATGGACGGACGAGTAATTGTGTTCCAACGGTGTAAAACCAAGAATTAACAAACCCGGCCTTATATAAAATCTTACTTGTAAGTCCATGTTTCATCATGTGATGAATGATAACAAATGCCAAACGCACTATAATTCATTCATAAAATCAGAGTTTTTAGGTTGTTTTCAGGTAACCGAGAACTACTTTACCCAAAAAATTTATCATTCATAATTTGTCTAAGTGCCTTTCTGTATGTGTTCTGTAATGATCATTCAGATGCTCTGATTACGCCACGTTCACACTGAAATCTAAGTAGCATTTTGTCTTGTTTCACTGATATTTCGTCACATTTATGAGAAAAATCACCAATAACAAAAATTACAGCAATCAGAATAGTACCCCTGAACTGATACTCCAAGACAATCAAATCAAAATGACGTTGCGTTAGGATTACATGCAAACGCAACGTCATAATGACACAATTTAATTGCCATTCGGTTGGCATTGCAGAGTGTCGGCCCTGGTTTGCTATAAATATGTCCATAAATGTGCATACTTCAGATTGCAAAAACTAAAAGCGTATTAGTACACCTAAAGTAAATCACGTTTATCTTAGATTCCTCTTTTCTAAGGTTTAATCTGTATTTAGATGCCCGTTTCTAGTATGTTGATAGCTTCCACCATTGCATATGGAATAGACATTTTTTAAGAGTCATCTGATATATCTGTCGATTGCTTTGGTAGTCGGTCTTGAATAACCTTTCCCATAATTCAAGTTTGGGTGATTGTGGTAACTGTTGAAATATAGAATGACGTACATTTGACTCCTGTTTATTCTTTTGCCTGACTTGAACATTAAAAAAAGAAAAAAAAAAAAACGGTTCCTAAAAATTAATATATTTTGTCTACTTGAGAGGGTATTAGCTGTTGATTTGCACACAGCTAAGAGCTACAAAAGATTTTTCGTCGTAACCCCCTTAATACTGATACCGACAGAATAACTTCTAGTTTTATTCTAGCTACTTAGCCTAAATTTAGTGTATAAATATTGGTGTTTTCAACACTAAAATAATGTACAACTTTTTTTAAATTTCAAAATTCTATGGTTCTATTCAGATGCACGCTGAAAAAGATCAAACTGACCTATCCACACAATTAAGCATTTAGAAAAAATGTCTACGACTGACGCAATTTAAAGCAAACGCAACTAAAAAGTTCTAATTACAATTAATGTTCTAGAACAATAACACGTATATAATCAAACTAATGCTTAACTACTATCAAAAATATAAAAAGTGAAGAAAATATGTAGTGATCCTCAAGTCTCAAGTTTGTAGCCAACCCTATGAAACGTTATCTTTTTGTACTGCATATATCCATTAATAGATGTTTGCAACCACCCAAATCCTAAGACTATAAATCAAATTCCCTTTATCACAAATTTGTATCCATTGCTTAAAGTTTCAAAGCCATGACATTGTTTCCTTACCAGTCCACACTTCTTTCTTCAATCTGAATAAACTCGTACTTGTAGTTGCGCATCACGTGACCTTAGTAAGCTGCCATTCATCTCTTTATTGTAGTCGTTAGAGCTCAATATGTATTTAGTCTTTCTTGCTGTCTATGGGATACTCAAAACTCTTCGATTAAGCCACATCTTTGCTTTTAGTGTCCATCATTCCATGTCGTAAAATAAGACTGGCCAACTTCTAAAGTTAAGGTCGAAATCAGTACTCGAAATAACGTTCCTAAACTTCATGAATAGGTTGCGTGTTCAAAACCTGCACCTTATAAAACTAAAACAGTGCAGTTAGCAAAAAAAAAAGTATGCAACGCAACAATTTTCAACCAAATTAAACGTATAACGTGACTCCTCAGTATACACCTAATAAACTACATATAAAAGCGTTCGCAATTCCGCAACAAAAAAAAAGTTATGAACATAAAAGTATAACAAGCTCTTAACAAAATGCACTAACAAAAAATATAAATGAAGTAGATGTTTTTACAATGTCGTGCATTTTTTCAAGCATATAATAATATGCAAAAATAAAACTAAAATAAAAGACTGGTAAAAGTTATCGCAGACTGTAGTCCTGTCAAAAAAATAGGCGTTTGAGAAACAAATCCGACACAGAACACTTAAAAACTCCCCTTAGTACGTAGTATAAACAAATTTATGCTGTCTACACAAAACCTCCTTTGCATTACAATTATCTAACTTAAAAGTCGCCACCCTACAATTTTCTTTGCAGCAGTCAGATCTCTAGATTTCGCCCTTAACAACAGTAACCTCAATAAATTAGTATGTTGGATTAATTGTAGTAGTACCACCTTGGCAGTGTTTCACAAAACAAGTGATGAAAGCTGCTAGAAGTCTGAAAACAAAAAAGTTTCCGTGCAGGCCAAGGGTCCTCAAAATAAAGCAAGAGATCCGTCCAAAAAGGCAATAAGGACTAGAGTAACCTCATCCGTTCCTAGTAAGGTTCGGCGGTAGCAAGGCTGTTAAAGAAGTAGCACGTTATTCCAGGACCTCCAAAGCGGTGGTTCTGCAAGTAACAAGAACAAATGCTGTGTCTTTGAGCTCGATTTTGCAAGCAAATTCAGAGTTTTAGCCCTTGTGATCAGTAATCCACAAGATCTCCTGACTACAAAGTTACGTCAAACACAAGCAAATAAGCCACGAGCGTTTTTGCGATTTGTATATATCATAGTCATACATTTTTTCATAAGTAGCGCAAACTGATAAAACCAGTTACGGGCAACCGAGTTTAAGTAGAACGACGTCGGCACTGATCGTTAGTTGGCCTGTAATTAGGCCTAAGTTCAGATTTTGTCCAGCTGCAGATTAGAAATAAAACTGTCAATTCTTTTTACCTAAACCAAGTCTTTTTATAGCTTAAAGGTAGAGTTGGGTGTGTTATTTTTTAAAATTTTGTTAAAGCTAATTTAAAGTCCAGGCTTGTCTGAAAAACTTCTAAGAACTATAATAAGTAATCCAGATGGGTCAAACCCGAAAAATTAAAAAAAAAAAAAATTCAATCAAACGCGGATCGGTCAAAGTATGTAGGTGAAACTTAAAAAAATGCATTGATTTATTTAACAAGTTTAACAAAAATATTCATTTTGTTCTGTACAATTAATAAAAATCTGACAAAATACTTATTAATGCTGAAAAACAGCAATTTATTGCTTAAAATTTATTAAAATAATTCCATGCCTAAACATCAGATTTGTTGTAGACGTTTATTTCACATTTTATTTCGAAATTAGCTCTTTGCTCAAAAAAAGTTGCAAACCGCTGCTGTAACCTAATATAACTTGCCGCATTGTACGTAGTAACTGATTAATAGTAAAGCTACTGATTGTGTAGCCTACACACAATTTGTTCTATATGCCAACTTATCATAACCTATAGATTCTTCAAAGATAACTGAAATAGAACCCTTTCGTTTATTTATGCCCGTATTCATTACCTTATGCTGCTAATTACAATCGCCGATTAATCCAGGTTTAACGTTTCTAAACAGAACCTTTAAAGTACACAAGAATCAATCTCAAGGTTTTTCAACCAGAATTTATATTTCTCCCCACGCATGGGATGACCTAAATATTCCAGTTTCCTAGTTTTAATTGTATTGATAGCTTCAAGTTCTTTTCCCATCCTTCTTAGCACCTCTTCATTTCTAACTTTATCAGTCCATAAAATCTTAAAAACTCTCCTCTATATATCCACATCTTGGAGTTTATTTGTAAGTTGTTGGTTCAATGCCCATGCTTCCATGCCGTACAGTAATATAAGAAAGACATAATACCTCAGCATTCTCAGTCGCAGTTCTAATGTTAAACCGCAATTGCTGCACATTTGTCTCATTTTAAGAAAAACATTTCTAGATAGTTCAATTCTGTTTTTAATTTCTATTTCTGCTCATTGGTGTAAGTTGCCCATGTCCCAAGATATTTGAATTTGTATTTTCTTTCAATCTGGGTGTTTCCTATGATTGGGCCATCATTAGGTATTCTTGATTTTGAGATAATCATATATCTGGTTTTGTTTAAGTTTATTTTCAATCCGTATTTTCACCATTCACTTGTTCCACCATTCTTTGTAAATCATGTTGGTTATCTGATAATACCACCGTATCGTCAGCATATCTAATTGTGTTGATCGGTTGACCGTTAATCACCAGTCCAGCTTATTCTTCGTTGAGTATTGCTTCCTAAAAAACCGCCTCCAAGTACAAATTAAAAAGCATTAGAGACAGTATGCATCATTGTCTGACTCCTCTTTGTATGTTGATGTTCTCTGTATATCCGTCATCCCACTACTGCCGTTTGACTCCAATATAGATTTTCTATAATCCGTATGTCCCCCGCATCGATGTTTTTGTCTTTTAGTACATTTATTAATTGTTCATGTTGGACCCTATCAAACGCCTTCTCATATGAAGCATGCGTGTACTAGTTTATTCATGTTCAAACACCTTCGTATCAATACTTGAAATCCAAACAGTGCTTCCCGTGTGCTCAATTCGATTCTAAAACCAAATTGCGTATCACTACTCTCGTCCTCTAATTAAGTATACATTCTTTTGTGTATAATTTTAAGAAAAACTTTTAGGGTGTGACTCATAAGACTTATAGTTCTGTAGTCCCTACACACCCAACTATTTGGCTTCTTAGGTAAAGTTATGAATGTAGATTTTAACCATTCATTTGAGATTATTCCTGTTTTATTATATAGGTCTGTAATGATCTCTATTTGGTCGTCTTCTATGAGTTTTAATAGCTCAACTGGGACTTTATCTGATCCAACGGCTTTACCAGTTTTCATCATTTTGATGGCAAACTGCACACACATCTTTTGTTATTGGAATATATTCCCCTTTTAATACTTTTATTTATTTCTGAATATTGTATTTAGTTTCCTACATTAGTTCGCCTTTCTTCCATCATTTGTAGTATTTTACCACACACAGATAACTGCAATTCCTATTGAAAAAATAGTCTCTGATAATTAATTAAGTTTAATTATTTAATTAATCATACACCCACTTCATTTGAACTAATTAAGTAATTTCTTAATTATTTTTAAAATTTCTTCCAGTAAAACAACGATTACCTGACCGACACCTGCTCTAGCTAATGTACAAGAGTTTCAAGAAGAATGAGAAGCAAATAGAAAAACAGGCCAACAAGATCATGGCCCTGGTAGAGTACCAAACCAAAAAGATCGGAGCTAACAAAGACAAATTTGAGCAAATTCGTCTCAACCAGGAAGAAGCCCTATCAAAGATAAAGCAAAAAATAGTAGCCAGAGCAAAAACCGCCATCACCAGGCTGAATCTTGAAAGAATGAAAAGCTGATAGAAAAGCAGGCCACCAAGATTATGGACCTAGTAGAGTACCAAACCGAAAAGATCGGCGCTCACAAAGACAAATTTAAGCAAATTCGTCTCGACCAGGAGAAAGCCCTATCAAAGATGAAGCAAAACAACGTATCCAGCTCAACACAAAGACATGAATTTCTACCAGGACAATAACTTGGACGCCTACCACAAAACCCCGGCTCCAAAAAATACACCTTAGTGGGCCCCAAAAGGAAATCTAAGCTGAAGAAGGAATCGGGTGAGTCCTCTCCACATACTATTTCAAGGCCATCAGCTGGCTCATCTAAAATCCGGCCAGCCAAATTTCGGTGTAGTGATCGTAATTGCAATTACACGCAAGCTGCAGGATCCTACTCTCACCGATATGCGAGCTACGAGTTACTGTGTACTGAATACAACCAAAAAGCCGCCACCGTTAGCTACGCTACGGCCACACGGTACTCCACGGCTTCATATGCGTGCGTTAAACGCTCCAAAGCTCGTCCAAGCTCCAAATGTATATTCAATCTAAAACTATACTTTTCAATTTTGGAAATTTCTGACAATATTTTGATGTTTCAAGGGCAAATTTGTTATTTCATTCATTCATTTATAAATAGAATTTTCATTTTTTAAACATTTATGACATTATTTAAAAAAATACAAAATTGTGTATGCTTATTTATATAACTGTCTCTGAAGGGTATTTTTTCAATATTTTGCGATAAAGCCCAAAAATCCTAGATAAGACACTGCAGACAACATGTGTCCAGCAATGCCCTACCTTTGAAAGCTCTTAAGTGCGTACACACTTGCAACAAACTGCCGCAACATAACACCGTCGCGTAACATACTCGCGCAACAAAGTCCCATGCGTTGTTGGTTTTATGCCGTCAGATCAATGAAATTTGATTCCGTGTTGCGGAGTAATGTTACGCGAGGATGTTGCGCGACGATGTTGTGTTACGGCATTGATAAACTTCGCCCATTTTTGTAATTTTGCAAAATAAAGATAAATATTATTATATTATTATATATTATTGTTTCAAGTGTGTACGCAGTATTAGAACTTTCTCTAAATGCAAACTTTGTCTTTTAACACAGCTTCTGATAAGTTAATTTTCTTAGAACTTGTGCAAACCAACGGTTTCATTTTCCCATCTTATCGAGTTTTATGATGTGATGAACAATTGTGGAATAGTCGACGTTGCACTTATCAGTTCTATCAAAAACGATGACCGACCTTTTCCAAACTTGTCTTCCAGGCCTGTATCATCAATACGCCAAAAATTTCGTTACGATCGCTAAATGACAGTGTAGCTTTCCATGTTTCTTGAATGTAGTACAGCATAATAAAACATAAGATAAGTTTTAATTTTTAATTTTAATCAACTAATATTCATAAAAAAAATATTTTTCAACAGATGTTAATTAAACATCGAACACAAATAACAGAATAATGTAAAAAACGCTGAATAATTATGCATCAAACTGGAAACTTATTTATAATTCACCATAGCTTAAACAAATATGTAAATTATTTTCATATAATATTAAAATTAAATAAATATTTTCAAATTCTTTTCATAAATTTTAATTGCGTAACACACATCAAAGGCAAACGCAGTTAAAAATAACACAAACATTCAATTAATATTGGCAAAATGATTTACACCCTTTGTTTACATTTAAAGAGGAAGTGCAACAAACCCCACCATTAAAATAAACTAAATATACCTTTCAGGATTACGTTCAGGCGGCGCTTCTGTTTAGCATCGCCAGATTCACATTCAACGACACGTGTATTTTGTTTACTTATTGTACGTGCAACCGGATGCATAACAGAAATAGCACACGTTTTCATACAACACCGACAAACTATAAACGTTTACAAAACAACAATAACGAAAATCCAATAACTGTTAATCCGAATGAAAAATCGGCTCAACAATGCAATTTCCAGCGCAACAAACAAATTTAACGTGGCATATACAAAAATGCTCACGCTCCAATGATAAATCACTATTCGCTTTCCTATTTATTAAAAAATATATATAAATTTGTCGTGATTAATCATGGGTTGCTGTGTTCGGCCACAATAAAATTCCTGCGTTGTCGCATTTCCAGCGTAATTTTTCACCCAACACGCTCGCCTAATTGAATAAATATTAATAAGGTACGCTAATGATGATTGGAATTGGGAAACGGTTGGACACGACATGGCATCTGCATGTAATTACGGCCCACGGTTTAAAATTTATTTCCAATGAATGTTTGTTTACAAAAAAAGTATTATAAGAGGACAATGCTTTATTATATGTTGTCACATAAACAACTACAGTTACCAAATTTGAATATTGATAAGATTTAAATTGTCAAATTAAAAGTAAATAATATACAATGTGAGCGGAGATTTATTATTGCAAATAAAGATTAATCACAGAATTAAATATTGTTGGTGATGAAAGAAAAAGAAAATTAATGTGAGATTTCTCGCAACTAATTTAATGACAGGCTTGTAATTGTATTTTTATCTTAAATATGATTGCATTAATCACATTAATTTCCTGTTAACGCTATTTAAGTATTAAAATAGTTTGAACAAATGCAATTTAATGACTGTACAAAATGCAATTATTAAAATATAAAATTAATGAAACTCACTTATGTAATACTATTACAGATGTATTTAGGTCTTGAGGATAGATATTTACGACCTATTCAAAATCTACCTTAGGCATAATTGTAATTAAATTGCATTACTAAATTTTGTGTGGAAATTAATTCTGAATTTCCACACAAAATTGGAAAATCGATCGTTTGATGTGTTAACTTAAGTTCTGACAGCATATCCGCAAAACGTAGCATGTATGTGGATTCATGTAATTGTCAAGTGAGGATATTCATGCCAAGCCGTCACATGCATATGAAGCTTATGTTTTTTAATTATAATTCATGTATACGAAACTGTACGGGAATACATAAATCCCATATTGTAAATAATTATTTTTCCGTTGATCCTATCAGAGCTTACGAAGAGTGACAATTCTATCCCTTTCAATGTTGTATCCCTTTATCATTTCACTGTACGCTAGCCGGTAACTGTAGAATGGATAAAGCTTATTCCACAGAGACAAAACAAATATTTCAATGACTGTTATTTTATTAGATTGAGGATATTTAATATTGCAATAGAAAAACTGATATGAAAGAATGAAATACATACTACGGAAATTCTGCTGAGTGTGAAAGCCAAATAGCTTAAAAATATCAACAAGAAATGTTTTTTAAGTCAAGAGCAACATAAACCCTTATATGAATAAGGATGTACAATGTACTAGAAAAGTTCCGAAAAGATTCTAAAAATATTATTAACAACCAAAAAGCATTTTTCATTCAAACCTGCAAGTAATAATATCAGTTGAGGTCTGATGTATTATCAAGCAGTCACAAATAATTAACTATTTTTCAGAGTGCAAAACTCTTTAAAGATTACTGAAAAACCTTAGCGTACTTGAAAAAAAAAACAATTTATTTGTCATTTATAAAACATATTTAAGTAAAGAAAAGATTGCTTACAAATGCTTATGAAAACCCCAAAGAACCATTAAGGAAGTTAAACATATTTTCTAGAAGATTCTCAGCATGTTTAGTGCTCAAGAATAATTAGAAAGAAGTATGCTAGTAAACTGTAATCAAATTTTGAGTAACCGTAGCAAACTTAGTGCTGAATTAGACGTAAATGAATGTGCACAAAATACTAGTTCAAGTCACATTGAAAGCTGTCCAAAGATAGCAAAAAAAAAGTCACAAGTTAGGGATAATGACAAACACGTTTGTTAACACTATAAAAACAACTTAAAAAAAACAGCACAAACTCTGTCAAACACAGTAACAAGACTACTTTGTGGAATAAGAAACTTAATAGAGCAAGATAAACACTATACAATTAATTAATATTTTTTTCATTTATCTTGTATAAATTCTTTATATTTAACATATTTATTTATAAATAATAAAATATTCTACTATAAAAAGTATAGTAGAATATTTTATTATTTATAAATAAATATGGTAAACACTATACAATTGTTCAACAATGTCCAGAAAAACAGTGCCTAAGCCTCATACAAAACCAACGTCAACAGAATTGGTCAAAAAAATCCTGCAGGAGATACTGTAGAAAAAATCTTAAAATGTCTAATAAAAAATCAAACAAAACGGACTGGACAAACCTCATAGTGAACAAAGACATAGAATACAAAATCGGCACGTTTAAATCATTCAAATCACTAGAAGTTGCATGTTACAGAAGCAGTTGCCCTAAAAAGACCTCTATGTAAAATTCTCTGCTAGCCTAGCACTTTCCTATATAAAAAACAGCTAGAAAGCAATCAATGTGGTATTTATACAAAGCCGGTTAGTTAGTTAATTTATTAAGTACCACATCTAGAAATTTTACCGCAAATTCAGGAATTCCAACTTAAATTAGTAAGTTCTTTAACGAGAATGCAACATCGATGCAGTACACAAAACCTACTAAAGTTGTCTTCTTATCCAAAAGAAGGTGAACTCATTACAAAAAATCCTACAATCAGCAAGTCAACAGATGCTAAAATACTATACACTCTAACAGAATTTTTAGATATTTAAAAAGTATTTGACAACAAAAACATCCCACATTTAGTCCGATATTAAGTAGACTATGCTCAAAAATTGAAAGGTAGTGAAAGAAAAAAAAAAACTATCAGTGAACTCAAGCAAAACAAAAATCGTCCCTTTTACAACACAACAAAATACTAAAAACCTGTAAATATATGAAACAACACTCCCGATGACAAGAAAAGTAAAGTACCTAAAAACAAGTTTTAATGCCAAACTAGCATTTCATACTCATCTGGATAATGTGATTACAAGGCCATCCTGAGACTAACACCCAACATGAACAGATGACTACATACGGTACAACGTAAAAAACCATCCTCAAAATTATAGCAACCAAAATAGGTAACGTTTAAAGATTAGCATGTTGGCCGATAAGGAACGCAATAAGAACAAAATATTATAAATATTAACTTCAGATAAATAAACAAACATTCTTAGTTATTGCATGCAGGAGTCATTTAATGTCATAATACCGTCGAAAGATAAATAAATTTAAAAAACATTTCCGAACGCAATCAAAAGAACAATCTAGTATACTAATGGAGCTAACAATTATGTTGTCACTAAAGCCAAAAAATAAAAAAAAAAGTCAAAGACGTTAACTAAACCTAAACCTGCTTTCGAGATCCTATACAAGATCAAAAAACAAATAATCCATAATAAACTTTAAACAGAACACATCAACCTATAGAAAACTGCCAGGAAAAAAACTTAAAGATATGAAGACCATCATATATTACCCAAACGCACATAAGCTAAAATAATGCGTAATAAAATAAACAGAACAGATCAACTACTGCCAAAAAATGCAAAACTTAAGAATATCAGAAACATCACACATTACTTAAACCATAGTAATGCCAAACAAAACTGCAAAAGTTTACAGGACTTTTAACTTGTAAATGTGACATAAACAAATACATAGATTTAAAACCCATACAAAAGTTTCTAGACTTCAATGCAAAACCGGAACTACTAAAAGAGTAAGTACAAAAAGTATACAACAAGATCAAGAGCCCACAGAGCAAAAAAGGTGGACGTACCACAAAAGAAAGCATGCTTTATAGAGTTTTAAGTACAGCTTGATAAGCTTGACTATAAACAATATAGTCAGCTAACAACAGCTTGGAAATGCATTTAAAAGATAAAACAGATACAAAAAATCCTGTGTGCCCAAAAATATTTTAGTACAAGGGCGGAGTGAGTCTGGTAAAAATGAAACAAAGAATATAATTTTTATCAAAAAAACATTTTATTTTTCAACGTAGTCGACTTTTAGCTTAATACACTTAGTCACAAATAATACGATTTCTCCAACCCAAAACCAAAATACGCGTTTGTTGCATCAATGATCTTCTCATTGGAGCCGAATCTCTTTCCGCCGAGCTATTTATTCAAGTTCGGAAATAGTCGGAGGCTAAGTCTGGAAAATATGGCGGATGTGAAAGCAATTCGAAGCGTAATTTATTGATTTTGGAAATGGCAACTACTCACGTGTGCACACGTGCATGATCTTAATAGAAGAGAACTTTTTTCTTTGCCAAATGCTGTTGTTTTTCTTTCAAAACGTTGAAACGGTCCAATAAGTTGCAGCATTATTTGCCGTTGACTGTTTTTCTCTTTTAGAGGTAATCTATGTAGATTATGCAGCGTGCATCCCAAAAAACTGTAGCCGATAAAGCCGCATAAGCCTTCTTCGGCGCAGATTCGCCAGTAGAAATCCACTATTTATACTGATCCTTGGTCTCTGGTGTATAGTGATGGATCCATGTTTTATCCACAGTGATTAAACGACGCAAAAAATTCTTTTTATTGTGCGTTTTTGGTCGATTGTAAGCAAACGCAACACCCATCGCGCGTTTAGCTTTTTCATATTTAAATGCTCGTGCAATGTATTGCAAACTCGTTTATCTGAGATGCCTACTATCTCAGCAATCTCGCGCACTTTCACTCTGCGGTCTTGCAATACCGTATCATGGATTTTGTCAACTATTTCTGGTGTGGTGACTTCATTTAAGCGTCCTGAACGTTCGGCATCAATTGTGCTTGTACGACCACAACGAAAATCAGTAAATCAGTTGGGAATCATTTTAGTCGATGGTAAAGAGTCCCCATAATATTTATCAAGCTTTGTTTGGGTTTGCGTAATGGTATTCCACACAAAAAATAATGTTTGCAAAAATACGATAAGTTGTCTGGTTTCAATAGCTGTCAAAACTGAACTAAATGACAAATCTATCTGAAAATTTTAATTTGGCCTAGTGACAGAGTGACAAATGACATCTGGGATTTGCGATGGTGGTGCTCTCTGTGGCAATTTTACCAGACTTCTCACTCCGCCTTCGTGCTTAAGAAGGCCTCGGAAGTTTGCTTCTTATTTTTTGCAAAATGTATCTCTAAGAACATTGACCCTCTTAAAAAAGTAGAGTCCTTTTGTTCTAAAATTAACTTGTAATATGTGATAACCTAGTAAAAACTTTGATGCAAAGTAGGTAAACAATTTATTTATTTATTTATTTATTCAATTGCCTTTTTACCTTTCGGTGTCAGGCGTATACATTATTAGTTTGTGTAATATTTTCTCCATTTCTTCCTATCCTTGGCAATCTCTTTTATTTCTTCCCACGTGTTTCCTTTTCTTGTAGCTTCTTCCTTTATTGCTCTGTTCCATTCTTTTCTGGGTCTTCCTCTTTTTTGTTCTCCTGTTACTCTTGTCTCATAAATTTTCTTAGTATTTCTTTCTTCACTCATTCTTCTAATATGTCCATACCATCTCATTTGACCTTCAATAATTTTTTCTTGTATTGGTTTTATATTTAAATTTGTCCTATATGTCTCGTTCCTTATTTTATCTTTTCTTGTTTTGTTCTCAATCTTCCTAAGAAATCTCATCTCCATAGCATTTATTCTTTCTATTTGTTTTCCTGTCATCGTCCATGTTTCGCTACTATATGTTAATGTTGGTCTGATTACTTTTTTTACAATTTCTGTTTTTGTTGTTTTTGATATTTCTTTTTTGTTAAAGAAAGTATTTTTTAACATGTTATATATTTTTGCTGTTTTTCCTATTTTGTCCTCTATCTCTTTGTCTAGTTTTCCGTTGCTTTGTATTATTGTTCCTAAGTATCTGTATTGTTCGACCTGTTCTATTATTCTTCCTTTTATTCTTATTTCGTGATTCATTTTTTCTTTTGCAATTATCATGGTCTTTGTTTTTTCATAATTTATTTTCATGTTTATTTTCTTTAGTTGCTCCTCTATTATTTCCATGTTGTGTTGTAACTCTTCTTCGGTTTCAGCAATCACTGCCATATCGTCTGCAAATAGAAGTTCTGCTATTTTTGTTACTTCCATTTTCCAATATCCTATTTTTACCATTTTAATTTTTTTCTTTGCCTGTTTTATTGCCCTGTCTAGCACAATTGAGAAAAGCAATGCGCTTAACACACATCCTTGCTTCACACCTTTTTTCGTTTGGAATTTTTTTGATTCTTCGTTATTCATTCTGACTATGTTTTTGTTTTCTGTGTACATGTTTTTAATTACGTTTATTAATTTCTTCTCAATTCCTCTCTCTTCTAGTTCTTTCCATATGTCCTCTCTCTTGATCCTGTCGAAAGCTTTTTCAAGGTCAACAAAGCATACGTGCATTACTCTATTTTTTTTTAATCATTTTCTCACTTAATTGTCTTAATATAAATATTAGATCCTGTGTGCTTCTTCCTCTTCTAAATCCACATTGGCTGTCTTCTATTGTTCTATTTCTAGTTTGTCTCTCATTCTTTTTTCAATAATTCTTGTGAATATTTTGCTTGGTATGCTTGTTAGTGTGATTCCTCTATAGTTTTCACATTTCCTTTTATCGCCTTTTTTATGTATGGGTAGAATAATTCCTTTATTCCATTCCTTTGGGGTTTTCCCATTCCTCATTATGTCGTTTATTAATTCCGTTATTTGTGTAATTCCCTCATCTCCCATGTATTTCATCATTTCCGGCGTTATTTCATCTATTCCCGGTGCCTTTCCGTTTTTTATTTTCTTAATTGCTTCTATTACTTCGTTTTTTTTAATTTCTTCTATTTCTTCCGTTCTTCTGTCCTGTAGCAATTCTTCATCTTCTATTGTTTTGTTTTCTTCTGCTTCTTGTTCTGTTAGTTCTTGGAAGTATTGCCTCCATCTTTCCATTATCTTATCTTCTTCCGTTATTATTTTACCATTTTTGTCTTTTATGTTCATCATATTGTATTCTTTTTTTTGTTTTAGATGTTTTAACGTTCCGTAAAATAGTTTTTGGTTTCGGTTGAAATTTTCATTCATTTCTTTTCCAAATTTTGTCCATGATTTTATCTTTGCTTCTTTTATTATTTTCTTTGTATTATTTCTTTTTTCTTTGTATTTTTCGTAATCTTCTATTTCCGTTGTTTGTAAGTATCTTTTCCATTTTTCTTTTTTGTCCCTTATCTCTTTTTTGACTTCTTCTGTCCACCAATTAGTTTTTTAGTATCTTTGTTCACTATTTTTGCTGATCCACAGCTTTCTTCTGCAGCTTCTAGAATAATTTGTTTAAAAATTTCCCATTTTCCTTCTATGGACGTTCTTTTTTCTTTCTCTCTGAATTTTTTTTGTAGTATCTCTTGGTATGCCACTTGTATTTGTTCTTCTTTTAGTTTGTATGTTTTTATTTTTATCTTAACTTTTTTCCTTCTTTTGTCTGGTTTAAGTTTTGCTTTCCATTTCATATCCATTCGTAGTAAATGATGATCGCTTCCTATTTCCGCCTGTCTTGTTACTTTTACATTCTTTATCTTGTTCCAGTTCTTTCTGTTAACTAGGTAGTAGTCAATTATTGATTTCTCGTTTCTGGTTGGTTGTGTTCTTGTGTATTTGTGAACTTCCCTGTGTTTATAACTAAAAAATTGTTTTCAATGCATAGTTGAATAATTCTTTCTCCGTTGTTGTTTCTAATTTCTTCTCCTTCTTTTCCCATAGCCTCTTCTATTCCGTTGTTTTGATTTCCTACTAAACAATATGCATTAAAAAAAACCTCAGATTGTATTGTAAAATCTACAACAAATTTGTTATGTTATAATTCTAATAAAAATCTACAACAAATTTGTTATGTTATAATTCTAAAAAACTGATTTTTCATACTAATAAATCTGTGGTAAAGACTTTTAATTTGTATTTAAAATCAATAGATTCTTCTAATGTAAATAGATTTATTTATAACTAAACACATTGATGCCATTAGAAGTAGGTAGGTAACAACCAAATAAACCAACAAATCAATCGGATAAAAAACCTTAATCATCTCTAGCCAACAACTTCAAAGTCAGTTCTCAACCAAGATATATTTTCACCGGTTATTTTACTATCGCAAACGTAAAAAATAACTAAAAAAATGTTTTGGATTATCGTCACCGCTGTCCTATTCAAAAACATCTTAGCACAAAACATAAATCCACTTCTGCAACAATAAAACCACATTTTTTTTTATGTTATAGTAAGAACCGCTAGCCAAAAATCTTTTAACTTTCTTTTTAAACTTTTAATATTTTAAGATCTGTTAGCAGAATGTTATAGACATAGTTTGTAGCACATAACGCTTTGTTCCGTGCTTGATAATAAATATATTATTTGCTTATAGTAAATACATACAAGCACATATACTTTATAAATATAAACACAGCAAACAAATATAATATTCTCTTTAAGGGGGGAGAATAGTTGCGTTATTATAAGAGTTCACAGCATCAAACTCGGCAAGAAAACCTATGAATAAAAATAAATAAAACTGTCACACATTAAGAAGAAAATCCAATTCCAATTCAATTGTCGTTTCTTTACATTTAATTTTTAAAAAGTGGACCTTTTATTTTGATCTTCATTATTTTTTTACTCGTTAAATTTAACTGCAAATCTTTAACCCAAAGAATGAAGGCATATAATATTGTATGTAGTTCAACATATAAAATAAATGAAGACTGTTATATACAATATTTAAAAAAAAAAAGGTTCGCCGATATTTTCGTTGATGCGATAGGATATCAGTATATAATGTTCGCTAATAATATTTTTCCATAACAATACTACTAACTACTAAACCCGGCAATTCTCTAGCGTTACAAGCATCGCTACAAGATTTTGTAAAGTTCAAATCTCTCTCCATTTTGATATTTTATGTGTTTATCTATCTTGTGCCTGCCCATCTCCATTTGAAACTTTTTTTTTTCGATGTCAATGTTCCTTATTCGGTGTCTAAGAGATTTTCCTAGCATGGCTCGCTCTTAAAAAGCTTAGATTTTCTGCAAAGTTTTTTGTTTGCAACATTTCTATTGTTGTGTTGCCAATGGATGCATTTTGATGGTTATTACTTCTATATAGGTTCATTTTTAACCCTACTCGTTACTCAACTTAATCGTAATATATTGACCCAATATGTTGTCGATATAGCCTCTTTTACATGTATGTGGTGTTGGTCGTTAGTTATACTCAAATTATAACAAGATTAACATAATATCCAGACCATGAATTTGCCTCTAGTTTACTAAGCCAACACTTTCATAGTTTTCGATTGACTTGCAAATGAGGCAACTGCAACAAACTATATTTGAGTAGATATTGCCGCAAGCAGAAGTCAAACTCTACATGCTAGCTGTCGCGTTTGAATACTCAAGCTTTTTTTTTTTTTTTGACGTAGTGAGGTGTTGGCCTCAACAAGTGGCCCTTAAGAATGACTTACGCATGGCAATACATTCCGGTTTTCTTCTCTGCGTAAATCCTGTTGTTATATGTCCTTGTCAAACTAGTCTAGATTTGGCAGTAGTTCGAGGTAGACTGGTTATTGCCTCGCGGGTTTTCACACAGAATCTGTGGCACGCATGCTGTCCCCGGCCCTTCTCTCTCTCCTTATAGCCCCTACCTTTTTTCTGTCTCTTTTGTCTCTTTGTCTTTTTTTTTTTAGTTTTAATATTTTACTCAGGCTATGAGTTGAATAAGCTAGTAGTATCATATGCAGTTCATGGCAGATAAAAGAAGGCTAATTGGAAGCCCAATAGAAGACAAAAAAATCAATCTTTCTAACCTAACACTAGTCAAGACTGACAAATCATAGGCAAATCAATACTGATGCGCAAGCACATACAAGACATGGGTGCCTACGTTAAAGTAAATTAAATACGTTTGACAAAAACTTCAATTCCAAATTATTCGACTGTGGAAAACCGGTAAAAACAGATTTAAAACCATCTTTACCATATTGTTTTAAACGTACAAATTAAGCAACGTGTTATATAGCAAATTAAGTAAAATCATTAAAAAACCTCCCACAAAATGTTTATTATTCAATTGCCTCACTGATAAACCTTTATCTTGTACATATACATAACATTTATGGCAATAAATAAAACTTTCAACAAAAGCTGAAACTAGCTGCTAATAAGCAATCAACATTTGTCCCAATAATTAGTCTCACTAGAAGCAAACGACACCACCCAGCTAAACTAGGATAAAGTTTGACACCATAGTACCCGTAAGCTCAAAATAATTCTAAACCTTTAAAATAATAAACCAATTTGGAGATTTTTTAATTGTTTATATCCGTTTTAGTTATATTCAATATTTTACTACTAGATATAATTGTGTTAGATAAAAATGGCAATAATTTCAACTTAAACTTTTAGTTTCTTATGCCCTTATAAAATTATTAACATTTTTGACCTTTCTCGTGAATAGTAAATCAATTTCAATTTATTATAAATATGATGAATAGGTATGATAAATAGATATGATTACATTTTCATTGCTTTTCCGTTACGGAGATTGTAGAAGGCCAGCATATGAAAAGATTAGATGATTTGTCTATAAATCATCAAGTAAATTCAGTAATCAAAATAAATAAATTTGGAAAATCAATTTTCAAATTAAATTCGATGGTAATTCCTACGGAATATTTCTTGTTTGCATATTACTTTAGTTTCAAACAATTTTGTTAATTAGAAATGCATTTGTTATAGTACTATTAGTTCTACATCAATAGTGATGAAGTAAAGTAATTAGAAAAAATCTTGTTTGGTTCTACCTTTTACACTATTTAATGCATGCAATTAACATGTACGCTTTACTTTAGTTGAATGTGTTAACTAGCTTTGCTCATATTACAGAAATAAAAAACAATTTAAGATCTCATTATCTTGGTTATACTGGCGCCATGTATTAAATAAGTACAGAAATTCATGGTCTGCAACTAAATAATATAATTAGCAACGCATTTATCATTCTGCATATAATTGACACACATCAATATTAACAATAAAGAACTTTATGGTCAATCTAATTGGCTATAGTGTTAGCATATAAATAACGCTATATTACAAATAATCATAAAAGCTTGTAAAATTAATTAAAATTTATAAAGCTTCCATTAAGTATAGTGATAAAATTTTGCACCCACATGAGATGAAATAAATTATCAATCATTCTCAAAATGATTATTTTAAACTAAGTTTATTTCGCTATTTTCCAGCCTGCAGATTAAATTAGGCTTGATATGGGTGCATTAAATTTACTATTATCTGCACCTATACATAACCATTAACATAAAATTCCAAGTTAAAAGACAATTCCTTTGTTTGTAATAGAATTGAGATCAAACATTTATGCAAGAAATAATTATTTTCCTAAAATTGTAAATAAATAATATTACGTATTTAGAATTAACCTACAATGAGATTATTATCAACATCACGTTGTATAATGTTTAAAAGTCTTAAATGGACCGTATGATTAAAATAAACGTCTTCAAATTGCAAAATATTCTGTAAATAGAAATATTCAACAATTCAGGATGCACTGAGTCAGCGCAACGATATCGTTTAATTCAAATTTGGATACGATTAACATTCTTTTAATTTAACATGGTTGTTAAGACCAACCTTTTCGTTCTAATTATAAATTTATGGCTGCAATAGAACAAGGTGTTACTTACACCACTGTAATTAAATTTCTGACCAATTTAGGATCATTTGGGTAACCATTTAAGTATTCATTTATATCGTTATAACAGCTGCTAAACACAATTTTCATAATTGTACTTGTAAAAGTAGCATGGTGAAGATGATAGACAAAGCCGACTAACAAAAGACCATACTCGATTTATTATTTATTATATAATTTAATTTGATTAATGCAATAAAAATATTAATATTGAAATTGATATGTTTTATTTTATTTTATAATAATTTTGCAATAATATAAATTGATTTTAAACGTGTTCATATTAATTCCAAGAAAGAAAGTAGCAGTTCTTAAATACATATATAAATGGCAAAAAACACTGATTTTATAACTGTTTCGTACATTCTCACCACAATTATTTTTTTAAATTTCATATTTTGCTTGCTTTTTGCTACTTTAACAAAACACACTTGACAATTAATTTTAAAATAACGTCAGGAAAAGAGTAGCAATTTAAATTATAAAATACTGGCTGTTAATGAAACCAGCTTTAGGATTCCAACTATAAAAATATAATCTTATCTTGATTAGCAGTTGCCGTTTTTTATAAATACAAAAATAGTTTACTAAAATATATTATTGTTAGCTTAATAAAAATCTACATCTAGAAATTTTGCCATAAATTTAAGGAATCCAACCTGAATTTTTAAGTTATTTAACGTGCACACATCACAACACATTTCTTCTTGAGAGTATACCGATGGCTACCCTGATTTCCAATATTGTAGTAAACACAGCTACTATCGGCTATATCCAATTATTATTTGACTAAAATACTCTGAACAAATATAGTTTAATTTGTTCTGAACGTACTGGTAAAAAAATAAACTAATTATATCTGAAAATAGGAATTACGCCAAAGTAGCTGTTTTCACTACAATACTGGAATTCAAGTAATTCGGTATGCTCTGAACCAGAAAAACTAACCCTCCAAATAAGAGACCCAAAAAAAGTATTTGGAATTCACTATAAATAAAGATCATGGCTTACAATACATTTCTTCAAAACTCAAAAAACCATAGAAAAAACTTGTAAAAACTGTATTATTTAATTAAAATGTCAGAGTTAAAATAAAGTTTAATTTTTCTTCTACTTTTGAATTCAAATTAAAAAGTACCTGCCATCGATGTAATAGAGCATATTTTAATCGTTTAATTTTTTTTTAACTTAATTTTGTTTTACTTTGCATCATTCAATTTAAATATTTCCTAAAACGCACATTTTTAAATAATTAAATCTTTGGCTTTTACTTAAAATTAAACCATTTAATAAAAATCTCCATAATTATCTTAAATTAAAGCCGTCTGACACGAGACTGATTTCAATACTAATACAATTATTTTGAGCGCAAAAAATGTTCTAATTTCTTGAATTAAACATATAAATCCCTTAATATATGTCGACAAGAACACTGGATTGTAAAATTAGATTTTTTTAATATTTAACATATAAAACTTATCCCAGTATTAAAAAAAAAACGGACAAATAGATCATAGTACCTGCCTAAAACATCCCATCAAAAAACCGCTTCTCCTTTTATAAAAACAAAAACAAGTCGAGCACATTCGAGCTAACTTAATACGTAATATGTAATGAATTCATAAATTGGACTAGAATATTTATTCATTTTCATTAAGAATTGAAAGTAAATAAATCGATTATTCCTTTTCCTGTTGCTTCTATTTTTACTACACTCGTAGTAATAAATGATGTGCATATGTAATTTATTAACTGATTAAACTACTTAATCAAGTGTAAATATTAGTGCAGCAATTTATTTATCAGTTTTTATTCGTCGTATGCAATAATTTTTCACACCCTATGATCAATATGTCAATTATAAGAAACTCATTTCAAATAACCATGCATCATACATTACCATCTATCATACCTAATGCACGTTATTACACCTGCTTTCAATTAAATAAAATCATCCTTACATCTATAAAGGATAAAATGAAGAGATAATCTGTATTTTTCCACCTTCATCTCCCACCACATTACTAAAATTAAAATTTTAATTAATTTTCCGCGATTAAAATACCAACTTTTTAATTATATTTGCAGATTTAATTAAAAGCAGACAATACCCGGCCACATTCCGTGCGTTAAATGTTAATTAATAAGTTTTATTTATTTGCGTTCGAGTGAGCGACGATTAATTTCCATGGATGCAATCAGCGGACCCATTGTGGGGCAAGGCAGACGATATTAGTTGTTGTTAATTGCCGTGCGGTTCAATATTTATTTATCCTCTCGATTATATGAGTGTGCGTGCTTAATTGCGCCTATAATCGATCGAAGACGAGATGGATAGAAAAAGGCTGCTGCGCTATCCATCCGGTGCGAAATACAAAACTATTTTGATGGAATGTGATGTTGTTTTAAATAATTGTATAGTAATTATAGTTCAAAACTATTTCTTTATAAAATCTAATTATAATATTGTATGCATTTAATTTGATGCAGGGCTTAATTGAGATGTAAAATTTTTATTATTAATTCTCAGCGAACATTACAGATCAATTAGTTCTCAAAATTTAAATAGAACTTCCGTTAATATTACACGGTTTTTAATTATGCACTAACCGTGTGGCTGATATTTGATATCTTTGTAGCTAGGTAGGATTTTATAAAATAAGTTATTGATGCGGCAAATTAATTATTAATCAATTCAATATTTTATTGTTGATTATTTTAAATGCAGTTAGCACATCCAATAGTAAAGGTAATGACGAATAATAATAATAGTAGTGAATGTATTTATCAACGAAAGTTTTGTCTAGTATGACAAATCATTAATTTATTTCTAAAATTAATATAACGTAACCAGAACAGCAATTACCAAGAAAGTGTAACTAAAAAGATAAGCATGATAGTTATTATATCATGCAATATTATAATACATCTTTCCGCATAAAATAAATTTGCAATAATCTTAATATTCAAACTATACATAATATTCCTTCACTCAATGGTAGTACGTTATTACATAATATTGATAAGACATGAAAAGACTAAATAATAAATAAATATAGCATGCTTGGAGAGCTGAAAAAGATTGTTATTCGCACACTGGCAGTTGAGACCTTGGGGTTGTGTGATAGCACTATGCCAGACAGTTAAGGCCTTATACTTAATGACCAAAAGCATGTTGTGCAGCACAATAACTGCAAAAGATTGTTAAGCTTACAAGGGCCAGTTAAGCCTTAAAGTTGTATGCAAAGTTGTATACCTTAGGGTTGTCTTAATTAAGTGTCTAGTATTATGGTATACTATGTATTGATGTTATGATGGGAATTCTGGCATCACGACCTATTGAATCCTATGCTAAAAAAAGATTTTGTTTGCTGCTAATTTAAAAAAATATAAAAAAAATTATTTGTAAAAATATGAAATTGAATTTTTTTCCCAAAGACACGTAAAACATTTTGAACTTTCCAAATCTCTTCTAAAAAATAATTTTCATCTTTGTTCCTGTCAACACAAGAGAAGAAAGTAATTTTGTTTTTCAATTTTTTTTTAAACCGCTGCTATTTTTAGAAAAGCTGTTTTTTTGTTAACAACGCCTTTTTTTAATCAATTGCGACTAGATGTTGATAATAAATAATTTTTTAATGTTTTTTTTTTTAGATTCCTTTGGTTCCGATACACCCTATAATGTACTTATTTATTTAAAATCTACCATTAAACTTTTTCAAAAACTCATTCAGGTACTTTCAAAATCATCCATGTTTGCGTTTATTTTTTAACCATTTCTAAGACCGGTCGAGATGAGACATAAATATTTTTGAATTCTACCACTCTTTAACTGCAACTTGCAACAAAGCACAGATTTTTCAAAAACGGCGTGATAACTTTTTCCAAAAAAACGTAGATTTGCAAACTGGAGTAATTTTGATCTCAAGACGGTCGGATTATTAACCAAACAAATCCTTGTAAAAAGCTTTTTCTTATATCTGACTCCCAATTTTTGTTCAGTAACGTCACAGTTTTTTCAATTCATTAACCATCAACCCCTAATTTACATTTTACGTAAAAAATAAATACCTGTTTATCGAAAATCCTTATTAGTTCTCAGAGCTTAAGCCTGACAAAATTATGATTTTGTTTTTCAGCAGTGGCGTAAAAAATTAACGCTTTTGGCCATTTCTGAGCCACTGGTTAACCCGGACACGGGACAAAATGTGCTTAATCTCAAATAAAAAATTCCGTCCTTGCGCTTCCAATTTTTATTTGTATAATTTTAAATATCTGCAGAAATAAACCAGTGACGGTTCGTAAAAGGTAAAAAGAGCGATTTTTAGCTCAAAAACTGTTTTGCATCTCTTCTAGAGTCCCAAAATTAGAAGTTTTGCCCACAAACCACCTTTATGATTTCTTTTAAGTTGTACAATTTGTTGGTATGAAAAGACCATAAAAACATTTTTTTTTCAAATTTATGTCCAAAATTAATCAAAAATGTAATTTTCATCAAAATCGGCAATGATAAAAATACACCCTTAAATTGCCATAAATGTTTTCAATAAATTTTCATCTTTTTGCACTAAAAAAATCATAACTTGAGATCGGTTAGTAGTAGAGACAAAATTCATTATGTATGAAATATTAAAATTGCGGCCAAATATCATTACTATAAACTCTATTATATATTTTATATTTTCTATTTTTATTTTATAAAATCCTTTTATATTATTCATATTATTGAATTAATGATTTTATTTTATTTATTTATTTTATTTTATTTTTACATACATGTTTCGATGAGTTATCATCATTTTCAATGTATTTATATTATATAATATTTCAAACTGATTGAAATTATTATATATATTTAATTAAAATAATACGACAGTTTAAAAAGAAAATCTCTAATTTAGTTGAACTTTTTCAAAAACTTTCTTTCTTTATTTTTGACCCATTTCTAAGAAAGGTCGAGATAGAACATATAGATTTTTTTAATTCTACCACTCTTTAACTGCAATTAACGAACAAGCACGGATTAAAAAAAATCAAAAGCACTGTAATTTTTTTTTTCCAAAAATGACTTGCAATAACTTGAGTAACTTTGATCCCTAGCCAGTGGAAATTAAACCAAACAATTCCTTTTAAAAGTTCTTTTTATAAACCTAATTTTTGTCCAGTAGCGTCACAATTTTTTTTCAATTCAAAGTCAAAAATAGTGTTTTTTAAGGCAAATTAGTACCACTAATTTTCATTTTACGTAAAAATTTAATACTTGTTCATCGAAAGCCCTCATCGGACCTCAAAGCATGAACCTTTTTTTTAAAATTTAAACCTTTGTTTTTCAGCAGTGGCGTCCCAAAACCTAAGTAAAAAAGTTTACAAAAAACTAAGAAACCCATTTGCTGTATAAAAAATTAAATCAATTTTCTTAATACTCCAATTTAAAAAATAACTCTTTGCTCAAAAAAGATTTAAGCTAAGAGATGTCAAACACCCAAAACTTTTAATTAATAATTGTATTTTAAGCATATCCCGGTATTGTTTCCTTTTACCTTATAACCAATTAATAGAATCTTCTCCGTTGAGTAAAAGATAGCTTTTATAATCCCACTGCATAGAATCTTGTTTTGTCAGTGGGTTCTAGTGATACATACAAGACTCATTACTAATTTAATAATTATCTGAAGACATGTCAGTTAAATTTTTGCAAAAACAAGTTTTCTAGAAAATTTTTGTTGAGACCCCAAAAATAAAAAAAAAACTTTAATCATCCGCAAATCTTCAAGTAAAATCTTAAAAATACGAATGTTTGCAACAAACCCATTTGCCGTATAAAAAACACATTTTTTGGGATTGATTGTTGGGCGCGCTAACGGATATTGAATTATAGATTGGATTTTTAATAAAAATTTCTCAGAATTGTATCCTTTTGATTTATACTAAATTAATCCGTGTAGAAAAGTAGCGCAGTAGTCTAAGCATCCAACTTCTGCACCAAAGATCGTGAGCAAACATCACAACTAAAATCATTTCAAACGTATATACGCTCTCCTACTCCCCAACCCGCCTTGTCAGCATAGGCTTTTATAACTAAGATCCTTCTCTGATCCTGAGTAGATAAATAATCTCTCTAGTGGTTCGGAATCCGCTCAAAACTGTAGGTAATGTAAATTGCCAGCATTATGAGTATACGACAAATAGAATCCCTTCCGCGTCCAGAAAACTATAGCCGTCACGTTTTACGCAAAGAATTGTCTTTGTCTTGATAGGCAGAGAAGTAGAGAAAAATCCATATAAATAGATCGCACACACTTTCGTTTTGATAGTAAGTCCTAGTGGTATATGGGCAATTCCATTTTAAACGGACCAGAGCAGGGGAGGAAGTGCATTGAGAAACTTGGTTTAGTTTTTTTTTTCAGTTTCTATAACTTATTAGTAGTCTTTTGATCGGTTTATGAGGGTATAAAACCCTTAAAAACATATTCTACAATTTTTTTGTCGTTTTTTAACTTAATCGCATTTTTTGTTTAAAAATCGCAAATTTAAAATTAAAAAAAAATTATTTTTGAAGTTATCGTATTTTGATGTAAATTAATTGGAAAATATAAATTTGTTCTATGTATTTGGGTTTTAAGAGACTAAAACTCAAAAAATCTGCAAAGTATTCAACATAAACTCTTACAAATACACGTTTACCGCGCTCAGAGGAACAATACACTAAATATTATTAAAAAATTGATTTCTGGGGACAATTTTACATAATAAATAGTCAGTGTTGTGCTCATCGGCAAATTTTCAGGCAAAGAAAGACGTTAAAAATTAATTAGTTTTTCATATTCACAAAAAATATTATAAACACACCAGGGTGTGGTTTAAAACTTTTTTGGTAAGCGCCGTGCAGATTTATGTTTGAATGCCAAAAACAATAATAATCTCAAATTTTGGCGCCGATAGATCGAGTCTAAATTGGTGCCGCAAGCTCAAAAATGATCAAACAAAGAGTAAATTTAGCCCAAAATTGGTTTAAGCGACAAAAGATGTCTTTGTTAAACTTCTAAAATGAGCTTAAAACAATAAAAATCAAATAATTAAAAAAAAAATATTTAAAAAATTTTAAGTAAAGAAAAAATGATGTACAAATTATTTATTTCTAGATAGGCTTTTCTACGCCAGATAAGCACGACACTGACTATTTTCCATGTAGAATTGTTTGCACAACTCAATTTTTTAATAATATTTGGGGTATAATCCCTCTGAAAACTGCTAAATGTGTATTTGCAAAAGTTTATATTAAAAAACAGGCCCCAAATACACAAAACAAATTTATATTTTCCAATTAATTTACATCCAAAATACGTTAACTTTAGCGGTTAAAAAAAATAAATAAAAAAATATTTTCGTTCGTAATTTTAAAAACCTAAAAATTATATCCGCAAATCTTTAAATAAAATACTTCTCTAGCAATGACTCTTTCATGCAGAGATCAGAATTTGCACCAAAATTTAGCTTGAAAATAGAACAAACTATTTTCGAAAGACAATGTCACCATTCATTGATGATTCTATTTTCAAATTTATAATGATACATTTTTTTACAAATGTAATGTAGAGACCTACCTAAGCTAACCTAATCTAACAATTGGTACAACAAAGTTTCATCAGTTAGTTAAATATATCAGAAGATTAAAAAAAATTCTTAACATAAAAACATAAAACAAAGTTGGGTGATTCATTTAGAGGTACTTTTTTCAGTAGGGGTTTTATGTTAAGTAAAGCCATCATGAAAAGAATTAGCCCGGCACAGCGTTTACAAATTATTCAGCTGTATTACAAAAATCAACGCTCCATGAGGAAAATGTTTTGTGCGGTTAGAGCAACTTATGGTTTACATAATCGGCCTACCAAACGCACAATTTGCTGTACCAAAAAAGATTTGAAACTCAATATTAATTATTAAAAAATACTAGACCAAATAGACCACATCTAGCACGCAGTAAAGAAAATATAGTGGCGGTAGCTGAGAGTGTACGCGTTGACAGTGATGAATTGATTTGACGCCATTCTCAACAGTTTAGCTTGTCGTATAAAACAAGTTGGCGTATTTCACGTAAGAATCTTAGTTTAAAAGCATACAAAATTTAACTCGTGCAAGAATTCAAGCCGGCCGACCTTAGAAATTGTCACCGTTTCAGGCTTTGGGCTCATGAAAAGCTTCAAGAAAATCTACTATTTTCAACCTAAATTTTGTTCAGCAATGAGGCCCATTTCTGGCTTAATAGTTAGTCAATAAGCAACATTGCTGTATTTGAGCTGAAGAGCAACCAGAAGAGATTCAAAAGCTGCTATTACATTCAAACAAAATAACGGTTTGAAGTGGTTTATGGGCTGGTGCAACATTTCTTTAAAATTGAAATGAATGGCGCCTGTTATCGCACAATGATAACAGACTATTTGCTGCCTAGAATTGAAACCGGTAATCTCGACAACATCCAAATAACAAGTAACGCCGTTTTGTTAGAACCAATTCTAACAAAACGGCGTTACTTGCTACATAGCCCATAAATCCATGGCTTTATTGCAAAAATGATTCGGTAAACAATAAATTTCACGACTCGGACCGGTGAATTGACCGCCTAGATTATGTAATATTGCATTTCTAGACTTTTTCTTTTGGGACTACGTATAGTCCAAAGTCTACATAGATAAGCCGACTACAATTGGGGAATTGAAAACCAACATTACTTCTGTCATTTGCCAAATACCACTAAAAATGCTTCTTCTGATTGAACCATGTTAGCCGTAGTTACAGCCAACATTTAAAAAATAAATGTACAAAATAGTTCTTTTGTATGATCATAAAGATTGCCCGACAAAAATGTTTTTTTGTTAAATTTTTGAATAAAAGTACCTCTAAATGGATCACCCTTCATATGTCAGTGTTTGCTTCCAGTATTCAAACTCATCTTTTAATAAAAAAAGAATAAAAAGTAAGAATTCAAAAGCGATAAATATAACATCCTCAACAACTCTAAGAACAAATGAACAAACAAAAAACCACCATATCAAGCAAAAGTAACTACATGATGACTAGAATCGAAAGATAAGTATATTTCATATTAAAAAATGCGCAATAGTAATTCCACTAAGGTTTTGAAAAGAACATTTTTTTTTAGATTTTTTGTACAAAAAAGTAGAAATTCACAAACTTGACAAACGTCTTCTAATAAAAATGTTTAATATTGTACTCTTAGTCTTCTCAGAACATTCTAAATCTTATAACTCTAGAGATTGTTTAGATTATGATAAGTTATTATTCCATTATTGGTACTCATTTTGTCACCAGAACTTTTAAACTGTTGGCAAAATACGCAATTAGCTGAAGTAGTTACAGCATTAACAACAATCTTCAAAAGTTCAATCCCAAATTACAACAAATTATAGTAGCTATTTCTTAATTGCTGCTGTTTAATTATAAGAAAAAAATGTATCTAGACCAATTAGTACCTACAGTTATAAGATAAAACTTACTTAAAAGTATGCATAATGTTTTTGATTGGCAAAACAGGGCATTATGTAAACATCATTTACCAACTTACAAAATAAAAAACACGCATTTAAAAAAATCAGTCACAAACTTACTTTCACCAATCTTGTGATTTATTTATTATAACTTTTATATAAATTAATTTTGAAAATAGAAAATCGTATCTCCAAACTAATTAAAACAATTTACAAAAATATACAACGACAAAGTAAAATTTATTATACTATCAATTTAGTATTAATAAATGTTTGAATTAATCGTATTACAGATATTGATTGCTGTGACAAATTGAAGTCTAAAAAGAAACAACATGCAATATAAAAGATTTGTATCGGCCAATTTCTTATAGATTCCAAGTGATTTGTTGCGCAAGGCGATGTCAGCTTCAATGCTTTAAGATTTTGTTTATCGTTTTCGGAGCAACGTTTCCGCCCATAAAACATCACACTTTTATCACGTACAATATATAGAAAAAAGTCTGCTTCAGTTGCTTCAGAAGATACAATATTTATAACTATTTATAAAAATATCGTATCTCTCTTTCTGTGTTATAAGCGACGTCGACATTTACAACATATATCTCGACAAATTATTTAGATTTAATAATGTGTGTAATAAAATAATAAACAAATTTACACTTTATGGTCATATATTATTCAAATAATCATAAACATATATTTAGATAAATTTATTCTATTATATCTTTTAGTTTCGAACTTCAAACCATCTTCAATTTATCTGAACTATAAATAATTCTCTTTTATACCAATAATTACTGAGTGAATGTAGTACACTTTTACTTACAATTAATAATATAAACATATCATACACTTAAGAATTTTTATTGTTCCAATCAAAGGAATCGATTTGTTCCGCGCAATTAGAAAACGTTATATCAATCAAACTTTATATCTCTGATAATTAAACTAAACATAAAATTAATTATTTTACTATTTAATTGCTCTATTACCTAGAGAAACTTAAATAACTGCATAGAAAATTATACCGTAAAACTCCATGTAATAATTACCATGAAATAATTCATACATCATAAAATGTACAAACATATTTATTTTAAAAAGATATTTGGTATTAATATATTATCCAGATCTTATACAGAAAGAAAGTCCTATAAAGAGCAATCATAAAATAAAGCAAGATTGGTTGAAATGTTGGTATGTGAATAACATATTATCAATATCATTTCTCTTTCCCAGAACATTGTCTAAAAATTTACTATGAAACCGGAGGCTTATTAACTTTAAATACCATAAATAATATTGATTTCAATTGACTTATATTTAGTAAATAGTGTAGAACAAATTAATCCTTGCTTGCTAACTATTATGTTAATGTAATTTTTGTAAAATTTGTACAATTGTACTTAAAATGTTTCTAGTGTAGATTTTAAATTAATTATAAAATTAAAAGAATAGAAAGAAGAATACTGTTATACTGTGAAATGTTTACAACAATAAAATTCTAATTAAGTAAATACAAAGTGTCAACAAACTCAAATGAAATAAAATTAATTAAGATTTCATTTAGGAACAACAGCTTTTGCCGACAAAAGTCCTTTCAATTTCAAGCAATAATAAAACTAATTTTATTATAGAATCTCCAAATATGTACAATAAAAATAATTCAAATAAAATAAAGAATTTCTATTACATGCAAATGTAAATTAATAAACAACAGAAGTGGGAGGTCTCTAATATCTGTATACTTCCTAATAATTTTATGATATTAATATTTGAGGTATTTTAATAATAAAATGCATTAATATTTTTATCTAGAAATATTAAATTGTCAATTTTGTTTCATGGAATTTTTATTAAAAATCACAATATTTCACAATTCATAATGGCAAAGTAGTACATAAACATGTAATGTAACTGCGTTTTTCTTTATTTTTATGGTTACTATACGCAGTAAAAATTTTATCGCCGTTCAGACATTAATTATTGTTGCAAATATTTATGTTGTTAGTCATGCTATAACCAAATTGAATAAGTATGCAATCACCTACTTTTTTTTAATTAAGACAAGGGGCGGTATACACACGCTTGACATAAAGTTAAACTAATCCTGAGTAAAAACTGAAATTTAAATATTGTTTTAAGTTGAAGTTGAGTTAGATCAGATTAAATTAAAAAATAATATACCGCATTTAACTCGATATTTAATAGCTACTTTGGTATTAAGTCCGAAGCAATCATTATAGAAGAAGGCTATAAATGTAGTTACCGCCCTTGCGATGTTATATTTTTAGTATTATAAATATCTTTGCACTGGTACCGTCTACCTGCTTAGTTTTTTGTCACATTTACAAAGAATGACAATGACGTTGACGTTTAATTATTAAATAACATAATATAACATTTTTGTTTGTTGTTGCCAATTTGCAATTTGTTTTTCAGGTGTAAATAACAAACATTATTGTTCTGATAGAACTGATTCTTCGGAATTGTACCATGCAGAGTCACACTCCTCCGATAACGGAATCAACAATGATTCCTCAACCATGTACGAATTTTGGTAGTAGTGAAGCTATTAGGTCTGTTCCAACATACGATTTGGACAGTTTTCAAACCGTTCAAACTATGCACACAAACAAATTACTGTAAATAAAAGGCACAGTTTGAACGGTTTGCAAACTGTCCAAATCGTATGTTGAAACAGACCTGTTATAGAAGTAAAAAACTGTTTCGGCTAGAAAAAGTTTCGGCAAAAAATACTGCAAACGGACCACATCGAGAGAAGTATCTGGTAAATTGCCAGAGCTATCACCTGCTGCATCCACTCGAACAGCTAAGAAGTAGACCCACAAAATAAAACAAACAATCAGAGGATACCACAATATACGCTATAACCAAGCAGCTTAGAAGTATAAGTAAAGCTTGTTACAACAATAAAAAAAATTAAAAAAGTTAAAAAGTTGTTAAAAAAGACTAAACACTGAGAATATACAAAAAACTGCATAAACTTCCTGTAGACACCATATAGAAAAAGGTAAAACGTTCCATAAGTATTATTTTGCAAAACTCTGTAATCTCTAACTTTGCTATTAAGAAATCACCAACACTTCTTTACAAAATGATGACAAAACCAAACATTACAAAATGTCCAACTCTCCCAACAAACAATGTAAAAAGCCTATACCAAAACCAGACTATGGCAAACGGAAAACTAGCTTTGTAGTAAGAGTACATTATCGTGTGACAATTGCAATCAACTTGTGCAGTATTTAGATTTGCTAAAAGCAAATGTCTCCTAAAGCATTTTGGCATGAGTTACACTCAATATTTGTTGCCTGGCCCGAAAAAACCTTGTTTCAAAAAATTTCAAGTTTCAAGTTTATTATAATCTGTCAATACTATCAAATTATAAGGTATGACGTCATCCACGTCAACTATCTGTTTCGGCCCTAACATGCAAACCAAAACGATTGGCCTCTAAACCATTTGCGGTATTTGATTGGCTGTAAACCAAGATTTTCCATAATAACGTCATACCTTAAAACCTTATAGTAGTAACAGATTATAATAAACTTCGCTTCTTCGTGCTACTAAAAGCTGCAGGTTGCTAAAGCCTATTTTTGGCCCTTCATACACTATATACTATAAAAGCCCGAGAGCTTCTAAATCGTCGTTTTGGCCCACATTTGATGTGCAAAACAGATTATTTCGGTAAAGCAGACAAAAAATATTTTCGATTGTAAAAAAGTTGTAAAAAATATTCTAGAAAAGAAGTTACAATCTTGAGAAAGATTGGCATATCTTAAAAAGTAGATTTATCTTAAAAATAAGAGGTTTTGTTAAATGATGCAGTGCAGTCCAATCCAGTGCTGTTCGGACAAAACTTTTTAAATTACTCTGGCATAACGTATATGTCTAGCGGCAGTTCTTTTAGAATATTAAAAAAAAGACCACATGCAAGAAAATCCACCAACAAAAGTGGCATAGAAACAGTTATGCCACCAAATACTATAGAATATATCTTCGCAAGTTTTAATGTAAAACGCCTGGTATTACAAATTCTTATTACTTACTTCTTTATAGTTTAATTTTTGTGTATGTTTGCTCATTAAATTTAATAAGTGATATTTTATGTAAATTGCTTCTCCACCTAATGTGAGGTACATACACTAGTGTTTCCGAGTACGCACCCTTCATCCGTGTTCAATTTGTGAGTGAGTTACTTCTTCTACTGTGACCCAACCACCCGCCCAAGTGTTAATCATCAAGAAATTCATTGTTTGTCCAATCTCTTGTGTCCTTAGATTTAGATATGAGAAAATTGTTCAACAATAAATCTCTTGATAACGAACGCTTGGATGGGTGGATGGAAACAAAAATTAATTTGTGGGCAAGTTACTTTTTTTACTGCAATCCTCCCACCCGAAGTATTAGTCATCAAAAAAACTATAGTTTGTCCAACCTCTTGTGCGTTTGGATTTAGATATGAAAAAACTGTTTAACAATAAATCTCTTAATAACAAACGCTGGGGTGGGTGAGTGGGATCAAAGTTTAATTTGTAAGCAAGTTACTTCTTCTACTGTGACCCACCCACCCGCCCAAGTGTTAGTCCTCAAAAAATCTATTGTTTGTCCAACCTCTTGTGTGCTTAGATTTAGATATAAGAAAATCGTTTACCATTAAATCTTTTGATAACTAACGCGTGGATGCGTGAAAACAAAGTTTAGTTTGTGAGCAAGTTACTTTTTCTACTGTGACTCACGCACCCGCCCAGGTGATAGTCATTAAAGGATTTATTGTTTGTCCCACCTTTTGTGTACTTGGACTAAGATATGAAAGAACTGTTTAACAATACATTTTTTGATAACAAACACTGGGGTGGGTAGGTAAGAACAAAGTTTAATTTGTGAGCGAGTTACTTCTTCTACTGTGTGAAGTAAAGTGTGAGTGAACCAGATACTAGGCCTCGCCAATATCTACAGCGCCTCCTTCTCTCTATTAACGGGTTCGGTAGTATATACACAAAAATGCGGCCATTTCTATAAAAATAAATTAGTCACTTAAAAGTTCAATAGTTATCTAATTCCTACGTTAACATATGCAATGATTATAAAACAATTTCTATAATTTTTGCTAAAATATTTAATAATGTTGTAGATTTGGGTATTTAAAGATTAAAATTATCAACAACAAAATTGGAGTATGCATGCCCAATAAATCACAACTTGAGTTATAAAACAATTAGGTTTAAAGTTGTAGAAACTGCCATTAAGCTCATTATGAGCTATATAATCAATAGAAAGTAAATAGTCTGGACCAATAGAACATACTCTGTGAGTAAAAAGATTTACTACGGAAAATTGTAAAAGTATTAAAACCTGTTGGTTCGGCGATGCATTAATAATCTTGAAAGTAATATTATTAGCGCAAACTTATTACTACACTATCCTGATTTAAAGTCCAAGCAGATAAAAGACCTTGTAGGAAAGCCAATAACATTGAATGAAGTTAAAACTAAGAATGTGACTTAAACAAAGTTTACATTTACTTCATTAAACATTTTTTACAAAAAGTAAAACCCCTTTTCTCCCTTTCCAACTGTAGAGAATGATACTATGTTAAAGAGTACCACAGTAGACAAATCATTCTACTAAAAAAAAAAAGATTGAAAAATTTAAAGACTGCTGTAGGTAGCATTTAGAAAAACTCTGATATCTACATCTTATCGTGTGAGAAAAAGTTTTGTGTTTGATAATTATTAATTAGAAATATCAACTACATTTTTAACAAATGGATTTCGATACACATATTTGCTACCTTAATGTAGTTAATTAGATTTTTTTTTGTAACTAAATTTATTTTTATATTAAATTATTTTCTCCCACTTGCTGCTATCGTTTTGGTATATACCACCTACTATTGTGTTTTTACAAATAAATAACTAACTATTCTATTCAATTCTTAAAACCAATTATTTAAAAATAAAAAACATCTTAAAAACTAAAAAAAAAAAATCGTTGTCAGTAGAAACTATAAATTAAAAAATATAAATGATCAACTGTTCGACCAAATTTATAAAAAAAATATGAAAAATTGCAAAATCTATTCTAAATAGGCGTCTTTCACACGCAAATTCAGCCGCCCAGATTCTGAATCCATATACGCATATATTTTAGTAATTTAGAATCGCTAAAGAAACTTAATTCAAGCATTCAGAACCGTAATACAAAATTCGTCACCCAAATACATCTAAAGGTCTCATTTAAACGTATGTATCACGTGAATTCGAGATTTTGAATCTGCTAGTGAAATAAGCCTAAAAACATAAAAATCCAGCTTTGTCATTAAAGAATCGAACCTTGGTTTTATACAAATTAAATAATATTAATCCAAGAACTTCTAGGTCCAACGACTCTGAGTGAGCCTAAATAGAAACATAAAAATCGAGAATTTTATTTTAACTGAAAAGACAGTCACGGATGTCACTGGGCTCAACAAATTTTCCACTAAAAGTGACCATAGAATGGTAAGGTCGACACTAAGGTTAAGTTAAATCTAATATGGGCAATTCCATTTCAAACGGACCAGAGCTAGGGTGCATTGAAAAACTTGCTTATGTATTTTTTTAGTTTCTATAACTTATTAGTAGTCCTTTGATCGGTATATGAGGGTATGAAACCCTTAAAAAAAATTGTACGATTTGTTTTTAGTTTTTTTTACGTCTTTTAACTTAATCGCATTTTTTGTTTAAAAACCGCAATATTAACTCAAAAACAATAAATTTACTAATGAAATCAATCGGAAATTTTCCGTAGAATCCAAGTCTGGAGCTATTTCAAGTTTTGCCCAGCCCACTGAAAACAAAAACATGGTTTTATGGCTATTGCGGCTTATAGACAAGGTATAGACCCCCTCCAGCTCTGGTCCCTTTAAAATGAAATTGCCCATATATTAAACAACAAAAAATGATAAAAAAATAACAAATGTAAGATAGAGCCCTCCAGTCAAGGATCATAAATACTCTGAAATAATAACTGAAGCTCTCAAACACTTTAATTCTAGAAATAACAGCGTAGATGTGATAAACAACAAAACAACCGACTACTACAAGCAATCAAAGACTTGTTTAATATTTGCTTACAAGCAAATAAAACTATAACAATACTTCTGCATAAAAAAGAAGATATAACAAAGCTTGACAACTATAGGCCCATTAGCCTCGTTTTCTCAAAAATGATTATTTGGAAGCTAAATTTGACTTCTATCAACCTAAAAAGCAAGTTGGGTTCAGATCAGGATTTGGCACAAACAATCACCTTAAAGCTTTTAATTGAAATACATAGATAACAATAAACCTCTAGTACTAGTTCATAGACTTCAAGATAGTAATCAATAAAGTTGAAATATCCACAATCCAAGCAGCCCTACATACCGACAAATTTAAAATCATATGAAGTGTTAGGCAAGAGAACACCATCTCCCTAAAACTTTTTGCAGCAGATTTAGAATACGTTTTTAAAATGTTTTTTGGGACAATATAAGATGGTAAATAAATAAATAATTTAAAATTTGCTGAGATATAATTTTGAGGGCAGACAATATAAAGGAAACAAAAACTATGTTAAAGAATCTTAAAGAAGCATCAAAAGTGTAGAACTCGAGATGAATATGACAAAGATCAAACTAATTACAAACCTTGTACTTAACAGGGCACTCACTATCTATTTACGGCAATAACTTAGAGCATAAATATATTAGCCATAAAATTTCGAAACGGTCGTGATGCCAAACTTGCAAAATCCAGAAAGGTTGAGTTGCATTAAGTAAACTGCGCAATATATTATAGAGAAAGTTACCAGTAGTCAAAAGTGAAAAGTTAACAAACAATGAATCTTAAAGGTAATAGCTTACAAAGCAAAGACTCTAAATAAAAAATCTGCTGATAAGTTAAACGTAGCGCAAAAAACAATGAAGCGAGCTATGCTTGGTATATCACTAAAAATCTGAATCACAAACAACATTATCCGATAAACCAAAAATATGTGACATAATCAAGAAGATCTAAATTGGAAATGGTCAGAACACCTTGCCAGATACACAAACGACTCTTTAAGTAGAAGTCCCAAAAGGCAGATGACCTAAAAAGATTTTGGAAGAGGCTTATATCCAGCAGATGTGAGTGGATGGGTAATAAAACCAAAACATAACCAAAAAATCAAGAAAGCAAGCAGAGACAAAATATCACAAAACACTATAAAAATCAACCGTAAAACATAGTCTTATTTTTCAGTACAGTAAATTGTTGAAATAACTGATGTTAATCTAACGCATTTGCAAAAAAAAATCAAAGATTTGATAAGTTCGGTAGATAATCGATTGTGTACTCAAAAAAACAATAAAAAATTTAATAGTGTTTCTTATACTAATGCCACAACTAATAACACAATAGACAATAACCTAGATGCTAAACAAATTATAGAAAAGATGACAATGAAAAAAAAAAAAAACAATAACTTCAAGAAACCCAATCTAATGAAACCAAAAAAGTAGCGTCCTACTATCTGATGTGACAACACACAACGATTGCAACTTTCGAATATGAAAAACAAATCTATAATCATCCTTACAACAGTAAGAAAATATTAAAACACTTCATTGATTTTCAATAAAAGTAAAGAACAATCTTTTATTTATAAAATGTTTGAATTAAATTCTAATGTTTAAATTTGACACACATTTTTATTAGAGTACAATGAATAAAACAATTACTAAGTTATTTTCGGTTTAATTTTTTATTTCATTATTAATACTAATCTAAAAGTTTAATGTGAATATAATAATTTATTTAAATTAATTCGGTTAATTTAACCACAGATCTGTAATAAATGGGAACTATTTTGATACACATTTTGCTGTATTTGCTTTGTTTTGATGCCCCACAATAAGTTTTGGTCTTGTACGTAAACTTTACAAACACTTTCCATAAAATATACAATTAAAATTATTAAATGATAATTTCTTTATATCTTCAAACCGAACCATTCAGGTATCATAATTTAAACATACCATTTTTATTAGTGTTTTATTAAATACAATAAATGTTAACAAAACCATAAAAAATAAATTAAACAAATCAACTTCGTTATAGTAAGACTAATACAATTAGCAGAAGCGCGAAAAAATCTATTCAATTTACATAATTGTTCGTATCAAATCAAATTTAGAAAACACGAATTCGAATATTTTAACATAATTATAATCCGAAGAGAATTTGCGTGACCGAGAGGAATTCAAGTCCTATTCTATATATAGTTTAACCTTCCTTTCCCTCATCAAATACCAACATATCGCCACTATCGTGCCATTTGTATGTTCGATATTCTCTGAATATTATGACACACCACAACACACCCAATCGAATATCAATCAACTGCTCGAAATGAACAGTGATGATCCCCTCACATATTAGAGTTGCATGAAATTGATCATTAAATTAATGGTTGGAGTTAATAGCTATTTGCATTGAATCAAGACGCAGTTTTTTCATAAAATACGTTAATACGTAAATACGTTTACTAACATTTGAAGTTTGATCAATTCAATTTTCATAAATTGTTAATTCTGATGTTGCCTTCATTGAATTTATACTTAATATAAAATATAACATGGCACATTTTAATCAGACACGAAATTGATTTATAGTTACTTAGATAATTTGATAAGCGTAAACCCCTTTAAAACATCAACCCCTACTCCACCCTTTAAAATCCACCGATAACGCCTACGTTCAATAGGGTAAATGTCCTGTAAATCCCGTTAATATGTTTTCAAGTTGATTTGCAAACTCCATATTTACGAATACATAGAAAGGACGAGGTTGGGTTGGGGTGCAAACCAATATACATTATTAGCCATTACCAGGAACTTTGTTATTAAGTGCTAAGTTACGTATCATTTTTTAAGGATTTTCAAAAGGTTAGTCCGCCTTGTTATTATGAATAGCTTTGGTTTAAACCTTTTTATAGTTTATTCAAAGATAATTTTAGGTTTAGTCTAATTCTTCTATATCATTATCAATTTCAAATGTATACTTAATTCTTATACAAAACTATTTATTACATGAAATTTATATCAAAATATTTAAGGAAGTTATTAACGGATTTAAATAATTTCTCTTTAATATAGATCTTTGTTATAAAATGTGTTTAAGAAATACATTATATCTCGGAAATCCTTTGAATTGCATCTTCAAAGCATTCCTCTACAAAGTAAAGAATTTCATGAACATTTTCCCATTTATATTATTATTATTCTTATATTAATGCCCGCATAACAAAAACATTTTAATTTGTCCATTAGCATCGAACTAGTCGCAATATCTTTAACTTTTAATGATAGCATTGATCGGAAAATCCAATAAGAAATAAAACTGGCGGCATTTAATATATGGAAGAAAATGTATAACAAGAATAAAAACCGGATTATTGACAGGATTTGTATTCATAGATAAGATTACGTTATCCTGCAGAATTCTTCAAGATCCTATAGCAAGTCGTCGGTGTAAAAGCTTTCCTTATCTGCTACTAATAATTAATCCGAAATACTCGATTAATAACAACTTGTCAGATACAGGGAATTCATAATCTGGTTACTTAACCGGATGTGATTTAATTAGGATTGTTATAATACGCAATAATAATAACTTTTGTTTGATTAATAAAATAAATGAATTATTAATAACATGCAATTATTAATTACCATTAGTCGTGTAATATCCAATATATTGAAGAAAAGCCCAGCGATGACACGATAAATGTTGCACATTTAACAAAAAATAAAATAAAAATAAAACAGCACTTTTATATTATATATTTCTTTCAATTTCACTGCAATCACGCACTAACGCCGCTTGTTTCACTTGTTTTAAAACTCGCGTCTCGAGGAGACGTAACGTATAACGGAACTGAAAGATCGAGCGACGACCGGCTCTCACAAGGATGAGGTTTACACTGACTTCGCCGAAGAGCAGGCACAACAGGATGACGCGCCATCCGCGCTTAGGAAACAAGAAATCCTGCACACCACGTGCAAAACAGCGAAACGCACGCGTGTAAAGAGCGCGGGGGCGGCTCTGCAGGAATGCACGCAGGACTACTACTGTATTTTCAGTCCTGCGACGCACGCAGTAAGAGATTGATGCATTGGGCCACTTCTGCTGTTTATTATTATAATTTTCAATTTACTCAGGGCCAATTTATATATTCGCGGTTTGTGATTACATTGCACGAGGTTGAAAGAATTTCATTTATATTAAGATTACGTATCCTTCATCTTTATTGCAGTGGGATAAGTAAATTGAATTCTCAATTGCTTTGAGACCGCCATGCCAAACTTATTTATTATTTATTACTTCTCATATTTTGTATAATCCAAGTGTGATACATGTAGTAGTAGCCAATTCAGGAAAGGCGTCCTAGAAATCACTCAATTACTTATCCTGTCTTATGCAGGTGTCGTCAGACATTATTTTTATAGCAAATAATTGATTAATTCTGAATATAAATGTTAAGTTTATAAATAATGTATTATTCATTCTGAAGTAAATTGTTGCCTTCTAAGGAATTTTATAATTTAAAAATATTCAATAGGATGATATATTGAACAATTTAACAACGATTCAACTTCAAGAATTTTTATGATTGTGACAATAGTTGCAATCTCTTGTACAACATGTTCCTATGCATTAGTAATTTTCACTATGCATCTTTAAAACTTTGAAATTGGAATAAGATTTAAAGGTCTTTAAAAACAATGACAATATAATTAACATTTTCACAAAGATGAATAAATTTTAGTTAGCACAATATATCTTCTAACTAAAATCAGCAATTTCACGAACTTATCAATAAATTTATTTAAAAATATTATGGTATAAAACTATTCAAACATTAAGATTATAAGAGTATTGTAACAAAATCAGCAAGTTTACAGCAACTCTTTATCGCTAAATATATTTTGATTATCAATTAACTTTTTCAATAGAACGTATAAAAAAAAATCATTTTATTTCAAAAACATTAGTGTAAATATGGTTGGAAATACTGTTACAATACAAGTACCTAAACATTTTTTTATTTCTTTATTTTTAATGTTTTTGTAGAAATTGTAATGTGTTGACTTACAATTTAAAGTTGTGGATTCAACATTTCATCAAACATTTAATAGAAAAACAATTATAAAAATATATTTAGAACTAAAGATGCTAAAGCTAATCGCATTTGCTATTTATTACCAAATTTTCAATAGTACAATACAAGTGAATAAGTATTACAAAAAAAACGCAAGCTTACACACAAGCTGGAGGCAAACAATAAAAATTTAAATACATTAAAAAAAACAAAATACAAAATTACATTAACAAGTGTGTGTTGATGCAAGCTTTTGATCCTGTTCAAAATCGTTTTCTTTAGTTCGGTTAGTAAAATTTGAAAAAACGCTGTCCAACAACGGAGAATAAGCAGATATCATTTTTGTTTATGGATTATGTCGCGAGTATAAATTAAAATTTACCGACAGAAGGCAACTTTCTTGTCGCGTATTTTCGGACGCATTTCGAAAGCTCCGTGAATTTGGAATTGGAAATCGTCGTAGTAGAGGTCCACATCAACAGCACACAGTGGCAGAAAAGAAACAAATAGTTGATGCAGTTCTTGATGAGCCAAGAGTCAGCATTAGGCAACTTTCCGCCCGTTTACAACTATCTAAAAATGTTGTCTGTAAAACCTTAAACAGAAAAATTATTTTCCCATATCATTATTAAAAAGTACAACCATTTGCATTTTCTCAATGGCCTTTTGAACGACATCAACAAGATGCTAACTTCTTTAGCTCAATATTGTAGAGCGATAAATCTATGTTCACAAAAGATGGCATTAACAATATACATAATAAGCATATTTGGTCATTAGGAAACCCGTACGCAGTTAGGGTACAAGTTTACCAACAAAGATTTTCAGTTAACACATAATGTGGGGTTTTTAATGAGCAACTATTGCCAATTCGAATCTGACCACCTTGTTTAAATGCTGGTTTATACGAAGAATTTTTCAAAAATCAAAAAATTAGCTGAATAACAATGTCTTTCTTGATTTACGTAACAGTAGTACTAGCAGGATATATCACCGGCTTCAAAACTCAACAGATTTTAAAGCAGTTTATCGTTATCTTTTAGTGCGTTGTCAAAGTTGCATCAACGCTCATGGTGACTATTTTGTGAACTTATTAAATATTCTTTGTTTGTTTGTTGTTACCATTGTTACAAATGTTTTTACTTAAATTCTGCTAAATAATTTTTTTTCTAAATAATGTGCGCTTTTTGATTTCAAAAAGAATGCAAAATAGATAAAAAAAATTATTTAGATTTTCTGTTTAAAATTAAAAAAAATGTACGTTTCATTTTTTGCTTCCAGTTAGGAAACACCCTGTATATTAGCGTTGATCCTCCACATACTTCTGCAGTTAACAATTAAACTCTGTATATCTCTAATATTGTTTAATTAATATATGCTAAGAAATAACCCGTAAAAAAAGAGTGCTGCATGTTCGAAGCAAACTAATAACAAATTATAGTTGCTTAATGTTATAAAACTTTATGAAGTAATCATCGAGTGTTGGCTTGGTCTACCGGTATTACTAACTGCTGATACTTGTTTGGCAGAAATCGTCTACCAGTTCATTTTTAAAATATAAACCAATAATCTACAAAAAAACCAAAAACATTTAAGTTTAACTACTCAAATTACAATATCTGCAACTGATAACATTTAAAAAAATCATTCTCTTGACCACTCAGTTGGTAGCAAATCTAGATTAAAGCAGAACACCAAATTCCTTTCATTAAGAGAAACATGATTTACAACCTTTTTTGAGCAAGACATTTGAGCATAACTATAAAAATATATTCTCTACTCTACACATCCAAAAAGATTGTACTATTTTAATATTTACAAAATCTTTTCCTATAGATTAGTTGCTTAAAGAACTTAACTCCAGCCTTCCAAAAATCTCCAAAACTAAGAGCATATGTAAGCTAAAAAATCCATAAAATTTTCCTTACCAGCATTAAATAATGTATCAACTCTTCATTTGCGTTTAACATAATCTAAAACATCTTGTAGTTCCACAAAAATTAATGCCTTGATCTAAATAAATTTTTATAAGCAACCTTTGTCAATTCAAAAACCAATCCAAAGCACCTTCAGTAAAAAAAAACTAGTTACACATTCTAAATGAATGTCTTTTTTAACTATACAAAAAAATAACGCCAAATACAATACAAACCCGCATAATCTAGCCCCACAATTACTAAACAACCTGGAAGGCTCTATACCAGCGGTTCCCAAACTCTTTTGGCCCACGGACCCCTTTTCATAGTCAAAACTTGTTTACTGACCCCCTTTCATAGTCAAAACTATCCCACGAACCTTGGGTGAAAACTACATAAATGCATAATAAAAAAATTAAAAATTTAACTTTAATGTCTTAAATAGTAAATGGTAACGTAAAAATAAATTATAAATAAAACATTTTGTTGAAGAAGTGTTTATTGAAATTATAACTATTGTTTTAAAATACAAAAAAAAAATGACTTGGATAAACCTGATGGGATGTTATGACTGTTATGAGTAGAGCTAAGACTTATATGCGTAAAAAACTGCAAAATAAGCGCATAAATAAGCATTAAAAATCATCAAAATAAGCATAAAAATAAACATAAAAAAAATTATTTTTTATATAAAACCCATTAAAAAATAATAACTTTTAATATAATAATAATAAACACAACAAAAGAAACAAAAGTAAAATTCAATAAATAATAATAATAGTTTGACAATAATAATAATTAACATAGTTTATTTTTAAAAGAATTAATAATAAAATTGTTTTTTCAAATTTTTTATTAAAAAGAATCTTTTTTGGCCAAAAAAGTCGGGCAATAATCGCTCATGCTCGAGTGAGGAGCATGAGTCATACATGACCATGACTATTTTAAAACGTTTATATATATACATTTTTTAATATATTTTATAACAAAATTTTTATGAAATCAAAAATTGCTTAAAATAGGCAGAAATATGCACAAAAATGTCGAAATAGGCAAAAGTACTTAAAATATGTATCAAATATGCATTTCAAATAATGAAACTCAAATAAAAATTCTTAAAATATGCATTAAATATGCATAAAAACTAAAATATGCATAAAACCAAAAATAGGCAAAATAAGCCAAAATAAGAAGGTGCCATTTGCTTCACTCTCTTATAATTCGTGGAGATATACATTCAAAATTGATATGCATATAATATTGGTAAAAATCATAACGCATATAAATCCTAGCTTTAGTTATGAGTGTATTTAAGTCCGACTCAATGTTTGTAAGTAGAAACCGTAAATCCGCACGAGTACTAATTTCTAGTCGGTTTTTTTTTTGTGACAAAGCTTATAACGGCACTAAATCCACGTTTTACCAAATAGGAAGACGGAAAAGCAATCAACAGCTTCTGTACAATAACTCATAATGCTTGATATAAAATTGGGATCTGTTTTTGTAACCAGATAATTCAATAAGTTGCTCCTGTATTCATTCATCTGCATTTGTGCTCTGAGTTTGACTACTTGCAAAAGGGTTCAACAGCCAGTCGGAAATATCCAAGTAAAGAATATCTTCAAATCTTTGGTTATAGTCCAAATGAAGCACCGTTAAGTGTTGACAATAAGCAAATCTTCATCTCTAATTTGCAATTTTGAAAGAGAAACTGAGAACATTCTCCTCTTCTTAAGTTTGGTTTGTATAGCAAAAGTTTTGCAACAAAAAAAGATATTATACTTTTAGTTTTAATTAAATTTAATGTGTCACACACAATGTGGCAAATAAATTAGTCATATAAACAATGTCATTTTTTGAGATATATAAATTGTGCCGCAAATCATTGTCTTTACTTTCCAGGAATTCCAACACTAAATCAAAGAGCGAATAGAAGCGATCCAAACATGTACTTTTAAATAACCAACGTACTTTTGTGTTAAGTAGTAAACGAATATAGTCATCATTTTCTAAACAATTTTTTAAATTTTATATTAAATCGGACGCGCGGACCCAGTGACGATGTTCAGGGACCCCTAAATTGATTTTTACTTTCCAAAGACTCCCTGAATGATCCAAGGGATCTCATAGGGTCCGTAGAAACTACTTTAAAAACCACTGCTTTATACGGTATGCTGGAAATGCTACCATTATTAGTTCGATAGTTTTTGATTTGAATCTATAACAATTCAAACAACAAAAAATACGTTGTCTAATTAAACTCCTAACTTTTTAAAACAATGACTAAACCAATATTGTACCGCTATGACCAAAAAACTAATACAATTGATCTATCAAAATGATTGCTCAACGACTTTTATTTGGAATCAAAAAAGTAAGGTGTGTTTTTTACTATTTGCAGAGTTTTTCTGTTAGATGATCATCGAGTGTTGGTTTAGTCCATCGGTATTACTAACTGCTGATACTTGTCTACCAGGAATCGTCATCCAATTTTTTTTTCAATATGTAACCCAATAATCCACAAAGATTGATATTATCCTAATATTGTAATATCCAAATTATCGCCATATTTCATTTTTATTAATTATTATTTTTAATCATAATTTGTAAAACTGTAATTTATTATTAAGATTTATTATTAAATTCAACACAAAAAAAAACTAAAAAAAAAATCCGTCTTATACTTTTTACTACAATCAAACAGTACCACCAATAAACTGACAACGCTTACTGCTACCTTTTTTTGTTTAGTTTACAAAATAAACCAAGCACTATGTAAAGTATATGTTAGTTATAGTTACTAGACTTATAAAATTGCTTTATGTCTATTAATCAAAATCTTGTATTCAAAATGATCACTTAGTCACTATTAAAAAAGCTAATACTTTATTTGAAACTGACTGTAAAAATAAATATTATCACAACTCCAAAAAAATACATACAATTTACTCATTATAGCTAAATTATCACACACAATATCGTGGATTAAATTTTGACTCCTGTCGGTATTCTACGTTTTTTTCTATGACTATTACGAAGGTTGATACAGTTTTTAGTAAAAGTGATTTTATCAGTTTTTGTTGGCATATTTTGTAAACAAAAGCTTCAATTTCTCTAAAAGCGATACAAATAAAGTCTCTGTATGCAGTAAAACTATAGTCTGCAAGTTTTAAAATGTAAACAGGTAAAATATGGTAAAGGTGCATACCATAAAACTGTACTTACTCTCGTCTAGCCAACATTGTTTAATTCTGTATAAGCGGACATCAACTCAATGCATAATAAATTAAAAAAAAAAAAAAACAAATTTGCTATTAAAGGTCTTCTTATACTGATATTATATTTATCTTTGTCGTGTCTTCATTAAGCAAAAGACTTATTGAGTATTTCGTTCCAGTTTTCCTAGTTTTTTTTTTGTTTATTCTATTTTAGACTTTGGTATTGTTTATAGCAGTTTTTGTTAAGGAATATATCTTCAACTTTGTTTTAGTTAATCGGTGCTTGCCAATGTTACATATTATATGCATCACACTTATTCAGCAAATGTAATAAAATTTCTTCCAAACATCTAAGACATTGTAGCAATAAAGACAAACCTCTGTTTTATTCTATGCATTACCTTGGGCGTCAAGAAGTTCAGCAGACGTGAATACCGTTTTAAATCGGAAAAAAAAAATATCTTTTGAAATCAGTTTATTGTACGCTTCTTTTATACAAACTCATTTATCCACCATCAATCAATACATTACATTCTAAACTCAAATTAAAAAAATATAGCAACAACTCATACAAGCTTGGAATGTCTGCAATGTCAAATATTATCAAACAAAACATTAACGACGTTCAATTGTGTGGCGCCAACAACAAACATTATTTCTATTCTAGCTAGGTACGTAAAGTACGTCAAAAATATTATAAAACTAACAACATTATTATTAAAAATTAATAAAAATATAAAAATTGTTGAGCGTCAAAAACAAGCTCAAAGTTTCTGCAACTATAAGTTTCAACTTATTCTTCTAACAGTTTTAATAAACTAAAAGAAACTATCAACGTTTTCTTTTTAATTTATTTTTTTTGCGCATTTTGTGGATGTGACACAACTTTTTTAGACAAATCAAGCAAAATTCTTATTTTGTTTTATAGATATAGTAAGCCAAAAAGTTCTTTAAACCTATTACAGAAAAGAGCTGAATGAGCATTTTTTAAATACACAAGTTAGTGCAAAAAGTATAAGCAGTCATAAATTGGTACATCATATCTGCTTCACGGCAACACTCTTTAAAAGCTTAGTATCAAACTCAGCGATAGTAATACCAAAAATTCTTAAGATTTAAGTTGAATAAAAAAATGAGTTGATTTCTAATTTTACTAAGAAAGAATCTTCTTTTTCTTTTTCTTCTTAGCCATTAGTTACTCCATTGTTAGATATAACCTTTCTTAATTTCCAGTCCTTATCCATTTTTTTTTGCTATAGCTTTGATGTCATTAATTCAACTCATTTGAATTCTTCACAAGCTCCAAACACCCCCATGTAAAAAGTAGAAGAACGCTTTCTAGATTTAGGTAATACAGAAAAAAATAAAAAACAATAGCCGCGGCAGATCACAACTAACGAACGCTGTCTGCAATTACAACAAGCGGCTGAAAACGGCAACTTTGGCCAAAATTAAAAATGCAGGGTTAACGAGACGTTTAAATTTTCAAATACTATTTCTTTTTTTTTTTATTTTAAAATGTAATATTTAAGATTACGTAATATGCCACAACAACATAAAAATATCTTTGAAACCACACTCTCTGAAACTATCACATTGAAGACTAGATATAAACTGTCTGTGAACATTGACTTTGAATATTTGTGGCTTATAAGTCTCAAGAAATACTGAAATTGAAAGTTTACTATATTAAAAAAAAAAAAAAAATCTATTTAGCAATATCTATTAAAAACAATAAGCTACATGTGAATAAAAAAATGCAAAACCACAAGTAGTTGTATAAAAACTAAACTAAAATGTTCTGTCATTTGTTTTAGATTGTCAAAGTAATTCGTGTAAAAACGTTAAGAAATCGATAATCAATTATGTTTTTGTCACACAACAACACGGCTAAATCTGACAAAACCAATGCAGTTGTAACTATACCGATACCCACAGTATAGTTAAAGCCAGAAATCATGTTGGACTTCAAAAGTATCTACAACAAGGTGGTGCGGAAACAAGGACATAGTTGTTGAACCGCAGCTAATTTAAATATTTCAGTTTAAAAATCTACAATAAATATATTAACCTAGATTTAAAAAATAAAAGTTTGGTAGCAAGTGAAGAGCGTAGTAATGTAGAAAAGAGTAGAAACAGTGCGTCAAATTTGTAAAGGTTTAATTTTCTATAGAGATTCAGTTATCTTTAGTTTTGATACTCGCATTATTTGTTGAAAAACTACCAGGCACTGTAATATTAGAAAAAAACAATTTTTAAACAATTCTTTGAAAAAACTGTGAGTATTCCGTATGGGTGAAAGAGAATAAATAAGTATGTCTAAAAGAAACCTACAATATACAAATTTTATTTTAATTTTTCCAATTTAAAACGGTGTCAATCTTCCTGACGACTGACCTACAGTGTTATATATAATTATTATTTAATATACAGTTGACATTTAAAGACAAAAAACGTAAGAAGCTTGTCAAACGCTACAAAAATTTCTTTAAATATTTTTTAACAAAAATCCAGAACAATGGTAAAAAATGTAAAAACATAAGATGAATAATACAAAATATGTAAATATATATATTTTTTTAAATTTTGATGTACTGACAAAATGACAATAAAATAAATTAGCAGAGAATTGTGAAAGAGGGGCATACAACACATAGAACTTGGAATAGCAAAAAAGTAATAATAATTTTATTTAAGCACGTCATCAAAAAATGCAACAGCACTTTCAACAACTTTTTCTGTAGCTCAAGAAGCGTTTTGGTAAACGCTCATAAAACTTCCAAACAAGCTTGCAACTTATCAACGTAAGTAAATTTTAAATACTCTACTACTGCAGCTGGTACAGCTCTGCTTTTTGCAATAGCTTGATGCAATACTGAGTTAAAAACTTTTAAATTATCTAGTAATGCAATATAAATTGTCTTTTCCTTTAAAGACTTTCCATCTAAAAACCTTTCTGTTAGACGTAAAATAATCCACTTTCTAGCTGAACTAGTAATTTGATAAGTAGCTCACTATTGCAAATTTGGTCGTAATCGGTATGTAATTACACAACTTGTTCAACTTTCTTTTTTTTTTTTTAAATACGGTTTGAGTTTAAAGATATAATTGATGCAAAAACATACTATCAATCAGTCATCATATTAACGACACAGTTACAAACTGTTTTGTTAGTTGTTTATCAAATCAATTATTAAAACTTGTGTACAAAATACCAACAAATTTTTATGATGTAAATAATAACCTTCAGTCTAAACTACAACTTTCAAAAAGATTCAATCAATAGTTTAATTAATATTTTCTATTGTCTTAGGCCCGACTACAATGTATAATATAATATATAATATAATTACTTGTATAGAAAACCAAATTAAAGCTACTTAGTGTTTTGTACATAGTGTTTATTACATGCTTTATTATAATCTTTTAGAAATTGTTTTTGAAGTAACTAAAGAAATACAAACTATATCTGAACAAAAAAATTACATGCTGCAGGATTAACATTATTATTCAAAGAAGGTAGAACAAATAGGCGCTCCTCCCCCGTCAATATCTATTATCACATTACCTTTAGAGGACTAAATATTATGCCAAAATGTAAACCTTTCTACAGCAAAAAATCTTTGATTGAAAACGTTTACGTGATCATCCAAAAAACTTTTTAGACTTTTTTAGCTGCAAGCGTAAAAAAAACGTAAGGTACACTAACGTATGTTTAATCAATTCAGTAAATGTTCAAAGTGCGTGCTACAAAAAATGTAGTAAAACTAGCATTGTTTCCATCTTCACAAAGTGAATCTAAACCAGAAAAACCGCAGCAGAGCAAAATTAATCGTTTTGTAGAGAAGTATACACCAATCAACTTAAATTGCCGATAAGCAGACAAAATGTATGCCGATAAGCAATCAAAACGTAATTTATTCAATATCGAAAAAATGAAGTAAAGATAGTATTACGCTTGATGGACGCGACAAAAAAAGCTATCAAAAATGCAATTTGCGTATGCATACACTACATTTTTTTTTTTTTTTTTTTTTTTTTTTTAAATTTTATTTATTATAATTATTTACATATTTACAATTTGTATTTAAATATATAATATTCCAGCAGTGCCGCCATCCATCTGTTAAAGACTCGAGGGGCCTGGTATTGGAAATAAATGTCTGCTGTCTTCTTTTTCTTTTTTTGTTTGTGTCTTAGTTTTGTGTTTGTTCTGTCATTAGGTGTTGTTTTAATTTTGTTTTAAATTGTTGAATGCTGGTAAGGTTTTTTATTTCATTAGGCATTTTATTGTATTCTTGGATTCCTTTAACAGCCAAGCTTTGATTTTTTGTAGTTGTTCTATTAAGTTCAATATTAAAGTCATTTTTTTTTCTAGTGTTGTAGGTGTGAAATTCTTTTCTGCTTTTTAATTTAAATTCCGTTTTTATTTGTCCGAGTTTGATCTTGTGAATTAATACTATATTTTGTTGTTTTATCTTGTTTTTAATAGTTAGTTGTTTAGATAGTTCATGTATCTCTTTAGTAGGTGTTAGTTTTTCCAGTTGATAAATTGTTTTTATAGCTTTGTTTTGTTGTCTTTGCAATTTGTTTATGTTTCCTTGTTTGGTATTTGCCCATATGTTCATTAGGTAATTTGTTTGTGAGCTGAATAGTGCATTATAAATCATATTTCTTGTAGTTAGATTGATTATATTTTTTAGTTTATATAATGCGCCTATAGCCTTTGTATTTTTCTTAATTAGAGTTTGAATGTGATTGTCCCATTTTAAATTATTATTTATTGTTAGTCCTAGATATTTTGTGTTAGCTACCTCTCCTATGTTTATGTTATTAATCTTTAATGTAAAATTTATATTTCTTTTCTTACGTGTTATAAGCATGTAGTTGGTTTTTTGTTCGTTTATCGTGAGTAAGTTGTTGCAATACCATTCGTTAATCTTATCTAGATCTTCTTGAATCTCTTGTTGCAGTTTTATTTTATTTTTTTCGGTGTGGATTAGGCTTGTGTCGTCAGCGTATATATATAGTTTTCCATGTAGTTTAATTTTAAATATGTCATTAATGTATAATATGTATAGGAGCGGTGCAAGCACGTCTCCTTGTGGTATACCAAATTCACTATATGTTTTGGTACTTAGTGTGTTGTCAATTCTTTGTTAATAGTGTTCCATCATCTTTCATTATTTCGGTGATATCTTCTCTCTTGCTTCTTTTTTTTATTATTTGGTTTATTTCGTGCCAAGTCTTTTTGGAATTTTCTTGTGCTCGTTCAAATTTGCGTTGGTAGTAAAGTTTTTTTCTATCTTCAATCTTCTTTTCTACTTCCTTTTTTGTTTTATAATAGTTCTGTTTTACTAAATTATTTACTTTGTTTTGTTGATATCGCTTATATAAATCATTTCGTCTTTTTATGTCCTCTATTAATTCTGTATTTATCCAGTTATTTCCTTCTTTATATTTTAACGTCGTTACTTTTGTATTGGATTCTATTAGTTTTGTTAGTGTCTGTGTTAATTTTTCAAAAGTATTTATTTCAGTATGATTAATTTCATTTTTAAAAGCATGTTTTATTTTATCATAATTTGTTTTATATTTTGTTGTTGTTGTATATGCATATTTTTTAACTTTGATATTCCAAGTAGTTATTAAGGCTTTATGATCAGAATAAGGTGTATATTCTAATTGGATTTTTTTCATTAATAGAGGTTGGTTAGTAATTACATGATCAAGAATCGAGATTTTATTATTTTTTTTGTTTATTCTTGTGCTTTCATTCTTGTTCATTATTTTATATCCTTGTTCTGTTATTAACGTTTTGTAGTCTCTTGTTTTGTTAGTATTTTCTGCTATGTTTACGTTTAGATCACCTATAACGATGTGTGTTTTATTTGTATTAAGTACATTGTTTTCGAGTACGGTTAGCAGATTCGCATTTGTTATTTCAGGTGGTTTGTATATTGAAGTTATGTATGTTTTGTATTCTGTTAAATAAAATGTAATAAGTTCAATTGAGTTGATGGTTTTATTTGAGATTATTTTATATTTTAGGTTTTCTTTTATATATGTGTTTATACCTCCTCCTCTCGTTTTTCTTGAATTGTGTATACAGTTATAGTTTTTTAATTGATAGTACTGTTCTTGCTCTTCGTAAAGCCATGTCTCTGCAATTGTTATTATGGATGGATTATTATGGAGTTGTGGTATTATTTCTAGTTCCGTTAATTTTTGTTTTACGCTTCTTATGTTATGTAGATATATTGTTAGTAAGTCCATTTTAGTTAAGTGTGTTGTAATTTTCCTATGATTTATTTTATTAGTTTGTGTATATCATCTACACATTGGATTTGTTGTATTTTATCTGCATCTGTTTTTCTGATAAAAATTTTCCCATGTTTAGTCCAAACGTATTTATATTTTTTGGATTTATGTAGCTGCCTGGCTTCATAATATAATTTGCTGTTATATTTTGTTAGTTCTTCGTTTATATATATATTTTCATCTTTATTTCCCTTTAAACCACATTCTCCAATTTTTATTGATTTGATTTCTTTTCTTTGTTCTATTATTTGATTTTTTATCTCTTCATTGCTTAATTTAACTATAATATCTCCTGATTTTTTTTCATTAATTTTTCGGAAACAGTCCTTAATATCTTCCTTTTTAATTTCTATTCCAATTCCATTTGCTACTTTTATAATAATATCCTTTATATTTTCGTTGTTTTCTTGTTTTTCTATTCCTTTTATTACTATATTGTTTTTTATTTTGTCTTGTTCAATTTCATTCATTTTTACTTCCATTATTGTTATCTTGTTTTTTAAGACTTGATTTTCTTGTTTTACAGTTTTTAAATCCTCCTTTATTTCTTTATTTTGCTTTAATAAATCATCGAATTGCGAAGACATAAATTCGATCGAGTTCTTTAGCTCGCTTATTGTTTCAGCAAGCTCATCAATTGTAATACTTTTTTCTCGTGATTTCGCTTGTCGTGTTTGCGATCCCATAATTTTATAATAAAAATTTTGCAAAACAAAAGTAAAAAAAAAAAAAAAAAAATTGAGTGACGGGCGGGACTCGAACCTGTGAATAATTTGGTCAGGTATTAGTTGACGAGTGTATTCACCCCTACGCCAGCGCGGCCTTTGTTGTTCTATTGTTCGCTGTCAGTGCCGCGCGTATTCGACTCAAAAGCTGTTTGTTTATATTATTAGTTTTGGAATTTTCTAACCTAAAATATTACTTTCTAAATCTTTATAATAATTAATAATAAAACGCTGTCGCGGAACTCCTTTCAGGCTATCCTGTATGGTATCGGACTTTCCAGGAATTTCTATTACAGCTTTATAATAAATAACTACTGTATGTTATTTGCACAAATTGTTCTTCACTTCACACGTCACTTCACCTTCAGTTAGATTTGATGCAACAAATAAAATGAGAGCTTGTTCCTGCTTTCAAAACTGTAAAAAAAATTATGGCATTTGATTATCTATAAACAAAAGATCGATAGCAAAATTTGTTTTTAGATGACTGGTTTTAAAAAATAATGCAAAAAAAAGTTTTGGAAAAAAATCCGAGTAATTTGCAATACTGCAGCAATTGTTTACAAGACATTAGAATTTTACTTCATAGAGCAAATTTATAAAAAATGCTAAAACCGTTTTTTTTCCACAACCATTACAAAAGATAATTGTGCTACGCATTAGAATTAAAATTAAAATTAAAAAAAGCAAGTTTACATCAAGTTTTTTGTAGAAAAAATTTGATTCAAAAAACCTTATCAACATGTTATTGACGCCAGTGTTTTTGGAATTTCACTCAAGGGGCTAAATCAAATTAAAAATTAAGAATGAAAAATTTTCCCTTTTGTCCCTCTTCACAGAGTTATTGATAAAAAACAAAAATTTAACATTTTAACTTTATTAAAAACTAATAATACATCTGTTTATATATAAATAATGTGTTCAAATAGGCCAACGCTTACTTTAAGGCAAACATTTACACAATTTATCATGAAAGGACAAACTTTTTGCAGCATTTTATTGTTTATTATCAACAAAGCGTAAATACAAACTACTACATTTTCAGGATTTAGAACAGGTTTGCGGTAAACTTGTTTTTTCAAATAGCCCCAGAAAAAGTAATCCAACAAATTTAAATCCGAGGATCTAGAAGGCCATGGCTTACCTTTTCAAATTCACCTTCTTAAAAAAATTTCATTTAGAGTATTTCTCACTTGTATTTTATAATGCACCGGTGCACCATCATAATGAAACCATTAATTTAATCTACCTGGTAATAATACTTCATCCATCAAGTAAAAGTGGTAAATTTTTATTTAAGAATTAAAGATACAAGGCTGAATTAAGTCGGTTTTGTAGAATCCGTAGACCAATTACATTAAGTATTATTCAATAACCCAGCCCCAATGTTAATTGACCATCCTTTTTGATAAGATATTTGGCGTATTATGTAATTGTAAAGGATTTCATTCATCCAGATTATAAATATTTATAAATCCTGTTTCAGTAAATGTATACACATCACTTAAGATCATTTCAATGACATGTGAAACAATGTTAACGCTATGCTACAAAAATTAGCCCAAAGCTTAATATCTCCGTCATGCAAAATTTGAGCTTTATAAAGCCCAAATGAATGCAAACTATTGTCTCTTCAATAATCTGCAATAGTGTATACAATTCAAACGCTTGTACTTAGTTTCAAATAAAAAGATAATCAAAAATTTGCTCTTCTTAATAGACGCTTAGTGTAGATTGACGTCCTGCCTGATTTTTGCAAGGATTTAAATTACCCGATTTTAGTAATCTTTGTTTTACCCGTCTTTTGCATTGGGATGCCAAAAATTTGAAAATTCATCCGCATAAGTCCTAGCCGCAGCAGTAACCTTGTCATTACATGCCCCTAATACTTTCAACATATCAACATAATCTCGATTAAAGTAGTTTCACAAACCCGAAATACTTATCAATATGACAATGATTCATAAACTCAAAAATAATTGAACTATGTTACACAACTATATGTCAAATCTGATTTATGTCACTAGGTTTAACAAATTAAATTTAAAAAAATTGCGTTTTGAGTAGTGGTCGTATAAAAAAGTATTATATACATTTTTATCAACAACTTTATAACAAAGGACAAATTGAAAATAATCTACTTTTAATTTACTTTGAGACTCACTTACATTAAGCTAAATACAATATTTTAATTTTTGTTTACTTAATTTGTGTTAAACTTCAACACCATGGACGGTCATGGTATACTTTAAACAATAGAAAAAAATCCATTAACTAACTATTGTCAAAACTAACTTAGTCTTAGCAGTTACACAATTTAGCATGATTTTAAAACTCTTTTACAAAAAACATAAATCAGCAAGTCTAAAGTACATAAACTTTGCCAATGTCTAAATTCTTTGACAACTTTTTTTGCGGTGTTGTCTATTGTCTAATATCTACAATCCCAGATTTAGTTCGGGTTTACGGAAAATAAAATTATTCTGCCGAAATTGCAAGATGGAATGGTATTATATAAGAAAATAACTGCCAATATGCAATACCAATGATCAAGACTCATCTGTTTTTGGTAAATGTATCAATGCCCGCCATTAGATTACAAAACTATTCTTAATTTGCTTCTTGAAATTGTCGAGAAATTTAAAGCATTGTTATAAGAATTTTTTTTTGTAAGATTTTAACAGCTACTATATTGAAAAACGTGCGACATCATGAAAACCGTTAAATTAATTAAAAAAAAAAAAAAGTTAATTAAAGGCTTAAAGGTTTCCATCTATTGATATCGTTTATGGAAATAATCAGTATATTTATGTCGGGTAGTAGGATTGAAAAACTTTTAAAGTTATACTACGCACAAAATTGTGTAGACAAAATCTTTTTGGTTATACATAAGTTTTTTCTTCTCGTATTTTTTTTATAGTGAAATAAAGTTTTCTTTCTTTTTTGTTCAATATTTTAACTACAATCACTAGTACATGAAAAAGTCAAATTACAAGCCAACAATTTTTGGTTTTATAAAAGTTGATTTTGATCTGACATCTGATTTTGTATAATTATGATCTGCTGTATTTAAATCCGAGTGTCATTCTGCCCTATCACGTAAGGTTTTTTATCAATTTTGAAAATTAATTAATATAAAATTTTGTTAAAATAAACACTAAAGCCTCCAATCATCGAGATTGTATATGCCCCCAAGTTTGTTTATCAAACTGGAAATGTCAGTGCAGTAAATTGGACAACCACTTTTTTCAAAATAGCCTGAATACTCGGATTTGTGTTTCATTAAATACATGATTTTAACGTCTTCTGCCAAAATTTCAAAAAGATCCTTTAGATGACTTAAGTCTCTAACTAAGTAACGACTTAGTTAGTTCGGTCTTGGAAAATAACTGCGGTTGCTTAGAAACGCTTGATATTATTTATAACTTCAGGTTCAGAACTGCTTATAACATCTTCTAAATTTGTTGGTTTCTTAGGTATTAGCACGTCTGGACCATGTTGCTGGTCGAATTGCAGACAGTTCGGATAAATGATGTTTTTTTTTTAAATTTTGTGTCATATCCACGTACATTTCTAAGGGTAGGGATTTCCTTGTTCCATTACTCTAATACCTTAAACCCTCTTCACATGTCTTACATACAACATGTGGTACCCATGCTTGTCTTGATCACCAATCTTTACTTTAAAATACGTGTAGTATTGGTGTTTCAACAGTGATGTAGTTCTACGTCTACATTTCTTGATCACAAAATAACTACCCACATAGCAAAAAAAATTATCTAGATTATTTTGACAAAGTCTTGGCATTTTAATTAATTTAACTGCAAAAAGCTCACTAAACTCACTAAACTCACTAAACAGCGGCTGCCTAGACCAAACGCAAACAGACTAATAAAGGCGATTGTTACAACAAAGACGTCTATTTATATCTTCTTCGCCGACGGTTTGACTGCAAATTAGGGAATCCCAGCACTTAAATTTTACTTTCGGGAATTTTCCTGTACTATTCTATTGATTTGTACACAATTTAATCTCAGTGGCGTAGCAATTTTTATAGTATCAATAATTTTTATTTGCAAATATTTAAAAAACCATAAGTATAACAGCTAGTAAATTTATTAAAAAATGATGCGTGATGGAAACAAAAAAATGTTGATTATTTATTAGATTAGCCACCAAAACTTCAAAAAAATGAACAAATCCAAATCACAATTTTTGTTGTTGTCCTGTAATTATAGGACGTAAAAAAACCATAAAAAATTACATGTTGCAGTTTTTGTCACAAAAATCAGAAAACCGAGTTGTCGCAAAAAAAACCTTTTTTGCTTTTATCAAGATTGCAAAAAAGTTTATAAAAAATCTTGATCCACAATTTAAAAAATTATATAATTTTATACAATTTTATATTTGATATCACATAAAAATCAATCTGATAAATTACAAAGAAAATTCTACTTTTGAGATTTATTATTATTGTGTTATTATTCATCTAAATACAGAATAATGCAACTTTTAAAAGCAATTAAGATGTGGACCTTTTGAAAAAAAAAATGCAAAATCAAGTTTAAAAATAATAGAGTAGAGTAGAGTAGAGTGTTAAAAAAAATTAAATATTTGTTAGTTTGCGTAAAGAAATATACTAGACATTGAATAATTAAAAAAAAAAAAAAAAAAATTACAATCAAAAGTAAATAAAAATAAAAATGGCTAAAAGACCACGGTCGATAGCCAGTTTAACAAGAGTATTGTTGTATTACCTTTCTTTTTGTAATTATCTGTTTGATATATTTTCTTTATGTATGTAATTCTTTGTTAAATAAATACAGGGTCTTTGTAAATGTCTGGAATTATGTAATCAATTTAAATATGCCGCCTTTTTAAAATTGTGCACCAAACTATTTACTTTGTTTTGACAGTTCAACTTCAACTGTATTTACGTACACCAAATTCACTAGAGTGGGACAAACGTACATTAGATGGTTACATAATCCCAAACTTTTATAATGACCCTGTATGATATACAAATAAAAATAGAAACAAATAAAAAAATTAGAAACACAAATAAATATCTTCAAATAAAGCAGTTTAAAAATGAATAAAAAATTACTATAATTAATCAATGGTCAATATGCAAAATTAACGAAGCCATAGGTCCAAATTTACTTCAAGAAATTATGACAAATTTTATTTTACTTTAAAATGTAATAATATTAAATTATTTTTTTCAATAACAATTTAAGAGTTATAATTTATGCTATATTTCTGCTGTATTTATATTATTTTTACTTTTAAAAAGTTATTTTTACCTTTAACAGTTTATATAAAAATAGGTAAACTAATTTCTAGGATTCTACCGTAAATTAATTCTGCATTCATGGATTCTTAGCAACAAATCAACTTAAAGTATAAAAACACCAATTTTATTTTAGGTAATAATAAATTACAAGTAGATTCAAAAGTTGGTAAATAAGGTTCCCAAATCAGGACCAGATTAATAACTTTCACCAAAATTATAAAAACAAAAATAAACACTTACTAAATTATGATACCATAGATGTACATACCTGAAACAAAAATTAATAATTAATAAAAGTTAATGTGTGTTAATTGTGCATGATTATACAGTTTGAACTCTAGTCAGTATTATAATGGTGTATTCATACCAAAGCTTTGATATACTCATCATAATATAATACGTAATTAAATGAGATTATAATCTCAATTTCTAATTTAATTGGAGATTCATCGTTTTAGTAATATGTTTAGACTAAAAAATTCCCTGACATTAAACTTTATCATCGTGGTACAATATGTTAGCAACTATAAAACATACAATGTTGCTAACAGAGTGGACAACACATTAAATAGAGCCTTCAATAAACATTATATCCAGATTATTTTGTACATTAAGCAATTGGCGAGATTACATTATCCTTTCAATGTCCATTCATCCGTTCACTATGCGACCCAAACAAAACAAGCTTCTCTCATTACGCTAATGTCCTTCTGAAAGCATCGCTAACCACACAACGCGATTTAATTGAAACCCTTTTAACACTTGTAAATTTATATAGCGATCAATCAACCACGCTCAATATTCAAACGGACGAGCGGCATAAAAATAAAAGTAAACAGAATCGAAAACGTCCGTTTTAATTGCGGGATAAATCAAGCAGGCGTCAATTAAAAGGCTCGAAACGAATGGTCGGGATAAATCATCTAATTATGTGTGTTTAGAAAGGGGATCCTTTTACATCGACGGGCCATGTCATTAATTCCAAATTATCGATGGCGCTGCTGTAATGTGAAAATGTCCATATTACATTCGTCATGTAGATATATCAGATAATACAATTTCATTACATTATAGTCCTGTTTACAATCCAGGATTTCATTACTTTGTATAACTAGTTTAATTAAATTAGGTAATAGTTTTTTATTCACAGTAACTAATGTTTTCTAAATATTGAAAACATGTAAGAAGTTAATGTTATTTTTCAGAATTGTTAAGTTTAAAAATTAAAATAAACTTATTGAAAATGCTATTGACACAATTAAATTTTAATCTGACATTTTTGACACAAACTATTTAATGTAATCAAACTTAGGAGTTCCCATTAGTATCAAATACTTGAGCAAAGTTCTATAATTTGATTAAAATATAAAAGTTGTTTTTTCTTTAAAATGCATATATATAAAATATTACAGTTTTTAACATTATATTTAATAAAAAGTGCTATCTGTAACCAATAAGGTCATATCATGTTCAAGTATTGGCTGATCATATGGAATTTCACAATTTGCGGCAGTGTATGTATCTTGATACCTAACAACCCGGGGATTTATCTTGATCTAGCCAATGTAAAAAAAAAACTTGAAGTGTTTAGAGATAGTGATACTATATCAAAGGACAATTTACATCATATAAGATATTCATTACTTGCCGAAATTAATGAAAACAATGAAGTACTTCACATGAAGGATTGAGTGCCTGATTTTAAGAAAGCGGATTACATCAAATCAATGAATATTTTTCAAAATTTGCATGAGATAAATTACTTTACTTTTCTGACATCGTGACATGTGCCATCAATCGTTTTAACAGTGTGTTTTTAAACAATTAAGGTGCGGAAAATAATTTAATAATAAATCCTAAAAACTTTTAGACGCATGATAAAAAAGTGCGCAATACAGATAGTTTTTTAAGTGAAACGATAAGACTAGTAATAATGGCTAGGATCATGTGAATTTTTTTGCTGATTTTTTTGCAACGGTTTACATTAATAATAATGTTCAAATGGGCGGAGGAAACACATTCCCAGTAACCTCAAAAAATACAGTCTGGGCGGGAACTTCTGCAAAAACAAATTGTCCCAACATATATTTTGAAATCAAGAAAATCCACAACAATTGGCAAAAAAAATTTGGTATCAACAAGATGGACCATATTTTGGAGCTAATGTGATACGATACTTAAATGAAACTTTTCCCCAGCGGTGGATAGGTCGAAAAAGATTGAATGGCTTCTGCGATCACCAGATTTAAATCTTTTAGACTATTTTCTTTGTGGTCATTTAAAATCTATTGTATATAAAACCAAACCTCAATCTTTAAAAGAGTTAGAAAATCAAATAAAGATAACCGTTTACGAAATACCAAAATTGCTTAAAATCTTTTGTGGATCAATTAGATCATTGCCAGGCAGTTGAAGGTCTTCAATTTAAACATTTATTGTAAAAAAAATGTTTAAAAAAAAAGAGTCACCTTGCTACTCGAGATTGAATTTTCTTTTAAATTTATTGTAAGTTCCATCTTTTTTGAGTATTGTAAACTGTACATAATAATTTTTTTTATTATTATTAATAATTTTAACTTAACCAATGATTTAAAACGTACTATTTGCTTTGAAACAACAGATATTATAGAAACAAAACATTTACAAAAAAAAAAACGTGAACATTTAAGCCTATTGGCATAAAAATTAGACCAATAAGTAAATTGTAGCACAATCCTATCCTAACGTTGCACAAATATTGATGTTAATAATAGATATTTTGTAATGCATAAAGATTTTTGTGTGAACGTTATGCTGAATAAAAATACCAGCGCAGGAGAAAGTAGCATCATGAGAACAAATTTTTGTCTAAAAAAAGCACTATTTGATGTTGCAAGAGTTATTTTACAAATTCTCTTTGCGTCAAGTCAACAGGTAACAAATACTGATATTTTTGCAAAAAATAAAGATGACAACTGTCTGCTTTCAAAGTTCTGTTCATAGTGCTCCGCGTAAATCCTAATTGCAAAAATACACCTCCGCGTGTTGCTAGAAGGCAAGATCTGTTTTATTTTAATAATTAATGGTTGTTTGTTGTAAGAACATATTATAACGCTGCAAAAAATGTTATCAAAAACTAAAAAAATATAGAAAAAAATTTGGTGTGCATAACTCAATTATGCAATTTATAAATTGTTTAAATTTATTTTTCTGAAAGTTATAGATTTTAATTGTACAACGTAGTTATTGGATCATTTCTATTAATAGAATTTGGAATCATCCAAATAAAAGAAAATAGCATTTAAAGCCAAAACAGTAATATGTGATAATTTTTTCAATTAAAATATTCTGTCATCTTCAGGGTTGAATTACATTTTACACTATTGGAAATAAACAAAATTGTTGAATCTGGCAAGAAAATATCCAAGAAATGTTATATAAAAATCAATAGATCCACAAAAAAGCACTGTTACTGTAAATAGAGCTCAATATCAAACAATGGTTACAAACATTTGATAGGGTTTATTGAAAGGCATCAACGTTCAAAGCATGTGGGTTTTTATAAGAAGAAGTTGTAACATAATGTTCATCTCACAATACAATCACTATTTTGCGTGCAGTTTGGTAACAAGTAATAAATAATTCTTTCCTTCCTTCTCTGTCTTCTTTTATATAGGACCAGATCCTGTTCCGTTACTGATGTGATGCAAAAGTCTATAAATTCATCTATCGTTTTTCTTCTTTGTCAAAGGATTGAACTTTTAGTTTTTCTTGTATTGCAGAAATTAGAACTTATTTGATTCCTTATTGTTATTTTTTTAGTGGCTCGTAGTGTTTGCATTTTAGTTGTTCTGGTAATTTGTTTTGTATGAGTCGTCTCAGCTTGTGTTTCTGCTAAGGTAATTAGTGTTCTTCTCCATATTAGTTGATTTAGTGCGGCGGATATTTGCGTTGTTTTGTTAACTGTTTTTCTAGTTAAAATTTTGAAAAAAAAAAAGTTTGAGAGTTCCATAACTTGCTCTATGATATGATATTTAGTTTTTTTAAATATTAAGCGTTTTTGCTTTTAGTGTAAATACATATATGCAGCAAGCGCTGCAAATTGTCTTCATTCTATCTGCTATTAATATGCTGTAATTAATGTAAATTTTGTATTTACCCTATGATATTTGAGCAGTTTAAGTATGTCATTGATTCTTATTTTGTTGAATGCTTTACTAAAATTGACAAAGCAGATAAACATTGATTTTGCAAACTTGTTGAATAAGCTTTCAATACAAAGCATTGTTTTCTCGAGCCCTAACTACCTGCATACGGCAGCCCATGCCACTAATGAGCTTACAAATAACATTTTGTGGAATATGCCATTCTACCTAAAGTGCCACACATAGCTCGTTTATTGTGGTTGGAGCAACTGCACGTCTTTTGACACGCCTGCCCAGCATGTCCCAAACATGTTCCATAAAATTTTTATCTAGGGTACATGCAGGCCAGTTAAATTTTCTTATTCCAACTGCAACTAAGTATTCTGTGACGCACCTCGCAGAATGCGGTCTCGCGATATCCTAACTACCTGCATACGGCAGCCCATGCCACTAATGAGCTTACAAATAACATTTTGTGGAATATTCTGCCATTCTACCTAAAGTGCCACACATAGCTTGTTTATTGTGGTTGGAGCAACTGCACGTCTTTTGACACGCCTGCCCAGCATGTCCCAAACATGTTCCATAGAATTTTTATCTGGGGTACATGCAGGCCAGTTGAATTTTCTTATTCCAACTGCAACCAAGTATTCTGTGACGCACCTCGCAGAATGCGGTCTCGCGATATCCTAACTACCTGCATACGGCAGCCCATGCCACTAATGAGCTTACAAATAACATTTTGTGGAATATTCTGCCATTCTACCTAAAGTGCCACACATAGCTTGTTTATTGTGGTTGGAGCAACTGCACGTCTTTTGACACGCCTGCCCAGCATGTCCCAAACATGTTCCATAGAATTTTTATCTGGGGTACATGCAGGCCAGTTGAATTTTCTTATTCCAACTGCAACCAAGTATTCTGTGACGCACCTCGCAGAATGCGGTCTCGCGATATCCTGATATATATATCAGAATAACGTCATCGCCGATAAATAGAGCAAATGAGACTACATAATTTTCCAAAATCTCCAAACCGTTCTCTATACATGTTTTTCATCAGACGAATGTAAGCAGAATCTAGACTCGTCAGTAAACAATACAGTACTTTATTGTGCCAATGTCTAATTCAAATGTTCGCGAAAAAAACTGGAGTCTGGCTACTTGGTTACGAGGGAGTAATTTTGGTCCAACTGCTGGTCTACAAAATTTTAAGCCAGTTTCTTGCAACCTTCGACAAACTGTCCACACACTCACAACTGTAGCACAAACTTCACGTTGGTTTTTGGTCTCCACTAAAGTCACATGACATTTCCGTAAAGTAGTACATACAATAAATCAGTCATCCCGGCCTCCGATTATTTCTGCCAGTCTCCTTAAACAGCTCAAGTGCTCTTTAAATGGTAGGAATCTGGACACATACCGCTGGCTTCTTCTATCTGCCACAAGAGCAATAGCTTTTGCACAATCTTCAGCACTTAAAACCATAATCAACACACCAATCTGTCCTGAGAATGACAGTTAATTAAAAACAAACAGGTCAACCCAGTAGCCACCTTAATCCTCTGTGCATAATGTAATTGAGCAATAGGTGGTGAAGAACACATACCTTTAAATTTTATTTTTGTTTATTAATGTTCATTAAATAAACTGATAAATAGTATATGTTGTTTTTTTCTACATTCTGATGGTCTCCTTGATTGTAAAACACTAAAAGTTTTATAAAAAAAGTTATTCGGTTTTTTTGCAAAAAATTATCCATAGACCTTTTTTTGCATCTGAATGTATTTTGCATATATACTAATAAAACAGTAAGTAACTATTTCTAAATTTAATTTCTATTATTTTATTGTTGATTTAATAATTCAATTAGTCGGATGATATATAATTTATTTACAAAAATTATGGAAAATTAAAAAGGAACAAACCAGTCTTCTAAAAATATTTGATAAACTTGAATCATTGGAAGACAAATCTTCCACTAACTAAAATTCAGTAACTTCACTAGTGATTCAGAAAAAAAAATTATGAATTATCTAGCTTATTATTATTAAATTTATTTCTGATTATGAATTTTAGAAACAAAAAACAAAAGTAAGTCAAGAAACTTTATTATTGGTAGAGATAAAATGTACCAATAATTATATTAACAAAATTTTGGGCAACTACAGACGTATCAGCAATTGCAAACTTACAGATAAACAAAAAAATAAAAGCATTATGTGGTTTTTTGATTTTATCAGGTATTTCCAAAACTAGTCAGAAATGTAAAAGACTTATAAAATATTTCCAGGCTTAATTTTTTGTTTCAAAAACTATGTCCTACATATGTTTTTATTTCCTTCTGGAATGTCTGAGACTTGACAATATTCATGATAGAAAAGAGAGAAAATTGTTAGATAAACTTGCTCTAAGCTAAACTATTTATTTTCAATTTAATTACTGCCTAAACAGTTACTTTGTACATCACAAAAAAAAATCTTCCTGCATATTTTGTAAAAAAGTACCATTCCAGATCATTCAAAATTTGTCTAGTGCCAAACGCAGTGATGATCACTACAATCAAATATTCTTGCACCACTAAAAGAAATGCTTCAAACAGAAATTAAAAATTATAAAAGATCATCACTAAACAATAATAATAATAATAATAATAATAATAATAATAATAATAATAATAATAATAATAATAATAATAATAATAATAATAATAATAATAATAATAATAATAATAATAATAATAATAATAATAATAATAATAATAATAATAATAATAATAATAATAATAATAATAATAATAATAATAATAATAATAATAATAATAATAATAATAATAATAATCCCCCTCGTGGGTACTACCTTGTCGTGGTGAGGGGGCTGAGTAACTTCTGCTCGAGCTATGCCGGCGGGAGTTTAAACTCCTGGCAGGGCCACTCATGCCGGATGGGTCAATGAGCAGAAGCCAAACCAAATGTACCTAAAGCCATTCCTGGCTACCCTTCCCTATTCCTGTCATTCACATTTTAACCCTTCAACCTTCTTTTCCTTTCATTCCCAACCTGGCGGAAGGTAAAACGCAACTTTTTTTTAATGATGTCTCATTTAAAATCACGCCCCCAGTCCGTGCCGTCAGTTAAATCTGACAGGGGCTTCATAATCGGCACGGATTTGGCAACTACCGGAGTGGGAGAACAATGCTCCGGTAGCGCAGTAGTCAATTGTTCGGAAGTTGGTGCAACTGATCGGGTTGTGCCAATGGATAATGCTACCCGATCCCCGTCCGATGACAAATTGGACCCCCCAGCTTCTTCTTCGACAAAAGGGAAGAAGCCTGGCAAAGTAATTTTGTCAAACAGTGCCAGTGATGAGAAGGCGGGACCTGTCCCTCGGTTCATCCTGGTCACTAGAGAAGAGTGCAACTTTGAAAAAGTTAGCCCCTTCTTAATAAGTAGAGCGCTGTATGGACTGATCGGTGACACCAAGTCTATCAAGAAGGTCAGAGATGGCCTTCTTGTGGAAACGGTTTCAGCCGCTCAGTCATCGAAATTGCTAAAATGTAACCGTATATCAGATATGAACGTGACAGTCTCAGCTCACAAAACATTGAATTCCTGTAAGGGAATTGTCTACTGCAGAGACTTTTTAAATTGCACGTTGGAGGAAATTGTAGAGAACATGAGTGGTCAGGGGGTTATCGAAGCGCGTCGCATTTCTAGCATGCGCGACGGAAAACGCGAAGAAACCCCTAATCATATATTGACGTTCAACCGCCCTCAACTTCCCACCACCGTAAAAGGGGCCTTTTATAGTCTCCCAGTCAGGGCATATATTCCGGCACCAATGCGTTGCTTCAAATGTCAGAGGTTTGGACACACAGCTGCTCGTTGCTCCAAAGAGCAGATTTGCGCGTGTGGAAAACCTCTGCATGAAGGTAGCGAATGTCAACAGCCAATTACGTGTATCAATTGCGAAGGAGAACACTCCGCAAGATCACGTAATTGTCCAAAATATAAAGAAGAATTCGCTATCAAAGAAATCATGACTAAGAACAAATTATCCTATTTTGAAGCACGTAAATTGGTATTAGTCCATACACCAATTGCCGGAATATCATACGCCAAAGCGGCGACTGCATCTAAAAGCTCTGTAGATGTAAACGACCTTATAAATAAACTTTTGCCGCCCCTTATTGCTGCATTAAGCGGGCACAATCAACCTCTTGCAGCAAAAAGACCGCTTATACCGGTCATTAAACCTAATATGCCCCCACCAAAACCTCCGGGGCAACAACGGTTAAGGAAAACTTCGGTTTCTTTAACCAAAAACGTGGGGGATGTACCCCCCACACATTCTCAGGTTGGTTTTGAAACTGACCTGACCAAACTTGTTTTGGCAGAAACGCCAAAACAAATAGATATGGATCTGTTTGATCCGGGTAAACGGAAGCGGGATGACCCCTCTTCCAGCAACGGTGACGACGGATCCAGTACGGCATCAGAAGTTTCTGTTGTCGACACTGGCAGTACCAGAGGCAGAAGAAGAAGGAAACCTGGCTGGAAAAAGGGCAGATCACGCTCCCAACAGCTGTAGGCCTTCTATTATGTTTTTTAATTATGTGTTGTTATGTATCGGCACTGCAGTCCTTTACAACTGCGGTGTCATTTGTGTACTTGTATTGTCTTTTCCATTTTACTGTTCTGGCATTAAAGATTTTTTTGTCTTTGATGTCATCTGTGATATTAGTTTTAAGTTTTATTTTTTTTATGGTTCTGGCATCGGAATCTTTTACAACTCCGATGTCATCTGTGATATTAGTTTTAAGTTTTATGTATTTTATGGTTCTGACATTGGAGTATTTTACAACTTCGATGTCATCTGTGATATTAGCTTTAAGAATGTATCGTTTGCCTTGTCTATGTCCAAACATCAAAGTTTCTTTACAACTTTGGTGTTTTATTTGTTTTGTGTTAACTTATTTTAATAGCTGTCCATCCATTACGTGTTATTTATTTCTTAATTTATTTTATTTATTTAATAGTCATCTAAAATTATGGAGACAATAGTACAGTGGAACTGCAACGGTTGCAAACGCAGCTATTGTGAGCTGAAAATGATCCTGGTAAAGCACATGCCCTTTTGCGTGTGCTTACAGGAAACGCACTTCAAGCCCCAAGAAAATTTCAATCTTCGGGGCTTTACGTGCACAAGAAGTGACGTTCTGCCGGGTGCCCGAGCCAAAGGTGGAGTCGCTATTTTTCTGAGGGAAAATTTGCCGTTTTCGGAAATAACCCTCAGAACTAGACTCCAGGCAATCGCAATCCGGCTTACCATCCCGATAAAAGCCACAATATGCAACCTGTATCTTCCGGAGTTCGACTGGACTCTGGAAGATATACAAGAACTTATTTTGCAGCTTCCACAGCCCTACCTTCTAGTGGGCGATTTCAACGCCCACAATCCGCTGTGGGGTTCCCTGAGGAAAGACACGCGAGGTCGTTTGATTGAGGATTTTCTCGATCAAAGCGACGCTGTTCTCCTCAACACGGGTTCCGCCACACACTTTGGAGGTAGGGGTACAAACTTTTCGGCAATTGATTTGTCTCTATCGTCCCCACGTTTAGCCACACGTCTATCGTGGAATGTATTAGAAGACCTTCACGGTAGCGATCACTTTCCCATCGTTATTAAAACCATCGTCAAACGGGTCAGACAGTCCGTCCCCCGTAGATGGTGTCTCGACCGCGCAGACTGGCAAGGTTTCCAAGCCAGTCTGGTCCCACCAGAGTCAAATGGTGAGGATGTCGAGACCGCCGTGAAGGTTTTCACTAATTGTATTGTCCGAGCAGCAGATGTGTTTGTCCCAAAGTCCAGCGGTCAGCTGGCCGGTCCGTCGGTTCCTTGGTGGAACGACAATATCCGAGTAGCTGTGGAAGAGAAAAAGAAAGCGTTTAATTGTTTTAAAAGAACTCCGACGCAGGAAAACATGATCGCTTTCAAGAAGAAGCGAGCCGTTGCGCGCCGCAAAATTCTTGAAAGCAAGCAACAGTCATGGGAGAGCTACGTATCGACGATCACGCCGACCACTTCGGTCGGCGAAGTGTGGAAAAAGGTGGGAGCCGTGTCGGGAAAGAAATTTCCTTCTGTAGCTCCCATCCTAATCGTCGAGGGACGCGAAGTCACCGAAGCGGCCAACATTGCAGACGCATTGGCAACTCAATTTGCGTCTGCCAGTAGCTCTCAAAATTATAGTGAGCAATTCCTGCGTCAAAAAGATCAATTAGAAACTCAGCTAAATTTCTCTTCCCCGGATTCTTTGCCCTACAACTCTTTATTTTCCTTAAAAGAGTTGGAAACGGCAATTAACGGTATAGGTACCTCCTCCGCACCGGGACCAGACGACGTGCCTTATCAGGTTATCCGGCAGCTTCCCTCCCGCATGACGGAGCGGTTGCTGGAAATCTACAACCTGATATGGGAAAGCGGCGTCTACCCGGAATGTTGGAGAGAGGCCATTATCCTGCCGTTGTTAAAGCCGGGCAAAGATCCAAACAACGTCAACAGCTACAGACCGATTTCACTTACCTGCTGCCTCAGTAAACTTTTAGAAAAAATGGTCAACAACCGTCTGGTGTGGATGCTGGAAAGTAACAATCTTTTAGCTAAATACCAGGCGGGTTTCAGACGAAATCACAGTACCGTTGACCATTTAATCTGTCTAGAAAATTCTATCCAAGACGCCTTCCTAGCAAGAAAACACCTCGTAGCGGTGTTTTTCGACCTGGAGAAGGCGTATGACATGACTTGGCGATATGGAATTTTGCAGAAGCTGCACGCATGGGGATTCAGGGGCCGTATGCCTCTTTTTCTTGAATCTTTCATGCGCGATCGCAAATTTAAAGTAAGGGTGGGAAGCACTAACTCGAAGACATTATGTCTAGAGAACGGTGTTCCCCAAGGGTCGACAATCAGCGTCACCCTTTTTGCGATTGCGGTTAATGATATTGCGGCTTCGGTGGTTACACCTGTACAAAAATGCCTGTACGTCGACGACTTGGTGATCTACATGGCGGGAGATACCATCCCTGCCATAACACGTCAACTCCAGATCACCATAGACAAAGTGGACAGAGAGGCAGAGGCGAGAGGTTTTCGCTTTTCTACGACGAAAACCTCGTGCGTGCATTTTTGCCGCCTCAGAAGACCTCACCGGGACCCCGCACTTGTCTTGCGGGGTTTCAGAATCACGTGCGTCGAAACAGTCCGTTTCTTAGGGCTCGTGCTTGATAGGACCTTATCCTTTCGGGCACATATTGATGAACTGGTCACAAAGTGCAAAAAAGCCTTGAACGTGATCAAGTGCTTGGCCAACATCAACTGGGGTGCGCGGAGAGAGGTACTGTTGCGGCTGTACAAAGCTCTGGTTTTATCCAGGGTCGACTACGGCTGCGCGGTATACTCATCCGCCAGAAAATCCCGGTTAAAAGCCCTAGACGCAGTCCACAACGCAGGCATTAGATACGCCACGGGAGCATTCCGGACGAGTCCCGCACCGAGTCTTTGCTGCGAGTCGGGTGTACTCCCTCTAGCTGCTCGTCGCAGTCGCTTTGTACTCACGTACGCCGCGGCGATGCGAGCAAAGAGGGGTCACAACAACCGACTCATATTTACCGCCAACGAAACGCAGCAACGTAAATACAGACTCAGGCCTACCGTCAGTAGGCCGGTGTGCGTCCGAGCGCAGGAGCTAGAGGAGAGTCTCAACGTTAATTATCCGATGGTATTCGAGGTCGGTTCTGGCGAGTTTCCACCCTGGCTGTTGCCGAGGGTTATAACTCGTCTTGATCTGACCTCCAAGAGCAAACGAGAAACTTGCCCCGACGTCTTGAGGAGCAAGTTTCTTGAAATCGTTGCCGAATACCCAGACTCTCCGCGGTTGTATACGGACGGTTCGAAAACGGATCGGGGAGTGGGAAGTGCCTTCGTTTTAGACGGTACGGCCCATTCATGGTCTCTCCCTAAAGAGGCTTCCGTGTACACCGCAGAATTACATGCTTTGCATAAAGCCCTGCTAAACTGTGAGACGTCATCTCACAGTTCGTTCCTCCTTTGTTCCGACTCGCTGAGTGCCATCCTGAGTATACAGTCTATGTACTCGGTCGATCCGCTGGTCCAGCTCGTACAAACTTCGATATTCCGCCTGGCCGGGTTTGGACAGAGAGCTATCTTTGTCTGGACACCGGGTCATGTGGGTATCGAGGGCAACGAGCTGGCCGATAAAGCCGCCCGTCAGGCGGCTGACGCGGATCCTACGGACAACATTCCCGTAAGACCCGATGATCTCAAAGGTTACGTCGTATCGAAGGTCATCGAGGATTGGCAAAGAGTATGGAACGGCTTCGAGAGCAAATTAAAGGAAATCAAGCTCTCCGTGACGGCATGGAAGTCGCCGGTAGATCTCAACAGGAGAGAGGAGGTCGCCCTATGTCGCTTGCGCATAGGTCATACTAATTTGACCTCTTCGTATCTCCTGACCGGCGACGAACAACCAGAATGCCAAACATGTCACGACCCTCTAACGGTGAAGCACATTTTGGAAGAATGCCGAGCCTACCTTCCCCTCCGTAATCGGCTCGCGCTCCCTAACAACGTGGCGTCTATTTTATTAAATAGAGAAGAGTCCATGGGAAGGTGCGTCCAGTTCTTGAAAGACGCAGGACTCCTCAAACAGGTGTAACCAAGTTTTTGTGTTGTCTTATAATGATTTTGGTGTTAACTTATTTATTTATTTTTATTGATCAGTTTGTGTTGTTGAGTTGTTTAAAGCATCGTAGTCTTTTACAACTTCGGTGCAATCTGTGATATTAGGTTTAGTTAGTTTTTAGGGTCTGGCATCGAAGCATTTTACAGCTTCGATGTCATCTGTGATATTAAGTTAGGTTGTGATATTAGGTTAAGTTGTGATATTAGGTTTAGTTACTTTAGTTTTTAGGGTCTGGCATCGAAGCATTTTACAGCTTCGGTGTCATCTGTGATACTAGGTTAGGTTAAATAGTAAGTTTTGTGATATTAGTTTTTTAATTTAAGCAACTGTGATATTAGATTTAGTTTTATTTATTTATTTATTTATTTAACCATTTTAATGTGTTGTTTTGTCTCCTCAGGTCTATAACCTGAGGTTATTATTATTAAAATAAATAGCTAATGACCTTAGTAGTCGACGCTAAAACACAACAAAAAAAAAAAAAAAAAAAAAAAAAAAATAATAATAATAATAATAATAATAATAATAATAATAATAATAATAATAATAATAATAATAATAATAATAATAATAATAATAATAATAATAATAATAATAATAATAATAATAATAATAATAATAATAATAATAATAATAATAATAATAATAATAATAATAATAATAATAATAATAATAATAATAATAATAATAATAATAATAATAATAATAATAATAATAATAATAATAATAATAATAATAATAATAATAATAATAATAATAATAATAATAATAATAATAATAATAATAATAATAATAATAATAATAATAATAATAATAATAATAATAATAATAATAATAATAATAATAATAATAATAATAATAATAATAATAATAATAATAATAATAATAATAATAATAATAATAATAATAATAATAATAATAATAATAATAATAATAATAATAATAATAATAATAATAATAATAATAATAATAATAATAATAATAATAATAATAATAATAATAATAATAATAATAATAATAATAATAATAATAATAATAATAATAATAATAATAATAATAATAATAATAATAATAATAATAATAATAATAATAATAATAATAATAATAATAATAATAATAATAATAATAATAATAATAATAATAATAATAATAATAATAATAATAATAATAATAATAATAATAATAATAATAATAATAATAATAATAATAATAATAATAATAATAATAATAATAATAATAATAATAATAATAATAATAATAATAATAATAATAATAATAATAATAATAATAATAATAATAATAATAATAATAATAATAATAATAATAATAATAATAATAATAATAATAATAATAATAATAATAATAATAATAATAATAATAATAATAATAATAATAATAATAATAATAATAATAATAATAATAATAATAATAATAATAATAATAATAATAATAATAATAATAATAATAATAATAATAATAATAATAATAATAATAATAATAATAATAATAATAATAATAATAATAATAATAATAATAATAATAATAATAATAATAATAATAATAATAATAATAATAATAATAATAATAATAATAATAATAATAATAATAATAATAATAATAATAATAATAATAATAATAATAATAATAATAATAATAATAATAATAATAATAATAATCAGTCAGGGATGCAAAGAACAATTGATAATTGACAGCGTTATTCTAAAACAAACCGAAATACAACAACGTAATCTATACGAAACTTTTATAGACTACAGAAAAGCATTTGATAGCATTCCTCACAGCTGGTTAACTGAAGTCCTAGACATATATAAAGTCAATTCAACAATAACTAAATTTCTTAAATATACTATGCAAACATGGAAGACAAAACTACACCTTCGATCAACTACACAGGTGATAGAATCAGAAACAATACACATAAAACGTGGAATTTTTCAAGGAGACTCATTAAGTGCGCTCTGGTTTTGTATGTGTTTAAATCCACTATCTGAACTACTAAACGACACAAAAGCAGGGTTTCAACTTAAGAAAAACAAAATTACAATGCATAAAATTAACCATCTTTTCTATATGGATGACATAAAACTGTATGCTAGTACCAAAACACAACTAACATCACTATTAAAAATTACAGAAACAGTCTCTCAAGATATAAATATGGAATTTGGCATTAACAAATGCAATATTAACAGAATGGAGAAAGGAAAGTGGACAAAAACAGACGGTATAAATACAATAAATGAACAAACAATCTTATCTATGGAAAAAGGAGAAACTTACAAATATCTAGGCTTTGAACAAACTACCAAAATAGACCATACAAACCTCAAAACTAAATTAACAGAAGCTTACAATAAAAGGCTTAAACAACTTCTAACAAAAAATTTAAATGCAAAAAATCTTTGTAAAGCTATAAATACATATTCAATACCAATCCTCACCTACTCGTTTGGTATAATTAAGTGGTCAACTACAGATCTTAATGCACTAAATAGAAATACAAGAACTCTTCTAACTAAACACAAAATGCACCACACAAATGCCTGCATAGAAAGAATAAATTTACCAAGATCGGACGGCGGCAGAGGTCTAACAAATATACACAGTATACACAACAGTCAGATTACAAATCTTCGAAATTATTTTTATCTCCGAAATGATAGTGAATTACATAAAGCAATTGTAAATATTGATACAAATTATACCCCACTTAACCTGGCTGACAAAGAACAGATACATAAAGATTCCAATACAATACAACAAGAAAATATTCAAAAATGGGCAGCAAAACAACTACATGGCAGATACTACCACCAAAGTCACAAAGAGAACATAGACAGAATAGCTACATTTACATATCTTGAGAAAGGATATCTGTTTCCAGAAACCGAAGGATTTCTACAGGCCATTCAAGACAAGGTAATAAACACAAAAAGCTATAGACTGCACATAATTAAAGACCTACAAAACACAAACGATAAATGCAGACGCTGCAAAGACGAACAGGAAACCATTGAGCATATTACAAACGGCTGTAAAATTCTAGCTCCCACACAATATACAGAACGGCACAACTCGGTAGCTAAAATTATTCATCAAGAATTAGCACTTAAATACAAATTAATTAGCAAATGGGAACCATACTATAAATATAATCCATCAATTATCCTATAAAACGACGTGTGCAAATTATACTGGGACAGAGCTATTCTGACAAATAAAACAGTTGCACATAACCGCCCAGACATTACTCTTACTATAAAAAATGTTAATACTACCTATCTTATTGATGTAGCAATACCAGCAGACCATAACATCAAGGTCAAATATAACGAAAAAATTGATAAGTACTTACCTCTAGCGCACGAAATAGAAAAAATATGGAAAGACAAAGTGAGAATAATCCCCATAATTATGTCATCAACAGGTATAGTGCCACTAAATCTAAAGGAAAACCTAAATGAATTACAGCTTAAAGAATATGTTATAATACCTATGCAAAAGGCTGTGATACTAAAAACATGTAACATCGTTAGGTCTTTTCTAAAACAATGACAATCTTTACTGGACCTGGTCCCGTACCCGTCCAATAAATAACTCCCAGGATAAAACCTGTGAAAAAAAAAAAATAATAATAATAATAATAATAATAATAATAATAAAATAACCAAATAAAAAGCAACGTGCATCCTTATGGTACTAAATAGTTTATTTAAGATTTTTTTGTTTTAATTTGTAAAATTTTATATCTTAATATACAGTGTTTGTCAAAATTACAAGAACACCTAAATAATTCTCCAATATTGCATTTTATAAAAAAAAATATTCTTACAAAAAACATTCAGAATTAATTTTAAAATAAATAAATGTAAACATATATAGTGTTTTATTTAAAAAAAAAGTTTACTAAATTTTCATAATAAAATGAACACCCTGTATATTAAAAAATATTTTTATAAATTAGTTTGCTTAAAACCAAAAAACTTTTTGACTAACCCCGTATAATTTTATATACAAACTTACTAGAAAATATGTTTTTTTCAATGAATACATGTTTTGTTTCCTTAAACTAAGTAAAAAAACGAGTCAAAAGAAAGAAACTAAAAAAAAAGAAAACAGAAAAATATACCGTGATAAAAATTGAAGTGCTGTGATCAACCCGCAAATATCTAATAACGCGCAAGTATTGCAGGTAATGCGTTAAAATTCAATTGGTAGATTTTAGTATAAAGCTGGAAGTAAAAAGCAAATTACAAAAATAATATTAAACTAAAAACTTATAAAAACGGCCATAAGCTTTGATTAGCGCCAAACTAAAAAAAATACAATAATTCTGTCACAAGTTGAATTGTATTAATTATTTGTTATTCGAAAGACAAAGGGTTTTTGGGAAAGTTTATTATTTGTATAGCGTAGTCCGCATCTTTGCTATAACAATATAAGAGACCGCAGTCAACCGTGCAATGCAGTCAACAGTTGCCAACACTTTAAGCGCGATAGTGATAGAAAAAAACGATGTTATCAAAGATGATTACCAAAAGTTTTTCGTACGCAGTGACTGTTGTGCTAGTCGGCATAGACAAAGTTTGCATGTGAATTGAGGTTCATGAATACAGTCTTCATAGAACCTCTTAAGAGCAGGGAATTTTCACACTAGTTCGTAATTCCCAATTTTCTTAAAAAGTATTATTCATAACAAATTTAAAAAACAAAATTTATATGTAGAAATAAACAATGAAATGCATGAATATATAATTTCTAATGAATAAATTTACTATAAAAATGTATTTTGGTTTCATGCTCTAGAAAACAAATACATGAGTATCAATTCCAAAATTCAAACCTGTATGTTAATAATAATTAAAGTTATTTGCAAAATTAAATATTAATAATAATTGGATGCGTCGAAATTTAGTTCAACGCGTTGCTCGCATGTACCGCTCCGACAAATTTCAGCAAATCCTATAGAAGACGATCACGTGTGAATATATTGGAAAAGTGTTTTCGTGTTTGCATGGGCAAAACATTGTTATAGTCATATTATAATAATATTATAGTCAATAATAATACTATACACATTCTCTATGCACATTGCTAGAAGTAAGCAAGGTATATACTGCTAGCTAAAGATTTTTGTGTTACTTTACTTTAGAAGCAAGCAAGGACGCCAAAGTCCATTGCAACCTTCTAAAAAAAATATAATTTAAAAAAAAAAATATTTTTTTTTATTTATTTTTAATTTGAAAAATAAACTAAAAAAAATTAAACTTTCAAAATAAAAAAAAGTTATAAAAATCATATTTTTTAACTTTGATTAACAAAAAATCATGAAAATTGTAAAAAAATCAAAATTTTAAATAATGAGGCGGTCGTCTCCCAAGCTCTTGCCAGATTTCGGTACCCACATCTTAACAGAAATAAAACACATTAATTACGATGTTTTTTATAGTTTTGGTTCACAATATTTTCCTCTTATCAATAATGTACTTAATAAAATACTTTTTTGTTTTAAAAAACATTAAAAAAACATCTTTTTACCCACATTCATTTCTTGTTAAAGAATGTGAATGTTTTTTTAGTTTATTTCTAATTTGACAGAATAACATTTGTCCTAAGTATATTATCCATTTTCCAATAATTAATTAAATCTAGTTTTTAAAAATTTGTCACATTTATCTGCTCAAAAATTCAATTGTCAAGCATTTCAGAACCAAAAATGTTTTATGTTGTGGCTTATACAATTTACATCAAGAATGACATCAATAACCATATCAGGTTAGGTTAGGTCCGAGTTCTACCAGTGTTGTAATATATAAATATTTTTTTTTTATTATCATTAAAAAATCAAATTCATAAAAAAATTATCCTAAACTAAAAACATCCATAGACTCGTTTCGAGGTTTACCTCTCATCAGTATGGCTTTATTGATTTAAACTTAATAATTGATTTGTAACTTACATCGTCAACATCGTTCACGTCTCATTAGAGGACATTGCGTCTCTTCTTTATATATTATAAATATATATATTTTTTTTCTAAAATGTTTGTACAATTTACCAATTATCATACATAATAAATTAAAGCACACAACGATCTTTTTCTGATATTGCACAATAATTTACTTAAATTCGCTTAAGCTTTTTTTTATAAAAGTGTAATTACATACATGAAAATGATGAAAGACATATACAAATTTGTTACAAACAAAAAACACAATTAATACTCTCGATCCGTTTCGACTGTGAAGTACATTTTCTAATTAACAATAAAAGATTTCCGTATTAGCATAAAACAATATAAAAAGTTGATTAATACTATAATTTCCTTACATCGCAAATCTAATTACTAATTAAAGAATGTTTAGAATTCCTTTATATATAATTTGCTCAAGCTTATTTTTTAATTAAGGTAACTAATAATTAAAATAATTAAAACATTCTCACAAAACCGTATCATTACATAATGAAATTACATTAACAAAATACACGTTACACGCTGTTGAGATAAATAAGACATAAATGGGCAAATTGCAGCGAACAAAGCAGGCGTGTTTTTAATGAAAGAATTTTAATATGATTAATATGGAGAACATTGGGTATTAAATAAAAAAACTCGATTAAGAATAGCAAGAGGAATTACTACTAGTCTCGTCTCACAGCGGGAAAGCCGCAAACTGTAATCTAGTCACCGCAATAATCGAATTCGCAAGCCTCGGGATGATTTAAATTCGATTTCGTCGCAGCTGGAAGAAGACGCGTGAACAAAGCCCGCGGGATCGACGCACAGAAAATTATATTTGATTGACACCCGACGACAGCAAAATTGCAGGATGTTTAAAATTAGAAGAATTGAGAAATATAAAACTTATAAACTCATTAGCGAAAATCTTTGAAATTGTATGTGGGAATTTGTTATTAATTTACAATAATTGTACATTCTTTTAAACGTCTGTTATTTTAAACATTTTTAACGCAATTCTTAAATTTAGCAGTCTGCGGTGAGTAAGTACTTATCAACCAATTTTTATTAAGAAACGGTTGGTAATTTATCAAAAGGTTAATGTATGTATACAAGTAAATTCTAAATATATGCAAAAAAAATCTCAAACAATTACTACCAAATAACTTCATATAATCAATAAGATTACTCACAAGTCGCTGGTAGATCTTAGCAGGAAAGAGGAGATCGCCTTATGTCGCTTGCGCATAGGACATACCAACTTGACCTCTTCGTCGACAAACAACTAGCATGGCAAACGTGTCACGACCCTCTATCGGTAAAGCATATTTTGGAGGAATGCCAAGCCTACCTTCCTCATCGTATTCAGCACGAGTTCCCTAAAACGCGGCATGCATTTCATCAAACAAAAACAGCGCCCCGATCATCGAACAGCGCTCCGAGCATTAAACACTAAAATTTGTTCTAAGCTCAAACCCAAGCTCACCGATCGAGCCTCGTATTTATATTGAACTAAAACCTTTTTAGCGGCTTGAGAGGGAGTTGCGTCTTACATTTTTTACTTATACTAATAATTTTACTCACGACGCTAGAAAAGTTTTAGTTCAATATAAATACGAGGCTCGACCAGTGAGCGAGGGTCCAAGCTTAGAACAAATTTTAGTGTTCTATGCTCGGAGCGCTGTCCGATGATAGGAGCTAGGATCGCCGTTGTGGCCGCACGCTATATTTCAGTGTTGTCCCTTAATGATTTTGATGTTAATTTATTTTTATTAATCAGTTTGTGTTGTTGAGTCGTTTAAAGCACCTTAATCCTTTCCAACTTTAGTACAATCTGTGATATTAGGTTTAGTTAGTTTATAGTGTCTGGCATCAAAGCATTTTAGAGCTTTGATGTCATCTGTAATATCAGGTTAGGTTATAATAAGTTTAATTAGATTTTAGGGTCTGGTATCAAAGCTTCGGTGTCATCTATGATATTAGGTTAGGTTGTGATATTAGGTTTAGGCATTATTTTGCAACGAGCCAGATTGTAAAAATTGTAAGTTTTAAATAAGAAAATTTCTTTTGTACTTGCATCAAAATCCAACAAACGTTGTTGTAACTGTACATAACAAATTAAAGTAGATCAGACAAAAAAACTTAAAAAATTTAAAAAAATATATATATCTTTTCTATTTTAGTACAAGATGACTTGGCAAAAGAAATATATACAATAAACTTTTAAAAATTTAAAAAAAATTCTAAACCTAAAAAGCAAGCCAACCAAAAAAAAACTTTTTGTGTGTCAAGTATAGAATATAACGTTGTTTAAATGTTTGGCACGTATTTGGGTGGTCCAATTTTCAATAACTTTGTCACATAAATCAGGCTGAATTTGATAGATGGCGTTTGTTGACTTTGAGAGCATCAATTGTTTGCGCTTTATTCGCATAGGTCCGCAATTTAAGATCCAAAAATAAGTACAAAAACGTTAAATTGCACGTTCTTAGTAGTCAGTTCACGTTACCGCTGCGCAAGATAACTTTGTTCTCAAAGCTTTTGTAAAGAATGTCTATCGTGGCATGCAATGGGTGGCACGTAACGCCATCCTGTTGGAATTACAGGTTGTCGTTATTTATATTATCTAGTATAAGCCACAATTGCTTATCATTGATCTGTAGCGTTTGTTGTTGATGGTTATGGCAATGTTATGTTTTGAAAGAAGTACGGATCGATAAATCCGCAAGACTAAAATCTGCACCAATCAGAGACTTTCTTGAGATTCATTAGGTCAGTTTATTTTTATACGAGTGCAAACCCAAGTGCCGACTAAAAATTTGTTATTTTTAAATAAATAAAACTAGTTGGCATCATACACAATTATATGTTTTCATTAATTTATTTTATCTAAAACCAATTTTTTATCAGTTTTCTGGCGGAGCAACAGCCGAATCATTGTTCCTACGGACAGACGCCATGTTATAGTACTCCCCTCCCAGTATTAGCCGGTTCCTTAGCGTGTTAGTACGTAGAACTGAGCTCTCAAATTAATCGCAAATTTGGGGTAATTAAAACTATTGTGTGTTATAAGTAAGTAATTGTGATCTAACATATGTGTAGTAACTTCAGTGAAAAATTAGAACTGGTATCCGTAAAATGTAAGAGTTAATAATGATGTGAAAAAAAATGTGCAGAGAATGGATTTACGGTGAGTGCGTATTATACTTAGTACCTCTGCGATACAGACGGTTTTTTATGCCTTGTCTTGCGGTAGTAAAACAGCAATAGCAATTGTGTGTGTCAACAAGGGCTGAGTTGTAGTAATTTTTTGTAATTTTGAGATTGTTTATAGTCTCTGTTGCTTGATAGAAACGAGTACCTTAAACCTGTTTGTAGAAACCAACTGGCGACCAGAGATTGACGATTGAGACAATAGAAATCACAACAATCTAGCTCTTGTTGTTATTTGCACCTAATGGAAATATACATTTATTTACTTCTTACATTATATCAAAGTATAAAATGGAAATCTCAAGGCCCAATTTTTCTTAAAGTCTTCTATTAGGCTTGGTTCATTATTAAATATTAGAATTTTTATATCTAAAACTTGAAATTTTTTATGTTAAGGTTGATCATTTAACAACATTTCTTTAAAGTTAAAGTTTGTTAAGTGAGACCGGCAAAGAATTAAGCGTTTGACTTACATTATATAAAAATGTTTGTTACTAAATTGCTGTTTTATGTTTTTTGAAGTAATTAGGTGTTTGCTGTTGATTCCAGCTTGCTACAAACAAGTCGTTGTTTGCATTAAATGGTTTGTTCTGCAATTTATGTTGATTTTTGTCCAAGAAGTTAGTTATTTGAAGAAGTGAAATAAAATGGTTTTATAAATGATTATTGCAATTTTTTGCAATAAATAACTTTTTTGTGCAATTTTTATTAAGTTTTGTTCAACAAATAAGTTTTGAAAATTTTTGTGTAATAAGATGGTTTTATAAGCAATTATTGCATTTTTTTGCAATAAATACGCAAATTTAGATAAATTTTATGATTTACGCAATAGTTTTTTTGCAATATATGTTGCACAAGAAAGTTGTGCAATTTCTGTTAAGTTTTATTCAACAAACATGTTTTTTGATGAATTTTATGAAATAAAATAGATTTATGAGCAATTTTTTTGAAATAAATACTCAAATTTAGATAAATTTTATGATTTACGCAATATTTTTTTGCAATGAAGTTGAACTTTTGTGTAATAAAATAGATAAAGCAAGTTTTACAATTTTTTTTCAACACATACGCAAATTTAGATATTTTCATACAATATTCATTTTTGCAATATTTTTGTAAAATTTTGTCCAACAATTAAGTTTTTTGAACAATTTTTTATTCATTTTTAAACTATTTGTATTTACAAATTTTTGATTAAATCTGGTTCTAAATCAATTTTTTGCTAGTTTTGTGAAATTTTTTTGATTTTGTTTTCCGACTTTTGTTACACTTTTGTTTGTAGTAAAATAAATATTATTTGTGTAAAAATACAAAATTTTATGCACCCATACAGTTCAACTTATTCATAATAAAAAACGCTACGTTACCATTTCTCAAGTCAGAAAATGCATTTTCAATTAAAATATGTATATAACAAATTGTTCATAAAATTGGTTACGTTCAAATTATGGTTGCAAAGATGTAGTTTAAATTGGAGTAGCCCACCTACCTGCCTGAGTGTTTGAAATTTAGTTTCTTAATATCCAACATTTGGGTGGGTGATCCAAATCATGATTACAAGCCCGAGTGTTTGTAATGTAATTTTTGATCACCAACACAATGGATGGGTTGGAAAGACATTTTAGTTTATGGTTACAAGCAAGTAGTTTTAATTAGAGTGTTAAGCTTGAGTGTTTGTAATCTAATTTCCTAATTATTTGGATGGGTAGGTGGGACACTTCAAATCATGATTACAAACGACAAGCTTAAATTGGAGTACCCCTTCTACTTGTTCAAGTATTTGTAATGTAATCTCTTGATCACCAGCATCTAGGCGGGTTGGTTAGAAACTTCAAATTGTGGTTACAAACGAGTAATTTTAATTGAAGTGTATGTTGCCCGTCCGCCCAAGTGTCTTGAGTCTAAGGGATTTAAGTCAGGTGATCTAGGAGGCCAAGCAGTTGGACCTCCTTGACCAATCCACCTCCTCGGGAACACATTGTTCAAATGTTGTCGCACATCTATTGCAAAGTGTGGTAGAGCTCCGTTGTGAAGATACCACATGTGCTGTCTAACATTAATTGGAACTTCTTCCAATAGTGCTAGTAAGATTTCTTGTAAAAAAATTAAATAAACAGCGCCCGTTAGACGATTTGGCAACAAAAACGATTCAATAAGATGGCCGTTTACAATTCCAGCCTAAAAATTTACCAAAAATCTGTGTTGAAAGTTTGTACCCGGGTAATGTGTGGATTTTCAACTGCCCAATAATGTGTATTGTAAAAATTGTGCACACCGCAACCAGTAAAAATTGTCTCATCTGTCACTAAAATGTTAGTAGAAAAATTTTGGTTCACATCATGCTGACGCAACAGCCATTTGCAAAATACTACCCTAAGAGGAAAATCTGTTGGTAACAGGGCATGTACACGCTGCACATAGTAAGGATTCAGTAAATCATGCTTTAATATGCGCCATACAGTTGACTGCAATACCCCAGTTTGATCGGCAATTATCCGAGTACTGATGTCAGAACGTTCTTCAGCAATATCAACAATATCCTCCTTGAGATTAAAAATATGCCTTGGTTTAGAACGTCCCCCATATTGTCCAGGTCTGGGCTGTAAGTGCCCAGTTTCTCTTGCACGCTGTACCAAACCTACAAACGATCCACGAGCCGGATGATAATCTTTGAGGGAATCTCTCGGAATAAAAGCGAGCTGCAGCCACTGAATTTTAATAAACTTCTCCATACACCAATATCATATCCACAAATTCTGCATTGGTCATGTTATGTTGCGCCATAATTTATTTTTATTACACACTGACAGGCGCCACCTAGTTTTTTTATTCAATTGTTTGGCAACAACCGCTAGAATTCAACGTGCATTATTTTAATTTTGGCATGGCACACCAATTTTTTTGAAGTAATAAATTTTAATTTTTCAGAAACTTTATAATTCATTATCTCGCTTATTATAAAACTTTTACTACATTTTTTTAACATTTATCAATAATTTTGATTGTAAACTATAAAACTTTGAGTTTATGCGCATAGGTTAAAAATCATCCTGTATATATATATATATATGTATATAACCATGTCTGAGTCAAGTGTATAAAACAAAAATTTGATTTTGTTCAAACCACTGAAAATGCCTTGCTTTCTCCACATGAGTCCTAATTTTGTGAATTTTTTTAGATTTTTTTAATAAACCATTTTCAAGTAATAAGCAATGAAAATTTGAATAAAATATTTTTTTTGCATTTTTTCACATTTTTTGACCGTTTGTAACTCAAGATTGCAATAAAAAAAAAAATAAAAAAATTTCAAAATTGTTTACAAAATTATTTTTTACAACCAAAATGTTTTTTGCAGAATTTTAAAAAACATTTTTTTTTTAAGTTGACGGATATTTTTTTTAATATGTATAAAAACGTGATTGTATATGTGCAAAAGATACACTGAAAATTTTAGGAAGTGCCGTGTGCTACGTTCTGATATATCTTACAATGTATTCACAGAAATACTTAAAAATTTAAATTTAAATTTTTTGATTGTTTTTTACTGAAATTTTCAAGGTATTTTGCACATTTTTTTTTAAACGTGCTTTGTTTAAAAAAAATGGTTTTTAAAGATCTGCAAAATTTTCAAAATTTAAGAAAAAATATTTTTGGCTGTAAAAAATGATTCTTTAAACAATAAAAAAAAAAAAAAAAATAATAGCCACAAGACGTACGAAGTCTTATTTTTATTCAAAACCGCCATAAAAAAAACATTAAGTAAGTAAAAAAGTAAAAAGCTTAAAAATATTAGTGTTGGATCCCCGGAATAAAATTAAAGAAATTTTACTTGAGAATTTGCAAAAAAAAACAAACTTTTAGTTGATCGCCAAAGAAAAAACTCCTGCTTGTAAATTAATATGTTATAAAAATGACAACAAACATATTTTTACAATACAATTGTAAGTATAACTTTCATCAATCATTAATCGAATCGCTTGTAAAGACCATCAACATTAGGTCGTAGGTATCTGGCTCATCCAAAAGTTATTCAAAACTCAAAACACTTTGTTTTTTAGTATTTTTCCAAAACTAAAAAACTCCCTCGAGTTGAAATTATGAAACAAAAAAACAAAACGTAGTAAAAACTTTCCAAATCAGTTAAAATAATATTTCTAGCAATAACGTAGCACCAATTAAGGTCCACTTAAAAAATAATATTATAGTAATTTGTATTACAATTCATGACGTTTTGACGAGACTATATTAAAATCTGTTAATTATTTAATACCAACACATGAAAACGTCATAAAATATTAGTTATAAAGAATATACCAAATTAATTTGTAATTTATAAAATAATTAAACAATTTACTATGTTTTTCAACTTATTTCATCTGTAGGAGACTCTAGTAGAGCTGAAAGTAATGTATTTGTAAAAATAAATTTGTGATAAAAACATAGTAAACTGTTTCATTTCATAAAAATAAATTATCATGTAGTAGAGGTCACAACCATCAATTACATTGTAATTTTTAAAATAAAGTATTATTACATATTCCTTAGGAAGCGGATGTCCTTATTCTATTATTAATCAGTAATAATAATTGTGCAGGAAATTTGCATTCACATTAAATGTCACCGTATTTACACCAGCGTCTTATTACCATATATTATGTGGTTATTTGCAATAAAAAACATCAGCAGTCTATAAAAATCAATATCACAGTCTCGAGACTAGTGGTCTCCAAAAGGATGAATAATTTTTTATATTACATATTTTTATCACTTTGTTATTGCCAAGTTTATGGTCGCTTCTTCAGATTAAATTCAGAACAAACATGATAATCCTAAATAACATTACAACCACTACCAAATATTACGTTATTTATCAAATTCTAGTCTAAATAATTAATTATATACTAAAATTTATTGAAATTTCTTTATTAATATATAATTAATTATTACTACTCGTGATATAACTATATAAAAATACATTCAAATTACATCAAATAATTAATTAATTTTTTTTAAAGTTTTGATATTTTTGTGTTTTGCACTGAATTATTTATAATAACAATTGTTCTACTTTACATATTAACTTGTTCAGTGACTAATTAAACCTTGCGTCGATTTTGGTCCTCAAAATTCCAAAGTCGGCCTTAACGGCCTCAACAGACCACGAGACCCGTCCATATCGGCTGATTAAAAAAAAAAAACAAATTTTTCTTTTTTATCAAAAATAATTTTCCAACAAATATTTTAGATTGTATTTGGTTTTTGATATAAAATTTTTGCAAATATTTTTTTAGAACAATATTATACAAAAAAACCTCTAAGAGCGCAAATAAATATCATGCCACCCTACTTTGTATTTAAAAAAACCCTACAGTGTACACACACATGAACAACACAACAAAAATAAAGAGTAGTTAAAAAAAAATTTCTTCAAATCTACACTGATAGCTCAAAAACTCTTCAAAGTTCTAGAACAAAATATTCCTTCAAGGTCTTGACGTTTAAATATCCTTATTACTAGGGACACATATAATTATTTTTCAGGCAGAGATAGCCGGAATAACCTTTGGGGGATAAAAATAATCCAAGAAATATTTGGTTAAAACGTTTTAAAAAAATTGTAGCTATAAAAAAGCCTAAAATCTTATTAAGGCTAATACTAGAATGTCATAGAACCCTCACATTGGCAACTTGTTCAAATAACATGATAAATTGACGCGCAAAAAATCAACCCTCTATCTCTAAAAAACTTTACACCATACCAAAAGCAAATACATACAATGGTATAACAACCCGGGTTGCAAAAAGACTTATTTGCAATAATTAACCCAAATCCTATTATAGCCAACTACTACTTGAAAATGTTCAGAAACTGCAAACTTTAACAAGAATCTTGAAACTCTCAATTAAAAAAACACATGCATACTATTGTAGTAAGCCCGATATCCAGAAAATGTAAAATAGATGACGAGACAATCACGAACGTACTATGCCCGGCGCAAGAAAGTCCATGTTAGGGAATTGCTGGTTTGGCATAGCCAGGATAAGTAATGTCCTAGCATACATCAACCACATAGATTAGCTGTTTGGAACAAAGCAGTAAAGTTAGACTATTGGAGGAAGTACAAAGTGCAGTAAAAATGGTTTCACATTCCCACTCAAATCCAGAATCCAGAATGTTCTCAGAATTATAGAGAATCGTATGTTCTTTAAAAACCAACTGTTTTCAGTTTTTTGATTTAAAATTAATGGTTCTATTTTTTATTGTCAGTCAATTTAAAACATTTATAATAAACGTCAACAAGTTAAACTGTAACTGCAAGCAGAAAAGTACAAATAGTACCATGCTTGAAACATTTAATTAGTTTTCATCAAAGATAGATGTCCTTTGAAGTAAGAATTCATTCATTTCAAAATTACTCTGTTTGAACCCTCTATTTTCATCGATTGCGGTAACTCTTCGGTTACGATCAAACTAAAAAATATTTTGAAAGTGTTTTTTTTTTATTAGGCACCCAATTTTCTTTTATGAAAAGTTACAAAAATCATTTTTATTTGTCAACGTACACTATCATAGCGTCATAACCTATATCAATACATACAACAATATAAAAACTATAAAGCTTCTAAGACAAAAGCTAGACGTTGCTGAACAAGTTTGAAGCAGTGTTCTCCAAAACAAGCTAGCTCAACACATTCAGTTTTTATAAAAAAATCTAGTACAAAATTAAGTTTAAAAAATAGTTTTGCAAATTGATTGATTTTTATTCTAAAACACTACAAAACCTTCACGCAGATCATAAGCCTACGAAACATAAGACATCTACTTGAAGTTTTTCTATAAGTTGTAAATGTTTGTTTATAATATTTATTGAAGTTGAGTGCAGTTTTATCTGATGTGCAAAGACGTGATTTGTCTTACTAACACTAATAGATTCACGTAATATTAATAATTTTAATAACTTAACTTATGTTTGTCTATACCTTATAAGTCTTTCCTACGCCTCTGCTTTTCTCTGTTTCCTCATCAATTGTTTCTCTAATATTTTATTTATTTATCTATCAAATTCCTTGTACAAACATCTTAAACGGAATCTTTTGTTGATATTCATGATATGTTAATACAAATCTACTTCTTTCCAAGCACGTTTGCATTGTGAGCAATATTGTACAACAAATTATTCCCATGCCTGATGCAAATATCTTCCGTAGATGTGGAAGATATTTTATTACTTCATATCAATCGTACTCAATATTTTTTTTTCACAGTAATGTTAAATTTAATAACCAATTAGTTTTATTTATTAAAGTATATTAATTATTTTTATAATCTTAACAAATTTGCATTACAAATTCAACGGCTTAATTAATATGAATAATTACTGTTGATCTATAAAGATCATATTGTTGATTTATAGCTAGTTTAACAATATCTAGAATCCAGAATAATGATAAGCATTAATCAATTTAAGTAATGCAATAAATTCATATTTATAAAATAAATAGAAGAAAATATTTTATTTTAATAGCGAATAGTTTTAATTAAAATGATTAATCAATTAGTACTTAGCACAGAACAAATATTTTACAATGTTAATAGGAATTTCATGCGCCTATATACTAAACAACAAACAACAAAAAAATCATCACGTTCTTTTTGTTTCACCTTGGCCGGACGTATCGGGCAGTGCATCTCGTGTTGCGCGCCGATTTTTTTCCAGTGCCGCGGAGTTATCCTATCTGGCTGAGAGATTGAATTATTCTACAGAACCAGTTGCGATTGGAAATAAATTAAAACAAAGCATGTACGGAGATAGCAAGAATAATATAGCGCGGGGGTGCGGTTGAGTCATGCATTAAGATATAATCGGATATAAAGAATTACTTGTTTTAATTTTTATAACTCGCACTATCTTCGTATATTGATACTGGGTTTAGATAATTATTATAAAAGTTTATGGTATCTATTAAGGATTATGTGCTTTCAATATCAGATAAATCAGATCGGTTGTTTTGTTCTTTATGTATTTAAATATAGTTACATATATTTGCTTGCGCTGATGAGAATCATGAATACTAACGATGAAAATAATTTGTATTAGCATAATTAATATAAAATATATGTCGACAAAGATTGTAATTTATTTGTATTTTAAATCAATAAATGTATTTTCACTATACAAAGTGTCTCCAGATACTCCACAAACGCAATTCTTTATAAAAAGTGTTTCTTGTTTTGAAGTCTCCCAGCCATAATACAAAAATTGATTCAAAACATAACAAAAAGTAAAAGTATGTTAATAGTAAACTACCAGTTGCTTGAGATAAAATTAATTTTGTCATAAGAAAATGATGTTTTTAATATTTGTACATTGTTACTGAAAGTAATCAACAATATAATATATGTACTGATTTTATTTTTCATAAATAATTTTAAAAAAGACATTTAAAGCACTTTATTTTTTGCTGTATTAAATTTAAAACCTCAATTTGAACAGCCTGAGCAATCAAACATATTTGAGCCCAAAAAATGTACAAACATCAGTATAAAAAGTATACGACTAATGTGTATATTAGACTAGTTCTTAAATATTTTTTGTGTGTACCCTCAGAAAATGATCCTTATGCAAAAAAAAAACCATTCCAAATTTTAACCCTTAAGATTCAAATGAAAACGTGTCGCACTTCCATTAAATTTTCAAAATTAATATTCTTAATAAGTATCATAGTTTTAAGATTTGAGTCAAGTGCATAGGTCCTTGAGTCCTCAAGGAATCAATTGAGTACTTGCTACTTAGATTCCACGTGAAACTTTACACCAATAAAATCTGTTTTTTTTAAACTAACATTTTTTATTATATTTTAAGTTTTGAACATATAATTAGACTTGTAAACAAAAATTATTAGAGTTTGAGACTCGGGTCTATAATTTTTTTTAAATTTAGAAAACTTTTAAAGGACATATTGTAAGTATTTTTGCATTTAGTCAAATTTGTAGCATTCTAATAATGTTTTATTTTTAAGTAACGTGAGGTAAAGTAAGGTAATATATGTTTACACATTAAGTACACAAAGCGGTTATTATTAATGTCCAGACAATTTTGATTTTATTACACAAACACCATTGAATTAAGTGTTTAACTCATCTCTATCAAGCATGTCAACATATATTGGCAATTCTTGTTGAATATTAGTCTGTAAGTTTTCCAGGATAGGATCTAAGGATTTAAGATAACTCCACAAAGAATAATCATAACAGAATTATTTAATAAAAAATGAAGTGCAAATAGAGTTCATAGTAAAAAATTTGACAAACGAGTTTGACGTTTTCTGCTGTTGTAACAATTCTCAAAAATATGTTTGTTCTATTTTGGGCACTATACCGTTTTTCTAAAAGCATCTACCCACTACTAAATCAATTTTAAATAAACAAAAAACACGAGGGAAAAACGTATTCCAAAGTCGTTTTTAATAAAAAATCCACGACATAATGTTTGTTTCATTACATCTGCCCAAAATTCACAAGCAATAGAAAATAATCCAAAGTTTGAAAAATTCTAAACAAACGGTTTACCAAAACATATGGTTTAGTTTACTTTAAGAAATTTGCAAAAGTAATGTTTAAACGCAACCAGACAAGTTTCCCCCCCCCCCCCCCCCCAACAAAAGTTTTATAAGTATTGTACAGCCACACGACGTTGTGCGAAGCCAATGACAAAATATTTCCTTATAAACTGTGCTTGCTGTAGCAATACACGTTGTACTAGCAAAATTAAAAAAAAAAAACACTTGTTAATTGTACCTTGTGCTTGTTGAGTGTAAGGAGTTCAATCATCAGGAACTCAAATGTCAACCTCACCTGAACGTGGTACACTCTGCTAGATAACAAACGAGGATTTGGCGACCGAGTATCTGCCGGTATAAGCAGACCCCTCCTGCACAGCCAACAGCTGTGGATGAGCCAGCAGGGGGTAGGGCACTTTTTGTACTGAGGCTAAGAAATTAGCCACAAAAGCGGAATAACCAGGTGATGGTCAGCAGCATACAAATACAGAAGACAACGGAAAACCACTGTATTAATGGTCTACTGGACATCCCTAATACAATCAATATGGCTTCAAATGTTCAATATAAATAACAATTCCGGAGTAGTAGTTTGAAGGAAGCAAAGATAGTGCAACGGAAAAACACAGTAAAGCAATCTGCAAAGAAACAAATGAGACTAAAGACAAATGGCTCAACCATTAATATGGGCACTTGGAACGTAAGAAGTATGTTCCAAGCGGGAAAAATCAGCAACGCAATCTAAGAAACGGACCGTATGAATATAGATTTAATGGGCATTAGTGAAATAAAATAAAGGGGAGCCGGTAAATGCGTAATAGAAGGACACACAATATTTCACTCAGGTAATGATACCAAACAACATCAATATGGAGTAGGAATGAGTATCACAAAGAATATCGCAAAATGTGTATACAACTTTATACCCGTATCCGACAAAGTGATGCTTGTACAATTAACAGCAACTTCAGTCAATATAAATCTCATACAAGTTTACGCATCAACTTCAGATAAAGACGACAACAAAGACGACATCTTGGAAGTACTGAAGAGCACAAAAAAGCATAAAATTACTATAATCATGGGCGACTTTAATGCCAAAATTGGATCCAACAAAAATGCGGAATGTGTGAAACCATTTGGACTGAGTGAAAGAAATGACAGAGGGGACAGATTATGCAAGTTTAGTACTAATGAGGATTTTGTGATACTGAATACATTTTTCAAACTTCCAGCTCAAAGACTCTATACCTGAAAATCTCTAGCCGATAACTCAGAAAAAATAGTAAGAAATCAAATTGATTATATCCTAGTTAACAAAAGATACAGAAACAGATTTAATATGGTCAAAACCTATCCTGGGGCAGACATTAATTCGGATCATAATCCTGTTGTTGCTACTATCAAAGTTTGCCCGAGAAAAAGCCTGAAAACATCCTGCAGAAAGAAGCTCGACATGACTAAATTAAAAATCGAGTCGGTAAAAAAGCAAGTACGAAGATGTCTAGACGAAAAAAAGCAGATAATAACAAGAACTGATAATACTGATGTTCAAGCGACATGGCAAACAATAAAAAAAGCAATAACCTATAGCAGCAAAAGACATCTAAAACAGGAAACAAAAATAAGACAAAAACCTTGGATGAACAAAGAGATCTTGAAGCTTATGGACCAGAGAAGACAATTTAAGAACAACAAAATAATGTATAAGAAAATACAGACAGAGTTACGGCGCAAAATCAGAGTCGCTATAGACATCTATCTAACTAATCAATGTGAAGAGATTGAAGCCTTACAGCTTTATTATGACGCTTTCAACCTGCATAAGAAGATAAAGGAAGCAGCTGGGTGCAGCAGGAAAAGAACTACGGGACGCTTAATAAACAACCAAGGACAGCTTATAATTGAGATAGAAGATAAACTAAAAACCTGGCAAGAGTACATTACAGAACTATTCAGCGATGAAAAACCAAAAATTCCTAACATATCTAGAGAGACTGCAAGAACTTATAAACAATGTCGTGGACGCAAGTAAAATCTACGAATTGAGCCTTAATCCCAAAAAAACAAAGTATATGGTCAACAGCAAAGTGCCAGTTCAAAACATCCAGCTCAAAGCAGAAGGTCAAGCAATACAACGGGTCTCAAAGTATGCTTACCTAGGTACCACAATTAACAATCAGTGGGACCATTTGGTAGAAATAAAATGTCGCATTAAAAACTCCAAAGGAACTTACATAAAGATGAAAGATGGTTTTCGTAGTCATGACTTAAATATAAAAACAAAAATGAGACTTGTCAGATGTTACGTGTACCCGGTTCTCTTATATGGAATGCAAGCATGGACTATGTCCAAAGATACCTGCAAAAAACTATCAGCCTTCGAAATGAGGATAAACCAAAAAATTCTAAAAATTTTGTGAAAATACCATACCACCAACGCAAGGGTCTTTGAACGTTTCGGAAAAGAACTGGAAGTAGTTAATACTATTAAGACGCGCAAGTTCCAGTATTTCGGACAAAATGAAGAAAGATATGGATTATTACAACTGATTCTGCAAGGAAAACTGTTTGAAAGAAGAGGTCCTGGCAGAAAGCGTATATCCTGGCTCAAGAACCTAAGAAAGTAGTTCGGGAGTACAACTACCAAACTCTTCTGCGCTGCTGTGAACAAAGTAAAAATAGCTATATTGATCGCCAACATTCGATAATCGGATAGGCACCTGAAGAAGAAGCTTTTTGCATACATTTCAGCACAGCCTAAATGTTGCTATTGATAGATAATAAGGCAATTTAAAACTTGTAATACATGCAATCTACTAAAAGGGTGTCAAAAAAAGATATCTCATATTTCTGTAGCAATAACTCCCCTTACAAGCCACTTTTAAGGATAGAATGATAAACGGGTTCCCAACATAAAATCTTTTTGCAGACGTTGTAACGCGTGTCTAGATCTAATAAAAAAACAATGTAATTCACTAACATCCAATTGCACAGTAGACGAGCGTTCATGCCATAGATAAAACAAAAGTATTTTCCAACTAAGCACTCAGAGCAGAACTAATGGCACTACCAAAGAAGCAAAATGTTCCACAAAACTTCTGTCAAAGTTGACTAAACCAAAAAAATCATGTAATTGTACGTTATTAAAAATGAAAAAAATCTCAAACGGCATGTACTCTTTTAAGATCTACATACAGAATACACTCATCTTAACTTAAAAAGTAATCTAAAAACGTGCTTAATGTGAAATCAGTTACTTTGAAAAGATAAACTTTAAATAGTGGATGTGATTCTCATACGGACCAAAAGTACAAAACAAGTCATTAAAATATGGGCGTGCACTATGTTTTCAAAATTTGTTTTTAATATACACAACACGTAAACTTACTGTAGTTTTAAAACCAAAGAAAATAACTCAAAAATAGTTAACAAGTATGCCCACTCAAAATCCTACGTAAAATACACTCAGGTGCAAAAAACCGAGTATATGAGTAATTTTTTGCAAAAAAATCAGTTAATTTTTTTTTATAAAACTTTTAATGTTATACAATCAAAGAGACCACCAGGATCTAAAAAAAACAACATATGGTATATATCAGTTTACTTAATGAACATTAATAAGCAAAAACAATAATGTACGTATACACAAAAAAAAATGCATTTCTGCAATATAAACTTAACAGAGATATAATAAAAATTTTAGTTGAATAAGATTTCAATACTACCTGTTGCTTCCTCAAGCCTGCCTACGGCGGTCCATGCCACTATTAAGCATAGAAATATCATTTTGTAGAATATTCTGCCATTCTTCCTGAAGTGCCACACAAAGCTCGTGGTTGGTGCAACTGCACGTCCTCTAATACGCCTGCCAAGCATGTCCCAAACATGTTTTATAAGATTTTCATCTGGAGTACATGCAGGCCAATTGAATTTACTTATTCCAACTGCAACCAAGTATTTTGTGACGCATCTCGCAAAATGGAGTCTCGCGTTATTCTGCATCAGAATAAATCGACGATAAATTGAGCAAATGGATCTACGTAATTTTCCAAAACCTCCTCAATACACCGCTGTGCAGTCAGCAATCCTCCATTCATGATAATCAATTCAGTGCAAGCATCCATTGATATTCCTGCTCATACCATCAGGAAACCTTCTCCATGGCTTAAAAATGCACTCCGCAAATTGTTCTCCCGTTTGTCTTCATACTCGTTTTTTTCCATCTGGCAAATGTAGGCAAAATTTAGACTTGTCAGTAAACAGTACAGTCCTCTATTGTGCCAATGTCCAATTCAAATGTTCGCGAGAAAATCTGACTATTTGGTAACGTGGGAATAATTTTGGTCAAGATTTTAAGCCAACCTTGCAACTTTCGACGAACTGTCCACACACTGACAGCTGTACCAAAAACCTCACGGAGTTGGTTTCTGGTTTCTACTGAAGTCACATGACAATTCCGTAGAGTAGTACAAACGATAAATCGGTCTCTATAGCAGTCGTTTTTCGTTTTCTGCCAGATCCCGGTCTACGAGTATTTCTGCCAATCTTCCTAAACCGCTCAAGTGCTTTTTTGACAGTAAAAAGACTGACATCAAAGAATCTAAACACATACCGCTGACTTCTTCTACCCCCAACAGAAGCAACAGCTTTGTACAATCTTCAGCATTTAGAATCATAATCAGCACACCATGTGCCTTAAGAATGACAGTTAACCAAAAAAAAACAAGTCAACCCAGTAGCCACCTTGATCTTCTGTGCATAATGTCGAATGAGCAATAGGTAGTAAAAAAACGCATACCTTTAAATTTCATTTTTGCTTATTAATGTTCATTAAATAAACTGATAAGTACCATACAAAGCCTATCAAATAACAAGACGCAGAAGGCGTGCTTGTGGTAGAGAGGAGGAAAACAAAAGCAGCGTTCAATAGCAACAAGTCTCTACTATTTTTGTACAAAAACACGTGTATGTCGCTATAGTAGTATTATTTCTATAGAGGTTAGAAACAAACGTGTTTTTTTTTTCGTGCCAATAACAATGTGTGACAAAAACACAAGCAACAAATCAATGTAAAATTTCTCTATAAATTAAAAAAAACTCCGACAAAGTGCTTTAAGTTGTTGAAAAACGCCTAGGTGAGAATTCATTATCTTGTACCAATGGTATAATTTTCTGAAGGCCAAGAGACCACCGAAAATGACCAAAGTCTAGGTTGGCCTGTCTTGCAAACAGTGACTAAAATCAATTGTGATAACTGAATAGGTTCCAAAAAGTAAAACTGTAAACCAAACTTACTATTTGAATGTTTTGGCAACACTGCAAAAGCAAGTTTGTAAGAAACGGCCGTAGTTGTGAAAAAACTCTCTGTCTGTGAAGAATTATTTAGCCGTTAGAGGCCCTCCAGTACACAAACACGCACCGTACTTGCCTCGTTTAGCATCCTGTGACTATTTGTTTGTTTTCAAAAATCAAGTCTGCTTTAAAAGAAACCTGGTTCGAGTTGATAAAAGAGGTGAAGTAAAATGGCGGATCTTTTAAATGCTCTTTCAAAAGAAGACTCCAGACCTCGTATGTTGTTTTTTCTACATCCTGATGCTCTATTTGACCGTACAACAACCCAGTTTTTTTGCATCTAAGCGTATATTTACGTTATTTAAATTCAGTTTAAGATCTATCAAGCAAAGAAAATTCAATTTAATAAAAATGTAAGCGACGTGCATCCAGACAAATACGCACCAATTCATTCTTTTTAGAAACAGCGAAAAGCAAGTTAGCAAATGAGGTAGTAAATAGTTTAACCACACTCTATTGCTCTAGTAGGTTAATCACCATGTACTGCAAGTCAATATAAAACCATATGGCTATTGTTTTACCAAAAATAAAGTAAATGTTTATAGTATTGTGTCAAACCTGGCTTATCTGAGAACATATTGCTATAATGCGTAAGAAAATTGTAAAAAAGAAAAAGTTGATTCTAAAATAATTTAATTTTTGATACAACAACAGTGATATCCTTTTTTAAAATGTAAAACATTTTTTTGTTTAATTGCTAATAACCATAGCTTTGGTTTTGCTGATACTTAATTTCTTTGCTTTTAGTCATCAGCACTTCCTGCCATTAGAACAGTATCGTCCGCATAACGCAAGTTGTATATTACTTCTCCGTTGACAACAATTCCTTCCTGTGCTTCGTCCAATGCTTTGACAAAAATTTGCTAAAATTTTTATAACGCAGTCGTCTCTGCCATCTAAGTTCATATTTAGAAGGAGGTTGATAAGTTTCCCGTGGTTAACACAGTCAATTTATTCCAGTTTATTAGCAAGGATGATGAGATTCCAGCAATCCTAAGTTCAGGCAACCAACAGATTCAGCAAGTTTCCAGCTTCAAACATCTGGGATGCTTATTGAGCAGTAAGTGGAATAGCATGCAAGAAATAAAATCCCGCATTGAGCAAGCTAAAGCAGCATTTAACAACATGGAAAAGATGCTTACATCTCGCAATTTGTCAATACCCCTACGTATTCGTTTTTATCCTGTTCCGTGCCGCTGCCAATAAAATAAAAATCATAATGATGATTAACTAAGAACTTCAACACCAATCAGTCTACTATTGTTCGTTAGCTCAGAAAACTTACCAAGATGTGAAAATTGTCCAAATTGTGAATTTTCAGATAACCACAAAGCCAGCAAAGTCTAAATTTGCCAAACAAATAACAAATCGGTTTAATTTGTTACCATTTGACTATTTATGTTTTATGCATTTGCTCAACTTTTACGTCTTTATATTTACAGAGCAATTAGTACTAAAGTAGATTACACTATATCGACAAGTGCCGTCGATACAACTTAAAAAACATGTATTTAAAAAAGTCTTTTTTTAAATTAAAAAAAGAATTTACAAAAGACTAATATTTCCAACTAAAACAATAGTTGGCAAAACCATTCATAAATGGCTGTATTTATAATAATATAATAAACTATTTGACGATAATATTGTTGGTTTCATTACACTATTCGTAGTAAAATCTTTGGCTTTTAATTCTATGTATTATCAAAGTTAAAAAAATTAAGTGTTAAACGTTAAACAAAAGTAAACAAATTAAAATATTTAAAAAAATCCTAAATGATAAACTGAAAAAGTAAAACAACAACCAAAAAAATATAAAAAGAATACCAAACAAATAACAAAAGTATATATAAAAATCAAAATTGTGGTACAGCATCGGTTAACAATCCATAACAAAAGCATTACAAGTTATTAGATAGCTCTCAGATTCCGGTTTGGTGTACAATGCTATTTGCAGAAATCAAGAAGTCTGTATTTTAATACTGCCAACACTCTAACATGATTCAAACTTTAATGCTTGCTGGAAGGTCAATATTCAAAGATTGATTAAATCTAGTCTTCAATGTGATAGTTTCAGCAAGCGTGTTTACACTTGTTAAAAATCAAAAGTATTTTATGTTGTTGTAAGATATTAAGTAATTCCTAAATATTATATTTTTAAATTTAAAAAATACTAATTTGGAGTAGAAACATTCCAATTCTATTCGATGTTGGTCATCAAAAAATAAATTAACCGTTTCCTCCTCTAATATTGAGAATTCTAACGCTTGCTAAGAGAAAAAACGTTTCTTGATATCAAACCCTAAGTGGGTTCATACTCCAGTTCAAACTACTTAAAAGTAATCATAATTTGGAGCAACCCATCCACCCGCCCAACTGTTGGTCATCAAAGGATTAACTGACTTCTCCTTCTTAGACAAAAAGAAAAAATTCTAACAATTGCAAAAAAAAACAATTTTTGATAATATAACCTTAGGGTAAGTAGGTAAGCACTCCATTTCAATCTACTCAATATCCATCATAATCTGAAGTAAGCCATTTACCCGCCAAAGTGTTGGTTTTGAGAAAAATAGATTTAAAACATCTGTGCTCCGTATTTCTGTTAAGTATAAGAAATTAATATACTTTATTTTGATTATTTAGACAATACTAATAAGTAGATTTATATATATATAAAATTGTCTTTTAAAGAAGTTTTATATAAAAAAAAAACTGGGCTGTTTAAAGACTTTTTGAGAAAATTGAATTTTTAAACATTTGTACTCCGTATTTTTGTTAAATATAAGTAACTCACATACTCAAAGTTAAATTTATCTTTTAAATAACATCAATAAATTTATTCATATATAAAATTGTCTTCTGAAGACGTTTTATTTAATGAAACAAATTGATATGTTTAATTTTTTTAAGAAGATTCTATAGCCCCGGCCAGTATAGGAAATTACATGTATACAGGCGCCAAGATAACTAATGCATCGGTTAACATAATTACAATCCGAGACCAAATTTAAAAAACTTAAACATTTTTCTACGATTGGATCAAGGGGTTTTAAGTATAATGTTATTAGCATGCATACCTTCTTAATTTTATAAGTTTTAATAAAATTTAAAATGTAAAAAGTTTAAAAAAGCTTTAAAAGTGTGTTAATCTAGTAGTCCCTAAATAAGACTTAATAAAACCCAATATCATTTGATTAGAATACTTCAAAAGCAATGCCTATATTGATACCAGGAGTGCGATTCTAATCACTGTAATTTTAGTCATTGGTGACCTTTCTCATGAAACTGTCAGTAAAATAAAGGCAAAATGCTGCTTAGATTTTACTGATTTTTTTATGACAAAATTCATCGATGACAGAATCGCCAACAGTTTAAGTATGAAATAAATAATTTTATAAATAGGTTTATTAGATGTGTGCCACAAATGTGTGGTGTGGCATAGTAAACATTTGTTTTATATTTTGTTAACATTTCAGCTCAACCTTGAATTGAATAAAAAGATTATATAAACAACAACAAAATCTACGAATTTATGACCTGTATAACAATTATACATTTTGGCAAGAACACAGTAGGTAAATAAATCTCTTAAAAACAAGGCCATAACGTTTTAAGTAGTATCAATTTTAATCGGACAATTTGCGTGCATGCAGGCAGCTTGCTACACCGTGCTGTATTTTCTCGTCTGGTCGCACGTTAACATTTTTTTCTGCTGTTTGCGATCCGTGGCATCCCGCACGCATCTCACCAATGCAATTAAGCAAAATTCTATCGTTAAACGCGATCTCTGATACACGGATCTTCCATCAGCACCAGTTCCCTGCACGAAATCTTCAAATGCACCGAACTCCGAAACGAACCAATACAATTAGCCGGCAAATGACTATAGACACGATCGGCAGATTGTCAATGAATTAAAGATCATTGCGCAATTAATTTAAAATGGTATCTGAGTTATATTTAGATAACAGACAAAGATTTTTGATGTTCATAAATATTATTAAAAAATATATTATTTTATAATAAAACTAAATTAAGAAACTCAATTATTAATTGTAATTGTAATTGTTATAACTTTAGCCATTACACCATTAACAATTCACATCCATAACTTTGCTTTATTTGAGTTTGGTGGAACAAATATAAATAACAATTTCTTTTCAATTCTACCGAAAACATCAAAATTGCTTCTTTCAATCAGATTCGATTGAAAACTGCGGACACAAAATTGACTGCAAAACGTGAGGCGCACTACTAAGCTATTTAAGTTTGTTATTTTTTATTTTTCATCTTTTTGTTCAAAGTACTATTAAAGTTAATTGAAATTGATAGTTAAAGAGTGCAATTTGTTTCATTCTCGTTGCAAAAGTATTTTGATTCAATTATTGAATTCAAATCAATAAAGTTTATAATAATACTCAAATGTTGAGAAGTTTAATTAAGTAATTTTTCATGAAAGAAAACTTTAAATGTAACTTATATGAATTGAAAGTAGTTAAACCACTTTAATTTATTATAACGATGTACTTAGAAAAGAATAATAATTCCATGCAAAATCTTGAAAATGAAAGTAAAAGATAGGTTGTGATAAACGATAATAACCACTATTAAAACTTTAAAGGAAAATTGGTTAGAACATTATAGAAACTTTGTATGCACGCAAAGAGGATATATTGTACACAAAATGTTTTCATTGTTATGCATTTCGGTAGCAGGTGCCGCTAGTTATTTTCAATCTGTCTACATATTGTGTTCCGTATTATTTCGCGGTGCTCAAATCATCCTGGAGTCAGACCACGTACGACTTTTATAGCCCGCGTCGTTTCCATTCCACCCCGCCAGCCGTTCGCGCTTATTGTTGTTCCGCCGTAAAAATTCAATACGATATGTATCGATTTAAATTATGCCCTCGGCTGTAACTTAGATAGAACATCCACTTTTCAACATTGAAAAGAATATGTAATGTAACGTTGCCATGTAAAGTGCCTAGTTACCCATATTTCTGCTACGGTCGTTTGCATTTTCAGTAGCTGTTACTTATAAAAAAAACCTTTTAAATTTTTATTCATAGTAAAAATGTTGAATAATATTATTTAGGGACAATGATAAATATATTTATTTGCTATTATAGCAACGTGTTTATTTGGAAACATATATTTCTAACTATATACGAGTACAAACAATATAAGTTCCAGAAACGTCAAAATTGATCATATTTTACATAGCAAAGTAATCTTGTATTCAACAACATCTACTTCGAAGTCAACACACCAAGAAAATGCGGTAATAACACCAAAAGAAAAGGATAGAAGGTCAAGGCTGAACTTATACATGCATTCACAAAACGGTTTGCCAAAGATGCTGCGATGATAAGCACAAAAGACACAAGGAATCTAATGTTGTCTATCAAGAAGGCCTTGGATGAAACATTCGACAAAAAAAGCAAATCTAAAACGAATAGCGCTATATACTGGTGGTCCAAAGAACTCGACATAATCAAGAAAGAGTGTAACCAAGCTAGGCGAGCATCGACTAGAGCAAACAGCAAGCGCAGCCTCAATGTAGAGAGGAAAGCCGAGCTAAGCACCGAATATGCTAATAAGAAGATCGCATTTAAAATAGCAATAGATAAAGCCAAAGAAAACGCCTGGAATAAAGTGTGCAATAAAATAGAAAAAAACACATGGGGCCTAGGGTATAGGATTGTCACTAACAAGCTTAACCTGGCACAGCAAACGGAAATCATCGACGATGAACAGATGGCAATAGCAAAGGAACTATTCCGCACGCACCATCCTTATAGGGATAAGAATATAGAGATAGAAACAACAAACCCCTTCACTAAAGAGAAGCTGAAAGAAGCCCTAAAATGATGAAAGACAACAAAGCGCCCGGGCCGGATAACATCCCCACCAAAATCATAAAAAGCATCGCCAAGACTGATACAGAACTGATACTCGGAATTATTTACTACAAGTACAAACAAGGAAGATTTTCAGACGAATGGAAAGAAGCAAGACTGGTCCTGATAGATGAAGCCAAAAAAGCAAGAGAAGCGAAAACAAAGTACAAACCACTTTGTATGATTATTTCTATAGCCAAGCTGTACGAGCAGCTAATAGCGGAAAGGTTAAGGAAAGAAATGAAAAGAAAGATCTCCGGCAACCAGTATGGCTTCATAAAAGAAAAGTCGACGGTAGATGCCATAGTACAAGTCAAGAGGGCAACCAAAGAGACCAAAAGCTATGCAACAAAACAAAAAACAGGAGGTATTGTCTATTAACAACCATTGACATTAAAAACGCATTTAACCAAATACCCTGGAAGGAACTCCTGGAAATGCTCAAGAAAAAAAAGTTTAAAAAGCATATTAGGAAAATGATAAGCAGCTACCTCAAAAACAGGAAGTTATACGTGAAAAAAACGGGCAGATAATGCTGAGCTGTAGGGTACCACAGGGTTCCGTGCTAGAACCACTTTTGTGGATACTTTACTACAACTACATTCTAGAAATAAAAGTACTAATAGGAATCAAAACTGTATGCTTTGCTGATGACACGGCAATCGTAGTATGGGCCAAAGAAGCAAACCACGCGATCCGACTAATCAAGAAGAGAATAGAAAAACTTAAACTAGAGATTGAAGAAAGCAAGACAGAAGTGGTCATCTTATATCTATATAGGGGAAGAAAACTGAAGCAGGTCTCACTCAAATGCGGAAATACGCAAATACAATCCAAGGAAGCCATAAAGTATCTCGGAGTATGGATAGACCACAACATGACGATGAGGGAACACGTTAGGCAAACAGCAACAAAATCTGAGAAATCAGTCACAGCACTCACCCAGAATTACAGGCGCAACTGTCGCCAAAAGGAGGATACTGTGCACAGTTGCCCATTCAATCATGTTATAAGGCGCGCTCATATGGGAAAAAACAATGAGGCTAGCAAATTATCGGAAGCTACTCGACACACAACAAAGAACGTTGTCACTACGCATAGCCAGCAGATATCGCACTAGATCCACTGAAGCTATAAGGGTGATAGCGGGCGTCATGCCCATTGAATACATGGTGGAACAGCAAATGTTTAAATATTTTTAAACTTTAGTTTGTGATATGTCTTAGTTTTGAGCTCTATAAAAGGTTTCCTAAATGCTGACACTGTCTGGGTTTGATCCTTAAGTGAAATCCAAAGATGTTCAAAATGTTTTGTTTTGATTTGTTTGTTCACTGTTTAGTGCAATTAGTGACTTGTTTCAAAACATTTGAGATTGATGGTGTATTTTTTGCGCTTTTGTGGTGTTAATTAGTGTAGGCTCAAACTAGACTAGGTTTTTAACAAATATGTATTTTTAAGTGAAAAACAAAAAAAAAAACAGAAAAGTTTATTTGATTAAAAATACTATTTCTTTCAAAAAATTAGAATGAGTTTAGTGACGTATTAAAATCACCTTTTTGTTGCGGGAAGGGTTGCTGCACCAGCTTTTTCCAACTGCTTTGAAATTTAAGACGTCGCACAGTGGAGCAGAATAACGATTATTTTTGCAAAAAATTTGAAACTTATAAAATTAGTCCAATTCAAGCTTGTAATTACAAAAAAATGATTAACAAATTTTATTAATAAATTAGGGTAGTTTTTAAGAGATAGAAGTTAAAGTGACTAAGCAAAACTCTAAAACTTTAGATTCGTATAGACAAATTAACAAAAAAACAGTGAAAAAATATTTTAGATAAAATAGGGTAGTTTTTAGGGTGGCAAAAACCAAAAAGACATAAAAATTCTACAAAATTCCAATCTTATGAGCTTAGTGCGCTCATTACTTTTTTAAGCATTGTTCTTTCTTTATGTTTTTAGCAAATTAGTATATTTATAACAAATGTTGTTCATCTTACATTTATCCATCTTGACTTAAATTTAGACTTGAAGCTGTATATTTTGCAATTTAGATTGTTCTTCAAAACACTTTAACGTTTTTTAAATTTAGTTTGTTAAATAAATAAACTGATGTTCAATTTAATTTTGTCCAGAAATTTTTTAAAAACATTGATAAGTTTTTTAAGATACAAATTTTTTGCCAAAAGTCATTGAAACCAAGAAAAATAATAATTAGTAAAATTTGCCCACTCAAAAAAGACCGCCATATAGTTAACTATTAAAACTAAAAATGCAAAAATTTAAAATGTGCCCTAATTCTACTATGACTTCACATTTTAACCATGTAAACAAAAGTACTCGATATAGCTCGATACACAACTAAAAGTTTACCTATCTTTGCAAACACAGTATTCTGCAAAACAATTTCCAATGATGTTTTATAAACGTTTTTATTTAAGTGTTACTACTTTTTTACAAAATAAAAATTACTGAAAATATAATACATATCTGAGGTTGACAACTCCAGGACAAAAAAGTTAAATTTAGAACGATTTAAGAAACAAAACTTTAGTCTTTAAAATTCACTCGACAAATTGTTTTGAATACGACGCTAAGCTCGATCTTCAAAACTTATTGTTCTCGACTTCGGAAAAGACCAAGAAAAGCGTTATTGGTTCTGAGGCACGCGCGTTTTTACAGGCCCAAGTGTTGACCACACTAGGCTTTAAAGACAAATATGTTTATAGTTCTTTAATTTTTGAATAAATACCAGCTTTTAGGATAAATAACCTCACTGTGCGTCGTTTGAGTAGCTGCCTTACGTTGAGCACCAAATTGCTAACATTTTCTTGCTGTAATAACATACACCGCCAGCTTGAAAAAACTGCATTAAATCCTACTACTTTTGTGTGTTAAATGCAAAATACTTCTTAGCAATACGCAAAAAAAACAAAAAGATTAAACCGTAATAAACCAGATAGAAATGCAAAACGTGCTGTACATAGTACTCTTGAATATCTTTCACAAAATATAAATATCATTTTTGTTTATATATACGTGCAAATTCTTTTTGCACAATTATGTTCATTATGATAATTTTGTTAGATAAATCACAAATTCTAAACGTAATCTCAGGATCATTAAACTTTATCAAGAAGATGCCTTGCCTAATTACCGCAAGAACCAATAATGTTTCACGTATATATCCTGCAGCAACACCCTAGCAATAGTGGAAGGGATAGCATTAAGTTTAAACAAAACTTAAATTAATCAAACTCTGAAAGCCACAGTACACATTTGCCAGTTAAGCGAGATTTTTTACCACAAAACTACAACTACATTTATACTATTTTTTATAATAATTTTAATATTCTATTGGTGTGTTTATTATTAATACACAAACTAGATTTGCTTTAAAATTAAAGTTTTTGTAGTATACTAGTTAAGCATTTAAATAAATCATCCGAAAAGTGACAATGTCAAGCTTGTTTTGTCATTTTATTACATTAGAAGCTTGGAGAAAGTCTAATAATAGTACAAAACCCAGTCTATCGTAAATTATGAAGCAATTAACACTAATCCACAAAGCAAACCGCCCACAAAGTCAAAAATGGCTTATTATATTTCGTAATTGGAGGATGATAAAAATATTTAGGTTTGATTTGTATGTTCTTTATTTACTACAGTTGGTGAATAAAACTTAAAAATTGTTAGTGTTGGTCTATTTCTTATCATTTTTTAAAAGTAGCAATATCTTCAGTGTTGGCTTAAAACTAGATTAGTGTGTAGACACATAACTTTTTATGTGTTCTTAGAAGATAAAAGAAACTTGGTTAAAAAAAATTGTAATTTTTTTTGTAAAGTACACTAGAATGAGCCTGGTAATGTGTTAACGTTATTTTTTTGTTTTACAAAAAGTTTGCTGCAGCAACCTTTAAAGTAATTTCCCAACTCTAAAAGCTCTACGCAGCAGCTAAGAAAAATTTGCAACAAATCACACGTCACACCTCTTGTATGTTAACTTTAGTAAAATACTTCCTTAAACTATTAAACCATTTTAGAGTAAAGCAAATCAAAAGATTAAACCATACTAATATCACAGTATTGCTAATTTTTCCAAAAATTGTGTACATTGTTGCAACATCTTATCATTAAAGATTCTCATTGTAATTTTTTTAAGAAATATAATATTCTTCCTTGTTTATATATTTAGTATAAAGCCACCATTCAAAATAATAATAATAATAATAATAATAATAATTTTTTTTTCTTCTCTGGGATGTGAAAAATTCATTTATGGACTCCTCCTCTTATTCTGAAGAGAGTGTACCCACTAAAAACCAACCCCCTCAATGTTCTACTCATGTTTAATGTTTTATTACTTAGTGCCGCTAAGCCAGATTGGCTTGTCAGTGGCAATAATTGTGCACTATTAGTATATGTGATAATCGGTCACTTTATAGATGGTCTTTTATCCAGATTTTAATTTTTGGTTTAAACAGTTATATTGAATTTATTCTTAAGATTTCATTTGGAATTTAATTGAACAACAATCGCATGGCTACTTCTTTTCTCCTTTTTCCATATTTATTTTTATGACTTTCTACTACACTACTTGTGTTTTTTGGAGTCTTTCAATAATATAATCCGTACACAGTTATTCCATACGTAATTATAGATTTTGAAAGTGCTCGATATATCGTTGTCGTAGTTTGCAATGTGTTTTAATTTCTTTCTTATTTTGTTTACGAGTGGTTTCCAGCTCAGATCTTGGTCTATCCATATCCTAAGATACTTCTGATTTTCCACAACTTTTATTTGCTCGTGGCAATCACAATTGTTAGATATTTCGACTTTGTGTAAACATTTTGGATTCATGAAAAATCAGGTTGATTTGTTCTTCTTTTTTTTGCTGATGTGGTGATACTATATGAACCAATTTTGTTTTTTATTTGTTGATAGTGAGTCCTTTGTCGTGAGCCCATTTTTAAAACTGTTTAAATTCTCTTTGCATATTTTTCAACGCTTGTTGTACATTTTTGTGGATCGATACAATTAATGTATCATCAGGGTATAAAAAGTATTTAGAATTTTTAAAGCATGATCCTACGTCGTTTACATATAACAGATAGAGTATTGGTCCCAAAATACTGCCTTGGGGCACAACCTTTTCAATAATTGTATCTTCGCCCAGTTTGCCACTTAATTTAACCTGAAACTTTCGATTGTCTAAGTAGTTTTTAAACAATTTTTTAGTTTCTCCTTTAATTTCTTTATTTTCTAAAATATTTATTAAAGAATTATGGTCAAGAGTATCAGATGCTTTTGAAAAGTCGACGAATAAACACAAAGCGTGCATGTTATTATCCAATGCTTAGTTAACTGTTTTCGGTGAATTTTTCAAGTAGTTGGATTGTGCCTTTTGATTTCTGATATTCATATTGATTGATGTCTATTAATTTATTTTCTTCCAAATGTTCTTTCAATGTATTTTTCTAATACTTTTGATACAGTTGATAGTATAAAGATTGGTCTGTAGTTTTTAGGACTGTCTCTTTTTCCTGACTTATAGATGGGACGCAGAATCGCTTTTTTTTAAATATTTGGTATCTTCTTTTTTTCGATGGTTAGATTGATAAGTTTGTTCATTGGCTTTTTTATGTCCTTTACGGTATCTATGAGTTCATTTGTTTTAATTTCGTTGTGACCTGCAGGTTTTGCAAGGGTCATAGACATGATAAATTTTCAATATTTTCAGGTGTCGTTTCTGGTATTTCCAATAATTGTATTTGATTTGTTTTCTCTGTTTTATTATGCAGTATTTTCCTACATGGTTTGGCAAGAGAATTTGTTTGATTTTTAAATGTATCAGTAAACTGTTAAAATATCTTGCTGGTGCCTTTTTAAAAAAAATTATCAATCTTTGGTCTTTTGAATTTTTTCTGTTTTATTCAGTGTTTTATTGATTAATTTCCACGTTTCTTTCATATTTGATTTTGCCGAGTTAAATAGTTTTGTATAGTGTTTTCTTTTAGATCGTTTAATCATGTTTGTAACTGTCTAGATAAATGTTTATTTTTGATTCATTAACCACATGTTTTGTTTCCAGTTTAATAGTACCACTAATTAGATAATAGTCTGATATTTTTGTTGTCAAAACTGCTGTGGTCATATCTTCTTTTTGACTTCTGTAATAGATGTGGTCTATACATAATTTTACAAGATTGTTTCCTCTATATTCTTCTCTAGTATATTTATTTATTTTTCTTATAAAGCCATGCCCATACAACATTTCTTTATAATCTTTTGTATTTTTTGAATTTGTTAATATGTCTATATTTATGTCTCCAATGATAACCATCTTTTTTTCTTTGTTTGTTTTGAGAAATGTGTCAATAATAATAATAATATTAATAATAATAGCGTCTTTATTTCTAATATAATTAATACATAAAAAGGCAAAGTACAGTTTTAGCCATGGTTTTAGCACTGGTCTTCCACTTAATTAAGATGGTTAACTTTGTAAGCTATGACACAAATTACACTTTAGAAATTTAGTTTGCAAACCTAATTACAAAATCTTTAAACTTTCTCAGGTAGGCGTGTCTTGCCTAACAATAGTAAAAAAAGAGTATAAATGTTCGTTCTATATACTCTGAAGCAACACAATACAATAAAACTAAAGCCAGTTAAGGACAATAATGAGCAACAAACATGATTGAGAATATCAAATCTATTATCTGCAGCTACAATAAATTTTTCTAAAAAACTGATAAAACTTTTTTGGTATCAGTTCCCTTTCTGAAATGATCTCAGAAAATCAATAAATAATCAACATACAGCTCATACATTGCAGAATCGGCTCAATTTTCTAAAAAGTACGTCGTTAAAAAATAGGTTAAGAGCAACGGCAAGAAAAAACCAAATAAAATTGACCCAAATGTTAACACTTCCTGCACGCAATGCCGCTTCTAACCAACATAGTTCTGGCGACCAAGTCATGGCGGAATAACTATTGTAATGATAATTAAAAAAATGTAATTTTACAATTTCCATTCCGTCTAGTCATTGTAAAAAATTATGACTTTAACACCCTATCATACCAAATTTTAAAACAAACGGATGTCCCCAAGGTATGGGAAAAGCAAAGATTTGCTTTCAACGTTTAAAACTAAATACTTAGAAACTAAAAATCTATTAAAACTAAAATAAAAACACTTTTTTACTATGCTGGAGAAACCGACAAATCAGAAGAAGGGACCTGTTTTCTAATCCATAGACTTTTTATCACCAACGTCATTTTATACAGACAAAAAAGTAGATTTAATATACGACAATTAAAAATATGTCTAGCGTTAGGTAATATCAAAACTTAGTTTATCATAGTTCGCCGAGATTTTAACGCTAAAATCAGTCTTAAAACGAATAAATCCTAAACATGTCTGAACAATTTGGATCAGAAAAAAAACAATCTCTATTTAATAAATAACTTCTTCTATAAAAAACCAAATAAAAAATAAATTTGGAAAAACCCAAACAATAGAACTCTTAACAAAACCAATTTTATAATTTCAATTAATAAGCAAATAATCCACCATTGAATGACAAGAAACACAATCCAAATAGACCTAAAAATAAAAGCTTGTGCAAAAACAACTATTAACTAAGCATGATCAACCCTACTAAACATCGACAAATTTAAATAAAATCTTGCCATTAAACTATAAAATACAAATCATTCAGACACAAGCAACAACAAAAAGATACCTACTGCTTCAAATCCAAAGAAAAAGTAAGAACTAAAAAAAATAAACAAAAACATTTCCAAAACCATCAAGCAAGATATTAGAAGTTATTGCAACAAAAAGATCCAGCAAACAATAAAACAGAATAAGAACATACATGTGTTACGCAAAAAATAAAGGTCAGTTAGAAATAATAAAGATAAAAAAACATCACAACAAATTTAAAAAAATACTACGCACCGTAAAAGAATTCTATCATAAACTGTACAAAAATTGTCACGTAGAAGATCTGGATCCAAATACACCAAAAAAATCTATTGTCAATCAAAGATCTGATTCCAATAACAGGGAAACATCCAATTTAGTAATAATATTGATACAAGTACTATAAACAATTAAACAGTTAATTTAAAAAAATAGGTATATAAATAAAGTAATAACTAACAAAATATAATATTAAAAATAAAATAATAAAATTTAAAAAAAAAGAGAACACCTAAAACATTTATAATCAATCCACTACAAAATATATCAACACTGTATTGAATATTATGATATGACCTAACCATTCTATACATAGGCGAACTGGAGCAATGAGCTGTATTAGGTGTAGCATAGTAAAATGTCAATGGATTTCGCAAGGCAACACAAGGTACATGTAAACTGAAGTTATCAATAAGTTCAGTATCATATCTAAAATGTATTATTTTATACAAGTTTATCAGTATAACTATAGTATGCCTGCTCTGTATTGATTTCATACTAAATTCAGTTAGTAGTAGGTTATAAGAGTAATGTCTCTCAGGATATGAACCATGTTTAATAAAGTACAAGTACTTTAAAAAACGTTTTTGCTTTAATTCTAGCAGATTGATGTATTTAACATAGTTTGGCGCCCAAATTGCAGAGCAATATTCTAGTTTGCTGATTATGTATGAGTTGTACAATAAAAATGTTGTTGATATAGACTTAAAACATTTGGACGTTCTAATAATAAAACCCATTGTTCTAAAACACTCAGCACACACTTTTGAAACATGACTATTAAAACTTAACCTAGAGTCAAATAACACACCAAGATCACGAACTTCATTTACAGATTTTAAAACTGAACCATTAACATTCTAGTTATAGTTAACAAATTAGGCATTCCTTGTATAAGAAACAATACAACATTTATTTACATTTATGTTTAAACCATTACAGTCACACCACTCATACATTAAAAGATTAGCTTGCAGCATATCACAGTCAGTTCGATCACGTATAGAATTAAAAAGCTTGATGTCATCAGCATACATTAAAAACTCACAGTTAAAGATATCACAGATTGGATTAATAAATATAAGAAATAAGAGTAGCCCAAGATTAGAACCCTGTGGGACACCACTGTTTGCAGAGTACATCACAGATTGACATCCATGATATTCCACATATTGAGCACGATCACACAAATACGAAGTTATCACAGAAATAATATTACCACTTATGCCAAGTTCTTGAAGTCTATCCAAAAGTATATCATGAGGTATACAATCAAACGCGTTGGACAAATCCGTGTAGATAACATCTGTCTGTGTTCTGTTTTCCAAATTTTTTGATATTGCTTCACTAATACTTAGTAGGTGTGTAGCGCTTTTTCATAAATCCATGCTGGTAAGGCAAAATTATATTTTGAACATGACAATAAATATTTTCCACAATTAAGAATTCAAATACTTTGGAAAAATTACTCAGTATTGCAGTAGGCCTGTAGTTAGAAACCTCAGATCGGTTACCTTTTTTAAATGTTGGAATCACCTTAACATTTTTCCAGATCTTAGGGAATATTCCTGTTTTTAATATTAAGTTATATAAAAACGTTAAAGGGTATGCAATAACTTGAGCAATATCTTTAAGAAGAAATTGCGGAATTTGGTCGGCCCCCATTGTATGTTTAGGTTTTAACATAGATAAACTATGCAAAACATCGGTTTCGTCAATAACAAAACTTCCTATGGTATCTAAAACGGCACTACTGTTATTAGAACATCCACGGTCATGATAAACACTACTAAAATGTTTGGCAAAGTTAGTTACTATTTCTTGTGATGTGGTAAGAACAAGATTGTTATTTGTCATCACTCCAGGGATAGTTGTAGTATTTTGTTTATTATAAATAAAAACTTCTTAGGATCATTTTTAATGTTGGTTTCAGAAGTTCGAATAAAATTAGAATACGAAGCATGTATTTTTGATTTTAAGTTTTGTTTTACTCATTTAAGTTCCACGCTAGCAATACCATGTATCGATTTTTTGTGTCGTTTGATAATGCGGTTTTTTACTTTAATCAAGGTAATTATGTCTGAAGTAAACCATTTTGGATACTTCTGACTTCTATGACGCACTTTATGTTTAGGTACGTGTTCTTCTAAAATTGAGTAAATTTTAGTATACAACATGTCACAGGCATCATTGACGTTTACACAATTAAATAACGGGTCCCATTTTACACTAAAAAAAGCGGCATAAAGAAGTCTAAAATTGGCTTTCTTAAAATTAAATGTAGTTCTAGGAGTATCACAGGTAAATTTTTGATCAGATGTATCACAGATGTTAAAAGTAATATCTAACGGCGGATGATATAGGTCCGGATTTACAAGATGGTCTTCTGCTAAATGTATACTGCAGCTAATATCAGGTAATGTAAAAACAAGATCAAGTATCCGATATTATTAACAATATAGTTGTATAGGCGTAGTTGACGAATGATCATAAAATTTATAAGAGATTGATGAGTTGGAGATGAACCGCCTGTTTCTATAAACTCTTTAAAATAAGGTTGATTGAAGTCACCACATATAAACAAATTACTGGTTTCTTGAAAAAGCAATCTATGTCTTTATAAAAAGTATTGTACTTTTCCAACGTTGTTTCAGGTGGGATGTATACGCATATAACGTAAACGATTTAGTATTTAAAAATATTTCGGCAACTGCTACATCAATATTCTCACATGGTTATACATATGCAATTTCTCTACTTTTTAAAGTAACGTTAATAGCAATTAATGCACCACCACATTTTTTTATTTTTTTGTCACCTCGGACTACATAAAATTTATTTGAAAATAACTCTTGATTATTAAATCCCGGTTTAATTCCAGTTTCCGTTAATGCTACAATTTCAACATCTTTAGAATGAACTGCGTTGTAGAATTCATGAGTTATGTTATTAAGACCTCTTATATTTTGATAGTAAAGTTTTATACATGTGATCTGTTGGGAACGCTTTAGTTTTCCAAAATCTTTACAATTTTAGGTATATTACGGTTATATTTATAGTATAACCTGTCTCACTGTTTTAGAAATTGCCGTTAATTAAGTGTATCATCAGATTTTACACGTAAATGTTGACTTAACTTAATTTTATTTTTTAATACAGACTTTACTGTAATAATTGAATCTAAAATATTTTTTAATGGGCGCGGCGAGGCTGTATGCTTTTCAAGTCTATGAATATTTTTTATATTGATATTAGGATAAATTTTATTAAATTCAACTTTTACATTATTAAAATCTTCTAAGTTGTTACCGGTTCCAGTTAAGTTAAATAATATTATATTATTTTCACGTTTTTTTCTATCGGAAATTTCATATAACAATTCCGACGTACTGGAAGTTGGAGATGGGGGTACTAGTGAGTTACTAGTTTCAGAATTATTATTAATATTTTCAGAATTACTTTCCAATGCATTGAAACGAGTTGTTAAAACACGCAAATCTGCTTTTAACTTTTCATTGTCTTCTTTAACATTGACCAAACTGTTTAGGAGTGTCCGAAGTTCTTTGTTCTCGGTACGAGATTCTTCAAGTTAAGCTGTTAAAAGAGTAACTGATTTTTGAAGTTCTTGTATTAAATTATATAGGGTCTCTTGATGTGTCACGTCTAACACATTATTGCTTGTTTTATTTGCCTGAGAATCTGCCATAGTGTTAGACAACTTAGAATTTGAACTTAAATTTAAACAATTGTGTTTGCCGCTAGCTGTACCAATGCATCTGGGGTGAACATAAAGTCCACAATTGTCACAAGTGGTCTTTCTATTGACAAGGTAAGCACATCTACCTACACATATATAATCAATAAGATGTTTTTTTACAGGACTCATTACGATAATAATTTGACAGGAACACACGCTTCACACCAAAGTGCTCTTTATGGTGACTTACATTAAATACAAACAATGATATGAGCAGCGGATAAGGTAAAATACACAAGACAACAAAGGTGTAAATTTAAAATAGAGCCAATAAAGTATAAATAAAATAATAATATATTAAACTATATTAGATTGAGTTTAAAATTAAAATTAAAAATCGTAATAAATTAAATGAATAAAATAATTTAAGATAATAAATTCATTGTAAATAATAATAATATAAACTAAAACGAAAAGTTCCCGAAACTGAGAATCGAACTCACATCTCTCACGGAACTTACGCCGGGGTTATAACCATTAGGTCCACTGGGCCACGGCAAGAGACATAAAATAAATCAACTAATCTATGTAAATACTATACTATAAACAACTCTTAAATATAAATGTAAACAATAGCAATTACTTTTGAGGTTAAATAAAGTTTGGCAATTATATATCAAAATGTTTTACATACAGCAATGTTATAAACAAAACTTTTCACTGTAGCACTATATTACTAAACAATGCACCAAACCAAGCCGTTTACAATTTATTTATAAGACAAATTGCAAAATAAACGATTGATAAAATTTAGTCATGCATCATGGCGGCATGCAGACAGGTTTGATGTATAGAAAGCTCAGTTACATCTTTAATAGCAAAATTTCAATATGAGCAATTCTATTTCAAACGGACGAGAAGAGTAGGAAGGGGGGTCCAAAAATTTGCTTTAGTATTTTCTTTTTTAGTTTTTATAACTTATTAGTAGTCTTTTGATCGGTTCATGAGAATATGAAACTCTTAAAAAAATTCTACAATTTTTTTTAGTTTTTTTGTCATTTTTTGTATAAAAATTGCAAATTAAAAAAAAAAAAACTGTAAAATCAATCAGAAATTTTTAGTAGAATCTAAATCTGGCGCCATTTCAAGTCTATATCCTGTCTATAAGCCGCAAACTCCATAAAACCATGTTTTTGTTCTCAGTGGGCTAGGCAAAAAGAAGCATTTTTTAATATTTTTTTAACTGCAAAAGTTAAAGTATTTTGATGTATATTAATTGGAAAATATTAATTTGTTTTGTGTATTTTGGTTTTAATGTTCCAAAACTCGAAAAAAAATGCAAAAATAAGCCTATTTTTCAACATAAACTTTTACAAATACAAATTTAGCAGTTTTCAGAAGAACTATACATTAAATAATATTAAAAAATTGAGTTTTGCAAACAATTCCACATAAAAAATAGTCAATGTCGTGCTTGTCTGGCGTAGAGAAGCCCATCTAAAATTTAAAAAAAGTACAACTTTATTTTAAAAATATTTTTTTATTTATTTTTTTTTAAGATTATTTGACTTATATTTTTTTAAGCTTATTTTAAAAATCAAACATCTTTTGTCGCTTGAACCAATTTTGGGCAATTTTACTCTTTGATTGATAGTTTTTGCGCTTGCGGCACAAACTTAGAATCAATCTATCGGCGCCAAAATTTGAGAATATTATTATTTTTGGCATTCAAAAATAAATCCGCCCAGCGTTTACCAAAATTTGATAAAAAAAGAGTTTTAAACCTAGTGTGTTTATAATATTTTTTGTAAATATGAAAAATTAATTAATTTTTAACGCAAAATTTTGAAATTTTGCACATTGCAAGCTTTTGATTTTTTTAATTTTTTTAAATTAATTAATTTGGATTAAATTATTTATTAGACAATGCAACTAAAATTTAAAAATGTTGCTCATGTTTTATTGTTTTTCACGTTTGACTATTTATATTTTCTAAAAGTCTAAAAACTTTAAATTTTTACAAAAAAATTACATTTGCGCTTGCAAACCAAATAAGAACATATAAAATTTAAAATTGGTACATGAAATGCAAATCTTAAAAAATCATATATGGTTATAAAAAATACTGATTTCTTTAAAAAAATTCTTATATAATTTATTCTTCACTGATGTTTTTACAATTAATTCCATTACACATACTCGTTTTGATGTCACGACAAATATGGTACTAATAATTCGTAATATGTTTTTTTACGTTGATATATTTAAACCTTACAATCAGGTGTCCTCAAACATAAATATTGATAAAATTTCTTGAAAGTATAATTATTGTTTAAAGTTATAAGCAGCCTTCAATGAAATGACAGCTCAAGAGCTTCTTATATTGAAAGAGCAGGTAATTATAATAGTAGCAATAGAGAGGTACTAGAAAAAAGTAAATATTGATTAATCTATATTTATATACAGGTTTTTGTAAATTCACAATTACTTTATTTAGCACATCAAATATAATTAATCTATTTAATCTACAATTATTTATGCTAAATAAGATTTCTAAGAATTAAATCTTCATTACGTAATTCTTTAAACATTTAAATCTATAGAATAATAATCTCACATACACAATTATAATCCGATTAGTAGTGAAAAGTATTGAGATTCAATTTATATGTAAACATAATGCAATATCTACAATCTATATCTCCATCGATGCACGTTTAATTAAACCACACTTTGTAATAACTAATCCATGATTATAATCGAATATGTTATTAAGATACTTACCATCCAATGTATAGTGATTAACATTTCATAAATTTAAATAAGCGATCCGTGACGTTGAAAAGAACTGGATAGGTATAATGTACTTGTAGATGGTTATTATGTTATGTAGCAAAATTAATAATTTCAAGTGTAAACTGTTCGTATGTTTAGTTTGCAACTGTAGAGAATTATGTATGTAGATAGAAAAGTAATATCGTAAAAGCGTTTTTATGAAGTTGTGAGATAAATATCATCATGTTCTTACTTTATCTATTTTTTTTATTTATATGACTAATTAGTTTATGTTTATAATTTTATATAGTTCAGTAATATGGTGAGTCAAACAATGAATGTAATTTCCAAATACTGGCGAGATAACAATCAACAGGATTAAATACCTGTCCCCCCTGTGGAAGGCAACATAAACCCACCTCAACTGAAAACATATTTCCAAGAAAATCATGGCTTTTCTTAATTTTAAATGTACCGGAAGTAAAACTAATCCCTCAATCGGATCTCCGAGGGGATGATCTTAAGAAAAACTACAGATTACAACAAAAGCACCATAGATGTTGATGATCGGAAAAACACACATTATAGAAAAAGAGCTGGAAAGGTGCAAGATATCTATAACCGGTATTTGTAAAACTCACTGGAAGAGAAAGGATCTTTTCAAAATATCTAATGGAAATAAAATCATCTTCTCTGGCAATGAAGGCAACAGTAGAAATGGAGTGGGATTTGCCCTACTAGCAAGTAGCACAATCAGCGACAGAATAACAAGTACCATACTTAATTCCAAGCCAATCTCTTTAAACATAATTTAAGTCTATGCTCCAACAAGCGCATACAGTAATCAAGAAATAAAAGAATTTTACATAAAAAAACTGGATGAATCATTGCAAAAATTCCCAGAAAGAGAAATAGCTATGATAATCGGTGACTTTAACGCGAAAGTGGGTGACACTTAAAGAGATGGGCATAAGGAACATTGTTGGTAAATATAGTGTTGGGGTCAAAAATATACTTTTGCACAGAAAATGGTATCACTATTACAATCACACTATACCAACAACATATTAAACTTTTGTATACGTGAAAGTCCCCTGACGGTAAAACGTCGATTAGAAATACTAAGCTCTTCCAGGAGCGGAATGTGACAGTGACCACAGACTGCTGATTGCGCAATTTAAACTGAAACTTATGATGCCTTATAGAAAAATATCCGCAAAGAGACTAGAAATTGATAGCAAATATAAGTTCTGCAATAAGTTCAACAAATTACTAGACAAATCAAATTCCCCATTCCAAAACTTAAAGATCGGAGAAACGACAGCACTGGATGACAGATGACACCTTTAGTGTAGTAGAAGAACGCCGTAATTTAAAAAGCAAAAGTTTAAATAGTATGGAAACGCAAAATCGGTACCGACAGTTTAACAGAGAAATACAGAAGTGCTGCAGAAAAGATAAAACACCCATCTTATAAAGATTTGTAAAAAAACACAAGCACATGCAAAACGAAATAATACTAAAGACCTGTATAAACTGATAAAAAAGATCAACCGTAGCTTCGCACTTTGCACTTGGACAATTCAGTGTGAAGCAGACGGAAAAATAACAGATATGCAAGAGATATTAAAAGTATGGAAAAAATATTGCAAAAAGCTCTATAACGACAAAATAACAATAGCAACATCATTTACACAAAAAAGTATGCAAGAACCGTTTGCAAAAATCATCAAGGCCACTGGAAAAAAAGGTATTGACATTTTCTATCGTATTGGCCAAAATATATAGACAACCGGAAGCTGGCCTAAAGAATAGGCTAGTTCTGCATTTTTTCCTTTGTTTAAAAAAAGTTCAAGAAAAACCCGGGAACAAATATTTAACCTAAAGCTAATTATCAAAAAAGCTCGCAAAATTAATAAACCAGTGTACATGTGCTTCATTTAATATTGCAAGGCCTTTGATAGCCTAAAGTGGGATAATTTATGGTCCATATTAACGGAGATGAGAGTGCCAAATCACTTAATGCTTTTCATTCATTAATAACTATCTGTCAAACGCATGCTTAATCCGTAAAGGTGCCAGGCAGAAACGCTTATTATCACCAATGCTATTCAACATATATGGTGAATATATTATAAGAAAAACACTGAAAAACTGGACAGGTGGCTTTTGCGTGGAAGGTGTGAGAATCAAAAATTGACGGGTACGCTGATGTTACAATATTATTTGCTAGCTCGAACAAAAAACTGTTTTTTAATGAAAAAATTAGAACAAGAAAGCGTCATCCGTCATCTAAAGATTACTCTAAGGTGCAGAAGCTTGGGCACTTAAAGTACTAGACAGAAAGAAAAACGATTCCTGCAAATGTGGTGTTGGAAGCACATACTCCAAGTTCCCTAGACGGCTAAACAAACAAACGTGTCCATCTTCAACAATATCAAAGAACCGCAGCAACTCTCACAAATTGTATACTCTTGAATTCTGAGATACTTTGAGCACGTAACAAACAGAGAATACGACAACTTCAAAAAACTGATAGTCCAGAAAAAATGGAAGGCACAAGACCAAAAAAACGTTTCCCAAGAAAATGGTTAAACCAAATAAACAATTTAACAAGCTCCACTCTAAATAAGGCAAGACGCCAAACATAAGAACTGCTAGCGTGATATAGTTTGCAGAGCCACTGCTCCTACTTAATAGCAAAACATGATCACGACTCCTCTGCCAAGAGAAAACCAAAGAAGAAGAAAAACCCAGATATATAAAAAAATCTTTGAATTAACAAAATTTCAACCAAAATTTTTTCAAATGTTGCATTTGAAATTAATACTATTCCAATTTTAATAATATTTTAAATAAAATTTAGTAAAATTTACTATTGTTTCTTAGCAATTAGCTGACAAAACCAATTCAACAATCTTTATCTTTAGTGTTATCATAAACACAAGAGACATACATAACCATCTGTACAACTAGAACAAAAACACTTCTAACAATAAAAGAACCAGCGTATGTGGTTATAATCGGTACTTTTGCGTAGAAGAACTTTTAATCGAGACAGCTCTGACACAAGTTATCATGTGTTCAAGTTAAAAAGTTATTTTTATTTAATAATGTTTGTTATTTCAATATGAAACGTCAGAAAAACTCTTACAAATCGTGCAAGTTTATTATAAAAAATTTGGTTCTGTTTGCAAAACTTACATATCGCTACTACCATCTTAAGAAAAAAATATATTGATCTAAAAAAATATTTGCTTTACAGAGAAAAGCTGTAAAAATATTGGCTGGCCTATCTTATGGAGCAAACTGCAAAAAAGATAAAAATTCTGACCTTACCTTCTTTGTTTAAAATTTGTAAAAAAAATATTCATATACGGCAAATACTACTATTCATAGTCAACACCAGACAAAGACATCTAAGACTATCTCAATATAGACTAACTAAGTCAGTGACAGCTAGTGCATTTTTTGGCATAAAACTATACAAGTTACTAAAATCACTAACCAATTTACAAGAAACTAAACTTAAAAACCTTATTAAAATATATTTTGAATACTATTCAGTAAACAATTTAATTTTTGAAACTAAATTTTTAAGTACGTACTAACACAAATAAAAATTATTATTATAATTAATTATTATTAAACCTATGTTTTCTTTTTAATTTGAAGTTTTATAAGCGGAATTCTAGCAACGACACTTACAGGCTTCTGCTTATATCAACTTATATGCACTGCACACTCTGATAGACATTTCCTTCTGTATCTTGTCAGTTAGAAATAAGACTCTTGTTTTTAGTTACGGGATGGCATGCTGGTGCGTCATACGGCAACTGAGACTAAACCACGCTTGCAAATTTTTTTGTTACCGCTTTAGGTACTTCTACGTTTATAATTAACCTAGTTAAAACCAATATCGTGTTATCAGCTTTCTCTATACTTTGTTTTAGCATGTAAAGTAAAAGTAAAGTAAATTTAGTATCAAACCACATTTCAAGATACTTTACAATCTTGCCAGGCATAACAACTGAGCCTTTGATGTATGTATCAAAGTTAATTTTTGCTGTCAAAAGTACTGCCTTGGTTCTTTGCAGTGCTAGTCTCAGTTCTATTTTAATCTATTTTGTTATTCGTATCAGTTCAGTGTTGTGTTCATAAAGTGCCATTACTTTTTGCAATTGTAACTATTGTCATGTCGTGCCCTCGGGCATTTTTGTCCACAGTAGGTTGTTGTAAAGTTCCAAAAGATTTTACGTTTTAAAAAGTAATACTGACCGCTGTAGAAATACCAATACTTACTTCAAAAAGCTAACTGGTCTAAAAGATTAAGAATTGTACTGTTTCTATTTTTTTAGCAGAACAAAAACCGGCCGTTTTTTGCTGACGTCAAAAGTTTGTTGTATGCAGTCCAAGTATTTCAATACTTCTGTTAAAATATTTCCTGGTCTTGGACATTTGTTAGGATTTAGTTTTCCACAATCTTCTCGTAATTTTTCCATGGTAAAATTTTATAAGTTTGTTAATTTTATATGATATAGACAAAATGTACATTAGATTGAGCCAAAAATAGGTTTTTGTCAACTTTGGTTTTGGCGGGAATACAATTATTTTTTTTTATAACTTTTTGTAGCTATCTCCACAGAAGTCTAAACATCTACGTTATAACATCAAACTTTCTAGTTAACTCTTTTAGTACTTATTGTGTTTTTGAATATTTTTTATATATATTTTTCTTTTTGCTACACATAACCGCTATAGCTCAACAAATTTTTTATTCCATTAAGGTACCGGCATTCTTCTTACAATTGATTTTTTCGCATCAATAAGTCACACATTTCACTATTTTAGAAAACTCTTTAAACATCTTGACCTAACAATGTGTGCAACAATTAGACTTTTGTCCTCTGCCAACCAAAAATTGTTTAAGTTTTTTTGTTGACAAATAGACTAAAAATCAAAAGTAACTAATTGTTTTATTGCAAAAACAATAAAACCCAAATAGTAAAAAAAGAGAATTCTGGTAGTTGAGGTCTAATATTTATGTTTAAAAAAATGTTAGTTTTAACATATTACTCTGAACAAGCAAAAAGTAAAAACCTGTACCAATTTTAATCAATCGGCTCGTTATGATTAACTTTAGAGTAAAGAACTATTTATGTGGTTATATATGAAAGGTACGGTTGAAGCTCGATAGCATGTTATGTGTTTGCAGAAGTCTTTCATTTACGTGTGTGAAACCTATAGCACTCAATAAGTCCTAACGACTGCATCAGTTTGTGATGATGTAAGTGAGTAAACTGAGCAATGAAGTTGGCAAAGTTTATTATGGTAAAATCTGAACCACCAACCAAACAAACTTGCCTGTTTACAAACAAAAGAATCAATAAAATTAGTAGAAGAACAAATAAAAAAAGTGTAAAAGTATATATCTGAAAAAAGTTTCTCCCTTCTTTATACACATAACCGTACTAATTGAAGATAAAATAAAGAGCAATACAAAGCAGAAACGCACGTCGTTAAGAGATATTGCGACACTATTATACGGGATACCAAAATTGTATCCATTGCCTCACCTATCGTCTTGACATCAATTCTAAACGGCATCCAGAAGAAGTTAAAATAGCAGTAATACATGCACGGTTTGCTCGTTTATTCCAAATTCTGTGAGGTGTTTCCTAACATTTTAGACAGAATAAAGTAAGATGTCTAGACATTGCAACTTGTGCAAAATGAATTAAATTGAAAAATTAAACAATAACCACCGCTAAATTATAATAATAAACACCCCATTTATTCTCGAGATTAGCCCAAAATAAAAAATAAATAAAAATAAGAGATTAAAGTTACAAATAAACTTTCTTACTTTGATGCTATAAAGAAACACCAAACACTATTTATAAAACTTATTGTTATTGCAGAAACTTCTCCTAATGAGGATTCTAAAGCAAAAAAGCAAAACTGACTACGGTCTAATCTAGACTAAAGTCAAGATTAACTTCAACTTTAAGCCAAAACCATCTAAGGTGTTGGCTCGTATCAAGTAATCTCAATATATGTTACCGCCACCTGAGGTTTCTTCCTGCGTCCACACACCCTAATATTGACATGCCGTCAAAGACGATAGAAGTGGAAAATATTTCCGCGCCAAATACTCTGACAGATAAAATGATGTCAAATAGTAAGAGTTCTACTCTTCTAAATGATACTTCTGAAAAAGCAGAAAAAACGTCCATAAACAAAGAGTTAATTACATTTTCAATGTAGTTCTAAAATGATTTCAACCATTATACAATAGAACTGCACATTACGAATCTCCAAAAATGTTATTAGCCAAAAAATCACTCATTTGCGTTAATCAATTACTTCCGTCGTGATTTTAATGCCCACTAGGTGTAGTTAAAGTCAAGTCAACTAATGTACAAAGTTGTAACTTGGCCAATCTATTTTCAAAAATAGATTCACTTATTTTTAATAAAAGTAACAATATCTACTTTTCCGTGGTCAATAAATTATTTTCGTCAATTAGCCTTATAATTTGTTCTCAAAGTATTGCAGCATTGTTGGATTAGAAAGTCTAGAAACATTTTTATAATAGTAAATATTTTCCAGTTTCATTTGCGTGCTTTGTCATAAAATTCATAAAAACCGTCATCGGAATTAGAAAATAAAAGTTGCTGAATAGGATATGATTGTTCAAGCGTTTGATAATAATAATATTTAAACCACTATTGACAAAAGTGTTAAAAATTTTACCGATTTTATCATAAAGACAGCACAGGCAAGTATTCCGCTGTCTTGCCGAAATATTTATTCTAAACAAGCTAAATTCAACAAACGCCAATAATTTTGTAGATTTAATCACTCTCTAACTAAAGAAAACCTATTAATTGAGTTGAAGTTATACTTTGCAGTTGCCAATGAGTATATCAAGTACAAAAAATTAATGAATTTATCAAGTACAAAAAAATTATGGTTGAGTACGTCTCGTCATTGATCATCACATGTATTGGACGCAGTTTAGATTTAGTGACGTTTAGTTGTTTGACGTGTCTTTAATAATTATACAAACGCCAAAATGACATGCATTTTATGTATAAACTTGCTGATAGCAATTTATTACAAGCTAGATGATTGTACATTGAACGGTTTCCTGGCCATAATACACCCGACCAAAAAATCTTTGAAAACATTCATTGACGACTTTGTAAAACAGGCACATTGAAACAAAATGGAGGACCAGAAAAATCAATGACCGTAAAAACGGTGCAACTAGAACAGAATGTGCTGGACATGATAGAGGAAGATCCAAGTAATTCTACGCAAAAAAATGACAATACCTTGAATGTAAGTCATTGAATAGTTTGGATAATTTGTTGTATTCATACCACATTCAACATTCAGGCACTAGTACCTGCTAATTTTCATTCACGTATTGCGTTATGTCAATGGCTTTTGCAAACATTAGTTCTAATTCCTTAATTCCTGACACATATTCTTTTAACCAATGAGCCAGTTTCTCAAAAAATACAATACAAAAATTTTATAACAACCATGTGTAGGCAGATGAAAATCCGCATCAGGTATGTAAAGATTGTCTTTAACATCAGTTTTCCTTAATGTTTGAGTAAGAATTGTGGGCGACTGTCTAATTGGACCAGTATTTCTACCAGGAAGTCTTACCGGCAAAGTGTAATGCAACTTTTTTTTTCAGTTTCTGGATGATGTATCATTGGCAACAAGAATGTCGTTTATGCACAATGGTGCACTACCACATTTCAGTTTGGTTGCTGGTGATTATTTAACAGCAACATACGGAGATCGTTGAATTGATCGAAGTAAGCTTGATTCCCAAACTATTATTTTTATATAAAGCTATCTGAAGTAATTACTTTACGCTACTCCAGTAGAAAATTTTGAAAACTTGCAAAATCAAATTATTGCTGTGTGTAACTCAATTAGGAACAACCCTAGTGTGTTTGAAAGAGTTCAACATTCAATTACAAAAAAATCGAATAGTTGTTTCTAGGCTGGAGAAAGCTATTTCAAGCATTTATTGTAGATTCAACTTTACATGTACTTTTTGATATTAAAATGTTGTAACTGTCGCAAATTTTGTTTGCCCTGTTTCTTCAAAACAAAAGGGTTTTTCAGAAATTATCATAGAACAAAATATTTTTAGAATAAGCCTAGGAATAACCCCTTAAATTTTTCCGCATGTTTACCTAACACCCTGTATATAATATAGTAGGAATTCAACTCGGCATTATCTAAAGTGCACAATACAGATCCAGATATCGATTCAATACTCCATGCTCTGCTTAAGCATTTAGATTGCTCCATCAAATGTGGTTCAAAGCGTCATCGTTCTAGGACTGATCACTTTGTTCTGCTGGACACAGCAATTAAAAATAATTTTTCACAAAATCAATATCTTATATCTGTATTCTTTGACATTGAAAACACATATGACATGACGTGAAGATTCTACACGCTTAATTTGTATAGTATTCACGGAATTTTAACATTGTTTATACTGTGAGTGAGTGTCATATCGTGCATACGTACGCATCAGAATAGTATTTCTCAAGAACTTATTTTAAGCGTAAAGTTATTTATAATAGCTAATACGACAAGCCAATTTTTCAACCATATTTTAATAAGACGTACGTCAACTTTAAATAACCATTAACTGCATTATGAACTAAACTAGTAACAATAGATTTTTTACCAACAAAACTTTGCTTATTTATATTAGTAAAAAACGAGCTCCACATGGTGTCCTTTTATTATAACTTGAAGAGAAAAACCTATTCCTGCACAAAAAAGTGTTATATAAATAAGTAAATAAAATCCTCTTTTCCAATGGTTTGATAAAAAAATTTTTTATTTTTATTGTTGCGACATGTTTCGAATCGTCCATCGATTCATTTTCAAGCAGTTATAAATAAAAACAACACAATTATAAATTAAAATGCAGTGAAGGAACTGAACCTTTCATATTTATATAGACAGTTGAAAGGTTCAGTTCCTTCACTGCATTTTAATTTATAATTGTGTTGTTTTTATTTATAACTGCTTGAAAATGAATCGATGGACGATTCGAAACATGTCGCAACAATAAAAATAAAAATAATTTTTATCAAACCATTGGAGAAGAGGATTTTATTTACCTATTTATATATTTAAAACTCCAAGTAGCAGACCCCACATTTCTAAAAAAGTGTTAGTTAATTAGTTAGTTAGTTTAGATTTATAGATTATCAGCCTAAAAAGACTATTAATACCGATTCTTTTTTCTAACTATAAAAAAGTGTAAAATAATAAGCTGTAAAATGGCAAATGAAAAAATAAAATAAAAAAATAAACAAATAAATAGCAAAGATAAAATAAATTTTCACAAACTATTAAAATCAATAGCAAAAATTGACTAAATAATTCCAACAGTGTCTAGGGTGTAAAAGGTCCTAGACACTGCTGAATTTTACAATACACAAACATTAATCACAATAAATAAATAATCGTATCTATATACCCAGTCTGCTCCGCCAAACAAATTCGAGCAAACAATCGACATCAGCGATTTGATCGCCCAAGACAATCGACAAACTGGGTGATAATTCAGACGCAATTCTTTGTTCCAAAAACTGCCGACAATCCAATAAAATATGACAAACAGTTAATGGGACGTTACAAATATCACAAACTGGGGGCACTTCAGATGCTAACAAATGCCTGTGAGTTCATCGACAGTGACCGATGCAAAGCCGCGTGAGGATAACTTCTTCTCTACGTTTCGGCCTGTATGACAAACTCCACGGTGTAGTAACGCTTTTGGTACATCGCAGCTTGTTGTCTTGAATAGCAAACTACTCAGTTTGCCAGCTAGACAGCAGCTTTTGATGTAAAAAATTACAAAAATCCCTAACGCAAACTTTAAATAAAACATATTCAGCGCTAGTTATTGCCAATTTGGCAAACGCATCAGATTTTTCATTGCCACTGATACCTACGTGACTAGGAATCCAGACAAAGTTAACAGTGACATTTATCTGAGACACCTGAAGCACAAAAATGTTTTAAATTCTCGTTGTTTCATTTGACTATACCTTTACTAAGCGTCCTTATTTATTAAATTTAAAGTCACTTGAATTTTTACCAATGGTTCAATGAGCAGCAATAGTGTGGGTTGTGTTTTTCTGGTAGATAAGCTGCAGTTTACATAGGCCTTGCAGCGTTTTTACTGCAGAACTGTAGCTTTCAAACAATGTCTTCTCTACATCTAAATAAATGCAGGTACATCTTATGTTATATGTACAAACAAATTAGTTGTATTAACAGCTAAATGACTAATATCTACTTATATAATACTTGGTTGCTAACTCAAATTAATTTGATTTGTTTAGATTGTGTTAGAAATATTTGTAATGTTCTATAACAATTTATGTTATCAAGCTATTCAAAACAACAAATTTCAATGTACCAAAAGCATAATTATACCGTAAAGTTTGTCATGCAGGCAAAGGAAACGCGGCTTATCATGAGTCACTGCAGATGGACTCACAGGCATTTGTTGAAATTTGTAAAGCCTCAGTTTGTATATCTGTAATGTTACCTATACTGTTCTTGATATCTTTTTGAATTGTCAGCAAATTTCAAAACAAAAAATTGCTTAGTTTGTCGATTGTCTTAGGCAATCAGATTGCTGATGTCGATTGTCTGTTTGACAAAGCAGTCTAGGTATACAAGGTGTTCAAAAAATAATTTAAAATATTTAAGAGAGTGGTAGTACAAACCACAATAAACAAACAGTCTTAATAAACATGGGTTGTCATAGCAACGGATTTGAAGATATTGAACATTATTTATTTTTATTATTCTGTTTTCCTTCGTTTTTTATTTTGCAAAAACGTTCATTTTCTTATCATAGTTGGGTAATGTTTGTGAAATAAACATTCAGTATTTGACAGTTGTTGTTAGTGCATAAGTTTTCAATGCTATGGCTGATTACTCTAATGCAGAACTAGCCGACGTGCATTTCATGTATGGTCGTGCTAATGGAATTGCCACCAAAAGTGCGACCTATTTATGTAAAAGCTTATCCTAATCGCCAGACTCTTTTACATCGTATGTTTGAAAAAATTCACTAGAGATTGAAAAATACCGGTTCACTTCAAAAACAGTGCTATATTTCCGGCAGACAACGATCGGTAGGTACTCCTAGAGTAGAACAAGAAATTATAGTACAGATAGAGCATAATCCAACGACAAGTGTGCGGAGAATATCAGCCAAGGTAAAAATTAGTGCTACTCTTGTTTCGAAAACCCTCCACGAGAAGCTGCTCTATCCATACCATAAACAATAAGTACAAGCCTTAAATTTTACTGATCATAAGACACGTTTGGTTTTTTGTTGCTGGTTTCTACGCAACAATGTTGAAGATGCGCAGTTTTTTTGCCAATTTTTTTTTACAGATAAACCGGGTTCACACAAAATGGAGTTGTTAATTTTTATAATGCACATCGCCAACAGAAATCCCCATGCTGTAATTGGATGTGGACATCAGACACGTTCTTCATTAAACATTTGGATGGCTATTGTAAGCAACAGGTTTCTAGGTTTTGTTGTTTTACCAAACCAATTAACAGACGCTGTTTACTTCAACTTTTTGCAGAACACAATGTATGATCTTTTGGATGACATTCCTTTGGCTCACAGGCAACAAATATAGTTTTAGCATAATGATGCTCCAACTCATTTTTCGATTTTCGTTAGAGAACTTTTCCACATAGGTGGGTAAGAAGAGGCGGACTACAAAATCGCCTAAATTAAACCCTCTTAAATTTTTTTCTTACTGATATTTGAAATCATTAGTGTATGCTACTCCTGTAAATAAAAGAAATCCGAGACAATGAGGGGGCTTTAGAAAAAGTACAAATGTCCTTCACACAAAAATGTCGTGCCTGTTTGAAAATAAAAGAGGGCACTTCGAACATCTTTTATAACTCTGTTTCTTTTGTAAAAATATATAAAAATAAATAAATAATAATGTTCCATAACAACCTATGTTTATTAAGATTATTTTGTTTGTTGTGGTTTGTATTACCACCCCCTTAAATATTTTACATTATTTTTTAACACCCTGTATAAATATAAACGTCTATTTTTTGTTTATTGTTTGTGTATAGTAAAATCCATTCAGAACCATCTACACCCTAGACCAGCAGTTCTTAACTTTTTTGGCTGAGCTAAAGTACTACTAATACTAATATAGTTGAAACCCACAAGTGTTTTATTTTATAGTATAAAATAATACAGGTATAAAAATTATGTAGATAGTAGTAATGAGATAAAGGAAGATACTTATCAATCAAAATTATATCAACAGAAATATTAAAAATACGTTAACAAATAAAAATTTCTCGCTTTTTTAGTAATGTGAAGACTGCCCGCAACCTACCCAAGTACCAAAATTTAGACCGCAACCCGAAGTTAAAAACCACAGCTTTAGACACTGTTTAGAACCATCAAATCATTTGCTATTGTTTCTGTTTCTGATTTATTTTAGTTGTTTATTTTAATTTTATAATATACTATTAATTAATTAAGCTAATATGCCAAAAATCTAATTAAGTGACTAAGGTATTCTATTATTATTGATGAGCCCACAGTCAAAGAGAAAATGAATGTTGGTTGGACTATGTAAACATAAAGTTAAAAAAAAAATAGTAGAAATTTTTTTTTCAAAATTGTATTTTTGCACCCCGTATGTCGTAGATATTAAACTATTAATAAAATCATATAGTTTTTTTAAAATCTTTTTTTGATCTAATAGTTCTTAGTCTCTTGACATAAACGAACAGTTTATAGCAATTTACCATCAAATTTAAAAACGTTTGAAGCCCCTTCAAAGTAGTACTACAATGTTAAATAATGTTCCCAAAATATCTACTTATTTCTACAATAAATTAATAATAAAAAATAAATTTTAATTTTGAGGTAGATTCTGGACTATTTCAATGAAATTTGGTTTATTATCAAAACAAAACAGAAACTATAAATTGGTTAATAATTTGTTAGTGGTACAGAATCATGACATACAGTGTGTTTTGTTTATTTTTGTTACATAATTTTTTTTTTTATTAAATTAAATTTTGCAAAAAAACTCAACTTCAAAATATTGTTAAGAATCGTAAGTAATAGTTGATTACATTTATTGTTTGTATTTGTAAAACTATACTCACACGCGTTTTTCTATTTTGTTTTCAGTGACAACTAATACAGAAAGTATTACAGCAGTTTCAAATGCGATAATCGCATTGTAATATAGTAAAATTACAAACATACTCAGATAGGCTATAATTTGTATAGTGAATTGTGTATGCGTCGACAATATATTATTACATCCACTTTCAAATCTAATTACAAATTTTCTATTAATAATCATTATTATTTGTTCAAAAACTTCATCAAAAGCGTCTATTCATGCTATTGATTTTGTTCAATGTTCTTGAATATTATTGTTGATTAACATACTGTTAGAGTGTGCTGAAATATTTAAAAAAGTCTATTGCATGTTATAGACTTTGTTCATCCGGCATTCTGAAAAACATGTTATGACCAAGAAAATAAGTGTCAAGCAGGTTCAAACAATTTTCAATAAATAAAGAGGTACAGATTTAAAGTCCATAAAAAATAATTTTAAAATAAAATGTTTTGCCTTTTAGGCATAGATTAAAAATGTCAATTTGTGCACTTGAAATTCTACAATGACTAAAGTGGCTGTACTGAATGTTATAAACATTAAATATTAAGAAATGAATTAATAATTTATTCAAAATCAGTCAATCGAATCACAGCGGCCAAGGGTCAAGCATAGACAATTGTTTCGGTTCTACAAACCTCGTCAGTATGCCTTGTACGACCACGGCATCGCATGATAGCGAAGACAATTTTGAATAAATATTTTTGTTCTTATGAACACAATTGATATAATTCTTTCGTTTGATTATTTATATTAAATATTAATTTAAGTTTTAAGACAAAACTTATAAATATAATAATCTGATAATAAATTATCGATATTAGGACATCATTATTGCTTATAATTAAAAAAATTGTATCAATATGTTTTTTCAAATTTAATATTAGATTAATAAACATTAAATATTCTTGTAAAAAGTTTATTTAAAACTGTTACACAATAGAAGTACATTGTATTTTAACATTAATAATACAATATACAATTTGTACATCAACATTATTCCTGAAGCGCATCATCCCAGTCTAAAGTGAAAGTAAAATTATCTATCTGTGAGGACGCACACTCGCTATGCACCAATTATTATGCAAATTCCATTGTATTACATAATAATCAATGTATTTAATCCCTAAATACCTATGCGCGTATGTATATTACGTTCAGTGTTACGCATGGAGACTTAATTTATCATTACGTTAAATAGTCATTCTGCACTCTATGTTTGACTCATCGAATCACTCTTATTTAAAGTAGCCTGCAAGGTGCGTACAAAGTATAAATTATACTCGTACAACAAAATATTCAAATGGAATTGCAAAGACTTTATAATGAACTCGCTTACTGCACTTACTACAATCCTCCGGATTCTTTTTTTTGTACGTGTTTTGATTCGTCGTAATCGTAAAATTTCGACTTCTGGGAAAGGTTTTTTATTTTTTTGTCCCGTTCTCGTTCTTCGGGTTTCATGCATGACGGAGTGTCTCGGATAAAGCGGCGTCTTCATTCGGAATACGTGCCGGGCAAGTGAAATTTTCTCAAGGTAAAATCATACAACACCGAGGTGAACTAAAAATCTTTTTCATGATGTTATCTCGCGTCGTAATTTATTACAGCTCACCGCATTAAAAACCAAATACCTGCCATGCACATAGCTGCAGCAAACATGTATAGATAGAATAAGCAAGAACTCTTGCAAGGCGATTAATTCTAGATGTAAATAATGAATATTACTTAATGAAAATTACTCAGTATGTATAATGCTATACGCTGATTTTGAATGATAAATGGATTCTTATGTTGTGCTTGACTGACTAGGTTTAGCTCACGATGATCAATTTCTAGTACTAATTTTCTTTCAAAATTATTTTAATAATTATATATATAATAATTTTAATCTCGATTAAAATACAAGTAATTTAAATAATCTCATAATTAATGTAGTTATTAATTACGTAATAAAACCTCTTAATAAATTCACTTAATCTATTTCTATTTCTCATATACTATGAATTAAAAAATCTAAATCACTTTCCTAATTATTTATTTATCACTTAAGCTTATTAGAGTTATACTGTCTGATTAATCGAAATCCATTTCTTTCTTCGTGTTTGTAAGTCGGTCTCAAAATATTCTGATGACATCCTATGTCCGCGCCTTAATCGGCTTAACGAGCCCCGGAATGTCGATTCGCGATCAACATACGTCTCATCTGCCCGACATTTTATCTATATCTTTACGAGATGTTTGATTTTAATTAAATATGTTCTGGGAATGAGATTCGCAAAGGTGGCTTCCATTAATAAATCCACAAAAATGCAAAATCTTCGTCTGCAAGTTGTTATTTACAATGTTGCAAAGTTTTAAATTATAAAATTAATTGAAATTTCTATATTTGCTATGTAGGTACTATAATGTAATTGCATAAAATCAATTGACTGAATCTAAGTACTATATAGCTAAACAACTTCAACTTGATTATTTAAATAGTTAAATATTTATTTCTTGAAGTACATTATTCTGAAACGTCATTATGTAATCCATTGAACAATATTTTTTGTTAAAAATATATCAAGAGCTTATTAATTGAGAAAGTCTACTACAAATTAATTGCAGAAATAGTTAGAAAAGTACAAAGAAAATATTTGAAATTATATTCAATTCACCAGACCAAATGCAAATTTAAGAAGGTCGGTTTGGTGTTTAACTAAAAAATAGCTATCCGTATGTGTTAGTAACCGAAATTATTTTTGTGAGTAAAAAATCTTTAATCCGTCCTTAAATTTCAGTGCACGGCAGTTACAATCGACGCTCTTACAAAATTGTGCGTTATATAATCTCTTTCTTTCTCATTGTCGTATGTGTTCAAATACCTGGTTGATATCTTTGATATACGTAAAGATTTTGATAGTCATCTCAGGAACTTGACAAAGTGTTGTCCAAGCTTTTCAAAGCAAAACTATCCATAATTTGGAACGAGAGCTTTGTCTGAGTTTAGAGTCTGTAATAAGCCCATCAAAATTGCAAGTAGACCCAAAACGGTGCTAAATTTTTTTGTTGCTCAAAATCCCAAGAAATGTTTGCCAATTTTTTAGATTAGCAGGCTGGTACCAACAATTTACTGCTAATTGTGCCAACTAAGCAACTCTCTTAACGCAATAAGAAGTTCTTTACATTACTGCAAAAATGTTTAGTTGAAGCAAGTGCTGTGTCCAACTAGGCCAGAAAGTTTATCTAAACTGCAACAGCAGTAAAATAGATGTATGTTGCGTTCTCACTCAAAGATATTTGAAAGGCAAACGCGTAATTGCTTACGGAAGTTCTTCCACAACGGAGGATAATTTTAATTCATCAGAGCTAGAACGTTTAGAAGTTATTTTCAAAATAAAAAATAAAGTTTTGTGAACATATTAAATCCACAAACTTTGTATCCAACCATTTATTTCTAAAAATAGATAACCTCACCAGTCAACTGTGTAAATAAACTACAAAATTACTGCTACACTAGAAAGCATTAAAAGAAAGCCAACATCAAATAAATGACGCGTTATTGCAAGCTTTTATAACTTTTAAACAAATAAGTTTATTTAAAACTTAACACAGCATTTGTTATCTATATTACTGGCCCAAAATATTGTCCAAATCTAAAGTCGGGTATAATACTTATAATATTGTAGTAACAATTTGATAGATAGTAGTTTATCATTTGTAAAATTATAAATCTATAGTCCCAAAGTAGTTAAGTAGACTATATTAGATAGTTTAAGTTAGTTATTACAATAGTTAGTTAAGGCAAAATGAAACTAGATTAGGTTAATTAAAACAACCTCATTACCTAAGACAAACACTAATCTTACAAAAAACTATGCTTCACCTGCAAACATATGTTTGCAAAACTAAATCCAAACGCTAATAATTGCAAAAAGTGACTAAAAAAAAAACTCAAAATAGAAAAAAAAAAACATAAAAAAATTAAGAAGTATGGCTAAACAAAACGACAACAGACAACAACTTTAAAGAAACATGTAAAATCTATCTAAAAAAGCCATTTCAAAACAAAAAAACATAATATAAACAACAATATGCAATGACCTCGACAATCATTTTTCGATCAAATTGTAACAAAAAAACTGAGACTCAAACCACAGATAACCCTTACCAAATAAAACAAACTAAATAACAAATTAACAAGCTGTTACGTAAACACACCCAGAAAAAGTAAAAAATAAATAAACGTAAATGAAATGAAGTTTAACAAAATTAAAAAACCAAAAATTCAAAATTTCCGGAGCCAGATTTAATAACACCTAAAATAATAACACTTTCAGAAATCAGACTAAATAAATAAATAAAATAAAATATTATGCAAAGTGCAACAAGAATTTGTGCTAAGACCCACGCTATAATATGTCATTTATGACAAAACATTAAAATCAAATAAAAGGTGGACCATCTTTTACTTGAATTTTAAATTGCATGTTTCTACTAACGCTATCAATTTTCGCGTCATTTTGTCACGCTCCCTTTGGCCTACTATATTTCTTTTCTTCTTTATTGAGTAGGAGGAGGACAGGGCTTCTCTTGCCGCCGTAGCTCAGTGTAGACGGGGGTGGTAAAGAGTGAGCGCCACGGGATCTCTTTTGAAGTCCACCCTGTATGTTATTGATCACACCTCCTAATAGGTAGAACCCGATACCATATATGGATGTTAAGAAAAGAAAAAAAAAGCCAAGTTATCTAATATTTATTAGATTATAACTCTAAATTTAAAACAGAGTAAATTAATTAGAGATTAATAGCTCTAATTTAAATACAAAAAAAAAGTATATTTATTAGAGATTATAACTCTAATTTTTAAAAAATATATATAATTTTAGAAAGATTCCGCTTCAATGATAATAAAAAAAATTCTATGTCAATGACTAAATGTCATTAATATTGTTAGAGAGGTCGTACACAAACATTATAATAATAGTCAACATTAGTCGAATCGCAAAAAGATCCAAAATCAAGCACACTTGCAAAACCAATAAAGTAATGCCAATAATGCTTTAAAACAAAAATTCGATATAATAATACACTGTTCAAAATCAATATTTGTTGAGTACAACACAATTTGCAAAATATCAGACTTGAATTATCTGGGTAAAGGTATACATAAAAGTAAGTTATAAGATGGTTAATACTCACTGTCGTTATGTCCGGAATAGCGCTATCCCTGCACAAGACCCTGTAATAGAATGGTTTAACCCGACACAGATACTTCAATGTCTTAACAATAAAATTGTACTTTAGAATTCTACTTTTAAAATTGAATTAAAATTTTAAAATGCTTAAAGCTATACTTAAGTTCATGTGAACCTTGGTTCGCAAACATGGATGTTAGCAACTATTTATGTTGCCCGATGTTCAATTGAATCATCGATTTGAATATGAAATAAATGAATTTACCTTCAGTTGCCAGTTAAAATATGACGGTTAATACAATAGTAAAATAGTGAAGAAAATCTGGCTAACTGGTTAATACTTAATTGACATTGAACCTGATATTCGACAGACAAAATACACATATAACTTAATACAAATCCAAGGAACGGACAGCTCCTTCCAACCAGATCCAGTTGTCACAGCTCCTGATTAATAGTCGTTAGATCTCGACTGTTTCTAACCATTTCCCAAGTCTGATAATAATTCCTATCCACTCCTATTCATTTTTGCTTGACCAGCTCACTCAAGCATACAGCAGTATAGAGTATGGAGGATGAAGCAATCAGATTTTACATTTAATCTGAAGATAAATGTGAATTCGAAGCCTATAACCACAAACTAAAATTAATTAATGTCTCTTTACCTTAAACTTTAATCCTACCTAAGTTGTTGTGCGGCTTCGTAGTGTTCGCGCGTGGTCCACGTGGGGTCAATAATCCGCATCAAGCGTTGGGTTGCACATTAGCATTTAACCAAACTTTTCACAAAATATTAATTTGGTAGGAAACCAAATCCTCCACAATAAATTGTGCACCCACAAAAATCTTCTAGAGCAGTTAATCGGCCCGGATGGCCATGGATTTATTCCACTTGCTCTATATGAAGACGGACACCCACGCTTAACGGACCACGATTCGCGAGAAAGTGATGCGCAATTAAATTATTCGCAACAACCAAGTGAATGCTGTCACCCTTTCATCAGTACACAGGATTGCCAACCACACCCTGTCCCAGCAACTTCACGCCGCCCAATCAATATGGCGTTTGACAACAACACTGACAGTGAAGTGACAGTGCCTGTGTATGTGCACAATAACGGATTAAATATCAGATAATGGTAAGTAGACATTAATTAAGCAATAATAAAATTAATTCCCCCAATAACTAAGATTCAACTAAGATGTGAACTTATAATAACTCACATAACCTAAACTAATAATAACAACAAAATTGGTTGATAATCCGACTTATTGACATTAAACAATTTCTAATTATAATTCCCACTAATAATAATTATAATCAACTAATAACAATTCTATTTTTTTCAGATGTTACATTGGTAGAAGGAAGTTAGCGGAATCCAAGATCGGCTAACTATCGATATCAGATGTAATCCAGCAATTTATCATCAATACCGACAGGTAAGCAACTAATTAATTAACTTCACTTAATCCCTAACATATCTGATAATTAAACTATTAATTAATTTAACAATTAAATAGTTCCAATTAAGTTGAAAACTATTAACTACCTTAATCGTTTCAGGTCCAAGATGTATATTTGGTTGCCGATCTCCAGATGGAAAATGGACCGTAATAACTCCCCCTTTACTACCATAAGAAAATTTAGAATAAATTTTCTTTATCTGGAGCCGATACTATGTATTAAGTACCCCAAAACACCCCAAATAAGTCATATCAACCACAAAAAAAAAGATAAAGAACTAAAGAAAGAAACACCGTGTCACGCAAGTATAGTTAGGAAAGAGAAGAGTTGACTAAAAGGCAGCCGAAAGGAAGTATAACCTAGAGAAGGTTCCGTAGTCCGACACACCAGTCCCATAGCCTAGAGACTTCTTTAACACCCTTCCCTCGGGGGCTGAAGCTCGGTGGTGTGTGGTCGGTGAAAGGAAAAAGGAAGAATAGAATAAACAAAATATAGCCTAACAGTACCCATGACACCACGTAAATCCCTATCATGACCGTCTCAAAATCCAAATTCGTTTGCCAAGTTCGTCGTCAAAAGTATGCAGGGTATCTCCCCATACTTTACGCATCAAAAAGAAAGCTGGATGCCAACGTCAGGACATCACGACACATAAACACATTCATACACATTACATACACACAACCAAAAATCATCAACTAGATAGTTCGAATGGATCTTGCCCAAAGGGCTTAAGGTCCTTGACGTGCCAATTTCCTTTATCACGTCCGTCATCGTCCAACAACGCATATGTCCAAGATGAGGTTCGTCTCCCTACTGTAAATGGCCCAATATACTTCGGCGCCAATTTAGCATTAAAATATGCCGCACCAGCTGACAACGCAAAATTTCTACGCCAAACCTTCTGTCCTACTTTAAACTTAACAGGACGTCTTCGCAGGTTGTACCTCCTCACCATGTTTTCGTTTGCCTTCGCCAGCCTAGTTTTAACATCCTCGTACATCTTCTCAAACCCTATCTTCCTTCTCTCGATGTCCAAATCCACCAATTCGGACCTAGTATAACTTGCACCCAAACACTTATATTCGCATCCAAAAACCACAAGATGAGGCGAATATCCGGTTACTTCGTGCTTCTGGGTTCTTATCGCACACGCAACATCGGCAAGGATGGTGTCCCACTTTCGATGATCATCTTTTACATAAGCAGATATCATCGTTTTCACAACTCTATTAACCCTTTCTGTTGGGTTAGTCTGTGGGTGATAGGCAGCGTTGAATATTATCTTCACCTGATAACGAGCACAAAGGGCTTGAAAATCTTTGGATCGGAATTGAGGACCATTGTCACAAATAATAAATTCTGGGACTTGGTATTCTAGGAAAATGTTCTCCCTGACGTATTTGCAAATAGAAGATGCAGTAGCTTTACGTAATGGATGAAGCTTTACGTACTTACTAAAGTAATCAGTGACGGCTAAGATGTTCATATTTCCACTACGAGTTTTTGGCAGTGGTCCCATAAGGTCCATGCTGATCATCTGAAAAGGATGAGGACAACTAGGTTTTGAACCCATAAGACCGGCTGGTGGTTTCTGTTCAACCTTCTGTTCAGCACACGTAGAACATCTCTTGACAAACTTTGTTATGTCCGATTTCAGCTTCGGCCAATAATACAGCCTCGCTATTCTTGCATACGTCTTCCTAATACCAGGATGACAAGCCGTCAATTCCGAGTGATTTTCGCGTAGTATTCCCATACGTCGATACTTTGGAACTACTTCTCGCCAAGAATCCGATTCTCCATACAACTCCGGAATACTAATCTTGATATGTTTAAAAATACTATCTCCATCTACTCTGAACGTTGGATAGAGTAAGGGGTTACTCACAATTTTAAGTCTCAATTGTGTAAACCAGGGGTCTAACTTCTCTTCATCTACCATCTTAACCTCCTCAATTCTTGGAACAGATCTAGAGAGAAAATCTGGCACACAATGCTCTTTCCCTTTCCTATGTATCATCGTGAAATCGAAAGGTTGTAAGCGAACCGCCCACCTCGCCAATCTACCGGTCGGGTCCTTTTGCTTATGTAGCCACAATAGTGAATGATGGTCGGTCACTACTGTAAAATGCACGCCTTCCAAATAATGCCTAAGCTTTTCCACCGCCCAAATGACGGCAAGGCACTCTCTTTCCGTGGTTGAGAAGTTTCTCTCTTGTCTGGTTAATGATCTCGATAAATAAGAGATAACCCTCTCTCCCTCGTCATATTCTTGGGCCAGAACCGCACCTACTCCATACTCCGATGCGTCGGTCTGCACAATAAAGGGTCGTTCAAAGTCTGGACTATACAAAATTGGTGCCGAGATTAGGTGTTGCTTTAAGGTGTTAAATGAAGCCTGAGTCTCTTCGGTCCATAGGAATCTTTTATTTTTTCTCGTAAGGTCATGCAGCGAGGCTGCTTTGGTAGAATAATCCGGAATAAAACGCTTATACCAAGCCGCCATGCCAAGAAAACGACGCACCTCACCCAAATTCTTAGGAGTTGGGACCTGGACTATTGCTTCAACTTTAGTAGGATCCACCCTTAGACCATTCTTGTCCACCACATATCCCAAATAAACCAAACTGGACCTACAAAATTGACATTTATCCACACTAATTGTCAAGCCAGAATCTTTTATTCTTTTAAATACTTTGCCCAATAATTCCATATGGTGATCGAAATCCGGAGAAATAAGGATAACGTCGTCCAAATAAACAAAACAGTGAGGCTCCAAATCCACACCCAATACTCTATCAATAAGTCGCTGCCAAGTAGCAGGGGCATTAGTAAGCCCAAACGGCATTCTTTTAAATTGGTATAGCCCTCTTCCGGGGACGGTAAATGCTGTGTATTCCCGCGACTCCTTCTGCACGCCAATCTGCCAGTATGCAGATTTAATATCAAGTGACGTCAGGTATTTTGCATCTCTTAACCTATCAAGAATGGCTGCAATGTAAGGAATCGGATAAGCATCCTTCTTTGTAACGGCGTTCAAAGCCCTATAATCTACACAAAAGCGTACTGAACCGTCTTTCTTCGGAACCATTACCACCGGACTGCTCCAGGGACTACTAGAAGGTTCGATTACGTCCAATTTTAACATTTTCTCTACCTCTCGATCGATGACCTTCATCATGTGTGGAGAACGAGGATAATAACGCTGCTTTAAAGGTGGTGATGTAGTTATGATGGCATGTTCCACTAAGGTGGTCCGACCTAATGTTTTTCCATTCATCTGACCTCTGACTTCATTTAACAACTCACTCAGTCGACTGCTCTGACTGCTATCCAGATCGCCTTCTGACTGTAGAAAACATGTGCTAATTGTTGGAACTGCAGTTGAAAACTGCCAACTGTCATGTTGAAGATTTGGGACTATGCCCATTTCTCGCCAAAAATCAGCTCCTAATATTAACGGACTAGTAAGGTTTGGTATTACCCATACTTCAACAAATCTAGTTTTCCCTTCCAATGTAAAGGGCACATTGCAAATTCCTATAGCCGTACACGACTCACCGTTGGCTACTTGCACATTTCCACTTCTACCAGACAACATCCGTAGTCCTACGCTTTTAAAAATATCCCATCCAACACTACTTGCTATGGTATGGGTGGCTCCAGAATCCAACAATCCTAGGATTTCTACTCCCAAAACTGTTACTTTGAGAAAGGGTCTTTGATCGGTTTTATTATGGGACAGCACATATTCCAAGACAGCCTGAGTTTTGAGGTTAGTTATCATCTTATCATTGGGAGCAGTCATTCGACTACTTACTGCTCCCTCTTGCCGTTTCCCGAAACAGCACATTTTGGGCAGTTATTTTTTTTAAACCCACGATTTCCACAATTGTAGCACCGAAGTTCAGGGGGCAGTGTACAATTTCTCGCAAAATGACCAGGCTTATTACACCTGTAACACAACCTATTATACTGCGACCTAACTACCTCGCTGACTTCCCTAACTGGATGCGCCTCAATGTAGGCTAGGTCTGGCTCAAGGCTCCGACGAGATGATGTTGGAGGTACATACTCATCGCTGGCTTCCTTTGATGCTTCCAACTTCCGACAGCAAACTTCCAACTCAGCCAATGTTTTTGTATCCACCAAACTTAAACCGTGTTGGTAAAATGGGGATAGGTTTCTCCGTATCGTTTGGACTTGCATAGTTTCAGAAACCTTATAAGTTAGTCGCCCAAACAAAGATTTCATAACAGCCATATATAAACCGCTGGACTCTCTCTGTCCTTGTGTCCTACATTTAATTTCATCCAGGAGTTTATCCTCATAGTTACTAGGCTGAAATTCTTTCCTTAACGCCTTAACCAAATCATCCCAATCGCTAAAGTTTTTACGGTACGCCCTGTACCAAATTAAAGCCTTTCCTGAAAAGAGGTCCAAGGCCGAGTGAAACAATCCTTGTTTAGAGACGTTGCGAGCAAAACTCAATTCGTCGACTTTCTCCAAAAATGCACTAACCGACATCCGATGGTTATCACCTGAATGTTTCAAATTCCATTTCATCACGCTCAGAGATCTTTGCAAACGTTGCGGTCTACGCCTGGGGGTTGAAGTACATGGCAGCTCATCTTCACTGCTATCGGTATCATCGGTTTCCTCACCACCATCCTCGTCTTCCTCATTCGCAATAGAAGCGGCTTGTAGCGAAACATGGAGAGGTACGTTCTCTCGATAGGTTATGTTGGCTTGGTTCACCTTTCCAAATGCCTCACCTAATGTCGTAATTTCAGCCAACAGCTTTTCTCGGGTCTCAAAATTTTTCTCGGATGAATCTAAACGTGTAGCGCGACCTCGTACATGTACAAACCTCGTTTCCCACTTCTCCAATATTGAGGGTGACGTGGTTTCATCCATTGAGGGCAACGAACCTCTCAGAAACACTATTTTCCCAGTAATGATACCAATTTCTTCTTTAGTCTCCATAATTGGCGATGGATATTTTATACTTGGTTCCTTCTCTTCCAACTTTAGCAAGGGCCGCAACAAGGGTCGCATCGACTCTACAGTAGGGATACCAATAATTCCTCGCACCTTTAATTCGTACGTTATCTCGTCTTTCGCCAGACGATTAACCCTCATTTTGAAATCCATGATGATCGTTCGATAAAATCTAGTCAAGTATACCCAACAACATTCACGCCAAAATTTGAAATTGACTATTTGTTAACACGACCTCTACTAACAATATTCCTAATCTAAAATTGTCTAACAAGTGTTAGCCAAGCCGGCCCCACGTTGGGCGCCAAATTGTCACGCTCCCTTTGGCCTACTATATTTCTTTTCTTCTTTATTGAGTAGGAGGAGGACAGGGCTTCTCTTGCCGCCGTAGCTCAGTGTAGACGGGGGTGGTAAAGAGTGAGCGCCACGGGATCTCTTTTGAAGTCCACCCTGTATGTTATTGATCACACCTCCTAATAGGTAGAACCCGATACCATATATGGATGTTAAGAAAAGAAAAAAAAATCCAAGTTATCTAATATTTATTAGATTATAACTCTAAATTTAAAACAGAGTAAATTAATTAGAGATTAATAGCTCTAATTTAAATACAAAAAAAAAGTATATTTATTAGAGATTATAACTCTAATTTTTAAAAAATATATATAATTTTAGAAAGATTCCGCTTCAATGATAATAAAAAAAATCTATGTCAATGACTAAATGTCATTAATATTGTTAGAGAGGTCGTACACAAACATTATAATAATAGTCAACATTAGTCGAATCGCAAAAAGATCCAAAATCAAGCACACTTGCAAAACCAATAAAGTAATGCCAATAATGCTTCAAAACAAAAATTCGATATAATAATACACTGTTCAAAATCAATATTTGTTGAGTACAACACAATTTGCAAAATATCAGACTTGAATTATCTGGGTAAAGGTATACATAAAAGTAAGTTATAAGATGGTTAATACTCACTGTCGTTATGTCCGGAATAGCGCTATCCCTGCACAAGACCCTGTAATAGAATGGTTTAACCCGACACAGATACTTCAATGTCTTAACAATAAAATTGTACTTTAGAATTCTACTTTTAAAATTGAATTAAAATTTTAAAATGCTTAAAGCTATACTCAAGTTCATGTGAACCTTGGTTCGCAAACATGGATGTTAGCAACTATTTATGTTGCCCGATGTTCAATTGAATCATCGATTTGAATATGAAATAAATGAATTTACCTTCAGTTGCCAGTTAAAATATGACGGTTAATACAATAGTAAAATAGTGAAGAAAATCTGGCTAACTGGTTAATACTTAATTGACATTGAACCTGATATTCGACAGACAAAATACACATATAACTTAATACAAATCCAAGGAACGGACAGCTCCTTCCAACCAGATCCAGTTGTCACAGCTCCTGATTAATAGTCGTTAGATCTCGACTGTTTCTAACCATTTCCCAAGTCTGATAATAATTCCTATCCACTCCTATTCATTTTTGCTTGACCAGCTCACTCAAGCATACAGCAGTATAGAGTATGGAGGATGAAGCAATCAGATTTTACATTTAATCTGAAGATAAATGTGAATTCGAAGCCTATAACCACAAACTAAAATTAATTAATGTCTCTTTACCTTAAACTTTAATTTTACCTAAGTTGTTGTGCGGCTTCGTAGTGTTCGCGCGTGGTCCACGTGGGGTCAATAATCCGCATCAAGCGTTGGGTTGCACATTAGCATTTAACCAAACTTTTCACAAAATATTAATTTGGTAGGAAACCAAATCCTCCACAATAAATTGTGCACCCACAAAAATCTTCTAGAGCAGTTAATCGGCCCGGATGGCCATGGATTTATTCCACTTGCTCTATATGAAGACGGACACCCACGCTTAACGGACCACGATTCGCGAGAAAGTGATGCGCAATTAAATTATTCGCAACAACCAAGTGAATGCTGTTACCCTTTCATCAGTACACAGGATTGCCAACCACACCCTGTCCCAGCAACTTCACGCCGCCCAATCAATATGGCGTTTGACAACAACACTGACAGTGAAGTGACAGTGCCTGTGTATGTGCACAATAACGGATTAAATATCAGATAATGGTAAGTAGACATTAATTAAGCAATAATAAAATTAATTCCCCCAATAACTAAGATTCAACTAAGATGTGAACTTATAATAACTCACATAACCTAAACTAATAATAACAACAAAATTGGTTGATAATCCGACTTATTGACATTAAACAATTTCTAATTATAATTCCCACTAATAATAATTATAATCAACTAATAACAATTCTATTTTTTTCAGATGTTACATTGGTAGAAGGAAGTTAGCGGAATCCAAGATCGGCTAACTATCGATATCAGATGTAATCCAGCAATTCATCATCAATATCGACAGGTAAGCAACTAATTAATTAACTTCACTTAATCCCTAACATATCTGATAATTAAACTATTAATTAATTTAACAATTAAATAGTTCCAATTAAGTTGAAAACTATTAACTACCTTAATCGTTTCAGGTCCAAGATGTATATTTGGTTGCCGATCTCCAGATGGAAAATGGACCGTAACAATTTCATAACAAAAGTGTAGTTAGATACCTTAGTAGACAGAAGACGCATCGCTTTACTTTGGAGCAACGTTTTAAAATACTGAAAACTTATTTTGAAAATAGATCTCAACAGCGCAAAAATTGCGTACGTTATATAGAAGAAATAAAGCACCATTAAAAAGAATACAAAAATTTGTGATAAAATTGCTTAAAACTAGAATACTGGTAGACAATGCTCGCATCAAGCATACTCATCTAAGGCGTTCTGCCAAAATTGTCGCTTCTGTGTACGCGAGAACCCAAAAACATCAACTCGGCGTACATGTCAGCAACTTAATACTCCCAAATTTTAACCAAAAAAATATCTCTTATTTTCATCTTGACGGCTATGTAAACATACAAAACTGCCATATATAGAAAACCAACCAGCACTCAAATACATGATCATCTATATAAACAAACACGCAAGAATGGTGACGCACACCAAAAACACATGCGATAAAACAAATAAAACTTTCAGGACTTTAGCAAAAATAATGGACAATTGCCCTTTGCTATAAACACTACCAAAACCTGATAGAAAAAGATAATAGAAGACTTGCGGTAAGAATTTTATCAGACTATCTCACGTCCCAACAACAGCAATCTTAGCCAATCGCCTAGCTCCCATTCATAAAACTTCAAGTAGTAAAAAGACAAATATATATTAGAAAAAAAAAAAACAAAAAACGTTAGCACAGTAGAAAAACCTCTAAAATAATTTCCAAAATTGTACCAAAACCTTTATAAAAAGCATAAACATATAGACAAATACATCATAGACAAATAGTAATTTCTACACAACGCAAACGTTTACCTAAAGAAAACCCAAAAGCTAAAAAACAATTGATGCCGGTACTGTAATGAAATAAACACACCTAAACACTTTATTTCACTGCCCGCAATAGAAAAACCTAGGGGTTTTGGTAAATGGGGCAAAAAGAAATCACAAACAGAAATAAGTTTTTTAGCCTGTAAAATTCCTGCCACTATACGCAAAACACAGTGCTGCCAATGTGCTAGGTGAGAAACTTCTTTCTTCCTTCCTCCAAAGAAAATGTTAAATTTTAATAGACCAAAGTTGGTTAACTTAGTTAGTTGAGCATTTAGTTTAGATAAAATTTAGCTGAATAGATTATATTAAAATTAGATTATGCTAAAGATATAAAAACTTTTATAATTAAATATTTATGCACATCACTAAAAACCGTTTACGTTCTCGTCTCAATCTCAATTGTCTTTTTAGGTCAGAAGTGAGATGTAACGCTCAGTCAGAATGCGGTAAAATTTAAACGTGTTGCCATTTTTTAGTAAAGTAAACTCTTCAAAATTAGATTTCTAAAAGTTTTTGGGCACGGCAACTACGCTACAAGCAAAAATCAAAATATATTTATAAAAAAACCAGTGTTAGTAGTAATAGAGTAACCAAATGTAGGTTATAATATTTAAACTCTGTAAAAGTCACTTCATTACTACTTGAAACACTTGTTAAAGTATCGTAATTTGATTTTGTTTAAATTTTTTTAGTTTTTTACGTGTTTTTTCAGTTGTAACAATTTACTAACCGATTGCTTGAAAAAAAAAAATTGTTCTAAGTTTATTGAAAGTAAGAAAAATAAACAATTTTAATTTAATGTGTTAAGTAATCAAAATGATCAAGTATACATTCATATGCTCTTGTTGAAACAAACAAGCATAGTTTTTGTTTCTGTGATGATATCTGTCTGCTGCAAATTGTTTATGTATTGTTGTCGTTGTTAGTGTTTTGCAATAAGCATAAATCTTGTTGTTGCGGCACAAATTGTGGCGGATTTAGAAAACGGCCGTGATCAACAAAAACTGCTAGTAACGTTGATGTAAGTTTCTCAAGTATGCAACGAGTATAGCGGCAGTACAAAAAAACTGATCTCACTTGAAGACCTGGTTCAGGGGAAGACAAGACTACAACACCTAGAAATAACCACTTTCTCGTTTATAAGGCTTTGAGAAACCAAACAATCACCTTCTCTTCAAAATCATCTGCTAGAAATAAGAAATGTAAACTTAAATGAGTTAGGAAGCAAATTCATGGTGCTAGATTATTTTCTCAAACTAAAGCTACTGGACTTCCGCTTACCCGTAAACCAAGAACACTTGGCTTGAACAATAGCGGATTGGACTCGCGTATTGTTTTCCGATGAATTGCGATCCTGTCATAAGGGCTCAGATTGACGTGTAAGAGTGTGGCAACGACAAAGCAAGCAATATGCTCAAGCATGTGTTGTCGAGCAACTTCCATTTGGTGGAGCATCAGTTATGACATGGGCAGCATGTTATTTGACACTCGCACGGAGTTAGTCTTCTTTATCGAAAATGGGACGTTGACTGACAGGAGTTCTAGAAAACCATGTTTTACCGTTCATGGTTATTCTTGGTGACAACGCAACATTTATGCATAATAACGCACGGCCCCACACTTCTCGGATAGTTACTAAGTATCTTGACGACTGTCAAATCACGCAAATTGTTTGGCCTGCTTGCGGTTCAGATTTAAATTCAATTAGGAGACATTTGCCAACCCCCAAAAACTCTACAAAACTTTGCGACATGCTGATACAGGAATGAGACAATCTTCCGCATAATGTGACCCAAAATCTGATCCAGAGCATGCCTCGTCGATTGCAAGCTGTTATCACTGCCAGAGGAAGGAATACTTGCTACTGAAGTCTTTAAACTTTTTTTTGTTTTATTTCTTAGCATGACTTGACTGACTTTCAGCCTTGGTTTGTCCACTGCAGGACATAAGCCTCTTCTCTGCTTGTGAATGCTGGCAACTTACATTACAAGGGACCTACAGTTTTAAGTGGATTCCGAACCACTGGAGAGAATTATCACTCCTCAGAGAAGGTTTTAGCCGTAAAACCCCACGCTGGCAAGGCGGGTTGGGGAGTGGGAGAGCGTATAGAACGTGAAAAGTATATCACGGTATATGGGAATCGAACCCACAATCTTCGGTACAGCGGCCGGATGCCTAGACCACTGCGCCACGCTCTCCTTAGCATATTAAATTAAAATTGTTCATTTTCATTACTTTCAATAAACTTTAAATAACAAATTTTTTTTTTATTTAAATTTTAAAATATTTCAAATTACGGAGTAACCCATGCTCCGCAGTGTATTTTAATTAAATCTATTTTTTTTAAATCTGCTTACTATTATGTGCGTAAGTCTAACAAGCTGCTCATAAAACTGATAGAATAAAATAAAAGATCAATAATAAAAATACTAAAATATAAAACTCCAATCAAATAATTATAAGTACATTATATTACTATAACTATTGTATTGAATATTATTATTTAATAATCCATAATACTCTGCAATTGCATAACAACAAAACTCGACTTATACCAACCAAGCAAGCGGAATTACGCAGGGGATACTGTAGTATTAACAATTTACACAGACTACGTAACCTATAGAAAAGACCACTAAGTACAACATCCTACTCCATCTGGCGTTTGTGGATTTTCAGTTTGTCTTTTACAGTATTGAATCGTGGTCAGTTATAAAAGCTCTAAAAAATACAAAAAATCCATCTGTGTGCGCTGGAGGATAACTCTATGTGATAATTCCGCAGGTACACCTCAATTTCACTGGGCTGTAAGACATATGTTGCTTAGTCCTGTTGACATGCTGGCAGGTAAAAGAGCTACTCTAGAGTTTGCCTGCCAATGTGACCAATATGTGCATTGGTGATAGACTATTTTAAATCTGGATGTTATTTGGTTCTTGCTCTAATTTGGTTGATGTCTGGTAATCTGCCTCAACTGCACCGATTTTTTTTGTAGTTTGGAAAAATTATCTTAATCTAAAGACTGTATAATTCACCCTTTGAAGGAGATGCTTGCAGACAAAACTTTCCTTGGATTATGCCTAGAAGTTTGAGACCGTAAAGCTCATATATTTTTCGTTTAAAAATTGTATTTTAGAAAAGGTTAGTTAGGATGCCCTATATAGTGCGAAGTAAGATTTAATCATTTTTTGCATATTTTTAAGAATAAGTGAGTTGGGTATAATTATACACTGATATGCTGTAACAGCTTACCAATATATAATTATACCCAACACACTTAAAAGTATTCATATTTGTCTGGCTCAGCAAGTCTGGTTAGATCCGGGTTTTGATATGGTTTGATGATGGTGTACATTACATCCAGATTTTGTTTTAAAGCGGCATGCCGCTGTTCCGCAAAAAAATTAAATTGGCAAGTTTTTTGCCATTTTAGGTTTGTCTAGGACTGACTGTACGTGTAAGTCCTTTATCAAAGGACCCAGATACTTGACAGTATTGAAGCACGGAATAAGAACGTCGTTCAGAAGTTTCACACTAGAGTTTTGCGGTTTAGATATGAAGCTATCAGTTTTATAACACTCAAAGAAAATCTTAGTATGTCCAGTTTTAAAAATAAACTTTTGTATCAGACCTTGTCAAAGGTTTTTCTTAGTCTGAAACCTGTGACAATGTTGTCAATCACTAGGTTTTTTATTGGATTACAGAGTAGTCTTGTCAAAAGCTATAATGGTGGGCGGGAAAAAAATGGATAGATTCCCTGTAGTCTTGAATTATGTTCAAGAGCAGATCAAGTTTTTAATTTTAACATCATTTTTCTGATTCAAGAAAGTCAAGCGCTATGTACCAGTGTGTTGTTGCCAGTGTCATCTAAAAAGTCATTGACTTCTCGGTCAACCGACGTGCTCTAGATTAGTGTTCTTAGTCATTGAAAGGAAACATTAAAGTTCTAAGCTATCAGCAAATGACTGCACAGGCTCTCCAACGTGCAGCCCAATACGCAGGTCTAATACATGACAAAACTGCGTAACGGGCAACACAATCGCATAGAAACCAACTTAATGTAATTTCGGACCTTTTTTTGTTTCATTTGCTGATGAAAGTACTGAGTGCATTTAGAATTTTGATTTTTTTATTGTAATTGTAAAATGAATTTAAAAAAGTATAATTTTCTTAGTAATATTTATTTGTTTTTTAACATTTTAAAAGACGGAGCGTCATATTTGAAATTTGGAGAGAATGGTAATCATCAATGCAATCTTTACTCTGTTCTAAATAATTTTGTTGTACTGCATTCGTACCATTCGCGCAAATTTCTGAGCCAGAAAGTTTTGCGTTTTCCTACATTTTCTTCCCTCTATATTGATAAAAAAATGATGTATTTTAATCCCCTAGCTAAAGTATATTATGTTTCTAGTCTTAATACTAAGAAGTATTTTTTCCATCTTCCTTAGCACCTTGAAATTTGTCACATGATTTTGGTTCCCTAGCTAAATGTACAAAGTATTTTATTTTTTTGGTCATAATACTAGGAAGTACTTCACATTCTTTTTCTATCTTCCTTAGCACCACTCAAAAGTCTGTATTTTATTCATGTAAACTTGTTTTAGTGTCCAACTTTCCATACCGCATAACAAAATTAAAAAGACATAGCAACAAAGCATCCTTACTCTGAGATTTAAAGAGAAATCTCTGTTATTGAAAAATGTATTCATTTATGAATGCAAATGCAAATTTTCAACAACTCTAAAAACGGCGCAAAAATATATGAAAAAAATAATATCAAAACAACTTTGGATCTTTATCGAAAAATTGAATTTGTTAAATAAATCCCAACAAAACTTTTAATTAGGTTTAGCGCAAGGATAAATTGTCAAATTTTGTTTGTATTAGGTTTATGGTTGACTTTGCAGATAGTATTTCAATTATTGTCCATACTAAAACGAAGAAGGACGTACATATTAGTCAATACTTAAATTGAAAAGAACATTATCGTATCATTATATAAGTTGATGTTATACTATATCAAAAACAACGACTTTTACGGCATTCCTAAATCATCAAATAAAATAATCAATTATCAAATTATATGTAAAAATAGAAATGTTGTCAAAGATGATTTAGTTACAATACTGGAAATCAAAGTAGCGGTCGAAATGCTCTTAACCGCAAAGTGTATGTTAATAAAAATTGTATCGGTTTATTGCATTCAACCTTGAGAGCAGTTCTTGTTCTTGAACAGCAACAAATATAAGTACGTTTTAATTATTTAAAAACTTATAACATAACAAAATCAAATGATTCCTTTATAAATGTATCATTAATATGATTTTTATTTTAATAATTGCTTTGGTTATGTTTATATATGATAATGTTTTTTTTTTTTATTAAGTATGCAAATTGTGCATGGCGTTTATATATTTATCATTTATATTTATTGCTAATAAATATTTATCTATACACAATATTAATAACAGAATTAACTTCAATTTAATTATATTCATTTTTGTTTCAATTTTATGTATTTAAGCAAGTAATCATTACTTAACAAGCTTTGATAATTTTACAACTTGCTCTATGTGTGTTTGCCATTCTCTGATGATAAAGTACTGTTGCTTAAATGGAGCGGACTTTAGTATCGTTTTGTTCTCGCTACATTAATATTCAAAATAATTGACATCATGTCTTGTTGATAAATATCAACCTCATCAGTCATATGAATAAATTCTTAATATGCATAAACATGTGAAAGAATAATATGAATAATGCGGCACTTAGTAAACGTCAATATATGAGCAAAATTTAACATATATTCTATTGAAATGCAAATTTCCCAGGATTAATACGTAAATGAGGTTACTATACATGATAAAAATGCAGATATTATAATGTGTAATTTATAATAAATGTAATAAAAAAGTATATTAAAGTAGAAGCTAGTCGGTTTTAATTAAAACTGCTAAAACAATAAAGTTGATGAGTGTGCAACAGACGGAAATTAAATCTCTTCGTCAATATGAAATTAACCCTAATCAAATCGCTTGAAACATGTTGAATTAGAAGTCTGCTGTGCGGTTAGTCAATATTAGGGAACGCACTTCTATATATTGCAAAAAACTATAATAAACATAACGAATGTTTGTATATAATATTTCAGCAATGTCTAATAAGTTTTTAGATATTTTAATATCTTCTTGATATATTGCTACCTTATTTATGTACTTTGGTCTATAATAGCTATAATATTAACATTTATTTCACGTAATGTATTATGTATAGTATATCTCGTATGAACAATGAGACACTATCAAAACTTCAACGCAATACTAAGATAAGTAAAGTATAAAAATTGAAGAAAAATGTGCAAATACAATTAAATGTTTTTTTTTTAAGAAAACCCCCTTTCTACAATCGCTTATATAATCCATTTAAATGTGTAAGGAGTTTCTAATAAAATAGCAGCAATAAAAATTACATAAACACTCACTTAAAAACAGTGAGGAACAAACCATAGTGTTCTGTGTAAGTCAGTACTGTATAAGGTATAGTAATATTTGTTATTAATTCTTTAATAACAATTGTAAGCAACAAAACTATATAACAATAAATAATGTAGAAAATATTTGTATCAGATGTAATCTTCAAATTTTTAAAAAATAATCATTATACCATTTATTAGACTAACTAAAAGAATAATTAGCAAAACAAATTTATTCAACTAGAAATATAAATAAATTCAAATCTACATTTTTCAGTAAGACAGTAGCCAGAACAACCATGTAAATCCGTTCAGTGCCAATTTTGACAACTAGCATGTAAACAAAGAAAAACCTTTTCCAATTTACACATAACTAATGAAAAGACGTTTTTTGCATTCCATGCCAATCAGATACTTATACATCGTGCAATTGACACAAAGCAGAAAATTAAAATGATATCAAGCTCGACAAGTAACTTCCATAAAGCTGTCGCTTATTTAAAAAAAATCATCACTTCTCTTATTAAATTGAGGCAAAAAGCATTCCCAATTGTTTTATAGTCGGAAATGTTAAGGACCAACCAAATCAAGGAGAAAATATAACTCGTCAACACGGTTAAAAACCACACTATTTTCTTGATAAAATATCTGTGCAACCTTAAAATTAAAGTAGAGGTAAGTTGGGCGTTATCAAGGAATTCCATAGATGTCAAATGTTAGAACATTCAGTTTCATCATACGACCAAGGATTCAGAAAGAAGGGTAAAGGTAAACTCACTTCTTCAAAGTGTTTCTTTTTTTCTGGGATCTCACTCTGCCCGCTTTACAGAGTATACAGTGCACAAACAAACATTGGCTCAAACTGCTAACAAAAGAAAAAATAAAACGTCAGTTTCTCAAAAACAAGCAAGCAAAGTCATGAGCAGTTCCCGTGTAGTAAAAGAGAAATCTTTCGCACAAAGAGCGGGTTTTGGAACTCAACCACCACTATCTTCAAGTAAAAAAAAGAATGGTAAATTATCAGCAGACGCTTGACAAAATTTCCTGGTTAGATTAATAATTGTTCGCAAAAAAGATTGTACTTCAAATCACTCAGTATTGTAGTTTTATCATGACTGATATCCCTAATAAAAACATTCAGTTTTGTATCTGTTGTTGGAATGACAAACTATAAGAAAAAGGAAATAAAGACGTTCTTCTTAAAAAATAACTTTGATGTAATATTATCTGAAACTCTCATAGTAATTATAAAAAGTTACAATATCCCAAACACTTTCACGTATTTGGAAAACACGTTTGGAGCACAGGGACGTAAAACTACAATCTTCGTCAAAAGATCAGCTAACCACTTAAAAGTCTCTACACCCCAATATTGAATTAAAGACAAACTCAATTGCAATTAATGCCTAAGACTAATAAAAATATTTTCAGCATATTTGTTGTTAGTAACAGCAAAAAACTTTAACTCAAAGCATCCAACTTGGCACAACAGACTAACAAATGTAGAAACGGCGGTCGTTGACTTCATTTGATTAGTAAATCTCATCCCGCTAGCAATTAAAAAATCAACCAAGCCTTTGCCAAAAATTAGATTAGATCTCAACAGAAAAACCAGAAAGTTCTTCCGTTTTCAATATGGTGCCAGACAAAAATGGCTAAAGTTTAACCGGCTCAAAAACCTGCCTTTGAGTCATATAACATAAATAATAATCGGATGTGGAAGAGTGCTAAAACCCTTTAAAATATGTGTACGCCGCTTCCTTCCACTCATGGCAAAAGAAGCGTTTAACACACTTTGAAAAGCAAAGCCAACGCATTTGCTAACAGCCACTCATCTCAAACCCAAATCGGCACATAGGCACTTAGTATTCTGTTAGCCTTTAGTTATGTGGCAGAACTGTAATTTTGAATAGAATCCGAGATCTGAAAATATGTTGTCATCAGCATAGCTTCAGATATAGTTACTCCACAACCCATCAACTTACCAGAATTACTGATTAAATTAAAACTACTTTTTGTAGTAAACAGTCATATTCTTCAATGTTGAAAAGGCCTTTGATAAGGTCTACTTTTAAAACTTCAGCGTTTCAAATTTAATTCGAGATTGATAAAACTGATTGTTTCCTATCTAAAAGAAAAAACACTAACTGTAAAACTGTATGAGCACGTGTTTACCCCTTACTTAATAGAGGTAGGGGTTCCGTAGTGTATTATCTCTAATGCTTTACAACTTGTATGTATCAGACATACAAGACATCGTGCGTAGTGTCAAAATTCCTCAGTACGCTAAACTTGGCTATCAAACCGGAGAAAAGCAAGAATTTATCGGCTAGTTCTTCAAAGTACCCAAGAATAGAAATAGATAAAGGTTTAACTTTTAGATTGCATATAACATAAGATTGCAAGCAATCATTTAACTTTGCAATATAAGTACTAGCAACAAGTTGCATTTACCCAATACTGACATATGCATGTCCTGCTTGAGGTATAACAGTTTCATCTAATCTTAACATTATAGAATCATTTCAAAGTAAGACTTTAAAAAACATACTCAAAGTTTGTAACATCTAGCTGATACGGGATTTGACTTCATCAAAATGCGGAACAACGACAAGAACTGTTGTCAAAGTTTAATTATTACACAAAAATTTACAAAAAAATTGTTATTGATCTTTCATTGTTTAGCTCTGACAAACGTAGCAAAGTTATCGAAACGTTAGCAATAAATCATAAACATGCGGTAGAAGTATTTAAACTCAAATTTAAAAAAAAACAATATAATCTAATCAACAAAAATTATTTTAATTTTATAAATGCAATTATCATTCATTTTGCAGACATTATCAGAATACATGTTACTGAAAAAATACAAATAAATGCAAAACAGAAGAACTGTTCTTATAGATTGGTTTAAATGTAAGTTAATACGTAATATTGAAAAAAAAAAAACAGTAAAACATATAGTTTAGATTTTTATCTCTTAGCTGAAATATTTTTATTTTCTTTCTCAATTTATTGGCATTTTCCATCTTATCTGGTTTGCCAGTTAACATAATTTTATCTTTAAAAAAAAAACTTTTTTAAGCATCTTTCTCTAGGTCTTAAATTATTAACTACCGCAATGCTTCTGCCATTCTCATGTTTTATTTGCATATATTGCAGACTCTTTGTTAATGTCAATACCTGCATTAATTACGTATTAATTATTAATTTCCCCAAATAACAAAAATATTATAAAATTAAATAAATGATTGCAATCTACACTAGAATTTAGAAAAATATGCATCATGAATTAATGTCTACTTCCTACTTCATAAAAAAAATTAATTGCACATAAATCATGTTTATGTATACAATTCAGCATTTTACGTTTATCTGGCATTTATTGTTATACACATGTTTCTAAAAATGATTATTAATATGTTTAGTCTTCAAATAACTTACCAGTTATTGTATTGTATTATTTATTATAATGCATCTTACCTGAAACAAACAATAAAAATTAGTTAGTATTTTATTTTATACAAGTTTAAAACACACAAATGATGTAGTGTGTAGTTCCCATTCTTGTAATTTTGTAATATGCCCAATTAAATTGGTATTATAAAGAGTATATCTAGATCGGTATTATTTTGCAAAATATTAAACCATATCTTAATAATATTCATTTGATTTAATTTCGTTTGCAGTTAAAACGTTCAACTTTTAGAACTAAAATTAAGAAGGTAATGCAAAGGTAATATAATTGTGCATACTTGTGTATCTTTCCAGCTACACAGGCTATTCGCCGTCTGCATCTTGGAGACCTTTCCGAATTGTCCCCAAGATTTGCTACAAAAGTTTTATTTATAATCCCGCAGTCTTGCATTTGCTATTTAAGTGCCATATTTGTAAAACAAATAGTTAAAACACTAGGTATGTTAATTATTCAAATATGATAATTTAATGCATAATATATTAATAAATATGTTGTTGCATATTCATTCAATGACTTATTGCTTTGTATATTCAATTACATTTTTCTTATTTTAAATTCATAAAACAAAATTTTAAACAATTTCATTATACAATCAATACAAAGTACTTCACTCACAATTTTGTAACGAGAAGGAGGGCCACGAATAAATTAATTTGTATGTAAACTACAGTAAAATTAGATACCAGCAAAACCAAAAGCAATTTCGCCGCTGAAAAGTTTCCCATTCGATCAAAACGTAATTGATAGCTTACGTAAATTTACTCTTGTATATTTTCAATATTCTATACAATTATAACATAAACCACTTCCTACAATACATAAACTATTACAAATTAATTAACAAAGTCTATTATTACTAGGAATATCAATTTCCTCATCAATTTACATTTCAACATTCACTGTATAATATAATAAGATGAAATGCACTAACTGACTTTATTGTGTAAAGTGTAAATAAAAAAAAAACTATATTTTAAAACAAAATTTTAATTATAGTTTATAACCTTCTTTAAGGAAGACAGAATTCAAACATAAAACAGGAATAAATTACAATATAAATGTAGTATTTGTTATGTTGATATATATTAAAATTAAAAATTAAATTAAAAAGAGATAAATATTCATTTTACCTATTATATTTGTATTTCAAATTTATACTTGTCCAAAAAACCTTAATAAAACAAAATCAAATATAACAGACGTTAAAACCATTTAAAAAAAATAAAGATTTATTATTCTTTATTGGTTTATTGAAAATTTAAATTTTATAGGTAATTGAACGACCCGACCGCTTTTTTGTGTAAGAACAAAATGAAGTTGATTAAAAGCATACACATTCTTCTTCTCTTCTTCGCCAGCCATTTATTCTCTGCGCTTGTAATGCTGGCAACTTACATTACAAGGGACCTACAGTTTTAAGTGGATTCCGAACCACTGGAGAGAATTCATCACTCCATCAGAGAAGGTTTTTTAGCCGAGAAACCTCACGTTGGCAAGGCGGCTTATGGAGTGGGAGAGCGTACAGAAAGTGAAAAGTATATCACGGTATATGGGAAATATGGGAATCGAAGCCACGATCTTCGGTACAGCCGGATGCCTAGACCACTGCGCCACGCTCTCTCCTTTAAACAATTGAATAGTGATGACCGTTACTATGTAAAAGTTCATTATAAATTAAGTAAAACACCTTTACTATATCACATTTTTTTTAAACGTTACTAGTTTCAGCTTTTACTAAGTCATCAGTCATCGGACGGTAATACAAACAAGTAAGAATGTAACAGAAAATTTACAGTATATACAACAGTAAAACTTAAAAATATAGAGAAAAGTAGAAAAATTACATAAAAGATATTGTGATTAAAAATGATTATGAATTACATACAACAATATTAAGAAAAAACAGATTAACTAAACGCTAAAAACCGTACAGATAAAATTTCAATATTAGAAAAGTATGAGTTAAGTTGTTCCACATGCAATGCACGGCAAACAGAAAGAAATTTTGTTTTAAAAACATTACCACTCTTTAAGACTATAAATATGATATTATTGTGGAGTGCTGTTAGGTATTTTGTTTTTCTTGATAATATTTAATTACTTGTTTTATAAATTCATTGAATTTCTTGCAGATACCTACTGGCAAACATTTATTAAGTATAATTGTTCTGTACTTTTTAGTAATTATATCGCAATTTTGCTGTTGTGCTTAATCAACCCATTTATGGTATACAATCTGCCATTAAACATTAAACCATTAAAAACAAATAAATATTTGTCACAACATTGTTTTCTTATGTTAAAACATTATTTTAAAAATAATAAACTTTTGGATAATACTATTTCAAAATTTCAACTTTTTTAATAATGTTTCAAATGCCATTAACTGTAAAAAGAATAATTAAAAAAAATTAACAAACTAGGTCTATTACTGATGTCAAATCATCGCTTGGTTAGGTTAATTAACACAAAACATCACAATTATTTGTAAAAAGTGGCCAAAAGTTCAGAAATATTTACTTGGCATACTGCTCAAAAATTGAACATTTTGAAAAACACTAAGCTATATAATTGCGTCTTTATTCTTTCAAAACCCAACTTGCTCATCAACATAAGCCTACAAACTACACACTTGTCACTTGCTCCATTGACTAACAACAAGTGATCGGTAAATTTTCCATCAAAATAATCTTCATAAATAAAGTCTACTTTCATAACAGTAGTTATGTAAACAAGCAAACTGCAGTATTTAGAGTAACATAAATCTAAATGTAATTCATAAGAAAAAAATGTATTCCAAACGTGTCACTCTTTGGTATGGATTCTAGACTGCAACATGGAGCAAAATGAATTTTGATTAAAGAATACAAAAATTATCAATCATTATCAGCACAGTTAACAAATAGTAACTAATGATTGTACGTAAGCTATATTTTAATTAACAATTATCTGTGCTCTATGTAACTTCTTCTTTTTCTTCTTCTTCTTTTTCAGCCCTTAGATGTAAGCCTCTTCCAAATTTCTCCATGTCTCTCTGTTTTGAGCAGTTTGTTTCCAGTTTTTTCCTGCAACCTCCTGGATGTTGTCTCTCCACCTTTTTGGGGGTCTTCCTACGCTTCTTTTTGTGCCATTGCGCCAATCTATAACTGGTACAGTTCTGCTTTGCTACATAACCAGCCCATCTCTATTTCAGTTGTGCTATTCTCTTAAGAGAGGTTACCTGGTTTCTTCTTCGGATTTCTTTGTTTCTGATTCGGTCTCTAGTGCTGATTCCCAGCATGGCTCTCTCCATTGCTCGTTATGTAGTTATTAGTAGTATAGTAGCTGTTTTGCATGTTATTGCCATAGTTTCAAGGCCGTAAGTGAGCACTGGTAAAATACAAGCCTCGTAAACTTTTCTTTTTAGGTTGATAGAAAATTCGTGTGATTTAAGTATGAATTTATTTGACTAATGGCTAATAATTATTATTTTCTTTAAAATTTAAATTTTCACATTTTTTTTAACTTTTCTTAAACTTTATTAAATCTACTCATTTTTTATAAAAATTGTTAAAATATAACTTTAAATAGTTATATTTATGAAAGGTAGTAACGCAATGTCCCCTATTACATGTACGTTAAGCTATGTGTGTGTGTGTAAGTAGCCTGTAGTGCAGTTAAATTTTTACACAAGCAGGCAACGACATTTTTGGCACGTTATATTTGAAACAGATGACCAAAACAATTTATCATTTAAACTTAATAACCGTGTTTCTAAAATCCGATTTAGTAAGCCAAAAAAAATAAAAATTAAAAGTTTTTTTTTTTCCAATTGTCACATGTTATTGAGTAACTAAGAAAATAAATAAACATTTAGCTTTGAAACTTTTTATTTTTTATAAAAAAGTAATAATAATATTATCTATACATTTTTCTTACAAATCATGTTTAAATAGATTGCCTTCTACTTACATGCAAGCATTTGAAACACAAACCTTGTGCAGCAAGGCTTTATCAATTAATGAAATTGAAGCTATGACATTTTTAAGTGCAAACAATAGAAGAACAATTAACAATTTTTGGTATGCAGACGATACTGTGCTAATAGCAACCAGTATCATGGATCTTCAAAACATGCTTTAAGAAGTCAATACTGTACCGAACAACTAACAATTAAAACTAAATTAAAAAAAATAAATAAATATATGATTGTGACCAATACGCATAACAATAATATCCCAGACCTAACTATAGACACCAACAGAATCGATAGAGTAAGAAAATACCAGTATCTGGACTCTGGGTTTGAAGACAACAACAATCAAACTATCAAAAGAAATAGAAAAATTGAAATTACGTGAACTGATTTTGTTAATATTAAACAACTCCTTGCAAATCGAAACCTAAATCTAAAGATAAGAACACGCATGGTAAGATGCTATATTTTGTTATATATTATGGAGGTATGGACGCTTAAGAAAAATAATATCAAGCAAATAGAAGCATTTAAATTATGCCGTAATGATAGCTAACATCCGTCTGGAAACAGCACCTTGAAAAGAAAAAGGTCCAACATCAGGTTTGTAGTAAACTGTTTCTTTCAAGTAGCCCAAAAATAAAATAAAAACAAAGGATTCGGATCCGGTGATTTAGAAAGTCATAGTGTGGGTCCTTTTCCAATCCACATGTTAGGTATAGTTTTTATTCATAAATTTTTAATTTGTTTTGGCCTACTAAACCGGATTAGTTATTGTAGTTCTTATATTATTATTATTATTATTATGTTCTTGTTTTTTCTCGTGTTATTCACGGTGTTTCTTCTATTCTACGGGCTATTTAAGCCAGAGTAGAAAGAAATTTATTGTAAAAATTTTCTTACTGTGCTGCATGTACCAAGGATTACAGCGCGTTGCATATGGACGAAGATGTCTTTGTCAATGTGAAGTCGTAGAAGAGAATCATGAAGCGTTAAAGGTATGATTGCATTTGCCGATATTATTATAGGAACTGTACAAACTTTGTCAAGTTTCCATTGTTGTTTTAGTTCCATTGCTAAGTTTGCATATTTCTATTATTATTATTATTATTATTATTATTATTATTATTATTATTATTATTATTATTATTATTATTATTATTATATTATATAATTAATTCTTTATTTACAACAGCTTTAAAGTTTCTATTCCAGCTAATCACGCTCGATCCATTCTTTGTCAAGATTTTTGGTCTGCAAACATAGTTGTTAAGAAGATTATTAAATAAGGTCAAGTTCATAACGTTCCTGCTTCATCTTCGGTGGATTTTCGGAATCTAGATTTAGCCAACATATATTACCAAAACGTCGGGGGTATAAAAACTAAGCTCAAAAACTTGATGATCGCTGTAGCTATATCTAACTATAATATTATTGTGCTGACCGAAACCTGGCTTAATCATGACATTAACGATGCTGAGTTACAATTAAATGGTTACAGTTTATTCAGATGTGATCGCTCTACGTTAACGAGTCTTAAATTAAAGAAAGGCGGTGTCTTAATTGCTACTAAAACTTGTTTTAATAATACTTTTTTACAGCCTACTTTTTTAAGTGTTGAACATTTATTTGTAACTATTAAGTTTAAGTTTGTATCATATATTGTTAGTGCAGTTTACTTACCACCTAACTCAGCCTGTGATAAATATTTAAATCATTGTTATTCCGTTGAATCTATCGCTGACAAATATCCAAACAGCAAACTAATTTCAGTGAGCGATTATAATCTACCCGCAGCGGCATGGGTAAACAATGAGTTAGGTATAAGTGTTATTTGTAATTATAGTTATCCTGCTCACTTTGTTGCCAACTGTTTCGGATTTCTAAACTGCGCATAATGTATTTCCTTACCGAATGATAATGGCGAGTTCTTAGATTTATGCTTTACCAATATCTGTAATATTTCTGTAATTAAGGCTGTGGATGTTTTATTAAAACTAAGTCAACATCATAATGCTTATGTAATAGATGTAAAATGTTATATTTTGCTATTGATTGTTTTGTCCCCAAAAAACTGTGGCGTGAAAACAATTTTCATTGTTGGTTCAATAAAGAATTGATTTCACTTACTAGACACAATAAAACTGTTCATAAACGTTATAAATCTTCAAGACGTTTGTCCAATTATAACAAGTTCCAATCAATTCAATGTTTATGTAAAAATCTCAGTGCATGTCTATACAGGCAATATATTATTCAAACCAAAATGAACATACAAACTAACCCAAAACACTTTTGGAAATTTGTTAGTGACACCAGAAAAACTAATAATTTCCCATCCCATACAATGTATTATAAGCATCAACTTTGCAGTAATGAAGATGACTATGTTAATAAATTTGCTAAATTCTATTCTTCTGTTTACGATAAACAAATTTATCCAACTCGATTGTTTGAGTTTAAGAAAAACGTATTACATACACCATTTTCAATTAGTCTGTTCAATGTATTTAAAAAAGTTGAAAATCTTAAATGTAACTTAAGCACTGGACCAGACGGCGTTCCATCTATGCTGTTAAAACAATGTATTTATTCCATTTCTAAGCCATTGCATTTACAGTTTGTGGTTCCTCTTATAAAAGCTAAATTTCCTCAAGTTTGGAAACAAAGCTACATTATGCCTTTGCATAAATCTAGAGCTAAGGAAGATATTACTAATTACAAAGCATCCAGTCTGCTATTCCTAAGTTGTTTGATCAAATTGTTACTGGCCAAATACAATAGATGTGCAAAAGCATTATAGTGGAACTGCAACATGGGTTTCGTAAGAGTCGATCTACTCTTACAAACCTTTATTGTTAAGAAAATGATCTTTTAAATGCTTTTTAAATCAAGAGTTGAAGTTGATTCTATTTACACAAACTTTTCAAAAGCTTTTAATAGCGTTAACCATAGAATTTTGATTGCAAAGCTTTAGGCTTTGGGTTTTTATGATTCTGTTGTGTTCAAGAACACATGAGAATATTGCTAATGTAGCCCGTAGTGTTCAAAAAACCCAGGTTTTTTGATTCGTTGTCGATCTATAAAATTAGACATTCCACAAACTACATTACACCGAATTTGCTCAAAGACTTAAGTCTTAAGGCTTTTAAAATTCAGTTAACACAAAAACTCAAGCCGGTCGATCACCACAAACGTCGTATCTTTGCTAATTGGATTCTTTAAACGCATCAAAATGATCAGGAATTTTATCGAAAAATTATCATCAATGATGAGGCCCATTTTCAGCTCAAAGGCTACGTTAATAAGCAGAATTGTCGCATTTGGATCTCAGAAAATCCAAGAATGATTGTTGAAAAGTCTTTCATCTTCAACGTGTCACTGTTTGGTGCGGTTTTTGGGCTGGCTGACTCCACTTTTTCATTTTTTTTTTAATGATTTTTATAGGAATTGGAAAATATTGACGTGGACGATGTTTATTTTCAGCAAGACGACGCTACATGCCATACAAGCATCAAAACAATTGCAATTTTGCAAGAAAAGTTTCCTGACCGTGTTATTTATCGAAGAAGTGATCACAATTGGCCACCGAGATCTTGTGATTTAACACCTTTAGACTTTTTCTTTGGGGCCACGTAAAAGATGAAGTCTATGCCAATGCTCCACAATCAATTCAAGACCTTAAAGATAGAATTCGTGAAGTTATCGAGGACATACAGCCGCAAATGTGCAAATCGGTCATAGAAAATTTCTTGAAAAGAATGTGGTACTGCAACCTTAACCGTTGCGGCCATTTGACTGATATTGTTTTCAAATGTTAATGGCATACCTTCCTCTTTACAATGAAATAAACATTTATTGATTTCTCTTAAAAAATACCCGTTTTTTTTTTAATATCATAGTGAAACCTCTTATTGGAAAATCTTATACTATAGACAATAAAGTATTGGAACATCTTACACAAATAAAGGATTTGGGCGTAATTTTTGACCCAAAACTAACTTTTGTTGAGCATATAAATTATATGTGTAACCGTGCTATGAAAATGTTAGGATTTGTTTACAGAATGTCTACTGATCTATCTCCAAGCTTACTCAAACTACTTTATTGCGCTTTGTTACGCTTACATTTAGAGTATGCTCCGTCTGTTTGGTGCCCATTCTACAGCATTCATATATGCAATATAGAACGTGTTTCAAACAATTTTTTTCGTTTATTATAGTACAATTTAGGCATTTTCTCTGAAAACTACAATTTCAACAATATTGCATTGCAAATGGAACTTAAACGCAAAAAAGCCGATTTATCATTTTTACGTGGACTAATGATGTCTGAGATTGATTGCTAGGAGCTACTAGTAACTCTTTCATTTCAAGTCCCGAACTAGACAGTCTTCATTATTTAGAGAATCTATACATTCTACCAATTATGAATTTAATAATCCAATTGGTAGAATGTGTAAAATTGTAAATAGTTTCTCTAACAATATTGATTTATTTTGTGTATCAAAATGTAATTTTAAGAGTCAATTAAAATGTGTTGATGAATAATTTTATATATGTTTTTTTCTTTGTTTTTATTATTCAATATTCGATTGTATATTGTTGTGTTATTGTAATATTGCTTGTAATTCATCATTATTTATGTACTTAATGATGTAGATGTAAATGGTTTTATTATATACCGTAAATAAAGTATTATTATTATAAATTGTCCCTGACCAGTGAGATGCGTGCCTAGCACTGATGAAGAGTATAAACACTAGTACAACATATGTGTCTGACACTGAGTGGATACATCATTTATTACAATAATTATTTGTATTTGTCAAAAATTTACAAAATATTATATAAAAGTTTTGCATTTTTTTTATAAAAAAATTATTCGTCAATCGTTCAGAAAACCACATACCAAAAAATTAACAAAAAACAAAAATCGTCAATAAATGCGATGATGAATAAACAAATGATAAATATTCGTTTGCGAAGTAGTAACCATTAGTCGCAAATAATCGATCAATCTGTAATTGTAAATAAACTGACTAATGATTAATTAAAAAAAAAAGTTGTAACTAATAACTAATGATTGATAAATTAAGCAATAACCATTAATAAACTTTTATTTTGACTTATTAGTCAATAATTCGCAACGTAATGGTGAAGACATCAAGCACAGTAAATAGAATAGAAAATGATAACCCAGTTTTTTGTATTTCAAAGAGATGGTATTGATTTCAAATACACGTAAATTTAACAAGACAGTGCCACTTGCTATATATCACGTGAAACAATAACATTACTGCACAAGATTTCTTCTAGTTTTGCAATCACCTACTTCGACGACCAGAACTGGTCTTCTAGGTTATGCAATAAAACAAAATTGACATTTCTGTTTTTTTTTTTAAATAAAAAGTTTATGTCAATGAGCTCACAAGCACTCAAACCTTAAAAGAGTTGATGGATGCTGTACAATTAAAATCTAACCAAAAGTATACCAAACCGTGATTAAAAATGTTGTCAAAAAAAGCACAGCAAAAATAGACGTTTATCAAATTTATTGATCCATACATAATTTTTACATGTCTATTTTATGATCAAAAATTTCTTAAAAATAAAAAAGAAATGTGTTTTATTTATAATATAAATGTTTCTGTATTGTTGAGACACGTATTATAAAAAAAAATATTTTCTTCTTATTTTGTTTTCAATGTTTCTTGAACATATATTTCATCCTTAAATTTGGTTTATATTATTTTTGCTTTATTTGCCAAATATTAATTAAATCGTTTAGTTATTCAAACAATAAACTGCTTTTTAGCTTGTTGTAAAGTTTTGAATTAAGTAAGTTTCTTTTATCATTAAGTTTTGGTAGAATCTAGTAACAGTATATAATGCAGAAACACTACTTTTCTAGATTCTATGATTTTGTATTACATTTTTTTGCTTTTGTAATTTTTGATTTTTATTTTTTTGAAAAAAAAAAAAAATTGAGATACAAACTTTAATGGTAATTTTGTTGTTTATTTTTTAATTTTTTAATATTTTATGACCGGATTTTACTAAATTTGCATTTTTAACAGTTGATATTTTCTAACAATATTTTCATGCATTTTTTATCAGTTTATGGCCGGATTTTGTTTTTAACAATATTTTTCATGTTTTATACCCGAATTTTAATAATTAAAAAAAATTATAAAAAACGTACATTTTCAGCAATTTATAGACCGATTTTGGTGATTTTTGACAATATTTTAATACTTTATAGCCAAACTTTGCTATTTATGTAATTTTTTACATTTTTTTTACAGTTTGTGGGCCGTATTTTTATATTTTATGTATAGAACTTTGCACTTTTCAACAGTTTATAACCGGATTTTTTATTAATATAAATTTGACATTTTATGTCCAAACTTTGCTACTTTTGACATTTCATAAAAAAACGCATTTTTTTATTTAATTTTAGTATTTTCTGATATTATTTTGATATTTCTTACCCAAATTTTGCAAATTTAAAGATTTATTTAAATCGTTTACTTTATTAAAAATTTATGACAAGATAAAGGTGCTTTTTACTAATATTTTAATTTTTACAGACCGGATATTGCTATTTTTGAGATTTTTAAGAAAAAAAATGTATGACCCAACAACGTGGCATATGATAATATTTTGATATTTTATAGTCAGATTTGGTTTTTTTTTAGAATTCATCATTTTTTATAAATTGTTAAACATTTTATGGCCGGACTTTAGTGCTTTCTGACAATATTTTAATTTTTCAAAGCCGAATTAGCTATTTTTGACATTTCATAAATAGAATTTTGCACCGGTTTACTTTTTTTTCTAACTAAATTTTGATATTTCGTTGCCAAATTTTGCAGGTTTTAAAATTTATTTCATATTATTTTTAGCAGTAACAATATTTTGATAGTTCAAGTCATATTCAACATTTTTGTGATAAAATCTTGGTGCTTTTAACAATATTTTAATATTTTAAAGCCAGGTTATAAAAAAATTGTAAAATTTTATTTAAAAAAATAAAACTGTTAACAGTTTATGGTTGGATTTTCGTGCTTTCTGATTTTGATGCTATAAAGCTAATTAGAAATTTATAAATAAAAAATAGCAAACAAGCCAAAAATATATTTATAGTATAAAATTTATAAAAACAATAGACGGCCCTAGTGCGTCAGCTCAACTATTTGGCACATTTGAGCCACGTTCGACGCATCGTCTGTAAAGTCTATTAATTGAGTGTTAGAAATGCAGGCAAGTCAAGCTAATTTTTTTAAGAAATTTATACAGAAGATAAGTTTTATCAGAGTACATTAATACGTAAAACTATTTTTGTCTCTGTATTTTTTGAAAATTGAAAATTCACAAAATGCTAACTAACCTTTTTTGTAAAGTTGTGTTCATAAACTTAATGATGTATATTTCCAGCTAAAATAATCTATTTAACTTTCCGCATAAAGTGTCAATATAAAAATATACCATTTCACATGACAATACCAACCACTGTCTTTGGCGTCATTGCTGTTTCTACGTATAACTTGATAATCAATTAATTTTTTTACTAGTACATTTAGAAAGGATCAAACTGTGATGTCAAAGTATTTTAGTCAACTAATAGTTAATTTGACAAAAAAAACTCCGACGTATCATAGTTTATTCTTTTCAAAAACTTTGCTTTCCGACGTGATACAGTTGAAGGCCTAACCTACAATTTGTTTTTAGTTTATTTTTTTCAATAGTCATGGTTTATCTTCTTCTTGCTGAAAATATTTTTCAAAGTATCTTCAACCACATTTTCTTGGATAGTAGAATCATTCTCATTTTCTAATTCATTGTTATAAAGCAGAACCTCAACTTTTTTGTCTACAGCAATGTAGGCAAATAACAGAACACATAAAACCTACACCCACAAGCAGATCCGCATTTTTATTTGCACTTACACGATATAAGCTTTAAAAGCTTGTGTTCCACAATTTGTTTATCACCAGCCCCATTCCTCCGTATCCTTGAAAAAATCTATCCAAAATTCTACTTGGTGATACTTACAAAAGATGTTTATTACATTGTAGGTATTAAACGTACATAAAAAACAACAACAAAATATATGGCTACAATTTTTCTATTACGTCGAGAGCCAAGTTACTGCAAAAATCGCTTTATCCAGACGGCAGAAAAAGCTCATAGTAAATCTGAGTTAACAATTTGAGGCACTTTTGTGCTCTGTCCCTTTACAAAATATTAAAAAAAATGACCTTCAATACATTAGCATTTATTTGCTTATTTTTTGTTATAGTGACTAGGCTAGGTGTGCATTAAGTATATATATAAATAGTCTGTTGCATTTTAATCAACTCCTTTTTGGAAAAAAAACCTCCAAAGTTATATGTATACATGTTTGAATTCCGTATGTATTACATTTTAAACAATAAAAGCCTAAATTTATCTTCTTTTTCATATATATAAGACAGCAATTGTCTTGAAGTACAAGCTTATCAAACACATACGAAATTCTTTAAATTTCATTAAAATACCAGAACAACCGAGGCGTTTGCCAAATTTTCTTTTTTTATTGTGTTTAATATACATAATATCTTTTCGTAATAAAAATTAATTAGTAAAACAAAATGCTTTGTAAAATAAAAGCGGCTTTTTTTATAAAGGTTCATAGACTTATATATTATCTATTTAGTAATTCATTTCTATAAGATGCCAGATAAAAGAAAAAACTTATTGTTAGACATATTTACGTGTAATAATTTCCTTAAATATTCCATACAATGAGAAGAATAGATTGCATACTGAAATCGGACCGCGACGAAAATCCGGTGCTTGTCGATTTGTGGGCGCGGAATGCTGTCGGATGAATAGGAGATAGTTGGGTTAGGTTAGGTTGATGAGTGGCCAGGTGTGGTTGCGGGGGCAGACACCCCCTTCGGTCATAACGGACGTGCATAACGGTCATATTATCTATGTAGTAACTGATTTCTTTTTTACAAACCGTTCATCGATTAATATCAATCTGCATTTGAGTTGTGCAGTTATGGTTTCTATAGTATATGCTTCAATATACATCTACATCTTTTATTATAGAGATTGCTTATGCAAGTATCATTGAAAATGTTTGTAAAAATATTCAGAGTAATTTAATATATTTTAAGTTCGTTATACTGTAGTTCAGTTAGATTATAAAGTTAAGGGTCATAGGAAACTTTAAACATACTGTAATACAACTTTTGTTCTTTCTTGTATCGTTACAACTGCATGTCTAACTTTTATCCTTAATTGAATTAAAAGTTTTATTATAAATAAACAAAGTTTGATAAAGCAGGTAACAAATTCTCAAGTAGACAGACAATATGCAGTGGCTACATGAAAAAGAAATTTAATCTTAAGATAAAAGCTTAAAGTGACCTATCAGATTAGATACGTCGAATGGTGAGATTACAAAAAAAAGAGAAACGTATGTTACAGGTGGTCCACAGTTAATTATATAATTAAAAAATAATCAACCCGCTAATTAAGTCCACAAAATTAGCCAATTCCTTCTGCGAAATAATCGGTCATACGTCCTGTCCGTTTATTTGTATCGTGCTATGTTCTCTCCGCACATTACAGTAATGTAATAGTAGGGGCGGAGGAATGAGAAGGGGACAAAACACAGCGCGAAGATTGAGTGGCAACAAGACCGAGGTGGGCAGGCAGCAGGCAGGTGAACTCGCGACTTCTAAAACCGGTAACCGGTTCGAAAGAAGCAATAGAGAAGAAGGATCTCGACGCTGCGTCAGCCTTCAATCGCCGCATTCTCCGACCGGGAATCATACCACACGATTCCGAGACCTTTTATGGTTAAAAAACTTAAAAAATCAAGCAAGAGTGAAATTAAGGTTAATAAGGGGCAACGCCGTTCTGTGAAGCAAGCCTAACCACTACTGTTTCAAACCGTAATGTAATTAAAATATATGCAATAGGTTCTGGCGCCATAAAACTGTTAATAGTTTATTCCAATCAATTCTAATATTATGCCCCTCTTGAATTCATCAACACTTGTTATGACCAAACAAGGTTTTACGATTCTGCAATTTCCCACTAATTTTATTAGGTTTGTTCATCAAATTAATTCTCGACGCAAACAATTCCTCTTTTTTTATATCCCCGTCTCGGATCACCCTTACTTATAACGAGAAACATACGGTTCGAGGAATATGAAAGACACCCCATGGTTCTAGAGTATGCGGTTGAATTCCGCCTTCCTGTTTGATTAGGTTTATCACCCGAGTTGATTGAACCACATTAAAGGGACCCTTATTAACTTCACTTTTATTGCCGACGTTGAGAACAAGGAGGAAATCAAACGAAAAATTAAATTCTGAAGCTGAAAATAAATCGACACGTGGACGAAACTTCATGATAGAGAAGGACTAATAATAAAACGTTTATACTTAATTTCAACTTGCAACTCATATTTAATGTTAAATGTAATTACACAATTGTATATTCTTTTTTATTCATTCTATATCCTTTGTCATGTTCATTTATATAATTAAATGTTTCATACACAAAAAAAGTTTAACTGCAATTTTCAAGACACGATATGGATGCGGACGAGTCTTTTATGGTTTATTTTAGCACTTAGTTATTACACGCATCGAGAAAAATAAGTATTAATATAGCAATCATGTATTGAAGTGCCCATAAAATCAGCTGCAATAAAAATCAAAAGCCTATTCGTGAATGGCATACAAAGTAAATCATAATTCTTTCCCGAACGTGTTAATTCATGCCCCTACAAAGAATTGAGAGTACTTTGAATAAGTCTACATCTATATTTTTTAAATCAATATTACCAAAACTTGACAACTTACCAAGTTTCAGTATTGGGACATTTTTGGTAAGTAGTTATAGAATCATTCTAACTAAGTTCTGTACTACAAAATAACCATTGAATGCAGTTATTATAACATTATTATTTAATATCATGTTCAAGTAAACTAACTAAATAGCAATGCGTTAAATCCAGTTTTATTAATTTAACGTTTGTTCACAAACAATAAAATCAATAAAAAAAAGAAATACAAATTAAAATGTCTTGTTTGCTTTGTATTTGGCTACCCGGTTGCATTTTAGTCAAAGGGAAAGAAGCCCAAACAATTTATAATATATATAAAGAAGAAGGTGGTGAACAATGTTAACAAAGTAAGTTAAAAATCAATTAGTTTAAATAAATAAAGCCATACTGATGAGAGGTAAACCTCGAAACGCGTCTATGGATGTTTTTTAGTTTAGAATATTTTTTCATAAATTTAATTTTTTAATGTTATTATTGGGTTGTCCGATTGAACAAATAGTAACGAGCGCTACATATGTCGTTGTGGCATTCGTATAAATTTACCTATTTAACTAGGCTTTATTCGAAATTATTGCTTTTACAACTGTCTCATTTGAGGACATTGCGTCTCTTCTTTATATATATTATATATGTTCTGATATACACGAAATTGTATAATAGTAATTATAATTTATGCAAAAAATTTATTCTATTTTTAATTTTCAAATTTCTGTTTTAATTCTTTCATGTCATTACCATCAGCTTAATATCCCGAAATAATTAGTTTATTTGTTAATTCTCAGAATGCTATTAACCATAGCCATTAAATAGTCATTAAGTCAGTTAGTATAAATAGTCAATACACTTTTTAAAATATTCACTTTGAATTGTGGTGGTGAACAATGTTAACAAAGTAAGTTAAAAATCAATTAGTTTAAATAAATAAAGCCATACTGATGAGAGGTAAACCTCGAAACGCGTCTATGGATGTTTTTTAGTTTAGAATATTTTTTCATAAATTTAATTTTTTAATGCCAAACAATTTACTTTGCCTGGCACAAGCGGAGAGACAATGGGACCTATCCCTTGCTTCCTGCTTGTTACTAGAAAAGAAGGCAATTTCTAAAGCACAAAAATAACATTGTACCAGACCGTAGAACTATAAGTAGAGTTGCCATTTTTTTAAAGAAAACCTCCCCATTTTGTGAAATTCCTCTTAAAAGTAGACTTCAAGCCGTGACAACAACTATACTTACTAATAGGAATGGCTGTGTAACCTGTATCTCCCAAAGTTTGACTAAACTTTAGAAGATAAAGATCCGCGGGGTTGTCTGATAAAAGGTTTTTAGATCAGAACAATGTAGTTCTTTTTTTGGCAATTGACCTGTTTTTTTATTTCTACGTTTTCAGTAGGAAGTTCTTGACAATCTTTACGGCAATAATCATTTATCGATTGCAACTAAGATTAGCGTTCAACGAGTAAAACAATCTGTCCTCCAACGTTGGTGTCTTGGCCGCACGGATTGGCTATGCTATTAAGATAGCATAGTGCCATTTTTATTGGAAGGCAAAAACATCAAGTCTGTTGTAAACAAATGTACACAATGTGTTATATAAGCAGCAAACAAATTCAAAAACTAAAAGTAAACTTGCCGGCCAAACAGTTCCTAGGTAGAATAATAAAATCAACGTAGCGATAGAAGAAACGAAACGGGCATTAAACAAATTCAGAAAAATCTTGTTGTTAAAAAATATGGTTGTCTTCTGCTGTCGCAGAAAAATTCTTTACAGCCAAAAAACTACGTTAAGACAATATCACCAACCACTACGGTTGGTGAAGTATAGAAAAAGGTAACAGCAATAGCGGATAAAAAAAGTCCTAGTGTTACACTCGTTCTTCACGTCAACGGACGCTAAATTACTAGCACGACCAATTATCTATTGTACAAAGACACGTTTAGAAACACTTCTTAACTTTTCATCTCAAGAAATCTTGTCTTACAACTTCTCCCGTTCAATAAAAGAATTAAAGAGTGCGGAAACTTGGTAAGTACCCGGACCATATAATATCCCATAACAGATGGTTAAGCATCTGCCGCATGCTATAAAAGCAACCTTGCTTAGTATATACAATCTGATATGAAACCAAACACTTACCTAACAACTAAAAAAGAATCAATTATTGTACCTTATTTGAAAACACTCAAGAATCCCAATAATCCTTGTTGCTACCAACCAATCTCACTTACAAACTGTTTTGCAAACATACTGGAAAGTTACATTGTTGTAATGAGTTTGAATCTGCATTATTTGTTAAGTAAAGTTATTACCAGTTAAGTGTAACTAAGTAAACGTTAATTACCACGCCCCCAGCTGCGAGCGGCACAAAGCACCCGCAGTTTGAGGAATGACCTCAAAAGCGGTCATTCAACTTTTACGGACTTCTTCAGACACGCAAAAATCCGAGTAAAGTTTATTATGTTATAACAAAATAAACAATATAAGTAATTAGTGTATATACTACCCTACTCCACTCTCCAACTGCGGGCGGCACTCAGCACCCGCTAGCAGCTAGATATCTTCAGCATGTCCAAATACAAACCCGTCATGAAATGTCACAGACAATATTGACAACTTTAATAAACCAAATCACTATCAATTTTATGCTATAAATGAAAACAGTTTTAAATCTTTAAGTGACTCATTTAAGAAAATAACCATAATTCAAAATGGCTCCAAAAACTAAATAGACAATCTGAATGCTACAGTCACCCAACTCAAAGCTAGCTTTATTAAAATTCAATCTGATATGACCGTGGAATACTAACAACTAACAATACATATTGCCTGTCGATGAACGCCTCGACAGGCAAAACCAACCCGCATCTAAAATTGACAAGTCTCGAGGAAGAAACAAAACCGACTCCCCCGCCGGCACAAACCAATTTAATCAAAATGAAATACATACACTAAACCAAGTGAAACGTCAATCAAAAATTAAAAAAAACCGGTATTTACTTCTTAGATACAAAAAGACTCTTGTAGAAAGAAGTGTTCTATTTCTTCCGATGCCTCCAACAAAATCCGAGAAGTTTATCCGAGCAAATAATGGATTCTCAAGAAACTCAACAACTAAACTACAAATCATCTAAAATAATTGACACACAAAACGCAGACTAGAAAGTAGTTGAAAGTAAAAACAAAGAGTAGAAACAACCTCACAGTGCTAGTCCAAGTGTTAGTAAAAATGATGAATCCAACTCTGACAATAAAACCAATGTTCTCTTATGTCAACCCCAAATCAAAACCCTATTTACTATCTTTGTCAAAGTTAAAAAAAGATGGAACATCAATTCAGATTTAATGATTGAATAACACCGCAGACACCTTTAGGCCATCGGAGAGCTAAAACTTATCTTGACTCAATAAGCACAAATCACACACTTACTAGCTAAAGAAAGACAAAACATATAAAGTTGTGATGAGGTATGTGCCCAAAGAAGTCATTTGTGAAAAACTCGTGGAAGCTCTGCAACAGAAAAGCATAAACGCTATTTCAAGATTGCATATTAAAAAAAAGTCTCATAAGCAAAGATGATAAACATGACTTAAAAGTCACCAAAAGTCTGAGTTTAATTATAAAAGTTGAAGAAAAGTTAAAATCAAGCAAACTTGCACATTGCCACCGATGCCAAAATACTGCATCTATGTTTACAAATGGCTGGTTCTGCGTAAAATGCTCGGAAAAACACCCATCCCCCCGCTGCCATCTTACGGCCGCCGATAGAGGCAGAACATTGTGTTCAAGTTGTCAAAGCAACCACTCTGTCTTGTACAAAAAAATCCCCGTTTATAAAAAGAACAACACTAAATTAAAATCAAAACCACAATCACCTAAGCAAATCAAATTTGTTGAAACTTTAAGACACGCCCTCAAGTAATTTCTTATGCCATTGCGGCCCTACCAAACAAACTCCAACTGCTATTCCTAAAATCAACAACTCGTCAATCAAAACCGAGCTTCTAAATGCAACCCACTCCAGTAATAATCGTAAAACAAACTATATACTAGGTAATTTAAATAAAATACAATATGCTACTCAAACACTAACTGACAGTCAAACACAACCCTGACAAAATTAAATTATTTCTTTCGGATCATAACATCAATATAATGCTTCTTTCTAAAACTGATTGCAAGGCTAAAGACAGCTCAAACTCCCCAATTATTACACATATTGTAACGACAAAATCATCAAAGGAACTAGTACCACCATTCTTATCAAGCGGACCATAGATCACTCAGAAATTGACGTGCCCATCTGCGTCAATCTAGAAATGACTGCTATAATTATCAATTCCACATTCTACAATAGCCAAGCAATTAGTTAAAAACCAGATCAAAAGTTTACAATAATCTTAACTCTAATCACCTACCTGTAATTTTAACGGTACACGGCATAAAAGCAGTCAAAGTTGCTATTTCAAAAAAACGTACAAACTGGAATGAATTTATACAATTCATGACTAATGACGTTAGCCCTCTGCCGATTATTGCAACACCACAAAACATCAATGATAATAGAGTATGGAACCTAACTAACTCTATCCAAAAATTCAAAACAAAGCAACCACCGTCATAAACACCAAGAATAGAAGGAATGATTTGTTAGAACATCCTCTTCATATTAAACGTTTTATAAAAAAAAAAAAACAAAACACGTCAAAAGTTCGAGAAATCAAAAACGACCGAGGATAAAAGACAAAAGAATCTTCTATAAAGCAAAATCAAAACCAAAATAAAAAAAATTAGGGATGAACAATAGGAAAACCTATTCCAAAACTAAAAAAAAAAAACAAAACTTGGAAAATCTCTAACTTAAAAAAAAAAACTGAAGCAATTTCGTCTCTTAAGATGCACTGCAGCCCCCCATTCGACATACTAGACGTCGATAAAGTCAAAAATATAGAAAAGGAAGTAGATTATTATCTCGACAACATCGATGACGCAACACCACTTTTCATTAATTCATCCAAAGTTGCAAACATAATCAAATCTACCAAGACCAGGAACGCCCCGAGCTTTGACAATATTTCCTACACAAAACAATTGTTGGGCTTAGTAACATTATCAACAAAATCTTGAAAACTGGACATTTTTATCGTATTTCGAAAACCCATAATCACAAAGTTTCCCGCAAAATTATTTCTCGATCAGCCTGCTCACCACTATAAATAATCATATCACCAAGATAAAGTTATAACCAATCACCAATACGGCTTCAGAAAACTCCACTCCTTTACACACCAACTAGCAAGAGTCACAGACCATATAATCAAAAGGTTTCAAGCAATTCTTTTTTCAAAAAAGCCCAAACATTCACACAACAACATTTATTAAGACAATATCCAAATACCTTGAGTAAATCAAGCCAAGTACCAGGGTCACCATGTATAAGTGGCTCTCGTGGAAAAAAATATAAACAAAGTTAGAAATATGGCAACGGCCACCATGTGCAAAATCGCATCACTTCTGCGACACAAAGCCATACAATTGTGTTGGCCACTGCAGTTTATACCCACATTAAAACACTTAAAACATGCCAATCTAAATCTCTTCGGATGATAACTGGAGCCCCTTACATTCGTAACAAAAATTTAAGAAACAACTTGCAGATCACTCTTCAGGACTTTATAAAAAAAAATCAGAATTCTTTTTTAAATTTTCCAAATTGCACAATAATCCAGACATCCAATCAATCACACAAGACATACCAAACTATATCAAATACAAACAACTAATCAATCTAATTAAACCACTACCCAAATTGCCACAACCAGATGGATTCACATCAAAAAGTCCACAGCCAGGCAATGGCAGAAAGATAGTAGGATATACCCATCCCAAAACCTCCCAAAAATCAACAAATAGTACGACATAAGCAACTTAGATTTGTCTATTATTGATCTAAAAAACCTACTACAACATGCCGCAAAAAGTTCATTAATTGTAATTAGGTCTCGCATTGAGTTGAGTCTACTCAATGCAAGAAATAAAAAATCTTTTTATAAACATAATAAAAGAACAATCCATTGTGATTATAAAAATAGTTTCTTGTTTAAATGTTGTATTACCATGTAATTTGAAATGTTGCTACTTCCATTGCATTTTTTTAGGTTAGTAGCACTTGAACATTAAATAAGTAGCAAAATCAAATTGGTTGCTATATATAAAATTAATGACAAACAATTTGTGTTTTAATGATTGCTCTGCAGCAGTCTACCTGTTGCAGAGCAACAAGCAAAATTTTGTATAATAATGTTAGAAATTTATTAGTGATAATAATAAGAACAGTTGGACAAATTGTTATTAATATTTTGCACAACTGTACTTCACTTGTTACACCGCTAACAGTGGCGACAAAGTTTACTTAATCGTAAACTGAACTTGCATAAAGTGAGCATGTAGATTTTGTTGCATAAAGTGGCGATTTTTACTAAGAAGTACGCTCAATAATCCTCATTTTATGCAAAAGTTTTTTCATTTGGACTGAGGATCATCCTCAGTCAAACAAATTTAAGCCGTATCAATTTTTTTTAAGTAGTTTTCATTTGCATAAAGCATCTATGTACCTTTAAAAAGATGTAAGTTCAAAATTAAATCTTATTTGCTGAGTAAGTCTTTTCAAAAGTCAGCATTTAATGTAATTTAAGCATTATATGTATTGTTAAACTGCATTAGATAGTGACATTCATTTCATCATTTATAAAATCATCAAACAACTCAATGACAAAAACTAAAGAGTAAATCCTAATTAATGCAGTCAGAAGCAAGTCACAACAATGTATATAAGCGGATGATTGCCTTCTTAAGAACACTCCCAATACTGATATGTTATGAAACACGTTAAAAAAGATGGAAATTGTAAAACTATAAATTACTTACATTACAAGTAATAAAAATCTATTTCAGAATTTCACAGATTAGTTAGAATGTTAAAATAAATTTGCCACTTATAAATCATTAAAAATATAATAAGAAATATGTTTCTATAATAATTGTATTTGATGCTGCAGAACTAGTTTAATATCGAAGCGTAATTCAGGAAATAATTTTCTTGAATTATGCTATTTACACGTAGATTAATGCGGAAATTTGACTCAAATGAAAATTAGTATGGGCAAGGTGGACAGATGTAAACAGCCAAAGGCGACTTGATATAGTTGAATAATTTGTCTGGACTCAATAACTTTATTGAATATATAAATAAAACATTGCACTAGATGTTCGAACTTATTTGCAACATTGTCCTCTTTGTTAGAATTGCGAGAAAAGGCGTTTCCTCATATAATTTTTTGTCGGCTATCATCTCGCCAATTAAACAGCAGATCGCATAAATAAATAAGGCGCTTGCAGAGGGCACTTAGCGTGCACTGGGCTCATAAATATGCACCGGTCTGCGACGGCCTCTGCTCTGATAATTAACCATACCAATAAATAAAAACCGATTTGTGCCCACGTATTCCACTCACACACATATATACTTGGAAGTTATATACGGAACAAAAAATTATGTACATAAATATATTGGCGTACGCGCGAGTCTTCTCCTCGAAGTCAATTAAAATTTAATTAAGCATTTCTTTGATTCAATTATGAGACATTTTGACAGCGGGAGAGGAGAGCGAAGAGGCGAAGCTGCAACTGTTTTTAGACTGCATCGTATTATTCTTATAATAATGTAGTTTACATTAAATATTACAATAACTTAATTAGTTGATGGTGATTTTAATTATTAATGACAAGATCATTAATTTTCAAATATTATTTGTAGACATCGTATGACAAGCACAATTCAAAATATTATTAATAAATTAATTTTAATTTTTTTTTTTTTTTTTAATTATTTAAATGATAAAACAACTTTCTACCAATTTCAGTCAGTTTGTTTTCTACTATTAAATGTAGCTTTGCAAATCCTGAAAATAATCTTTTAACCTGCAAACATCTTAGAAAACAAATTACTACACGTTTAGCCATAGCTGCATTTTTGACACTTTATTAGTAATTAGTATTTTTCTAGTATTTCTATGCGTTGTTAAAACTAAAAATAATAAAATTTAAGAAAAAATCATGTTTATCAAGTATATATGATTTGGAACTATTTAAAATATCTGATAACAAACTAGACATCTAAAACAAGCTTTTCCTTACTATAATAACTTAACACAAAGTATAAAATCTTTATTTTTCTTAACCATAAATGTAATCATAAACTCAATGCAGATAGACTTTATATTTGCTTTACAGAAATTAAACTTAAAACAAAACCAGAACAAAATAAAACAATTGCGTCTTATGAGTAAGAAAAAAAGCTTTTAAGTATCATTACGTTACCGTTACCCAAACCAAACTCTCACTTACAACAAATGATCAGATATAAAAACCCTTTAAATAATTTGACAACACGTTCCTTAAGTAGCTACAAAAACATTATCATTACTTCAACCTAAGCTTATAACTAAATGCTTTTTTAGCCGTCAGAACAAGACAAACATTTGCAGGTTGGAACAAACGTGTCATAATATTTGTCGACAAGCAAACAGTTAAGACTCAAATCAGTTTAGCATCACTGACCCTAATTAAAGTAACTAATTAGGACAATAGAATAGTTTCTTCTTCTTGTTCTGCGCATATCCATTAATGGATGTTCACGACCACATGTTCCATTTCTGTTCGATCCCTAGCTGTATAGATTAAACTTTCTACAGTTTGGAGTCCAGTCTATTGCCTTACGTTCCGGAACCAGGACATCTTCTTCCTTCCTATTTCCCTTATTCCATCAATTTTACCTTCGATTATTAATTGCAGTATGTGGTACTTTTGGTTGCGCATTAGGCGACCCAGGTACGCAGTTTTCATGCTTTTTACTGTAATTAATAATTTGCGGTCTTTGTTAATTCGTCTGAGCACTTCTTTGTTTGTAACTCTTGCTGTTCATAGGATCTTAAGTATTCTGCGGTACAGCCACATCTCAATGGCTTCAAGTTTGTTCATTGATGCTGTTTTCATTGTCCATCCTTCCATACCGTAAAGGAGAATCGACCATATATAACACTTGGCGAACCGTAGCTTGAGGCTGATATCAAAGTCAGTGTTGGTTAAGACTTTTTTTAACTTTATAAATGCGCTACGTACATTTTCAATTCTGCATTTTATTTCGATGTCCAGTGTCCATTCCTCAGTGAGCCATGTACCCAGATATTTAAATTTGTTCACCCGTTCAATTGGTAACTTGTCAAATGTTAATCTGTCATTCCTTGCGTGTGGGTTTCTGCTAATTACCATAAACTTTGTTTTTCAGTGTTGATGTTCAATCCCATTTGTCTACTATGTATTCCTACGCTATTAACTAATTGTTGTAGATCGGCTATCAGTATTGTGTCGTCCGCTTATCGAATGTCTTTTATCCAGTTTCCGTTAACTTTAATACTTTTTTTGATATTGCCAAGCGCTTTTTGATATATTTTTTCTGAGTATAGATTAAATAGGAGAGGTGATAGAACGCACCTCTGTCTGACTCCTCTACAAATCTGTATTGGTTTGGTTACTTTGTTGTCTATTTTAACTTCTGCTGTTTGATTTCAATATAGGTCTTTAATACATCTGATGTCTTTTTGGTCAATATCTAGGTATGCACTTTTCTTCTGGTTGTAACAGTTCTGCCCAAGGATTTGTATTGTGGTTATGTTTCCCTTGTGCCCAAGCCTTGCCTGAACCCAAAATGAGTTTCACTCATTGTGTCTTCACAATTTCTGTAGAATCTTTGATGTATGATTTTTAGAAACAGTTTCAAGATGGGCTCATAAGGCTAATCAGTCTATGTTCTTTACATTTTTTGGCGGTTTTCTTTTTCAGGAGAGGAATAAATGTTGACGTGAGTATTTATCCGTATCGCATATTTTATTGAAAATTTTGTGTAAAGCGGAGATACCTTTTTCATAAAGGAGTTTGAGAATTTCTAAGGAAATTTCATCCGGTCCCGCTGTTTTATTTGATTTTGCAGTTTGTATAGTTGTTACTACTTCACTCTTGCTAATTGAAAGACCTGTTAAGTTGTTGTTTTCCTCAATTGCCCTATGCTGTCTTTCGTTATCTGCAAATAGTTCCTTGATGTAGTTTTCCCAAATGTCTTTTTTCTGTTGTATATCTATTGCAATTTGATTTTGTCGATTTACTAACATGGAGATATTATTTTTTCGGAAAGTTCCTGCTGTCTCTTTTAGTTTTTTACAGAGATTGAAGTCATCATGTAGAGTCTGCAGTTGTTCAATTTCTCTACATTCACGGTTCAGCCACTCGTTTTTGCTGTTCTAATTTTTTTCCGAATCTGCTTCTGTATGCTTATATTTGTTGCTCTGATTTTTAACTTTTCGCCGTTTTTAGAATAGAATAGTTTATGCTGCTATAATAATTACAATCCAAAACTCTAACACTTACTGTGAATACAGTTTAAACATCGCAATAAACTATTTGCGGGACGTTACAAAAAACATTGCGCGCTGTACCGCTAAGATAAAAACCATTGTAGAAAAAGTTGAAATAGAGTTTAGAAAAGTTAACCAGTTTCAGGAAAAAATTAAAACCTGTAAAATTAATTTACACAAAATTATTTTCAAAGCAGTACAAGTGATTAAAATTAACCATATCACTTGCCATGCAACAAAATTCAACGTCGTCAACATTCAATACAGCGCCATCATATATTTTCCCAAAAGTAACTTCCACAATGACGGTTTATTCAGATTGTACCATTGACAACAGAAGTTACTATGTCTACACATTGTTCAAAATCAAAGAAGAATTATTCAAGATATGCAATGTAAAACGTAGATATAAAATATTTATCAAACTTTATGTGCCAATAATTGACAGAATGGTTATCATAAAATATGGCAAGATTAAACAAAGTTCATTAATAATTTACAGTCTCAAAAAAACATGCTACCATTAACCAAAACTTAAAACTATAAATCATCAACTACTATAAGTTTTGTAACCCGTAAACACACAAACAATAATAAATATAGTATTTTATCTCGTTATATCATGTATCACTAAATAAAAAAGTACTTCTTCAATTTCCACTAAGACCTAGAGATCAAGATTTCAGATAAAACCTTTGTCGCTAATAAATCAGACATTTATGTCTAACAAAACTTCTAACCGGGTAAAGCTTCATAGACATTTTCACATTTTATGACCCAAAAGTTTTCTCATTTAAATAAGAGAAAAAGTTACAGGCCTTAATACAAAAGTCAGCTCCTTTTGCTAGACAATAATTAAATTTTAAAAAATTGTCCACAGGCAGATTTTTGGCAGTTTCCTGGCATTACCCACCTCGTCAACAACTAGTTTAAACAACTGAATTTTGTTTTACGACAAGTTTAAACCTTTTAAAAAGTGACCAAAATAAAAATTAACTGTATAGAGAAAAGATAAAATAATATATAATCTTTATCACAAAAATATAAAAACTTCAATCCACCTGAGCCAGCGGTTCTTAACCTTTTTTGCAAACAACCCAAAGTACAAATATATTTGAAGTCTTCGACTCTATCTATGTAGAGTAAAACTTATATTAACAAAATTTATACCTATTATGTGAATCTCATAACAGCAAAACAGGAAAATCCTGCTTCAGACAAATAAGTAGTTAAAAATGACAATAGAGCTTTCCAGATAGTTTTGCCCAAAATTTGTCAAAACTTTCTTTTAATACTCAATTACCATGCATTTCAAGCAGTTTTTCTTGTAATCCATCTAATTTATTTTTATCTATTTGAAATGAGTTTCTAACTCAACTATATTTTTTGATACGAGCATTTTGTAAAATATGTTTTTCCATTTCATTTTCAAGATTTCTCAAATATTCGAAAAAATCAAGCATGGTTTTTACAAAAATATTATTGTAATTAAGATCTTACAAAAACAAGTTTAATGTTGAAAGCGCTGCCAATTGACGTTTTGCAAATTTTTCTTGCTTATGTCTACTACAATATGGTTTTAGATAGTAGTAATAAGACAATGCTAGTAAAATGTCTAGATACTTATCAATCAAAATAATATCATCAACAATATTAAAAATGCGTTAATAAAATTTATTTCTTTTTTCGAGTTACTTGGGAACTTTCTGCGACCCATCCAAACACCTTCCGTGACCCAAATTTATGTTGCGACCCGAGCTTAAGAGTCACTGACCAACGCGTTATAAAAATAACAACATAGGTTAAAGATAAACACTGATGCTCAATATTTTTTGAACAAGAGCAAATATTACATTATGTTAATCTGCTTAGCAAAAACAATTATATCTTTTTTTTTATAATAGTGTTGCGTTTCTCATAGTGTTTTTTTGAATAACCCACAAAAAATAATTTATTAATCAAATTTTTATCAAATAATCTAAAAAAAACTGCGGGCACAAAAATAGAATTAAAGTTCTAGTGTTCTAAGATTGGAGCGCTGCGTGACAAGGCGATGAGCAAGAGTGCTATGCTATCATCGGAACAGAGTCAAATCAACAAAATTAATTATAACGGCGTAACTTTAAACAGATCTGTCATTTAGTAATTTTATTAAACATTATTTTTTGCGTGGAAAAACCATTTCGCAATCCAAAATAAAGCTTGATAAATATTATGGGGACTCTTCACCATTGATTAAAATTCAGAAGTGGTTTACTGATTTTTGTTTTGGTCGCACAAGCACAACTGATGCCGAACGTGCAGGACGGCCAAATAAAGTAACTACAGTAAAAATGGTTGACAAAATCCATGGCACAGTATTGCAAGACCGCTGAGTAAAAGTGCGCAAGATAGCTGAGATAGTAAGCATCTCAGATGAACGTGTGCGCAATATATTACACAAACATTTAAATATGAAAAAGCTATCTGCGCAATGGGTGCCGCGTTTGCTTACAATC